>CM065593.1:333344322-334723925 GCA_033119425.1 Bufotes viridis | reverse complement strand
ACACTGCAAATCGTTATACACTACATTTTGCAACCAAGACATTTTATTTTGAGTGTTCTAAGATGATTATTAATAAAATATTGAGAAATAAAACATTTCTAGAAAGGCCCTTGTGTGGTTTTGCACACATATAATTATATCCTTGCTTTCCTGTAACCCTTATGGCATAGAGCTTTCATGAAATATACTGTATAATTAGTCAACAGTCTCCTGGTGATCATAAATAGTGGTTATATTAAAGTTGCAACTACATCATAACTACAAGAAATGAGTGAAACTAAGTTTATGAAGTGGAATTCGATCCGAATTTTAGGAAAAATTTGATTCGCACTGAATCCGAATTTACTTGCGTTTCGTGGTAACTAGAAATGAGCGAACACCTGGATGTTCGGGTTCGAGAAGTTCGGCCGAACTTCCTGAAAATGTTCGGGTTCGGGATCCGAATTCGACCCGAACTTTATCCCAAACCCGAACCCCATTGAAGTCAATGGGGACCCGAACTTTTGGGCACTAAAAAGGCTGTAAAATAGTCCAAGAAAGGGCTAGAGGGCTGCAAAAGGCAGCAAAATGTAGGTAAATGTCCTGCAAACAAATGTGGATAGGGAAATGAATTAAAATTAAAAAAAATATATATATATTAACCAATATCAATTGGAGAGAGGTCCCATAGCAGAGAATCATGCATCATATCACCCACCACTGGAGAAGGCCACTTTCAGTTATTTCGGCCCCAGCACCCAGACAGAGGAGAGAGGTCCCACAGCAAGGAATCATGCGTCATATCACCCACCACCGGAGAAGGCCACTCTCAGTTATTTCGGCCCATCACCCAGACAGAGGAGAGAGGTCCCACAGCAAGGAATCATGCGTCATATCAACCACCAACGGAGAAGGCCACTCTCATTTAGTTCGGACCAGCAAATATATGTTTTGGCAGACACTATTATAGTTTGCCAGCCAGTGCTGGGACACCAGATTTAGGGGATTGCTATTTTGGCAGTTGAATTTCACCCCAGAACAAAATATACCCTGTTACGGACCGATTTAAACTAGGCCTGCAACAGCTGGAACACCAGATTCAGGGTATTGCTATTTTGGCAATTGAATTTCACTCCAGAACAAAATATATAATTTGCAGGACACTATGAAACTTGGCCAGCCACAGCTGAAACCACTGATTTATGGTATTGCTATTTTGGCAATTGAATTTCACCCCAGAACAAAATATATGTTTTTGTGGACACTATTATAGTTTGCCAGCCACAGCTGTGACACCAGATTTATGGTATTGCTATTTTGGCAATTGAATTTCACCCCAGAACAAAATATATCCTTTGCAGGACACTATGAAACTTGGCCAGCCACAGCTGAAACCACTGATTTATGGTATTGCTATTTTGGCAATTGAATTTTACCCCAGAACAAAATATATGTTTTGGCGGACACTATTATAGTTTGCCAGCCACAGCTGTTACACCAGATTTATGGTATTGCTATTTTGGCAATTGAATTTCACCCCATAACAAAATATATGTTTTTGCGGACACTATTATAGTTTGGCAGCCACAGCTGTGACACCAGATTTATGGTATTGCTATTTTGGCAATTGAATTTCACCCCAGAACAAAATATATCCTTTGCAGGACACTATGAAACTTGGCCAGCCACAGCTGAAACCACTGATTTATGGTATTGCTATTTTGGCAATTAAATTTCACCCTAGAACAAAATATATGTTTTAGTGGACACTATTATAGTTTGCTAGCCAGTGCTGGGACACCAGATTTAGGGGATTGATATTTTGACAATTGAATTTCACCACAGAAAATAATCTATCCTTTGCCAAACAGCAGACAGTATTATACTTGGCTAACCAAAGCTGGAACACCAGATTTAGGGGATTGATATTTTGGCAATTGTATAATTTAACCCCTTAATAAAATATAGAAATTGCTATCCTGAGTTTCTAGGGGTGACAATTAGCACAGCCAAGCCCCTGATGTAGGATACAGCAAAAAAAAACTAGTATTGATGGATTGATGGACTTGGTGGCAGCTTGTTCTGGTGCACCACAAGTCACAAAATGGCCGCCAATCACCCCAGAAAATAAGTGACAGAAAAACGCTCTGTGCAGCCTAAAAACCAGTGAGCAAGTAACTAGCAGAAGTTCAATCATTCACAGCTGTAGATTGATCACTTCATTAGGTGCTTTTGCAGATTTTTCCCTGCCTAATCTCGCCCTCACAGCAGCTGCGTCCTCTCCCTACACTAATCAGAGCAGTGTGACGTGCGGCGCTACGTGACTCCAGCTTAAATAGAGGCTGGGTCACATGCTGCACTTGGCCAATCACAGCCATGCCATTAGTAGGCATGGCTGTGATGGGCTCTTAGGTCAAGAAGTAAAACGCTAGCTGATTGGCTGCTGTGCAGCCCTTCAGAAAGCGGGAAGAAATCGCCAAACAACGAACCCGAACCCAAACTTTTTTGAAAATGTTCGGGTCCGGGTCCGGGTCCCGAACACCCCAAAATTCGGTACGAACCCGAACTATTCTCGAACTGTTCGCTCAACACTAGTGGTAACGAATCTCATTTTTTCCTAAAATGGCTGCTGCACATGTTAGGGCATGGAGCAAAGAACTCTGGGAATGAGAAATCACCCACAATGCCATGCATGCAGCCAGTCAGCAACCATCCCTGTGATGTCACAGCCCTATAAATAGCCTCAGCCATCTTGGATTCAGCCATTTTCCAGTGTACTTGCATAGAGAGATGTCAGCAGGAGAGTGCAGGAAGAGACGTCAGCAGGCGCTAGGGAAAGTACTAGGAAAGACTTGAAAACTTTCATTTTGCTGAGTAGAAGTTCAGGGAAAGAGCATTAGAAGTGTAGGGAAAGGATAGGGAGGAATTATTTCACAGTATTGAAGCAAAACAGGGTCCAATAGGGGAGTGTACAGCCTGGGTAATAGGAGCAATCATATTACACCTCGCTGCACTGACTGGGGATCAAAATTGCCACTGCTGCTTTCAGGTTTGCAATAGATGATACCTCTGTAATTCCAACAAACCGTTATTTTTATTGGGGCACAAGTGCTGTGTGATAAAGCCATTAACAAGGTGTATTACTAGGAAATATTTATATTTCTTATTAGCCCTTGTGGGGTGCAGTTATTTGTTTTAAAGCCTTTTTTGGCATGTATAAGTGGGGGAAAAAGGGCTTATTTGCCATTCGGCGGTGCAGTTATATGTTTTAAAGCCTTTTTTGGCGTGCACAAGTGCAGGGGAGGGCTTATTAGCATTTGTGTGGTGTAGTGAGAAAATGACAGCCCTTTTTGGTATGTATTAGTGGCAAAAAAAGTATTATTTGCCATTCAGCGGTGCAGTTATATGTTCTAAAGCCTTTTTAGGCATGTATTAGTTGGAAAAAAGGGCTTATTAGCTGTTGTTTGGTGAAGTGAGAAAATAACAGCCCTTTTTGGCGTGTATTAGAGGGGAAAAAAAGTATTATTTGCCATTCAGTGGTGCAGTTATATGTTCTAAAGCCTTTTTTGGCGTGTATTAGTGGCAAAAAAATGTATTATTTGCAGTTCAGCGGTGCAGTTATATGTTCTAAAGCCTTTTTTGCCATGTATTAGTGGGAAAAATCACTTATTAGCCATTGTGTGGTGAAGTTAGAAAATTACAGCCCTTTTTGGCGTGTATTAGTGGCAAAAAAAATATTATTTGCAGTTTAGCTGTGCAGTTATATGTTCTAAAGCTTTTTTGGCGTGTATTAGTGGCAAAAAAGTATTCTTTGCTGTTGTGTAGTAAAGTGACAACATTTCAGCCTTTTTTGGGATGTATTAATTTCCTTTTTATTTACTTATTTGATCTAACAGTATGTCAGACAGAGAAGTGACAGGCCCTGCACAGGGGAAGGGCAGAGGCCTAATTGTTTCTGGCGCAGGCACAGATCGCACTGGAGTAAGGCTTCTTTCATACAAACGGTTTTTTTTTGCTAGTGTACGGGCCGTTTTTTGGGTTCCGTATACAGTCCGTATACGGAACCATTCATCACAATGGGTTGCAAAAAAACGGAAGGTACTCCGTATGGATTCCGTTTCAGTATTTCCGTTCTGTTAAAAGATAAAACTTGTCCTATTCTTGTCCGCATCACGGACAAGAATAGTACTGTTCTATTAGGGGCCAGATGTTCCATTCCGCAAAAAACAGAATGCACACGGATGTCATCCTTTTTTTTGCGAATCCGTTTTTTTCGGACCGCAGAACCATACGGTCATGTGAAAGAGGCCTAAAGGGGTGTGGCAGCAGGTATCACTTCCAGAGGCCTGAGCTCCCAGTGTCAGCTAGCAGTCGTGTCTTGACCAGCAACCCAGCGGTTCTTGAATGGTTAATTCGGTCACCCACTTCGTCCCAAGTGACATAAGACACTCCCAGCCAAGAGTCGGTGGGTTCCTCAGACACAACCCTTAGTTGGCATGTCCCGGGAGCAGGCCCTGTGCCCTCACCTGTCCTCAACCTGCCTCTGTCTTTTTCTGTTCCCTCAGCCAGAGAATTATTAAATGCTGTGGGATCAGCTCCAGTATACAGCGAGGATAAGCCACTAGAGGACAGTCAGCAGCTATTGCCCAGGAACAGCTCCATCAGCAGCAACTTGAGTCTAAAGTGGATGATGAGCAGCTTTCTTAACCCGCCTAGTGAAGAAACTACTCACCAGCAGCAGCAACTAGACCTGGCGCAGAACCTGAACCATCAGGTGGTGGCATACTTGGACAGCACCCCACATTGAAGATCCGCTGGACTATTGGGCAGCCAAACTGGATTTGTGGCCGCAACTGGCCGAATTTGCCCTGGGAAAGCTGTACTGCCCGGCCAGTAGTGTGGCATCAGAGCGGGTGTTTAGTGCGGCGGGGGGCCATAGTTACCCCAAGGAGAACTCGCCTGTCCACCCAAAATGTGGAAAGACTGACCTTTCTCAAGATGAATCGGGCGTGGATTAGTGTTGATCACGAATATTCGAATTGAGAATTTTAATCGCGAATATTGGCACTTCGAGAATTTGCAAATATTTAGAACATCTCAAAATATATTAGTGATCGCGAATATTCTTTTTTTTTTTAAATACCAGCCTATGCGACAGTCTATGTTTTTATGTGAATTTTATGTGAATTTTATTTATGCGAATTTTCACAATCAAGAAAATAATGTCTGAAGATCAGGAATTCGCAAATTCTCGAATATATGGCGAATATTCTCCCAAATATTCGCAAAATATCGCAAATTTGAATATTGCCCCTTCCGCTCATCACTAGCGTGGATCAGCCAGGATTTCCACTCACCAATCTCTGATGCATCAGGTTAGATCATCTATGCTGCCTCACCCAAACCTTGACAAAAGAGACCGGTTTCTTCTGGCTACCTGCCTCAGTTACTATTCTGATGCTGCCACCCGCCTGATGCCACGCATCTGATGCCAAGTGTTTCTTCTTACACCCACCATCATCAGCAGTTGCTGTTATTGACACCCACCTCCCTACTGTGTCACTGGGTCATTCTGTGGTCTCCTGATGCTGCTACCACCTTACCACTCAGGTCTCCTCATGCTGCTGCTGCCACCTCCACACTCTGTCATTATGGAACTCTGTGGCCTCCTCATGCTGCTGCCACATCCACACAATGTCACCTTGCCACTATGTGGCCTCCTCATGCTGCTGCTAAATCAACTCTATGTCCCAGAGCCACTCTGTGGCCTCCTCATGCTGCTTCTGCTGCCACCTCCACATTATGTCACCTTGCCACTCTGTGGTCTCCTCATGCTGCTGCTAAATCAACACTATGTCACTGGGCCACTCTGTGGCGTCCTCATGCTGCTGCTGCTGCCACATCCACACAATGTCACCTTGCCACTATGTGGCCTCCTCATGCTGCTGCTAAATCAACACTATGTCCCAGGGCCACTCTGTGGCCTCCTCATGCTGCTTCTGCTACCACCTCCACACAATATCACCTTGCCAGTCTGTGGCCTCCTCATGCTGCTGGTACCTCAACACTATGCCATTGGGCCACCCTCCCCACTCCATGACTGGGCAACTTTTTTGCCTGGCTGACATCATCATTTAATTGACCCTTCTTATGATCTGTCAGAAGGAAAATAAAATGAGACGCACAACGGATTCTGTCTTTAGCAGGCCTGTATGGTCCTATCGGAACTGGCTTATGATTTGGTAGCCAAAAGCAGGAGTGGGTACAAAACACAGAAGACATGCAAATATTTCATTCACTTGTCATCTCTGATTTGGATCCACTCCTGTTTTTTTTTGGGCTTTAGCAATACTGATGGATTACTCACCAAATGCTGACCGAGTGAAGGCGGATGCTCAACAGACAGGATCCGTTTTCTGGGGGTTATTGTTCTGACGGATTAAGAGAAGGGCAAAATAATCAGTGACGTCAAAACAAACTTACTGCTGACACCCTTTCCACTCTGTCAGGGGGGCTATACTTGTATAAGCGTCTAATAGAACAGGTTCTGTAGACATCTATGTGGAATCAGCTGACAACGGTGTAAAAGGAGAGCGCTCTTTCACACTATAGTAGGATCTTGGGCCTCTGCATGGTTCTTTAGACCTGGCGCTAATATCGACCTGTAAGGCTGAGTTCACACTTCAGTTATTTGGTGAGTTTTGGCCCCGTGACTGCCCAAATAAGTGTGCAGTGATTCTAAGAGCGACGCCTGTCATGTGCATGTCATACGGACTCACAGTATTATTTTACTACCAAAGCAGTCTCCCTATGCGTGTTAATGCAAGGCACATTGTTCTACACCACTTTACAGGCTCTCTGCAGCCAGGGAATAGCTGTTAACGCGATTCGGCACAAATAAATTTGTATTGAATCAAATCTTTTTGGAAAATTTGGCGAACCAGCCGAATTGAATTTTTGAGAAATTCGCTCATCTTTAATAACTACCTGTCTATGAATATTTTTCAGAGAGATTTGATAAAGTACTATTATAGTTCCTCTTTGTTTTTCAATATATGCTGACTTCACCCACACATAAGGTCACGCCTCAACAAAACATTGCCAGGAGACTGGCCTCAGTGGTGCTTTGCAGTACATCTTCATTGCCAGCAGACCACCCTACATGAACAGTGGGGCAGAAAAGTAGAGGGAGATTTATCAAAACTGGTGCAAAGAAAGACTGATCCATCTGATCTGTTGCTAAGTGCAGCTAAGCCAGTTTCCCACTGCACCAATTTTGATAAATCTCCCCCTTAGACAGGCTGTCTAGACCTGCAGCAGATGTATCACAGGGGCTTAGCCTGGATGATAAATCTCGTGCAGGAATAGATACATTTGTCCAACTCAATACCAACTATTGCTTAGGGCCAGGGGCGTACATAGAAATCATGGGGCCCCATAGCAAAACTTAGAATTGGGCCCCTCCAGCCTCCCGATAAAAAATACAATTATTAAAGCTAAATAGTGAGGGTGCGGGGTACATTAGGGGTTAAATAAAAGGTTAGGCTGTGTTCACATCAAGTTGCCATCCGTTTTTTTACGTATATGTTGGGGGGGGTAAAAAGTTCAGCACCCAACGCTATTCTATCTTGCAGAGTCCAGTAGAAAAAATGTATACGTTAACATATACATTTTTCTTTCAAACTCTATAATGAAGGATGCCACTGAATGTATACATGAAACGGATGAAAAAACGGATTTGAACTCGGCCTTACCCTTTAAGTTTTATTTATTTTTAGATAGGTGTAAAGCAGAGGAGAGCCTATAGGGTTAATGACTGCAGCAGGACTGTCCACACTGGTCAATGTGGACCCCTGGGACAGATCTTCTGCAGGTCCACAGCATTAGATCTCTGTCTCACAGCTCAACTTCTCCCTTTGTTATAAACAGGGCGCAGAGCTGAGCAATTTTAGTCATGTCCCATCCTTTTACCTCAGAGGTAGGCTATCTGGAGCATCCAGCACATGCCTCAGGTCCCATATGAAAGAATATATATGCACTACAGTAAGCAGAGCTGAGGCTCCTGTCTGACCCTGACCCTAACAGCTATAAGTACAGTCACCCTGCTGCAGCAAGCAGCCCATCTTCCTGTCACCTCCTCTCACCTCAGCTCTGCTCCATCATGCAGAGCGCTTCTGCTGCTACCTCCTTCTGCCCTCTCACACAGCCTAGGAATAGTGTGAAGGAAGTGACTGGGGGTAAACAAGCAAAGAGAAGAGCAGGAGGACCCAGAGGAGGGGAAGCACGTGGGACATCACAGCTGATAAAAGTAAATACAGGGCTGGTACTTTACCGTGCTGCACATCGGGCACTGAGCTGTAACCTGATTGGAGGAAGCGTTTGCTCGCTCTCCCTCCCTCCCCCCCTTCCCCCGGGGGCCCAGCCTACAGTTGTGAGAGCAGCACTAGCGCTGCGCATAATGCCAAATGAAAGTGTAAATATGTAATGGCACTGGGGCGTTTGGGGTGGCAATAAGCCCCTCATTGACACTGGGCCCGGAGCTGCTCACCCAAACGGCCCATTGCCAGTATTTATCTCTCTACTGTTACTAATGCAGCGAGTAGTCAGGTCGTAAAGGGGGCAGAGCCATGCAGCCTGGCCGGGCCCCCTAACCTCACAGGCCCTATAGCTAGTGCGTGGTCTGACTATATTGACGGTACGCCACTGCTTAGGGCAGTACTGGCTAACCTCAGGCACTCCAGCTGTGGTGAAACTATGACTCCCAGCATTCTCCTTTCATTTCTATGGAGTTCTGAAAACAGCCAAGCAAGTGTACATCTTGGGAGTCGTAGTTATACCAAGCTGGAGTGCCGGAGATTAGCCATCACAGGCTTAGGGAGTCATTTATTAATAACCCTTATATCTGGCAGTGGATCCGCCAAAGTTATAAAGAGGGGCTGGCCTCTAGATAACTACAGCGTATCCAGCTTCAGTCTAAATGTAAGACAGCTTCCTTGCTGTCTTACATTTAGACCATTTTCGTAGGCGTATAAAATTATTAACGCGACAGGCCTACCTCAAGCCCACTTTTTCAGACCTGGAATGAGCCTGGAAGAGTCACAGATACTAACCGTTGCCACAATACGCACCAGAAATACACCTAATATAGGCATATTTCTGGATAATATAAATGACCCCCTTAGTTTGAGACAGAATTTTAGGCTGATTTCCTTTCCCATGAAGCCGCACCCCTTTTCCAGTAAGTTAATACATGCAGGTTATATAATACAAAAGCGAATAAAAGCCCAAATAAAATAGTGAGCAGCATTTAATCCCTTCAAAAAAGGATCCAACTCAATACTAAACGAGAAGACTAGAGTTGAGCGAACACCTGGATGTTCGGGTTCGACGAGTTCGGCCGAACTTTCGAAAAATGTTCGGGTTCGGGATCCGAACTCGACCCGAACTTCATCCCGAACCCCATAGAAGTCAATGGGGACCCGAACTTTTGGGCACTAAAAAGGCTGTAAAACACACCCGGAAAGGGCTAGAGGGCTGCAAAAGGCAGCAAAATGTAGTTAAATCCCCTGCAAACAAATGTAGATAGGGAAATGATGAGTTAACATAAAATAAATAAAAATTAAACAATATTAATTGGAGTGAGGTCCCATAGCACAGAATCAGGCTTCAAGTCACCCACCAATGGAGAAGGTCACTTACTATTATTTTGACCACAGCACCCAGACAAAGGAGAGAGGTCCCACAGCAGAGAACCAGGCATCATATCACCCACCACAGGAGTAGGCCACCATTTAGTTACTTTGACCCCTACACCCAGACGGAGGAGAGAGGTTACACAGCAGAGAATCAGGCATTTAGATCACCCACCACAGGAGTAGGCCACCATTGAATCAGACCCCGGCAACCATGTCAGATGGCACAAGCATAAGCTTTATATCAATCAGCACAGGAGAAGGCGACTTTGACAGACTTTGACCCCTACACCCGGACGGAGGAGAGAGGTTTCAAAGCAGAGAATCAGGCATTTAGATCACCCACCACAGGAGTAGGCCCCAATTTAATGGGACCCCGGCAACCATGTCAGATGGCACAACCATCAGCTTCATATCAATCAGCACAGGAGAAGGCGACTTTGAAAGACTTTGACCCCTACACCCAGACGGAGGAGAGAGGTTTCACAGCAGAGAATCAGGCATTTAGATCACCCACCACAGGAGTAGGCCCCCATTGAATCAGACCCTGGCAACTATGTCAGATGGCACAACCATCAGCTTTATATCAATCAGCACAGGAGAAGGCGACTTTGAAAGACTTTGACCCCTACACCCAGATGGAGGAGAGAGGTTTCACAGCAGAGAATCAGGCATCATATCAACCACCACAGGAGAAGCCACCATTTAGTTACTTTGACCCCTGCACCCAGGAAGAGGAGAGAGGCACCACAGCACATATTCTGGCATCATATCAGCCACCACAGGAGAAGCCACCATTGAGTTACTTTGACCCCTGCACCCAGGAAGAGGAGAGAGGCCCCACAGCACATATTCTGGCATCATACTAACCACCACAGGAGAAGCCACCATTGAGTTACTTTGACCCCTGCACCCAGGAAGAGGAGAGAGGCCCCACAGCACATATTCTGGCATCATATCAGCCACCACAGGAGAAGCCACCATTGAGTTACTTTGACCCCGCACCCAGGAAGAGGAGAGAGGCACCACAGCACATATTCAGGCATCATATCACACACCACAGGAGAAGGCCTCTTTCAGTGATTTAGGCCTTTGGACCCAGACAGAGGAGAGAGGCACCACAGCACATATTCTGGCATCATATCAGCCACCACAGGAGAAGCCACCATTGAGTTACTTTGACCCCTGCACCCAGGAAGAGGAGAGAGGCCCCACAGCACATATTCTGGCATCATATCAGCCACCACAGGAGAAGCCACCATTGAGTTACTTTGACCCCGCACCCAGGAAGAGGAGAGAGGCACCACAGCACATATTCTGGCATCATATCAGCCACCACAGGAGAAGCCACCATTTAGTTACTTTGACCCTGCACCCAGGAAGAGGAGAGAGGCACCACAGCACATATTCAGGCATCATATCACACACCACAGGAGAAGGCCTCTTTCAGTGATTTAGGCCTTTGGACCCAGACAGAGGAGAGAGGCACCACAGCACATATTCTGGCATCATATCAGCCACCACAGGAGAAGCCACCATTGAGTTACTTTGACCCCTGCACCCAGGAAGAGGAGAGAGGCCCCACAGCACATATTCTGGCATCATATCAGCCACCACAGGAGAAGCCACCATTTAGTTACTTTGACCCTGCACCCAGGAAGAGGAGAGAGGCACCACAGCACATATTCTGGCATCATATCAGCCACCACAGGAGAAGCCACCATTTAGTTACTTTGACCCCTTCACCCAAACAGAGGAGAGAGGTTCCACATCAGAGAATCAGGCATCATATCAACCACCACAGGAGTAGGCCACAATTTAGTTTATTTGACCCCTGCACCCAGGAAGAGGAGAGAGGCCCCACAGCACATATTCTGGCATCATATCACACACCACAGGAGAAGGCCTCTTTCAGTGATTTAGGCCTTTGGACCCAGACAGAGGAGAGAGGTCAGAGATTAGCTTCATATCCCCCAGCACAGCAGAAGACCGCTTTATTTGACTTAGGCCTCAGCACCCAGACAGAAGACAGAGGTAGCATGGCAGAGGTTATGGCTTCATGTCACCCGTTAGTTTAACCGGCCACTTTCATCTGGTTAGGCCCCGGCGCCCAGACAGAGAAGAGTTTCATTCAACTGTGGGTTTCATAAAATTTGTATCAAATAAAGAAGTGGCCCGTAGCACAACAAGACATGTTTTAGGCAGTTAATAAGGACTACTCTGCACAAGGGAGGGACAGGTCCTGTGGGATCCATGCCTGGTTCATCTTTATGAAGGTCAGCTTGTCCACGTTGGCTGTGGACAGGCGGCTGCGCTTGTCAGTACGACGCCCCTGCCGTGCTGAATACGCTGCTTCAGATAAAACGCTGGCCGCCGGGCAGGAAAGCACCTCCAAGGCATAACATGCTAACTCTGGCCACGTGGACAATTTCGAAACCCAGTAGTTGAATGGGGCCGAATCATCCGTCAGGATGTGGAGGGGTGTGCAGACATACTGTTCAACCATGTTAGTGAAATGCTGCCTCCTGCTAACACGTCTGTATCAGGTGTCGGTGCAGATAGCTGTGGCGTGAGACAAAACTTTTCCACATTTCTGCCATGCTAACCCTGCCCTCAGATGAGCTGGCCGTGACACAGCTGCGTTGGCGACCTCTTGCCACTCCTCTGCCTTCACCTTCCACCTGTTCCCTGTGACATGTGGGAATGCTCTCAAGAGCGCCTCTATCAGCGTAGCGCTTGTACTGCAGCATCTTACGGTCGCGCTCCAGTTCAGGAATTAAAGTGGGCACATTGTCTTTATACCGGGATCCAGCAGGGTGGCCACCCAGTAGTCTGCACACGTTAAAACGTGGGCAACTCTGCTGTCGCTACGCAGGCATTGGAGCATATATTCGCTCATGTGGGCCAGGCTACCCATGGGTAAGGACAAGCTGTCCTCTGTGGGAGGCGATCGTCATCGTCCACCGTATCCCCCCAGCCACGCACCAGTGATGGGCCTGGGCTGCCACCCCGCTGTGAACTTGCTTCATCCTCGTCCCCTCCACCTCCTCCTCCTCATCCTCCTCGTCCTCCAGTACAGTGCCTTGGCTGGCGACTTGTGAACCTGTCCTCTGCTGCTTAAACAAACCTCCCTCTGAGCCACTTCGAACAGACTGGCCCGAAAGTGTTAGGAACGAGCCCTCATCCTCCTCCTCCTCCTCCACCTGGGCCACCTCCTCTAACAT
The DNA here is from genome assembly GCA_033119425.1 of Bufotes viridis. Taxonomy (NCBI): domain Eukaryota; kingdom Metazoa; phylum Chordata; class Amphibia; order Anura; family Bufonidae; genus Bufotes; species Bufotes viridis. Next base: position 334,711,030 of record CM065593.1, on the reverse strand, counting down.
CATTGCCCTAAGTGTTTTCTCAAGGAGACATAGAAGTGGTATTGTAACGCTGATAACAGTGTCATCGCCACTGGCCATGTTGGTGGAGTACTCGAAACAGCGCAGCAGGGCACACAGGTCTCGCATGGAGGCCCAATCATTGGTGGTGAAGTGGTGCTGTTCGGCAGTACGACTGACGCGAGCGTGCTGCAGCTGAAACTCCACTATGGCCTGCTGCTGCTCGCACAGTCTCTCCAGCATGTGCAAGGTGGAGTTCCACCGGGTGGGCACGCCGCATATGAGGCGGTGAGCGGGAAGGCCGAGGTTCCGCTGTAGCGCAGACAGGCGAGCAGCGGCAGGATGTGAACGGCGGAAGCGCGCACAGACGGCCCGCACTTTATGCAGCAGCTCTGACATGTTGGGGTAGTGGTGAATGAACCTCTGCACCACCAAGTTCAGCACATGCGCCAGGCAAGGGATGTGCGCCAAACCGGCTAGTCCCAGAGCTGCCACGAGATTTCGCCCATTATCGCATACCACCAGGCCTGGCTTGAGGCCCACCGGCAGAAACCACTGGTCGGTCTGTTGTTCAATACCCCGCCACAACTCCTTTGCGCTGTGGGCCTGTCCCCCAAACATATGAGTTTCAGAATGGCCTGCTGACGTTTACCCTGGCTGTGCTGAAGTTGGTGGTGAAGGTGTGTGGCTGACCGGATGAGCTGGTGGAAGCAGTGGAGGAGGAAGCCGAGTAGGAGGAGGAGGCTACAGGAGGCAGAGAATGATGCCCTGCGATCCTAGGGGCGGAAGGACGTGCGCCAAGGAACTGTCCGCCGGGGCCCAGCCGCCACTACATTCACCCAGTGTGCAGTTAGTGAGATATAGCGTCCCTGGCCGTGCTTACTGGTCCACGATCTGTGGTTAGGTGGACCTTGCCACAAATGGCGCTGCGCAGTGCACACTTGATTTTATCGGACACTTGCATGTGCAGGGAAGGCACGGCTGTCTTGGAGAAGTAGTGGCGGCTGGGAACCACATACTGCGGGACAGCCATGGCTATCAGCTGTTTGAAGCTGTCTGTGTCCACCAGCCGGAATGACAGCATTTCAAAGGCCAGCAGTTTAGAAATGCTGGCGTTCAGGCCAAGGGCTCGAGGGTGACTCGGGGAATTTGCGCTTCCTCTCTAAGGTTTGAGATATTGAGAGCTGAACGCTGCTGTGTGATATAGTGGAGACGCTAGTTGACGGTGGCGGTGGTGGTGGTGTCGGTGGCACATCCTCTGTTTGCTGCTCGGCAGGTGGCAACATTCCTCTCGAGGCGGAAGCCGAGGCAGCAGCGGTAGAGGAGCAGGGGAAGCCTCAGCGAGTGCCTGGTTTTTAAGGTGTGTACCCCACTGCAGTTCATGCTTTGCATGTAGATGCCTGGTCATGCAGAGTTGTGCTGAGGTTCAGAACGTTAATGCTCGCCTCAGGCTCTGATGGCAGAGCGTGCACAGTCACTCGGGTCTTGTCGGTAGGACATTGTTTAAAGAAGTGCCATGCCAGGGAACTCTTTGAAGCTGCCTTTGTGGGGCTGGGTCCCTGTTGGCGATGTCCAGTAGCAGGCGAGACTCTGGGGCGGCGGCTCGTCTGCTTTGGCCCCTGCTCCTCTCTTTGGCTTCGCTGTTGTCTCGGTCTCACCACTACCTCTTCCTCTGAACTGTGAAAGTCATCGCCACGACCTTCAGTCCATGTGGGTCTAAGACTCATCGTCTCTCTGCATCGTCTTCCACCCAGTCTCCCTCCCTGACCTCCTCCTGTTCAGTCTGCACACTGCAAAAGACGCGGCAGTGGGCACCTGTGTTTCGTCATCATCAGAGACGTCGGTGACTCCGCATGAGGTGGTATTCCCATGTCCTCTTCATCTGGAGACATAAGTGGTTGTGCGTCAGTGCATGGTATGTCTTCCTCCACTGGGGAAGGGCTAGAGTGGACGCCCCTGGGAAACCCTGGAAGCAGAGTCTTCAAACAGAAGAAGAGACTGCTGCATAACTTGTGGCTCAGACCGTTTCCCTGATATGCTTGGGGGTGATGTGACAGACTGATGGGCTTGGTTTTCAGGTGCCACCTGTGCGCTTTCCGCAGAAGACTGGGTGGAAGACCATGTGGTGAACGTGCTGGAAGCACTGTCGGCCACCCAATCGATTAATGCCTGTACCTGCTCAGGCCTTACCATCCTAAGAGCGGCATTGGGCCTCACGAGATATTGCTGTACATTCTGCCGGCTAGTTGAGGGAGTTCGTTCCCTACTGTGTGCGCCTGGGGCTGAGCGGCCACGTCCTCTACCAGCAACAGAGGCTCCACAGACACCACCACGACCGCGTCCTCGTCCCTTAATAGTATTTTTCTTCATTGTTGCGATTCAACTCGCACCACAATGAAATATATTATTTTTATAAGCAAAATCCCCTCACTGGAATACTTTCAGTCTTTTGACTGTATGGATTACAGATGGAATGACTGTTATATGTGAGTACCGCTTTCTTTGACAGATTCTAGTATGGGTACATATATATTTTCCCAACCTGGGAGATTAGTTTGCTAATTCCAGATGTATGAAACGCAGGCCTAACTGTATCTAGTATATTGAACGCCAGATAAACTAACTTGGCCTTTTTAAATAAAAAAATTCCCTCACTGGAATACTTTCAGTCTTTTGACTGTATGGATTACAGATGGAATGACTTGTTACATGTGAGTACCGCTTTCTTTGACAGATTCTAGTATGGGTACATATATATTTTCCCAACCTAGCAGATTAGTTTGCTAATTCCAGATGTATGAAGCATGAGGCCTAACTGTATCTAGTATATTGAGCGCCAGATAAACTAACTTGGCCTTGTTTAAATAAAAAAATTCCCTCACTGGAATACTTTCAGTCTTTTGACTGTATGGATTACAGATGGAATGACTGGTATATGTGAGTACCGCTTTCTTTGACAGATTCTAGTATGGGTACATATATTTTTCCCAACCTGGGAGATTAGTTTGCTAATTCCAGATGTATGAAGCACAGGCCTAACTGTATCTAGTATATTGAACGCCAGATAAACTAACTTGGCCTTTTTTAAATAAAAAAATTCCCTCACTGGAATACTTTCCAGTCTTTTGACTGTATGGATTACAGATGGAATGACTGTTATATGTGAGTACCGCTTTCTTTGACAGATTCTAGTATGGGTACATAATATATATTTTCCCAACCTGGGAGATTAGTTTGCTAATTCCAGATGTATGAAACTGCAGGCCTAACTGTATCTAGTATATTGAACGCCAGATAAACTAACTTGGCCTTTTTTAAATAAAAAAATTCCCTCACTGGAATACTTTCAGTCTTTTGACTGTATGGATTACAGATGGAATGACTGTTACATGTGAGTACCGCTTTCTTTGACAGATTCTAGTATGGGTACATATATATTTTCCCAACCTGGGACATTAGTTTGCTAATTCCAGATGTATGAAACATGCAGGCCTAACTGTATCTAGTATATTGAACGCCAGATAAACTAACTTGGCCTTGTTTAAATAAAAAAATTCCCTCACTGGAATACTTTCAGTCTTTTGACTGTATGGATTACAGATGGAATGACTGTTATATGTAGTACCGCTTTCTTTGACAGATTCTAGTATGGAGTACATATATATTTTCCCAACCTGGGAGATTAGTTTGCTAATTCCAGATGTATGAAACATGAGGCCTAACTGTATCTAGTATATTGAGCACCAGATAAACTAACTTGGCCTTTTTAAATAAAAAAATTCCTCACTGGAGTACTTTCAGTCTTTTGACTGTATGGATTACAGATGGAATGACTGTTATATATGAGTACCGCTTTCTTTGACAGATTCTAGTATGGGTAAATAAATATATATTTTCCCAACCTGGGAGATTAGTTTGCTAATTCCAGATGTATGAAACATAGGCCTAACTGTATCTAGTATATTGAACGCCAGATAAACTAACTTGGCCTTTTTAAATAAAAAAAATTCCCTCACTGGAATACTTTCAGTCTTTTGACTGTATGGATTACAGATGGAATGACTGTTATATGTGAGTACCGCTTTCTTTGACAGATTCTAGTATAGGTACATATATATTTTCCCAACCTAGCAGATTAGTTTGCTAATTCCAGATGTATGAAACGCAGGCCTAACTGTATCTAGTATATTGAGCGCCAGATAAACTAACTGGCCTTTTTAAATAAAAAAATTCCCTCACTGGAATACTTTCAGTCTTTTGACTGTATGGATTACAGATGGAATGACTGTTATATGTAGTACCGCTTTCTTTGACAGATTCTAGTATGGGTACATATATGTTTTCCCAACCCCAGCACATTAGTTTGCTAATTCCAGATGTATGAAACGCAGGCCTAACTGTATCTAGTATATTGAACGCCAGATAAACTAACTTGGCCTTTTTTAAATAAAAAAAAAATTCCCTCACTGGAATACTTTATGGCTTTTCACTGTATGGATTACAGGTGGACTGGTATTAGTAGGGGTGACACAAGCACACCCAAGTCCCTGATGTAGGATTTCTATGGCACAGACCACTATTACAAGTGATTAATGGACGTTGGGAGAGATTGTGCTGCAGCACTAGTCCCAAGATGGCCGCCGCCTATCAGCCCAGTAACATGTGCCACAAAATGGTCTGCACAACCTTAAAAAAATAGCCTTGGACTGTGCTGCTAAATCGCTGTGGTCTGAATCCCAGGTGTAGATGTCTGACTTGTTTGGAGCTTTGGAATGCACACTGTGGCAGCTTCTGCTGCAGCACTACAGAGTCGCAAAATGGCGGCCGGCGGTCAGCCCAGGTACATGTGGATGGAAAAATCACTCTGGCCACTCTAAAAATAGCCAATCCCTATCAAAAAAGCAGCTCAGCTGCAGTTGTTCAGATGAATCACAGGTGGAGGAGAGAAATTTGCTTCCAGTTATTCAATTATCCCTGCCTATTCTCGCCCTAGCATCAGCTGCGCCTATCCCTGTTCTATTCACATCGGGAGTGAGCACGTCCCGACGTGCGCACAAGCTTATAAAGAGGCTGAGTCACATGCTGCACTTGGCCAATCACAGCCTTGCCAATAGTAGGCATGGCTGCGATGGCATCTTAGGGCAAGTAGTATGATGCATGTTGATTGGCTGCTTTGCAGCCTTTCAAAATGCGCCAAAATACATGCCGAACGACGAACCCGAACCCGAACTTTTACGAAAAAGTTCGGGTTCGGGTCCGTGTCACGAACACCCCAAAATTCGGTACGGACCCGAACTATGCTCGAACTGTTCGCTCAACACTAGAGAAGACCTATACAAAAAACAAATGGCTCAAAAAGTAACAATAACCTTTATTGATCACATACATACAACATGATAAAAATCGAGTTGAAACACACCAAAGGTAAAGTGCAGTATTCGCCTGAGGGAAATATAATACTATAGTCAACACAGAGGGGAGTCATGAAATATGCATTGCTTCACTGCCCGATAAAAAGTAATCGGACATTAATCAGTTAGTATAAGGGTATAAAGACTTGTGTCTATTAAATCTAAAGCTCTTGACTCCTCACTTAGTAAACAAACAAATAGCGGATAAACCTAATCCGTACATACCCATAGGTAGAGTAGTCACCTCAGGAGGACCGCACACCCCGACTGCCATTTCGGCAACACCAACACCTTCATCTAGGGGCTAAGATGAAGGTGTCAGCCAGTGAAGTGCACAATGAGTAAGACTACTTTAAAGAAACACTTTAAACTACTAATTACCTGTGCAGTCGTGAAACCTGTAATGTCTGTGGAAAGGGCAGTTTTAAACATCTGCCTGTCCATTGCATGCTAAGGGTACTTTCACACTTGCGTTATTCTTTTCCGGCATAGAGTTCAGTCAAAAGGGCTCTATGCTGGAAAAGAACTGATCAGGCATATTCCTATGAAGTTTGAATGGATAGAAATCCGTTCAGTTTGCATCAGTATGCCTTCTGTTCAGTCACTGTCAGGCGTTTTGGGCGGACATAATACCGCAGCATGCTGCAGTATTATGTCCGTCCAAAATGCCTGATCAATACCGGCATTAATTCCCATTGACTTGCACTAGTGCCGGATCCGGCATTGCGAAACAACTGAAGGACGAATTCGTCCTTCCAGTCTTCACATGCGCAGACTGGGAAAACTGTGAAAAAGACTGCAAGACGGATCCGTCCATCCGCATGACAAGCAGAGAGAAGGATCCGTTCTTTCAATGCATTTGTAGACAGATCCACACCCGGATCCGTCTACAAATGCTGTCAGTTGTCACACTGATCGGCAGATCCTGCAGGTAGCTCTGACGACGGAACTGCCTGCCGGATCACACTAACCCTAGTGTGAAAGTAGCCTAAGAACTGTTTTGTTTGCATTTGAATTCTTCAGTAAAGAACTGTTCTGCTGCGCAAACTGCTTTATCATTGCATCCTGCGCTACTACACTCTAAAGTATTGGTGCCATGATCAAGAACCCTGCCCCTGCAATATGCTGCATTTTTGCTAAACTTTTTTTTTAAATGGTGTTTAAAGTGTTGCAAAATTACAGTTTTCTGGTGCAGAGAGTTGATAAATCTCCCCTTTAGATGCACCGCATCTTGTCACAATTTATGACAGTGTTTACTTGCAGTGGCAATAGTAAATGTGGGCCAGTGTCTGCTGATTAACCCCTAATAAAGAGCACCAATTGAGTGCTTCTGATAAACAGTATCACCCTAGTGCTTCCTTTTATGTAGCCATGGATTAAAAGCAAGAAGTTTGTCTACCTCATGGCCCCATAAGGAAGCTTACTGCAAACATATTGTTACATCACACAGTGAAAAAATACATACATATGCATCAAGCATTAGCAGTGGTGGCTGCCAGCAACCTTTGTCAGAGATTATATATGTATGTGTGCTACCCACGGTGCCGTAACCACTCACCCCTCCTTACCCATACAGGGGATCGCTGCAAGGTTTCTCAACAAGCTGGCTACTTGCGCTGGTGCGATGCAAAGAACGTCTGTAGAGGGGATATGGCTTGACGTGACCAGAGTGAGAACCTGCGCTGATACTGGTGTGGTTAGGCTATGGATAAGTGAGATTGTTCTTATAGTAGTCTTAAAGAATATAGTCCCTGCCGAAGGAGCCCGCTTAGGCTCACAAACGCGTTGGATCGTTTTTGTCTCCTGAAGGCATCCGTACACAAGTGCGGTGACGTCACACGCCGAAGTTCCCGGACTTCACACTGTTGGTTCCCTCGCAAGAGCGAAGTGCTGCCGGCCGGGGCATCGCTCATGCTAGCGGGTTGAACCTGAAGAAACCTGACATTGGCTTCAACCCTGATACACCAGGAAGATCCTTTACCTATGTATTCATCTATATTAAGGTAATAGATAACGCCTTGGACTATATTCTTTAAGACTACTATAAGAACAATCTCACTTATCCATAGCCTAACCGCACCAGTATCAGCGCAGGTTCTCACTCTGGTCACGTCAAGCCAGATCCCCTCTACACAACCTTTGTCAGAGATTTGCTTGCTCTGCTGGGAGCCTGGGAGATCATGGAAAGATGTATGGAGCTACTGGACATAAAAACAGCTGACTATATGGAAATCCAAGCAGCATTCCAATGTTACCATGAGTAAAAAACTTTTGGTAAAGGCCAAGGTTGAAGCCACACATACTGATAAAATATTCTCTGAGATACCATGAATGGTCCATGGTTACTGTCCATTATGTAACTATTTTTATGCATGCTGATGAGTATCTCATACAACTGTGATGGCTAACCTCTGGCACTCCAGCTGTGCTGAAACTATCACTCCCAGAGTCCCAAGATGCACACTTGTTCTCAGAACTCCCTAGAAATGAATGGATCATGCTTGGAGTCGTAGTTTCTCCACAGCTGGAGTGCCGGTGGTTAGCCATCACTGTCCTAGAATATTCCTATGGAAAGGCAAATCTGCTGGGAGATCGCAAATACGGTATTTTAGGAGATATTTCCACACCAATTCCTTTATCTAATTTTGGACTGCATGCTTTTCTTTAGGTTATTGATACACAGTTAATGTCACGACGGGGAGGGTACAAAATACAAGAAACTCACAAGAAACAACAAACAAGCGTCTAGGCCAAAGCTGGGGATAATGGTCACCTCCTGACAAAATCCTATCAGCTGACCCTAGACTGCTGTGCACACGTTTAGACCAGAAAGGTGGGAATAAACGTGCCCCCGTGCCTAAAACTGAATAAACCCTATAATCCCTGAGATAGTGGACACTGGACAAGGGAGAATAAAGGCAGCCTGCCTCCTCAAATCCTGGAGGAGGCAGGTGTCTAACTAACAGCCTAGACAGAACACAAAAGGAAACCAAAATACACTTATCTTGAAGCTGAGCAGAAACAGCAATGCACCTTTCCTCAGAGTGAGAAAGAAGCTAATTCCCGCACAGGACACTGAGAAGGGGCGAGATTTAAACTCACTCAAACGACCCTACCCAGTGCACCTGCAGAAAGGCAGGTACAGCTCAACTCCCAGTTCCACTGCAAACAGAAAACACTACACACGTGCTGCCAACCTGACAGACCTCCGCACCGCACCAGAGCAGGGCATGACAGTTAAGTTACGTGATGAAGTTTTGGAAGCCAATCCCAGGAGTGGATTCAAGAAGGAGAAGAAGTGGTATATGTCCTTTATACTTTCTCATCTTTTTATGGCTTCCAAAACTGCACCAGGAAACCTCACACTAGTGATGAGCGGCTGGGGCAATATTCGAATTTGCGATATTTTTCAAATATTTGGTAGAATATTCATATATTCCCAAATTCGCTATTATTTTCTAGATTGCGAAAATTGGCAATGTACTATTTGCGTAATGTGCACGCAATACAGGCATGGGTCACTATAGCTACATTTTTCAAACTGCTCGAAGTTTAATGAGACTGGAGAAAATGGTTGGCACGGTAGAACATTACAATTGCTTTATATGCATATAGAGTGCTCCAATATATTCGCGATTGCGCAAATCAGCAGTAATGATGCAAATATTTTGGCTAACTATCTAATGTAATGTGACAAATGGAATCGAGAGAGCACAGAAATGACACTGCTGTCTCTCTCAGAACTGTAATAAACTGTAGAAAATGGCTGCTGGGTAGGTTCTTATATAGTAAAGGGGTAGGGAACTTTCCTATTGGTTGCTAGGGATGTTGCTAAGCTCAGACAAAAACATTGCAGCCTTCTCATTGGCCCACAAGCAAAAAGGGAGGTTACTGATGAAAAAAAGTAGAATATTCGAAAATACGAATATATATCACTATATTCTAAGTATTTTCGAAGTTGCGATATTTGCTTTTAAAATTTGCAATTCGAATATTTGCGCCCAACACTACTTACTACGTGGCTGTATCTGTATTGTGAAGCTTGCCATAGTTAATTGATATTATGTAAGATATATTTCCTTGTAGTGATTTTCCTCACGGGTAACTTTTTTCTCTTTTGGAGTATTCTTCTCTGCACAAACTGCAACACAAATGTCGCTGCCTCTTGATCAGCTCTGAGCATTACGCACTTGTTATTTTCCATACATTTGTCTAGGAAATAAAAGTGTTCCTAGATTACAGCATTTCTTACCTGGCAAGAACAAAGAAATCTGTGACATTGGGGAATTATCATGCATTGTAGCTGTGGCAATCAGAGAACCATTGTAACGTGTTTATACAAAAAAATTATTAAATAGCTAATTATGAAGTATTCACCTTGTATACAAGGCTACAGTGAATGCAAGGTGCAATTAAATCAACCAAAGTGTAAAAGATAGATTGCATAAGCACAAAAACCCAATATCCTTGTTATTCAGTTTAATATTAATATAAACTTTCAAATTCATTGTGAGGTGATAAAACAGATGTCATAATGGCTGACAGCAGGAGAAGCTGAGCAGATTGCTATATCGTTTTATGGGAAAAGATTCAGTATACCTTCTGCTCATTTTGAGCCAGTGGGCAGTCCTACTCAGTGATTGACAGCTATCATTGTATACTCACATACTAGAAAGGCTGTCAGTCATTAATAAGACCCCCCAATAAGATCCCCCACTGGACTGTTAAACCCAAAGTGGGCCGGAATTAAGTGAATGACTCAAGTTATAATGAGTCTTCTCCTTCAAACCTATTTATCAAGCTGCTCAGCTCCCCCTGCTCCTTCATGCTGCCTGCATATCACACTTTGTGTTCAACGTGATACGTTCCCTTTTAAAAAGTTGTTTGGATCTAACCCTAAAAGGACTCGACTGTTGCCTTAAAGTTTTTTTTTTTTTTTTACTGATGACCTATCCCCAGGATAGATCTTCCGTAGTGTTGATTGAATCAAGCTTTGGGATCACCGATCCAATGTCGATTCGATCAAACACTTTAAGGCACATTTATTAAGGCATTTTAGACGTCGGTCTTAATAAACCTCTAAGCTGGTGGTGATTCCGCTGAAGTTATGAAGAGGCGCCGGCCTCTCCATAACTTCGGCGCAACCATCGCTGCTTTAAAATGTAAGACTGCTTCCAAGCTGTCTTAATTTAGACCTTTTTCTACGCTTGAGTGAGTTGTAGAATATGGTAAATGATAGGGGCCTGCTGTCCCATCCTCTCCCCACCCACGCCACGCCCATAATTTTAGACCTGGTGTGAGCGGGGAAAAGTCATAGATGGCAGTGCAGCAGTTAGTTAGGAGCCATCTGCACCTGAAATACGACTAATATAGCCATATTTTAGTATAATAAATGAGCCCCTTTGATTTTAATGCTAACTTAAATGTCTTTAAATGTGAATACTGAATTGATTTACCGAAGTTTTGCACGGGTGTCTCCATGGAGCCAATACATTTTAATCCTGTAAGGAGACAGCATTAAGATCAAAGTGTTTGACCAAATCAACTTTGTATCGATGATCCGAAGCTGGATTTGCTCAACATTAGTCATCAGTATCTGATCAGTGGGAGTCCAACGCCTGGTATCAGCTGTTTGAGAAGGCAGTGGCACTTCCGTGAGCGCCACAGCCTTCTCACTGCTTTTCCTAGGGCAGCGACATCATGTTCAATTTTTATGTGGCTTAGTAGGACTCACAGGAGCGCCGCTGCCTTCTCACAACAGCTGATCAGTGGGGGTCTGGGGTGTCGGACAGGGTCTAACACTCTGCACCACCGCTGATCAGCTGTTCAGGTGTACTTCTGGCAGCAGAACGACACAGCTCTGACCACTCTGCAGTGGACGGAGCTGGTTACTGCAGCGCTGTTCCCTTTCATGTGAATGGGAGCAAAGCCTTAGCAACCACCTCTGTCCACTATACAATAGATAGAGCTGAAAGTAGTTGCCAGAGCTGCAGAGCTCTCTCTATATTGTAGTGGTTGATGCATCTACTCCAGCAGGACCCCTAAATGTCTGATATTGATGAACTAGCCTGAGGAGCAGAAAAAAAAATCTATATTTTTTTTCATTGCTGGGTCTGTAGAAGGCTTTGTTTTATGCTGCAGAAATTGTATTTTTATTCAGATATAGATATATATACAGTTAAAACCAGAAGTTTACATAGGATTAAACTGATCTACAGATGGCTCTCTGATGACACAATCTGGTGTGCGGTGCCACGTATCTAGGTGCCCCAAAACAACCAAAGCAGAAAAACAAATATACAAAGGATACGGGCACTCAACTATATGTCTCTGCAATGAACCTTTATTAGTAATACAGTTGATAATAAAAATATAAAATTAAAATATAACACTGTGGATCTTCAAAACCCAATACAGAGCCCCACAAGCAAATTGGGTCCCTCAGGGGACAGTGTGGTGATTGAAAATATTATATAGTGACCAATTTGCATATGGAGCCTCTATAAATGGCTAATTTAAAAATGGCTGATTTAAAAATTCACAAATGGTTGTTCTCTGTATATACCCAAATATGCATAAATAGTTCACAATGTAACAAAACATATAGTAATAATCTGACGCGCTTATCTAAAATGACTGAGTTGACTGAAAATGCAAATCAATAGATATGTTTATATAAGTACAGATTTAAATCGAAATTCAATTCTGTCAGTCACCAGAAAAAACGCAATATTATATTCAAAACGTTGCGTTACCGCAGATTTGAATCAGTATCCGATCCTGCTGGTTATTTAATAAGACACAAGTGAAGCACAATATTATGTTCAATGTTGTATTCAAATGAATGAATTACCGCAAGGACATTCGGCGACATGAATGGTCACCTTTTGAATAGCCGTTTTTTAAGTATCAAGCTGATCACATGTAGAACATTCCTATTAGGAGAATAGCCGATTTATATTCATCCAATGCGGTAAATGCAAACAACTTGGTATTTAAATGTCATATAAATGCATACGGTTTTACCTTGTCTTCACCGCTCATAGGCGGCTGGATATTCCTCAATGGTTTTGGTCAGCAGTAGGTATAAGGGATCCTTGCGTAGCAATACTCTATGTAGCAAGCGGCATCCTCTTCTAAAGATTCAATTGCGTGTACCTGTAGTGTCTCACGTGTTGTGCGGCGTCATGTAGTGTGGAGGCTAACTTCAAAGAAAAGCGCTTTTCTGAATATAATTAAATGATGTACAGAGTCTCTTTCAACATGCCATACGCGTTTCGGGATCGCCACATATTTCCACTGAGGAAGGGATCTGCGATCCCAAAACGCGTATGGCATGTTAAAAGAGACTCTGTACATCATTTAATTATATTCAGAAAAGCGCTTTTCTTTGAAGTTAGCCTCAACTACATGACGCGCACACCACGTGGGACGCCACAGGTACACGCAATTGAACCTTCAGAAGAGGATGCCGCTTGCTACATAGAATATTGCTACGCAAGGATCCCTTATACCTACTGCTGACCGAAACCATTGAGGAATATCCAGCCGCCTATGAGCTGTGAAGACACGGTAAAACCATATGCATTTATATGATATTTTAATACCAAGTTGTTTGCATTTACCGCATTGGATGAATATAAATTAGCTATTCTCCTAATAGGAATGTTCTACATGTGATTAGCATGATACTTGAAAAACGGCTATTCAAAAGGTGATCATTCATGTCGCCAAATGTCCTTGCGGTAATTCATTAATTTGAATACAACATTGAACATAATATTGTGCTTCACTTGTGTCTTATTAAATAACCGGCAGGATCGGATACTGATTTAAATCTGCGGTAACGCAACGTTTTGAATATAATATTGCGTTTTTTCTGGTGACTGACAGAATTGAATATCGATTTAAATCTGCACTCATATGAACTTATCTATTGATTTGCCTTTTCAGTCAACTCATTTTAGATAAGCGCGTCAGATTATTATTATATGTTTTGTTACATTGTGAACTATTTATGCATATTTGGGTATATACAGAGAACAACCATTTGTGAATTTTTAAATCAGCCATTTTTAAATTAGCCATTTAGAGGCTCCATATGCAAATTGGTCACTATATAATATTTTCAATCACCGCACTGTCCCCTGCGGGACCCAATTTGCTTGTGGGGCTCTGTATTTGGTTTTGAAGATCCACAGTGTTATATTTTAATTTTATATTTTTATTATCAACTGTATTACTAATAAAGGTTCATTGCAGAGACATATAGTTGAGTGCCCGTATCCTTTGTATATCAGAAGTTTACATACACTATATAAAAAGACACATGTGCATGTTTTTCTCAATATCTGCCATGAAATCAGAATAAACCTTTTCTGTTTTTGGTCAATTAGGATTACCATAATTATTATTATTTGCCAAATTCCAGAATAATAAAAGAGAATGTTTTAAGGCATTTTTATTACTTTCTGCAAAGTCAAAAGTTTATATACATTTCATTAATATTTGATACCATTACCCTTAATCTGTATGACTTGGGTCAAAAGTTTTGGATATCCTTCCACAAGCTTCTCACAATAGTGAATTTGGGGCCATTCCTCCTGACAAAACTGGTGTAACTGAGCCATATTTGTTGGTCGCCTTGCTCGCACCTGCCTTTTCAGCTTTGCCCATACATTTTCAAAAGGATTGAGATCAGGGCTTTGTGATGGCCACTCCAAAACATTGACTTTGTTATCCTTAAGCCACTTTGTACCCAGTTTGGCAATATGCTTCACAGCATTGTCCATTTGGAAGACCCATTTCCACCCAAGCTTTACCTTCCTGGCTGATGTCTTGAGATGTTGCTTCAGTATTTCCACATAATCTTATTCTATATCTATTTTGTGAAGTGCACCAGTCCCTCCTGCAGTAAAACAATCCCACAACATGATGCTGCCCCCTCAAACCCTCCCCCCATGTTTCACAGTTGGGATGGTGTTCTTAGGCTTACAAGCTTCTCCCTTTTTCCTCCAAACGTAATGATGGTCGTTATGGCCAAAATGTTTAATTTTAGTTTCGTCAGACTACGGGACATGTCTCCAAAAATGTAGGTCTTTGTTCCTGTGTGCATTTGCAAACATTAATCTGGCCTTTTCTGTTTCTTTTGGAGTAATGGCTTCTTCCTGGCAGAGTGGCCTTTCAGCCCATGTTGATACAGTACTCGTTTCACTGTGGATATTGTCACAATCTTACCAACTTCCGCCATCATTTTCACAAGGTCTTTTGCTTTTGTTCTGGGGTTAATATGCACATGTCGGACCAAAGCACGTTCATCTCTGGGACACAGAACCCGTCTCCTTCCTGAGCGGTATGATGGCTGGACATGCCCATCTTGATTGTACTTGCGTATAATTGTTTGTACAGATGAACGATGCACCTTGAAGTATCTTGAAATTGCACCCAAGGTTGAGCCAGACTTGTGCAAGTCCATAATTCTCTTCCTGATATCTTGGCTGATTTCTTTAGACTTTCCCATAATGCTACACAAAGAAGCAGTGTGTTTCAGGTGTGCATTTAAATATATCCACAGGTGTGTCTCTAATTAACTCAGATGTTGCCAACAAACCTAACAGAAGCTTCCAAACACATGACATCATCATATCAGTCTAGAATTGTTTAAAGGCATAGTAATCTTAGTGTATGTAAACTTTTGACATTGCAGAAAGTAATAAAAATGCCTTAAAACATTATCTGTCTCATTATTCTGGCATTTGGCAAATAATAATTATGGTAATCCTAATTGACCAAAAACAATAAAGGTTTATTCTGATTTCATGTCAGATATTGAGAAAAACATGCATATGTGTCTTTTTATATAGTGTATGTAAAGTTCTGGTTATAAATATATATATATATATATATATATATATATACATACAGTACAGACCAAAAGTTTGGACACACCTTCTCATTCAAAGATTTTTCTTTATTTTCATGACTATGAAATTTGTAGATTCACACTGAAGGCATCAAAACTATGAATTAACACATGTGGAATTATATACAGAACAAAAAAGTGTGAAACAACTGAAAATATGTCATATTCTAGGTTCTTCAAAGTAGCCACCTTTGATTAATGCTTTGCACACTCTTGGCATTCTCTTGATGAGCTTCAAGAGGTAGTCACCTGAAATGGTCTTCCAACAGTCTTGAAGGAGTTCCCAGAGATGCTTAGCACTTGTTGGCCCTTTTTCCTTCACTCTGCGGTCCAGCTCACCCCAAACCATCTCGATTGGGTTCAGGTCTGGTGACTGTGGAGGCCAGGTCATCTGGCGCAGCAGCCCATCACTCTCCTTCATGGTCAAATAGCCCTTACACAGCCTGGAGGTGTGTTTGGGGTCATTGTCCTGTTGAAAAATAAATTATGGTCCAACTAAACGCAAACCGGATGGAATAGCATGCCGCTGCAAGATGCTGTGGTAGCCATGCTGGTTCAGTATGCCTTCATTTTTGAATAAATCCCCAACAGTGTCACCAGCAAAGCACCGCCACACCATCACACCTCCTCCTCCATACTTTACGGTGGGAACCAGGCATGTAGAGTCCATCCGTTCACCTTTTCTGTGTCGCACAAAGACACAGTGGTTGGAACCAAAGATCTCAAATTTGGACTCATCAGACCAAAGCACATATTTCCACTGGTCTAATGTCCATTCCTTGTGTTCTTTAGCCCAAACAAGTCTCTTCTGCTTGTTGCCTGTCCTTAGCAGTGGTTTCCTAGCAGATATTCTACCATGAAGGCATGATTCACACAGTCTCCTCTTAACAGTTGTTCTAGAGATGTGTCTGTTGCTAGAACTCTGTGTGGCATTGACCTGGTCTCTAATCTGAGCTGCTGTTAACCTGCGATTTCTTAAGGCTGGTGACTCGGATGAACTTATCCTCCGCAGCAGAGGTGACTCTTGGTCTTCCTTTCCTGGGGCAGTCCGCATGTGAGCCAGTTTCTTTGTAGCGCCTGATGGTTTTTGTGACTGCACTTGGGGACACTTTCAAAGTTTTCCCAATTTTTCAGACTGACTGACCTTCATTTCTTAAAGTAATGATGGCCACTCGTTTTTCTTTACTTAGCTGCCTTTTTCTTGCCATAATACAAATTCTAACAGTCTGTTCAGTAGGACTATCAGCTGTGTATCCACCTGACTTCTCCACAACGCTAGTGATGGTCCCAACCCCATTTATAAGGCAAGAAATCCCACTTATTAAACCTGACAGGGCACACCTGTGAAGTGAAAACCATTTCAGGTGACTACCTCTTGAAGCTCATCAAGAGAATGCCAAGAGTGTGCAAAGCAGTAATTAGAGCAAAAGGTGGCTACTTTGAAGAACCTAGAATATGACATATTTTCAGTTGTTTCACACTTTTTTGTTCTGTATATAATTCCACGTGTTAATTCATAGTTTTGATGCCTTCAGTGTGAATCTACAATTTTCATAGTCATGAAAATAAATAAAACTCTTTGAATGAGAAGGTGTGTCCAAACTTTTGGTCTGTACTGTATATATAAAACATACATTATACTCTGCGTCTCTATGGCACGAGCTGCTGTTAATAACGTTCCTTTTACCCTTGCGGCCAGGTGCTCTGGCCAGCAGGTTAGGCAGTCAAAGCTGATAATTGGCTGGCATTGTCTGCTGATTCACAGCATATTCGGTCAATGGAGCTGGAAGGTGGCAGTATCTGACAATGCCGGATCTGAAGAACTTCGGAATGCTGTACTCTGCCGGAACGGCCTGCCAGAGTTCCCTCCCGCAAATGTGAAACTAGCCTTACTTTTAGTGCTCCGACCATATGTTTTCTGAATAGACAGTCCTAGGGAGTTTAGTAGGTTCCCAGGGCTGACTGCAGATGGGTTTCCTAGTCTCCAGCTGGACCTGGGTCACTAGGAATCCTGATGACCTGTTCCAAGGGGTTTGTCCCCTTTGATCATGCTGTGGTCACGGACTATGGTGACCAAAAGGTTGACAGTTAGGGTTGGAACTTCTTTCAATCCTACAAGTAAGGAAAAAGCCTGCTGTAAGAACTTGAACTGTTATTAGTAACTCATTTACAGAGCAGACATGTGGGGGGATGGCAGTCCTTAATCCCCTCTACTGCTTAAATGCCAAAGAATGCATCTGCAGACTTAGAGTAGCAATGACCACTGTCAAAGGTAGGGGATATTCGAGGGGTTCAAGTTTGGTGGAAGAAAATAAAACTGTTGGACTCCCCTTTATGATTTCATAAAAAAAAAAAGTAATCAGCAAAAAGCTAAATTCAATATATACAGTACCAGACAATTAATTTCATATCCTAATCTAGTGTTAGGTAGATAACCTGTATTCCTTCACAGGCTAGCCCTTATAGAAGCTGGTACATGATTTACCCTTTTCTATAGAAGCTGAAGTTATTTTTGTCCAACATTCCACATTACCAAGAGCTCAGCACATGATCCAATTTCTATAACATCTAGTCTGAGTACAAATGCATTTGCAAGGTCCCGATAGATGCTCAGTACAGTAGGTACTTGTGCTAAGCTCCATACCAAAATAAAGAACAAATGCATCTATTCACAGTAGAAGAGCCTGTAATAGAATCTGGCAAATTCTGAACTGGTATCCCATATATCTTCCTCTTCCTCTTGGATGTGCTACATTGCCAGTAACACAGTGATCCTTCTGAGTGCCCACACAGAGGAACTGTGCACTACGGACTGGGAAAATACATTTTGTGCCCTAGGCAGATGAGGCAAATTGAATCCACCCAGAAAAAAAAAAATCTATTCAAAATTGCAGTGTTTAGATTATTGGTAAAGAAGAAGCTAATGGGAATCACTTATGATCTGTATGAGTGATCACTTCTGTTTTGGACAGGGCCAGAGCTATACCTTTTCCTGGTGCATGCACAGATGAGGTAGATTCAGGTGTTTGCACATGATTGAGGAGAGGAATACTTCTATGCCCATCCACAGCGGAAGTGACGTCCTGTCTATAGTCTAGGCCCAAAACATGGTAAAGGACATGATGTCAGTAGAAGTGCAACAAGCCCCTGAGAATCTGCTGAAGAGTATGGGAGTGGTCCTGATAAAAGGTTGCGTCATGGTGTACTCCCTCAGGCCGTTGCTCTCTCAGGTTCAGTGCAGTGGAAAGATAGTTTAAAGAATCAGACCAGAAATAAACATATTAAAGTCTCTCTTTACTTAGTGCAAAATATAACTTGTGGCACATCCAGCAATATTACCAGTGCATTTCTGGCACCAGATGATGAGGTATAGTGGCCGGCTATTTAATGACACTTCCAGTCACTTGTGTATATAGGGGTCCACTGTGACACCGGTTTGATGTTCGGCTGGCCAAATGGTGGTTTATGTGTATGTGTGTATGAGCCATAGTCCCTCACCTTGCAGCAGTCTCTGTAAAACTGTGTTTTGTTGATCACTCTGTTTCCTTGCACACTGTTGCTTTCTACAAGCAGTATTCTTGGTTTGGAGTGTTGGTCTCACAGGTGAATAATATCTGGTTCTAAGGTGTAGGAGCATTGACTTGTACTTCCTCTTCCTTCTCTAGCTAGTCTGGAACTCCGCCTCCTGGCAGGAAGCAGGAAAGGTCCACTTCTACCAAGAGGGGAACAACAGAGTGGTTAGCCCAGTTCCTGCCAACCACTGGCTAGGTCTTAATTAAGGTAGGTTTCTGGGCCACAGAAATCTTCTGTAACTCTCAAGAATCTTACACTCAGTTCACACTTTCGCTTAAAACGCCGCGTTCGAACGCGCAAAAAAACCCACAACAGTACAGGAACCATGCATTCCAATGGGGGTGGTTCACACTTGCGCGTTTTTATGCGCGTTCGAACGCGCCTACAAACGTCCGACGCATAAGCAAGTATGTTCGCGTTACTCGGCGTTTCGAGCGTTTGGTGCCAATATACTTCAATGGGAAACGCGATACGCGTGTTGTTCGGGCGTTTGTGCAGCGTAAAACGCGCCTATGGATGCGCGTTTTTCAAAGTTTGCAACATGCTGGATCAGCCACCATGGAATTTCACACCTCTAAAGCACTCAGATTGGCCAAACTATATATAGCGAGGGCTGTTTGGTCATTGGCCAACTATGCAGTCAATCACATAAACGCGCGTCAAACGCGTCTACACTATTTACCAAAACGCTTGAAAAAAACGCGCGTTAACGCCCGTCTTGAACGCGCAGAAAACGCTAGGCTTCAAAACGCTCAGGTCTGAACCCAGTGTTAGAACATCTGTTGTACAGTCATATCATATGTATGTTGTTTTTCTTTTTAAGACTAGATAGCCACTTTTCTGGTTTGTGCATGGAAAATAAATGCTAAATTTATCACAAAAGCAGGCTTTGCATCAGGGTAAAAGCTGGCATTTTACTTGAGCACTATTCATTATCAAGAACCATTTAACAAATGTTTGAAATGTCCTAGATTTAAATGCATTTAGGCATTTCACTGCAAAAAACATGACATATTTCTGTGAAAATAACTTGAATTAAAATATTCATATTAATTGTAGTAGACTGCGCATTGTGGCTGCCTCCAGGTTTCCATGGAAATCTTCTGTGTTGAAATATTTTTTTCGCTTTGTGTCTTTTACTATTGGTATGGAGAGTAGCTAAATATTTTGACCTGCATATTCCTTTTTTCTGCACAATGTGAATGGTGGTTACGGGCCTTGCTGTGGTGAATTTTACTTTTGTGTGTGTTAGTAAGAGCTACAGGATTTGTGCTTTTCAATTCTTCTGTCGTTGTTGTGGTCACCGTTTTTCCTATTTTGTAAGTTGTTCCAACTGCATAGAATCCTCATTGCCTATATTGCTGCCACAGTCCTCGCAGTTGAGACAGGGGATTGGTGCACTGCATAAAATTATGGGAGAACACCCAAAAAGTATTGCTGGAATCTATGGGGGCTGAATTTCTGAAGATCCGTTTGCATATGTTCCCATATGGTATAAAGTTTGAGATACGTTGTGGACCACTCAAAGGGATTTTCCAAATATTTAATATCGTCAATATCAGATAGGTGGGGCTCTGACACCCAGCACCCCCACAGGTCAACTGTACAGTGCCTTGCAAAAGTATTCACACCCCTTGACATTTTTCATATTTTGTTACATTACAAGTTCAATATTTTGTTAATCTGAACTTAATGTGATGGATCAGAACACAATAGTCTAAGTTGGTGAAGTGAAATGAGAAAAAAATATAAATAAAACTATTGTTTAGAAATAGAAAACAGAAAACTGGCATGTGCGCATATATTCACCCCCTTTGTTAGGAAGCCCATAAAAAGCTCTGGTGCAACCAATTACCTTCAGAAGTCACATGATTAGTGAAATGATGTCCACCTGTGTGCAATCTAAGTGTCACATGATCTGTCATTACATATACACACCTTTTTTGAAAGGCCCCAGAGGCTGCAACACCTAAGCAAGAGGCATCCCTAACCAAACACTGCCATGAAGACCAAGGAACTCTCCAAACAAGTAAGGGACAATGTTGTTGGGAAATCGATAGCTAGGCTAGTGTATTCAATGTCCACTCCAGTCCCAAAAGACTCATCTGATCTCTGCTGTAAGGACAGCGTCTTGACAGCACCCCAAAAAGCCCTTTTTAGGGCTGCTACATTAGTCTGCTTTTTTTTTCTCTCCATATATATATTGCAGTTGCCTGGCCTGCCCGTGTGTGAGGAGCTGCAGGCCCACAGACTGTAGTGTGCCCACAGCCAGTGCCCATCACTCATACCGTGTGGCACAGGACTTTGCATCAAAAAAAGGCATTTCATTTTTACACATTAATCTAATTTCAGTTGCTTGCCTGCTGCCAGTGTGTGTCAGGCCCACTTCCACTAACTGTAGTGTGCCCACTGCCAGTGCCGACCACTCATACCGGGTGGCACAGTAGCTTGCCGATAAATAAGGCATTTCATTTTTACACATTAATCTAATTTCAGTTGCTTGCCTGCTGCCAGTGTGTGTCAGGCCAACTTCCACAGACTGTAGTGTGCCCACTGCCAGTGCCAACCACTCATACCGGGTGGCACAGTAGCTTGCCGATAAATAAGGCATTTAATTTTTACACTTTAGTGAAATTTCAGTTGCTTGCCTGCTGCCAGTGTGTGTCAGCCCCACTTCCACTAACTGTAGTGTGACCACTGCCAGTGCCCACCACTCATACCGGGTGGCACAGTAGCTTGCCGATAAATAAGGCATTTCATTATTACACATTAGTCTAATTTCAGTTGCTTGCCTGCTGCCAGTGTGTGTCAGGCCGACTTTCATAGACTGTAGTGTGCCCACAGCCAGTGCCAACCACTCATACTGGGTGGCACAGTAGCTTGCCGATAAATATGGCATTTCATTTTTACACTTTAGTGTAATTTCAATTGCTTGCCTGTTGCCATTGTGTGTCAGGCCAACTTCCACAGACTGTAGTGTGCCCACTGCCAGTGCCAACCACTCATACTGGGTGGCACAGTAGCTTGCCGATAAATAAGGCATTTAATTTTTACACTTTAGTGTCATTTCAGTTGCTTGCCTGCTGCCAGTGTGTGTCAGGCCCACTTACACTGACTGTACTGTGCCTACTGCCAGTGCCCACCACTCATACCGGGTGGCACAGTAGCTCGCCTATAAATAGGGCATTTAATTTTTACACTTTAGTGTAATTTCAGTTGCTTGCCTGCTGCCAGTGTGTGTCAGGCCCACTTCCACTGACTGTAGTGTGTCTACTGCCAGTGCCCACCACTCATACCGGGTGGCACAGTAGCTTGCCGATAAATAAGGCATTTCATTTTTAAACATTAGTCTAATTTTAGTTGCTTGCCTGCTGCCAGTGTGTGTCAGGCCGACTTTCACAGACTGTAGTGTGTCCACTGCCAGTGCCAACCACTCATACCGGGTGGCACAGTAGCTTGCCGATAAATAAGGCATTTAATTTTTACACTTTAGTGTAATTTCAGTTGCTTGCCTGCTGCCAGTGTGTGTCAGGCCGACTTCCACTGACTGTAGTGTGCCCACTGCCAGTGCCAACCACTCATACCGGGTGGCACAGTAGCTTGCCGATAAATAAGGCATTTAATTTTTACTCATTAGTCTAATTTCAGTTGCTTGCCTGCTGCCAGTGTGTCAGGCTGACTTCCATAGACTGTAGTGTTCCCACTGACAGTGCCAACCACTCATACCGGGTGGCACAGTAGCTTGCCGATAAATAAGGCATTTCATTTTTACACTTTAGTGTAATTTCAGTTGCTTGCCTGCTGCAAGTGTGTGTCAGGCCCACTTCCACTGACTGTAGTGTGCCCACTGCCAGTGCTCACCACTCATACCGGGTGGCACAGTAGCTTGCCGATAAATAAGGCATTTCATTTTTACACGTTAGTCAAATTTCAGTTGCTTGCCTGCTGCCAGTGTGTGTCAGGCCGACTTTCACAGACTGTAGTGTGCCCACTGCCAGTGCCAACCACTCATACCGGGTGGCACAGTAGCTTGCCGATAAATAAGGCATTTCATTTTTACACTTTAGTGTAATTTCAGTTGCTTGCCTGCTGCCAGTGTGTGTCAGGCCGACTTCCACTGACTGTAGTGTGCCCACTGCCAGTGCCCACCACTCATACCGGGTGGCACAGTAGCTTGCCGATAAATAAGGCATTTCATTTTTACTCATTAGTCTAATTTCAGTTGCTTGCCTGCTGCCAGTGTGTGTCAGGCTGACTTCCACAGACTGTAGTGTGCCCACTGCCAGTGCCAACCACTCATACCGGGTGGCACAGTAGCTTGCCGATAAATAAGGCATTTCATTTTTACACATAAGTCTAATTTCAGATGCTTGCCTGCTGCCAGTGTGTGTCAGGCTGACTTTCACAGACTGTAGTGTGCCCACTGCCAGTGCCAACCACTCATACCGGGTGGCACAGTAGCTTGCCGATAAATAAGGCATTTCATTTTTACACTTTATTGTAATTTCAGTTGCTTGCCTGCTGCCAGTGTGTGTCAGGCCCACTTCCACTGACTGTAGTGTGCCCACTGCCAGTGCTCACCACTCATACCGGGTGGCACAGTAGCTTGCCGATAAATAAGGCATTTCATTTTTACACGTTAGTCAAATTTCAGTTGCTTGCCTGCTGCCAGTGTGTGTCAGGCCGACTTTCACAGACTGTAGTATGCCCACTGCCAGTGCCAACCACTCATACCGGGTGGCACAGTAGCTTGCCGATAAATAAGGCATTTCATTTTTACACTTTAGTGTAATTTCAGTTGCTTGCCTGCTGCCAGTGTGTGTCAGGCCGACTTCCACTGACTGTAGTGTGCCCACTGCCAGTGCCCACCACTCATACCGGGTGGCACAGTAGCTTGCCGATAAATAAGGCATTTCATTTTTACTCATTAGTCTAATTTCAGTTGCTTGCCTGCTGCCAGTGTGTGTCAGGCTGACTTTCACAGACTGTAGTGTGCCCACTGCCAGTGCCAACCACTCATACCGGGTGGCACAGTAGCTTGCCGATAAATAAGGCATTTCATTTTTGCACATAAGTCTAATTTCAGATGCTTGCCTGCTGCCAGTGTGTGTCAGGCTGACTTTCACAGACTGTAGTGTGCCCACTGCCAGTGCCAACCACTCATACCGGGTGGCACAGTAGCTTGCCGATAAATAAGGCATTTCATTTTTACACTTTATTGTAATTTCAGTTGCTTGCCTGCTGCCAGTGTGTGTCAGGCCCACTTCCACTGACTGTAGTGTGCCCACTGCCAGTGCTCACCACTCATACCGGGTGGCACAGTAGCTTGCCGATAAATAAGGCATTTCATTTTTACACGTTAGTCAAATTTCAGTTGCTTGCCTGCTGCCAGTGTGTGTCAGGCCGACTTTCACAGACTGTAGTGTGCCCACTGCCAGTGCCAACCACTCATACCGGGTGGCACAGTAGCTTGCCGATAAATAAGGCATTTCATTTTTACACTTTAGTGTAATTTCAGTTGCTTGCCTGCTGCCAGTGTGTGTCAGGCCGACTTCCACTGACTGTAGTGTGCCCACTGCCAGTGCCCACCACTCATACCGGGTGGCACAGTAGCTTGCCGATAAATAAGGCATTTCATTTTTACTCATTAGTCTAATTTCAGTTGCTTGCCTGCTGCCAGTGTGTGTCAGGCTGACTTCCACAGACTGTAGTGTGCCCACTGCCAGTGCCAACCACTCATACCGGGTGGCACAGTAGCTTGCCGATAAATAAGGCATTTCATTTT
Source organism: Bufotes viridis (assembly GCA_033119425.1). Lineage (NCBI taxonomy): Eukaryota > Metazoa > Chordata > Amphibia > Anura > Bufonidae > Bufotes > Bufotes viridis. The sequence continues at coordinate 334,686,342 of CM065593.1, read as the reverse complement.
TACACATAAGTCTAATTTCAGATGCTTGCCTGCTGCCAGTGTGTGTCAGGCTGACTTCACAGACTGTAGTGTGCCCACTGCCAGTGCCAACCACTCATACCGGGTGGCACAGTAGCTTGCCGATAAATAAGGCATTTCATTTTTACACTTTAGTGTAATTTCAGTTGCTTGCCTGCTGCCAGTGTGTGTCAGGCCCACTTCCACTGACTGTAGTGTGCCCACTGCCAGTGCCAACCACTCATACCGGGTGGCACAGTAGCTTGCCGATAAATAAGGCATTTAATTTTTACTCATTAGTCTAATTTCAGTTGCTTGCCTGCTGCCAGTGTGTCAGGCTGACTTCCATAGACTGTAGTGTTCCCACTGACAGTGCCAACCACTCATACCGGGTGGCACAGTAGCTTGCCGATAAATAAGGCATTTCATTTTTACACTTTAGTGTAATTTCAGTTGCTTGCCTGCTGCAAGTGTGTGTCAGGCCCACTTCCACTGACTGTAGTGTGCCCACTGCCAGTGCTCACCACTCATACCGGGTGGCACAGTAGCTTGCCGATAAATAAGGCATTTCATTTTTACACGTTAGTCAAATTTCAGTTGCTTGCCTGCTGCCAGTGTGTGTCAGGCCGACTTTCACAGACTGTAGTGTGCCCACTGCCAGTGCCAACCACTCATACCGGGTGGCACAGTAGCTTGTCGATAAATAAGGCATTTCATTTTTACACTTTAGTGTAATTTCAGTTGCTTGCCTGCTGCCAGTGTGTGTCAGGCCGACTTCCACTGACTGTAGTGTGCCCACTGCCAGTGCCCACCACTCATACCGGGTGGCACAGTAGCTTGCCGATAAATAAGGCATTTCATTTTTACTCATTAGTCTAATTTCAGTTGCTTGCCTGCTGCCAGTGTGTGTCAGGCTGACTTCCACAGACTGTAGTGTGCCCACTGCCAGTGCCAACCACTCATACCGGGTGGCACAGTAGCTTGCCGATAAATAAGGCATTTCATACCGGGTGGCACAGTAGCTTGCCGATAAATAAGGCATTTCATTTTTACTCATTAGTCTAATTTCAGTTGCTTGCCTGCTGCCAGTGTGTGTCAGGCTGACTTCCACAGACTGTAGTGTGCCCACTGCCAGTGCCAACCACTCATACCGGGTGGCACAGTAGCTTGCCGATAAATAAGGCATTTCATTTTTACACTTTAGTGTAATTTCAGTTGCTTGCCTGCTGCAAGTGTGTGTCAGGCCCACTTCCACTGACTGTAGTGTGCCCACTGCCAGTGCTCACCACTCATACCGTGTGGCACAGTAGCTTGCCGATAAATAGGGCATTTCATTTTTACACGTTAGTCAATTTTCAGTTGCTTGCCTGCTGCCAGTGTGTGTCAGGCCGACTTTCACAGACTGTAGTGTGCCCACTGCCAGTGCCAACCACTCATACCGGGTGGCACAGTAGCTTGCCGATAAATAAGGCATTTCATTTTTACACTTTAGTGTAATTTCAGTTGCTTGCCTGCTGCCAGTGTGTTAGGCCGACTTCCACTGACTGTAGTGTGCCCACTGCCAGTGCCCACCACTCATACCAGGTGGCACAGTAGCTTGCCGATAAATAAGGCATTTCATTTTTACTCATTAGTCTAATTTCAGTTGCTTGCCTGCTGCCAGTGTGTGTCAGGCTGACTTCCACAGACTGTAGTGTGCCCACTGCCAGTGCCAACCACTCATACCGGGTGGCACAGTAGCTTGCCAATAAATAAGGCATTTCATTTTTACACATTAGTCTAATTTCAGATGCTTGCCTGCTGCCAGTGTGTGTCAGGCTGACTTTCACAGACTGTAGTGTGCCCACTGCCAGTGCCAACCACTCATACCGGGTGGCACAGTAGCTGGCCGATAAATAAGGCATTTAAATTTTACACTTTAGTGTAATTTTAGTTGCTTTCCTGCTGCCAGTGTGTGTCAGGCCGACATCCACAGACTGTAGTGTGCCCACTGCCAGTGCCCACCACTCATACTGGGTGGCACAGTACCTAGCATGCGTAGTACCACTTATCTAAAAAAAAATGACAGGCACAGGCAGGCCACCCCGCAGGGGCCGTCGTGGTCGTGGTGCTGTGATTTCCACTGGCCCTGGAATAATGCCTAGTGTTCAGAGGCCACATACCCTGAACCCTAAAAATTCTGAGGACATAGTTGACTGGCTTAGACAGGACACCCAATCTTCAACAGCTTCCGCTAAGAACTTTGACGCACCATCCTCCTCCAGCTCAGCTTCGGTCACCTGCTCTCAAGTTACCACGCTCCCGCCCACCGCCACCACCACCACTACCACCACAGCCACCACAGCCGCTTCACTTGATCCATCAGAGGAGTTATTTACACATCAGTTGGATGCATTTAGTGATGTGCAACCATTATTGCCAGATGATGTAGATTACAGGGATATGTCTCAGTCAGGCAGGATTACACACATGGACGTACAGTGTGATGATGATAATGTTGATCTGGTACCCGCTGCTGCTTCCTATGCTGAGGTGTCAGATACAAGTGAAGCGGTTGATGATGACGATGTGTCCACGGATGCCACGTGGGTGCCTGCTCGAAGAGAAGAAGAGGGGGAAAGTTCAGAAGGGGAGACAGACAGAAGGAGGAGATGAGTTGGAAGCAGGGGGAGGTCATCGCAAAGGAGTTAGTGGCACAGTCAGACAGCATGTATCGGCACCCGGGGTCAGCCAGACAGCACGCCAGTCAACACATGCTGTTGCCACCACCAGAATGCTGTCATTGCAAAGCTCAGCAGTGTGGCATTTTTTTTGTGTGTCTGCCTCTGATAACAGCAATGCCATTTGCAACCTGTGCCAAAAGAAACTGAGTCGTGGGAAGTCCAACACCCACCTCGGTACAACTGCTTTGCGAAAGCACATGATCTCGCATCACAAACGCCTATGGGAGCAACACATGAGTACAAGCAGCACACAAACTCAAAGCCACCATGCTCCTCCTGGTCCAGCATCCTCAGCCACGTCAACAACTGCTTTCCTCCCTGCCCCCTCTCAACCAACCGCCACTCCGCCTCTCACCTTTAGCAGTTCCTGCTCATCTGCCCACAGTCAGGTGTCTGTTAAGGAAATGTTTGAGCGTAAGAAGCCAATGTCACAGAGTCACCCCCTTGCCCGGCGACTGACAGCTGGCTTGACGGAACTCTTAGCCCGCCAGCTTTTACCATACCAGCTGGTGGAGTCTGAGGCCTTCAAAAAATTTGTCGCTATTGGGACACCACAGTGGAAGGTACCCGGACTAATTTTTTTTTCAAAAAAGGCAATCCCAAACCTCTACAATATCATTGAAAAGGAAGTCATGACATCTCTGGCATTCAGTGTTGGGGCAAGGGTCCATCTGACCACTGATACCTGGTCTGCAAAGCACGGTCAGGGCAGGTATATCACGTACACTGCACAGGAAGGTGTGTGGCCATTTCAGGCTTTCCTACACAGCCATGGCGCACTTTTTCAGCGGCAAAACAACATGCCAGTGAGGCGCTTGATTTGCGACAGCCCGACACGTTGGAATTCAACACTCCTATTGTTCGACTGCCTGCTCCAACAAGAAAAAGCCGTCAACGAGTATTTGTATGACGGGGGTGCTAGGACAGCCTTTGCGGAGCTGGGAATTTTTTTGCCACGTTACTGGACGCTCATGCGCAATTCCTGTAGGCTCATGCGTCCTTTTGAGGAGGTGACAAACCTAGTCAGTCGCACTGAAGGCACCATCAGCGACCTCATCCCATTTGTTTTCTTCCTGGAGCGTGCCCTGCGAAGAGTGCTGGAGCGGGCTGTAGATGAGCGTGAAGAAGAAGAGGAAGAGTTGTTTACCACCAGAAATAGCCTTGTCATCATCGCTGGCTGAACCTGCGGCAACACTGGAAGAGGAGTATGAGGAAGAGGAGTCAGAGGAGGAATGTGGCTTTGAGGAGGAGGAAGACCAACCACAGCAGGCACCCCAGGGTGCTCGTTGTTGTCACCTATCTGGGACCCATGGTGTTGTACATGGCTGGGGGGAAGAACAGACCGTCAATGACATCAGTGAGGACGAGGAACGGGAAGGGAGTAGCTCTGCATCCAACCTTGTGAAAATGGGGTCTTTAATGCTGTCATGTCTGTTGAGGGACCCTCGTATAAAAAGGATGAAGGAGAATGACCTGTACCGGGTGGCCACACTACTAGACCCCCGGTATAAGCAGAAAGTGGCAGAAATGTTACCAAATTACCGAAAGTCGGAAAGGATGCAGCAGTTCAAAACCAAACTAAAAAATATGCTTTACACAGCTTATAAGGGGGATGTCACAGCACAACGGGAATCTAACAGGGGAAGAGGTGAATGTAATACTCCTCCTACCACGGCGGCAAGGACTGGACGATTTACAGATGTGTTGTTGATGCAGGACATGCGGAGCTTTTTCAGTCCTACACATCGCCACAGCCCTTCGGGATCCAGCCTTAGAGAACGACTCGACTTCAAGTGTCCTGTCAGAAAGGACCTTCAGTGCAGCAGGAGGCATTGTCACTGACAAGAGAAGTCACCTCGGTCAAAAAAGTGTTGATTACCTCACCTTTATAAAGATAAACGAGGCATGGATCCCGAAGGGACTGACAGTGGGGGATACGTTTGACTAACAAAAGGCCTGATGACATGCCTTGGCCTTAAAATGTTCCCCACGCTGCTCTATTTAATGTCTGCATACCGGATGACTTTCGTGAATTCTCCGCCACCAACTTGGGTTCAAGCCGCAATGATTTAGTCACTTTTCTGCCTGGAAAACATTAATTTTTTCCAGCCGCTGCTACAACTGCGGCTGCAACAATGCCATTATTTTTCAGGCATGTGTACATGCCTAATTTTTCTGTCCTATGGTGCAGCACTGTGGCTGCAAAAACAAAAAAAAAAAAAAAAAGGCACATACAAGTGTAAATTCTCCTTCGTGATCATTACCTTGTTGTGGTGAAGGGGCTTGCGTATCACAATGAAGCAATCATCACCTCTATGAATGTGTTGGCAATGTTTCCACACCCCAGATAATAAGGCCGTTGCTTCATTATGGTCAGACCAAAAGCGATCGGACGGCTGGATAATATTTCATAGAAAAACAGTAATTTTCCTATTTTTTTTTGTTTTAAGTTGTATGGGTTTTGAATACATAAAATAAAAAATCAAAGTCTCTTAATAGTTTATTAGAAATAATGCAGACAATTAAAAAAATCCCCATCAATTCCAATACAAAGCAAGTACAGAGCTCAGAACTAAATTATTTCATGATGTCATAATGGTTTGTTAATTCGACAATGGTTAATCAATTCGACACACGTCCCCGGATAGGATACGTAACAGGGATTAAACTGATAGGAATAGTACTAGTTAAGACACCACTCATATAAGGTGTCACAGCACATTGCTCTGTACACGCGCAGTGCCCCAATTTGGGAGTAAGAGGACCGACCAAGCTGCTTTTTCCATCTCCCGGTTCCTAAAATCAATTCAGTTTGGTGTATGAGAGTTTGGTCTGTCACTGTGAAGGCAGTCGAAGGTACCCGGCCTAAAAAAAATTTCACGAAAGGCAATCCCTGATATGGGACGTAACAGGGATTAAACTGATAGGAATAGTACTAATTAAGACACCACTTATATCGGGTGTGAGAGTAAATTGCACGGCGCAGACGCAGTGACCGTGGATTAAAACAAAGGGGAGGGAGCCCGCGGTTTTTTAACCATCTCCCGGTTCGAAAAATCAATTCAATAAATGGACCCCAGATTGGGGACGTAACAGGGATTAAACTGATGAGAATAGTACTACAGAAAATACCACTCATATCGGGTGTGAGAGTAAATTGCACGGCGCAGACGCAGTGACCGTGGATTAAAACAGAGTGGAGGGAGCCAGCGTTTTTTTAACCATCTCCCCGTTCAAAAAATCTATTCAATTCCCCTTTCGGGGACCCTTGGTGTTGTACGTGGCTGGGTGGAGGAAGAAACCTTCAATGACATCACCGGGACATGGCTAGCTTGGTATCCAACCTTGTGCAAATGGGGAGTTTGCGGTTGTGCAAATGGACTGTTTGCGGTTGTTTGCGGTGCATTAAAAGGGGAGTTTGGTCTGTCAATGTCTGTGAAGCGGGCGTAACCCTTACACTACCTGATTGATACAGCATCATACCTGATCGTATACACACACTGGATGTTTTAAAGCATGTTATTCCAAACAATTTAGGAATGTTAGTTGATCTATGCCCTTTATGGAATAAAACTCGACTCTGCGTCCACTACGGCATGCCACAGTCCAGGTGTTAGTCCCCTTGAAACAACTTTTCCATCACTATTGTGGCCAGAAAGAGTCCCTGTGGGTTTTAAAATTCGCCTGCTTATTGAAGTCTATGGCGGTTCGCCCGGTTCGCCCGTTCGCGAACATTTGTGGAAGTTCGCGTTCGCCATTCGCGAACGGAAAATTTTATGTTTGCGACATCACAAGTTGTAAGTTTGCCAAAAGGCATGTGGAGACTCCCAAAATGTATAGAGGAAGGTGCTCTGGTCTGATGAGACTAAAATTGAACTTTTTGACCATCAAAGAAAACACTATGTCTGGTGTAAACCCAACACATCACATCCCCCAAAGAACACCATCCCCACAGTGAGACATGGTGGTGGCAGCATGCTGAGGGGATGGGACTGGGAAACTGGTCAGAGTTGAGGCAAAGATGGATGGTGCTAAATACAATGATATTCTTGAGCAAAACCTGTACCACTCTGTGCGTGATTTGAGGCTAGGACGGAGGTTCACCTTCCAGCAGGACAATGACCCCAAACACACTGCTAAAGCAACACTTCAGTGGTTTAATGGGAAACATGTAAATGTGTTGGAATGGCCTAGTCAAAAATAGAAAATCTGTGGTCAGACTTAAAGGTTGCTGTTCACAAGCGCAAACCATCCAACTTGAAGGAGCTGGAGCAGTTTTGCAAGGAGGAATGGGCAAAAATCCCAGTGGTAAGATGTGGCAAGCTCATAGAGACTTATCCAAAGCGACTTAGAGCTGTGATTGCCGCAAAAGGTGGCCTACAAATTATTGACCTTTTCTGTTATTTTGTCCTATTTATTGTTTGCTTCACAATAAATAAAAAAATCTTCAAAGTTGTGGCCATGTTTTGTAAATTAAATGATGCAAATCCTCAAAACAATCCATGTTAATTCCAGGTTGTGAGGCACCAAAATACGAAAAAGTCAAGGGAGGTGAATAGATTTGCAAGGCACGGTATGAGAAGTGTGCAGCTCTCCAGTGAGCACAACGGCCTCCTCGGAGCTCACCTTGCACAGTGCCGTCTGTTGGATAGTAGCTGTTTTTGGTATTGTAGCCCGGGCTCATTCACTTGAATGGGACTGAGCTGTACCTAGGCCATGTGACCAATTAACTGGAGTGCCGTAGCCCTGTCAAATAGCTGATTGGTAGGGTGGCTGGTAGTTGGGCCACCAATAATCTGACATTGATGACCTACTGTATCCTATGCATAGATTATCAATATCAAAATCTCAAACAATATCATAACCTTAGACAACCCCTTTATTGCATTATGTAACTATCTGTTTACATGGAGATGTCACCTCCAGGCCATCCTACAGTTCATCCGAAGTGAAAGACAAATAGTTTTCTACATTATGTAGAGACACTAATTGCTTTCTTATGCGTGGAGTCAATTCTTTTGTTAGAACAGCATAAAATAAAACAACCATTGCACATTCACTTAGGTAATTGATTAGAGCAGAGAAACGATTAAAGCATTAAAACCCTGAGATTTACAAATTGCACATGAAACCATAATAACAAAGTAATGCCTCTGGATATTGTCCAGCAATGTGGTATACCGACCAGTTAGCTCATATTGTAACCGTCCAACTACGTACTTGATTTAAACCTGTCAGATGGGCAGAGCTGTTGTACTGGACATTAGGTTTTGCTAGGGAGCAGTAACACTGTTTGAGAATCTCCCAAACTGACATATTGCTTATTAAATAGGTCAAGCAGGAACCTTCTTTTCCTAAGGCTTTATTCATACAGCACTGGGTCTGTAACCGAACATGTCAGAACTGTGCAAATAAATACAATTATCTTTTTGACGTACTTTATAACAAACTAGCAGAAGGACCCAGCTTCGCACAGGTACATCTATTTCGTTTCATGTTTCCATTTGTCGTAAAAAGATATCAACAGTATCCCCCATAACAGTGACCTCTACAGTGCCCCGCCCCACTGCCTGCTGAGCTGTGTATCTAATCATGTCCTGGGTGATACCATCTGCTGAGCTGTGTATCTAATTTTATGTTGTGTGATACTGTCTGCTGAGCTGTGTATCTAATCCTATCCTGTGTGATACTATCTGCTGAGCTGTGTATCTAATCTTATGTTGTGTGATACTGTCTGCTGAGCTGTGTATCTAATCCTAGCCTCTGTGATACCATTGTGACCTCTACAGCACCCTGCTCCACTGTCTGCTGAACTGTGTATCTAATCCTGCCCTGGGTAATACCATCTGCTGAGCTGTGTATCTAATCTTATGTTGTGTGATACTGTCTGCTGAGCTGTGTATCTAATCCTAGCCTGTGTGATACTATATGCTGAGCTGTGTATCTAATCTTATGTTGTATGATACTGTCTGCTAAACTGTGTATCTAATCCTATTCTGTGTGATACTGTCTGCTGAGCGTGTATCTTGTATTCTATCCTGTGTGATACTATCTGCTGAGCTGTGTATCTAATCCTATCCTGTGTGATACTGTCTGATGAGCGTGTATCTAATATTCTATCCTGTGTGATACTGTCTGCTGAGCTGTGTACCTAGTAGTTGATTTTTAACTTTATTTTTTAAATCCCTGTTGGCTGAGTGGGAGGGGGCGTGGCCTAACTGGATTGGGGCATGTCCTTTTGAACATCTCAATCTAAAACAGCAGCACTGTCCTCTCTGAGTGTGAGCTGCAAAGAGAAAGTCACCGTCCCTCCCACCTCTGCAGCTGACAGAAGTTGATTTTTAACTTTATTTTGTCAATACTCATTGGTTGCAGAGGGGGAGGGGTGTGTCCTAAACATATCGGGGTGTGGCCTAGCAGACCTAAAAGTTGATTTTTAAATTTATTTTTTCAATGCCTGTTCGCTTAGTGGGAGGGGACGTGGCTTAACATGATTGGGGCATGTCCTTTTAAACAGCTCTATCTAAGACAGCAGCACTGTTCTGTCTGAATGTGAGCTGCAGGGAGAAAATCACCATCGCTCCCACCTCTGGAGGGGAGGTGGCATGGCCTAACCAAATCAGAGGTGTGGCTTATCTGGATCTGGGGGCTGGGTTTTAGGGGTGACTTGGCCACCCTACTTTCCCCCTGAACTGAACTGTGACCTCCATAGCACTCCGCTCCCTTAACAGTGTCATCCACAGTGCCCTGCCCCTTTAAAGCTAACCTGCAGCAGTGAAGAGAAATGGCCGAGTTGTTATGGAAACCGCAGGAAATAAGGTACTAAGTGCTATTAGGCCAGGGCTTTACTTCTATAGCAATTATCCTGGTGACAGATTTCCTTTAAACGTCATCTAGGGCAGTGAGGAAACATGGCTGGGTTGTTATGGTTACCTGGAGTAAAACTGTGTGTGTGGAGACGAACTGCCAGGGAGCAGTAAATGACAGTTTGGATTTAAGTGAAAGGCTTGCAGGATTGTATTGGCTATATGCAGGTAACTTTTGGGGAATATCTCAGGAATGGTAAGTCCTATAGAGCTGAAACCTGGTCTAAAACCTTCCCGGACAACTGATGTACCCGTGTGGCAAATTTCGTGAAGATCGGTCCAGTCGTTTGGTCGCGCATAAAGAACGTCTAGACAGACAGACAGACATCTAGACAGAAATTCATTTTTATATATATAATAGATAGGGTTGAGCGAACCCAAACTGTATAGTTTGGGTTTATACCGAATTTTGGGGTGTTCGGGACCCAGACCCGAACCCGAACATTTTCATAAAAGTTCGGGTTCGAGGTCCGTTTTTTGGCGATTCTTCCTGCTTTTTTAAGGGCTGCACAGCAGCCAATCAGCAAGCGTTTTACTTCTTTGCCCTAAGAAGCCATCACAGCCATGCCTACTAATGGCATGGCTGTGATTGGCTTAGTGCAGCATGTGACCCAGCCTCTATTTAAGCTGAAGTCACGTACCGCCACACGTTAACCTGCTCTTCTCAGTGTAGGGATAGGAGGCTGCCGCTTCTGTGAGGGACAGATTAGGGAAGAAATCTGCAGAACCTGTTGTACATTAATCCACAAGATACAGCAAATAGAGGGTTAGGGAGCTTCAGCAATCCTACATTTCTGTACCCAGCCACTGCCAAGGAAATTGTTTTTAAATACATCTGTTACAGAGGTGGGGGTCGGTGGCCATTTTAGCCACTGCAGTGTACTGCATGTCTGCAAGCCTGGCAGTCACATTAGCTTAATCCTTTTTGGTAGCTCAGTGAAGGAGAAAATGCTTTTTTTCTGGCTGCTCAAGTCCCTTACATTACCTTTGGTATAATTAAGGGGTGACATAGTCCATTTTTCTAGTCTGGGACCTGTGGTGCCACAGAGCACTTGTGTATACAATGCACTAAACCGTATATTCAATTTCTCCAGTATTTTTGTGATAAAAAGCTGTGATCCTGGTCCCCAAAGCAGTTTGAAATACACCGCCCAAATACACATTTGACATTTCTGCTGTGAAATAGTGAATCATTTTTTTTTGTGGGTACAAAGCAATATTCTTACTTCACAAAGCAGTTGTGCATACAGCATAGAAATACCAATGTTTTTCAGTGTTTTATTAAAAAAAGCCGTGTTCTGGGTCCACAAACCACATTTGCATAAACCGTAGAAATAGCTACGTTTTATTAATAGCAGTGAAATACTGCTTTTCTGTGTTTTATTTAAAAAATCCTTGTTCTGGGTCCACAAACCATATTTGCATAAACCGTATAAATAGCTAAGTTTTATTAATAGCAGTGAAATACAGATTTTCTGTGTTTTATTGAAAAAATCCGTGTTTTGGGTCCACAAAACCAGTTTTGCATAAACCGTAGAAATAGCTATGTTTTATTAATAGCAGTGAAATACTGCTTTTCTGTGTTTTATTTAAAAAATCCTTGTTCTGGGTCCACAAACCATATTTGCATAAACCATAGAAATAGCTAAGTTTTATTAATAGCAGTGAAATACAGATTTTCTGTGTTTTATTGAAAAAATCCATGTTCTGGGTCCACAAAACCACTTTTGCATAAACCGTAGAAATAGCTACATTTTATTAATAGCAGTGAAATACTGCTTTTCTGTGTTCTATTAAAAAAATCCTTGTTCTGGGTGCACAAACCACTTTTGCATAAACCGTAGAAATAGCTACGATTTATTAATAGCAGTGAAATACTGATTTTCTGTGTTTTATTGAAAAAATCCATGTTCTGGGTCCACAAACCACTTTTGCATAAACTGTAGAAATACCAACTTTTTATTAATAGCAGTGAAATACTGCTTTTCTGTGTTTTATTAAAAAAAATCCTTGTTCTGGGTCCACAAACCACTTTTGCATAAACCGTAGAAATAGCTAAGTTTTATTAATAGCAGTGAAATACTGCTTTTCCGTGTTTTATTACAAAAATCCTTGTTCTTGGTCCACAAACCACTTGTGCATAAAGCGTAAAAATGCCAATTTTAAATTGCAGTACGAAAATAGTGCTTTACTGTGTTTTACTGAAAAAAAAAAACGTGTTCTGGGTTCACCAAACAGTTGTGCATACAGCGTACAAATATATATTGTACATTTCTGCAGTGAAATTGAGAATCAATGTGTTTCAGGCCAAAAAAACCTTTATTCTTGGCCCACAGAGCATTTTTATGACACGGGCACTGCCTTAGTAAACTTAATTGTTGACAATTGGCAGTTAAATTAACACCGGAGAGAAACCATCTTTCAGCTTGGTGGGTGAACGCAAATAATGAGTAGAACATCAAATAAGGGACGTGGGCATGGTCGTGGTGGTGTTGGTGGAGCTCCTGTTGCTGGGAGAGGACGTGGCCGTTCAGCGCCAACTACTGGTCCAAGTGAAAGACCTTCCTCTGGTGCAAGTAGGCGACAGAACCTGCAGCGTTATTTGGTAGGCCCTAATGCCGCTCTACGGATGGTGAGGCCAGAACAAGTACAGGCGATAGTAGATTGGGTGGCTGACAGTGCCTCCAGTTCCTTCACAGTGTCTCCCACCCACTTCTCTGCAGAAAGCTCAGAGTGGGCACCTGCAGCCCATGCTCATCAGTCTTTCACCTCACCCCCTTGCAAATCAGCCAAGCAGCCAAAGCTCCAAGTCATGCAGCAAACTCTTATGCTTTTTGATGACTCTGTCGGCAGGGTTTCCCCGGCCCATCCACCTAGCCCTGCCCTAGAAGTGGAAGACCTTGAATGCACTTTCTGCAATGTGCGAACCGACGAGGAGGGCAGGGGTCATGAATGGGTGGAAGATGATGTGGAGGATGATGAGGTCCTAGACCCAGACTGGACTGAAGGTCGTGCTAGTGACGTGTGCAGTTCTGAGGGCGAGGCGGTGGTCGCACAGAGGCAACAGCACAGCAAAAGAGAGAGCAGGGTGCAAAATCGGAGCGGTCGTTCCATAAACAGTACGCCTGCTACTGCCCACCGCACCCAGGCACTGAGCACACCAAGGCCTGCTCCAAGGAGTTCATTGGCGTGGCAGTTCTTCACACAATGTCCTGACAAAAAGACATGAGTGGTTTGCACGTTGTGCCATCAGAGCCTAAAGCGAGGCATAAACGTTCTTAACCTGACAAACCAGGAAATGTCTCAGGCTACTCCTGCTCTCTCTTCTGCTGCTGTCTCAGCCTCTTCCTCCACCTATGGCATCAACGTGGCACCTGGCAACCAGCAAACAGAGGATGTCCTACCAACACCACCACCACCTCCACCACCAAGCATCTCCACCATGTCACAGGCAAGCATTAAGCTTTCCATCTCCCAAACACTGGAGAGAAAGAGAAAATACTCACCTATCGACCCCCCTCCCCTCCCCTCCCCTCGCTCCCCTCGCTCCCCTCGCTCCCCTCGCTCCCCTCGCTCCCCTCCCTCCCCTCGCTGCCCCTCCCCTCTCTCCCCTCCCCTCCCCTCTAGAGTCACGCTCCAGATTGGCCAATCTTGCAATTCTTTAGTGCGCACTTACAGTTCTAGTGTCACGAAGGTTAGGATAATGTCCCCAAACTCGTTTCAAAGTCTCTTGTATAACCGATCTCTTCCTCAGTCCTCCACTGAGGAAGAGGTCGGTTATACAAGAGACTTCGAAACGCGTTTGGGGACATTATCCTAACCTTCGTGACACTAGAACTGTAAGTGCGCACTAAAGAATTGCAAGATTGGCCAATCTGGAGCGTGACTCTAAGTGTTAACCACTCTAACATATTGGGAGACGGCTGAGCACGCACACGAAGAGACGCCAGGGCGGAGTGAAGCCAGCTGGAAAGCCCGACTGCACAAGACGCAATACCAAGCAAAGTGCGGTGAAGACGGGTCAGAAGGCATGGTAAGAGATCGAGCATAAGCGATCGTCTAAAGGTAGGAGGAGGACTTACTTTGAACGGTGGGACGCCACCAATGCTTTGATGCATGACTGATATTTGCACCAATTGCCACAAAAGCTGTCAAACCCTGATGGGAATGATCCTAACCTAAGCAATCCTAATTGAAGAGGATATTTATCCAATAGATATGGGACGATTCAAGGTACAATTAGAACGACTGTGCTGAACTACGTATTCACGCCATACTCGCCTTTTTTACTCGCCTTTTTTACATACACTTGTTTGTTATATATTTTTTATTAAATTGGTCTGGGCCGATATATTTTATGTGCCATTTTATGTGGGATTTTTGTACCTATGTATATATGTCTATTAAATTAGAACAATTGTGATCTAGTACCCCAGAGTTTGAGTGCCATATCCTTTGTTTAGATTATAGTGTTTTTTCCTCTGATACATAGGAGCTTGTATCAATGGATATAGAGCACCATTTTAGTCCAATTTACACACTGGTGGAGCCACCTATTCATTATTTAAAATCCCCACACCAAATGATCTTGTAATATGTGAGGGATTCAATAAAAGTTCCCATCTCCTCCATGAAGGAAATAGGGTCTTCATTGGGGGCACATACATTGACAAGACATAGTGTTTCCTCCCTGTATGTACCCAACAATATAACATGTCTCCCATTAGGGTCAAGGATCGATTGCGTCACTGACATCGGGAAATAATTTTTTTAGCAACGTTATCACACCCCTGCTTTTTGATTGGTAGGTAGATGAGAAATACTTTGAGTACTGTGAATGAAAAAATTTCGGCTGTATAGTGCGATTCCTGTAGACAAAGAACATCAGGTTTATGTTTCAAATACACAGCAAATGCTGTCTTCCATTTTCTAGGCGAGTTCAAGCCCCGCACATTATGAGATAATATTTTATACATTACCGATGTAGTATGAGAAGCTCACGTGTGCGCTAATGTAGATGACGTTCTCTATCTCATGAACCTTCATCTTCATCCCTTCACATATATGTAGGACCTTATCGATGCTGCAAATTGGGTGATCTCTAGAACAGGAACTATAAAACAAAACGTTTAACAGTAAAACAGATACATAAACTGCATAGTGTGACGAAAGCTGAACCAAGTCAGCACATGATGGCGGTGAGAAGAAGTCTCGCACAGAAATGACGCAAACCTCCAACTCCATCAACCCTTTTACATGAGGCAACATGAAAGTCTACAAAGCCGAATCCCTGATATAGGACTTCAAAAGTCAGTAGGATAAAACAACTACCAAAAAGCTTGCGTAAAAACAAAACATTGAAAAAGAGGGCAACACTTGAGTCTCAATATGTCAAACCTAAACGTTGGCCCATCAAGGAGATCATGGCACCCTGGTCTCAGCAGCTCAGGTCTTGGGTGAGCGGTTCGCAGAGCCGGATGTGGGTGCTACCGTGGTCCAGATCCTAGCCAATCTTTGAGGCTTGGGAGCGCCTCCGGTCCGTCCCGGTGGTCATGCGGTATTCCCTTTCGCTGCAGGGTCTCTAAACCCTCCGATAGCGATCGGACTGTGTGGTTCCGGGAGTTGATCTGAAATGACAGGGCGAAAGGGAAGCCCCATCTGTACTTCACTTGTGCTTTCTGCAGTGCCTGTGTCACCGGCCTCAATTCTCAGCGTCGACGGAGGGTAGATGGTGCAAGGTCCGCGTACAGGTGCACATGTGGAGGTAGGCCCGGTAACTCCAGGGTATTTCTGGCTGCAGCCAGGACCAGGTCTCTGACTTCAGGGTACTGGAATTTTAGGACCACGTCACTTGGTAGATCATTCGAGCGGGGTTTCCCCAAAGCCCAGTGGACCATTTTCAGGCGATTTTGCTCCGCTTGCGGCAGGAGGGCCGAAAATTAGGATGTCATGGTGGTTTGTAAGTCCAGATATGATTTGGGCAGACCCCTTACACGGAGGTTTCCTCTGCGGGACCGGTTTTAAAGGTCCTCTATCTTGAGTTCCAGCGCTTCCAGTTGCGCCGCATGCAAATTGATGTCTTCTCTGTCGGTGCCTAATGCGTCCGCAATATCATCAGTACGGGTCTCTAGTTCAGACCCTGGATTTGATGTGTGAACTCCGCCACTGCCTGTGAAAGTTCTGTACGAAACAGAGTAGCTATGTTAGCTATGTCTGGCCTTGTTGTTGGCCTTGTGGCTCCTGCCTCCTGCATGCAGCCGCTGTTAGTGGAGGAGGCGGGGCTAGCTGGAGCTGGAGAGGGATCCGCCATTGCAGAGTGCCCAGTATTTCTGAAAAGTTTAGGTAAAGTCTGTGATGGCGCCGGTGTGCTCATCGGTTTCGACTTCCCTTTATTGCGGGACATTCTCGGGTTGTCAGGCACCAAGTTTGAAGGCTTGTCAAGCCGTTGAAACGGGACTTGAAAAGGGATTAGTTCAGCTCGGTATGGCATGGAGCTCAGAGAAGCATGTCCTCCTCCTCAGGCTGCGCGCATGCGCCTCCATCCCATTGACTATAATGGGATCCATTTGGGATCCAGACATGCCCCGGCAAAAATTCCAGGATTCTACCAGACAAGAGTCATTGTGTGCAGTGATTTTTGTTCAGCTGAATCCCACCATTTATGACGGGGAGCGTCAGGATCCCATTATAGTCAATGGGGTCCAGAGGGCTTAAGGCACTGTCCAGCTATGCTGAATGTGGAGGACACTGATAGCTTTGCCAGAAGTGTGAAGGTAACCTGATAGATGGACCCCAGTAGTGGGACAGCTTTGTGATCAGCTTATTGTCAATGGACCCTTCTAAGAAATAGAGACTGTGGACTGTCACAAACTTAGCTGTCCAGGCTCCAGCGGAGGAGAGACGTGCTGCTAAGTCATGCTCCCTGGTGACACAACAGCACCCTTAGCAACAGGATGCACTGCTCTTTCCTCCCAAAGTGGACATGTGGTGGAAAAGACAAGCAGTGGGCTCATTGCTCAGCTGCTCTATACCTGTGGCAAGTGTTATGATTAATGACCTATCAGGTTCTTATCCTGGGACTCAGTGATAGTGCCATAGAAAGTCTTGTTTGGGCTCACTAGCTAGGTTTATGGTTCTGGGATTCATTTTGATTTGTTTGTGCTTTTGTACTAGGCTTGTCTTTTGACCACTCTCTGTCTTAAGTGATTTGTACTGTGCATCCCGTCTGGTATTTGATCTCAGCTCGTCTTTTGACTACTATGTGTCTCTTGTTTTCGGAAAGCTGGTATTTGTGTTGTAGATTTTCAGTGTAATTTAATAAATCTAGCCATTGCAAAAGCAACAATTTTGTAGTGTTGGTGCCAATGCAATAGTCACCAAAGTCCACCAATAGTCACCAAAGTCCAGCAACTGGTTACCATAACATTTTTACTGTGGCATACCAGTGTATCTGAATGACCGTCTCACTATTTCTAAGGGGGGAAGCCAGAGAAGAAATTCTATCATTGGCATATAGGGCATTTTACTGTAAATACCACATTTTCTGTTATATTGGCATTTCATCTGTATCAATGTACCGTCTGCGTTAGTGTTGGCTACTTGGAGGAGGGATTTTGGGGCATCTCCTGGTATGGCTATTCGTTAGCGCCATTTCATCATGTACCTTGGTCCCAGACCAGTTACTTGCGGTCTGAATTGTGCCAAAAATAAGACAAGACAAGTAATAAATGTATGATCACAGGGGGGCAGGACTCCCACTGATCACGGGACAAACATAGGTAGCCGAGGCCTGTACTTGACTCTCTTGTCAGTCCCATAGACAGTGCATGGAGCACTGGTCATGCATGCGTGCTACCATTCTATTTACACTGGGAAATTGGGGACCCACCTTGTCATGATCCACTATCCTGTGGATGGATTATAAATCTAGCGCTGTGCCACGAAACATATTCTACATTTTTCAAACCAGAATCTGGATCTGAATACCTTTGTAATTGCAAGTAATTAAGAATGAGCTATTCAATAAAATGTATATGTATAGCACCACCTTTTGTTTATACTTTTTAGGGTGGTATAGGCATGTACTATATGATGTCTGATTTTAATATGTTTACATGAATTAGAGAATTTTGTGTTTTTAATGATGTGGTGTTAACCCTGACCCCAATCCCAACCACCAGCTTTTAAATGTCACTTGCATTTTCTTACCTATTATTTCTAACTTATTTTTATAGATGCTATATTATTTTATTTTTAAATTAAATCATCACCTATAACAGACAATCACACAAAGGCTATATGCCAAAAGCCTGGTATGTACAAGCCAACAAACTATCCATGAGACAGGTACAGTCAGCATATAATCAATGGCAGCCTTATGCACTATGAGATATTCAAAACCAGCTCTCATCTGACTGAGAGACAATAAGCCTTAAAGTTGCTTGTTTTAAGATGGATGGCTTGGGGGGACCTGCAGACCTAGATCATCATTATTATCAGGGTGACAAAAATTGTACATTTTTTTGGATGCCAGCTAACACTTCTCTCACTGCTTAGGAGGGCTGCATACAAATTTTCAGTTTTCTAATTGTCCTAATATTATATTCAATAACCTTTATATACTGTTTTGTCATGTAAACTCTTTTGCATAAACTTTAATATGGGAAAGACATGCAAATAGTGTTTCAGCTTAAAAACAAGGAAGATTCTGCTAATTTGCATGTCTTTCCCATATTCAAGTTTATGCAAATGAGTTTACATGACAAAATAATGTAGAAAGGTTATTGAATACAATATTAGGACAATTAAAAAACTGAAAATGTTTATGCAGCCCTCCTAAGCAGTAAAAAAAGAGTTAGCTGGCATCCCAAAAAAAATTTTTTAATTTTTTCACCCTAATAATAATGATCTAGAGGTGCGCAGGTCCCAGGTTTACTTTCACAGAAATAGGCGCAACAAACATTACACTTGTGCTGAATTTATAAAAAAAAAAAACATGCGCCACATTCATAAATTTGGTGCACGTCAATATATAAACCCCTTTTTTAAAACTAACTTGAAATATACCTATGATGATAAGTCGTCCCCCCCCCCCCTAGTTTTTATTTTGTGGTGTATATGACTTTTGGATTTTGCTGCTATGCCATCCTGCCATACAGCTTCACTAGCAAAACTGAAATGTGAATTATTACCCTATTGCAAAACTATGATCCATTGCAACGGCCATATGTATAGTCAAAAAGTAGAAGTGACTTTTATACGCCGCCTTCTAATAGCGCCTGCGCCTCCACATTGTTTAAAATAAATATGGCACTAACAATGTAAAAGGTCATCTAGAGCATTACTTTGTGCACCTTGCAACACATATGTAAGAGTTCATTCCAAAGATAAATCCAAGAAAGATTCATGGATGGGAAATAAACAGCTGCTGTGAAGAAGAATTCACTGTGCTCGTCAACTGTCACCTTGTGTCTAATTTAGGTTTCTCACATGTCCTACTACAAAAAAGCCTTTAGAGACTTAGGATACAATTTATTCCAAGACACATAGGCCATGATTTATCATACCTTCACTCCAGAATTCTGGCATCAAAAAGTCCCAAAATAGGGCATTTGCGACTTTTCACACTCATTTGCGCATAATTTTGCGACTTTTTTATATGTGTACACCACTCACTCCAGTTTTGTAAAAATGGGCGTGGTTAGCCATGTAAATAAGTTTCACTCCAGATTTATCATTGGGACTTTTTAAAAAAGTCGCAAAAAAGTCGCAAAAAAGTCCCAATTTCATTCCAGTGAGGACCATGCTTATCTTATGCGACTTTTTAATAGAACATGCGACTTTTTTGTAAATATGTGCGACTTTTGTAAAGCCGTTTACTGAAGGATGAACTGCTGCCATCAAACCACATTTATCACAGTATCAAAGGACCTTAAATAAATTTGACTGAGCCAAAAGTGACTTTGGACTTATGTGAAATTGGAGTAAGATGGAAGTGTAATGATAAATCTGGCCCATAGGCTTTTTTGTCTACAAGAATTGCTGCTTAGGTGGCATTATCCTCCATTGAAGTTATTCTTCTCTTGGGTCAGCAGTTATGAAAATATGATAAGTGGTCCTACTAACTTCCCATTTTCTAAAAACAAAAATTTGACAAAAGCAAGCAGGGTTCAGTTTGACTATATGAAATTTTAAACGACAGCCAACATTGGAGAAAAACATCTTATTTTTACTTTTTCTCAGACCCCATTTCTGGTGGACCCCAAATCTATACAATAGACTGGGGTCTGTGAAATACACGATCTGACTTTTTGGTCCTTATTGGGTGTAGTTACAGTGGTAATACTTGAAAAGTAATTTGTGCCAAAAAAAGCTGTGTACCCCCATCAATAGAAGTCCAGGTCACAGATCAAAACAGCAAATCATCATTTAAACTTATGGCATGGCACTGCTGTCGATACTGTCACCTTTCACAGACCAACCGTGGATGTTCAGCCATTCAGAAAACAGTTCTCTAAAATTTCTAGTATATGGCCACCTGTACTTTTCATACAGTTATATAATCTTCAAAAACAAATAATATGGTGTATTTAAATAGCCATTATGTGCATCCAGTAAGGTCATGATGTGTTCCTGTCACGGTAGGTGAGGGAAGGGAAGGGAAGAAAACCAAATACAACAAAAACACCAGACTAGGCCCCAACACTAGGAAAGAGGGAAAGGTCACCACCTGACAATCCCTGAGCCTTTCCCTAAATGCTGACAACGTAAGCAAACCCTAAAGATGGAAGTACTCATAAGCAAGGGAGCAGGAGATAAGACAACCGGTTCCGTCTACCGTGAAGGAACCAGCATCTTCCTGAGGCCTAGTCAGAACACACAACAAAGGGATGGAGGGAGGACTTAGCTTTAGACGGATGTGGAGCAGGAGATCCACCAAACACTAGCTGAGCACTCCAGGAGGAAATATAAACCGCAAGGACTGCAGTAAGAGACAGGTATAAACAGAGCCACTGAACAGCTAATGAGCAGAACTTGAGGATAGGTGGGATCCTGCCCAAAACAACAAACAGCAAGGAAAAAGAGAAAGATCTGTCAGATAGACTCACGTGCAGCAAGTCTATCAGATCTTCTCAGGCCTCTCACAGGGCAGGCAGTCACAGTTCCACTGTGATCTACTATAGACGTTCAAGACACAAGAAGGCACAACCAGATAAATGTTGCCTCAGTGAATCATATTGTAATGTAGAGGGGAAATTTAGGAATAACCATAGCATACCTGCAAAACAGTACACCATGCAAACTGCAAACACTACTGCACTATACACAACTTCAACACAAAAACTCTTTGTCAGGAGCTTCATAAATTGCCCTTCTATAGCTGTGCAACTGGATACAAGCCCAATTCTCAGCTGCAGTTTGGTAAATCCCGGTTTCATCATACTAAGAAGTGCAAGTGTATTCTTTGGAGGGATAATTTACACCATCTGGCAGTCCAAATGGATTAATCTTTGTTCTTTAGATTCTAAGAAAGTGCCTGAATGTGTAATACCCCATATGGGGTTTAGACAGTGCCTTCAGTTCCTGGAAAGGGGTTTGCAGATCATATAGTAACATTCTACAGTTGTTAGGTCTGCAACCCTCCTGTTGTCCTGTTGTCCCCTTTCACACACCATGCCACCTGGCATTCTGTTCGGCAGCATTCTCTCCATGCTGCTGCCTTCATGCTCCTGCCAGATGCTCCCGAATCCTTCCCCAGCCAATGGCTGAAAGTCCCTGGGTATTTAAGGCACTCTCTCCAGGCAGAGGGTGCCAAAGCTTTAGGTTCGTTGGTGACTAGCAAGGACTTTTGACAGTCTAGTGCCATTGCGATTTACTTGCATTTATCCTGCGTTATTTCCTGCCTGTGTTCCTGCTGTGTTCGATTCCAGTACCCATCCTGCCTATGTGCTCCTGCACTTCTAAATCGGTTCAGTACTGTTCATGTTTCAGTTCTATACCCAGTCTGTCTATTTAGTCAGTACTTCTGTCAAGTTCCTAGCCTGCTTGCCTTATGTGCTATTCACCACTACCCCGCCCACAACTCTATCCTGTTTCTAACCTCAACAACTTTAACCGTTGCACTGTCTGCATCACTAAAACCGGCTTTCAAGCCTTAGTAACTGTTTAGACTGTACCTGCGGTTTGCTTGTATTTCTGAAGCATTTTATTTATTCTCAGCTCCTAGTGCTTGCACCGGCGTCTCTGACCCTAGTTGGTCAACAGCCAATGACACTGGGACTATCCCAGGAGGTAGAGGACAGGTTTGTAGCCTACAACGAAGTCCAGATCCCTGTATAGGGGTTTAAGGGTGAATAGCGTTGATAGCGAATATTCTAAGTGCAAATTTTTATTGCGAATATTGGCACTTTGAGAATTCGCGAATATCTAGAATATAGTACTATGTCTTCGTAATCGTGAATATTCTAGATTTTTTTTTTTCATCAGTACCCATTATCCCTTACTGCTTCTTGCTTGTAGGCCAATGAGCAGGCTGCAATATCTTTGACTTTTGGAGTAGTGTTGATCGCGAATTTTCGTATTGCAAATTTTCGTATGGCGAATTTTTATCGTGAATTTTCCGATTGACGATTTTCACAATCAAGAAAATAATGACTGGAGATCATGAATTCTCAAATATATGACGAATATTCGCCCAAATATTCGCAAAATATCACGAATTCGAGTATTGCCCCTGCCGCTCATCACTGAGGGTGAATACCAGGAATGCACCAGAATAACGCCCTTAGGATTAGCCCTACACTGAAACAGTTAGTTGGCACAGTGGGTCCACACTCATTGATCCATAAAAACAGTATTATGTGGTCTGTGTTCACTGATACTTTGCTATTGATGATACGCTTTTTAGTGACTGCGGAAGTTGCTGATCATTTACAGTCTACAGACAGGCAAAGAAGAAGTACAGGCTGCTGGATTGTGAGGAAGATGCGACATTCCTATAATAAGGCGCAAAAAAAAAAAAGTCATATTTGTATTGACAAATTTTACTGATTAATGTGCTATTGCTATGTTTCTTTTGCAATTGAATGCAGACATTATTTGGTCTATCACAGCCATTGCTCACAATATGATTATCTACAGTTTAAATTATCTTCTGGACTGATTGCTTCAGAATTGTCAGTTTATATTATTAACCTATTCGATATACGATATACTGTAGATGCTGTAGATATCCACTCATTATATACAAGTATTGAACATGCAAAGGGCCTGGAAGCCCTGGAGAAACAGATGATGAAAAGTGGCATGCATGCCAACCGAAGTGAATTTCTGGTTGAGGGAGTCAACTTTATTTTGTCACATAATTATTTTTATTATGAGGAAGATTTTTATTTACAGTGTACCGGGACTGCCATGGGCACCAGATTCGCCCCAAGTTATGCCAACCTCTTTTTGGCAGAGTGGGAGTCCGACACCATCACACCACTCCTTGGGACGAGTCTGGTGCTCTGGCGCAGGTACATTGATGATGTACTGTTTATATGGCAGGAAGACATGGATGCATTAACGAGATTTTTGTCTGATATTAATATAAATCAAAAGAGGGCAAATTTCACTGCAATACTTATTTTAAACCAGTGGCCCGAAATAGTTATATTCGATATTCGAGTTGCCATTTCCCCAAATGGCTTTTAAATATACCTACAAGCCAATTTCGACGTATAAAACGCAACTGCACTGACAATGAATCCTTTGAAAAAGAAGCAGAAACACTAAGAAAACAATTTCTAAAACAAGACAATCCAGAGAAAATTGTAGAAAAATCCCTACAAAAAGTGAGAAACATGAATAGAACTGATTTTTTCAAAGAAAAAGAGCTGAAAGCGCAAGATGATACTATGCGTATAGTGCTACCTTACCATGTACAGCATCGCCAGATTGAGAATATTTTAAAACAACACTGGCACTTCCTTTTGGAAGATAAAATAATAGGCCCTCTACTCAATAAAACTCCGAGTATCACATACACAAGAGCCCCTAGCCTAGCATCAAAAGTAGCACCAACAGTCAAAATTAGAAAATATAAAAAAACAACCAGTTGGCTGACGTCAAAGGGATTTGTCAGATGTGGCAAGTGCACAAATTGTAGGATAGCATCCTTCCCCAAAAAAACCACTGAAATAAAAGCAACACAAAATGATTTCTCTATGAAAATAAATGAATTATTAACATGTGATTCTAAAGAAGTGATCTATTTGTTACAATGCGGTTGTAAGAAACAGTATATAGGGCGGACCAAGAGAC
Organism: Bufotes viridis; assembly: GCA_033119425.1. NCBI lineage: Eukaryota > Metazoa > Chordata > Amphibia > Anura > Bufonidae > Bufotes > Bufotes viridis. The sequence continues at coordinate 334,662,452 of CM065593.1, read as the reverse complement.
CTTTGAAGATCAGAATAGCAGAACATGTCAATAATATCAAAAAAGGATATGAGCTGCATTCGGTCTCAAAACATTTTAAAGAAATTCACAATAGTGATCCGTCCACACTAATATACACAGCATTAGAAAAGGTTAGACGTCCATGGAGAGGGGGCAACTTGCTGATGCAAATGTCCAGACATGAATCTAGAATTTTTTTTGAATTTGATACATTACTCCCAAAGGGGCTTAATGCCGAACTTGAATTGTTCGCGTTCCTATAATTTGGGATGCCATTGGGGTTGGAGATCAGAAATCAGTTTCTGGCTGTTTATCAGCACACTGATCTCCCCTCCTCTCCCCAATGGTCTCCCCATCTCTACATATTGTCATTGTAAAAGTCTCTCACCTCCAGAAGTGATCTAGAAAATATCCTCTGTATAATTCTGAAGTCGCTATATCCTAATTTGTGTCTCTATATTCCACTTTGTTCTATGAAAGCAGTAGATGACCACCAATTTTATTCATATTTATATTTTTTATGTTTGAATTTTTTATATCGGGAGAAAAAGATCAGCTTCATCACTGCTAATAATACTAAAATAGAGATCAAGATCATGTTTCAGCACAAACAAGCATGGGATGCTTTTTATAAAGTGTTTTACAAAGTTTTTTATAAAGTATGTATGGAATTACCCACCATGGAGATCTATGTTGTATTGCACTAAAGTATATTAAAATGTGGCAGCTGAAATTAAGTTAAAGAACCCGTTCACATATGGGTGACTAATCTGTGGTTCCAGTCCGTTTTTTTGTAGTGACCAAGAAAGGAATAAAAGGACTCAAAATGACTCACTAATGTAACCACTGAAGAAGGGGGAGTCCCCGAAACGCGTCTGGTGTCAACTAGTGAGTCCTTGGTCACCAACAAACAAAGAAGAAAAAACTACCAGTCGTTTATACAGAAGCTCAAACTGTCACGGAGGTTCATATCAGCAACTCCGGAGAACATCAGAGCACTAGGACCCAGAGCTGCCGACTGCGGGAGCTTCCGGCTATATTTTTATCTTTTTACCCTTCCCGGTCACGCGGGACGCTGCTACATTGACCGAACTGCCGGGACGCCGGACAGTTTAGAAGCAACTACACAGGACGGGTAAAGTAATAATTCAAATTCAACAATATTGAAGACTTCTTGCTATTGAAATGTTTATGGATATACTGTCCCGTACGCAGATGGGAGATGTTCCATTATAAGGCACGATCGCACTTTAGGGGTATGCAGTGAATTACCATTGCCCTGTCCGGTCAGTGCTCCATCTAAATACAGAAACTGTATTCCAAATATCGAAATAGACATCACAATATTGCTGCCTCAGAGTAATCTGCACAACATTAACAATATAAGTGACCCGCTGAAGCAGCCTGCAACATAACCGCACAACGGAGGGTCTGCATTAATATTTTTAAACATCGGGACATATGCATTTCTGATTTTATACATCTTATCTTCAAGTTGCATGACTGTTTTAATTCATTGAAGATTAATCCGGAACTTTTCAGGTGCCGCAAACACCTATATATTGTATATTGATCCCCAAGAGTGGGTTTTTTTTGTTTTGGTTTTTGTTTTATTCTATATCTTTTTTGGATTTTTATTACTTATGAATTCATGTATATGATACTTTCTATTAAATATTTCCATATACCTAATTGACTGAGTGCCCCTCCTCACACCATATTCTAGTTTTTATCCATTTATTGTGCCTGAGGGCGGCACTTGGAGGAGTGCACCTATTCCAATAGATATAGCTGGTGAGCCGTTGTTATTAATTGTCTTAAATTATCTTCTGGACTGATTGCCTCAGAATTGTCAGTTTATATTATTAACCTATTCGATATACATTTAGGACCATGTTACTTGGCCACATTCTTTGGTCACAATCACTGCATGAATTCTTATCACTTGTAGTACAGTGTTTGAGTCTAAGAATAGGGTATCACACTCCAGTCTTATGCAATTTAGAACTAATTTTGTTCTTTAAGGTTCCAAAGAAGATAATTTAGTTGCATCTCGGACACAAGATCCTTCCTCAGACTTCAAGTTTGAGCAAATCCCCCACATATGAGGATTTTCTTAAGCTCCCAGCCTAAGAAAGAGCCTGGTGTCTGAAACATTGCTACCATGGGTGGACTGGCCATAGACCCTATAGGTAAATTTCCCAGTGGGCCAATGCCCATTTGGGTTTGATGGGGCTTTTTCTATGCTGCACTGTGATATTTGGTTCTGCTGGGGCGGTATTTTGTTCTGCACTACGTTATTGCCAGCCTTGTGTACCTCTGTTTTCCCGCTATCTTGCCTACAACTTGGGGCCACTTTTACTTTTTGTTCCAAGGCCACTTTAAGTTCCCAGTCTGCCCCAGTCTGCCCCTAAATGCTACATTATTCTCTATGGAAACCAGATAATTTGAATAAAATTCATTCTAAGGGTTCATGTACACGAACGTCTTTTTTGTCCGTGTCCATTCCATTTTTTTTTTGCGGAAATGACTCAGTGTGGATTCCGTATCCATATGTCCGCAAGTCCCTTCCGCAAAAAAATAGACCATGTCCTATTCTTGTCCATTTTGTAGACAAGGACAGTTACAATGGATCCACAAAAAAAAAACAATGTAGCACGGACATCACACAAATGTCCATTTTTTTCGGATACATGTTTTGCGGACCGTAAAATACATACGGTTGTGTGCATGAGCCCTAAATCGAATGAATCTGGAGCCTGGGTCCATCTCTTGGCTTTCAATAAGCTCCTGCCATCTTTATAAAGAAAAAAAAACATAAAAAATAACCAAATGCAATGTAATATAAAGTCACTGATTTTTTACCTGGAAGCTGATTACTGTCATATTTTTAGATAATTTTGTTAATCTGGATATTTTTGTACAATTGGTATATATACATACTGTAGATGCTATCTATGGTGATAAACTAGCAATAAATCAAGGCACTGTTTGTCGGAACACCTGAAGGGTTTATTGAATTGACTGCAAAGTACGCGGCAGGCAACGTACAATACAATCTCCAAAGAAGGAGCACATTCTATTCACACATGCTTTTCCACCCACGTTAAATACCTTTTAACAAGACTCAGTAATCATTTTGTTTACAAAGTAATCTCTTATTTTTTCACAAAATTCCCCTGTTTTTTTTTCAAATGCTATTAAAGGGGTTGTCTCATGGACAATGGGGGCATATCGCTAGGGTATGCCCCCATTGTCTTATAGGTATGTGTCCCACGGATGGGACCCCCACCTATATCGAGAACGGAGCCCCACAAGTGAAGGAGGGCGCACAATGCATGGGCAGCCTCCCTCCATTCATTTTCTATGGGGCCGGCAAAAATAGCCGAGCTATTTCCGTTGGCCCCATAGAAATGAAAGGGAGCGGGGGCCGCGGATGCGCCTTATGCTCTCATTCCCTTTTATGGTGAGCCGGCTTGGTGGTGGCCAGACTGAAGTCCTCTAGCCACCACCTTACGGGGCTCCGTTCTAGATATAGGTGTGGGTCCCAGCAGTGAGAACCGCACCTATACGACAATGGGGGCATATCCTCGCGATATGTCCCCATTGTCCATGATGAGACAACCCCTTTAAAGTTTTAATTTCAACACACACAACGAACTCATTCTTCAGAGGCAGAGCATTATTCAGAGCAAAACCGTTCTTACTAGAACTTCTAGAAAATATATGATGATCAGGCTTGAGCGAACCGTACAGCATTAAATTGTAGCAAAACTTCATCTTGACCGAAATTGCGCGAAACTTCGGTGAATGACTTCGCTATTCCTATATGTGTATTTTAAAATATTTTAAAATAGGAATCTGAAGTCGGCTTTGGTTCCAAGGTACCAACATTGAAAATTGTATGGCGAATTAGCACATTCTATGGACATGTTACATCGTCTCATAGCTACCAACAGACCTCCTTTGGCAAAAAAAAATTTATTTCTGTATTCTTCTCTATTTCTCAGAAGCTAAGAAATCATTGCATCTGCCATGATGACCCACCTCTCTTCTCTGTTGTTCTGCACACAAGATGATCACAATGGCAACCTTTAGTTCTTTCGAGGGTAAATACTACTACCTATGGCGTGAAGCAATATTTAGACTGTCATGCACATTTCTTCAACATGAGGCCTGGAGAACAAAATTACCAACCAGCAATTGGGTGGCTGTCATTGGTAAATATACCTCTCTACTAGCATGATGTACTAGTATTACTATTTACAGTTATTTACTACTCATAAACAATGACTTATGAACTGCCTGACCCGTTCTTGTCAAAGTGTGACATGTGCATAGACTTCATTTTATGTGAAGTCTTCATATGTAGCTTCATGTAATGCTTCCAGAATTGTATATATTGAACATCAACCTGCAATGTGTTTAAATTAGTCTTTGTGCCGAAAGTGCTACCTTCTGTAGTCGTTAAAGATGTGCGAATCTAAAGTCCAGATATGAGTGAGTCTGAATCATTTATACCCAAATCAAAAGTGCTCCAGATGGCTTGAAAATGTGTGTGTGATACTCTCATATTTGTTTCACTCTAGTCTCTCACCTATTTTTCTTTTTTTTTTTGGTCTCTCTTCTCACCACCCACCTAAAAAAAAAAAACAACACCCCAATCAAATCACCAAAAATTCAGATTTGGATGCAACTCGAATTTTTACAAAATTTGGCTTGAGTTTGATTTATTTGCGATAGATTTGCTCATCTCCACTAGTACTGTTATTGCATCTTAGTATATAGTATGATTGATGGAATGTATACAGGAGGCTTAGATGAAAAAGCACTGTGATTGGACATCTGTATTCTCATCCTTGCTGTTTAGACAAAACAGACCTAAAGTCTGGTCATCAATGGTGCACCTAGTATAGTTTGGAAATATGGGTACATGAGGCCTGGCATTAAGTATGTATTTTGTTCACATTAGTGCAAAAATTAGGTGAGACTAGAGAAGGACAATTTATCAAGATGGTCACGGCTAGGATGGGCCCAATAACATAAAAAGTGAAAGTCAGTCTGCACAGTATGTCATATCTATCTTGAAAGTAAAAGTCATGGACAATTCAGTCTGGTAAGGTGACTTATAGTACATGACAAAGACATCAAAGGCAAGTTAAATGAATACTAACCTATCTGATCAAAGGAAATGTGTCACCAAAAATGTTATCTGCCAGTTAAAACCAGATAGTAACATATCGCCTTTTTTCCAATCAGTTTTTATTTTCTGATTGTAATTTTTTTTATTTATTTCCTGAACATTATTATGGGGGCGGCCATCTTGCCTGAGCTGTTGGTAACAGCATTTACTAAGCATTAAAACAATTGCTTTATGGCAGCCCCATGGTCCATAGACACAATAGACAGGGGGGACCCTAGGGATTTAGGCCTGTATTACACCAACAAATTATCTGACCAATATCTGTCCAATCAGACCAATAGATCTGTGTGTGTAATTGGCTATCTGACCAATGATTGGTCAGATAATCTGTTGGTGTAATACAGAGCTTACATGGGAAAGTTTTCCTGGCATGATTAGAATGAGTTAACTGCAGTAAAGTGATCTGTACAAACCAAGAAGTGGCACCAATTATTAGACATAGTGGCCAGTGCAAAAACGGCAGGATTTTTGGTTTTAGTTTAAATATAAAAGTGAAATGGAAAATTTAAAATAACACCATCAAAAATTATTTAAAAAGAAGTCATTTTCGGATGACACATTTCCTATAATAATTATGTACTGTGCGATTGCTAGAATAAATATTTTTCATGCATTTACTGTATTTTACAGATACTGTGTAGCCTGGTTGCTATGTATATACTGCATTATACGGATATGTTTTATTATTGCCTTTGCCTTTAAATCAGAGTTGATACTACTAAATTGGACTATTATATTTTGCACAGGCACACACTCCAGTTGCCAGCTATACATTACACATATAATTTGCTAGCCATGGAATGCAAAGATGTTGCTCTTGCTATTTCACCCCATTTTGTCAACTAAACAACATCCCCATGCCTCACATATTGCTAAATTTCTGGAATGAATTTAAGTTTAGATACTTCTGGAGCCCAAATATCATAATATGGAAGAAATGTCATCAAAATTACAAGCTTGAACCAATATTAAAAAAAAAGATCAATCATTTCTACTGACATATTCCAATAAGAAATCCTTTTCTGTTAATGTATATGTATTTCATAAGAACTGGTATGCAGAGTATCAATCAGAGTATAAACTATTTCAGACAACTTAGGTCATGTCCACATCTGAGTTACGGTATTCCAGTAGTCTCTGATAGAGGAGCGTCTTACTGGAATTACCATATCTTGCATAGTGAACACTGCCAGTCCCCACTGGATCCCCATTCATTATAAGAGGATCTGTCAGGTTTCCAACAGGTTCGATGTATAAATCCCAGCTTTCTGCTGGAAACCTGACAGTTCAGATTAGAGTGAATGGGAATCCAGTGGTGTCTGGCTGTGCCAGATACAGTAATTCCAGTGGTTTGCTCCTCTGCTGGAGCAGACTACTGGAATACTGTAATGCAGATGTGAACATAGCCCAATACTTTATTCAGACATCTGTGAGGATTTCCTTGGCATAGTTTTATACATGACGATGTCAGTGAAGATTAAAAAGTGAAATGAATGAAAAGAATGAAAAGTAAATACAATAGGCCATACTTACTATAGAAAATATACTAGTGCTAAGGATACACAAATGTGAGATTGATTGTGAGAATGATTTGTGCCTGTCCTCCAATGTTAAGCCGATCTCTTTACTACAGGTACCTATGCTAAATATTACCTCCTCTGGTGTCATGCCTTCATTAAATTTAGGGAATGCAGGCCCTACATGCATGCTGTGCCCACTCTACTGCATGTGGAGCCTGCATTCCTTGTATTTAAAGAAGGTCGTTATTGCACCATAAGAGGCAAAATACAGGGTGGTTTAGCGTAGGTTCCTGTCCTAAAGAGATCACCTTGCTGTTGGCAGCCAGGCACAAATCATTTTTTGTACAAAAAAATTGTCAAGAATGTCAAATTTTTTAGCATAGAAGTAGCACTAGTATATTTTCTATAGTGAGTATGGCACTATTATATTTAGTTTGTCATTTGTGTTTGCCGCAGGGTGCTTTTGTGTTGTATTTGTTTTTGCTCTTGTGCTTTCAGCCATGACAATATGCACCTGTGCATTGGGATGTGCTGACTAACCCCCTTTTTGCATGCAATGGTAGACTGAAAAAGGGATTTCCGGGCCATCTCCTACCAACGGTCAGTAAAAACCACTTAGAGAACACGGATGCAATTGGTATATTGTCAGTAGTTTTCATGGATCCTTAGACTTCAATGGATGGGTTTAGTCCACATCACATACCAAAGTAATGACTCAAAGAGATAAAAACAATGGATATATACAGTGGAGGAAATAATTATTTGACCCCTCACTGATTTTGTAAGTTTGTCCAATGACAAAGAAATGAAAAGTCTCAGAACAGTATCATTTCAATGGTAGGTTTATTGTAACAGTGGCAGATAGCACATCAAAAGGAAAATCGAAAAAATAACTTTAAATAAAAGATAGCAACTGATTTGCATTTCATTGAGTGAAATAAGTATTTGAACATTCTAACAAAAAAAGACTTAATACTTGGTGGAAAAACCCTTGTTTGCAAGCACAGTGGTCAAACGTTTCTTGTAATTGATGACCAAGTTTGCGCACATTTTAGGAGGAATGTTGGTCCACTCCTCTTTGCAGATCATCTCTAAATCCCTAAGGTTTCGAGGCTGTCTCTGTGCAACTCTGAGCTTGAGCTCCCTCCATAGGTTTTTGATTGGATTAAGGTCCGGAGACTGACTAGGCCACTCCATGACCTTAATGTGCTTCTTCTTGAGCCACTCCTTTGTTGCCTTTGCTGTATGTTTTGGGTCATTGTCGTGCTGGAACACCCATCCACGACCCATTTTCAGTTTCCTGGCAGAGGGAAGGAGGTTGTCGCTCAGGATTTCACGATACATGGCCCTGTCCATTTTCCCGTTAATGCGAATAAGTTGTCCTGTGCCCTTAGCAGAAAAACACCCCCAAAGCAAAATGTTTCCACCCCCATGCTTGACGGTGGGGACGGTGTTTTGGGGGTCATAGGCAGCATTTTTCTTCCTCCAAACACAGCGAGTTGAGTTAATGCCAAAGAGCTCTATTTTGGTCTCATCAGACCACAGCACCTTCTCCCAGTCACTCTCTGAATCATTCAGGTGTTCATTGGCAAACTTCAGACGGGCCTGCACATGTGCCTTCCTGAGCAGGGGGACCTTGCGAGCCCTGCAGGATTTTTAATCCATTGCGGTGTAATGTGTTTCCAATGGTTTTCTTGGTGACTGTGGTCCCTGCTAATTTGAGGTCATTAACTAACTCCTCCCGTGTAGTTCTAGGATGCTTTTTCACCTTTCTCAGAACCATTGACACCCCACGAGGTGAGATCTTGCGTGGAGCCCCAGAGCGAGGTCGATTGATGGTCATTTTGTGCTCCTTCCATTTTCGAACAATCGCACCAACAGTTGTCACCTTCTCTCCCAGCTTCTTGCTAATGGTTTTGTAGCCCATTCCAGCCTTGTGCAGGTCTACAATTTTGTCTCTGACATCCTTGGACAGCTCTTTGGTCTTTCCCATGTTGGAGAGTTTGGAGTCTGCTTGATTGATTGATTCTGTGGACAGGTGTCTTTTATACAGGTGACTAGTTAAGACAGGTGTCCTTAATGAGGGTGACTAATTGAGTAGAAGTGTCTAACCACTCTGTGGGAGCCAGAACTCTTAATGGTTGGTAGGGGTTCAAATACTTATTTCACTCAATGAAATGCAAATCAGTTGCTATCTTTTATTTAAAGTTCTTTTTTCGATTTTCCTTTTGATGTGCTATCTGCCACTGTTACAATAAACCTACCATTGAAATGATACTGTTCTGAGACTTTTCATTTCTTTGTCATTGGACAAACTTACAAAATCAGTGAGGGGTCAAATAATTATTTCCTCCACTGTATGTTGTCTGTGGAGAACATGGACAGCACGTGCCTACCATTTACTGACATGTGAAAGAGACCTAACATAGCTAAAGTAAAGGAGACTCAGTGTCCATAGTGTAATATGTATTGCAGGAGAAGAAGACAGCCAAAACAGACTATAGGTTCCTCTCGTTTAGTATGGCCAATAGACACAATAAATATTAAAAGGGATATTCAGAATTGGGGAAAAAGGTTCATTTCAACCCAGAAGCAGCATGACACTGTCTGGTATTGCATCTCTTTTTTTTGTCCTGGACAACTCAAACTAAGGACATACAGGGGTTTGGATCACTGTTATTGCTCATCCTTCAATGCACTGGCAAAAAGGGATAAAGTGATAGTGGTGACTATACCCAAGAAGAAAACAAAAACCAAGGAAGGTCAAGGGAACTGCCATGATCTCATGTGGGTCAAGAGTCAAGGGAAACCTATGACTTCAGTATATCACACCAGTTTTAAAGACTTTTGAGTACCGAAGAATACAATGGTACATCACAGAAACATGTCTGATAAAGCACGCCATCCAACTGATGTTACTTTTACCATACATCTCTCAAACCCCAATTGAATGGTATGAGAACACATTATATTACTTGGGTGTATTTCTTCTTGTATGACTCAGTTTAGAGTAAGGCATTGGTATAACACATGCACATTGGTATCATACAAACAGAAGCACAAGTAGAACACAATGCTTGGTCAACAGAAACAATGAATTAGAATTACAAAAGCGAGTAAAGTGGATGAGTGTTGAAAAAATAGCCTAAAGATAGTTAAAGACCTACAAAGGTCATACACATGGATATGCACTTATGTAGATTAGAAAACTGCCTGGCCATTGTGGTTACTAATAATTTCATAAGTCCAATAAAGTTCAATTTTTAAACTTGATTAAAATGCTGATATCAGAAGAATCCAACAGCAACTTGATATAATAGTATTAGGTGAATGTATGGATAGTTAATTGAATTGTGGGAGTGTAGGCAACTGAAACATATTGGAGACAAGCTTGTAGGCGGTCAAACAAGTTATGACGAATATTGTACAATGGGGGTTTTGCCTATCTCTAAACAAGGCTTGTAGACTTATTTGACTGCTTAGCAGTGAATCAGAGATCATTCTAGCAGCTCAGCAAACTGTCATCGTGAAGAAACCCACATCACAATATGCATTTAAGACAATAGGGGAACTTTTGAAAGCCACTGTTAGTTTCCTTACTTGCAAAAGTTTCCTTACTTGCAATAGTCCTAATTTTTGTCATTCTGAAAAACAATTTGCGACTTTTTTTTATTTTGACACCATTCTTCCAACTTCTTCTTCCAAGTGGTTGGAGAGTGGTGTAAATTTGAGTACAAATGTAAGCTATCTTATGGCTGGCATATATTTGATTTTCTGGCACACGGACCAGAAGATGCACCAAATGTGTTAGGAGGCCTGGTCCACTTAATAACTTTGTTGCATCTGTATTCAGAGCATTTCTCAATTGACTGATGTATGAAATGCCAGTCTCAATAAATCTCGATAACCCTTAAGAGCCTTGCATGGCACATTACATTTAGCAATAAAGGAAAGAACATAAAGTTATGATGGCCACTGGTAAATAGTTTTCAGAGTGGGAAAACATTTATTTAAAAGAAAAGTCATGGAGGTAAAAAAAAAAAAGAATGATAATTTTATTCAAGTATATTCAAGGTCAATACAAGAAGTTCTCACTGGAACGTTTCCTTACATGTGCTGTGTTAATGACAAGTGGACATCACTTTAGAGCAGAAGTGAACTTTCATGTGCAACATAGAAATGGTTCTTTACAGTACAGGCAATGGAAAACTGTCGATAAAGTAATGCTAGCAAATACAATTGATAAGTTCAAGAACTGTGTACGTTTTTGGAACAAAACAATAATTGGATGCCAAGAAGTCACACAAACAATCATTAAACAACTTAAAACTGTAAATGACATTGACAATGGAATTTATTGCCTCACTCAAAGAGGAAATGGCTTTTTCACTTTTCAAAACATTTAAAGCAAGTTACATGTACAGAAATGTGCCACAAGTCTACTCTGACATGCCAAAGCCACATGCACATGGTACGTGAGTAGACAGAGTCAATACAATGAGACAAAGTATATCTTCTTCATGCTACCATGTCCAAGATTGCACCTTTTGCTTAATCTGTAGGTTACAAGTGGGTCTGAAATAAAATACATTGCATCAACAGGTTGAATAGTTCAATCATGGTGCTAAACAGCCTTAACATATTTCACCATAGAGCCAGCAGTTATGTAACATCAGTGATGTTGAGGGTGGTAATCATTAGTAGGATAGCCTCTATCACCATTATCCATACATTTTATTTTATTTCTCTAACCCAAAGTTTTTAACTGCTGTCCTCAAGTACCCCTACAATGTCATGTTTTAAGGATTTCCCAAAGAAGAAACCCCCATGTAAGTAATGACAGTAAATAAATCCTTAATACATGCATGGTCAAGGCATTGCTCTAAGCTGCATCATGCAGGAACATGGCTTTTTTATGCTAACCATAGACTTGTCTTCTCCAGAATAGACTGTGGCTAATGAGATGAATAATGATAATGATTGTTGATGTACTGATGATGAGTGGAAGACATGGAGGATAGATACATGATTACATAAGAAAAGAGCAAAGAAGGATAAAGCTATGGCAGAAACATTGCATAGACATTTCAGGTAAAGTGGTGAGATGAGATCTAAAAGAAGCCCTGAGGGAATTTGGTATACTGAAGGAAGTATTGAAACTTAAAGTAATTGCCAAAAATGGCAGAAATAGGGAGGAAAGAAACATGCAAGAGTAGAAAACAACTTATGAAATGAGCCTAGATAGTTGAATTGCTGCATCGACCTTCATGTTTCAAAAAGTGGACTTGTTATCCACAGCAACCAGAATCCACATTTTATTCTTTACAGTGCAGTTTATATTAATAAAGACTAAGCTCTGACTGGTGACTATGGATCACAAAACTACATTTTCTCCAAACCACTTTTGAAATCAGAGATTCGTGTTTCCCATGTTTTGGGATATGCTAAGAAAAAAAGAGAACAGACAAAAATATAACAATATAGTACCATTTAAAAAAATTGTCCAAAAGAAAAAATGATTGAAAATTCCCATCTTATTTTTTTTTAAACATTCGATAATCCAGGCGCATTAATTAACCCTTAATTTTTTAAAAAGCTTTATTTGCATTACCCATGCCAAGCAATTACATATCAGCTTGTAATAACAGTTCAAATGTTTTGTAACAATTTTCAGCAGCACAATCCAAGAATGTATTTTTTTTCTATTTTTTTTCTTTTTTTTATATTACATCATTTGAGAGTTTATAAAGCAGATCTAAATATTTATCTGCTCTCCCCATGGAAAAAAGATTTTTTTTTTGTTGTAAGTAAAAAAAATATCAAATATAAATTTATGAAAGACCATTCATGACATATACAGTAAGTGTATATATTTTTGCTACAGCAGCTTGTGATATTTGGATTTAACTTAGATGCAAGGTCATATACTGTATAACCTTTACTAAACACAATAGTATAAGACCATAAATGAATGTATACAGTCAGGCTTTGTATGTGTATAGAGATACATTGCATTACTCTTTTACACATTAGCATACTCATAACCACGCCACTGTTATTACTTTTTAGGCTGCATAAGTTCTTGATGTAGAAATATAAAGCAAAGTTGACTGAATTTGAGCCAACAGTTGTAAAGCATTCGTTCCCAGTAGTTCAGTTGAAAAGGTAATTAATTTTATTAGCAAATCAATTGAATTTATGAAGGCTGCTCGAATGGTTGTGCACTTGTACATTGTAACATTCTGTAAACAATATCAAAAACAATGATTATACAAATGATTCTTTGTCTCTGTCTGCGCATATTTTACAATCTGTCGACTCATCATTTTTGGAAGAGTCCTCCACTGTGATGTTGTCACATGTGTCCCTGGTTACACTGTCGTATGAAGGTGGAAATGAAGTTGAAGACAAAGATTCCATTTTGTCCAAATGACGCCCATAATTTTCATTCATCATGATTGCAATAAGACCCTCTTTTTCTGGGGCATCTTCTTCAATTATGTTATCATCACACGATCTGTGGCGATAAAGGAATGAGGCTTGTCTCATGGAACGGTATAGCAAATGCCTCCTGTAGGCTCTTTGGATGATACAGGCAGACACATCTTCTTGTTTACGCCTTAGGGTGGTTGTAATAGGTTCATATGAAATTTTAGATGGGTTGGCCGCCATAAATTTTTCTTCCATTTGTATCTTTAGAGTATCCATCTCTCCAGATTCTCCAAGAACTCTTTTGGTGAATGCAAACAAAATATCCAAGCAATGAATCCTATCTCCACTAACCATAGGCAAGTCCATGGCAATTAGTTTAATCTTATTTGGTATTGGTATGCGTAAGGGCTCAGCGAGTGAGTCAGCAAAGGTGGAAAGGACAGAGTAATCAATGAACTGTGTTGCTTCTGGGTCAAATTTCTCCCATACTTCATAAAACATTTCAAAGTCATCTTCGCTTAGAGGCTCTGTACTTTCCTCTGTAGCCACACTGAAGTTTTCCAGGATGATGGCAATGTACATGTTAACTACAATAAGAAATGATATGATAATATAACTAACAAAGAAGACAATTCCCACTGGAGGGTTACCACAGTTTCCAACAGTATTGCTTCCTGGGTTGGGTACATAAGGATCGCAATCAGGTGCATTACTGTTTAATATCGGGCTGAGAAGACCATCCCATCCAGCCGACGTTGTGATTTGGAAAAGACAAATCATACTGTTTCCAAATGTTTCAAAGTTAAACATGTCATCAATTCCGGCCTCCTTCTTTACATATGCAAAGTTTGACATGCCAAAAATGGCGTATATGAACATAACCAGGAAAAGCAAAAGACCAATATTAAAAAGAGCAGGGAGGGACATCATTAAGGCGAATAAAAGAGTCCGTATTCCTTTGGCTCCTCTGATTAGTCGGAGAATACGTCCGATCCGTGCTAGACGTATGATCCTGAATAAAGTTGGTGACACAAAGTAGTTTTTGATGATGTCTGAAAGTACAATGCCTAGAAAACAAAAAAGTTAAGATTAAAACTAGTTGAAACAATTGATAACATAATCTAACCAACTAAATGAAGGTTTCTATGTGCTCTTGATTTACAAGCATCTGCACTGCTTCATCTACAGAAAGCCTGACTTTCTACTAAACCTCCAAAATGAGAATTTCTGAAATATGTAGAGAAGTGAACTTTAGACATGAAGCAACATTGCCAGTATTTAACTCCAAGCCTCTCCCCATATTAACAGTGTGCTGCCATATGGTGTCTAAATGAGGTTTTGGATCCACCTTTGAAGCGGTCCTTCTAGTAATAGCAATAGGGTCAAACATGGAGTTACAGTATCACCCCATGGCTTTATGTAGTGCTTCTGTCAGATGCATGGACATGCTGGATCAACTCATGAAGACTGTAAAAGCAAACTGTACAGTATCCAGTACAAATTTATGTATATATGCCCCTTATCATATGTACAGCACTATAGAATGAATGGTGCTTTAATAATAAATAATAATAAACAAAATAAATCAGGCTTTATGGAATCCAGTTAAAATCTATCACTAAAAATCACTTGCATACACATTTTGGACCAATGAAGTCCTCACTCTGAGTACAGACCTCATAAGGTCTGGCATGCGTTAGAGGTTCAGTTTTCCTGTGATGGATTTGAACTGGATTCCTTAAAGCCTGATTGATTTTATTTGTACTGGATGCTAAGCAATTTTTCTATACAATACAGATCGTTTCCTTAACCCCTTATGGACACGGCCCTATTTCACCTTAAGGACCAGGCCATTTTTTGCAAATCTGACCAGTGTCACTTTATGTGATGATAACTTTAAAACGCTTTTACTTATCCAGGCCATTTTGAGACAGTTTTTTCGTCACATATTGTACTTCATGACACTGGTAACATTTTGTCAAAAAAGTTAATTTTTTTTGTATAAAAAAATACAAAATTTACCAAAAATTTTAAAAAATTTGCAGATTTTCAAGTTTCAATTTCTCCACTTCTATAATACATAGTAATACCTCCAAAAATAGTAATTACTTTACATTCCCCAAATGTCTACTTCATGTTTGGATCATTTTGGGAATGCCATTTTATTTTTGGGGGATGTTACAAGGCTTTGAAGTTTAGAAGCAAATCTTGAAAATTTTCAGAAAATTTCAAAAACCCACTTTTTAAGGACCAGTTCAGGTCTGAAGTCACTTTGTGGAGCTTACATAATAGAAACCACCCAAAAACTACCCCATTTTAGAAACTACACCCTTCAAGGTATTCAAAACTGATATTACAAGCTTTGTTAACCATTTAGGTGTTCCACAAGAGTTCATGGCAAATGGACATTTTTTTGGCAAAGTTTCCATTTGAATCCATTTTTTCCAGGAACAAAGCAAGGGTTAACAGCCAAACATAATCCAATATTTATTGCCCTGATTCTGTAGTTTGCAGAAACACCCTATATGTGGTTGTAAACTGCTGTATCGCCAAACGGCAGTGCATAGAGTAAAGGGAATGCCATATGGTTATTGGAAGGCACATTTTGATGGACTGGTTTATTTACACCATGGCCCACTTCAAGCCCCCTAGAGTAGAAACTCCAAAAAGTGACCCCATTTTGGAAACTACGGGATAAGGTGGCAGTTTTGGTGGCATTATTTTTAGGGTACATATGATTTTTGGTTGCTCTATAATACATTTTTTTGAGACAAGGTAATAAAAAAAGAAATTGCCATAAACTCTTGAGGATCGCCTAAAGGGTTAACAAAGTTTGTAAAATCAGTTTTAAATACCTTGAGGGGTGTAGTTTGTTATATGAGGTCACTTTTATGGAGTTTCTACTCTAGGGGAGCATCAGGGGGGCTTCAAATGGGACATGGTGTCAAAAAACCAGTCCGGCAAAAACCATATGGCGTTGCCTTCATTCTATGCCCTGTCATTTGGCGATACAGCAGTTTACGACCACATATGGAGTGTTTCTGTAAACTACAGAATCAGGGAAATAAATATAGAGTTTTGTTTGACTGTTAACCCTTGCTTTGTTAATGGAAAATTTGGAAAAAATAGCTGTTTTTGGACAGTTTTTTTTATTTTTGTGACTGTGTTCATCTGAGGGGTTAGGTCATATGTTATTTTTATAGAGCAGATTCTTACAAACATGGCAATACCTAATATGTCTACTCTTTTAAATTTATTTAGGTTTTACACTATAATATCCTTTGTTAAACAAACAAAAAAACATTTTAGTATCTCCATAGTCTGAGACTGTCCAATTGTCTTAGGTAGGGGCTCTTTTTTGCGGGATGAGATTACAGTTTTAATGGAACTATTTTGGGGTGCATATGACTTTTTGATCACTTGCTGTCACACTTTTTGTGATGTAAGGTGATAAAAAATGGCTTTTGACAACATTTTTTATTTTTTTTTGCGATGTTCCCCTGAGGGGTTAGGTCATGTCTGTGTTATTGTTATAGTTCAGGTTCTTATGGATGCAGCGATACCTAATATGTCTACTTTTTATTTATTTATTTATTTATTTAGGTTTACACAATCATATTTTTGAAACAAAAAAAAATCATGTTTTAGTGTCTGCATAGCCTGAGAGCCATAATTTTTTTTATTTTTTAGGCGATTTTCTTAGGTAAGGTATTATTTTTTGCGGGACGACGGTTTGATTAGTACCATTTGGGTGTAGATACAACTTTTTTGATCACTTTTATTAACTTTTTTGGGAAGTGAGGCGGGCAAAATTTCAATTTTATCATAGATTTTTTTTTTATGACGTTCACCGTGCGGGGAAAGTAACAAACCCAGTTTATAGATCTGGTAGTTATGGACGCGGTGATATATAACATGTGTAGTGTATTTTTATTTCATTTTTTATTAGTGATAAATGTGTTTTTTTGTTTTTACCTTCTTTCACTTTTTTTACCCAGACTCACTTGGTTCTTGAAGATCCAGTGGATCTGGTGTCTGTATAATACAGTACAGTACATTATATAATGTACTATATTGTATTTTTTACTTGACACTTAGTCTGATCAGACTTTTGCATTTAGCAAAAGTCCGATCACAGTTCTGTTACCATGGCAAGCATGCCATGGTCACCCTCCTCCGCTGCTATAACAGAGCTGCGAAGGATGGGGAGGGAGGGAAGCTGGGGAATGGAGCTAGGGAGGCTGCACTAGGCACAGCAGCCCCCCGCAGCAGCTCCCTCCCTCTTAACCCTGCAGACCGCGGCATGGAAGGGGTTAAAAGGCTGACATCCGTGTGATGTCAGCCATTACAAGCAGAGTGTCAGCAATGCGCTGACACTGCTTGCTAAGCTCGGCCATCCTGAAAATGAGCGGGGAGGAAAATGAAAGATGGAGTCTGATCGCCAGTTTGATAAATCCCCCCCCCCCCCCAAAATGTCTCAGACATGCATGTTTTGGGCTTAGCTCTGTGTATAATTTCTTATTAATCAAAAAGTATTAGAAAGCAAATCAAAATATAATACACAGCAAAGCTCTAGAGAAGGAACAGTGGTAGCATGTAAAATTGGTTATGCAGAAATGTTCAAAAGATGGAAAAAGGAATGCATTACTGGAGTGACGTAGATGCAATAAATGATATTAAAGTTATGCATCTGAAACCCACTTAAAGGGAACCTGTCACCAGAAAATTCACTGATAAAGCAGGCATGCCGCCTTGTAGAGCTCACCCTGCTGAATATAATGATACCTTTCACTTAGTGATCTGAGAAAAAGTACTTTTAATCCATATGCTAATGAGCTGATATGAGTCCAGCGTTTTTTCTATTCAGAGCTGTAGCCACTCCCCAATTCACTTCTATAGAGCAATAACTAAATAAACCACGCCCCTTTTACATCTGAAGTGAATAGGGGAGTGGCTACAGCTCTGAATAGAAAAAACGCTGGACTCATATCAACTACTGGACTCAAATCAGCTCATTAGCATATGGATTAAAAGTTCTATTTCTCCACAATAAAGCGACAGATCACCAAGTAAGATGTACCATTATATTCAGCAGAGTGAGCACTACAAGGCAGCATGCCTGCTTTATCAGTGAATTTCCTGGTGACAGGTTCCCTTTAAAGTGCTCTTAGTTATTCTGTTTCCAAATGACCTTTTAATTAAGTCTACATTTTCTGTCCTTGGCTTAAAGCGCTGTTACTGTGACTTTCGTTTTTGTGAAACATAACTCAGCGCGAAGAAGTGACACCGTAGTTTGTTGTGCTTCATGTGCCTTACTTACTGAAATACTGTAATACACATGTATTACACTGAGAGAATTCCACTGGGAATGTTCACTACATGGATGAGTGTATGGGTATTTTTGGCAAATTGCTGACAGCAAACCATGAATGCTAAACCTTTCTCCATACAACTTTTTTAAAGGGGTTTTCCTAGAAATACAACTTCTCATCTATTCAAAGGACAGGTGGTAAGTGCCCGATTGATCGGGGGTCCGACCACGGTATCTTTTGTGTCTCCCCTTTGAATGGAGCAATAATTAAGCATTCACACTGCCGCTACATTCAAACTATATTGGGACTGCCAGTTGAGCACTGTACTTGGTTTTCACAGTTCCAGACACTGAATAGTATGACTGAAAATATGCCTGACCACAGCTCGATTCAGATGGAGGATAGGTGATAAGTTGTCAATTTTCTGGGGTAACCCCTTTAACAATTTGTCTGAAGTAAATGTAACTGGTTTAGTATCTATATTTAAATAAATTTGCCTTTAACTCCTACACAGCAGGCACCCAAAGGCAAAGATTGCCAATCACAGACTTTTAACCCCTCAGATGTCATGGCCAATTGTGACCACGGCATCTAAGAGGTCTTTCTCCAGAAGCACTACACTCCTGGGACCAGAAGAGCTTCCTTTGCACAGAAATCGAGAGAGCTATTTGGTTACTATGGCATCCTCAGCCCTCTGAAGGATTCAATGCCTGCCAAAGTGGAGCCCTGCCTGTGGCGAATCTCCTATAGAATGCAATGATTATCGCAATGCCCAGACCCATTGGTGAGATCAGCAAGTGCGGGATTTTGGGGAGGAGTAAAACCGGGGGGCCTGAGCATTTTTGGCAATAGACAACACACTTGGGCCCTTTTTAGCAATGGTCAACGCCCCTGTCAGCTGTCTTTTTATTAAGTATTGCATAAAGGTCTAATAAATGTAGGCAGGGGGTGTAGGAATGAACTGAGTACTGAAATACAGAGACCTTGGGAATACGTGTTTCACTAACTGTGGCTAATATAAAGCATATTTTACATTTTATAACTATGCTCACTCACATGGTAAATACACACATTTTAAATCCAAAGCAGAACAGGCATAAAATAAAGACTCAATAAAGACTTTTTTCTCACTTTTTTTCCTGGAAAATTGTGTAAGTCGCAACTACCACATATAAGTACTACAGAGGTAAAACTCACATAATGTATGTATAAGACCCTTTATTTAGAAGATTAAAATGCAACTTAGTTGTAGACAACTCTGAACATGTACAAGTCCAGATACACATCGATTTTTGGAGACAGGCTTTGGCAATGCCCTATAGTGGGCACGCTTTAGCACATCTAGTAGATTCCCATAGTGATTGTAAGGGGGAGGGGGGTCAAAAGAAGCAAACCCTTCCTAATTCTTTTAAAAAAGGACTATAACACTAAGTTCACAATTTTCATGTTGAGTAGTACGTGCTAAAGTTTTGTAACCCCTAAAACAAATTTTCTATGATGCTTGTGTTTCTTGCACAAAAGCAGATGGTAACAGAGACTTAAGTCGATCCCCCTAAGTAGCCTAGTATTTGTAGTACATTAGGTCCTGCCATAAATCAATTTATGTTTTGCTGGAAGTATTTTGGCACTTACCTACAACTGAAAGAATCACCACCACAAAATCAAAGATGTTCCACCCGATTGTGAAGTAATAGTACCTGAGAGCCAGGATTTTACATAAACATTCTCCAGAGAAAATTACCACAAATGCCAGGTTAATATTATACAATAAATTTTCCACGTAATCAGACTGCTCATCTGTTTCCACCATCATAGTAACCATGTTAAGACATATAAGGACCATTATGGTAATGTCAAAGGCTTGCTTGGTAGAAACATCAAAGAAAAATCCTTGAAATTTGTTCTGTAAGAAAAACAGAGTTCAATTATGAAAAACAGATGGAAAAAAGTATTAAACATTAAGCATAACAGATTCTTGCATATGAACTAATGGACCTCAAGTATTAGGAGCCTATATATAATTGAGAGTCGTTTAGGGAAGGCAAAAATGAACAACAAAATATCATCCAATTCAATGCTGTTTTTGTTCTTAGTTAAGATACCATCTTAAGTAAAGGACTTTGTACATGATCCGGCCAATTATCGTAAGAACACTCAATCCTGAAATTGGCCTGATCAAAAGACCAGCTCATTTGTCGGCTGATCCAATCATTTATGCGACAGTGATTGGGAATAAGCGAAAGATTGTTTCCGATCGGTGCTCGTTCTATCAGCTCATGTAAAAAGACCATGTGATACAATGTTATAGATGTTGCCCCATCAAGACAACCCTGTCTGTGTGCCCTAGTAGATAATTAGACTCCCCCACTTGGGACTCACCTTTATGAGCCATGTATTACAAAACACTATATTTTTGGAGATGCCACAAATGTATTATTTGACCATTTAGTAATTTTAAAATAATCTCCTGGAATGTGTAAAATATGCTGTATTTGTTTTTTTTGTTTTTGTTTTTTTCTGTAATATATTTTTAATTATTTTGTTTTCTATTTTCTGCCAAAAAACAACACAATTCAGGGGAAAAAGTGTGTTCAACAGTAAATTCATGGACATTTCAACAGTAATCCAAAATTAAATTGTAATGGCCTTAAAAAGCAATAACCTAATCTTTTTACCTGTGGCCTTGGAATTGGTTTTTGGGGCTTTTTCGACCCCAACTTCTTCATAGCGTTGTAATATTTTTTTTGTTCTTCAGTCATAAAGATATCCTGACCCCCTAAGTAATGGGACAAAACAAAAATTATCATTATTAATAATGCAACTAATGGATACCCATGTTATATTGACCTGATGGAATCACATTTCCTATTAATCCTATAACCCATTAGAAAAAAAAGTTATTATTAAAGATTAAAATTTTTTAAACATAACAAAACATTTAAAAAAAACTATATAAATTTGGTATCACCTTAATTGTACAAACCAATTTTGGGGGACTTTTTGATCACTTGTTTATTGTGTTTATTTGGAGGTGGATTAAACAAAAAACTACAATTTGGGATTTTTTTTTACGCTGTGTTCATTTTAGTGCATGGATCATTCTGGGCGCAGTGATATCAATTATGTATACTTTTTTTAAAATCTTTTGTCTTGTGTGGTGGAACTGAAAATCGACTACCTAGGAGCTGTTTCCTCTGAGAACTGGAAATTCAACATACAGTGCAAGCTCCAAGCTGCACGCCAAATCTGATCCACCAGGATCAAACGTTAATCTTTTATCAGCCCAAAAGATGGACACTACTCTAGCAGAGGTGGCTTTAACAAAATTAGTTAGATCAGAATTCTGAACAAAGTAAGCCAGTCTAATGGCAACCATAAACTATCTACCCAGGGTAGGTATGGGGGCTCTTAAGCTCTTTTTTTCTTTCGCAAATTAAGTAATAAATTCTAAACCTTTCTCATGATTTTACTTCAGGCTAAATAGTTCTCAGAACATCCGGAAATATCTGGGGAATGGAGATTACATTCCTCATTAGAGGAAGGCTTAGGACAGATGCTGGAAGGAGAAGAGCAAAACCTTTCTACAACACCCAGAAGAATCTAGGAAGTCCAGCATAATGAATAAAAAGCAGAAACATAACAAGAAACAAACCATCTGGCCACTTCCACACAGGACAGAAAAAAACACTAGGTATCCTTATACAGACACAGGGGTCTCTATTTAATTAGTGATTCGTTTGATTAATTAAAAATTCCATCCATCCTACTAGTAAACAGGGCCAGACAGTTAGGATGTAATGGAAACTCTCAGTTTTGGGAGGACATCATTGAAAACTGTATTAATAAGCATTTATGGGCTGTGTGGGCAACAGTGATATGTCACATTACAGCTCAAAGCCTCACGTATAATTGCAGTAAAGATTACAGACCAGGTAAATATGCTGGAATACATCCAAGAAAATAATACTACTACTAATAAATATGACTTTAATAATCAAAATCACTGCTTGGATGTAATGGAATGCGAGCAATCACATTATCTGTCTTTCATAATATTTCTGCTTTGGGTATATGAATGACATCCCTGTATAACAGCAGTAATGACGAGCCTCCCGACATGTGAGCTGGTGATAAAACAGTCAGATTCTTCTAAAGGGATGTTCCCTATCTTTCTCAACCTAAGATTCAGATGAGTTATTCCAGGAGTAAAATCTTTGAAAGGTATTTACGCTTATCTGATTTCGCTTCATAAATTCCGTATTTTATTGTGTGGGAATATTAATGTTTTATGCCAGACTCTTCTGAATTAAAGATCAGAAGTTTGCAAACAATACATTGCCAAATTTATTCCACAGATTGATGTTTATAGTGAAAATGCAAAACGTGTGTAAAAAAGAGACAAATATAAATAATATTAGATAGCTAGATAGATAGATAGATAGATAGATAGATAGATAGATAGATAGATAATAGATAGATACTGCAGAAGAAAGAGAATTTGAAGTACACAGATGAATTTAGAGACTTATCTTTTTCTTTTGTTGATTGAAGTTGTCTATAATCACACCAATAAAAAGGTTCAAAGTGAAGAAAGATCCAAAAATGATGAATATGACGAAGTATAGGTACATATATTTATTGGTTTCATATATTGGCTGTTGCTCAATCTATAAGAAAGCAAATATAATGATAAACACACACACATACACAATAACACCGTTTATGAGCATTACTATATGTAGCAAGCACCAGACTGTCTTCTGCTGTCACTTGCTAATTATCATTTTCAGATAACAAGCTCAGTGGCATGAATTCTTAGGGCCTTCTCATCATAATAATGTTG
Source organism: Bufotes viridis (assembly GCA_033119425.1). NCBI lineage: Eukaryota > Metazoa > Chordata > Amphibia > Anura > Bufonidae > Bufotes > Bufotes viridis. Next base: position 334,639,142 of record CM065593.1, on the reverse strand, counting down.
GCAAGTTGCCAAAAAACCCATGTAGAATACTCAAGCGCACGGGAAAAGTGAGGTTACTATATGGACTGTTTCTTCCATTAAATGATGCCTTTGTTTCACAAGGGAATGTGTCACTAATTTTTTTTTTTCTGCCAGTTAAAACCAGATAGTGACATTCTAATCTGTTTTTATTTTCTGGTTGCAGGTTTTCTGTTTTTTATAAGCGTTAAACTTGATTTTGGGGGCTGACATCTTCACTAAGTCGTTCTTAACAACATTTAGAGATACATTTGAAACCAGCTAATGTAAGCCATGATCACAAAGAACAGGAGCTGACTCATTGGCTTCAATGGGATATTTTTGTAGGCATGCTGTGTGACCTGTACAGAGGTCGGGAGGGAGTAGATAAGCTGCAATATCACCTGTGCTCTCTCTCTCTATATATATATATATATATATATATCATTCCAACCCTGCTTGTGATGATAAGCAGATAACTGCAGAAAGATGATCTGTACAGATAAAGCAGTGGGGACTATTATTAGGCTTAGTGGCCAATGTGAAGACTAAAGGATTTTATGTTTGTTTTATATAGATTTTGACATGGAAAATTCTAAATAACATCCCCAAAAATTCTTTCAAGACATGTTTAACATAAAAAGATGATTTAAACAATAGGTTGTTTTTTTGATGACACATTTCCTTTAAATAGTGTAGAAGCCTACATTAGGCGCAAGACATGTATGGTATGAAAAGGGCCTAGGCAGAGATAATTTCACTTCAAGGAAGCTTTATTACTTAGCCGTTCATTTAACACTTTTAAGTTAAATACATATTCAGCCATTTACAGCTCAGTTCCTGAAAACCCAACGTAAAAATCAATAAGAGGCAATAAATCTTAATGCATATAAGAAAATCAAACATTTTTCTATGCACAGGAGAAAACCTACTAATTCACCAAGTCACTTGATACTCTTTTGCCAGATTCACAAACATTCTTGCTGTCTTAACTACAGTACTGTCTTCACGTTAGTGCAGGTTATCCATTTTGCTTGCTAGGATACCACTTTTGTTCACATTATCAGTCATCCAAACGCACAGGCAGCAAGATTGCATCAAATGTAGCATTTAACATAATGACCCATTTATAAAATATCAGCATTAAGAACTTGTCATACTGGGGATAGCTTTGTGAGAAATGATTCAGTATTTTAATTCATTCCTTGAAATTCCTGCTCACTCTTATGCCTTATGCACATGGCCGTTGCCCAGCCGTGCCTGTATTGCGGTCTGCAAACAGCAAGTCCTCAATATACGGGCCCGGCTATTAGAATGGGTCCGCAATCCGGAAGGCGTGGTGCGGAACAGAGGCACGGAACCCCACGGAACCACTACAGAGTGCTTCTCTGTGGTTTCTGTCTGTGCCTAGACACCGCAAAATATAGAACATGTTTTTTTTTTGCGGTGTGGACAGATCGCGGACCCATTCAAGTTGAATGCGTCTGGATCCTTCAGTGGCAGCTGCACGGATGGTGCCGTGCATTAGGGACCGCAAATTGCAGTCCCCAATGCACAGAACGGTTGGGCAACAGCCGTGTGCATGAGGCCTTAGGCTCAGTTCACATTTACCATTTAGCTTTCCATTCTTATGATCCGTCATAAAGGGAAAAAAATGGATCCGTTATTTTGAGCATCAGTTATGATCAGTTTGCATCAGTTTGTGTCACGTCCATGAGAGATTGGTTATGATCAGTTTGCATCAGTTTGTGTCACGTCCATGAGAGATTGGTTATTTTTGGCGGAAGAAAAAGCCCTACATGCAGAACTTTTTCCACTGCCAAAAATACCTGATATCTGACGCAAGTGATGCAAACTGATCATAACTGATGCTAAAAACATGGATCAGTTTATTTATTTTTTGTTCAAATTGATGCTCAGTATTACAGATGCTCAAAATAACAGATTTTATTTTATTTTTTTCTGATCAGAAGAATGGAAAGCTAAATGGTGATGTGGGAACTCACCCTTAGAAATCCAGTGGGCAGTCTTGCTTAATGACTGACAGCCTTCCTTCTTTGCCCAGTCATACAGTACATGTGCACATATGTGCAAATACCTTAAGGGTAAGTTCACAAGAAGCAGATACGCTGCAGATTTTCCACGCTAGAATTGCATGCAGAAAATCCACAGTGTATTACAGTACCAGCAAAGTGGATGAAATTTCACAGAACTCTATCCACAACCTGCAGTGGTAACTAACTTGCAGTGTAGATTTTAAATCTTCAGCATGTCCATTTATAAATAGGGTTAAATAAGGGAAATCTGTGAGAGATCTGCATGCAACATATGTAGATTTTGCCACAGGTTCACCTTTCAGTTGGCAGCAGAAGCATGACAAAATCCACAGAGGAAATTCCGCCCCTGTGCACGTTTGGTGGAAATGGCTACTTACTACGAGAAGTGTAATGTTTAATTCCTAATTAGTTAAATCTGTATAAATAAATCATTTTATAATAATGAGCTCGCCCCAACAAGTCCAAATCAACCCACTCTCTATCATCTGGAAAATAAATCGAGATAATTAAAACCACGCATGAATCTGGGGGAGAGAAGCATATGACATGTAGAAGCCAGTTCATTTACCACTAAGAATACAATGGTAGAGGACCACCGAGGGCGAGCGAGAGACAGACACCAAATGAAAATGTAATTGTTTTACTAATGTTTTACATTTAACAGTACATTTCTCATGCCACTTGCTTGTAGAATATTTTTTTTATTATTTAGAGGAAAAGTCTTTGGAATGCGGCATAAGGATCTGATGCCAAAACATTACTGTGTTTCACATTAATTGGAATCAATAAGAGCAACGCCTCATATTTCAGCAACTTTTCTAAGCCTTCAATATAAGCACAAAGGACATCCATTTGTTTTTCAAGAGGATCATCATAAGAAGTAACAATGACAAACATTCGTAATACGCTTTCATCACAGGGACAACTGTGTGGCTGTGAAGTCAATGGCTACCATATAGGAACTCGATCCCCAACACACACTGGGGTTAATTTTGTGGGAAGCCACTTTGTCTTTTTTTTGGAGTGTGAGAGAAAACCCAAGCAAACTCCATGCAGATTTGAACTCAGGACTAGAGATGAGCGAACTTCAAAAATTAGTTTGGCGTTCGGGTTGGGGTAATCGCCGCATCCCGTTATAGTTTCCACTACCGCGGACTATCCCGGCATATGGAATCCATAAGGGGCGGCTTCCACGAACCCGAACTTTGGAAAAGCCGAAGGACCTGGGGTGATGTCACCATCATGTGATCAGTGCAGCGGGCATGGCTCAGCACTGGATTTGATCCCAATGCTGCAAGGCACCAGTGCTAATCACTGAGCCATTATGTTTGGGATCGCGCACAACCACATATGAAAACCTTATTATTACAATAATTACAATATACATGTGCAGAGGTAATGTGGGAATTTAGAAGATGATTACATGAAAAGAGTTGAGTAGTTGAAAAAATTATTTTTTCTAATACCCTATTAGAGAATTTTTTTCAAATCATTTAGGACCTTTATCAATTAGCCAGAGTAAAACGCAACTTTTTCTTTCTCTGGAGGACCCAACTTATCAGTGCATTACACAGACACACCACTGATTTTAATGGTCATCATGTAATGCCTTATTTCTCCTGTGGGGGTGCTGCAGGGAAACTGAACACTTGCTTAAGGTTTCTCCCACAGATTACAGATGATTACTAGTAGCAGAACCCATTTAAGGGTGACCCTTCTAACAAAAAAGGATTACTTAAAGTTGACAATCTTATCATTATAAAAGGGAGGGAGGCTTACAGTAGCTATGTGATGGTGATCTACAGGTCTTGCTAAGACAATGATAGACTAGAATAATGGAAATGTGTCATCAGATAATGACCTATCTTTTAAATGAAGTTTTTATGTTAAACATATTTTTAAATAAAAAAAAATTGGTGGTTATTTTAAATTTTCCATGTCACTATTCTATATATTTTTTTTTTAAATCCTAAAGTTCTGCAAACATCTCCCTATGTCTGTGGGTTTTCTCTGGGTGCTCTGGTTTCCTCCCACACTCCAAAGACATACTGATAGGGAATTAGATTGTGAGCTCCATTGGGGATAGCGAGTGATGATAATATCTGTAAAGCGCTACAGAATATGTCAGCGCTATATAAGTAAATAAATACACTTCTTGGTTTGTACAGATCACTTTACTGCAGTTATATGCTTATCATTACAGGCAGGGTTAGAATGACAGATGTTATCTCTGAATACTGTAGATAACACATGATCCACCATTCACAATAGGTGATGTCATAGCTTATCTACTCCCTCCTAGACATGCCTAGAAAACTCTCCCACAGAAGTCAATGAGGTCCCCTCTTGTCCATTCTGTCTATGGCCCATGGTGGCTGCTTTACAGTATATCTCTAAATGCTGTTAAGAACAGCTCAGGCAAGATGGCAGCCCCCATAATCATGTTCAGGAAAAAGAACAAAAAAATCTACATTCCGAAAATAAAAAAAGATTGGAAAAAAAGATATGTGTCGCTATCTGGTTTTAAATGGCAGAAAAAAATGATAGGTGACACATTCCATTTAAAGGGGTTATCCCATGACTGATGTAAAAAATCAAAATCAGACATTGTATAGGACATGACAATCTCTTTCTAACAAAGCTAGAACCAGCCCTGTACCTCACATGGATCCAGGGATCTCCCCATTCATTGCTCTGTTAGATTTATATCAAGCTGACAACTCAGGGGGAGTGTCTTTTCAGCTAACGGGGGCGTGTCCATGCTCTCCCTATCACAGCTCAGGAGGCAGATGAAGGATGAAACTGAGCATGTGCGGCCTTCTCAGTGAGCAGGACGAAGAAATAAGAAAAAGAGCAAAAAGCAGGTGGCGCTATACACATTAATTTCATTGAATAACTTAGCGGCTAAGCTACATTTTTAAATACATGCAATTACAAAAGTATTCAGATCCAGGTGCTGGTTTGAAAACTGTAGAATATTTTACATGGGACAATCCATATAAGTTGAAAAAAAGTGGTCTATGTTTGGAATTTCTGCAGGTAGTAGGAACACATCATTATGCCTTACACACAATGCTATTTAAAATCTCAATCACATGATTCCTGAAAACAATGCTAATACATCTTATTTGGGCTATAAATATTGTCATATAAAAATATCGTCATGGACAGAAAAACTTTTTTGCATGCAAAAATGACCACGTGTCACCGGATGCAGCATATCAATAATAAAATAATTCTTTATAAATCATGCCAATGCACAATTACTAATACGTATGATCTCTCAAAACATATACTGACCATTGGGCGTGAGTCGACAGCGGCATACATGATATCCATCCATCCTTTAAATGTAGCCTGCAACAAGAGAGAAAATTCAATGCAATCGGGCTTTATTGCGTACTTTTCTACTATTATTGTTTTGTGCTACATTTGATGCTTGTATGCAGGGTCAGGATAGGTAGTCAGTATCTGATCGGTGGGGATCTAACACCCAGGACCCCCGCCGATCAGCTGTTTGAGAGGGCACCTGCACTTCTGTGAGTGTCGCAGCCTTCTCTCTGCTCACCAAGCATAGTGCCGTAGATTGTATAACGGCTGTGATTGATACCGTGCTCAGCCCCATTTACTTCAATGGCGAAGACAATTGTAAATTTTAGATTTTTTATACATAAAGGTAAAATACATCTACTCAAATTTACTAACGTCATGAAGTATGATGTGCTACGAAAAAACATTCTCCGAATGGCTTGGATAAGTAAAAGTGTTCCAGAGGTATTACCACATAAAGTGACACGTGTCTGCAAAATGGCCTGGTCCTTCAGGTGAAAAATTGCTGTGTCCTCATGGTGTTAATGTAAACTATAAAGGTTATTCCTGGACGAGTACTGGGTGCGCATTTTTTCCATTAGGGGGCATGCATGCGACCATATCTGTTTTTATCTACTATGTGCTTTCCATATTTTGCAGATCAGTATGTCCAGCTCTTTGCCTGCGGAACAGACATAAGGATGCGGACAGCACATGGTGTGCAGTCCCCATCTTTTGCAGCCCTACTGAAATGAAAAGGCCCATATCTGATTTGCAAACATTGTGGATCGGACCAAAAATACAGTCGTGATAGTGCCCTCTTAATCTGTGAATTATCTTCTGCTGTCTCAGAATTATTTTTTTATGGCACCACCTTATATTTTGTAGTGTGGAAATTACTACCATGTAGTGGTAATAGTGTGATGGTATAAAATATGCCTTTTGGGGCTAAGGCCCATTTCACACGGGCGAGTTTTCTGCATGGGTGCAGTGTTTGACGTGCACTCATTGCACCCGCACTGAATACTGACCAATTCACTTCAATGGGGCTCTGCAGATAAGCGGTGATTTTCACGCATCACTTGTGTGTGAAAATCGCAGTGTGTTCTATATTCTGCGTTTTTTTACGCAATGCAGGCCCCATAGAAATAAATGGGGCTGCGTGAAAATTGCATAGCATCCGCAAGCAAGTGCGGATGCAATGCGATTTTCACGCATGGTTGCTAGGAAGATGATGTTAGTAAATTGATTAAAGTCAATTTACTGTATTATTTTCCCTTATAACATGGTTATAAGGGAATATAATAGCATTTGTCATACAGAATGCTTACTAAAATGTGACTTGATGGGTTAAAAAATTAAAAAAAAATGAACTTGCCTCATCCACTTGATCGCACAGCCGGCATCATCTTCTTTCTTCTTCTTTCAGGAACTGCAAAAAGACCTTTGATGATGTCACCGCGCTCACCATGTGGTGAGTGTGATTACGTCATCAAAGGTCCTTTTGCAGGTCCTGAAAGAAGAAGAAAGAAGACGATGCCAGCTGCGCGATCAAGTGGATGAGGTGAGTAAATTTTTTTTTTTTTAACCCCTCAAGTCACATTTTAGTAAGCATTCTGTATTAAGAATGCTATTATTTTGCTTTATAACCATGTTATAAGGGAAAATAATAAAATCTGCACAACACTGAACCCAAACCCGAACTTCAGTGAAGAAGTTCGGGTCTGGGTACGACATTAATTTTTTTATCACGCGCGTGCAAAATGCATTGCATTCGCGCGGAAAAAACTGAACAACGCAATGCAATCGCAGTCAAAACTGACCGAAATTGCGTGGGCACTCGCGCGTGTTTCCTGCAATGCACTCTGGACGCTTCCGGAGCAAATCCGGGATGCCCGTGTGAAAGAGGCCCAAGGGTACATTCACAGTTGTGGTTCAAATCTGGCAGGCTTTTCTGGTAGCTTGTTCCGCATAAATGCTGGTTTTCGGGTGGACAATAAACACTGCATGCAGCGCTCAAAACCCAGCATTAATGCTGGAGAGTGACCGGATCCCTATTGACTCTAATGGGAGAATCCAGCAATGCCGAATCTGGTAAACTCCGGCAGGGTGTTCTATGACAGAAGAGCCTACTGGATCTGGCAACCGTAACTGGGAAAGTAACCTTATTCAACTGATTTTTTAAGACCTCAACAATGCATAGGAAGCACTAGAGCAGGGATGGCCAACCTGACGCTCTCCAGAGGTTGCAAAACTACAACTCCTAGCATGCCTAGACTGCCTACAGCTATCAGCCTACAGCAGGGCATTGTGGGAGTTGTAGTTTTACAACAGCCAGAGAGCCGCAGGTTGGCCATCCATGCACTAGAGATCAATGCTGAAGATCTCTGCACACCACCTACAGAATATGATTGTGTTGTTGGTGCAATATTTCAGCATTAGGGGGTCCAACTCTTAATTTTTCCCAGGACTACATCTTGTCCAATTATACGTCACAATAAAAAACTGTCTGTAGATTGAACATAATAGCTGACCCAATGTTGGGGTTCACATCACAAAAGCTTTTTATATTAGTATGTAATATTGAATTCACAATGGTGGCCAGGTCTTCTGCAAAAAAAAAAGAACTATGTACAAAGCCTCCTATTTTGTTTTCAAGAGGAAACAGCTGTGCCCCGCCACAAGGGAGAAACACAGAACAATAAGAAATAAAACACATTGTCAAAATGCCAGCAAAGTATCACCATGTCTGCACTTTACATATTGCAGTAATTAGCACCGTTTCTGTGTCTATGTAAATAATGCATTGCTAAGGGCACTATGTCATCACTGGCGTGGCTTCAGCACTGACTACAAAATCCCAGCAATGAAGTGATCAGGCCCTAATGCACAAGACATTCTGACAGCACTCCTGACTGTTTGAGGACCAGGAAATACAGTATGAAGGTTACAAAAATGAATATTGATTAACGTCCCATGTAAGAGAATTGTCTCAAATCAACACAACAAAAGTTTTTGAGAACAAATGAAAGCACATGAAAGCATATAAACATTATAAATTGTCTCCACAATTTTAATAAAGTTGCTGCTTGTAAAAAGAGTCGTAAAATAAAACATAATAAGAATAACAACACGAAATGCATTTCTTCATCTCTTGTATTAGTCTGCATTCACACGTGCTGTTTTGGGTGTGTTTCTTGCAGCAGCTTTGCCATGGTTCTTATGCACTTTTGGCAAGTATTGCAGTAAAACACAGTATTTTACTGTAAGAGAAAACATAAAATAGCAACAAAAGAAAAAATGTGAATAGAGCCTAAAATGCTTGATGATTCACGCATAGTTTCATGATGCATATTTGCTGCTGCTCTAAGGCTAATTTGTGAGTAGTTCTATGCAAACCATAAAAAAATATAAAGGCTTATAATTGCAGTCTTATGTTACTCCACATCCTCTGCTCCCTCTCCTTGGTAACCCACAGATAGTAGGATATTTTTAACCAAGACTACTTGCAAAACTCACTCATTTTGTTTTTTAGTTACATTGCAGAAAAGAAAAGTGGGCGTAAAAGTGCATACCCTTCGAAGATTAAGGGCACCTTTAGGTGCAATTTTTTGATTACTGCATTCTACTTATTTTGGGCTAAAAATAATGTTTTAATTGGCCTTTATATAAAATATTCAACAGTTTTTCTTCTACAGCTTTCAGTTTCGACTCATTTGCAGACTAGGACTCTGTCGGCTGGATCTGTAGCGCCCTGAACTCCTAACAGCATATAAACATTCATTTAAGCCATATTCTTGAATTGAGCTATAATGCATGTTTATGAGCTGTCAGGAGTTCAGAGAGAAGGGCTACAGATCGAGGTGGACAGCTTTCTAGTCTGACCAATAGAGAATGGAAAATATTGACACATGTCACGAGAGGATTTTGCCATGATGAGTGTGCATTCCTAGTGGCACTGGTGATATTGCTTTGGTGAGATGGACAACATGAGCACTTCATGGGCTCCTTTCAGCTAACTTTAAGTAAAAACTCTGAACACCTCCGTTAAGTTAAATCCCCTTTAAAGGGGTTCTCTCAAGCAGTGTATACTGTGATTGAAAGGAGGCAATATAGACAATCACAATACATTAGTAAGTGGCTTGTATTAACTTTCCCTATATAATAAAGGCCATTTGCTGAAGTGAGACAACCCCTTTTAGTATTTAAAAAACAGAAATTCTTCATGGCCCTAAATAAGCTATTCAAACAGCTGATTGGCAGGGGTGCCGAGATGTTGGACCCCCACCGGTCAGATAATGATGACTAGAGATGAGCGAATCAAATTTGACGAAGTGGAATTTGATCCGAATTTCAGAAAAAATTTGATTTGCAACCAATCCGAATTTCCTGGTGCTTCGTGGTAATGAATAGTATTTTTTTCCTAAAATGCTGCTGCATGTGTTAGGACATGGAGCAAAGAACTCTGGGAACGAGGGATCACCCACAATGCCATGCATGCAGCCAATCAGCAGCCAGCCAGCCCTGTGATGTCTCAGCCCTATAAACAGCCTCAGCCATCTTGGATTCAGCCATTTTCCAGTGTACTTAGTGCAGGGAGAGACGTCAGCAGGCGCTAGGGACAGTGCTAGGAAAGACCTTAAAACTTTTATTTTGCTGAATAGAAGTTCAGGGAAAGATCATTAGAAGTGTAGGGAAAGGAAAGGGAGGAAATATTCCACACTATAAAAGGAGAACAGGGTCCAATAGGGGAGTGTACAGCCTGAGTAATAGGAACAATCCTATTACACCTTGCTGCACTGACTGGGGATCCAAATTGCCATTATACTGCTGCTTTTAGGTTTGCAATAGATGATACCTCTGTAATTCCAAACTGTTATTGTTATTGTGGTGCAAGTGCTGTGTGATACAGCCATTTACAGGGTGTATTACTAGGTAATATTTCTATGTCTTATTAGCCCCTGTGCGGTGCAGTTATATGTTCTAAAGCCTTTTTTGGTGTGTATAAGTAGGGGGGGGGGTGTATTAGCCGTTGTGTGGTGAAGTGAGACAATTGCGGCTCTTTTTGGTGTGTGTTAGTGGCAAACAAAGTATTTTTTTCTATTCAGCGGTGCAGTTATATGTTCTAAAGCCTTTTTTGGCATGTATTAGTGGGAAAAAAGGGATTATTAGCCATGGTGTGATGAAGTGAGAAAATTATAGCCCTTTTTGGCATGTATTATTGGCAATAAAACAGTATTATTTGCCGTTCAGCGGTGCAGTTATATGTTCTAAAGCTTTTTTGGCGTGTATTAGTAGGGAAAAAAAGTATTATTTGCCGTTCAGCGGTGCAGTTAAATGTTCTAAAGCATTTTTTGTTGTGTATAAGTGGCAAAAAAAAGTATTATTTGTGTGGTGAAGTGAAAAAATGACAGCCTTTTTTGGGGTGTATTAATTTCCTTTTTATTTACTTATTTGATCTAACAGTATGTCAGACAGAGAAGTAACAGGCCCTGCACATGGGAGGGGCAGAGGCCTAAATGTTTCTGGTGCAGACACAGGTCGCAGCAGAGTAAGGGGGTGTGGCAGCAGGGGTCACTTAAAGAGGGCTGAGCTCCCAGTGTCAGCTAGCGGTCGTGTCTTGAAAAGCAACCCAGTGGTTCTTGAATAGTTGACTCGGTCATCCACTTCGTCCCAAGTGACATCAGACATCCCCAGCCAAGAGTTGGTGGGTTCGTCAGACACAACCCTTAGTTGGCATGGCCAGGGAGCAGGCCCTGTGCCCTACCAGCACCTTGGTAGAGAAATGAACATTCATTGCACGGGCAACAGCTCTGGTAGACATTCCTGCAGTCAGCAAGCCAATTGCACGCTCCCTCAAACATTGCAACATCTGTGGCATTGTGCGGTGTCATTAAACTGCACATTTCAGAGTGTTCTTTTATTGTGGGCAGTCTAAGGCACACCTGTGCAATATTCATGCTGTCTAATCAGCACCTTGATATGCCAGGCCTGTAAGGTGGGATAGATTATCTCGGCAAAGGAGAAGTGCTCACTAATATTTGGGAGTAATGGGGCTTTTGTGTATGTAAAAAATGTTTCAGATCTTTGAGTTCAGCTCATGCAAAATGGGAGCAAAACCGAAAATGTTGCGTTTATATTTCTGTTTAGTGTAAATCAACACTATGTCACTGGGTCACTCTGTGGCCTCCTCATGCTGCTGCTACCTCCACACTATGTCACCTTGCCACTCTGTGGTCTCCTCATACTGCTGCCAACTTACAACTCTGTCTCTGGGCCACTCTGTGGTCTCCTTATGTTGCTGCCATCTCCACACTCTGTCATTGTGCCACTCTGGCAAGGTGACATAGTGTGGAGTTAGCAGCATCAGCATGTTGCTGCTGCTGCCACTTCCACACTATGTCACCTTGCCACTCTGTGGTCTCCTTATGCTGCTGCCAACTCACAACTCTGTCTGGGCCACTCTGTGGTCTCCTCATGCAGCTGCCTCCTCCAAACTCTGTCATTGTGCCACTCTGTGACCTCCTCATGCTGCTGCTGCCACCTCCACACTATGTCACCTTGCCAGTCTGTGGCCTCCTCATGCTGCTGCTGCTGCCACATCCACACTATAGTAGATATAAAAAGTCTACACACCCCTGTTAAAATGTCAGGTTTCTGTGCTGTAAAAAAAATTGAGACAAAGATAAATCATTTCAGAACTTTGTCCCCCTTTAATGTGACCTATAAACTGTAATCACAGAATCCTGACATTTTAACAGGGGTGTATAGACTTTTTATATCCACGGTATGTCACCTTGCCACTCTGTTGCCTCCCCATGCAGCTGTTAAATCAACACTATGTCACTTGGCCACTCTGTGACCTCCTCATGCTGCTGCTGCCACCTCCACACTATGTCGCCTTGCCAGTCTGTGGCCTCCTCATGCTGCTGCTAACTCAACACTATGTAAATGGGGCACTCTGTGGTGGGCGACTCTGTGGTCTCCTCATGCTGCTGCTACCTCAACACTATGTCATTGGGCCACTCTGTGGACTTCTCAAGCTGTTCTCCCACCCTCCCCACTCCATGACTGGGCCACTATTTTGCCTTTTTGGCCTGGTTGACATCATCATTTATTTGACCCTTCTTCTGATCTGTCAGAAGGAAGGAAACATGAGACGCACAACGGATCCTGTTTGTGTAGCAGCTGTAAGGCCTGTATGGTCCCATCAGAATTGTCTTATGATTTGGTAGCAAAAAGCAGGAGTGGGTACAAAACACAGAAGACATGCAAGTATTCCATTCACGTGTCATCTCTGTTTTTCATCCACTCCTGTTTTTTGTTTTTTTTAGCTTTAGCAATACTGATGGATTACTGACCAACTGCTAACCGAGTTAAGGCGGATGCTCAACAGACAGGATCCATTTTTTGGGGGTTATTGTTTTGATGGATCAGAGGAAGGGCAAAATAATCAGTGATGTCAACACAAACTTACTGCTGACACCCTCTCCACTCTGTCAGGGGGGCTCTACTTATATAAGTGTTTAATAGAACAGGTTCTGTAGACATCTATGTGATATCAGTTGACACAGTGTTAAAGGAGTGTGCTCTTTCACACTACAGTAGGATCTTGGGCCTCTGCAAGGTTCTGTTTACCTGCTGATAACATCGACCTGTAAGGTATTTGGTCAGTTTTGGCCCCGTAACTGCCCAAATAAGTGAAGTGTGCAGTGATTCTAAGAGCGACGCATGTCATGTGCGTGTTATACTGACTCACAGTATTGTTTCACTACCACAGAAGACTCACTATGCATGTTACTGCAAGGAACAGTGTTCTACACCACTATAAAGGCTCTCAGCAGCCAGGATATTGCTGTTTTTTAAAGCGGTTCAACGCAAATAAATTCAGATCGAATCAAATGTTTTTGGAAAATTCTGTGAACCGGACAAATCTAGTTTTTGAGAAATTCGCTCAGCTCTAATGGTCACCTATCCTGTGGATAGCTTATCAATATGTAATGGCTACACAACCCCTTTAATGATAGACATGTATACCCCTTGTAGTAGGTCAAGCACATAAAAACTTTTGTTCTGCTTGAGGAGATGAAACCTAAAAATGCAATTTCCACTACTCCAATCAGCTAGAATGAGGAAATTTATAGACTACAATCTTTAGTTTTCTTTTTTTCATAGCTACTTTTCCAATCACTGATGATTTTTTTTTTTTTTACGATAAAACAATTTTCTGATTGAGTACAGTACAAATAAAACTGTTCCCTTGAAATGTAATGTAATTCCACCCACACCTTCCTCCTGAAATGAAAGGGAATTATACTGTGTGACTGGTTTAATCTTTTCAGGCTACAAAACGGAAGAAATTAAAAGCTAAATAACGGATTGACTTGTTAAAAATAAATCTTTAGTATCTGCCCTTCATGAAACACTAAACAAACTAGCAGAGTAATGTGTAAGGGGTCCCTGATTTAGGTCCATTTGCCACAGCAGATATAGTTCATTGGATATGAAAGCTTGTTAGCTGGTGGCTTAGAAGCTATGCTGGGAATTTATCATGAGAGTAATATTTTGAGTCATTTTACTTAAGTCTGCCGAGACATATCAAAAGTCACTCATTGGGGATCATTTAGTATGCTCCTATAGGCAAGAAACTAGTGTAAAATAGCCTCAAAAGCTTGAGATTTTTTCACATACCACTGCACTTAAAGTCATTTTTTTTATTTGCTAGCTTATCAGAGCTAGGCATGTATACCTGAGAATGTCTGTGAATGATTGTCAAAAGATCTGTAATTATCTTATAATAACAACTTTCATTTATGTCCCCTGTTTTTTTCCACTGGTCCCTTAAAAGACTGTTTCTAGGGCTTTTCTGTCTTCCTTTTAGTGTAAACAGAGGGGCGGTCCTTCACACTGTATGCCTGCATTAGGCTTCAGAGTGAGGAGGCATGTATCTCAGTTATCCAATCTGATTGGTTGGCAAGGAACTGCTGGATACAGCAAGTGTGTATGGGAAATGAGGGAAGGCAGTTTCTTGAGAAGATTCTCACATTGTAGAGGTTAAAACAGCCTTAACTACGGTAAAAAATCAAGACTGTGGTATATAAAGAAACTAAAGTTTGCTTTATGTATAATGCTGCAGAAGTAGTAAAACATGCTAAAATTGATTCTTACAGGTACACTTTATATTTAGAGCAACCGGCGTTTCCAGCCTTGCCCCTTTCTGAAGTGGGGGCATGGTATGGCTGGAGCTATCGGCCCCAGAGCAATCATAATCATTTAGACCAGTTTACTGGTGTTTGTTAAATATGGAGCATCTAGAAATGCTACTCCAATTTTCTAAACCACCCTGCTACTGGACTCTAGGACTTTTTTAATGCATTTCTAAAAAGTCCCAGTGAATAATCTGGAGTGAAACTCATTAATATAGTTAAGAACACCCACTTTACCACCCACTTTTCAAAAGAGTGGCTGGTGCAAAAATGCAAAAAAGTCACAAAGGTTTTGGACATGGGACCTCCCAAAAAGTAGCAAAAGCCCTATTTTGATTGGGACTTTTTGAAGCCAGAATTCTGGAAGTTTGGGGTGTAATAAATTGCTCCTTATATCTTCTGACCCTGGATTAAGATATAATCTCCATATCATTATATATTTAAATATTGATCTGTATTTTTAATTTTAAAATCATGTGCAGGGTTGTATGTGCACAGTAGGCCTACACGACCCTTTAGATCCCCTTGTGTGGGCCCAGAAGTGGGAAGAGCACCTCCTTATGGGAAAATGTATAGATGAATGCAGTGAACAATGCCTATCTACTGTGAGAATGACAGGGGGACATCCAGGAAAAGACAAGGGAAGACTGCAGGGAGATGTTGAGAGAATGTCACTACAATTTTCTTAATTATGCAAGAGTAGAGAACATTTTCAAGCCATACTTTGAATAAAGCTATTCTGGTCATTGGACCTCAGGCAGTGCAGAAAGAATATCCACCCATGCTTCTAAAAATGCCTGTCTTACAGTTAGGTCCAGAAATATAATATATGGACAATGATACAAGGTTTGCCATTTTAGCTGTTTACTAAAACATACAAGATACAGTTATATAATCAGTATGAACTTAAAGTGCAGACTCTCAGCTTTAATTTGAGGGCATTCAGATCCTAATTGGAAAGTGTTACAAATTACAGCTCTTTAATATGTAGCTGCCTCTTTTTCAAGGCACCAAAGGTAATTGGACAATTATCTCAAAATCTATTTAATGGGCTGCATGGGCTATTCCTTCATTAATCTATCATCAATTAAGCAGGTAAAAGGTCTGGAGTTGATTCCAGGTGTGGCTTTTGCATTTAGAAGCTGTTGCTATGAACCCACAATATGTTGTCAAAGGAGCTCTCAATAGAAGTTAAACAGACCATTATTAGGCTAAAAAAAAGAAGAAATCCATCAGATAGATTGTGAAAATGTTAAGAGGGGCCAAATCAACAGTTTGGTACATTCTGGTAAAAAAAAAGAGCGCACTGGTGATCTTGGGAGCTCAAAAAGGACTGGACGTCCACCATAGACAACAGTGGTGGATAAACACAGAATCCTTTCCATGGTGAAGAAAAACCCCTTTACAACATCTACCCAAGAGGACAGATAAAACTAAGATTAACCTGTACCAGAATGATGGGAAGAAAAAAGTATGGAGTAAGTTTGGAATGGCTTAAATTACAAAGCACACCTCACCCTCTGTAAAACATGGTGGAGACAGTATGATGGTATAGGCATGCATGGCTTCCAATGACACTAGGTCACTAGTGACTGAAGACAGAAGCAGCCGGATGAATTCTAAAATGTATAGGGATATACTTTCTGCTCAAATTCAACCAAATGCAGCAAGGCTGAATGGCGCTTCACAGTACAGATGGACAATGACCCAAAACTGCAAAAGCAACCCAGGAGTGTTTTAAGGCAAAGAAGTGGAATATTTTGTAATGGCAATCACCAGATCTCAACCCGATTAGGCATACCCCGTGTAGTGGTCCTGTAAGTGGAGCTTCTGCTGTGTTAATGATGAGTTTGAGACACAGGCAGAGTGCTTCCTTGCCTTTCTCCGTTATGGCTAATGGGACAAAAATAGGGGTATATGTTAGCTAATAAGCTGAGCCAGACAGCTAGAACCTTCATCACATGATTGACACAGAAAGGAAAAAGCTAATTGTCTGTGCCTTGAAATGTCATCGATAAATCAACAGAAGCTCCACTCCTGGGCCCATACAATGGGATCTAAAGTCAGGCGTTCTGTAGAGTTTTCATAAGTAAAGTATATTAATAAGTTTCACATGACAGCTAGCATCTGACTGTCCTGAAAGGCTACACCATTGTTTGAAGTTCCACATTGTTTTTCATAATCCCCCCCCCCCTCTGTTTCATCTCCTCCCAGTCTCATATTAACCCTTTTAACTGTGACAAAGTAGAATGAAATGCAGCATAACTTACCACCTGAAGCAGGGCCAGATAGCCTGCCCCAACATTATCAAAGTTGACTTTGACTTTTGTCCAGTAGGCTTCTGTTGCATTCATTAATTCACACATTGTCTTGTTGTCTACAATAGACACATCCAGTTCCGTCTTGTTCTCAGTATACACACATTTTCCGAATTTTCCAGCAAATAAATTCACCCCCATGATGCTAAAAATTAGCCAGAAAATGAGGCACACCAGCAGGACATTCATGATGGATGGGATAGCCCCAATTAAGGCATTCACTACGACCTTGAAGTGGAACAAAATATAATTAGTCAGTAATTATTACAAAGAAACACAAAAAAATATAAAGTACTAATATTATAATACACAAACCAGAAAGCTTGATATTATATTCAACAAATGGAGATGTCTTACAAGTAGGCATTGCAGAACCATACTATAATAGTCATGCCTTTTCTAAATTTATTAGAATGAGATCTAACTATAAAAAAATGCTCCAATAAAATCAAGCTTTATGGGTCTTTTTAGTCCAACACATTTTATGACATAGATTTCATTCTGTTACAGTAGTAAAGATTTATAAAGAAAACAAAATTGATATTTGCAGGAGACAAACAGTATACATTGCTAAATTAATGTAATTGGTAGGCAATAGGTCCATTACTCTGGGGACCATTGCATAAGACAACCCATGCAGCAGGTTTACACAGTCCGAGAGTCAGGAAGATTTTCGGGCGTGAATGTTACTAAGAATGTTAGTTTCCAATAATCTGCCAATCACCTGATAATTGAGCAAAACGCTTGATTATCTGGTGAAATGATCTTTCATGCACCACATTAAATCATAGTTCCTGAGCAGCAAATTGTGCTGTGTGATAAATAACCTACTTCCCAGAAATGCATCTGTAGGGGGACGAGGCAGTAGTCATTTAAATGCAGCTCTAACCTCCACTGGAAAATCCAGGAAAAGATATTTATGACATTGTCAGAATAGGTTATCAGTATCAGATCTGTGGGGGTGTGACACTCGGGACTCCCGCCTCTTCCTAGGCCAGTGACATCACTGTACATTGGTCACATGCCCTACTTGCAGCTCAGCCCCATTCAAGTCAATGGGGCTGAGCTGCAATACAAAACACTGCCACTATAGGATGTACAGACCTGTCCTTGGAAAGCTGTCGGGAGCCGGCTGTGCTCACCAGAGCTCCGGTGAGTGCATCAGCTTCCTGAAACAACTGATCGGCGGGGATGCTAAGCCTAGGACCTCCACTGATGTGATAACAATGACCTATCCTGAGGATAGGTCACCATTATAATTTCCCGGATGACCCCTTTAATAATCATCTTTAGATTTTTAGATTTAGCTAGTACATACATTTATCTTCTGCAAACGTTCAACTGTTATCAATGTTGGTTGAAAAAAAAAGTTGCATTCATAAGTAATCATACATGAGAAGAGACACGAATAACTTTAGGTCATGGCTTGTTTTTAAAAAAAAGCAGTGGCTTTGATGCCTGGGTGACCAAAAGGATCCTTTGTTATATAAATGGACATTAGTATTATACGTGTATACGTGTATTATACGTGTATTATATGTGGGTGGGGGGGGGTGCTGTTACAAATTTTACAATGGACCCTAGAGACTTCAAGTTACACTTCTAGCGGGAGGTGTTGACATGAGGATACAGTTCTTCTGAAAACCACCAATAATGATAAGAAATTGCATACTTATGGCAGCCTATTAGAAGTGGACATGAGCCCTAAGGTAAGGGTAAGGGGAATGGATTTCAGTGGGGTTTCTGCCCTGGAATAACTAAAAAATATAAGAGGTATTCCACCTGTGAGTGGTGGGGGTCCTTTGGATAGATGATAAATATTGAGGGATGGAATAACCCATTTATATATAGACAGAAAGATTTTTTACTGTGGGTAGCACACTGTACAATGGAATCTCATGTAGCCAGGATATTAGATTTTTCTATATTTTATTTAAATTAGGATAAGAGTAAGCAACAAGAGCCATAGACTAATTCAAGCATTAGTGTCTCTTCCTTACACAGTGCAATTCCACATGTTACAGGGACTCTACACATATCAATATCAATTTTTTTCCCCATGAAAAACAGAAATATCATGTAGTGTAAAGTCACAAGCTGTTCATTAGAATATGTCATGGCCACTGATCAAGTCATACTTTCTCTAGCCTTTCACTTGTTCTATACGTCAAATATGGAATTAGCCAGGTACTGATGTAAGGCTAACAGATCTTCGGTCTCCAGCCATGTCTGCATGACCACTTGTAGTCACATCAATCAAATTCCTGGTGCAAATATGCCTGGGATAAACCAGATACCGATGACCATGGCCACAACATATCCAAGAGTAGTTTGTGAATGGTCTGCAGTACAAGTCAAGATACATGCTAATTACATTCAATTAGTGACATGAAATCTACCATAATGTTTCTTTACAAAAGTCAGCTGGCATTGTCCACAGTTCATGAGCAATACGTTTCCCTTTATGGTTACATAAAGACAAGACTTACACCAGCAGTTCTCAAACTTGTCATTTACTGGGTACACTATCAGACAATCCTGGGCCTTACATCATACCTATGACCTCAATGTCTGGTGACTCACGGCAATGGCAATTGTTGGGCTACTTTATTTTTCCCCATCAGGAAATTTTGAGGTTGAGTGAGTCACAGTAATGCTATGATTTTACTGCCAATCTTGGGTGACCAAATGTCACCATGGAGTCCTGGCCTTAAAAGAGGAACTGGGAAAATGAAGTATTAGAACATGTATCTATCTATGGTATAGCTGAGGCTAGCTGTCCATATTAACAGTGAGGCCCAGTAAAAGAGTTTGAGATCCGTCGACTAAAACAATCATAGTAATGTATTAGGTCAAAAAAAGGCCATATTAAAAGGTGCACTACAAAGTTCAATCATTTAGACATTCATTTCATAATCCATTAAACATTAATACGTGGACACTGCAAAAAAATACACTCATAAAAAGGACAAGCGATTCCACACGATAGGTTTGTAATTAGTTATCCTCAGTAAAATGCAAACTGTTCTTGTATTATTGGTCAAATGTTATTATACCATTTGTAAGATCTACTGTATATGACGTCAAGTTAGAAGGTGACATTATACCCATTCTGTTACAGAGCTCCTATGTTCAGTGAGTTGCTTAAAGTGTAATTGTCATTCCAGGTATATTTTCAGAATAAGTTGCCATGCGGGTGTACATGAGAATTAACACTACTTCTGGACCTGATATGACTTGTATCTGGCATCTTTAGCATTTAGCTTGAATCATGTCTGCCCATACACAGGACATGGATAAAATAAGAATAATCTGCTCCCTAACTCTCTAGCATACAATCAGAAGCAATAGCAGTAACAGAGGACATTGCACAGCAGAACTATGCAGTTCAGATGTAAATCCAGAAGTAAAGTAAGTATTTCACTTCAGTCCTGTGTCGGTCTCTCTGCCTCTGCCTGCCTCCTCCTCCTTCCTCTTCTCTCCATAGTCTTCTATGTAATCCTATCCTTCGTGAGCAGTGAATTGAGAGATAGTAAAGAGGAGGAGGGAGCAGGAGAGGAACCTGATAAGAGGAGAAAGAAACATCTTTTTCTGATAAGATATATTACAAAGTTTCTTATATTTGCCTGTACTATTATTTTATAAAAACAACAATTACTCTTTAAAGAGGCTGTCTCACTATTACAACCTATTTCCATATGTGCATATGACTTTCATACAGGGAGCTTGAGCGACCCCTGTATGTGAAGAGCTACTATACTATGTCTCAACTGTTTCCACTTCGGCAGACCTAACCTATCCATGTATTATATGAAGGCTGCAAGAGACAGGTATAGCTGGCTCCAACTTTTAGAAGCCAGATCCATGGAGACTGCTGGGCCACCTTTATTCTAAAAAATGACTTTTAGGATAGGACAACCTCATACAGTTGGTAAATAACTTAACTCTTACACACACCATACCATAACTGTATGTCGTTGCTGCAGTTTAAGTGTGTGGAGCGGGCCCACTCTATAGGCGGCGAGTGCCGGCTATGTAATAAAGCCAGCACCTGGCCATAGTGAACAAACTGGCTATAATGCTGTCAGTTAACCGCACAGATGCCACAGTCTCCCTCTTTCCTCCAACTAGAGCTCCCATGATTAAATCAAGGAGCTTTGATCAGTTACTATAAAAACCTAGGGCCTTCCATGTGGCAGCATGTGCAAATCCCATGAACAGCAATGGTATACTATTGCAGTGTATTGTACAAGTGATTAGGAGGGTGCACATTCAAGTCCCCTAGTAATTAGCTGGACAATACCATTGAAATATACAGCTCCATTCACTACACAATGGACGGAGCTGGGACATTCTGGCACCAACCTGGTACCGTAAACACATCCATAGACCTATGTAACTCTATGTAATTAATAGTGTGGCCATTCACCAGGGTGCTGTCACTTAGAAATAAGTAAGCTGCAAGTCACATTTGCTAAGGGCTCTGTAATTAATTTCATGCACAGAAAGAGTTACAAAGCGAACAGAGTAGGTACATGCAGGTTATGTTATACGTATCCCTGTAATATACGGTACATACAGGAAACGCTGCTGATTTAAAAATGGATGGACAGATGCTCAGCTACCAATAAAATATTAGGTTACTAGCTGAGAATATCACCGGACAAAAATTGACAAATATTAAGCACAATGTGGATGCCAAGCTAGCATGCAGGTTAATACAGATCTAAAGAGTGTAATCATGCAGAATACATGAAGACTATACATATAGAATGATGTCAGTAACTATGACTATTTACTTCTGGATACACGGGTAATATTTTTTCAGTTCAGTCAGTAGTTAAAAATGCATAGCTGGTGGATGTTTTGTGACACTTATAATGTGTGCAAAAATCTGTAATATAAGTAGCACAACTAGTATACCCTTTGCTATGCGGCACCATATGTAACATAGGCATGTTCAAGAAATAAGCAGAATTATATTGTGATTTCTACAACCAACAAGTTGTACAATTCCTTTCACTTGTGTGGCTTTTACAACTGCACAAAACTATTTTTAATACCACAGTGAATCTCCACCTTTAGGCCTTAGTGTTTGGTCAGTGATTTCCATCAGTGATTTTGAGCCAAAACAAGGTGCTGGTTAAAAACACAGAAGGGGAGCAGATCTTTCCATTATACCTTATGTCTGTGTAGGCTTCACTCCTGGTTTTGGCTCACAATCACTGAAGGAAATTACTGACCAAACACTGGCTGTGTGAATAAGGCCTTAAGGTGGTTCTACATAAAGTAATTTTTTCAAAAATGTATGAATTTTTGTTGCCGTTTTTTTGAGCAAAATATATTGCAGTCAGATGTTACATATTAGCTAATAGGAAATTATAAAGCACCCCACAAACACTGTAAGGGCTCATGCACAGGACCGCATGTATTTTGCGGTCCATAAAACACAGATCTACAAAACCAACAGATGAAGTCCATGTGACATCCATATTGCATCTGTTTATTTTTGCAGATCTATTGGAACAATGCCTATCCTTATCCGCATAATGGACAAGAATAGGACATGTTATATCTTTTTTGCGAACATATTGAAACTGTATGCACACAAAGTCATTTCCCTTTTTTTGCAGACCCATTGAAGTGAATAGTTCTGCATAAAAACGGATAGGATACAGAAAAAAAATATGTTCGTGTGCATGAGCCCTAAGGGGAATTTATCATGGATGTTTTACACAGACATTCTACAGCGTCCTCCGGCAGTCATTGTGCCTAAACGGAAATCTACATCATTTCGGAGCTGCCGTAGATTTCTATAATCATTTACACTAGAAAACTGGTGTAAATAAGGCTACCCACCACCTCCCATCACGTGTCCTTTTTGGAAAGTGGAGAGGGTGAAGTTTTTGGGCGTAGTGCCATTCAAAAAGGCACAAACACAGGATGTGCAACTTTTTTATGTGAATGGTAAATCCCCCCCCCCCCCCCGTGTTTTTAGTAGTGTCGTTTTAAGACAGTCTCTTTGCATTTTTTACCCATTGGCGTTTTATTAAAACTGCACCATGCTTTGGGTGGGCCATCTTTTTCCGATGGTTTGCCATAGACGTTTCTAGAAGAAAAAAGTCTGGAAAAGACATGTAGCTTGTGAAAAACTTGTGTAAAATATGACTTAAAAAATGCCAACCCAAAAATCTTCTAATAAACAAAATCAAAAAATTTATCCCCAAAAAAAATAAATGTGGCAGCACCCTTATACCTCCTTTTTGTTTTAGGTCCCAAATCTCTGCTAGTTAGGGCTCATGCACACGACCATATGCCCTCCAAGACATACGGTCTATGAGCTGGCCATATGTCCCGGAGCGGCATTGATCGTGCGCACGGGAATACACAGCATCATATATTACAATGATGCTGTGCACGTCGGGCCGCCCACAGAACTATTGTCTCGCACTCATATGATCTTATGAATGCTGGACAATAGTCTCGCGGGCGGCTGGACGTGCACAGCATCATTGTGTGCACGATTGATGCCGCTCTGGGACATATGGCCTGCTCACGGACCGTTTGTCTCAGGGGGCATACGGTCGTGTGCACTAGCCCTTAATTTCATACTGTGTTTATATTGTCTTTATGAGATAATTTTAGACAGACATAATGTGGTCACATATTACTGCTGCAACACCCAGATCTCCCATGCTTAGATCACCACAAAGTCTGTTGATGATTTTAGCTGAGTTCAGAAAGTTTGTGGATTATCTAGGTTAGGATTGGGCTGGTAATACAAACTTTTAAAGGGGTTGTCTTATTAAAACAACTTAGCCCTAACAACGGGATAGCAGATGTGTCTGATCAGTGCGTTCCGACCTCTGGGGTCTTCTTGTATCTGAATGAAGCACCAAACACAGAGGTGTGTCTGCAGCTCCAATCATCTGGTTTAGACTGCAGAATACAAGCACTCAACTAACTCCAGCAGACCCATAGAGTTGAATGGAGTGGCAGCATACATGCTTGTCTGCTATCTCATTCAAACAGGGAAACACAGTCCCCCATTCTAATGATTAGAGATTAGCGAATTTCTTTTTTTCGAAAAAATTTGGTTCGATCTGTGGCAAATGGAGTTAAAAAACGTCTATTTCCTGGCTGCAGAGAGCCTTTATAGTGGTGAAGAGCACTGTGCCTTGCATTAACACGCATAGGAAGTCTGCTGTCGTAGTGAAACAATACGGTGAGTCAGTATGACATGTAGATGACAGGTGTCGCTCTTAGAATCACTGCACACTTCACTTATTTAGGCAGTTACAGGGCCAAAACTGACCAAATAAGTAAAGTGTGAACTCAGCCTTACAGGTCAATGTTAGCACCACGTATGAAATAATCGTGCAGAGGCCCAAGATCCTACTATAGCGTGAAAGAGCGCACTCCTTTTACACCAATTCATTGTTTCCACATATATTTCTACAGAACCTATTCTATTTAACACTTATACAAGCGGAGCCCCCTGACAGAGTGGAGTGGGTGTTAGCAGTAAGTTTGTGTTGACGTCACTGATTATTTTGCCCTTCCTCTAATCTGTCAGAACAATAACCCCAAAAAAACGGATCCTGTCAGTGGAGCATCCGCCTTCACTCGGTCAGCATTTGGTCAGTAATCCATCAGTACTGCTAAAGCCAAAAAAAACAGGAGTGGATACAAAACAGAGATAACACGTGAATGGAATATTTGCATGTCTTCTGTGTTTTGTACCCACTCCTGCTTTTGGCTACCAAATCATAAGCCAATTCTGATGCAAAATAGGGACCATGTCATGCAGGCCTTACAGCTGTTACATAGACAGGATCCATTGTGCATCTCATTTTTCCTTCCTTATTACAGATCAGAAGAAGGGTCAAATAAATGATGATGTCAGCCAGGCCGAAAGGCAAAATAGTGGCCCAGTCATGAAGTGGGCAGGGTGGGAACAATATAAGAAGTCCACAGAGTGGCCCTGTGACATAGTGGTAATGTGAAAGCAGCATGAGGAGACCACAGAGTGGCCCAATGACAGAGTATGGAGGTGGCGGCAGCAGCAGCATCAGGAGGAGGCCACGAGGTGGCACAACGGCAGTGTGGAGGTGGCAGCATCAGAAGGCCACAGAGTGTTGGTGTGGTTCCTAGGATGATCTAGTCTAATGCATCAGGCATTGGTGTTGGTGGAAATCCTGGATGATCCACGCCTGATTTATCTTGACATATGTCAGTCTCTCCACATTTTGGGTTGACAGGAGAGTTGTTCTTCGGGTAATTATGGTCCCTGCCGAACTAAACACCCGCTCCGTCACACTACTGGCCGGACAGGGCAGCTTTTCCAGGGCAAGCTCTGCCAGTTGCGGTCACAAATCCAGTTTGGCTGCCCAGTAGTTAAATAGTAGATCTTCAATGTGGGGTGGCAGGGTGCTGTCCAAGTATGCCACCACCTGCTGGTTCAGGACCTACTCCAGGTCTAGCTGCTGCTGCTGCTAGTGAGTAATTTGCGACTATAGACTCAAGTTGCTGCTGATAGAGCTGGAACTGCTTCAATCCCCCCCCCCCCATCCTGCCACAGCAGCCATGGCAAAGGAACATGAGCACAGATGGCTCCCCGGTCAGACCTGTGAGAGGATGGACGATGGCGCAGATAGGCAGCGGCCAACTGACTACATAGGATGTCTCTATAGTAGTTCAGTTTGTACTTCCTGTCAGCAAGAGTAAAAAAGGCCCCCATTTTGGACCGGTAGCGAGGGTCCAACAAGGTGGAGAGCCAGAAGTCATCCCTCAGCCGAATGGTAACAATTCTGCTATCACTACGCAAGCAAGTGAGCATGCATCGGGCCATTTGTGCAAGTGACTCAGAGGGACTCCCTGCCTCCATCTCCACTGCCTACTGCCACAGTGTGTCTGGGTCCTCTGCCTCGTCTTCCTCATCGCCCTGTAGCTCCTCTGGCTGCTCCTGCTCCTCCTCTCCTGTGACCTGTGTATAAAAACCCACCCATTTCGCTACACATTTCTTGTGCTCCAATGTCCTCCTTCTCCTCCAGTTTAGCCCCCACAGGGCTCATGTGGCCATGAGATCTAGGTGCCACATCTCCTGTCCCCTGACCAGCCAGATGTATTAGAATCTGTTCCAGGACATGAAACAGTGGAATGATGTTGTTCATCCCGTAGTCCTGGCGACTGACAAATAACGTGGCCCCCTCAAAGGGTCTAAGCAAACGGCAGATGCCACGCATGAGCTGCCAATGGCTGACTTCAAATTTACACAGGGGAGTACTCCTGTCTGCTTGGATCATCAAGAAATCATTTATGGCCTTTCTCTGTTCGCATAGTCGGTCCAACATATGGAGGGTGGAATTCCAAAGGGTGGAAACGTCACATATCAGACTATGTTCGGGGATGCCTTTCTGCTGCTTAAGGAGGGTGTGCTTTGTGGTGTACCAGTGGCTGAAGTGCATGCAAAGTTACCTGGCCATTTTTAGGATGTCTTGCAGATGGGTGGAAGACTTCCGGAACCGCTTGACAACCAGAATATACGCGTGTGCCATGCAGGGTGCATGACTCAGCCCTCCTTGATGCAGCGTCAACACCATGTTCTTCTTGTTGGCGGTCACCCACCATGGCTCAGATTTTGAGTTGTTATGGAAAAAGCCAGGATTCAATTTCTTGATGGAGGACACGGAGCAGTTTCTCCCCTGTGTGACTCCGTTCACCCAGGAAAACGAGATGTGAAACAGCGTCACACTGTCGTGCCCTGCACATGTGGTACACTGCAGGGGCACTGGGAATTGTCCCTGCAGTGGAGGCTGAGGACACGGTGGAGGATGAGGAGGCAGAGGCGGACATTGTCGCAGGACCAACTGCATGAGAATGTAGATGCAGAAGCGACGTCACCTGGCCAAGTTGCTGGTGTGGCTATGCAGGAACCACAATCACCCAGTGGGCCGTAAAGGACATGTATTGTCCCTGACCGTAGTTACAGTTCCACAAGATGGCGCTGCTGTGCACTTTGGTAGACACTGACAGGCTCAAGGACTGGCCCAACTTCTGTTCTACCTATGTGTGCAGGGCTGGTACTGCCTTTTTGGCAAAGAAATTATGGCTTGGGACTCTCGCCCTCGGCTCGGCACAAGCCATCAGTTCTCTGAAAGGTGCAGAGTCCACCACTTGGAAAGGGAGTGACTGCAGCACTAGCTTGGCCAGGAGCACATTCAGCTTCTGTGCTGTTGGATGAGTGCGCGTATACTGTTGTCTCTTGGCAATCACTTCAGTAATAGATTGCTGACGGAATGACTGACAAGGAGTAGGAGGAGGAGCAGGAGTATCAGGACCAGCAGATGATGGGAAGGACAGACAGCAGTTACTGTGGCAGGCTGGACAACCACATCGGAGCCATGTTTTTCACAGGCAACTTTTTGGTGACGCTGTATATGTTGATGCAGGGCCTTGGTGCCAACATTGGCACCCTGGCCACGCTTCACTTTCTGCCCAAAGATTCTACAAATGGCCATGTTCACTTCCTCCGGCGGCTTAACAAAAAACTGCCACACCGCCGAGTAGGTGATTGTACCCCCAACACTTCGCACTGACTGACTACTACTGCCACTGCCTCCGTGAACCCCTGCACCACTACTTTCCAGGCAGTTGGGATCCTGCAAAGCGGGTGGTCTACCCCAGGCACTTTTAGCTCCTGACCTCCCCCTGCTAACTCCTGGCCACGCTAGCGACTTCTTGGCTCCACTGCTGGCTTACAAACAAGCTGCCACCCTCTTCTCCAGATGATGATGAAGCCCCTAATACACCAGGCTCCCAAGTGTGATCAACTACATCATCCAAATCGAGTACTGTCTGCAGGTCACTGATGTCCTCCTAAACAGTCTCTGGGTCAGGAGCCTGACCGCAGGCAACAACAGCTCCCACGCCACTCTCCTCATCACTACTTGCCAGCCTACCGGAGGAAGCGGTGAATGTCTCCTCCACATCTTGGCTGGCCAGTAGCTGCTGACTGTCCTCTAGTAGCTCGTCCTCGCTGTATAATGGAGCTGAACCCACAGCATTTAATACTTCTGTAGCTGAGGGAACAGAAAAGGACAGACGTAGGTTGAGGACAGGTGAGGGCACAGGGCCTGCTCCCGCGACATGCCAACTAAGGGTTGTGTCTGACAAACTCACAGACTCTTGGGGGTGTCTGATGTCACTTGGGACGAAGTGGATAACCGAGTCAAACATTCAAGAACCGCAGGGTTGATAGTCAAGACACGACCGCTAGATGACACTGGGAGCACAAGCATCTCGCTGCAACTCCTGCTGCCACACCCCCTTACTCTGCTGCGACCTGTGCCTGCACCAGAAACATTTAGGACTCTGCCACTCCCCTGTGCAGGGCCTGGAACCTCTCTGTCTGACATACTGTTAGATCAAATTACTAAGTAAAAAATAAATTAACCCCCCCCCCCCAAAAAAAAAAAGTCTGTCATTTTCTCACTTTACCACATAACGGCTAATAAGCCCCTTTTTTATTCCACTAATACATGCCAAAGAAGGCTTTAGAACATATAACTGCACCGCTGAACGGCAAATAGGCCCTTACTTTTTTCCACTAATACACACTAAAAAGGGCTTTAGAACATATAACTGCAACGCTCAACAGCAAATAAATATTTTTTGCCACTGATACATGCCAAAAAGGGCTTTAGAACATATAACTGCACCGCTGAACAGCAAATATATATATTTTTTATCGCTAATACACGCCAAAAAGGGCTGTCGCTTTCTCACTTCACCACACAACGGCAAATACTTTTTTTTTGTGCCACTAATACACTCCACAAAAGGCTTTAGAACATATAACTGCACCGCTGAACAGCAAATAATATATTTTTTTTCCCCACCATTACACCCCAAGAAGGACTCTAGAACATATAACTATGCCACTGAACGGCAAATACGCTCATTTTTTTTTCCACTTATACACGCCACAAAAGGTTTTAGAACATATAACTGCACCGCTGAATGGCAAATAATATATATTTTTTTGTCACTAATACACGCCAAAAAGGGCTGTAATTTTCTCACTTTACCATACAACAGCAAATACTTTGTTTGTGCCATTAATACACGCCAAAAATGGCTTTAGAACATGTAACTGCACAAAGAACGGCAAATAGGCCCTTACTTTTTTCTACTTATACATGCCACAAAAGGCTTTAGAACATATAACTGCACCGCAGAACGGCAAATAATATATATTTTTTTGCCACTAATAGACGCCAAAAAGGGCTTTAGAACATATAACTGCACCGCTGAATGACAATGACGGTTTGCTGGAATTACAGAGCTGTATAATGACAATTTGGTTCCCCAGTCAGTGCAGCAAGGTGCAATAGGATTGTTCCTATTACCCAGGCTGTAACCTCCCCTACTGAACCCTGTTCTACATAAATGCTGTGGAATGATTCCTCCCTATCTTTTCTCTACACTTTGAAATGCGATTTGTTACCACGAAGCGTGAGGAAATTCGGATTTGGTGCGAATCGAATTTTTCCTGAAATTCAGATGAAATTCCACTTAGTCAACTTCAATTAGCTCATCTCTACTAATGATCATGGGGGCCCCAGTGGTCGGGCCCCTGACAATCAGATACTTATCTGCTATACTGTGGATAGGGGATACATTTTTAGTGGGGCACACACTTTAAATAAAGCTGAGATTTGGGTCAGGTTGTATAATGTAGCAGTGAACACTTATAGGCCCCCCAAATAGACATCTGCACCTCTGTCTATAGATATGGTATACTGTCACAGTAGAGTCTCAGTTTCAAAGTTTTAATATTTCAGAATGTAAGATAAAAAATAGGTATAATGCCTTCTCCACTATGTAAAAGCTGAAGCAGCTGAATGTGGAAAAAAACAATAATAATATACTAAGTAATCACTAGTCAAGCGATTTTCTATTTCTGGAAGGCTCAATAAAGATGAGCCTGCACCTTAAGTTGTCCTAGATTTTTTAGATTGTTGGGTTGTTCCTTTCCCTCCTTTATGTTCTCTTTACTGGCCGCTCTCGGTGAAATATATTGTAGAACTGGCCCATATATTGTGGTCTGAACCTCTGTGGACTGAAAACAATCCCATTGTATTTTATGCCACAGAGAGGGCTCTGAATTTCAGCATATTAAGGGTGACATATTCAGGCATCACTGCCAACTGCAGGCCTCTAGAGACTGAAGCGGGCCAAATTTTCAGACCATTATGAAGGCATATGAATTAGCTCATTGTGCAATAAATGTGTTTAGCTCAAATGAAAAACAGTTTCATTTCTTCTTTAATTGTCCTGTAAGCATAGCCTGTTTTTGCCAGATATTTTAATATGTTGGGGCATGAAATAATTTTCTCTAGAAACAATGTAACATTTAATTGCATATTTTATCGACTGACTTACACTTCCAAGTAATATTTTATATACGATTTCCTTATTCAGAGGTCTTCAAATCGGAAAATGTTATAATTGTGTTTGCTTTACAGAAATGACTTTACTAGTGCCGCATCCCGCGGCACCATGAGGAGCACTGCAGCATTAGTAATGCTGAACATGACTGGTTATGTAATAATTCAGTACTCTGTATCATACTAGGATTTACTATATATGAAGTGTTAAAAAGGAAACTCTAAAGCTGACCATGTGGTCTCTGGGGTCAAACATAATGCCATGGTACAACTAGGGTCATGAGACCAAATACCTGGCCCCAGAGAAGTTAACTTAATGCTGAGGCTAAAGTAGTTGTCCCACCACAACAGCAAGTGATTTTTATGGGGCCATCACTTCGTTGCCAACAATAATGGGATCTGAATCCTAATTCTCTAAAAATATGAGTAGTAAACAGTCGAGCCTCACTGCTTCTGTTGCTTTCATTCTCAGTTCTGTGACTCTTGATGCTATGACCATAGGGCTTCAGGGAAAATTTTCAAATGTCTTAGAGGCATATCAGAAGTTTGAATAATTAAGAGAAGCTAGCAACCCCACTAATTACTACTGAATGCTGCATGGTTTGGTTTTGAGCTTGGAGCTTATAGATCCCTGTTGGGATGATTGGTGTGGGTCAATTAAATGCATTGTTTACCCTTGATGTGCTTTTTTTCAGACCCCACAGCTTGGCTGGACACCGGATGGTGAGCATACTTATCTGATCTCCGCTTCTAGGATTCTCTTCCATCACTCGTCCACAGGTGTTGTAGATCCTGGTCTCCCCACATCAAAATCCTGTTTGACACAGGTCACGTGACTGCCGCAGCCAATGACTGGTGGCAGCAGTGACGTGTATGACCAGTATGTCATGTGACTTGGTGAAAAAAAGGCCATTGACATGTGGAGATCTGCAGCACCCGATGGGAAGCGATAGAGGTGTAACCCAGCGGTGGGGGATCAGGTAGGTATGTCCACCACCGCGAGTCCGGCCACGATGGGGGATCTGATAAAAAGCACACCAAGTGTGAACAACCCATTTAATCTCAAAGAAAAAGATTTTCAAATTAAAAGATAAAAAAGAAACAATGCTCACTGATCCTCACTACTGAGATCTGCTGAATAGAGATGAGTGAATGAATGCTAAACTAATCAAATTCTTATAAAAATGTAAGTTGCATCGGAATTCGGGTTTTTGGTGATCCAATCTGGGCAAATTATGGGGAGAGGGAAATAATAATACTAGAGAGAAACAATATAAGTCCTAGGAGGCCTCAGAGTATCATATAATCAAATATTCGGAGCACTTTCGATTCAGGTGGAATCAATTTGGACCCGAATCTAATTGGTTGACCAATTCAGCCGAATTGAAACCAAATCGAATTTTGAGCGATTATCTCATCTCTACTGCTGACATATTAAAACTGAAAAGTTACTTTAAATGACTCAAGTAAAATAAAAAGATTTGGACAACTTGGAAAAAATATATATTAATCATCTAACATTAATGAATATATTAAATGCTGATAAAATGTCATTTCAAACATGGGCTTCATTATAGGGGGTGATGTAAAATGGTTATGGTAGCCCGAGTGGCCCAAGAGTTTTCTCATGGCCATATAAAAATAATTTTGTGTGAACGTCAGGGACCCTCTTACCCATTTTGCATTGGGCCCCAGGAGCAGAAATGTACGCCGTTAATTTTAATGCAAGATAATGTCAATATAATTTCAGAGTGGCCAAAAAATCTTCATGGCATGGTAGAAACAAAAATGTAACAACAGCCTTGACAAACACTATATAGTAGTACGCAGTGTCGGTCTGGGGTACCTAGGGCCCACCAGTAAAATTTATTAAAGGGGCCCACAATATGGATACATTCAAATATAATAAATAATCTAACAAGTTTTTTTTATATGCACATAGGCGGGCTGAGGTGCTGTACATTGAATATATGTATGTAGTGCAGTAAGTCCAATGTGTTATGTGCCACTTGTGCAGGGGTGGGAGATTAGGGGCCCACCTTGCTCAGGGGCCCACCGGGGGATTCCCCTGTACCCCTGTGGGCCAGTCCGAGCCTGGTAGTACGGTATATTATAAATTTTATTAGTGCAATAATATGCCTACTGTGTTGTATAGATCATAATGGTGTGCTGTAATTTGCCATCTGTTCTTCTTCTAGCACAACAATCTGTAGGCTGATGCGATATGAATCACTGAGAACCTTCTTCTGACCCCACTGAGATTCCAAATGACATCTTCAGTCTTAATGCCATCATGTTGACAGTTCAATCACTGATTTTGCTAAGTCTGACTTCTAAATTATAATTAAAAGCTGATTTAAATCATCAAGAAGAAACTCAGCATATGTTTTACAAGTGCTCAATAATATGCTGCCTTAAGGAGCCATTAGCAAAGTGCGGACCCGGAAAGACAGATAAACACCAGGTGTAAGTTGGTATTAACTGCTTTAGACTATTTAATGAGCAATGACTTTTCACAGTGACAATTTATCTGTTCTGCTCTAAGGCTGGCTTTGAACAATATGGCTGCCGCATGCTACCAAAACCCTGCCCGCCTGCAGTGACCAATGGACCCATGATTTTGTGGGTAAGAACAAGGTATTAGTTGCAAAATTGTGTGAACAATGGTCACTGCAGGAGGGTGGGGTCCTGGGTGCATGCAGCAACCGCCAATGTAGACCTGACCTAAGGGTGTCTGTATACATCCCAGCAGATGTACATATATGAATGTATTTTTAAAAATATATATAATATATGTAACATCATTATAGTGCTATATAAATATTATATACTGTGCTGTTTTTAGACATATCTGTGAGCTGTCACTTCAACTAGAGAGATCCAACTGATGGGAGTTGCAGGGGAGAAGAAATAAATAATTTATTTTAAAAACCCACAGGAGGCCCAGAAAGACCGTCTTGTCTAGGGACTGGACAATCACTGTACACTCATTAATCTTTCATCTTAACTGTGCGTCGGGTTTATTGGTGTTGACTTATCGGGTCATCATAAAAATGATAATTAGCCAGAATCTGCTTCAACTGTTCGGATAAACAACCATTCGGCTCCGAAGAAAAAGGCTACAATGCGTGCCAAGTTCCATCATAGAAAAATCAGAATGACAGCAGTGGAAAACATATTATCCATTCCTGGACACTGATAATCTGTTAGATAATACTGGTGTCCTTTTTAATCTTTGCACAATATTAACAACTCCTTCGGTGATGTCATTTAAAATAAAAAAATAAAAATAACTGTGGTAATTTATGTTCATTTTTATGACTATAAAAAAAAGGAATTTTTGCTTTTGAATTTTTATACTGCTCATGTTTAACACAAACTTAGCAGTATTGTTCTATTTCAAGGGGCTGCAAAAGAAAATGTTGACTGGCCCTCGTTTGCATTGGCCTATTACATAGGCCAATGTAAAGAAAATGTGGGAGTGATGATTGCTATCGCAGGGAGATATGCTAATAATAATCATACAACTTTCTGATTAAAGAAGCAAATAAGCCGAAAAACTAGAGTTTTAACACGATTATACATGCCAGTTATCAGGAATGAGTGTTCTATGAGCACTTGTTCCTAAAAATTGTCCTAAAAATTGTGCAGTGGCGACATTTCCTTCCATCTTGCCTCTTGTTCATAAATGAGCGTGCTCCTTCACTGCAGAGGATAGTGCTCATTGGTTATTGCCACCTCCTGCCCCCCGTTATAGGTTATATCTGTACGCCATGCAGCAACTAATGAGCTCTTACCTTAAGAGCGGGGAAAGCACTCATTAGTTAACCTTTTAATGACCCTAGACCAGGGATGGGCAAACTGCGGCTCTCCACCTGTTGTAAAACAACAATTTCCACCATGCTGTAGGCTGATAGCTGTAAGCAATCTTTGTATGCTGGGAGTTGTAGTTTTGCAACAGCTGGAGAGCCGCAGTTTGCCCATCCCTGCCATAGACCATAGAATTCAAAGAGAGTGTACATTGTTTTTCTCATGACTGTATATGCAGCAACACACCTCCAACAGTGGTGACCAGGTGCTCAGCCTGGAACTTCCTGGTTCCATCAGTATCGCATATGGAAGACACCAAAGCACTTCATCCAGAACAATAAGCCTTTATTCTTATGAACATGGACAGTGAAGTTTGAAGCTTGAAAAAGATTCAGGAGGGTCGAAACGTTGCTGTCCATATTCATGTGAATACAGAGTTATTGGTGTACATGAAGTGCTGTGATCTCTTCTGCATATGTGTGGTCAGATGCAGATGGAAGAGCGTATCTATAGAGGCTGCAAAGTTAGCAGTTGTACTTGGGCCCTAGGGCCTAAGCGGAACATGCTAGCATTATACATGGCACATGTGGGGAAGGGGGGGGAGCAGACTATAACACATTTGCATTGAGCCCCAGAAGAATAAAGTATTGACTCTGCGCAGCAAGGAAACTAATTATTAATCTGCATCTTGCCGTGAGGTTGAAATGTCAGGATATGCTCATGAAGCCTCCAGAAAGTAAATAGCCTTGTATTATTCTGCTGTCTACCTGGAACATGTCACCGCGACTTGCAATAAAAAGTAAATAGTTATATCATAATATTAGAGCTGGTAGAATAGCTGGTGATGTGTGCAGGAAGCTGCATCTTGGTTACTTGTGTGTAGGATTTATTCATTCTGGTGTGTGCCATTATTCAGATTAAGCAGAACAAAAAATGTCCAATTTGAAAGGAAATTAAGGAAAATAAACTTCCCTCTAACAATGGCTAATTACAAATATTGCTAATTGCTGTTTACTGCAGCGGAAGAATCAGGGCACTCCGCCAAGTGCATTAATAGGCTTTCAACATATGCTTGGAGCAATACTTATTTGCCAGCATGACTGTCAACAGGCTATGCTTTTTTCTAACTCTTTTCAATATATCTCCAATGGTTAAAGACCACTGTAGATTAAACTACCAGAGTCAATATAATTCCAGTATTCTGCCAAGATATACAAAAGTACGGAGGTTTTTTGAGGACTTATACAAGTGGGAGGCATTTAACTATATCACGGTTCCTTGGCACCTGCCAGAGGTTCCTTGGAAGTCAGCACCAACTAGAGACTTGCCACTATAATAGCCAATTTACACAGGCCAACTGAGTAGGCAAACTTTGGGAATAAGTTGTTTATTCCCAATAATTGCCTGATCGTCAGCGGAGGTGAAATTTGCATTTAAATGTATTGGGACTGTATGGGGACAATACATGGGGACAATACATTGGAACTGCTATCGCTTATCCCCATACAGATTCATTATTTCTGGGTAGCAGATGTAACTATTTACACAGGATGATCTGCTGCCCAGAAATAATGATTTTGGTGTCGCCATTGAGTGACCAGGGGCACCAATACTTTGGCCGATTATTGGGAAGCATTCATAAAAAGATTAATTTCCAATAATCAGACTGATAATTCCATGTAATGGGAACTTTATTCTAGGGATGGCAAACCTGCTTTAAGACACCGGGCACAAAGGCTGGCGAAGCAGTCATCAAATTTCAGCCACAAGAGCACCGCTTGTGAATAGTTGTTCAACAAACTTGGCTTCTTTGAGTGGGGGGCTTGCAGAAGCGGCCAGGAGAAAACAAAAATTAAGGGTTCCCCATGATAAAAAGGTCTGGGAATCTTTAGTTTATATTTTCAGTCTCCTAAAAATCATAGTGAGAACTTCTAGCACAAAGCTTTTGCTCGGTACCAAGGTTAGCAAATTACAATGTTAGAGAGTATGGAACTATTTGATGTGATTTTACTGGTGTTATTAATAAGCAATTCTAATAAAAGGTTTGATAGCTTTAGGCTGGGTTCACGCCATTTTTCAAATGAATTAGGCTGAGCTGCAGTAACAGGCACAGACCATGGCAAAGGGTGTCGCTTTTCTGAAATAAAGACCCTCTTTTCTTATCTGAGACAGAGAAGAAGTCATCTGCCACCAAAAAAGGAACATTTTTATTTATTTTTATTTATTTATTTATTTTGTTATTAAACAGGCTGTTTGTACCACCGTCTCCCTTCTGTTTTACAATAGCCATATATGTCAATGTCATTACTAATGCCGTCTTGGCATGAAACTGCTTGAAGGGGTTTGGATACAGTCGTAATAGACCCTTGAGTGTCATACATGACTTCAGGGAAATTTGGGCACTTTTGATTCGGCCCTGAAACTATGTTTAAAAAATCTTCTCATCTCTAATTACAACAGATGCAGTAATGTGGTTCAGTGGTTAGTACTGTTGCCTTACAGCATTGGATTCCTAGATTTGAATCTGACCAAGGATATCTGCATGGAATTGGCAAGTTCCCCATGTTTGCATAGGTTTTGCCTACACTTGCATGTTGAGAGGTTAATTGGCTTCTTAGGAAAACCTGACCCTACCACATGTTGGGGAATAAGCCCCTAAATAGAAACTGCCTACCCTCCTGCTCTACAGCTCTCTATATAATAAGACTTAGCAAGCTGTACTTTGTGTCCTTTAAGTTGAAATCACATTACAAATGTTTTCTGTTCTTGCACCAAAAAAGTCTGATGTGTTAAAATGATAAATGCTTCTTGTCAGACAAGAAGTCTTAATTTCTAGAAATATTGTAAGGAACAACCAATCAACAGGTGAGAAAATAGAATTACCTTTTGTGGAAACACATTAAGGGCCCATTCACACGTTCGCCATGCCCGTGTTGTGGACCGTAAATAGCAGTAAATCCTGTATTGTGGTGCGGACCCACTGACTTGAATGGGTCAGCGATCCACAAAATATGGCAAATGATAGGACATATCCTATGTGGCGAAGAAGCACGGATCCGTGGGCTTTTGATCCATGCTGCAAAACATGTATTATGTTTGGCCGTATCTTGCAGATTTGCAGTCTGCAATACAGGCATGGAGCCCTTATGTTCTTGTGAATGAGACCTCAAGGGATTGTCCCATCTTACCATTACTAAGATGAGACTGGACTAAGCCCCAACCACTAAGCAGTCACCCACTCCACTGTTTTAGCAACTCCTACTGCAGTGCATGGGAGTTACAGAAGTAGTGTAGCACAGCGTAGTGTAGCACAGCAAGCTATGTTGTTTCTGAGTTAGGGAAACAGCCTAGTTTCTGTAATATGCTGCTTCCATAGCTCCCATGTAATGCAATTGTAGCTACAGAAACAGTGGAGCGCCAGGCCACGCCGCTGTTTCTCAGCCACTTGGTCATCCCTAGTGATGAGCGAACCGAGCTTTGAATCCTTGATCCGAAGTTGCTTTGCTCAAAACGTTGGTCTAATCCTGTACAGAGGTCCATCTCCATACAGCATTAAAATGTACGGCCTCCGACTAAGCGACGTTAGTTATTCTCAAAGTCTCACGAGACTTCAGTAAATAACTTCAGTATTAGATTTTTAAACTGAAAAAAAAAAAACATTTTAAAACTTGAATCCGAACTCTGCTTCGTGTCCGAGGGACCAGTCGGATTTAGATCCAAGTTTTAAAGTGGTTTTTCAGTTTAAAAATCAAATGCCGAAGGAAATAGCTGACTTTGCCTCGTCAAAGGCCATACATTTTAATGCTGTACAGAGAAGGATCTAGGATCCGAAGCTCACATGGCTCATCACTAGTAATCTCATCTCGCCTCGGTAGCAGTGAGATGAGAGAGCGCTTTTTAAACCAATTTAAATTAGTTTCCCCATGATAGAAATATATGGGGTATTCACAGGGACCCCTAAATAGCCCTATGCTGGCCAGGTTGTTTCCTTAACTCCCACAGACTAGAATGGAGAGACACACAGACATGTCTCAATCGAATCTCCATCTGGAAACTCCATTGCAAAAAAAAACTTCCCGATTGAGAATAATTGTAATAAGCAGCTAGGGTATTCCAATAGTAACAAACAAGGCTACAGGGAATTTCAAATCCTTTTCAATCTGATATTAATTATTTTTTGTTGTCAATATGATTTTTGGTGTTTGTATTAGCACAAAGTTCAATTTGCGCATGTGCAGTAGATCTCATTCAGCTGTCCCTGCAAGATTCAAACTGCACATGTGCCATTTGAGCTTGCACCGACAAGCATGAGATTTCAGGGCCAGTCAGGAGGACAGTGAGAATGCCTAGTCCCGTAACTCAATGGGAGGGAGTGACTAAGGGGGAAAGGTGGTGGTGAAACAGTTCTCCAAGGAGCTAGGCCTGCCCCTCGATGCTTTGAAAAACTCATTAGCAAAAGAATAAAAAGAAAGAAATTCTCGGAAACGGCAAAATGGATTGCTTCAAAACAGGGGTTGTTTGGTTTAATAGGGTTGATCACGGTGAAGGATGTTCTTTAGGAATCACGTAGCTAAGCAAAAGCAAACATAAAGTATACACAAAACTTGATTTCTCATTCATTATGTTCTGTCAGACGGGTGGAGATCAATTGCTAAGTGTGACTTACGATCGGTAACTTGGAGATATACATAAACTGTAACAGACGTGTTTTGTAAAGAGCATTTTGAGTAGGATGTAAAACATGGAAATGGCATGCAAGTGAGTGAGTTTTCCATGTGAAAGAAAGCAACAATGTGACAAACAGGAAAGATTAAAAGGATGAACATGCAGACCAGAAATCATAATTGGCATGCCAGCAAAAAAATCAAAATAAGTATTTCAGAAGAAAGTATTTGCAATGAATGTATTCATGGATTTAGAACTTAAAAACAATTGGTTAAAGGTGGCACAAATTTCACAACGGGTTGTCAATTTAAAGTTCTATTGCCAGTTACTCATTGCATTGTTTGATCGATGATGTACCCTCATCTGAAATCTTTTTGTTATTTGTTTCATTCTTTGTAATGGTCATTTTTGACCTTGTAATCCCCATACAGAGATGAAACAAATGTATCAAAATAGAAGAAACTACTGTATACCAAATGGTTCAAGCCATTATTGTATACAGATCTACTCACACAAAGTTCAAATAAAAGGGGCCCCTTGACATGCTTTTGGTTCAAAGGGGCCCCAGGTTGCTGTTATAATCTTACCCTCATCCCTTCAAACCGTGATAAAGCCCTTAACGGTCTCAAAGCTCTGAGGGTCCTAAGAGATTTAATAGGACCAAATTCGGAGAATCCCAGTGCAGTTGCTATGAGGCTTATTATAGACACCTGAATGGAGACACAAAGCAGAATCCAAACTGTTAACTCACTTTGGTCATCTCCCTTGTTACATTAATGCTGGAGAAGGTGAACCTTGGACCTACAAAAAGCAAACGTTGTTAAGCATTGGAAAGGAACTGCAGTCTGAAGTGATTCAGAATCTGTTTAACGTGCTTATATTTTGACACTGATCGCGTGACTATGAGCATGTCCCCAAGTGAACCCATTAGAATTACAATAGTCTTGAACGGCAGACGTTGAAGCGAGTTCTGCCACTCAAACTGCAGCTTCTTAACCAAAAGTAGAAAAAAGAAAAGGTTATTTCCTGTAAACAAAAAATTCATTAAAGAAATACATAGAACTTTGGTTATTTTTACCCTTACCCTCATTCCTTCAAATCTGGATAAGGCTCGTAGAGGCCTCAATGCCCTCAGAGTTCTGAGAGACTTCACGGAACCCACTTGGCCTTGGCCATTCCCATAAGTTGCTATCAGACAAGCTACTGAAATCTGTATAGATTGAATAAAATGTAAAATTATTGATCAGAGGCAAGCAAATCAAATTAGAGCCCGTCTGTTTTCTGCAGTCATTGTCTGGTCTTGTCCTTGGTTTGCATGGAGGAAAGCGGTAATTTGACAGATTAAGCCGTGAGACAGACACATTTCAAAAAGTAATATACCAGCGATAGTTTTAATAACCCTTTATCGATCACCAGCTGCTTAAATGTTATCACATTTGCATTGACAAGACCTCAACAATTAAGTGCTGCAGAACGATAACCACATCATACATCGAGTACATCGAGACATACGCAGTGCTCCATCACTAGGGGTTCTCTCATCACTAAACCGGTTCAGAGAAGATCTGGGATGTGAGATTAATTCAACCTTGGTTGTTCCGCGGGCCTAATAATCTCCTTTGTAGTCCACAAATGAGCTAATCAGTGTGATTTTTGTCGGTCCCCCTGAGATAATGATCGATCCTTCTCTGCCAGTGTTTACATACCTGCTTATTTCAGGATTGTGAAAGCCAGTTGATGAGGACTAATAATGGGATTTGTGACTTGAAGCTTCAAAGCATCATGAATAGTCCTAAAGAATAACTGCATTGCCTAGATGATAACCTGTAAATATGCACTTTGTCTTTACTGCTCATGTTTATCTTATTTATGTCGGACCCTGTTCATACCTCTTTTTTTTTTTTGCTCTGTATATCCCTGCAAACATCTATTACACTTTTCGATACAATGAGAAAAATGTACCTTCCAAAGTCAGGCTCTGTATGGACATATTAGGGTATCCACAGGAAAAAACTAAGTGTGAACATAGCCTAATTTGATGTAGCCAAAAGTCATTGCCTCCAAGAGCTGCATTTAAAGGCTAGTTTTATAGGATATTAAAGGCTATGTACACCTCCGGGGGCAATTTTTAAAAAAGGGTCTTAATTATCTTTTAACTGCATGTAATAAAAATTTTTAAATATAACTGCTGAGTTATTCAATGAAATCTATCTGTATAGCGCTGTTTGTTTTTTTCTTATTTCTTTGACCTGCTCACTGAGATGGCCGCACATGCTCAGTTTCATCCTTCACCTGCCTCCTGAGCTGTGATAGGTAGAGCTGAGACACGCCCCCTGAGCTGCAGCAGAAAAGACACTCCCCTTGAGCTGTCAGCTTAATATAAATCTAGCAGAGCAATAAATGGGGAGATCTCTGGTTCTAGCTTTGTTAGAGATTGTCATGTACTATATGGTGTCTGATTTTCATTTCTTACATTAGTCATGGGATAATTTTTTTAATAAAGACCAATTGAAAACAAAAT
This sequence comes from Bufotes viridis, assembly GCA_033119425.1. Taxonomy (NCBI): domain Eukaryota; kingdom Metazoa; phylum Chordata; class Amphibia; order Anura; family Bufonidae; genus Bufotes; species Bufotes viridis. The sequence continues at coordinate 334,597,808 of CM065593.1, read as the reverse complement.
TTTTACCTCAAAATGAGTACAATGCAATAATAAAAAAAATTGCCCACAAAGGTGCACATGCCCTTTAAGTTACTGTATCTATGTCTCTATAGGGTTTAAATAGGACCTGAAATGTCTGTGTTAGTCTGCTGTGTGCTGTTCCTCTGTTATTCCATTATGACGAAACTCACAACTGGTTGTTAGCATTCTGCTTGTGGAAGAGGTGTGTCTCCACACAGTGAGGCATTGTTAGGATGGTGTCAAAGAGTGTACAGACACACCTCCAACTGGTACCAACCATTTAATATTTTATTCATAGAGTTCTTGTAAGAATAATAGAGGAATGGCTCAATGCAGACTTCCAGGGAAAGATGATCCATTTTTATATTATGGAAAATACAAATATTTACTACAACAGACGTGTCAGGAGAGCTGATGGGTCTTCTTTAATGGAAACTGACAGTAGCTAAACATATTCAAAGATTTTTATTGGTTAATAGCTACTTGAATACTATAAAACTCCTTTTAATTTTATGAGACACTTCCATCAATTTTCATGATCACATGTTAAAGCACTTTACAAAACTTAACTCAAGTAAAGAGAGGTCAGTTTATGTGATGCTTCCATTGGGTTTGTGAGTAAATTGTACCTAAAGATTTATATATTATATGAATCGCTTCCCATTGGAAAAACCTTTAATATGCTGAATTCCAAAATGGTGGTTGAAAATGTTTTCATGAACCAATAATGCAGCCTTCCTCCCTGTTAATACTCACATAATGGAAGTTAATTTTCTACAAATTACACCAGATAAAGGGTGTGTTCAGATTTTTGCCTCACCCTATTAATCTAATGTTACTGCGACTTGATTTGCAGCAGTCTTTAAAGTATATGTGCTCCAATTTAGGTTCATTTACCATCTGATAGACACAAGGGAGAGATTTTCAAAAATTGGCATTCCCATACACCAATCTTAAGCCCCTGGGTGCCGGAATGAGATGCGTCTCAATAAATTAGGCAAATCTCTGACCCTCTGTGTGCAAGAAACTCTAATCTACCCTAGCTAATGCCTAGCACTGACTTCAGCTATAACTTAAAGCAGTTTCTGGCGTAAGATATAGTAAATTCGATGGGAGGCTCCAACCCCTTTTCTATCCACTTTAAATAAGTGTTGAGATGCTCAAAAAGTGGAAAATTATGATAAAAACATGGAATGTACCATAATCTGTGATTTTTTTCTGTCTCAAAAGTGGTTAAAGTATTAATAACACTCACCAATAGGTATTTTAGACAATTTTTGCCCCAACTTTCTTGTAAATTCTGTTTGTTTTTAAATATATGCAAGCAATCAGTAGCATCATAAAACAAAATATAGTCGAGTTACAGCAATCAAATTGATACAAAAATTACTTTGTAATAAAAACAAAAATCTTACACATGATGTCGCATCATATGTGGGTATAACAAAACTTTCTAATCCTATTTCATGCCATGTTTAGTTTTAGTTTTAGACTGTTTTATCGACTTTTAACAATACAAATCATAAATTTGGAGCAAACTAAAAAACGGTGCAGGCGCAATATTCTGGCCCAAAATAAACCCATCTTAATACATTTAAGTTTAAAACAATACCCTTTTTGGATGGAAGTGTCTCTTTAACTTCCAGGGATATCCTGTGCCAGGCATTACCATACACAATCCCACCCACCACAAACTGTAGAGTCAAACAGTCATACAGATCAAACAATTCACTATGTTATTGATATAAAAACAAACATATAAAATGGTGAAAGCAGAACAGCACTACAGAGGGAAATGGCGTGTCAATCAATATTTCGTAAGGAGCTGCCTCCCGAGGAAGCTGCATCCTGCTAAACGCAGGTTGAGGTGTGGGGTCTTAGCATACATGCGGGTGAGCAGTTGTGTATGCCTTTTTGTTACTTGTTATTGATATGCTCCTCTTTTTCTTGTAGGGACATCACTTTGCGTATACCTCGGATTTGAGGCTTCTAGTTTAAATTATGATATATTGATTGACAAGCTAGTCCCCTCTGTAGTGCTTTTACGCTTTTGCTATTTTATGTTTGTTTTTACAGTATATCTATTTAATTGATCGAATAAAGTAAGTTATTTGATCTATATGTGCTTTGACCCTACAATTTGTGTTGGGTAGGACTGAATTAAGAGTTTTGATGTACATGGTTGATCAATGGTAATTAATTATTACTATACACAAGTAGCAGTCTACTAGTGTAAAGGGTGTGCAACGATTACATTGGCTGCCTGGCACCATGTAGCTCTGACATGTGTGCACTGGAATGTGTAAACCTAAGACACTTGGAAGAAGCCATGGTATGGTAACTAATATTTTAAGCAATATGCACAGAACCAAGAAACAGCTGTAACTTGTTGCTGGTCTTCATCAAGAAATGATTTTGTAAGGTCCAGAGAGTATCAAATCCTGATTACTGAACCACTACATGAGGGAAGGATAGTGAGGAACCATTTCATATTCTTGAAAACATAATTAAACTATACACAATAATTCAAAGAATTACTACATTTTATTATACAATAATACATACATAGTGAAAGACCACAAAATATTAAAAATATATAAAACCACACAAATGTGGTCCGTGGATCTGGGGTCCACTGAACTCAGGTGAAAAAAAAGTAATAAGTGGCTGAGACCAACTCAGTGGTAAGTTATATCGGCATGATTAAGACAATAATCCACAAGTTATATACCGGTAAATCATTGCCATAACCTATACCACTGAAAGTTGGAAAACCAGCACCACAATATGATCATAACATCAATGTTATACACACCTGAGTCCAGTTGTCACCAGATCCACAGACCATACCCCGACGCGCGTTTCGCCGTCAGCTTTCTCAAGGGGTTGCAGCAATTTGTGTGGTTTTATATATTTTTAATATTTTGTGGTCTTTCACTATGTATGTATTATTGTATAATAAAATGTAGTAATTCTTTGAATTATTGTGTATAGTTTAATTATGTTTTCAATAAAATACACATTTACTACATATTGTTGATTGGTTGTTTTTCTGGACATTAGATATGTAGTTTGGTTACTTTGTAGGGAATATTGAATTGGTGTCCCATTTCATATTCTGCCATTGTCCCTGGATCCACTTCACTACAGGGACTGTTTAAAACAGAGCCCAATTCTAGGCAATGGGTGTCCCAGGACATGACTACTACCATGTTGTAACAAATATAAAAGTCAATTAAACATAAGGCATATTTTAATGTATAAGATTATTATTGCTCTCTATAGTCTTAACATTCCAGACCTCTACCCAACCCCAATTGTACTTTTTATTTACGGCCAGTGACAATCACGGCCTTTGGTTCTGATATATATCAAAAGGCTTTAGGTCAGACCTTCCCCTTCTTGATGCAGTCTTGGGAAGCGAAGGTGATAATCCCACTTGATCCCTGGATTTAAGGATGTAAATCCCACCTGTTACACCCACTCTGAAAGCAAAGGAAACTTTAGATAAATGATTTCCCAGCTGTAGAGCTAAATGACAGCACAATCTATTTGTTGCCGGAAAGCTGCTCCTGTCACAGCAGAACATACTTTCTACTCACGTCAACGTTTTATCAACCTTCCCCCAATACGATTCTGGACTGTTCTTGGTCCATTTAAATGTGACTAAAAGGATAAGACCCTTGGGTATATGTACCACAGAGCGGCATCAGATTCAAGGTCTTGGAGCCCACCAGAGAAAATGTTTCAGAAGACCCACCTTCTGTGTAAACAGGACATGTGCATATCTGGTTCAGACACAGATTGCAAAGGGTCTCTGTGCAAGAAAAGTATGTGGCCCCTTATTATGTAGCAGTGAACCCATTGACAGTTCTTTACTTGTAATAAAAAAGACAATGGAATAATTGGTGTTTGCTTGATATGATGGTAGGGCAAACTTTTCCTACTGGGCCCCTATGCACATATGGTGTATCCAGTCATCTCAAAGTGACCTTTGGGGCTCTGTTCTATTAAGGGTCCATTATTGTGTCTGAGCCTAGAACAAACAGGAGGATACTCTGGTACTCTGGCGGGCCAGTCTGATGCTGCCACAGAGTAAACCCCTGTGGGTGCTATGAGGCCTCTCAATGGTTCAGTGGGGGGTTCTCCCTCTATACTACTGCAACCAATGTAGCAAAAAAAAAAAAAAAAAGGGGACACCTTGAGAGAATCAATTTCCAGCTTCCCTATAGAGAACTGAAAGAGGAACAAATAATTATCAGGGTCTACTGTCATTGAAGTGATTGTGTCAACGGGCACAAATGCACATACTCATATCACACTGGCAAGCTACATTAAAGGAAATCTGTCGCATGGGTTACCAATATGAGAGCACAACTATTGCCATGTAGAACAAAATACCTTATTTCTTGATGTACCCTTCATTCTGCATTTCCGGTTTTCATTTTTGAGTAAATGCACTTTTTGTATTATGCAAATTAGGCAGTAAGGTGCCCAGAGGGGCGTTATTATCTTTCTATGGTTCCCAGGAACATCCCCCTCTAGTGCCCAGCCCGCCCTCCATCAGAGCCCAAGCACGCCTCTCCAGGGCCAAAACTACACGCCCACACCATCACTGTAACTCTGCCCACAAATGCCTCTTACAACGCCCCACATATCCTGCCTACAACGCTAAGAAATCTCGTGCAGGTGCAATACCGCAGATTGCTTGCAAGATGCAGATCTTCCAAAGGGCAACAGCTTGAAATGTGTCACTGGGCTCGGCGCATGCCCAATGACACATTTGAAGCTGTTGCCCTTTGGAAGATCTGGATCGCGCAGGCAGTCCGCAGTACTGCGGCTGCGCGAGATTTCACGGCATTGTAGGGGCATATGTGGGGCATTGTAGGAGGTATTTGTGGGCGGCGTTATATCGCCTGAATGATATAGCGGGGGCCAGCGGCCAATAGTTCTGGTGTGGACGTGTAGTTTTGGTCCTGGAGAGGCGTGCTTGGGCTCTGATGGAGGAGGGGATGGGCACTGGAGGGGGACGTTCCTGGGCACCTTAAAAAGATAATAAAGCCCCTCTGGGCACTTTACTGCCTCCTAATTTGCATAATACAAAAAGTGGATTTACTCAAAAATGAAAGCCAGAAATGTAGGGTACATCAAGAAATAAGGTATTTTGTTCTACATACCAATAGTTGTACTTTCAAATATGTAACCCAGATTTCCTTTAATATGTTCTTTAATTTTGTCTCAGTAAGGTGACATGGTTGAAAAAGAGAGTAGTCTAGATCGAAATAATTAGGATGTAAATAAGCTTCAGCTAGTTGAAAGTGGAGTAAGACTCTTTTTGTATCCCATAGGTTGCCATAACCACCAGAAGTTGAACCCTACAAAATATTTCATGAAGCAGCTCCTAAAAATGTTGAGCCACATAAAAAACTGCTGTAAGTACGTAGTAAAAATAATTCTTTATCCTAAACACAGAACTATCGTATAGGATTAATCCAAAGTACTGAAGCAAAATGCGTAAAACATGTTTCTAGTCTGCAGCATGCAGTAGCAAAACACTAGAACATCATAAAGAAGGATTGACTTCAAGCATGACAGTGATTTAAAGGTTCAGCAAAAAGGAAGATACAATACATGAGCATTATGCAGGGGAAGACTAGAAAGAGGGAAGAGAAAGCATCGTGCATGAGTCAGTAAATGGGCACTAGGTATTGAAATATTTTCAAAAGACAGAACATAGAAGAGGCTTTTACGGTAGACATGGGAAATAGATAACTTATTAAGATGGCAAAAAATGAGTGAAAAAGTAATATGAACAAAACAATGACGCTTAGAGCAAGCTTCCTAATTCTGACTTAGTATCACAGTCTCAACTAAAAACAGTTTTGAATGAAGATAGACAACCTACGAAGTCTTTTTAGGACAGACAGAAAGGTTCATCTGGTACTTTAAAGCAGGGGTTCTGGCATTAATAAACAGGGAATATTTAGCTATGACCAGACAACTGAAAGCCTTGTACTATACATAACAAAATATACAGGTTAGATGTGAAGTATTATAAAAATATAGGACACTAAGATGGAAGACTTAAAGAAGCACTGCCACAAAAATGTTTTCTCTAACCTGTTAGAAAGGTCTATGATGTAAACTGTAGTGACGGTAATTTTCTTACCAGTGACTGCACTTGTGAGTTATAACCTCCCTTCTGATCCTTAGCTGTGTCATATGACCAGCATTCTGATCTCCAACTGACACAGGACAGGAAGTCAATTACTTCTCTATTCATTCCTATGAGACTAACATTGAGACTCCCATAGGAATACATAGAGAAACTCACTTCCTGTCCACATATAGGATGCTATGTTATTTGTAAAGTAAAAAAATTGGTCACATGACACAGCTGGGGATCAGAAGGGAGGGGATAATTCAGAAATACAGTCACTGATAAGAAGATTCCCTTCACTACAGTTTACATCATGTGCCTTTCTAACAGGTCGTAGAATAAACAATTTGGGAATTCTTCTTTAAAGGAGTTGTCCAGTTTTTTTGGACTTTTCAACTGTCAACCCAAGCCTGCTGTACCTGTGATGAAATCATACTCACCTGCTCCTCACAGTTTCATTCTGGCTCCCTTCACTTGTATTGCAGGCACTGCTCTTTACATTTTGAATGGATGTGCTCACGTGCTTTGCTGCTGCCAATGACTGGCCTCTGCTGTGACATATCCCCAAGGTTGGCCCATCTCAAACATTGGTGGCAAATTGCTAGAATATGCTATCAATGTTATATAGGCACGGTCAGCTATTTCTAGAACTCCCATAGAAGAATAGGAGAGTGCACTGTACAAGCTCAACCACCTCTCCATTCACCTCTAGGGGAGTTCCGAGTGCCAGTTCAGCAATGCCACAGCAGTGAATTCGCCCTTGTTCACTTGCACCTGTTCTAGAGATAGGGGCGGGTCCCAGAGTTGGACCCATACCTATCTGACACTGGTGGCATATCCACTGAAGATCCTGCACGAAATTACATCATCACGCTGGGTGGCATGGTGACATCATACATCACCGCGCATGAGATTTTGCACAGGATCTTCAATCAAGATGGCTACAACAGCCTCTTCATGCTATAATGGATGAGGTGAGAATGATTTTATTTTTTTTACCGCTATTTCAGGGGAAATTGATTCGTCACCACGAAGCACAAGGAAACTCGGCATAGTGTCGAATCAAATTCTCCCTGAAATTCAGATCGAAGTCCACTTCGGATACTTCAATGCTCAGCACTAGTCATGAATGCAAAACAATGACATGAGACACATTTAATGAGGTGACCACATGCACCACTGCTGTTTGTTACAATGGTCAGCAGCCGACCCACTAGGGTTAACAGGAAATGACCAAAACTATTAACTCCCTCTATGCTGAGCCCCAAAGTCAGTGACCTTGAATTGCTCCCTCTCCAACCCCCAAACACACACACTTCATTAAACCACCAGAAAAGTTTTAATAAGTAGAAAATATTTTTTCTACTTTTCTCTTGTCTAAACCTGGGGTACGTCTTATAGTCTGAAAAATTTGGTAATTTAATAATTATTAACTACAAGAGAGTGCAGTATTTTAGCAAAATATTTACTTTACATAGTGGAGCAGAGAGGGCTGCCCAGCGTTAACGGTGCTGTGGCACGGTGGCAGGGATGGCTGATTATAGGATGGGGAACAAAATATGTGTGTATGTATGTTAGCATATAGGATTGCATGCATACATTATGGACAAGGAGCACCAAATGGAAACTTTGTCCCAGAAGAACAAATGTCTAGCTTTATCTCTGACTTGAGTTTTGATTATTAATAAAAATCATATGAAGAAGAATAAAACTCTGCAAAAGCTAAAACAGCACTGAAAAACAATTGCAAAGAATATCTGATTCCAAATAGTAACAATGGAAATATTAGTTTAATAGTAATATAATGATGTAATGACATTTATGAATTTTGCATATTGTATTTGCTAAATAATATGTTGACTCCCTGGTGCACAATACAGCTGAGGCAACAAACTCACAAATCCTCAGTGGTCTCATAAAGGCTGAGCATCCAGATCCTGTCATTAGTGGATTTGGAGAAACAAATACCCTCCTAGCTGTTCCACAACCCATGTAAATTATGCTATTATGTTATAGATGTGTTTTATAGTCTGTCACAATGTTCATATTGTTGTGTAGAATTGTAGAAATGTAATTTAAGTCTTCGAAGTTATTTTAACTATATCAGCCACAATGCACACTCAAGATGTAATTTCACCATATGAAAGGAACAAAGGTCCATATGGAGAACCTGGTATGTGACCGGATCTCCATAAAAAGCCTTGGCCCTGCGCGATTCAACGCAGAGCAATGGAGAGCACGGGAGCATGAAATGCTCCAATGCTTATAGTAGGGGGGCTGCCTGGGTGAATATGTGGGTATGTCTGGATTCAGCTCTGGAGTCTGGATCTGGACAACCTCTTTAAGATGGCATCCCTCCCTTTGTGTGATCTCAATGCATTTCAATTCTCCAAGATTGCAGAAATCCACATTCCTGCAGGTAATTGCATTAGCAAAATCACTGCATAGCTCAAGTCTTAAAATTATTAAAAGTTCAGTCCAAACACTGTATCGGGTTCTCCTAAAATATGGCAATTTTTTTTGCCTGATGTGATGCGATATCAGGTATCACTAGGGTAACTGTACAATGCCTTAATAGCAGTATCCAGACCCACGGTGGTGATCATACTTACCTGGTCCCAGCTACTGTTTCTGTTGTTTCTGGGCCAGCTCTTCCCCTCCCTGCAGTTCTGAAATCAACATCTGTGGACAGGGGAACATGTGACCACCGCAGCCAATTACAGACTGCAGCTGGCTATGTGACACAAGGGTAGCAGGTGACTGCTGCAGGCCTTCTATGATTGCTCTAACAACTGTGCTGTGCAGCAGTACACCTCTTGTGATGTCAGATAAGTGGGAGAGCAGAATAACAGTGACACTGCAAGCAGTGATATTACAATACCTGGGTATAAGTGATAACTTCTAAATTACTCCTGCTACAATACATCAGATATATCAAATAATAATTAACATAAAAATATTAGGTATTTCTAAATGATCAGAGATGACATTTGACTTCTCAGTCACAATTACAGGTGGTGACCTGAAAATTATTATATCATGTAGCAAGGGTACTTAGCTACCTTTAGTAAGGTCCATTTAGCAGAGTCAGCAGTCAGGTGTAGGTCCGAGCTGAACATTAATAGTATTCATGTATATGATTGCAGTGGTGACGAGGTTTATCCACGTGACCACTTCCTTGGCTGTCCTGAGCTATCCCCACTTCTGTGCAGGGGCTAAAGAGTAGCTAACACCTTCAGCATATGTGTAGATCTACTTTGAGGCTGTGGACCATACCACATGCAATTTGGGGCAGTTTTTGACTATAAGCAGTTTAACTGCAGTTAAGGATACAACATGGCGTGTCTATGCAGCAGCTGAGATCCGGCCACGGCAGCATTTAACTAAGGCTACTTTTACAGCTGCGTTTTCAATTCCGCTATTGAGATCCGTCATAGGATTTCAGTAATAGAAGAAAACGCTTCAGTTTTGTCTCCATTTATTGTCAATGGGGACAAAACTGAACGAAACGGAGTGCACCAAAATGCATTCCGTTCCATTTGGTTGCGTCCCCATCGCGGGCAGAAAAACTCAGCATTTTTTTTGTCCGCTATGTGGTACGGAGCAAGATGGATCCGTCCTGACACACAATGTAAGTCAATGGGGATCAGTTTTCTCTGACAGAATAGAAAACGGATCCGTCCCCCATTGACTCTCAGTGGTGTTCATGATGGATCCGTCATGGCTATAGAAGACATAATACAACCGGATCCGTTTATGACGAATGCATGCGGTTATATTATTGTAACAGAAGCGTTTTTTGCAGATCTGTGACGGATCCGCAAAAAACAATGAAGTAAAGAAACCAGATTCAGGGGATCGGCAAAAAACGCTTATGTGAAAGTAGCCTAACTCATTACAAAATATAGTTTTTTTCACTATTGTTCGGTAATCGGCTGTGCGGTAATCAACAAAATTTGTAATACTGGACAGTGAAAATACAATTGGTTTGCAGCAAATGACTTGAATACTGCAGGAAGTGTGACCATATCCAAATACCTGCAACACTGCACAGCAATTAATAATCAAACTTCTTTTAACCGCTCTGAATTGGAAAACCGTGGCAAAATGCACATGGTACAGTTTCAGCTGCATTGCAGCCGTGACTTGTGAACATAGCCAAAACATCACAACTTAATTGCCTTTTCAGAACCCCTTTAATAAACCCAAGTACTTAACATTAGTAATCCCATGCCAGCATTCAGTATCCACATCTATTAGCAGAGATGGGCACAGAGAAATGAGGAACGTCCCACTGACACTGTGGTAGGCGGTCTCAGTCTTCAACAGTGACATATTCCTGCTGTGGATATGCCCCCTCCCTCCCTCACTGAAGTATAATTCCATTGTTGGAAGTTGTGGATGCCCCTTCTCTGTTCTATTATCACCTGAGCACACTTTTCAGTGAAGGAGAGACATCCTTACTGCAGCGCCCCAGCAGTGACAGTTCTCAGCCAGGTAAATACCACAACAGGTTGTATGTAGGAGGTGGCATTGATGGTAGTAGCCTTCCCTGAGTCTTTCTCTAGATGCACTATGTAATCTTCTCAAATCAACCACAACATGCAATCACTCTCAATAGACTTTCTACAGTTTCCAGTCTGCAGGATGAAATCCTTAGATTCAGATGGCCAGTCTATCTCACAAGTATGGCAGGGGCCTAAAGCAATTAATCCTTCCCACAAGCAGTAAAGTCTTATGTCATAAACGTGCCTTTACTGGCGCGCCCAAGCACAGACTTTAAAATGGTTCTCTACTATAAATATATATATAATGTGGGGAGTCGCTCTGGTAGATAGCGGTGCGGGTGCAGTACCGAGGCAAAACAAGGAGTCCAGAATTGTGCAACAAACAGTGTTTTATTCACACTGACACAAAAATAAACAGAAACAGTCTCTTGGTGGTAATTCACACAGGCCAGACACAAGGAGGCAAAGCAAAACAGGCCAACACAGGTTCAGTCACCTGGGAGGTGTAGGTGCAGGTTTGCACCACGCTGTCGGCCCCGCCGCAGGAGAATCCAGCTTCAGGTAGCCAGGAACAAAACACCTCCTTGCTGAGCTCTTTCCTCCAGGACAGAGAACTCCTCAGCCCTGTTAGCAGCTCCAGGATAATCACTTCCCCAGCTGCTAAGGAGGCTGCCTTTTAAAGGGGCCGGATAAAGTCCGGCCTGGACCGTGGGGAGTAGGCACCCACCCTACACTTTACCTACTCCCAGTAAGAGCCGGCCCGGATTAGCTTTGCAGCCAAACTAAGTCACAGAGTCTAGCAGCACTAGCTGCTGCAGACAAAAACCCGGCTCTCACCTCACCGAGGCCAGCAACCTCGGTGACACGTACCTGCCATCGCATATGATACCTTGCACCCTCTTACACCCCCTTTGTTCAACCCTGAGGGGTGAACACACGTGAGGCAGTGGACGCGGGACAGGGCATCTGCGTTGCCCTGCAAGCGGCCTGCCCTGTGTTCCACGGAGAATTTGAAATTTTGAAGGGATAGGAACCACCTGGTGACCCGAGTATTCCTCTCCTTGGCCTGACTCATCCACTTGAGGGGGGAATGGTCGGTCACCAGACGGAACCTCCTCCCTAACAGGTAGTAGCGGAGAGATTCGAGTGCCCACTTGATAGCCAGGCACTCCCTCTCCACTATACTATATCTGGACTCAGCGGGACTGAGCTTACGGCTCAGGAAGACAACGGGATGTTCTTCCCGTTGACCTCCTGCGACAGTACCGCACCGAGGCCTACCTCCGAGGCGTCGGTCTGTACGACAAACTCCTTGTTGAAGTCGGGTGTCACCAAAACCGGGGACCCACACAGGGCCGACTTCAACGCGGAGAAAGCCTCCTCCGCCTTCTCACTCCAGCTAACCCTCCCAGACTTTCGCCCCTTCAACAGGTCTGTCAATGGCGCTGCTATTATGGCAAAGTGGGGCACAAACCTCATGTAGTATCCTACAATCCCCAGGAACGACTTTACCTGCCTGGTGGTGACCGGTCGGGGCCAGTTGCGAATGGCCTCTACCTTAGTTACCTGAGGTTTGATGACTCCCGCCCAATTACATATCCCAGATATTTGGTCTCTTCCAACCCAATCGCACACTTTTTGGGATTGGCGGTTAGTCCAGCTTTCCTCAGGGCATCCACTACCGCCTGCACCTTGGGTAAATGGCTTTCCCAGTCGGTGCTGTGGATGACTACATCATCTAAGTAGGCCGAGGCGTACCGACGATGTGGTCGCAGCACTATGTCCATTAACCTTTGGAAAGTGGCGGGGCGCCATGCAGGCCAAAGGGTAACACCTTGTAGTGATATAGGCCCTGCGGGGTAACAACGCGGTTTTTCCTTAGCCGTCTCCGTTAAGGGTACCTGCCAGTACCCTTTAGTGAGGTCCAGCACAGAAAAATAACGGGCTTGTCCTAAATTTTCAACAAGCTCGTCTACTCGGGGCATGGGATACGCGTCAAACTTGGATACTTCATTTAACTTATGAAAGTCGTTGCAGAACCGCAACGTCCCATCCGGCTTGGGTATTAGGACTATGGGACTGGCCCACTCACTTTTCGACTCCTCAATGACATCGAGCTTCAACATTAACTGCACTTCCTCCGCGATGGCCCGCCGCCGAGCCTCGGGTACCCGGTATGGTTTTAACCGGACCTTGGCCTGAGGCTCAGTGACGATGTCATGTCGGATAAGAGACGTGCGGCCAGGGAGGTCTGAGAACACATCCGTGTTCCGACTGAGGAACTCCCTGACTTCCTGAACTTGTTTGGAAGACAGGCTGTCTGCAATTTTTACCGTGGTTACGGCTTCACAGGCCTCGAACTGTGGGGCTGGACCCTTTTCACCTAGAAGCCCTGGTCGGGGGCTGTGGTCGTCGGCCGCGTCCCTATCTTTCCACGGCTTAAGTAAATTAACGTGGTACACCTGCTTCGGCTTGCGCCGCCCTGGCTGGTGTACCTTGTAATTTACTTCCCCTACCTTCTCGATCACCTCATAGGGGCCCTGCCACCTAGCTAGGAATTTGCTGTCAAGGGTGGGTACCCATAATTAGTCTCCATGGGTTCCCCCCACTGTGGACAGTTGGCCCTTATGTGTCCAGGCTCCCGACACTGCCAGCAGACCACTGGGGACGGATCTGCAAGAGGTACATCCCGGGCGGGTTTGGCCGGCCGCCGGGACTGGGGTGGAGACTTCTGGGGTTTGACTGGCCCCCTCCCAAAAGAACCCCCTTGCAGGTTTCTGGTGGCCTCATATCGCTCCACCAGGTCGACCATCTCAAGGGCATTGGTGGGGGATACCTGGCCGATCCAGTGTTGAAGGGGGTAAGGCAAGGCCCTCCAAAACATGTCAGCCAGCAGCCGGTCCAGCATAGCATTAGGACTTAGAACCTCAGGCTGCAGCCATTTTTGCAACCTGTGCAGCAACTCATAGTACTGCGGCCTGGCGGGTTCAGCCACTTTAAAGTCCCACTGGTGGACCCGCTGAGCCCGGACCAACACGTTTACCCCCAGTCTGGCCAGGATCTCCCCCTTCACCGTGGGATAGTCAGCAGCCTGGTCGTCTGCCAAATCAAAAAAACTTGCTGGGGTCCGGATGCCAGGAACGGAGCAACCACCTCGGCCCACTGGTCACGGGGTAACTTTTCCCTCACGGCGACCTTCTCAAAGACCGCTAGGTATGTCTCCACGTCGTCTGCGGGGTCATCTTTGGGATCGCCGCACGGACCGCTTCCGAGCATCATGGACGTGGTGGGACGCTCCTGCCGCCTGTAATGCCATCACATGTTGTAGCAGTAACTGGTTGGTCTCCCGCTGCTGCACGTTAGCTTCTACGAGAGCCTTCACAGCAGCCTCCATGTTGCCAGAGATCACAGGCTGCAACTTTGCCGGCCTAATATAGGACATTCACTTTTGCTCCGCACAAAAACAAAGTTCGGCGTTCACGCCAGCCTCACTGCGCATGCCCGCATCCGACACCAAATGTGGGGAGTCGCTCTGGTAGATAGCGGTGCGGGTGCAGTACCGAGGCAAAACAAGGAGTCCAGAATTGTGCAACAAACAGTGTTTTATTCACACTGACACAAAAATAAACAGAAACAGTCTCTTGGTGGTAATTCACACAGGCCAGACACAAGGAGGCAAAGCAAAACAGGCCAACACAGGTTCAGTCACCTGGGAGGTGTAGGTGCAGGTTTGCACCACGCTGTCGGCCCCGCCGCAGGAGAATCCAGCTTCAGGTAGCCAGGAACAAAACACCTCCTTGCTGAGCTCTTTCCTCCAGGACAGAGAACTCCTCAGCCCTGTTAGCAGCTCCAGGATAATCACTTCCCCAGCTGCTAAGGAGGCTGCCTTTTAAAGGGGCCGGATAAAGTCCGGCCTGGACCGTGGGGAGTAGGCACCCACCCTACACTTTACCTACTCCCAGTAAGAGCCGGCCCGGATTAGCTTTGCAGCCAAACTAAGTCACAGAGTCTAGCAGCACTAGCTGCTGCAGACAAAAAACCCGGCTCTCACCTCACCGAGGCCAGCAACCTCGGTGACACGTACCTGCCATCGCATATGATACCTTGCACCCTCTTACACTATATATATATATATATATATATATATATATAGGCAATCCTTAATTAAGTTGCTTTCTCACTATTGTCCACTCTAAGGAATGGTGGTTCCCTGGATAAGGCTTCTCTTTAGGCCTACTTGGAAGCAGCTCAACTCAGACAGCTCTTGTGTCCACCCTGCTTCCTAGAAGTTCCCTACTCTGCAATCCACAGAGGCAGGACCAGTCTGTATCCTGACAACCAGATTAACTATTTCCTTCCTATATATAACCTTTTAGGAAGCACACTGCACACATTATCATGCCAATAAACATTTTGTTGTACTGAACCTGAGTATTAACCCTTTTAACAGTGAATCACAGTATTACCCTTTTAGCAGTGATCCACTGGGTCATTGCACTCCTGGAATAAAGTAGGGATATCCCTCCTTCATTCTTCGCCGCCTGCAATTCCTGTCAGCCCTGTGACGGGATGAATTCAGAAATGTTGAACTGCCGCATGTATGTGCTGTTTGGTAGTCGGGACAGCAAAGGTCCAGAAATGGACCGCTAGTTGAGGACTCCTGTTATATAGAATAACACAAGATGTGATGACATCAGAATTACAATCTGATAAGTGATTACGCCAGAATTAATAAAATTTGAAATAACTACATCAGAAGTTCTATATTATCACTGATGACTTCAGAATTGCTAGATTTTAATTGATGACATTGGAATTCCGATATTATATGTGATAATAACACTTCTAAGTTATGACATCAGAATTATTATATTAGAGCTGGTGATGTTACAATTTACAGTATAGTTGATTACCTTTTTAATTAATTATGATATCATAATGTTTCAGCAATGATGTTTGCTGCTTATACCTGTCTCTTGACTATGCAACTGAACCGAGTCTTTCTTTTTATTAATCACTTAATGGAAAAAAAAAACAAAACTTTCAATAAAAAGATATTTGTTAAAAAAATAATGTTTCAGCAATAACTGAGTAAAGTGATGACATCACAATAACTTGTAAGACATGACATGAAAATGACTCACGTGATGACATCAGAAGTATTCAGTAATTGTACATTTGTCTATTATTATTTAAAGTGGTATTCCAGAATTTTACTATTGATGGTCAGTTAATTGGTAGTAGCGCTGCCTTAACCAGCACTGAATCCAGCTCCTGCTCCTCTGAAACAGCTGATCGGTTGGGTGTTGGTCCCCTAATGATCGGATATTGATTGCCTATCCTGAGAATATGCCCTCTACAGTAACATCCTGGAGAACCCCTTTAAGTAACTTGTTCCTCTTTGAGTACTTTAGTGTAAGACATATTACAATTCTTTAGAATATAAACTGCTTTTAACAATGTAAATGTTTTATTTGATGTATCCAGGCAATGTATTGTAAATTGCCTCTGGCTAGTATTTCACTGTGCTCCAGCTTCAAGTATTTCTCAGGGGAACAAGAACATTAGCTGTTCAGGACACAAGTTGTGTGCACCATCTACCACACAGTACAGTATATCTGAATGCACCAATCTTCTCTGTAGGAAGCAGATTGGACTAGTTTAGTTGACTTTTTAGCAACAGGCGCAAATCTTAACATGGTGAATGTCAAGGGTTGTTTCCGGACACAGAAGTAAGTAGTTTGGATTAGTAATGGTCTTAATAATTGATACCTGAGTGGATACAGTTGGACCTTAAATATATAGAACAAATAAAAAATATAAAAAGATTTCTAAAATTGTAAAAGGAACAGAAGGCTACTAATAAAAACAGGCATTCTGTGTGAAATTGATAATCCATAGGTGACCACCATGGGCTGCCTCTTCAGTCTTGCCAAAAAGCTTTATTTTTGCACACAGGCTGGTTGCGAGTGTCAAAAGTCTTTTCATTTTGTCCGTTGCTTTTGCTCAGCATGGCTTCTCTTAGATTTTTTCATTTTTTTTCTTTATGTGACTATAAAATGAACAGGCAGGATTTGAAAAGGATTTTGAAATGGGCTCTAATTTTATAGCTGCGATTCACTTGAAACAGCACAGGGACTTTACACAGCGATTTCATTAAGATACTGAAAACACTTCAAGGATGGTGATGCCGAGAAACTCCACACAAGACAATGCACACATCCTGTGCATAATTACACGGAATCCAGAGACAAGAACTCCCTCAATGTAACTGTGGTTTTGTCTTTCTTGGAAAAGACAATGGAGCAGGCACATAAATAAACCAAGCAGCACAATGAGAAACATCTCTTGCCTTCCTGCAAATGTTAGTATCTGCTGTCAAGATGTGAGGCATCCTTGTCACTCAGATAAATCATAAGTATCACAGACGTCTACCATTCATGTGGTGTAATGGATAAAATATGTGTATATTGTTTTCTATACAGAAATCGTATGGATTTTTACAATTAATTTCCGCCTGGAGGCATAGAAGATGGATAAAAAGTTTTGACTTCTTCAGCAATCTTCTGTTACTTAGACAATATAGTAATGAATGTCTGCAGTGTATCAAGTTTAATGTTTTACACCCTTCCTTTCAGGATTTTACAGCAGTGAAAATTTGTGTATATGACTGAAAGCCTGTAGCCACTTTTGAAGTGGGTTAGTAAGAGATACAGCTCTGCAAATTGCAGCACTATCAGACGCCCTAATTAGAGCGGGCACAATGGCACCAAATGATCTGCCACCCACATTTCAGTGTGCACATACTATGTGATTCGCCAAGAAGGATTCATGTGAGGGTGCTACAACTCACGCATGGGGTTTTCAGAAGAAATGATCTGCTGAGATCTTCTGACCAAGAAGACAAGCTGAAAAAATGCAAACAGATGGCTGGGTGTTTAGGGCACCCTTTGTCTCCAGCTTTCTCTGTTCTGTTGGCAAGTTAACCATTATGATTAGAGATGAGCGAAGTATTCAAAAATGTGATTTGGCTACTTCACCGAATTTTACCAAAAAATTTGCTTCTTGACTAATTACTTTGTCACGAAGCGCATTTCTTTGTAAGTAGTGGCTGCAAAGCCTGGGAGTGGCAATTGTGTCCCCCCCCCCCCATCATTGAACCCCTAAGATGCTGCATTCATAGCTGATAGATGCACCTGACAGTAATAACACAGTGTAATATGTAAAAAAAAATGAAATTAAATCATACTTACCTCATCTATTTGCTCGCGAAGAGCCGTCCGCCACCATCTTCATTGAAGATCCATCGCGAAATCGCAAGTGGCCCGTGTTGACATCATCACGTCAGCTGGCATGGTGATGTCATACGTCACCATGCACGGGATTTTGTGCAAGATCTTTAGTCAAGTTGCTGGCGGCCGGCCCGTCACGATCAGATGGATGAGGTGAGTATGATTTTTTTTTGCTGTCTACTGCCATTCAGGGAAAATCGATTCACTACCACAAAGAGCAAGGAAATTAAATTTTCCCTGAAATTCGGGTCGCGATTCGCTCAACACTAATTATGATAATAGGTTTCATATTAAAGGGGTTAATACTGATGACCTAGCTTCAGGATGGGTTATCAGCATCAGATTGGTAGGGGTCCAACTCTAGCTGTTTGAAAAGAACATGGCACTCTGGTGAGCAATGCAGCCTATTCCTAGGCCAGTGACTTCACGTTCATCTGTCACATGGCCTACGCTCAGCTCAGTCCCATTCAAATAAATAAGGCTGACCTGTACTACCAAGCACGGCTGCTATACAATGAATGGCACTGTTCTTGGTAAGCTGTGAGGAATCCTTGAAGCTGCCTCTTTAAACAATTGGGTTGACCGAAGAGAACTGTAATCCTAGGGTTTGTTTGTAGTTTGGAACCATGGAGACACATAGGTCTGCATAGAAGATGGAGCCACAAAACTCAAAGAGAAATTTTAAGCAAAACAATTAGCAAAATTCCTTAATTTTTTATTTAATATGCATTGCAGCAATAGAAAAATCTAATGTAATGTGTATATATACCTGATCAATGTAATGTATATATACATTACATTGATCATTACATCGATCCCTTTCTTGCAGCATATATGAGTTGAGGAACTGCGTGATATTTTGAGATGGAATCCTTTAGTAATTAGTAATTATTGCAATTTAGTAATTAATGCTATACTGTAATACACAAAACCAAAGTTTTTTTTTTTTTTTATCTGTAATAGTGTAAAACTTTAAGGGTGCAGATACCATAGAGGAAGCCATGCAATTGCTATGACTCCCATGAGGTCAGGGGACCCAGTTTTGGCTAACATTATCCACTTTCCTAATGGCTGTGTGAACCCAAACATACCCCCACCTCCAGAATTCAAGCAACATTAGTAAAGAAAAGATGTGGGAAGAAGTCAAAGTCTATGCCATCATTCTCTACTAAAAAGGGTAGAAAGGGGTTGTCTGGTCGCAGAATAGAAGGGATTGGACTGAATGAACCAGCCTAAGCAGAGGACCCAACTTGGGGGGCATGGACTGTGTGACCGTGCTTGAATTCAACAAACTAGGCTCAATACAATCCACTGAAATATTTGCCCGGACTAAATAAAACACCCTAACACTAAAGGCATAATTAATGCTGTGCCTTATTGAGATTTTAATCTTTCACATTTTAAAAATGTCATTTTAATATAAAGGTGGGTACCCACGGTTTCCAGGACCAATATCACTCACTATGGCTGCAGAAGTAAAATTTTTCCACACAGTGGACGGTCAGGTTCTCTGCCAGTCATTTACAATAGACACTGTACTCAGCATTAGCAAATGTCATCATCAAATGTCAATTATCCTAGGGATCATATTTTTAGTTGCTACATGTTGTGCATTTGCGTACTGTAGTTAATTAATTTTTTCAGATCTCTATTATACAGTACTCTATAGCAACCATTTCTGTTTCAGTATTTATTGAGCCAAGTTTCTAAGATTCCGAAAGTTGCTACTAAAAGGCCTAAATTTTGTGCCACTTAAACAACACATTGGTTATTTTCACCTGTTCAGCTTGTTTCAAATTTAATGAGGTTTTGTTCTACGATATCCCTGGTTCGCAGATTTGCCTGTTTTGGCTTTGTGATACTGGAGTGAGCATCGTAACTTGTTATTGATTAGGAACGCATTATACTAAAAATAAGCACAAGATGTCACCCAACTAGCAGATAGTATATTCCTCAACAGCAGTTTGCTCAAACATGTTAAGGATAGAAACGTAATAAATGTTCATAAGAACTGCATTGACCTTCAATGTTTTTCTTTTTTCATCTGGATCCTCTGGCTCATGGGCTGGGGTACAATTTATGGATTAAAAAAATATTGCTATAAGTATCTGGATAGGTGGTGGTTGGCCGATCAGTGAGGTTGAACACTAAGGATTGGCAGAGAAAAGGTGGGGTGACAGGGAGTACTTACATAATTCTGAAACCTCTACCTTGGTGGGCAAGAAAGCTTTGGTCATTACACTGGATGATTTCTGGCTAAGCTTTTCCAAAACAGGAATTAGACACATTAGATAGAAGTTGGTTGATGAAACAACACATCCATGCACATTTTAGTCCAGTTGTTCAAATTGGCCATACATGTTCAATAAAAAGGGCAATGGACAAAAGATCTTTCTGGGAATATTCTTTTAAACAAAAATCTTTCATCTGACTATCCAACGAAAATATTGAACATGGTTGACTTCTTTACAAATGATAATGGTCTATCAGTAATTGGCTCATTATTTTGGGTTAAATTTGTCCATTTTAATCAACTTCAGATTAATATGTATTGTCATCTTAAGGGTAGGCAGGTATACAACTTACCCAATGCTGATTACCTCAGATAATAACACAGCTTGTACTACATGAACACCCATCAAGGATGGGACAGCAGACTGCTATGCTTTCGTGAAGAAATCCAAGTTGGCCTACAATGTCAACAATAAACACTGAACCTCTATTCTTGGGATGGAAAAAGGTTCCTCTGCCATATAAAATAACTGTTCTTCAGTCTCTCTCTGGCCAGTGTTGAACAATCTTTTAGCTTATTTATGCTCAAATCAAAGTTGAAGTTTGAATTGGACATAAACCAGCTTTGAAGATCACACAGTAGAGGTCAGAGAGCTAGCTGCACTCTCTGACAGATTTATCACAACTTTCTGCAGCTGCTATATACTGTGAAACATATGAGATGCAGAAGCCAAAATACACCTTTTTATTAAAAGTTACTACAAAAATTGTGTTATCATAAAATACATGTAAATCAATATAAAAAATGTTTCAAAGGTGTCCATAGCCTTTGAAGTTTTTGCTGGCACCAGGTCATACCACATTAAGCTGTGCTCAGGCTAGTACCTAGAACTTTTCTCTACAGTTCCCCCTGAATTTTGACCCAGAGATGCAATTCTGTCATGTGATGAAAAATGAGATATAAGGGATAAGCTAAGGCAGTCATGGAAACCCAATAGAAATATCAATGTGAAACAGCACTTAAACCACTCGTTGTACGGTAACTTGCTGAAGGTTAATCAGTTTCTTAGTGTTAATCCCTCTAACACCAGTATATATTAGTAGGAATGATTTGCCAACAACTTGAGCTTAGAGCAGCACACTGATGGTGTTTGCATACACCCAGAATAAGAATTTTACTTAAAGCCTATTTTGCATGCTACATCATGGGCAATTCAGCCAGTAAGGGTGAAAGAAAATGCTTAAAGGGGTTGTCCCACAACAATCTTTCTTTTTTTTCTTACTTTACAGCCTGACTATCAGACCGAATAAAAAAGAATGCCAGGTGGGTGAAGTCCTTGTGGACACCATTGTTGTTGAGAACAAGGTGCCCAAGTGTCTATTCTCTGCCAAGGAGTAGAAGACACATTGGAAAGATTAGAACATCTATGTCTCCTAGCCTCCCCATACACATGGACGCTTGGTTGAACCATGTGCAAATGCGTTCTAAATGGGGAATGGAGAATAAGCTGCTTCCAGACACTTCTGGTGAGGGCTTATCGCTCCCTAAGAACAAAATGATCGGACATGTCAACATCAACATACTTGGTTCTTTTTTCTACAAAATCTGCCAGACATTGGCTAAGTCTCTAATGCACATCAGATCTTTGGCTGGTCCTACCAAAATTGGAGGTTTTGGCCAAGATAAGTGAAATGAGTATGGACTGAGCTTCAGGAGTTTAAAGTGCACCTCTTCTTTAACCGCATCATTTAATATAGTTATACCATAGGCTTTTGTTTTTGCACTTCTAAGACACTTTGTTACCATCTCCGCACTTTACCCTAAAGGGAGATTTCCGCAATCCAGCTTCTTTATCTTTTAAACTAGATAATGCTGGTAATTTTCTCTTCATAGATTTAAGTTTACAGCATTCGACAGATTGTACACGTAAAATGCTTTAGCAAAACAGCTCAATCAATGTGAATAAATAGATATAAATAAATATGCTCTGGGATGTCTGACAAATTTCAGTCTGTCAGGGGAATCATATCTTAACAAAGTACATTTGGCAGAGCTCAAGCTATAAAAGGAAGCTTACAGTGGCTTATTTTAACGAATGTATTATCTTGCTTCACTACCTGAAGTCTAAAACAGTGTTTGAAAAATGATGGTTTGGTTTGTTTCTCTAGGCTATTCCATAGAATATATTAAGATTTGGCTCTCAAGAATGAAGATCATACACTGTAGCCACATGGCGTGGGATCTTTTATGAGATAACATAGTGCCTGCTCATTTGTCTCCTGAACACAATTTAAAATTAGAAGGGTTGTACAAGATTACAAAAATATGGTTCCTTTCTTCAAAAAGCCAGAGCTACACCTGTCTAGAGGTTGTGTGTGATAATACAGCTCAGCCCCACTGACTTTAGTACACCGGTATGGTGGTCAAGTAAATGAAAGAACGCATGCTTTTCTAATTCTGCACAACCCCTTTAACTGCTTGCCCACAGACCGTTGACTATATATATAGGTTTATTTTTACCGTCTCTGTCTTCCACATCGCTCTATACACAGCACTTCATAAGGCATTAAGCAGTGGCGGAGTCACTTCCTGCTCCTCTTCCAGCAATCATGTGATCGTTGGGGACCATATGTCTGCAATGAGCTCTTAGGCCTTAACAGGCCCAGATGAGCTCTACAATGAGGTTGTACAGCTGTGTACAACTTATCTGGAGGCTTTATTCCCCTTGTTACTAGAGGTACTATGCCAATCCCAGTAACAGGAGAAATCAGCAATGAAAAATGTAATGTTATAAACGGGGAGCTCAAGGTGTAAAATTAAATTTAAAAAAAAAATAGATAAAAAATGTATTAAAAAGTTGCCGTCATACCAAAGCTTCTAGCCATGCCTCCCTGCAATCATAACCCATGCATTCCATATATCAAAAGGACTGTTAGGGAAAGGGGACATGGTAAGAAAAAGATTAAAAATGTAGGGGAAAAAACACAAATATAATGCCTCATATATCACCAAAAAATGGTGCAAAAATTATTTCCATAACTGAATAGAAAAAAAAAAAGTTTGACTCAAATACACATGTACTAAAAATCTGAAAATGCCACTGGTCAGGAATAGTAAATGGCCCAGTCTTGAACTGGTTAAAATAAGCACTAAAGCAGACAATGATAGTATATTACTAAACTACTAAACCAGGGAGTCATGTAGCCAGAGAAAGGCTGCCACAGTTGCCTCTGCAGCTGACTCTCCACAATAATTTGGGAGTGGGGGGACACCTCACTGTCACAATTTAAGAAACACTGCCCTATACTATAGGACTACATTTTAAATACATTACTAACATTCACACAAGACCTAGTTGTACTGATCATCATTAAATATTGCCAAAACGTACCACTGTCACGCATCCCACCCATTGGAGTCATTTGCACTCACTTGCTGGTCAGCTTCAGTTATATGGCAGTAAAAATTTCTCTAGATATTCATATATATGTGGTGCTTCTTAAAGGGATTGTCACCACCCCCCCCCCTTTAACGCAAGAGTGTAGTGTGTAGCACTGAATAAGCTCCATGCAACACTGTACCCTCCCCATAATATCCTTCCCATAATATAACATCTGACCACCAGACACCCTTACTGTAATGTAGAGAAGCAGTAGTCATTTTGGGAAAACCTATGTAAACAGAAACATGTAACTCATAGTAAAGTACTCTCCCATTAGCTATCTCGGTTTTGATACTCAGTCTACTGATATGTGACCAAACTATAAACGTATACATTGGAATTATATTTTAACCACAGCCTACTGGGAAGATCAAACAGAGCTTTATTTTTAAAGCATACCTAACCTTTCAACAAACTTTGCATTAATCAGCTGTACAGCATGTATACATGCAAAATAATACTAGTTCTGGCCATTATATGGCTTGTATCTGGAATTTTTAGCCATTTTCCTGTGCATGCTGAATGTCTAGATTGCAATTTTCCTAGGTCTAGTGGATAGAGACTACCGCTTATCCACTCTACACAGAAAGCAGAGGAGAATCTGCTTCCTAACATTCTCTAATGCATTCAGACGGACAATACAGAAAATTGCTTGTCTGTGCTTGCTCCTGCTCCTTTTCCTCTCCATAGACTTGCACTGACATGTGTAATATGATCTCCCTGTGGAGCTGCTCCAGTCTTGGATGGTGTTATGTAGAATTTACGTATTCATGACCTATCCTCAGGATAGGTCACCAATATGAGATCTCCAGGGTTCCGACTTCCGGAACCCCCATGATCAGCTGTTTGAGGAGGCTGCAGTGTTCCCATCAGTGACCCTGCCTCCTTGCTGTGCCGTACACTGCATGGCGGTTGTGCTTGGTATTATTACTCAGCCCCAATCACTTGAATGGAGCTGAGCTGCACCGAGGCCACGTGACCAATGAACGTCACATGGTGTAAGAATAGTCCTAAGCGCTCTTTATACAGTTGATCTTGAGGACTCCATATGTAAATCTCAGAGGACTCCTTCAAGGCCTTTTTCAAGGTGAAAAGCAATTAGCAAGGCTGATAACATTAGAACTAGACATTTCTCACTGATAAGACATATTACAAAATTTCTTGTGGTCACGTGTACTATTGTGACCATTTAAACCATGTATAGTAACAATTTGTATTCCATTTGAATTTTCATCCTTGTCCCTTACATATAGCAGCTGTTTAATGGTTCTGTGCATACTGAAAAACTGTGTGAAACACTTCAGGCAAAAATGTACTGTGTTTTACCTAGAGCATGACCTTAGTAGTGAATGACAGGTATTAAAGGGAGTCTACCACCTCATTTTCACCTATGTAACTGCTGCCATTGGACTGTGGTTGACACAAGCAGTATGTAAACCATACCTTTGGATCCCTGTGCTGGGTTTCTGTGCCCCAGAAAATGAAGTGTAAAGTGATATACTAACATGGTGCCAAGTGCCCAGGCACTCTGCTGTTAGCCAAGCCAATTTCCTCCCCATTACTCTTGATTGACATCCTCCTTTTCTCCCAACCAAGTCACTTTTCCCCACTGTAAAGCAGGAAAGACTGACAGTTGTAGGAGAGGGGATGTCAATCAGGGGCACAGGGGAGGAGAAAGCTCTGTAAACAGCAGGGAAGAGTGACATCCGGAGCAGGAAGGTATCAATCAAGAGCAAGGAAAAGAAGCTAGGCTCAGGAGCACTAGAAATCTCTCCTGGGCACTTCATGCCTCATTAGCATATTGCTTCACACTTCATTTTCTGGGTCACAGAAGCACAGCAAAGTAGGTACATTTATAGCAAGCTCCAACATCAGTGGGTTAACACTGGGCGTAGCTATAGGGGGTGCAGAGGTAGCAGTCGATACCGGGCACAGGAGCCTGAGGGGGCCCAGACCCTTGTGGTGCATAGGAACACACCAGTATTATAGAAAGTGCATGCTGGTCAAGTTACACCTCAGGCCGGAGGAAAGGCATTAGGTCAAGAATTTGGCATGGGGGGTACCATTTTAATTTTTGCTTCAGGCAGCATGAAGGTTGTGTGCTCCCTGCCCCTGGACACAGAGCACTGAGGGAAGGGGGGCCCAAGCTGAACTCTATCACCAGGGCCCATGAGCCTTTAGCTATGCCCCCGGGCTAACACATTATCCCAACAGCGTAACTGGATACCAACTTTAGGCTTTAGAAGCTTTGCACACTGTTAAACTAAGTCAGTGCAATAAGCTTGTGTGTTAACGTGCCAGGAATTACTTTAACGCCAACTAGATCTATATGGTTTACACGCTGCTTATATCAACTACAATCAGATGGCAGTAATTAAATAGGTGAAAACGAGATGACAGATTCCCTTTAAAAGAACACCAAACAGAGAATCCATGCATCATGCACCACCCGGCTGTATGTTAGGCAGTGGTGGAACATTTATCTTCTTGCACATTGTAATTTGTGCTCCCTTACATTTAAATGTGGATGGTGCCCAAGGCAGGTGCCTACGTTTGCCTAATCCTTTGTCCTGACGCCGATGTTAGGCAAAACCTAGATTTTTGTTCTTTGAAAAGAAACCATATAGAAGCAACAACATAATAGATTTTATATAGACAGAATTAGTTATGATGACTTTAACTACTAAACCATGCTAGGAAGGATCTGTTATTTCAAGTCTTACTAAACATTCTATTTGCACTAAGAATCCTCTGTTCCTCTACCTTGAGGTGATTGTACTGGACAAGAATGTAACTTTTGTTACAGGAAAGTTGCCAAACAGAATGGATATCATATGCTGTTCGATATATAACCAGAAAGATAAATCTTTTTTTATCCATTCATAATGAACTCATAGAAGATGACATACAAAAAGTCACACATAGAAAAGAAAGAAGGAGGAGAAAAAAAAATCTGAAAACCAGAAGACAAGATCTCAAAGACAAGAACCAATGCAATGTTCTGATTCACAGCAAAATAGTAACTTTAGTTAGTATAGAAATGATAGAAACAAATTACGTGAAAATCAGTCTTTACTGTGGATTTTTGTTATTTTTTAGGTGGTGAGGGAAGAAATCAGAAGACATTTTATGGAGAACCACATGTATTCACTAAGGCTACTTTCACACTGGCGTTTTGGATTCCGTTTGTGAGATCCGTTTCAGGGATCTCACAAACGGTCCAAAACGGATCAGTTCAGCCCCAATGCATTCTGAATGGATAAGGATCCGCTCAGAATGCATCAGTTCGGCTCCGTTCAGTCTCCATTCCGTTCTGGAGGCAGACACCAAAACGCAGCATGCAGCATTTTGGTGTCCGTCTGACAAAGCGGAGCCGAACGGATCCGTTTTGACTTACAATGTAAGTCAATGGGGACGGATCCGTTTTCAATGACACAATATGGTGTATTTGAAAACTGATCCGTTCCCCATTGACTTTCAATGTAATTCAAAACGGATACGTTTTGACTTTGACAATTTTTTTTTAAAGCTAATGCAAACGGATCCGTTCTGAACGGATACAAACGTTTGCATTATAGGTGCGGATCCGTCTATGCAAATACCAGACGGATTAGCACCTAACGCCAGTGTGAAAGTAGCCTAAGGCTAATAACTAATTCATCCATCTTATGGTTCCATAAATGTCCACCAGAATGTTTAAAGGGGTGATCCAACATAATAAAAAATCGCGGAAAAGCCCTAACAAGGCTTAAAATAAAATCATCTTTTACTCATATGAGTCTACAGTGCACTTCTCTGTGGCACTGGTCCAGTTCTGCTATCACTGGTCTCAGTGTTCTAGTGCTGAGGACTGTGATTGGCTACAGCAGTGAAGTTCCTTATACCTGCATTTCACTGTACACATCACAGTGTCGGTGAAGTGCACAGTGACATGTCGGATGTGACATGTGACCACTGCTGCCAATCACTGTCCTCAGCAGTAGACCACTGGCTGCAACAGTCAGGTGCTGTATAGCAACACATTACCACTGCTGTTTGTAAACAAGCAGCAGCAGGAAAATCGGACCAGTGTCTCAGAGAACAGCACTGGAAAAAGAGTATAAGAAGATTTTTTTATTATTATTTTAAAGGGGTTCTGTGCATTAAGAAGGTCTCTTCCAGTCTGTCATAGGAAGTGACTAGGACAGACTGTCTCAATTTTTTTAGCTACTTAGGAAGGAGAAAGAGGGATGGGGCCTCACTACACTGCACTTTGATGCTGATTCTGAAGTCACTTCACAGCGATGAGATGTGCTGTTAGGCTGCTCGGCTTGACAGCATGACTCAAGTATGGTCACTCCAGTACTTCCTATTGTAATGCAGGAACTGTGCTCTACAATATATGGTAATGATTAGTGATGAGCGGCAGGGGCAATATTCGAATTCACGATTTTTTGCGAATATTCGTTAGAATATTTGTCATATATTCTCGAATATTCATATTCGAGATTATTCTCTTGATTGAGAAAAATCGGCAATGTAAAAATCGCATAATGTCAATTTATAACGCTAAATACAGGCGTGGGTCACTTTGGCTACATTTTTCAAGCTGCTAGAAGTTTCCTGAGTTTATCCTGACTGAATTAGAATATTTTTCATTATTTAATCTATTTCTTCTTATGCGAAAAATCGTCAATGTAATATGCGTGTTAATCGAGTAAGGGCGGGTTATAGGTAACCTTCCTTTTGGTTTGGCTTGCTAAAATTTGGGAATATGTAGAATATAGTGGGATATATATTCGTAAAAACAAATATTAGTCTTTTGTTTTCTTCTGAATCTATTACATTTATTACTCTAACGGGTTCAGATGAAAAAAAAAAACTAATATTCGTTTTTACGAATATATAGCACACTATGTTCTACATATTTGCGAATTCTATCAAGCCAACCCAATCAGTAAGGGCGGGTTATAGGTAACCTTCCTTTTGGTTTGGCTTGCTAAAATTTGGGAATATGTAGAATATAGTCGGATATATATTCGTAAAAACAAATATTAGTCTTTTGTTTTCTTCTGAATCTATTACATTTATTACTCTAACGGGTTCAGATGAAAAAAAAAAAGGAATATTCATTTTTACGAATATATAGCACACTATGTTCTACATATTTGCGAATTCTATCAAGCCAACCCAATAGGAAAGTGGCCTAAAACCCGCTCTTACTCGATTAACGCGCATATTACATTTTGCCGATTTTTCGCATAAGAAGAAATAAATTATATAGTGAAGAATATTCTAATTCACTAGATATTGCAGCCTTCTCACATTGGCCCACAAGCAAGAAGCAGGCAGGTAATGGGTTCAGATGAAAAAAAATTGACGAATATTCGTTTTTACAAATATATATCACTATATTCGAAATATTCTTGAATTCTCGAAGTTGCGATATTCACGATTACAATTTGCTATTCGAATGTTCGCGCTCAACACTAGTAATGATCCTGTAAAGAATTAAGAACAGGATCACATCCCTCCTCCTTGTTCCTGTCAGACTTCTCAGCCATGACAGAGGATCGAATCATGACTTTTGTAGAGCAGAGTCCCTGCTGTACAATAGTCAGTACTGGAGATATGGTACATGAGATGTGCTGTCAGGCTGAGCAGCCTGATAGCACATCTGTTCACTGTGAAGTGACTTGAGTGACTGAGTGCAGTATAGCAAGGCCCTGTCCAATCAGCCCCTCTAAACAACTGTAGAAGTAGAGGCAACCTGTCCTAGTCAGATTGTAGGATGGGTTTTCCAGAGGCCATCTTGATACATTCCGAGAGGATCCCTTTAATCTATTTTAGAGAGATTTTTTATGATCTTGGATAACCCCATTCACGATCTGTTGGACAACAGGGCTACAGATGGTGGCACCTGCTCCAAAGCACCTCACAACCAAATGGATAATGCTTCTGACCATTCTCAGGAGTCTAATTTGGTATTTATCATAATTGACTCCAAAATTATCTATAGACATTAGATGCAAACACTAACTAAACTATGTGACCACAAATAAAGCCAAATCTCCAAATCCATGAATGAACTTATACTTTTAAAAAATTCCACAATACTTACAGCAACTATGAAGAAATCCAGCCAACACCATGCGTTGGTGAAGTACTTCTTAAAGCCATACGCCACCCACTTCAGAAGCATCTCAAGAACAAAAACATATGTGAACACCTTGTCCGCATATTCCAAAATAATTTTGATTGCTTTTTTCTGGTCGATATAAATATCTTCAAATGCCTGGAAAAAAATAAAATAACAAAAAGCTGTAAGTATTCAAGACACAACAGCGTTCCACAACATACAGTTGACATGAATTATGAACTAAAGTCCTGATTTTTTCATCCCCATGGCAACAGAAAGAGTTTTTGCTAACTTGATAACTACATAGTGTTTTCTTTTGACCTCAAGCTAAATTATGACTAACTGGGACAACTTTATAAAAAAAACACCTGCACAGTAATGACATTTATTACTCTACCACTAACATGGAGTGGAGTGGGCGAAGGTTGCACAAAAAATACAATATAAAAAAAGCAAAGACACCAGTTATACAAGGAATGTTGAGAAATAAATTACAGGCCTGTTTCTTCTTCCTAACAATATTATTTTGCTAGGGTTTCTCTAATGCAGGTTTAGGACACCATCAATGTCAGCAATCGACACGATCATCAATGATAACCCTCCTACGCAGTGGTATACAGAACTACTAAATAATACCCACAGAGAGAGATTATCTTTATACCAATGACTGCTCACAACACTTTAAGGTGTTACAATCTACCTGAAGGAGGGAAAAAGAAGACTGTATTGTTACTTACTGTACCAACATGATAGTTGGTATATTGGGGACCTATAAGCTACTCCCATGGACACAGTCCAAATTCGACCGGGAACAACAACTTATGGGCTTAGCTTAATTAGCCCCACCGAATGTCAGCCCAAGACAACCCTAAGTGGCCAGGACAGTCTCTGGAAATTAGGGACAGATCCTGGAAATTCAAGATAGTTGGCAACTAAGTGTATTTAAAGACTATAGACACTTTTGGGGAAATTATTTTCATTATTGCATTCCAATCGTTTTGTGCTAAAAATATTTTTTTCAGCTGATTATTATTATAGCTTTTCAACAATTTTTCTTCTGCAGTGTGGAATATAGTAGCGCTATATATGTTATTATACATAAATAAAGTAACTCCTGATAGCTTATAAACACTCATTATAGCTAAATTCTTATCAGTTTGAAAGGAATTTAATTTCAGCGTTTATTAGCTGTCAGGAATTCAGAGATAAGGGCTCTAGATCAAGACATCAGAGCAGCTCCCTGATGGATTCCATGTAAAACAGAAAGCTTGTTAGGCTGCAAATGCACTTAAAGGGAACACTGTAGAAGAAAAGTGTTGACGTCCAATTGAAAAAATGAGTAAAATGCAATTATAAAAAAATTTCCCCAAAGGTGCCGATAGCCTTTAAATAACTAAGTAATAATTTGTAGGTGGGTTGTAGCCGAAAATATACACTATACCTACTGAAAACAGATAACTAAATATAGGGGTTCGCCACCTAATTCTAAGGGTTATTTACGATTCAGCTCATAGCTGATAATAATACATGGGCCTTTTTTTAAAAGTATAAGGTTTTTGTATCAATTCATCACAGAATTCACAAAGATCTCTGCTTGTAGTCATTGAATTTTTACTACAAAAAAGAACAGCATCTGGTGCAACACCCGTTTCATTTTAGGAACTCGTCACTATGCATTATGATGTCAAGCCCTGCAAAGTGATTCCAGAAAAAACGAACAACCTAGGTCCCTTTAAATAGTATTAGAAAGAAGAGGCTGATAGAAATCATTTGCTGAACTAAACATAGTTATTGTGACCGGTTACAGTAAAACATGACATCATTTAGTCAATGAGATTACACCCATGCTGTGCAGGAAGGATGTCTAATATGATCATATTTGTGTCACCCTGTTACTAATGCCCAACCATTTAATTTCTACATCCAAACAGGGATGCCAGAAGAGAATAGAGTACAAGGAAAATAAAGACTGCAAATTATTTCTACAGAATGTAAAACATATTGTGCAGATGCATCTATTTCTGTATCAATTCAGTAGAATGGGCGGCACTGCGCGTTGCAGAGTACGGGTGCACGGTCAGCAGGTCGGGAACCCAAATGAATGATTATGAGTAAACCGGCACTCCGATATAGACTTCAAGTAGTTCCTTTATTCACTAATGGGTGACGAATAAAGGAATCACTTGAAGCTTCTATTTCTGTGACTGTGATGAGGGGGTAATAAACGGCAGTGGTTTAAAGGAGTATTCTCATCTCAGTCAGATAAGTCAGATACGTAGGTGCAGGTCCCACCTCTGGGTCCTGCTCCTATCTCCAGAACAGGCCCCTTAAAGTAAATACGGCCCACCTACAGTTTGCCACAAGGGGAGTTGCGAAAATAGCTCCAACTTGGCTAACTCCTGCAGTCCAATAGCAGTGAATTGAGTGATTGCCCCTTCTCCATTCACAGCTATGGGACTTCTAAAAAGAACTCCTATAGTGTTGAATGGAGAGCACGCTGCTCAAGCACGGTGTGCTTTCTATAACTTTGGGGGCCCCATTCTGGAGATATACGCAGGTCCCAGAGGTGAGACCGGCACCTATCTGACATTGATGGCATATTCTACTGATATTTCACCAATGTATGAGATGGGCATAACCCTTTAACAAGGCTTATTTCCCTTGGATTAGGAATGGACTATATCTATGATTCATTATTGCAATAATCAGGGGCGTAGCTATAGGGGGGGCAGAGGTAGCAGTCGATACCGGGCCCAGGAGCCTGAAGGGGCCCAAAGACACTTGTGCCGCATAAGAAGACACACAACACTGAGGGAAGGGGGGCCCAAGCTGAACTCTTGCACCAGGGCCCATGAGCCTTTGGCTACGCACCTGGCAATAATATTTCAATCTATCTAACATGGGTCATGATACTCATACACATTCATGCTAGTCCATGTCCTCAGTATGGAGGATGAGCCAGATTCTCCACCTTGGACATAGGAAGCAAAATAAATCAACAAAGGTTTTTTCAAGGAAAAGACTTGTTAAAAGAGAAACACGGATTAAACAGGACATCAAAACAGGACAACACATGTCCAGCATTAGAACATGGATGTCACACGAGGAAGCGGTCTGTGGTCAATGATTCAACTGAAGAGTCACCATATAATTTCGCCTACAGGGGTGCAAGAGAAATACGGCCACCGCATAAGTCAGCTAGGGCAACCTGCTATAGAGACTGACTTGAGTTGACATAAGTAAAATTATAATATAAAGAAAATATAATAAAGCTAAATTCTGCACAATCCATCTGTTACACAGTGATACTTACTAATGCTCCGCTGCTGAGAAGAATCATGAAGATGATAAAGCTCTCAAACCAGTTGTGCTCGACTATCCTGAAGCAAGTCTTCCTCGCTTTCCACCATATTTTACCCATTCCTTTTGTGATGTCAATCTTACAGCATGAACAGTACCGTAAGCAGCCTAAAAAGTAAGAATATCCAATGAATACAAGGGTGGATGTACAATATGGTGGCATAGTGACTTCATTTGGTTCTGGCTAATTTTGTTATGGAGTATTGTTTTTAGGAATCATCTGGTGGTGCTTGTTTTGCCTACATTACACCATCAACAGAAGGTAAGAGAGTTGCTAAGTATGTGGTGTCAACATACAGTTTCAAGATGACTTACCTGCTATTTCTTGCATTAACTAACACAGTATTTGACTTGTAAGAGTCCTTATGGTGTCCTTGTGGAGCAATGCTTTGTCAGATATATTACACACATAGCGGTCTTAGCTCAGTCACATACACAGTTGCTACTGATCAATATAGATTGCATCTAGAGTCATGACAGAAATTGTTTCGGATTGCAAGTAAGACTCTCTTCACACAAACATCGTGGCTCCCGTTGTTCACAGATCCATGACAGCTATGCTGGCTGCGAAATGGATACTAATGGATCCCGCTGGATCCTATTGACTTTTCTTGGCTCAGTCATTCCTCTATCAGGTTTCAAATTTTATTTTTTTTTATTGGAGAAAAACAGAACAGCAGTTTCTGCTATTCTTGAAATCACAAAGAAATAGAAACTTGAGCATGGTGATACCCTGATATCATTTTATAAAGAGAATTACTAGTTTTAGGGTCTAGTAATATTCCATATTTTTATAATAAGAGATTTTTATTTTATTGTATAATTTTCATTTCAAGTCAAAGTCTAAATTTACTCAGAAAGGCCTACACCTCCAATACCTGCTATCATTACACTGCTGAGGAAGAACTGTTTCTTGTCTGTTGTTGGAAATGCACTTTTGACATGTGATAGTTACATACAGTCTCAATAGTTTTGATCAGGGGGTGTCCTGGTGCTGAAACCCCCACTGATTGTTAAAACGATACAGGCAGCGGAACTGAGGATTTTGTCCCTTGGGCCTGGTTGGCCCTCCTTGGAGAGGGAGCAAGTGGTGTACTGGCTCATAGAAATTCTATGGGGAGATTTATCAACTTTATCTACTGCTGCTCTGGCTCTATACTCAGGCCTGGTGCAAGGATTTTTGCCACCCTAGGCAAAGATCCATTTTGCCGCCCCCCCACCATGTCACTCACTCACTGACAGACAGACACGCACACACACTGACAGACAGACACGCACACACACTGACAGACAGACACGCACCCACACTGACAGACAGACACGTAAACAGACAGATAGGCAGACACGCACACACACTGACAGACAGACACGCACACACACTGACAGACAGACACGCACACACACTGACAGACAGACACGTAAACAGACAGATAGACAGACACGTAAACAGACAGATAGGCAGACACGCACACACACTGACAGACAGACACACACACACACTGACAGACAGAGACGCACACACTGACTGACAGACACGCACACACTGACAGACACGCACACACTGACAGACACGCACACACTCACTGAACGACACACACTGACAGACATACAATCACTCAGATACTCACTGACAGACAGGCATACACACTCACTGACATACACAGACTCACTCACTGACAGACAGGCATACACACTCACTGACATACACAGACTCACTCAATGACAGACACACATACACTCACTGACATACACACTCACTCACTCACTGACAGACACACATACACTCACTCACTGACAGACACACACAGGCAGACACTCACCTCCCTGGGGTCCAGTGTGGGGCAGCTCCTCAGTCCTCCAGCGCGCCGTTTAGTATGCCAGGGCTGAAATGACATCATATTCCGGCTCCCGGCATCACAGAGGGCGCGCGAGGGAGGAGTGGGGAGCTGCTAGAACAGCCTCCCTTGCCGCCCACCTTCTCTGCTCTGGTAATTTACTGGCAGAGCAGGCACCTGCCATCAGGGTAAGCAGGTACCTGCTCTGCCATATTTAAGAAGGACCTCCACCTCCTGGCCCCCCTGTAATGGCGCTGGGTGTGGCTCAAGAGCCGCTCGCCCAGCACTGCAGCCCCAGACAGTGGGAGCCCACCAGGGCTAGTTCACCTAACGGTAGCGCCGGCCCTGTCTATACTATGCTGCTCACAGATAGTGATGATAGGCAATATTCGAATTCGCAATAGTTTGCGAATTTTTGCCAGAATATTTGCCATAAATTCTCAAATTTGAGAATTCGTGATCTCCAGTCATTATTTACTTGATTGCGAAAATCGGCAATGTAATATATTTGCGATAAAAATTTGCGATTAGAATATTCGCAATCAACACTAAAGAGTAGGCAACTTTCCTATTGGTTGCTAGGGATGTTGCTAAGTGCTGATATTCACTATAAATTCGTGATAAATTCGCAATTAGAATAGTCGCGATCAACACTATTTGTGAATACAAATATATAGCACTATATTCTAAATATTTGCGAATTCTCGAAGTGGCGATATTCGGGATTTGAATATTGGCGCTCAACACTACTCACAGATAGGACTGCCCATACAATTTGACCGGTTCCCTCTAAGGAGGACCTGTCACATTTCCTGACATGTCTGTATTATTAATTACTTGCATTTCTCATGTAATACATGTAATCACAATTCTGGAGTACCTGTTCTTTTGACTGGGGAATGCAAGTAGTTACTAAAACAGACATGTCTGAAGAGGAGACATGCATCACTAAATTATTTAATAGATAAACATACAACTTTAACCCCTTCCAGATAGGCAAGTGACTTCCTGCCCAGCGCTGTACAAGTACGAAGCACTGATTCGGCAGGAAAAGGAGCTGTACTTGCCAGATCAGTAGCAGGGTCCTGGCTGTTACTGACAGCTGGGTCCCTACTGTAACTGCCAGCTTTGGCGAAAATTCCCAAAACTAGGCCTCCCTTCTAAACCCTGCAGTGTGTACAACATATGGGGTGTTATTCAGGAGAAAAATAGTCACAAATTGTGGGCTCCTTTTTCTCTGTTTCCTCTTGTGAAAATGAAAAATCTGCAACATTTTATTGGTAAAAATAAAATTCTCTGTCATTTCCAAAATGGTGTAATTTTTTTATGTGAGCCCCTCAAAGTGACTTCATAACTGAATTGACACTTAAAAAAGTCAGTTTGGGAAATATTTGTTTTAATTTTGAAAAATTGCCTTTAAAATTCTAACCCTTCGAATATCCTAAAAATTAAAATGAAATTTAGAAAAGGCTAGAAATATAAAATAGACATAGGGAGAATGTTCATTAATAACTATGTTACGTGGTATTACTATCTGACTTAAAGCAGAGAAATTCAAATTTAGAAAATACAAAATTTTTTCCGAATTTTCTGTAAATTTAGGGTAAAACCTATTGACTCAAATTTACCACTAACATGAAGAATGATGTGTTATAAAAAAAACTATCTCAGAATCGGTTGGAAAAGTAAAAGTTTTCCAAAGTTTTTACCCTATATAGTGACACACGTCAGATTAGCAAAATAAGGCTTGATTAGGAAGGTAAAAAATGGCTGTGTCTGGAAGGGGTTAAGGTAACACTCCAGAGGACAACATGATCCTTCAGTCATTCGGTTAAAGGAAACATTAGTCCCTGAAGCCTTACAAATCAAGCAGAACCTTAGCCCACTGTGTAATGTCTCAGTTAAATAATGCAGTACAAAAATGTTGAAGAACACAAAGTTATGATTTCTGGCTGTGTGCACAATGTGTAAGGGCTCTATTGCTTTACATCACAGTTTACTGCTGTCATATTTCACAATAAATTTCAGCTACAATGTTATCACTGCAATGAACAGCCAGCGCCACATGCTTATAGCTGACTCATAAGGTGGGCTCACTTTTATTTATGTTACTTATATAGCGCTGACATATTCCACAGCGCTTTACGGAAATTATCACTGCTCGCTGTCCCCAATGGGGCTCACAATCTAAGTCCCCTTTTAGTATGTCTTTGGAGTGTGGGAGGAAACCGGAGTACTCTGAGGAAACCCACGCAAACACGGGGAGAACATACAAACTCTATGCAGATGTTGTCCTTGGTTGGATTTGAACCTAGGACTCCAGTGCTGCCGTACTACTTTGAAATCTGTCTTAAGGGGTTTTCTGAGACTTTAATATTGACAACCCATCCTCAGGATAGGTCATCAGTTTCTGATTGGTGGGGTCCAACACCCACTCACTGATCAGCTGGTTGAGAAGGCAGTGGAGCTAACAGTAGTGCTGCACCCTTCTCTCAGCTTTTCCTGGGCCAGTGAAGACACATTTAACGGTGACATGATCTAGACGCATCTCAGCCCCATAGAAGTGAATGGGGATGAGCATGATACCAAGCACAGCCGCTATACAATGGACGGCGCTGTGCTTGGTAAGCTACAAAAAGGCCACTAGTCTGCGCTTACAGGAGTGCTGGTGCCTTCTCAAACAGCTGATCGGTGGGGGTCCCGGATCCCACTGATCAGATACCGATGACTAGAGATGAGCAAAGTTTTGAGAAATTCGATTCAGCCTACTCTCTGAACTTCAACAAGAAATTAGATTCTTTACGAATTAATTTTTCACAAATCACTTTCCATTATATGGAGCAGGCGCAATGACAGGAAACAGCGATCGCGCAGCCCCGTCATTTAACTTGTCGCCGCAGGTCCAAGACTGGAGCGGACGGCCTCTCTGCGAGCAAGTGAATGAGGTAAGTATACATTTATTTTTTTCAGCCACCATTTTAGGAAAATTTGATTTGTTACCACGAAAAGCGAGGAAATTCAGCTTTGTGACAAATTTAATTTTTCCTGAAATTCGGATTGAAGTCCACTGCGGATACTTCGATTCGCTCAATACTACTGATGACCTATTCTGAGGACAGGTAATCAGTATCTTGGAAAACCCTTTAGAGCAAAGTTTTAGCTTTGGTTAAACTCTTGAGAATATTCTGGATATGTCTTCTAGATGACCAGTCACCTCTTGTGACTTGTGTATTGCAGTAAAGACTTGTACTTCCAAAGATATAACCGTCTTTTCTCATTGTTCCGCCTTGTGCCGTTCCATTCCGGGGGTGCGAAGAGTGTTTATCTGCACAGTCTGACACTGTCAGTGCTCACTAGACACTATGATTATGTAGGGACACCTCCCCCCACCCCCACCCCCCAACTGGTAACATCATGCTGTCAAGTTATTCATACATTTCCAGGAGGAATAACAGAGGAACTGCACACCACAGGGTTTTAAGAAAAGATGCTCTGGAATTTTTATTGTATAGGGAACATAAGTATTTACAGAAACTGACATATCAGGGGAGACGACATATGGCATGGCAAGTGTTGTAATAATAAGATGCAGAGCTGCAAGACATTTTTAAACTCCCTGCCATTGCTCTGTAGAGCTGGAGATGTGTAACAGCACATATGGGCAGCCAGTGTCTGATGTTAGGGGAAAGAAGGATCATACATGTTGGATTCCCTCAAGCCTAATTCTTGCTACCCCAATGAGATAAGCGTTGCGAGAAGTGCCTAGAAGTGGCTTATCTCCTTCTACTTATCTACTTCAAGGTGTCCACTTATGAGGCCATCATAGGAGACCACAACTGGCAAACATTTGCTTGTCACCTACAACGTATAGTCTGTGAATGAAAAAAAGACTATAGGCTACCCTAAAAATAATAGCGTGCGGATGGGATGCCAACTGAGAATGGGAGCAAATACAAAAATGCAATATTTGAGAATTGTCCTTTAGTCAGTTGTATATTCCTATGCTTATCCTCTAAGATGGAGATGACCATATTGACCTATCCTCCCAACAGTTTCCCTATCTTATTTATTTAGTTCCAAAACTCTGCCTCTATAGACCCTTATGGGCTCAGGAGTAAGGACAAATGTGTGTCATATAAAAGAGTCACTGTACTTTCACATAATTTAATTTCAATTAATAGAAAAATTGTGCACATTTTTAAACCATTTCATTTAAAAAAATCTGCCTGCATCCACCTGAAATAAAGCTGTAAAGTAATGGCCACTAGGGGTCTCACTGCCACCTAAGTTGCAGTCTACTGCTGTTATCAGGCAAGATCCATCCCTAGTAGTCCCTAAGAGTCTGAGAGGAAGTGGGGGCGTGTCAGAAATAGCTGAGTTTGTGAGCCTGTGAAAACAGCTTCTACACTGCTTCTGAACATTACAGGAGCCTCCTGTATGTATGTAAGTGTGATTTATCCCTTCTTATCTGTTCTGGGAGCTCCCTAGATGAAAACAAACATAGTAGTAAGTAAGGGAAAGGCCATTGCTGCAGCAGTGCTAGCAGGAGGAAGACATCATCTGCTTCTGAGTGAAATGCAGCTCGCTGTGCAGACGAATCAGGGAATAATATGGCTGAAAAAAATTAGGGAAGCCCAAACATAACTGTTCCTTTGCATTTATGATTACACAAAGAAGCACAGCTATTATGCAACCTTTTTTGGAAAATTAAGGTACGATTTAATGCTTACAGGGGTAAACAATTCTATGCTTGAAACATTGGCTGAAAAATAGCCGAATGCTATAAATGAAAACCCTCCCCCCAAAATTTTTTAGACCAGTTCCTTTGAAGGCAATGTATCAGTAAAAAATTACCTATTGTTTAAAATAAGTTTTTATGTTAAACGTGTTTTTGTGTTTTTTTTTAGTTTTTTTTAGACTTTTTGAGTTTTAAATTTTTCATGTGCCATCTATACTTTAAAAAAATAAATCCTAAAATCCTGCAATTTTCACACTGGCCACTAGGCCTAAAATACATTAAGACTTCCTGTTTTTTGAGAGCAGTTACATGGGCATATATATAATGGAGAGGAGCTGACCCCATTGACTTCTATGGGAGACTTTTGTAGGCATGCTCTGTGACCTGTGCAGAGGTCAGGAGGGAGTAGATGATCTGTGATAAAATGGTGAATTCTGTCTTATCTCTATATAGGTGTTACTGGTCATTGTAATTCTGGATGTGATCATAATGAAATATCTAGTTACCTACACAAAACAGGAAGCCTCAACATATTATTAGGACTAGTGCTCGGTGTCAAAATATTAGGTATTTTTTTAAGTATAGATAAATGAAAACAAAAATGACCAACAATTCTAAAAATAACATGTTTAACATAAAAATGCGATTTGAACAATAGGTCATTTTCTGATGACACATTTCCTATAAGGGACAGTTTGCCCTTATCAGAGACGCATGCTGACAACGATGAAAGGTACCTGACTAAAAACGCCAGCACAATCCATGAAAGTAGTAAATGATATGGTCAGCTCGCCACCTTAAAGGTCATTCCCCTAAATATTAGTTCATTACACCACATGCATGTAGTTGAGCGCTTTCTGTAGGGTGATGGGTAAATTACAATTGAGGTACTAAATGCTTCATTGTGAAGGTGACACGTGATATTTTTGCACAATGCTGTGGCAATGATTATAATAAGCCGCGTAGATTTGATGACGAGGAACGTTTTATGATGAAGGAATTACAGCAGTTGGAAAACAAAACTTCACTATTAACCAAAATGTAATCCTGATGTTCTGCGCCCGTTGTACGGAACCCGTTTTCTTATTAGATTTCACCTTTTTTGCCTCTTCTTAATAAATTAAATAGGTCTGACATTTTCTCTTGGAAATAAGCCTTTGAGTCATTCAGAGCAAGCTGTAGAGATAACAGCAATGTGCAAAAATACAGAGTTTGGTGCATTAGCTTTAATGGCATTTATAAATAGCCTTATGAATAGAGTTACTGTCAAAAAGGGGAATTAGGGGGCATGTGCAGCTGTTTGGTTACTTTTCGGAAAAGGTCACATACCAAATGGTTATTTTATTTCAAACCGCTTACAAAAGAATTACCTGAACGGTCCCGGAAGTTTTTATCTACAAAAGTAACAATTATATGAACCAATTAATATCTATATTCCATGTGATTTTAAACAATAGTGGGCATTAATATACAAAAGATTTACCTGCCAAACACACCGAAAAAACGCATACCATACCATATAGAGGGCCCCACACTAATCTACAGCGTATTTATGAGATATTTCCGGGGGCTCAGTTTTTACAACAGATTGAATTGAGTATGCACCAGATTTGTTAATGCGACACCCATTGACATCAACAAAGATCATGATAATAAGATGAGACTGATCATGATTGAGAGAAAAAATGGAGGTAAACTGATATAATCGGGGACGTAGCTATTGGTCATGTAGGCTTAGCTGATGTGTCCTTCCATACCATTCCTCCTGGCTCAAAAAAAATAACAGATAAATGGTGTGAGATGACCAGCTATAAAAAAAAATGTGATGTCTTGATACTCTGTCAGGAGATGTGTATGCTGTATGTTTCTATATGTGGCCACCTGGTGGTTATGATATACAGTCATGTGAAAAAATTAGGACACCCTTTGAAAGCATGTGGTTTTTTGTAACATTTTTAATAAATGGTTCTTTCATCTCCGTTTCAACAATACAGAGAGATTAAAGTAATCCAACTAAACAAAGAAAACTGAAGAAAAGTCTTTTCAAGATCTTCTGTAAATGTCATTCTACAAAAATGCCTATTCTAACTGAGGAAAAAGATAGGACACCCTCACATGTATTCCCTCTTAAATTGGCTCAGATCTCACACAGGTATATCACACCAGGTGCACATAATTAGTAGATCGTTACTCTGCATGTTGAATGAGGCTTGCCCTATTTAAACCTCAGACATTTAGTTTGGTGTGCTCCTGACTGTTGAAGTGAGTGAGCACCATGGTGAGAGCAAAAGAGCTGTCAGAGGACTTCAGAAAAAGATTGTAGCAGCCTATGAGTCTGGGAAGGGATTTAAAAAGATCTCCAAAGATTTTGAAATCAGCCATTCCACTGTCCGGAAGATAGTCTACAAGTGGAGGGCTTTCAAAACAACTGCCAACATGCCCAGGACTGAGTCGCCCCAGCAAGTTCACCCCAAGAGCAGACCGCAAGATGCTAAAGAGGTCTCCAAAAACCCTAAAGTGTCATCTCGAGAACTACAGCAGGCTCTGGCTACTGTTGATGTAGAAGTACATGCCTCTACAATCAGAAAGAGACTGTACAAGTTTAACTTGCATGGGAGGTGTGCAAGGAGGAAACCTTTGCTTTCAAGAGAAACATCGAGGCCAGACTGACATTTGCCAGAGATAAAGTTGACAAAGACCAGGACTTCTGGAATAATGTTCTTTGGACAGATGAGTCCAAAATTGAATTATTTGGACACAACAGCAGAGGACATGTTTGGCGTAAACCAAACACAGCATTCCAAGAAAAGAACCTCATACCAACTGTGAAGCATGGAGGTGGAAGTGTCATGGTTTGGGGCTGCTTTGCTGCAGCAGGACCTGGTCAGCTCACCATCATAGAATCCACGATGAATTCTACTGTGTATCAGAAGGTGCTTGAAGAACATGTGAGACCATCAGTTAGAAAATTAAAGCTGAAGCGGAACTGGACCATGCAACATGACAATGACCCAAAACATACTAGTAAATCAACCAAAGATTGGCTGAAAAAGAAGAAATGGAGAGTCCTGGAATGGCCAAGTCAAAGTCCAGATTTGAATCCCATTGAGATGCTGTGGGGTGACTTGAAAAGGGCTGTACGTGCAAGAAACCCCTCAAACATCTCACAGCTGAAAAAGTTCTGCATTGAGGAGTGGGGTAAAATTTCCTCAGACCGATGTCGAAGACTGGTAGATGGCTACAAGAACCGTCTCACTGCAGTTATTTCAGCCAAAGGAGGTAACACTCGCTATTAGGGGCAAGGGTGTCCTATCTTTTTCCTCAGTTAGAATAGGCATTTTTGTAGAATGACATTTACAGAAGATCTTGAAAAGACTTTTCTTCAGTTTTCTTTGTTTAGTCGGATTACTTTAATCTCTCTGTATTGTTGAAACGGAGATGAAATAACCATTTATTAAAAATGTTACAAAAAACCACATGCTTTCAAAGGGTGTCCTAATTTTTTCACATGACTGTAAACTGCATCCTGTGGAGGGTTTTGCTAGCTTGTGTTGAGAGTGCATTGAATTTGCAATGTGAGAAATTTATGGAAAGTTAAGGTTATGAATGGACATGCTCATCCACTTGGATATTAAAGGGGTAGTCTTGGATTTGAATACTGATGGCCGATACTTAGGATAGGTCAGCAATATCTGATTGGTGGGGGTTCAACTCCAGGAACCCCCACCGGTTAGCTGTTTGAAGACGCCACACCACAGCCTCTTCCTAGGGCAGTGAAATCACGTTCATCAGTCACATAGTATAGGTTCATGTGAATGGGCCTGGGCTGCAATACCAAGCGCAGCCACTAACCAATGTGCGGTGCTGTGCTCAGTATACTATGAGGAGGGCATAGAGCTCACCGGAGCACCATGGCTTCTTGAAACCGCTGAATCATTGGGGATCTGGGGAGTTGGACAACAACCAATCAGACATTAATGACCTATCCTGAAAATAGAACATCAATATCAAAATCCCAGACAACCCTTTAAATC
Organism: Bufotes viridis; assembly: GCA_033119425.1. NCBI lineage: Eukaryota > Metazoa > Chordata > Amphibia > Anura > Bufonidae > Bufotes > Bufotes viridis. The sequence continues at coordinate 334,554,088 of CM065593.1, read as the reverse complement.
GGGGAGCAGCGAGATGGACTGAAGTTTACCTGTAACAGGGTATCTGGGGGAATTTTTCTTGCGTCATTTACACCAAAGACTGGAATCACCTACTCAGTTTTTGCAGGTTTTAGATGCCTGTTTTTGAGGCAAGGCCAGGGGTGAATCCAAAAGAGAGGAAAAGTTGTAAGGAAAGTCTGTTACTATTCTCAGTTGGATCTACTCCTGTATTTGTCACAAATTCTTGAATCAGAAACTGCAACAAAAACTGCAAACTGTGTTATTCCAGCCTAATAATGGTCAGTGCATCTTATATAAATATGCATAAAGTGGAATTTTTATACGTAGACTGATGAAAAATACAATACATAATGCAACCTGATCACAATCACTGATCTTAGAGGAGCTGGTGGGAGGTGGGATGGGTCATGCGGGAGAAGACTTCGAGTAGTGACAAATGGTGTAGACCTGGATAGTCTTTTCATTTTGCTCGTTGTCCTGATCTGTCCATTCAGACCTTGGACATAATCCAGAGGCGCAATAATTCCCAGTGGACACTATTACCTATTGACTTAGTCTGCCCCATTATGATTAATACCTCAACTGGCTTACCCTCAAACGCTCTGCTCCACGGCTGTTATATTTAATATTCCTGAGAAAATAGCATTAAGAAATAACTACGACAGGTAAAACGACTAAGTAAATGTTTTTTCTGAGTCAGCCCATGCAGGAGGAGGCCTGTGTTTGGCCTTTCTGGAATACAAAATTGAAGTGTTTTCTCCCTTAAGAGCTTTTCAAGTCATGCATCAAATATCAGCGAGCAAGTGGAAGAAAATTGCATTAGCCTGTGAGGCATGTATTTCCATTACTGCCATTTAAACTGCACCAAATTATCTTATTACAGCACAACCTAAAATGGACGCGTGGCGCCAAAACACTGTCGACCTAATTTGTAACGACCCTGATGCTTTTTGTGTGTAAAGGGGGAGGAGAAAAAGTTAAGTGACTGGAAAATGTCGGTACAAGGTCAACTCGTGGTAGTTACAGTAAACATCTACATAACTCATACTGTTAACTTGCTCGGCCACCCCCCATACACATACATGCTCTGCGTGGTTAAGCATGTATGTATGGGAGTAAGCTGCTGCCAGATACGTCTGGTTGCTGCTTATGTCTCCTGAGAACAAAAGGATCAGGCATGTTGAAATCCAACAGCCCCATCCCCATCTTCCCAGATAACTGAGTCGGGAGGTCCTCCCCATACAAATTAGAGGGCCAGCTGTTCCCACCAAAAGCTCAGGGTTCTGCCAACAGTTGTTTAATGTGTATGGCCCACCAAAACTGGCTACAAAAGATCTATGAGAAAATAATATGGTGTCTCCATAACATCTAAACAGATCACATTTTCCTTCTTGAATGGTTGACTATGTATCTCAATCTACCGTACTTGGATAGTGACTATACACAATGGGGACTGTGCCAAGTAGAAGACCCCCCCCCACCACCACCACCACCACCATCTATGGTCTCCATATGCCTATGAAATAACCCTTGCAAGCTGTGAATAAAGTTATACCAGTTGTTATTGAATGTGCCATGCATGTATCTCCTTCTTAAAGCCCTTTTAGCTATGAGAAGAGAGTCCCCTCCATTAGTTACATCCAAACCCTTAAACGGCATAAGCTTTCTCATTTAGTTTAGGATTGTCTAATAACTTTTATTTTCTTATCATATCGTTATATCAGTTCTTATTTACTGTTGTATATCTTCTAATGCAGGGATCAGCAACCTTCGGCACTCCAGCTGCTGTGAAACTACATCTCCCAGCATGCAAACTTACTTGGCCGTTCTTTTAACTCCCACCGAGGTGAAAGGAGGATCCTGGGAGTTGTAGTTTCAGAACAGCTGGAGTGCCGGAGGTTGCTGATCCCTGTTCTAATGCCTTGTACATACATAGCGTTAAATAGAAAAATTCAGTCTGCACATTCAGCCAATCCAAAGGTGTCTGATCAAAGGTATCAAATCTTTTTGGAGCAGTGGAGAGACCGTTGTTTAGCTGTCAGCTACCTCAAATTATGGCTGGCTTTAGCCAATTAACCAGGTGAGACAGTTTTGCACCATTTCCCTATGAAAAATTGCATTTTCAAATTTGAAAAATGCTGTGTTTTTTAGCTTGAAAACAACTCAAAAACTTTTTTTTTAGATAACAAGGTTTATGGAGAATAATTCACAGATAAAAGCGCATTGGTTTCTACCCACTGTGCCTACTACACTTCACGTTCCCTAAAATCAAGTTCTCCTGTATCTCGTTTACTTATCTGGGCAGCAGATGGCGCTGAAGACAACGCTATAGGACGCTATAGCATTATACTGAATAGCTAATTGTATCCAAAAGAAGCATGTGCTTGCTTTAGTTAATACGGCTGTAATGTTTTACTGTGCAGCTTTATACACAGACTTTCAAGAAAATAATTTGGTGTTTATAACCCAATAACTACTTTACTATACATTTAAAAAAAAATAATATTTAGAGAATATTCATTTGTACTTGCTAATCCTTAAATGCAATGGATAACGTAAGGCTGATAAATACATTTTTTTAATAATGTTTTATATTAATTTGGTGTTGTAGCTCTCAACTTACAATGCTGCCCTAGGTAAGATCAGTATATTACAGTTGGCGGTTGTACTGCTAGAAGTCAAACCGCGCAAAAATGTTCTTACATTTCTCTACTAGCATCGCTGAAAGAATGCACCTGACACATAATGTGGGTCCGGTAGGATTTATGAGCAGGGCATTCATCCTGCTGGCCCCTGCCCCTCACAATGAGGAATGACTGTGGATACACAGCAGCCTGTCAACCAATGCTCCGAGGGAGGCACCATGAGCGCTCTACTCATCAGGGGAGGATTGGCCACAGACCTTACAGGGAAAGTTCTTGGTGGGCCTATTCCCTGGGGGCCGCCCAAGCCCCCATCTCTGCAGCTGGACGGGTAAATAATGAGCTCTCAGTGGTTATTAACTCTGTGAGAATCAGGTACCCATGTAGACGGCCAGCGACATGACCTTCTGAATTCAACTATGTCCCACATGTCACCTCCTAAGCCCCCTGCTCCATATCTTAATCAGAGACAACTGGAAGAGGAGGAGAGAAAATGAGCCTCTATTGATGGCCAACTCAGAGGGACAGCTTTTGGGGCAATATATTGTCCGTTACTGTGGTATGTGATATTTTGTGCTATGGTATTGCTGACCCCCCTACTTTTGTTGCCCCGCCTCTTGTCAGATTAGACCCTCCTACAATATGGAGACACTTCTAGGTATTTTTTTCCAGGGCCAATTTAGGTTCCCAATTCCCTCCTGCTACTCATCAGCACCTTGCCTACAGTAGTTGCCTGTAGCAACCAATCTGATTCAACCTTTCATTTTTCAGAGCTTCTTTGGAAAATTAAAGGATAAATCTGAATGGTTGCTATGGGCAACTAAGCCGGTTTTCCTTTGCTCCAGTTTTGATAACTCTGCCCCTATGTGTCTGTATTTTTTCAGTGCTGTCGGTGGCAAAACAGTAATTTTGGCTGCTAGCTGTGCTAGCTGTACTGGCCTGAAACTGTAACATTATGCCTTTAAATATGTCTGCTTTAAATTACTTACATCTTGCGGTGTCCTGCTTTTTACATAGCCACATAAAGGGGTATTCCAACTGAAATGGCTGAAATTATGGAGGTTGTATGCCAGAGGTTGCAGCGATTACAGGAACAGCCAAGCTGGTTATGCCACTGTTTCTGCAGTTCCTATCGAAGTGAATGGTGGGAGTTATGGAAATAGTGAAGCACAGCTAGTTAAGCTGTTCCACCTCTGACCACTACATATGACAGGTATTTCAATCTCAGTCGTGAATGGCTTCAATAGGAACACCCCTTTAAAGAGATTAGTTTAGGAAGACAAACCCTTTATAAATAAAAGCTGACTCAGCAATCAGCTACATTTATGATTTCTGTATTATGTATTACTTATAGTAAGTAGAAAGATAGAAGAATGACAGTAGAAGACCATATGGCCCATCCTGTCTTTATACATATAGTAGATTACTATGTACAAGCGGAAAAATTAAAGAGGACCTGTCACCCTCCTGACATGCCTGTTTTAATAGATTCATGCCTTCCCCAGTAATAACAATTCTGGAGCATCTATTCTTATGTCTCTATGTTGTACCATTCCTGTATTATTTCTACTAGAAGTTATGAATTAATTGCTAGCAGTCTGCAGTAAGGTACAGAGGGGTGGTGACAAGTTGGGGGTGTGTCCCTGGACAGACTCACTCTATCCAATCATTGCTGCCATTTTCAGACTGTGTAGGTACACCCCCCCAACTGGTTACCTCCCCTCTGTACCCTTACTGCAGACTGCTAGCAATTCATCCATAACTTCTAGTAGAAATAATTCAGGAATGGCACAACATGGAGACGTAAGAATAGATGTTCCAGAATTGTTATTACATGGGGAATGCATGAAGCTATTAAAACAGGTATGTCAGGGGTGGTGAAAGGTCCTCTTTAATTCACGCTAAGGAAAAATGTCCTCCAAAATGCAGATTGTATCAAAGGGCGTAGCAACATGGCTAGCAGAAATAACAATTACTCAGGCCTAGGTGAGCCTGGACAATGGCACCTAGTAGGTAGGTATCCTTTTGCAGATATCACATTAAGACCTTCAAGCTTAAAATTTCATATTGGATTGTACTTCTTATTATTGGTGATAGAATTGATTCCCAAAATTCGAGTCTCCAAGTGAATGGATTTGTAGAATAACCAGTAACTATGTAAACCTGAGGGGAACAGCCTTAACTGAGAAAGCTCTGCTCTGTACCTTCTGTAAAGCACTCTTCTGGTTCCATACTCTCCTCAGAAGCGTCCTGTGGTTGCTCAATGAGTTCCCGGGACTTTCTTAGATCCACCGTGCTGCACTCTGAAATGCTGTCATCTTGTTTCTGTATTAGAAAAAAAAATCCCATTTTTAGTTTACGGGAAACTTTCACAACCTTCAGGGTTCTGTAGTATCAGTTATAAGTATCCATTACAGCTTCTCACTTCTAACCCAAACCCCCAATTGGTAATCCATCTGCAACTAAGACCCCTTGCACACGACCGTATGCCCTCCGAGACATATGGCCCGCTCATGAACCATATGTCTCGGAGGGCATACGGTCGTGTGCAAGGGGCCTAACTGTATAAAAGTGTCCACACTGATCATTAGGGAGGGGCGAGACTGGACAAGTCCTTCACTTCCTCTAGATTCCTTGAAGAGAAGTAACTCAGTCAACTTCAGGATGAGAAGATTGAAATGCTCCTTGTGACCAATTACATTTTAGGATCTGCTGGCAGATCAAATAGCAGCAAGATACATTGATTTTTCTGAATTTTAATATTTGCATTAGGTGCCAATCACTGAATATTTTCCTCTTTTTAAGATTAGATGATTTAAAAATATATATATTTTATGGCAATAAATTCCAGACTTGGAGTTACACTTGAAGTTACGCTGTCTGTCTAGTCTTATCCCTTGAAGAGCCCGTTGATAATCCTCCTTCTCGACGACCCACTGTTCGCATATACCAGATAAATGAGAACAGATCATCATTTCTAATATCTTTTTATGTGCAGTAGTAGAGAATATTGAAGTCATAGAAAGGGATCCCCTACTTGATCCCACACCAATTAGCCACCGCTCAGACCCATAAACAAATATCGACTCTGGGCAGCCCAGTGCACCTATGTGTTACATGGTGAAACACTTCTGACGATCACCAATCAATCTGACAAGGAGGATATCTTCATGAGAAGGTGAACATTTTTCCCCTGTACCCTAGGCTTTTTTCTGCATGTCTCCTTTATCAAAAATATAGAGAGGGGGGGGGGGATTTATCATTTGCAATAGTTTTGGTGTCAGTTTTAGGCCAGTTTCACACTGGCATTTCCTTGTTCGGGCAGGCTGTTCCGGCAGTACTAAAGTTTACACATGTGTGCTGCCGAAAGTCCGCCCGGCCCCATTTACTATTATGTGGAGCAGTGTACTATGCCGAGAGGCAGCCAGACAAATACCGCTGCAAGATAAACGCCATTGTGAAAGTAGCCTTAGTGCCCGACGTGAAGTTGCCCGACGTGAAGATGTGACTTTTTTGCGACTTTTTAAAATGTTGAACATCATAAATGAGGCAAAAAAGTGTTCCAATCTGAAATCCTGACCTACTTTTCAATTCACTTCTAAAAGTGGCGAGGATCACCAAATGTGGCAAAATTTAAATAAAATAACATGACGTTGTGAAGAAGCCTGAAAAACTACAGAAGACGATCTAGCGAAACACTGTCCATATGGTGGTCACCAGGAATCATAGTCACCCCGATAGGACCAGGGCAGTCCTAAATAACTCTGTTGGAGATCATTGTCACATATGATGCACTTTTATTATACCTAACCAAGCCGCTGCTACCGAAACCCACAGAAAGCAATTCTGATTGCACCCTTAGACTACCTGATATGTGTGTTACTAATATCACGCTGACTACTATTTGGATATTGCAGTCTAATTAAAAGAGTCAGAGGAAATGAGGAATATCATTATGCCATTACTGTGCCATTTAATTAAAGCCTATCATCTGTATGCTACATACATATTCATACCTGTCTGACGCTGCTACTTCTATACAATGAAACACACACACATCGGCCCCATGAACCATGTAGTAAACCCATATAGTAAGTGCAAAGTATGACATCACCATTAACGTCACATACTTCGATAGTTTACTGGGGCATGTGAATGTGGCACTGGCACTTGTATCGTGGCACTATGGCAGCATTTGGCACTATTATGTGTACACTGTGGTTTGCACTATTATGGGGCACTGCGTCACTATTTCAAAAATCCCACCTGTCTCTTTCCATGCCTAAAAGATGAGACGTACAGTGTAAATATTACTTTTAGTATTATGTTCCAAATTATTACCCTAACCTCTGTAAAATTGCAATAAATACTCATTTTTGCTAATGGACATGTCTTATAGGCTGGAGATAGTCAGCAATGTCTGAAAAGCCGTATACAAAAATATTCATGATTGCTGAGCACCAGCCCCACATCACTGGTATAATAACTGCACAGTCATGACTTATATCGGCATACAAATCACGTATTACACTGCAAGATTTAATAAAGAGAGAAAAAACAGATGCAACACAGAGATAGCAAGCAGCAGGAACCGGCTGTCTGAAAGGAATTATGTTGTGACACACAGAATGTATGGGGTAGATACCAAGGGAGGGCAAGGTCTGCGTACTGCAGTTTAGTCACACAATGATATGCCTGGCGGCATGTATTCTTCACGCCCATCAAACTCTCAAAGCTGCCTGTAGCTGGCAGAGTACGGAACTTTTTGGAGGAAAGAAAGTGGGCGCAAGACAGAGGGCCTTGTTCGTTTGCGTCACCCTTAGTTAATTGTGAATAGACAGTGACTTTTGCAAAGAGACGAGCAGTTTTGTGATATCATGCATCATTTTTCATCTGCAGGGAGGTAATTGCGTGAAAAAAAGTGAAATCGTTTTAAAGAGGTTTTTTGTAGCAAGATTAATAAACGGAAACAACTGTGAAATGCAGATGCTCATATTTTGTATCTTAGTCAGTTTGGCTCCGGAGACCCAAAGTACGTATTCACCTTCTGTCTATGTTAGCAAATTACCCCCCTCAACACCATCACCAAACCATGGTTCCAGTACTTACATTTCAAATTGTAACAGAGAGTACATTAGGGAATGAGAGCATGTCTCCTCATCAATTACTACAACTATAAATTCAGAGAATTCCCACTGATACAATAAAATATCTCCACGCAGGAGAAAAGAAGAAGAGCAATGACTGCATTGTCTACGAATAAGGCCTCTTGCACACGACCGTTGTGGTTCAGTTCCATGCATTGGGGACCGCAATTTTATAAACTAGGTGCGGGTCAAAAACATAGAACAGGTGCTGATCTTTTTATTATACCTTATCTTCACTACTAGTTTGGGCTCACAATAACTGAGGGAAATAACTGATCAAATAACTGAAATGTGAACTCAGCCTGACTTTCATATATTCCTGGAAAACCCTTTAAATGCATAAGAAGCAATACATACTATATAGACTGAGGTGAATACGAAACACAAGTGCCACAAAGGTGTTTACCTGGCAAACGTCTTTTATTAAAACATGCATAGGTAGTGAAAGGCGGACTTACCTTTTTAAACGATGTATCAGACTGGTTAAAGCAATGGCAGCAATGGGCAAAGACAAATACACAATTATTGTGATATCCAAGCACAACGCAAAAAAAGAAATATCAATAGTATTAAACCCTTAAAGGGGTTATCCAAGTTCTATAAAGTTAATCTAAACTTCTTTGTATATCTGTCTAAAACATTTTTGTAAATTACTTTCTTTAGAAATAATGCGCCATTTGGATATTACAGAATGTGGTCATTGGACCACTGACGTCACCCTCCCTGCTCCGTTTGTTTACATGCTGCTCCCTGCTTGAGCGAGTGGCCCTGCCTGTAAACGGGACATCACTGGATTTTGTGCCCGCCCCTTCTGCCTCTCGGTCTTCATTCAGCACGGGTCTGGTAAGGATCGCGCATGCGCGATCCTTACTAGAGCCGTGCTGATTGAGGAGAGACAGAGAAGGGGAGGGCACCAAAGCCTGGACACTGATGAATCTGTCTGCACGGCTCGGTAAGCGAGGGGCGGGCACAAAATCCAGTGACGTCCCGTTTACAGGCAGGGCCACTCGCTCAAGCAGGGAGCAGCATGTAAACAAACGGAGCAGGGAGGGTGACGTCAGTGGTCCAATGACCACATTCTGTAATATCCAAATGGCGCATTATTTCTAAAGAAAGTCATTTACAAAAATGTTTTAGACAGATATACAAAGAAGTTTAGATTAACTTTATAGAACTTGGATAACCCCTTTAACTCTTTAAGATTCTGATTATAAATCTTTATTATAATTATTATAGTAAAATAATTATTAAAATGCATGATAACCAACATAAAATAATAACCCACACATTACACTGTAGCTAATTAACCTTCAGTCACGGCCACAGAAGATACAATGTATCAAAAGGAAAGCCCAAGTCATCTGATACTTTGTTCAGTGCAATGGTGTCGCTTTAAAGGAGGAAACCTGATGACTTCAGCCGTCTACTAATTTCAGAGTGCAAATGGTCTTCCACATCCCCTAATAAATTACAGTCATTGAAACATATCAGCGCTTAAGATGTTGCTACTTTTACCATGAGCAATCTAAATCATGTAAGACAAGTACAAGGAGCTTCCAGGGAATATTTAGACCCTGTCAGAAAAAGGAAAGAAGTTGCAGCATCACTTATTTCAATAGTTACTTCATCTTTATTCGAATTTTCGGTTACAAATATTGTAAGGGTTAAGATTAAGAGAACGCTTTAAGTTCTAAACATGTCAACCTGTGGTGGTGGGAGCTGATGTCCAAAAGACAATATTTTTAACTGAAAATTCAAATAAAGATGAAGTAACTATTGGAATACGTGATGCTGGAACTTCTTTCCTTTTTCTGACACGTTTGGAGGATTTGTCCAATTCATTCCGTGCATGGGGAATACATGGTGATCTGGAATTTACTCTTTCTCAAAATGAATATATAGACCCTCCATGGTTCTCCTTAGAGAACGTAGATTATTGTAGGTTTCCACGAACAGTTAAAGGGAACCTGTTATTATGAAAATGAAAAATAATCCACAGGCAACATGTTATAAAGCAGGAAAAGCTGAGCACATTGATTTATAGTTTTATGGGATCATTAAAACTTATATCTCATTCATTTATATTCCTGCTTATTCTGGGCTTTGAAATGAAGGAGGTGGTCCTATCAGTGACTGACAGCCTTCCTCTATGACGAGACGGTCCTATCAGTGACTGACAGCCCTCCTTCTATGAGGAGACGGTCCTATAAGTGACTGACAGCCTTCCTCTATGAGGAGACGGTCCTATCAGTGACTGACAGCCTTCCTCTATGAGGAGACGGTCCTATCAGTAAGTGACAGCCTTCCCTCTATGATGAGGTGGTCCTATCAGTGAATGACAACCTTCCCTCTATGAGGAGATGATCCTATCAGTGATTGACAGACTTTCCTCTATGAGGAAATGATCCTATCAGTGACTGACAGCCTTCCCTCTATGAGGAGACGGTCCTATCAGTGAATGACAACCTTCCCTTCTTGAGGAGGAGGTCCTATCAGTGATTGACAGCCTTCCCTTTATGAGGAGACGATCCTATCAGTGACTAACAGCCTTTCCTCTATGAGGAGACGATCCTATCAGTGACTGACAGCCTTCCCTCTATGAGGAGAGGATCCTATCAGTGATTGACAGCCTTCCCTTTATGAGCAGACGATCCTATCAGTGACTAACAGCCTTTCCTCTATGAGGAGACGATCCTATCAGTGACTGACAGCCTTCCCTCTATGAGGAGAGGATCCTATCAGTGATTGACAGCCTTTCCTCTATGAGGAGACGATCCTATCAGTGACTGACAGCCTTCCTCCATGAGGAGACGGTCCTATCAGTGACTGACAGCCTTCCCTCTATGAGGAGATGATTCTATCAGTGATTGACAGACTTCCCTCTATGAGGAGACGATCCTATCAGTGACTGACAGCCTTCCATCTATGAGGAGGAGGTCCTATCAGTGACTGACAGCCTTCCGTCTATGAGGAGACGGTCCTATCAGTGACTGACAGCTTCCTCTATGAGGAGACGATCCTATCAGTGAGTGACAGCCTTCCCTCTATAAGGAGGAGGTCCTTTTAGTGATTGGAAGCCTTCCCTCTATGAGGAGACGATCCTATCAGTGACTGACAGCCTTCCCTCTATAAGGAGATGGTCCCATCAGTGACTGACAGCCTTCCATCTATGAGGAGATAATCCTATCAGTGATTGACAGCCTTCCCTCTATGAGGAGACGTCCTATCAGTGACTGATAGCCTTCCTCTATGAGGAGACGGTCCTATCAGGGACTGACAGCGTTTCCTCTATGAGGAGACGGTCCTATCAGTGACTGACATCCTTCCGTCTATGATGAGACGGTCCTATCAGTGACTGACAGCTTTCCCTCTATGAGGAGACGGTCCTATCAGTGACTGACAGCCTTCCGTCTATGAGGAGGCGATCCTATCAGTGACTGGCATCCTTCCGTCTATGATGAGACGGTCCTATCAGTGAATGACAGCCTTCCCTCTATGAGGAGACGGTCCTATCAGTGACTGACAGCCTTCCGTCTATGAGGAGGTGATCCTATCAGTGACTGACAGCCTTCCTTTATCAGAAGATGGTCCTATCAGTGACTGACGGCCTTCCTCTATGAGGAGACGGTCCTATCAGTGATTGACAGCCTTCCCTCTATGAGGAGACAATCCTATCAGTGATTGACAGCATTCCGTCTATGAGGAGACGATTCTATCAGTGACTGACAGCCTCCCCTCTATGAGGAGACGATCCTATCAGTGACTGACAGCCTTCTGTCTATGAGGAGACGATCCTATCATAGATTGACAGCCTTCCCTCTATGAGGAGACGATCCTATCAGTGACTGACAGCCTTCCCTCTATGAGGAGACGATCCTATCAGTGACTGACAGCATTCCCTCTATGAGGAGACAATCCTATCAGTCACTGACGGCCTTCCTCTATGAGGTGAAGTAAATCCCGGCAGACGCTGTGATTCTTTGGAGAAATATTCTTATTTATTCTTCAGGTATAGGTGCTTCAAATATAACGCGTTTCGGCAAGTAGCCTTTGTCAGACAAGTACATACTAAGTGTGTTACATACAATTTATACAGGTTAGTACAATGACTGTGGTGACGTCACCCGCCCACTGCAGGCGGGATGATGTCAGTGACCAATAAGCGAGTTAGTTTCACTCCACTACATAAACAAAAGAACATCAAAGGTAAAGTATACAAAAGAATAACAATATAGCCAACATACTATACCCAATCTAGGTCAGCGGATCTGATGGCTCTATAAAAAGGAATGGGACACATATCAGTACAATATATAGATATATAAAGCGATCTTATAGGCGAGCAATCTCATATTCACGATTGAGACCATTTGGGTGCAGTGTATTTAAGGTGTGTATCCAGTAGGCCTCACGCTGTAAGAGGAGTTTTTTCATATCTCCACCCCTCCTAGGTCTAGTAACCTGCTCAAGAATTTGAAACCTCAATTGGGCAATCGAATGCCTAAATCTGTCAAAGTGAAATGGTAACGGCAACAGTAGATTTTTTGTCCTAATTGTGGACTTATGTTTGCAGATTCTGTCTCTCACCGTCTGCATTGTTTCTCCCACATAACCAAGGCCACATGGACATTTAATCAAATAAATGACATTTCTTGATTCACAAGTAAAATATCCTTTTACTTTATATGCTTGACCTGAATGGGGATGGAAAAATTCCGGGCCCTTGATAATGTGGGAGCACTGCAGACAGTGGAGACAGGGGAACGTACCATTCCTTATACTGCGTAATGTGGTCTGTTTGAGCTCAGTCTTAGTACTTCCAATATCGGCACGTACCAATTTGTTTTATTCGATTGCCCAATTGAGGTTTCAAATTCTTGAGCAGGTTACTAGGCCTAGGAGGGGTGGAGATATGAAAAAACTCCTCTTACAGCGTGAGGCCTACTGGATACACACCTTAAATACACTGCACCCAAATGGTCTCAATCGTGAATATGAGATTGCTCGCCTATAAGATCGCTTTATATATCTATATATTGTACTGATATGTGTCCCATTCCTTTTTATAGAGCCATCAGATCCGCTGACCTAGATTGGGTATAGTATGTTGGCTATATTGTTATTCTTTTGTATACTTTACCTTTGATGTCCTTTTGTTTATGTAGTGGAGTGAAACTAACTCGCTTATTGGTCACTGACATCATCCCGCCTGCAGTGGGCGGGTGACGTCACCACAGTCATTGTACTAACCTGTATAAATTGTATGTAACACACTTAGTATGTACTTGTCTGACAAAGGCTACTTGCCGAAACGCGTTATATTTGAAGCACCTATACCCGAAGAATAAATAAGAATATTTCTCCAAAGAATCACAGCGTCTGCCGGGATTTACTTCTGGTCACGTGGAGCGTCTGCTCCTTCCCGTCGCAAGCTGCTAGCGGCGAGCGCCGGCTGTTCCTACTTTATCCTTTTTTCCTCTATGAGGAGACGGTCCTATCAGTGATTGACAGCCTTCCCTCTATGAGGAGACAATCCTATCAGTGATTGACAGCATTCCCTCTATGAGGAGACGATCCTATCAGTGACTGACATCCTTCCGTCTATGAGGAGACGGTCCTATCAGTGACTGACAGCCTTCCCTCTATGAGGAGACGGTCCTATCAGTGACTGACAGCCTTCTGTCTATGAGGAGACGATCCTATCAGTGACTGGCAGCCTTCCTTTATCAGAAGACGGTCCTATCAGTCACTGACGGCCTTCCTCTATGAGGAGACAGTCCTATCAGTAATTGACAGCCTTCCCTCTATGAGAAGACAATCCTATCAGTGATTGACAGCATTCCGTCTATGAGGAGACAATCCTATCAGTGATTGACTGCATTCCCTCTATGAGGAGACGGTCCTATCAGTGACTTACAGCCTTCCCTCTTTGAGGAGACGGTCCTATCAGTGACTGATAGCCTTCCTCTATGAGAAGACGATCCTATCAGTGACTGATAGCCTTCCCTCTATGAGGAGACGGTCCTATCAGGGACTGACAGCCTTCCCTCTATGAGGAGACGGTCCTATCAGTGACTGATAGCCTTCCCTCTATGAGGAGACGGTCCTATCAGGGACTGACAGCCTTCCCTCTATGAGGAGACGGTCCTATCAGTGATTGACAGCCTTTCCTCTATGAGGAGACGGTCCTATCAGTGACTGACAGCATTCCCTCTATGAGGAGACGGTCCTATCAGTGACTGACAGCCTTCCCTCTATGAGAAGACGGTCCATCAGTGACTGACAGCCTTCCATCTATGAGGAAGATTCTTCTGCATTTAATGGTTCCTTTAAGTTCTGTTCAGTTGTAGCAGCCATAATAGTAAGGTTAAAATACTCCTGTCTGACGCAAACTTCACTTGTAATCTTCATGTGTGAACCTATATTTTTGGGACATTGTACATACATACAGGTTATGGCTTTCAATAGGCAATAAACTGTCGATATATTGCCTTTCATTCATGCTTAAAAATATGGAATCACTTATAAAACACATCTATTGGCAGCTTTAGACAGAGACGTCAATTTTTCATCAAGGGAATTTCTGCATTTGTATTAAATGTAAAACAATGGGGATTGACAGAGGCATAACTGTACTCCGCAGCCCGGGTTTTCATGGATTTGTGTGGCCTTGATGCAAATCATTGCTGTGTTTTTTTTTTTTACCACACTGAAAAGTCTTTGTGTGATCCTAGTATCATTACTTAAAAAATTGGTGTTAAAATAAAATTTTATAGCAACTTATGGGGAGTTTGGGTCATTTATCCCCCTTTATGCTATGGCATCAAAAAATTGCAAAGGTTGGTACAAAATTATGACTTTTTGGTGGCTTTCAGCCCCGCTCGCCACTTTTCCAAAAAGCAGTCAGAGCAGGGTAGAGTTGGATGGTGTGGAGAGTGGCATATTCAGCCCAGTACATTTATTATAATCTATGCCGAGACAATAGATCGTACTTGAAATCTATAGTGGCTCTCTTGCTGCCATAGATTTCCATTATGGCACATCTGACGCCAGTGGAGGATGAAGTGTAAAATGGCGATTAGCATAATAATATCCTATAATTATTCTTCAAGAGTGGGTGAAAGTTTATTTTTTCATTAGACCCACTGACCCGTCGTCCTGTATTTCACCAACTCTTGAAGAATAATTATTTTCGGGATGACAGGTCAATGGATCTCAAGAAAAATAAAATTTCATACTGGCTTTCTGAGCCACATGTTGTATCATGGTGAGATGAAGTCATCATGAAATGTGCAGAATGAGTGGCACAAACAAGTAGGTGATGGAAGGGGACCTATCAACACTGTCAAAAGACTTCAGCACTGCACTCACATCCCACAGCAACGTCTCTAATGGAACAGATAGCAAAGTGTTGGAATGGAGTAACATAAGCTGCTGGGAGGAAGCTGCCAGACAGGTGCGTTGAAAGAACACTACAGCACATTACAGGTAATCTACTATAAAAAGAACATGGAGGTGACAAAGAGCGGAGCTGGTTGAAGACCATTCACATTTCTTCTAACACTAGTGACAAATTTTCACTTGTGTACATTTCATAGAAGCTCTTTAGAAACTTTTACCCAGTTTAAAATGCAGCGATTTCAAAAGGGGTAATGTAGGTGGGTTTTTCTGGGTTCTCTGGAGTGGAGTCTTTTCAGAATGCACTAAAAGTGAGTGCAGATAATAAGATGGTGGTGGGAATGCAAGAGGTTCCTTATAGAAGACAGAAATACAGTAGGTGATCAGACGAGGCTCCGGCAATCAAGGGTCCAAGGAGAACCGTGTAGCAGGATTAAGCACATAGGTTTTGCGTTGGCTCACCTCCTTTGTGGACCTCACTGCAATGGCCATCCTTGCCTAAAGGGTAGGCATACCATAAAATATATTTGATCAGTTCTCTTTTGATGTTGCCTTCACACATGGTTCCACCTAGGCTACTGTATATATCTGGTAACTGTCATTAATGTGCTGAAACATTCTCACCATGGAAATTACAAAGGGATTCTCATGAAGAACTCCTATCAATATTCCCCACAATGGACTAGAGAAGTCATAGAGGGGTTTCCAATTTGGACTAAAGGGCTGTCCTTGTATTACATGGGTGAACATTTATTGAAGCCAACCAGGCATTTCCACTGTGGCAATGTCTTCTCTATGCTATGACTGTTTTACTTCATGGTCGAACCCAGGTGCCCACAGAAAACTACAAATAACTTAAAGGGAGCATATCAGCTACTTTACACATATTAAACAGCCGTCATTGCCCTGTAGGTGATTTACACAGTTAACAAATCATATCTTTCTTTAATTTTTCTGTGTATTTCATGTTCATAAAAACTAAGTTTGATCATACAGTATATGCTAATGAGTCTACAAGTGACCAGGGACATTTCCCACTGATGCAAGTGCCCATGCCCTCTGAACACCTTCATTGATACAGTAGCTGCTCCCATGTCTTACTGGTCCATTCACACGTCCATGCAGACAAGAATAGGACATGTTTTATGCAGATGCAGAGAGCACACTGTGTGATCTCAGCATCCTTTCCGTCCCCATTCAAAATTAATGGGACCGCACCCGTCCCGCATAATTGCGGAACGGGTGCGGACACTGAATGCGGACGTGTGAATGGACCCTAATAGAAAATGCTTTTTCTTGTTCGCAATTGCGGACAAGAATAGGACATGTTCTATTTTTTTGGGGAACGCAATCGCGGACCCGGAAGTGCGGATCCGCAATTGTGGATGCGGGCAGGAAATAGTGTGTCCCCATAGAAATGAATGGGTCCGCAATTCCGTTCCGCAAAATGCGGAACAGAATTGCGGACGTGTGAATGGAGCGTAAGACAGCCTAGTGTCCTTACATCACTGTCTCTGCTCCCTGAAATCCCACTCCAGCTCACTTCACCGCCAGACCCAGGCATGCATCATACACTACCCAGTGTGGGCAGCTGCATCAATGAACTGAGTGCGCATGCTAGGGTCAACTTCATATCACCTACAGGGCAATGACGGCAGTTTAATACGTGTAAAGTTGCTGAAAGACTCCCTTTAAGGACTTATTTTCATAGTTGAGTTAAAATGTATGATTATAAAATATGGGGGTGCGTTTGAAGTTAGTTTTTACGTTGAAGTTACTGTGCACCTGCAACAAATTTAGGAAAATGGCGCACAGTAATAATAAAATGGTCGAAAGTGCAATGTGGCGGTGCCTATTTCAGTAAATGTACACCTGGGGGATGCTTTATGTGGAGCTAAAAAGTCGCACTTCATAAATGTGTCAAAAAAGTGATCTACTCTGAAATCCTGACCAAATCTGTGGGTGGTCCTGGAAGGCACAATACTCAAAATGTCACATATTTTGTTTGAGCAAGTGATCCCAGAAAGTTGCAAAACGTCTACCTCTAACTTTTTGAAGCCAGAATTCTGGCATGCAAAGCTTGATCAATTCCCCCTATAAAACATATACAAGTAAATCCAGACCGAATCAATGTGAGGCTCCATTTAAAAAGATACCATAAACCGCAATCAATGCGATCCGACTTCATTTCGCGGAGTGTCATTAAAATACAGATTACTAAACATAGCGATAAATTGTTCTGTTTGCCTTTGTTTTATTAATGAGCAGATATTTTGCAAGCAAAGCAAATATTACTATCTAAAAAGTTTAGCCTGTGTTTTTGTGAGTTTTTATCCTGATACTTCTTCTTACATCCCAAAATATGACTGGGAAGCTATTTCAATAATGAGCTTGATTTAGATATGTAAATGACATTCCAAGGACATTCTTTGTAACCTGCTATTTGATATTACAGCATATTGTCAGTAATGGACAGACCCTATTGAAAGGGAACCAACCTGTGACCATGAAAATGCAATTCAATCTGCAGGCAACATGTTATAGAGCAGGAGGTGCTGAGCAGATTGATATATATTTTATGGGAAAAGATTCCGTAAATTTTTTATTTTATCCATTTATATTCCTGCTCATTCTGGGCTTTGAGGTCCAGGAGACGGTCCTATCAGTGATTGACATCCCTCCCTCTGAGGAGGCGGTCCTATCAGTGATTGACATCCCTCCCTCTGAGGAGGTGGTCCTATCAGTGATTGACATCCCTCCCTCTGAGGAGGCGGTCCTATCAGTGATTGACATCCCTCACTCTGAGGAGGTGGTCCTATCAGTGATTGATATCCCTCCCTCTGAGGAGGTGGTCCTATCAGTGATTGACATCCCTCCCTCTGAGGAGGCGGTCCTATCAGTGATTGACAGCTATCTCTGTATATACAGTCATAGAGGGAAGGCTGTCAATCACTGATAGGACCACCTCCTCAGAGGGAGGGATGTCAATCACTGATAGGACCACCTCCTCAGAGGGAGGGATGTCAATCACTGATAGGACCGCCTCCTCAGAGGGAGGGATGTCAATCACTGATAGGACCACCTCCTCGACTTCAAAGCCCAGAAAGAGCAGGAACTGAGATGAATAAAATACAAATTTTACTAAATAAATTCCCAAAAAACTATATATCAATCCGCTCAGCTCCTCCTGGTCTATAACCTGCTGCCTGCAGCTCAGACACCATGTTCAATGTGACAACTTCCCTTTAAATCCTTTTTCCACTGCATAAACTATGCTGTACTAGCCCATGTACATTACATCCCCTAGTTCTTGTAGAAATTCCACTATTTTTTCTGGCTTCATGGCCTCCTGCCCCGCTGTCTCTCAGGTCCCTCTTTGAAACAAATGTGTCAACAGAAAATGGTTTATTGCTTCAAACTAATTTTTGCATTAAACATCTATTTTTTAAAATGCTGCATGTTATTGTCTATATTAACAAAAATCGAGAAATCATTCAACTTTACTTACTGGTGAGCCTCATAATAACCTGACACTTCCTGTTCTGTAGAAATCCATTTTCAGCAGTCATCTCACTATCATCATATGCAGAATAATACATCATCACAATGGACAGATAATACAGGATCCACCATTCACAATAGGGAAGTTATTTTTAAGTTATCTAACTTCCATCTCCCTCCCTGCACAATGACCTCTGAACAGGTCACAGAGCATGCTCACAACACTCTCCCCATAAATGTCAATACTTCATCTCCAGACTACAGGTTTCTATGGTCCAGTGATTGCTAAAAATAATATCTCTGAATGCTGTGAACAGCAGCTCAGGCACGATGGGCATTCCCATAATCATGTTAAAAAAAGGAAAAATATATATCATTGGAAAAACACGTGTTAGTATCTGGTTTGAATATAGGTGATACACTCCCTTTAAAGTGTTGTCTGTTAACAAAACAGCTCTATTAGGAGACGGGCTCAGTGGTCACTGAGACAGGAAGTGATGTCATTTGATTGACACGTACAGACAGGACAACAGCCTATCGATAAGAAGGGAGCATCACACTGGAAAACGACTACATGATCCTGAAGCTCTCTGAGTAGAGAAATCTTATAACAATACACTAACAACAACCGAAGTATGTTCATATAAAATGTTTACAAAAACACCTCATTTTATGAATTTATCATCTCCAAGAATGTCTCAATTTATTGGAAGTCTATGTATTCCCATGCAATAATCATACAAATGGAATATAAATAACAGCATTGTTAAACATCTGTCTGATAGTCAGCGAGCGTCCTAACCGGAGGCTGAGTCATTGTTGTGTAAAAGAGCCGAGCATGGAGCATGGAATCATTCTCAGCGTCAGGGAGAACCTGCCGACACAACAATAGGACGAGCATAATTCTCCACCGTGACTCATCGGAGCAATATTGTCTTTACAATGAAGGTGGTTATGATAAAGTCAGGGACAGCAGGTACCAAGCAGCTGATCCGTTATCCTACATCACTATAATTAAATGCTATAGTTCATCTTGATTCACGGTCGGAGTTTCTGTTTTTGGCATAGACAGACAAATCCGTGATGACGCAACACAGTTATCCTTAATGCGCCTCTTATGATGCTTATCACATTGATAACTAAAGCACAGGCGGCCATGGTGGATGGCGAATAAATGGAAGAATTAAAATAATAGTCTAAGGATGCAAACCAGCTAGGCGGTATTCTGTCTGAACTATATCAAGCGGGGCTCATTTAATTATCTGCTGTATCCTATACAGGCAGAAGCCAGGAGTCTAGTAATTCATCTAATGAACATTAATATTGGATCGGTTACTGTAGGTCACAGCAGATGTACCGGAGAAATAATATAACATGTTTAGCACAGAAATACCGTAATAATGTTCAGAAAATGAAGGGTGATTTGATATCAGTAATAAAAGGGCTTGGTGTGCAAGGTGTATTTTACTCCACAGTGGTCTAAAATGGGTTAAAGGTTGGCCAGTCTTGGAGCCAAAATCCTCTGGGATCCTTTCTTGTCCCCTGAACATTAAAAACCCCACTCACCTGTCCGCACCCCGTTTCTGCTTCTGGTCACTTCCAGTTTCCCGCAGGATCAGCAGTCACAGCAGCTTGAATGCTAAATCGCAAGCCATTGTGACTGCTGAGGCCTATAACTGGCTGCAGCTCTCATTGGACCAAACCGTTTCCTGATCCTGCGGGGACTGGAAGCGGCCAGAAGCAGCGGTGAGACCATAGACAAGTGAGTGGATTTTTTAATGTTCAGGGACATAGCTTAGGACCTTGTGGGTTGTTGGCTCCAAGGCCGGACAGTCCCTTTACCGTGAAGACATCAATACAGAAATTCAGTTTCATAATAATATACCTATTACCTACTGCTATACTTATTGCTTAATTTTAAAAATATTCAGAATCATAAGGCATAAGGATCTAACAGATGTGCATGGTCCCCTCACTTACCATGTAGGCCTCCAGCCTATCTTACGTTGAATTAAGTTACAGGGGTTTTCTGAGATTTTTTAACTGGTGACCTACCTTCTGGATAGATCATCAGTATCTAATCTGTGGAGGTCTGACTGCCGTGACCCCCGCCAATCAGCTGTTTGAGGAGGCACCGGCACTTGCAGTAGCACCACAGTCCGCTCACAGCTTTGCGTAGGCCCTGTGTTGGCACATTCATCGGTCACATGGCCTAGGTGCAGCTCAGCCTCATCACAATGTACAGCACTTTGCTTGGTGAGCTGAGAGAAAGCCATGACGCTACTGTAAGCAAACGTAAGAAGGGACACATCTGTATGCTTCCATGTATCGTTACCTGACTGACAAATAGTCCATGTTCTTCCCAAATACCAGGATCCAACTGGTGCTGTGCTGGCTTTATCCATCACCGGGTGGAGCCAACAGTGCGCCTTTCTGAGAGGAGCCTTTTGGATGGCTATGAAATAATAACATAACAGAGGTAGCGGCGCACTGCTCCCATCTTCCCTACTGTCTCCTCTTTCCTCTTAGGGAAAAAGTCAATGTGCTTTTCAGTAAATTAAAGGTGTTTTCTGGGAATTCAATGTTGATGATCTATCCTCAGAATAGGTCATCAATATCTCATTGGTATGAGTCCGACCCTGATACCACGCCGATCAGCTGTTTGAGGAGATTGTGGCACTCCAGTGAGCGTTGCAGCCTCTTTCAAGGACAGTGACATCACCTTCATCGGTCCAATGGCACAACTGCCACTCAGTCAAGTGAAAGGGCCTGAGCTAAGGCTATACAATGTATGGGGCTGTGCTTGGTAGGCTGTGAGGAGGCCACGGTACTCGCCCTAAGCACTGCATCCCTTCAAACATCTGATCAGCAAGAGTGTTGGACCTCCACCGATCAGATACTGATGACCTATTCTATCCTACAGGCCATTAAAATTCTACTCCTGGAAAACCCCATAAACACATCTAGTTAGGTACAAATCTCTGGTGATATATTATACTTCCTTAGGACTCGTACATGGACCCTGTGTAAGTAGCATGCGCCATTGTATAATGCCTCCAAATGGCACTGTGTGACTGATGTGTCCGGAATACATCAGTTGATAATACCTGCACAGGGCAGCACGGTGGCTCACTGGTTAGCACTGGTTCCTTGCAGCAATGAGGTCCTGGATTCAAATCCGACCAAGGACGACATCTGCATGGAGTTTGTATGTTCTCCCCGAGTTTGCATGGTTTCCTCTAGGTTCTTCGGTTTCCTTCTACACTCCATAGACATACTGATAGGGAACTTAGATTGTGAGCCCCATTGGGGACATCTTGATGCTAATGTCTGTAAAGCGCTGCGGAAATGTAATGCCCAGATTTAACTAATGTATCTGCCCCAAAAAACTAAACAAAAGAGGCAAATCTAGTGTTTTTACACTTTTTTCTGACATACTTGAAAAAGGGGTTGGGCTAAGTGGGAAGTGGGTAGAGCTTCACAAGAAAGGTGGCAAGGCCTAAGACGCACCATATTGCACCAAAATGTTGGTGTAAAAATCTGTCCTAAAGTAAGCCAACCAATGGTCAGAGAGGTGTGTCTATCCCTGATTTATCATCCGGCCGGAGCTCCTGTGATAGATCTGGTGCAGGTCTACATAGCTTGTCTACGCTTATGGGCTACAGGCTTAGTAAATCTGGGCCATTATGTGAGATTTCTTATCCTGAGAGAAAACTGGTGATTCCATGAAAACGGCGGTTCCACGTCTGCACGGAGCAGATATGAGAACCCCTGTGATGCTTGTTTACTCTCATTTGTTTTAGCTCCTCAAAGTGAAGCAGCTGACAGGATGGATCATAGATGAAATAGCACACCTGCTGCAAGGAACACAAGAGACTCTCAAGCAGCCATATCGGGAAATAGTCCGCTCGCCTCTTGTTCCGTGATGAGTGGACGCACGAGAGAGATAGATACTGAAACCCACTTCTGTCATGAAGTCCACCCAGAAGTCACACACACATTCAGGGTCAAGGTCACAAAAGGATCTTCTCCTGTGATCACACGTTAGAGCCTTGTAGCATTGTATCCTGCATATGGTTATGTTTCAATATCAAAAATCCCTAGCTGGGAAAGTACACTGATCAAACCAGGAACAAAAGCTGTATCCAACAACACAGCTGTCACACGGATCACACGATAAGGGAGGAAATCTTCTGATCATCGAACGGTATAATATTCTCATGATATCTACACTTTCAGTGCGTTCTGTTCCTTTACTAATCCTGTATACAGGAAACCCTACGGAAAGACAAACCCTACATGTTAATTCCACAGCTAAGTCCTCATTCACACAACTGTGTGCCAGTCGTCTTTTTTCCTCCTTTGTGACATTCATTTCTAAGGCGCCATGCACACATTTCTAAGGCGCCATTGCGTCTAAGACGGAAGCTGTCTGTGTTTTACTGGGTTCACATAATCACATCACGATTTTGTCTTACCTTTTACATATACAGTCTATATACTAGATACAGTAGTCCCCATAGGGTTAAAGGGTTCCATTGTAAAAAAAAAAAAATTTTAACGTACACTTTTTTTTTTTTTTTTTACTGGACTCTTTTTCCAAATGTATATATGTCAGGCTACATTCACACTTGCGTTGTTACCGGGAAAAAAACGTTTCCGTTTAGTCCTCATGCACTCTGAATGAAAGAGATCCGTTCAGGATGTCTTCTGTTCCGGCAGCATTCCATTTTGTGAACGGACACAAAACTGCTGCAAACTGCGGTTTTGTGTGCGGGCATAAAAATTAAAAAAAAAAACGGATCTGGCACTGAAACCAATGTAAGTCAATGATGACGGATCTGTTTTTTTAAAAGCCTAAAAAACCGTCACCCTCTGACTTTCAATGTATTTATTGACATATCCGTTTTTTTCCGTTTTGATTTCACACAACCGCATGCTAACGGAACGGATGCATCCTGATGTGCAAAATCAATGCGGATCCGTTTATTTACGGTATTGAGATCCTCTGACGGATCTCAATACCGGAATTAACAACGCAAGTGTAAAAGTAAGATAAAACCATGATGTGAACCCAGCCTTAAGGCTGGGAACACACCTAAGCGTTTTTGGAACGCGCGTTTTCATGGGCGTTTTTGCATTTAAGGAACGCGCGTTTTTGAGGCGTTTTTTGGATTGACAGGTTCCAGATCCACTAAAAATGTAGGCCCACCTATATGAAAGTTGCAGACTGTTAGCCAAATTGGGCCTTTTTATGCTGGGTCAAATGAGAAAACGCTGCAGCTCAGTATGCGCGTTTTTTAAACAGAAAACGCGCATATCTTCATCTTGGAGCGTTCCCATGCATTCCAATGGGTGGAAACGCTTGAAAAAACGCCCCAAAGAAGCTCAAGCACTAACGTTTGTGTCAGGCGTTTTGCAGCGCGTTTAAATGTGCTGTAAAACGCCCAAATGTGTACCATGCCCATAGGGATACATGGCATTTCACATGTTGTGCGTTTTACAGCGCGTTTGAACGCGCTGTAAAACGCTTAGGTGTGTACCTAGGGTAAATGTATGTGTCCTTAGCACTCAATGTGTGACATCTGCCGGCGATATCCATTAGGCTGCGTTCACATCACATTTTTGTCCCGCGCTTAATGTATACATGACGTGTACGTTAAAGGGATGTCTCAGATAGATGCCATACAGTGGCATCTCTTACCATAGGGCTGCATTGTGAAAAAAAAAAAAAAAAAACGTATCCATTGAGGTACGCATTTTATGCTGGATTCTGCAGGATGGGAAAGCCTAGTGTACTATACTTTTACATCCTTTCTTTTCTCAAAGTATATGTTAAACATCAACCAAAACACACGGCCGACCAGCTGCTCCGTTCATTTAAGGGGGGGGGGGGCTGCACGGGATACGGGGCCCCCCATTCTCCTTATCGGTGGGGCTGTCAGCAGTAGGAACCCCACAGATCTAAAAGTTATCCCATGTCCTGTGTATAGGGCAGGGGTAGGCAACCTTCGGCTCTCCAGCTGTTGTGAAACTACAACTCCCAGCATGCATACTTACTCTGCTCTTCTGTGAACTCCCATAGAAATGAATAGAGCATGCTGGGAATTGTAGTTTTACAGCAGCTGTAGAGCCGTAGGTTGCTGATCCCTGGTATAGGGGGATAACCGGAATACCCCTTTAAGTCTTGTCAACAAAGTCTCATAGTTTCCCCATGTCAGAAAGTGTGTGCTCTATCGGCTCCCTCTGCCTGATCTGTGCAGCAGTCGTGTCTAATGAAGCAGCTCCTTCTGTCTCATTCACAGGAAGAAATCCCAGCATGAAATGAAGCCGACATCCCTGCCGCCTCTTAATATAGCTGTTTACAAAACCTATAAATTCATAAAAGTTTTTTTCTCTAAAATACACTGGACAGTAAAACTTCTACATTGTCTTACGTGATGTGCTAGAATGAATTTGGGCTATACGGCACAGTGCGGGAGATTCATCAAGCTGGGGTAAAGTAGAACTGGCTTAGCTGCCCCTAGCAACCAATCAGATTCCACCTTTCATTTTCCAAAGGAGCTGCGAAAAATTAAAGGTGGAATCTTATTGGTTGCTATGGGCAACTAAGCCAGTTCTACTTTACACCAGTTTGATAAATCTCCCCCAGTGTTTCTAGACTTTAAACTTGAAAGGAAAAAATAACTTGTATCCGTCCACACCATACATGAATATAAAGGCTGTGATCTGTCACAGAGGAGAAATGGAGAAATAAATATAACCACCTAAATATTAGGCTTTAGGTGCCTACTTTCTGTCCGTAGAACTGAAGGCAGGGGAAGTCTCAGCAGTGTTCCTCACTCTTAAAGGAGTTGTCCCCCTCAAAAAAAAAAATTCAAACCAACACGTGGATCAGATACTTTTGTAATTGCATGTAGCATAGACACTGAGCTATTTAATCTGCATAGCGCCACCTGCCAGTTGTTCTTTTTTTCATTTCTGTGTCCTCCACACCGAGTTGGACGCACATGCTCAGTTCCATCCTTCAACTGCCGCCAGCTGTTAGAAGCTGTGACAGTTATAGAGAGAAGGCTGCCGCAGAAAGCAGAAAGGACATACCCCCTGAGACTGGATAAGCATCTTGAGCTGCCAGCCTGAGGAAAATCTAGCAAAGCTAGATTTCCCCTATTTATATAAACAGCCCCCAAGTCTATGATCGTACCCTTGGCCTTGAGATACACAAACCACAGGTTGAGATCCTAAGGTCTAGAGCAGGGATGCCCAACCTGCGGCCTGCCAGCTGTTGCAAAACTACAACTCCCAGCATGCCTAGACAGACTACAGCTATCAGCTGGCGGGCCGTAGGTTGAGCATTGCTGGTCTAGAGTATAAGCAACTGAGCTTAGAAAAAAACGGCTGGAAAAAGTTAGGGCAAATAAAGATTTGGAAGCACAGGAATATTTTACGTCTTAGCTCATAAGATGCTGGAAGAAGTTTTGACCTTACCTCTTTACCATTCTCAGCATCCGTAAAAATACTTTGCTCATCATCGTCGTGGTACTCCACATCTGATTCACCCATAGCAATGGGAACACAGCCGGAGAGACGAGGGTTGGTCATGTAATCATCACATTCACTAACGACATATTTTTCACCGTTTTTGGCGATGCCACCATTGGTATTACTCCCATCCATGTAGTCATCCTTTTCTTTTCCAGTATCGGACATGTTGATATGATTGTGTGGATTGATGTTGTTTTTGTTCCTATTCTTTGCGGACAGACTTGTTATAAAAGTGTCTCCATTTTTTTTGGGCTTGGTACATAAACTGCGGATAAAATCTATGACGCTTTTTTTGGCGAAGGAAATCCCCTTTTGTATCCTAGCAATAGCTATCTGGAGATTGTTCATTTCACCATCTTCATCTGGAGCGGACAAGTTATCGGCACTGAAGGAACTTAGTAGGAGAGCCAGGAAAAGGTTCAGAACCTGTCAAGATTTAGAAATAAGATAAAATAAATAGTCACATAGTCATATAGTAGTCAGAAAATCCAACATATTCGGGCAATCATTCACATTACATAATTCAGGGGGGTTCGAGGCACAGCCGCGCTGCGGTCGAGTACAACATGGCCAATTAGGCTGCAGTCGCCTCTTGTTCATGACCATGTCCACACTGTATAGCCAGTCTGCGTTGTTAATAGTCACACTGTATTGTAGGTGCCTTGTGGCCATTAACAATGCAGACCGGCTGTGCAGTATAGTCTTCAGTAGTTTAGGCCAAGTTCAGTTATTTGGTCAGTTATTGCCATCACACGTCCGCAACTGTTTAGCAAATCCGCAAAACACGGACACCGGCCATGTGCGTTCCACATTTTGCGGACTGCACATGGCCCCCACTATAATGGAAATGCCTTTTTTTGTCCGTGTCTGCAGACAAGGATAGGGCATGTTCTATATTTTTGCGGAGCTGCGGAACGGAAGTGCGGATGCGGACAGCACACTGTGTGCTGTCCGCATCTTTTTCGGCCCCATTGAAAATGAATGGGTCCGCACCTGGGACTGAGTGAAAACCAGGTACCGGTTAAAAAACACAGAACAGGAGGGAATCTTTTCATTATACCTTATCTCTGAGTAGGCTTCCTACTGGTTTTTGGCTCACAAAAACTGATGGAAATAACTGAAGTGTGAACTCAGCCTAAATAAGAGGTAGCTGCGACCCAATTGGCCTCGACCGAAGCCCGGCCCTGAATGCCCCACAACCGTGCCATGTGGGCATACCTTTAGGGGATGTCTAGTCTAACTTTATACCACTGATTAGTTGGCTTACTTTGTGCCACAGTTTTGGTGCACACGGTCATATCTTAAGCCGTGCCCCTTTCTCACTTGCCCCACATCTGCTAATCCATGCCCCCTTGTCAGATGAGATGAAAATGGTGTCTTTATTAATGTAACACAATGCCGGCATGCCACTTTTGATAGCACCATCATTCTGGTCCATTTTGATACAGAGCGCCATGACGCTGTGATATATTTGCCATGCGGCAGATCCATATGGAGACTGGAGGTCCACATTGGGCTATGCTGCTCTAGTCTTACTATGAAAAGTGATTCTCAATGTCAGCAGACAGAATGTATTAGTGCAGATGTGAGCTTAGCCTAAGGGTCCTATTACACCTGCAGATTTTGCAGCCAATTGTCGGCAATCGCCTGCTTGTCAACGGAGAAGACCGCAGCTGTTACATGCAGTGATCTCCTCCACTGTATGGGGACAAGTGATCTCTACAAGTGATTACACGGCACGATCTGCTGCCGACAAACGAGGATTTTTAAACTTGCTAAAAGTTTCCGATAATCGGCAGCAGTATTACACTCAGTGGCGTACATACAGGGGTCGCAGGGGTCACATTTGCGACGGGGCCCAGCACTCCAGGGGGCCTGGCTGCCTGTGGACCCCCAGGCCCCGCCCCATGCACTAGTGCTGCTGTATTTTTTTATGTCACTGGCCGGAACCCAGTGCTAGCCTCCTGGACTGGTATCCGTGCGGCCCACCCCTTACCCTCCCTGGCCGGCGCTGGCTTCACTGTCCTGACCTGAGCGCGTACAGCGTCAGGACGTAGTGCGTGCGGCGCTCTATGACCTGACGCTGCACGCTGTCTGCATTTCTGGTGGTAAGTATCATGTTGGGGTCTGGGGCTGGCCTGGGCCCTCCCCTGCCTGCCGCTTTATTGATCTGAGGCTTAACACCGATGGGGGCGGCTGGGCTGAGGTGGGAGTCTTTGGGCTCTTAGGTCTGAATGATGGGGGCTGAGTGGGGGTCTGATGGGCGTCTTTCTGATCTGAGGTCTGGTGGGGGCTGATTGGGGATCTGATGGGGGTCTTTGGGCTGATATCAGGTATGATGGAGGGCTGACTGTCTGAAAGAAATCATCATGGTGGTCTGGTCTAAATGGAGAAGATGAAGAAAGAGAACATCTACATCAAATCAGACATCACTGGATGTAAGAGGTATGGGCGCAATATATGGGTGGGGCTGTGTGTGGGTGTGGCTTGAGGGTGGGCGGGGGACACAGGGGCCCCATGATCTCTTATTGCCTGGTGAAGTGCCCCTCCCAAGACCAGACTCTGGATCCGCCACTGGGGCGGCGGCAGGGAGGGGACGGCAGCAGGGGGTGGGGCCCCCATGGATCAGTTTCGCACCGGGGCCCCATGGATTGTGTGTACGCCACTGATTACACTGCCAGATCATTGCTAACAAGCTTTCGTACGAACGCTTGTTAGCGACGATCTTCAGGAGTATCTTCTGGTGTAATAAGGCTTTAAACGTTGATTATAAGGGTTGCCACAGACATAAGCAGACACTTATCTTCAACTTATACACATGCTCATTCAGCTGTCATCTTACAGTATTTCTATAGGCAAGGAGATAAGTGGTCGTCTGACACCACTGGCAGAAAAAAAGGGTAAAAATCTAGCGTTCAAGCAAAAAGTCCTTTATTTCTTCTTAGGACACAGCAAACAAGGATAAAATCCAATATCTCTTAACGCGTTTTGGGCACCTGACCTGTCTGGATCTCGGTGTCTTACAAATGTTAACCAGCCACTAATGTCTTTAACCAGTATAAATGTATCATTCATTATGAATACTTACTCTAGGTACATGTAGATACACTGTGAGATATGTCACAATAGCGATGTGATGTGTGTTGTATTTTTCCCCTGTGAACCATACACCGGATATAATAACGGGCACTTTTCTAAATACAGAAATGTTGAAAAATGTCCCAAAATTGTTTCACTCAACTCACCCACTTTTACGCTATCCATGTCTGCCCTGACGATTTCTAACATACAGTGGAGGAAATAATTATTTGACCCCTCACTGATTTTGTAAGTTTGTCTAATGACAAAGAAATGAAAAGTCTCAGAACAGTATCATTTCAACGGTAGGTTTATTGTAACAGTGGCAGATAGCACATCAAAAGGAAAATCGAAAAAATTACTTTAAATAAAAGATAGCAACTGATTTGCATTTCATTGAGTGAAATAAGTATTTGAACCCTCTAACAAAAAAAGACTTAATACTTGGTGGAAAAACCCTTGTTTGCAAGCACAGAGGTCAAACGTTTCTTGTAATTGATGACCAAGTTTGCGCACATTTTAGGAGGAATGTTGGTCCACTCCTCTTTGCAGATCATCTCTAAATCCCTAAGGTTTCGAGGCTGTCTCTGTGCAACTCTGAGCTTGAGCTCCCTCCATAGGTTTTCGATTGGATTAAGGTCCGGAGACTGACTAGGCCACTCCATGACCTTAATGTGCTTCTTCTTGAGCCACTCCTTTGTTGCCTTTGCTGTATGTTTTGGGTCATTGTCGTGCTGGAACACCCATCCACGACCCATTTTCAGTTTCCTGGCAGAGGGAAGGAGGTTGTCGCTCAGGATTTCACGATACATGGCTCCGTCCATTTTCCCGTTAATGCGAATAAGTTGTCCTGTGCCCTTAGCAGAAAATCACCCCCAAAGCAAAATGTTTCCACCCCCATGCTTGACGGTGGGGACGGTGTTTTGGGGGTCATAGGCAGCATTTTTCTTCCTCCAAACACAGCGAGTTGAGTTAATGCCAAAGAGCTCTATTTTTGGTCTCATCAGACCACAGCACCTTCTCCCAGTCACTCTCTGAATCATTCAGGTGTTCATTGGCAAACTTCAGACGGGCCTGCACATGTGCCTTCCTGAGCAGGGGGACCTTGCGAGCCCTGCAGGATTTTAATCCATTGCGGTGTAATGTGTTTCCAATGGTTTTCTTGGTGACTGTGGTCCCTGCTAATTTGAGGTCATTAACTAACTCCTCCCGTGTAGTTCTAGGATGCTTTTTCACCTTTCTCAGAACCATTGACACCCCACGAGGTGAGATCTTGCGTGGAGCCCCAGAGCGAGGTCGATTGATGGTCATTTTGTGCTCCTTCCATTTTCGAACAATCGCACCAACAGTTGTCACCTTCTCTCCCAGCTTCTTGCTAATGGTTTTGTAGCCCATTCCAGCCTTGTGCAGGTCTACAATTTTGTCTCTGACATCCTTGGACAGCTCTTTGGTCTTTCCCATGTTGGAGAGTTTGGAGTCTGCTTGATTGATTGATTCTGTGGACAGGTGTCTTTTATACAGGTGACTAGTTAAGACAGGTGTCCTTAATGAGGGTGACTAATTGAGTAGAAGTGTCTAACCACTCTGTGGGAGCCAGAACTCTTAATGGTTGGTAGGGGTTCAAATACTTATTTCACTCAATGAAATGCAAATCAGTTGCTATCTTTTATTTAAAGTTATTTTTTCGATTTTCCTTTTGATGTGCTATCTGCCACTGTTACAATAAACCTACCATTGAAATGATACTGTTCTGAGACTTTTCATTTCTTTGTCATTGGACAAACTTACAAAATCAGTGAGGGGTCAAATAATTATTTCCTCCACTGTATGTATATGAAGGCTTCACGTACATGATGATTTTTTTTATGGGGGGGGGGGGGGGATTGTATGTAATTGCCTAAGGCCAGGTTCACATGACCCTGACAACCTGCGGTATCCAATGGCCACACAATTCTGAGGGCCTAGGGGGAGATTTTTCTTTCAAACTGGTGTAAAGTAGAACTGGCTTTGTTGTCCATAGCAACCAATTAGATTCCACCTTTCATTTTTCACAGCTCCTTTGGAAAACGAAAGGTGGAATCTGATTCGTTGCATTGGGCAACTAAGCCACTTTACAACAGTTTAATAAATCTCCCCCCTAGGCTTTACCTGAAAATTGTGCAGCCATGCAGCTATGGAAGGGCAAGATTTGTTGCCCATAGCAACCAATCGCACATCAGCTTTCTTTTCTTAACATGCTTTTGAAAAATGAAAGCTGTGCTGTGATTGGTTGCTATGGGGAACAAGCTAGTTTTTCTTTTAGACAGTTTTCACAAATCTGCCATTGTATGTTTTTAACCCAGAAAACTGGGAAAATATGCACTTATAAATCCGTCCCACTGAGTGCAGAAAAAGTGAAGCAGTTTTCCACGGTAGCCAATTGGATCATGTCTTCAATTCTATAATATGCACTGGAGCACTACAAGCTGAAATGTGATTGGTTGCTGTGCGTAGCACTGTCGTTTTTATTGTGCACTAGTTCTTATATATAAGTTTAATTCTGTATTGGGTAAAATATTCACATACTAAAAAAAAAAAAAAAAACTTCCTGAGTTGCCCGTACACCTACCGCATTGATTACTTAGTATTCTGTATAAGTTTTCTCTCAGATTCCTAGCATTGACAAATGCTCTCTTCATACTTTGCAAGGGAACAATGCTCACAAAACATTAAGTATAATTGCAGCCGCCACAGATAACCTTTATTGTAAAGCGTAGCGGCGCAAAAAAAAAAAAAAGACAAGTGAGGAAAAATTGAGTGTTACAGAATCTCTTTATAGCATGGAATCACAAAAAAGCCGAGCCATTGTACCCACTGTGGCCACCAGCTCTGACATGTGGCCAGGTAAGTGTTCTTGATTTCTGTTTAAGAACAGGTCGAACAAAGCCTTCAAAAAATAGACATGGCCAAATATAGAACCGGGAGAGGAAAAATATATTTAATGTCACATGTACGTTTTCTGTACGAGGAAACAAGTAACAAGGCTGAGAACATATTTTCGTGGTGCCACTCTGAGCGAGTGGGAGTGAGTATTCAGAATGAACAAATGGTAATAAGAGAAATGTTTCAAAATGGAGGCTGCATGCTGCTTTCTTTGATCCATAATGCACTGTGCCCCGTGAAGTCTTAATCTGCGGTATTGTACGATAAATTGCTAGGGTGCAGCATGGGGCTTCTGACCAACTGTAAGCATAACTACAGCTTTTTGAAGCTTGATACTCATGGGTTGAGTGGGAAATTTACATTGTAATTTTTTTTTCTTTCCGTAAAAAAAATAAAAAAATAAATCAGGTGAAAAGCAGGAAACACTGATATAGAATTAACATCAACTCCAGATATCTACGGATTTGTGAAAAGGTTCCATAGAAATGCAGTTTGTAACCTTACAGAATATGTCATTATTGGTGATATTAAGGATTGACAATCTTTATTAATTATTTCTAATGATTATAATAATTGCATTTTATGCGTAACTCTTCGTACCCCAGAAAATGATGTGTGAATGAAGACTAAAGCAGCTTTCACATCTACATCGGAAGAAACAAAGCGGAGATAAAAATCCTTCATGCTAAAAAAAAAAAAAACGCTCTCCCGAAAAGAAACCTAATGGATCCCACTATAGTCAAAGAGATCTGTAAGGCTCTTTTCCTGTCCGTTATTTTTGTTCTTCTGCTCCTATAACGGAGTAGAAGAATGGAAATATTTGCGGTAATGTGAAAGCAGCCTAGGCTGGATATCTAGGCCGTGTGAAGGTATTTTCGTGCCTTCCCAATTTTTGATTACAATGCACCCCAAACAATAAAATGTATTCATAGGTCAGTGATTGGGTCACTGGTAGAGGAGATGTTAATGCCATCTTCATTGGTGGTCTATATGGTGTAGCACAGTCCAAAATAATAAAGACCCCAGACCAAATAGATGCCAAAATAAGTACAGATCTCTAAGTAAATACTGAATATCCCCAGGATACATCTCAAAAATACTGACCCAGACAAGACCCCAGAATATAGACCCCTGAATAACTACCAACCCCAATAATAAAAACCATCCTAGACTAACAGACCACTAAATCAATATATACCAGGCTCCGACTATACCTGTGAATAAATATCTACCCCATAATAAATACAGACCCCAGATCAGAACCAAAATAAGCGCAGATCCCTAAATTAACTACAGACCCCAAACCAGGCCCCTAAGAGAAGAAGGCCTTACAGTGCCTCAGCTGATAAATATGTAGTACGAGTATGTCACATAGAGGTTATTCAGGAAGAAACCAAACAGATGGGATCTTCCTGGAATATCGACTAGCATTTTTTAAAGGGGTTTTCCAAGATTTTAATACTGAAAACCTGTCCTCTAAATAGGTCTTCAGAATCTGATCGGTGGGGTCCAACACCTGCGACCCCCACTGATCAGCTGTTTGACAAGGCACCAACGCTCCTGTAAACACCGTGGCCGTCTTTCAGCTCACCAAGCACAGCGCCATACATTGCACAAGGCTATGCTTGCTTTCGCAGAATCTTTCTCCGTTGCTAAGGGTACTTTCACACTTGCGGCAGAGGATTTTAAGGGTCTGCGCATGCGCATACCGGAAAGACGGATCCGTCCTTCAGGTATTTCTACATATACATATACATTCCTATGGAAATTAATGCCGGCATTCCGGCATGTGTCCCGGCATTTTGGACGGAGATAAAACCGCAGCATGCTGCGGTATTTCCTCAGTTCCAAACGCCTGACAGTGACTGAACTGGAGACATTCTGATGCATCCTGAACAGATTTCTATCCATTCAGAATGCATTGGAATAAAACTGATCAGTTCTTTTCCGGTATTGAGCCCCAATGACGGAACTCATTGCCGCAAAAGTTGGCCGCAAGTGTGAAAGTAGCCTAACCCCAAAATAGGACAACTATGTAGAAAAACGTGGACAGTGCGGAAAAAATATGGTAAAAAGTACTGCACATGCAGTTTAATACATCGCTCCAAAATATTTCCTAGAACTGGTTTGTCGAATATAGAACAAACTGCAAACATTTTGCATCTTTTAGCAAATCAATTCTCTCTGCATTGTCCATAGATATGTTATAGATACATTTCCAAATTCCTTTGAAAGGTCAGCACTCAGTATTAGGTCCCATTGACACGAATGTGGGACCGCCATGTCCATGTTGGGGGTCAGAAAAACGCAGGCACCACCCATGTGAACTCCACATCGCAGTATCGCAGTGTGGACCCATTGACTTCAATTGGTCTGCGATCTACCAGATGCAGCGATAGATAGGATATGTTCTATCTTTTGTGGCACGAAGGCACGAACTTGGAAGCACACTGAATCACATGGAAGTCTTGTGTGCTTCCAGGTCCGTGTGTCCACGCCTCAAAAGATAGGACCCGTTGAAGTCAATGGGTCTACACAGTGATGGGGAGTTTAAACGGCCAGTGCCCGTGTTTTGAGGACCCGCAGTTTGCGGTTCGCAACATGGACTGTCTGGTCCCACGGTCGTGTGAATGGGACCTAAACCCACTTTTACTCTGTCAGTGTTTGGTCAATCCAATCCATCAGTGATTGGGAGCCTAAAACAGGAGTAAATACTACACGGGGAAAAGGTATAAGGCCTCTTGCACACGACTGTATGTCCCCCGAGACATACGGTCCGTGAGCGGGCCATATGTCCTGGAGCGGCATTGATCGTGCGCACGGAAGCAGTGCACGTTGGGCCGCCCGCAGGGCTATTGTCCGGCACTCATATGATCATTGTGCAGGATATCAATGTAATCTATGATGCTGTGCGCTCCCGTGCGCACGATCAATGCCGCTCCGGTACATATGGCCAGCTCACGGACCGTATGTCTCGGAGGGCATACGGTCATGTGCAAGAGGCCTAAGTGAAAGATCTGCACCTGTTCTGTGGTTTTGACCCGCTCCTGGTTTTGACTCACAATCACTGATGAAAATCCCTGACCAAACACCGACTGCGTGAAAGAGAAACATAGGGTCATTTACTAAGATCACGACTTTTTAAATGTCTGTGCACCAAAATTTTGTTGTACAGGCGTTTTTACTGGGGAGTGGTGGGACTGGGCCATTAGCCTAGGCAAATTTACAAACATTTACGCTTGTTTCCAGATATAAAAGACGCTTGAAATCTACACCAGTCAGGGACTGCTGTAAATTTAAAACTAGGTGCACGTACTGCCAGCGAATGCACCGAATTTAAAAAGAGGTGCACGCCTCCTCAAAAATGAATTTTGTTATATGGCACATGTGTGCGTCATCTTGTAAGTAGTAACTGAAATAACACTCCATACCCCTGACTGATTGCTGGTACATTGGTGTGACTATATAAATAGCATATCATTATTATGTAGAATCGCTTAAAAATGTATTGATAGAGGTTAAAAACTTTCACTCTACCATTCACTGTGTTGAACATAATTGCTTTTGAATAAAATGCAGGACAAAATTGCTTCCTCTTAGCACTTTTTGTCACTGCGACACAATTAATGCAATCTTCCAAATGTCACTAATTCAAGGATGTGCATTTTTTCTCTTCAGACAGTGACTCATATATTGTTGTGGTGCATTCAGACACCAGTATCAAAGAAGTTTCAAGACTTCAAACGGAAGAGGTAATAACTGTTCTTAGTTATAACTCTTTAAATAGATTCCATCAGGGGTCTCCTACTCTTCCAATTCTAAAAGAAAAATTGAAACCAAGCTTTTAAAAGAAATGATAGTTTTTGGTGGAAAACTTATTAAAACTATCATTTTAGGTGGCTTTTCATGATAAGGTGTTGTGGGTGCCTATGAGAAATATCACTATATCTGGCCATTATAATGACTTGTATTCTGCATATTTCACCAGTTTCCCCTCTGCAGGCTCCATCTCGAATTTCCACTTATCATCCCCAGAATGGACAGAAACTAGCTGATGTCTCCAATAGACAGCACACATAGGGAAAAGGAGATCCTGTCCCTCTATCTCTCTGCAGCACATCCTCATAAGTAGTAGCATGGAAAACATTATACTAT
The DNA here is from genome assembly GCA_033119425.1 of Bufotes viridis. Lineage (NCBI taxonomy): Eukaryota > Metazoa > Chordata > Amphibia > Anura > Bufonidae > Bufotes > Bufotes viridis. Next base: position 334,517,700 of record CM065593.1, on the reverse strand, counting down.
ACAATTATACAGTGTCAATAAACAAAGCACTATAGTTGTACCCTGCACTGGGGTAAGATAGAAAACAGAGTTAAAGGCTATGTACACCTTGCATTGTGCTCATTTTTAGCTAAAAATTCATTTTTTTATTCGTCTATATTAAAAATTTTGAACCATTGTCTTTTCGCAGCCTTGAGTTTATCCTGTAGCAGGATCTGAATTTTCACTGTGTTCCGTGAGGCGGCTCAGCTGACAACTCCTTAAGTCTGATCTCTGATCTTATAAACACTCATTATAGCTCAATTCTTATCGTACTGATGAGAGTGTGGCTTAAATAAGTGTTGATGGCCTCTTAGTAATTTAGAGATAAGGCTTGTTAGATGACAGCATAAATCGAAAGTAAAAAGTGTAAATCACACAGATAAAAAAACTAAACCTTTTGTGACAGAATGGCTCAATATTTTTAATAAATACCAAATATTATTTTTTTTTAGCCCAAAATGAGTAAAATGTAATGATTAAAAAAACTGCCCCTGAAGGTGTACATAGCCTTTAAGGCTGAGTTCACATCACCATTTAGCTCTCTGTTCTTCTAATCTGTCAGAAGAACAGAAAAATTAAAAAAATTGATCTGTTATTTTGAGCATCAGTTATGTTCTTTTAGCATCAGTTGTCAGTTGAAACTCCCTCCCCCCCTCCATAGATTTCAATGGGCTGCGAGTAACCTGATCCCTCAGCGAGCTTCTAGCAGGCAGTAAAAGTTTTGCTTCCACTGCAGTGTAGAGGTGTGGCAATCTTCTCCCCGCCTTCCAAGGGGTTTAAATTACTGTGAAAGCTTCCATTGTCCTTGCAAAGGAACAGTCTCCTTACCGCACTATGAGTGGCTTACTCAGCACATCATAGTGCCTAAGCTGATCTTACACCATAGCGCATCTCTGGTAAACTGGCAACTGGATGTCATTGCTCGTCACTGATGTCCCTAGTTGGTTAACGACCCGGTCTGCCACCTGATACTGTTTAGGTGGGTTGTAGGGAGATCATTTATTTTCTCCCATTGATAAGTAAGCTGCTTGGAGAGTTTGTCATGTCCATTTGTATCTGAAGAAGGTACAGTAACCCTGAGATGCTTTATGTGATGGATCCAGTAACGTCCATTCTGTTCTTCCTTGATCAAGCGCTTCCCTGGTCGAGCTTTCCATGGAGGCTCCTTGAGGATTCTTCACACCTTATTTATTTTGTCTCTGACATTTAGATTTGGTTCTTGTGACAGCCACTGAAGTCGGCAGTACAGCCCTATGTAGCGCCCAGAGCTGTTTTTCTTCTTTTTTATTTTCTCCCTGAACTGACAGTCTATCTCATATCTTAAAGGTTTTTTTTGGGAATTAAGAAAATGAAAATACTTAAATATTACTTTATTATAAATATATTCCCAAATACCTTTCATTAGTTATAATGGCTCGTTTTGTCTAGGGAGCAATTATTAGGAGAAATAATGGCCGTCATCCTATTAGTACACACAAAACCTGTCCTAACCACACAGGAGAACAAGTTACAGTACTTCAGAACACTGAGCTAAAGAGCTGGCTCATCCTCCTCTCTCCTCTTCTTGTCATGGAATATGTTCCTGAATACAGCTTAATATGATCTTTAGCTGAATCTCTGTAGGAATGAAGTTCATGAGGAGATGAAGTACAGAGGGGAGGTTGTGGCTAATGGGCAGCAGTACTTGTATGCAATCTTTATTACCACAGCCCCACATTACCACAGCCTGTCATGTCGGTCCTCTCTGCACATCATGTGTCCTCAGGCACTCCATTCCTACAGAGATTCAGCTGAAGATCTTATCAGCTGTATTCAGGATCATAATCCCTGAGAAGTAGAGTAGAGAGGAGGATGAGTTAGCTCTTTAGCTCAGTGAAGTAACTTGTCCTGCTGTGGGATAAGGACAGGTTTTGTGTGTACTTCTAGGACGGCAGCCATTTTATTTTCCCTGATGATTGCTCCCCAGACAAAAAGACCTATTATAACTAATGAAAGGTATTTGGGAATATATTTATAATAAAGTACTATTTAAGTATTTTCATTTTCTTAATTCCCAGAGAACCCCTTTAAGATAAATTTTAGGACAAATTATTAATGTAAGAGGTAGAAGGAGAAAAGAAGTAGCTGATAAGTGAAAACAGAGGAGGTTTCTATTATAAGTTTTATATATCCCTTAGTACTAACACATTTAATTAGTAGCACTAGGACAGTTCACAAACTATGCAGTTTCAGGAATACTGCCATCCTTGGCTCAAAATACAATAATCATCCCGTTTTGCAACTCTGATAAATTGCGTATTTCAGCCATGACAGCAACGAGGGATATGCATGCAGACAGCAGGGGTGTTGCTAGGTTAAAACATTTGGGGCCTGGATGTTTTGTCCCAGGCCCCGAATGTACTGTCTGCTAGACATATACCATGTAAAATTGAATCACTGCGCTGCAGTGCCACCACACTGAATCAATTGCACAAGGCTCCTTGCTCAGCTGGGCCACAGATGCTGAAAAAACAAGGGTGACTACCAACCAGGACTAACTGCAGGAGCTGAAGGACCTGTGATGATCTCATTGTCAGGTGATCTGTGCTAGAGGCAGAGCTCAGTGCTGGAGAAGGACCTGCGATGATGTCACCATTGTGTGATCAGTACAGGAAAGTACAGCGCTCAGCAGTGAAGAGTAGGGTCCTGATTACTACAAAGGGTTCTATAGTAGTGCTTATAGATCAGACTTTTTACTGAGGGCATTATAGGGGGCCTTACTACTGAGAGGGCTATAGAGAGCTTTATTACCACTTATTTCTACTGATGGCTCTGTGGGAGCATTATTAATATTGAAGGGCTCTTCTACTAATGGAGGGACTCTTGGGGAGCATTATTATTATTGGTACACTGTAGAGGGAACTATTACTAATGAGGGCCCTCTAGGAGGGAATTACTATTGGTGGGAGGAGCACTATTACTATGGGAAGGACTATCTGTATGGCTCTATTATTTCTTCAGGGTAGTATTTAGGGGCACTGGGGAACACAGCAAGCAGCAGGATACCACTGTTGGGACCCGAGGTTGGGGGAGAATGATAGAAAAGTGAGGAACCTAAGATGTTTGTGCAGAGACAAGACGTGGCTAAAAGAAGTTGTCTGGGCCGAATAAAGAAGATGATGACATCTGAAAACATTTACATCAGAGAAGACGTCACCTGTGAGGCACTGGATGTGAGAGGTATGTGGTGCTGTATAGTCTATTATGTTTGGAAGTGTCTATGCAGCAAGTAAAGCAGGGAAAATGTCTTTAGTGCTAATGCGGGTGGGAAGGGGGAGGGGGAGCGTCAACTTGGGCCATATGCATTTGGGCTTGGGATCTGGATATTTTGAGACCCTAGCAATGCCCCTGGCAGACAGCCTATCACACACCTTATATACCTACCTCGCCAGCTTATTTATGAGCCGACATCAAAAGTACTGTAAGAACTGCTTATAATAATATGATTCGACTGTGTATATAAAACTGACAGAGATTTTCCCTACAGTACAATTTACTTTGAGCTTACCTGTTAGCACATTAAAGGCCCTATACACATTAGTGTATTAGAGAACAACGGGTTCAGCTGACTGTTTAATGTTATTGGGGAGCTCCCGACATATCAATAGTCGGTGAAGAGAAGAAACTGGCAAAAGGATAATTTTCACTCCATCGCTTTGCCCTCCCTGGAGATAAACTCCCACCAGAGGTGTCTGTCAGTGGCTTTCTGCACTCTTCCCATTAAATACACATACATGTTTGGCCGAGCCGAACATCTTTGTGTATGAGGGAATTATGAAGGATTCAGGAGACATATCTGTTGACCAAACCATCATTCGGCTGACAGTTATTGAACAGGGATAGCCACCTTAAGACTTAAAGGGTCTTTGCCACCATAGACATTTATGACATAGTCATTGGGACCAGCTCTAGCACTCCCACGTATTTGGAGAGTCTCACTGGCATGGGACAAAACCAGATGCAGTCAAAACAGACCCTTTTTTTTCAACAGCTTACACCCCTTTTATGTTCCAAAATATACCTGGTATTATGGGTTCCCTAACATTTTTAATCTAAATCTTAGTGTACTGCTAAATTAGCTGAATATATCAAAGTTCTTCATGTTTAAGAAAATGTCAATTCAATAAATGTAATCCTCAACCAAACAGAAGTAGGCATCAGAAATTATTTTGGCAATGTAGAAATACAAGTATGAAGGTACCCACTAGAGAGAGCAGCAATTTATTTCAGAAGATTCTTATAAAACTTAGATTCTAAGTTACATAGGCCATTTCTTTCTACTTGACTGCAGGGTCCACAGTGAGAATGTCACACTCTGTAGTCATTGCCACTATTCCAGACGGTGTTACATGTGCATTTTTATATCCTACCAAGTAAGCAATTTTCCTATAGATCACATGCTGTGATCAAATCAATCCCATAATATACGCTGTGGCACGTTACTCCAGGTGCCACTCTTCTTTTTTCTTTTCTCCATAGCTAAAAAAGTCACTCTATTTTGTCTGAGTATTTGCATAAATCTTATCACATGCATAATAATAACATAGCAAGTAACCCAAGACTATTGAGTGAGGATGGTATGCAATAAAGTTAGGAGGAGGCAATGTAAGAGGTATGCATATAGCGAAGAAAGCCAGTTGGGCTGCCCAAAAATGTAGACAACTGAAATCTTTTTGCTAAAATTTTTACAGAGCACTCACTGTGATTATTAAAAACAACAGGAATATAGAAAAACTTAAACTCTACTACAAATAATATGCTGACGTCCAATTTACCTGGTGGGGTACAATTCAAAATCTTATTAACTGCAAATTAATTTTTGCTCTACATGCAAGTCAATTATTCTGCTTTGTTTCAGCCGCCAATATAGGTAGGAGAGTAAATACAAAGCCCAGGGGAAGAAAGGAGGCATTAGTCATATAAATGTAAGCATATGCAAGATAGCAGGGGAAGCCTCTTTTACTGACGTGTAAGCCATTGGCATGCTGTGGTTATTCATTAGAGTGTCCAACAGGCTTATCAATGGGAGATTGTTTTGTAGGAAGAAATAAATACTCAAATTGATCTTGGGCTTTTTTGAGTACAGTAGAACCGTCTGTATTTACCAGCTGCCAAGTGGAGTTAATCTGGAGAAAAGTCTTTGATAAAATACGATGCCCAAGCGGTAAGCCTCGATCTATTTTCATGTGCAATATGTTTAACATCTGTTATTGGCTGGTCTGTAGGTTTTCCATTGTGCTATTATTATTTTTTTAGTTTAATTAGACATCCATTGGTCTCGGGAGTTTTTGGGATTAAAAAGAAATTATAGAATGAAAAGTAAATGAACCAAAAAGTTTATGATAAAATAAATGCCGACCAACCATGGCTTCAAACATTAATTGTGAATAGCTTCCACAAACATATCTGCCATGAGATAGAACATACACAGAGAAGGTCACTTTAAAAAAAATTGCCCAAGATTAAGAAAAAATATGGCTGCTTTACTTCAGAAACAGTGTCACACCTGTCCACAAGTTGTGTGTGATATCACAACTCAGGATCTTTCATTTCAATAGGTACAGTTGCAGTGAATGGAGGGGCACAACCCTTCTTCATTTCAGGGCACACTGTGGACTTTGGGGCCTCCTGTCTGCTGGTGGCTGTGGTGCACTTGATGTTAGGTATATGGGTAGCAGGATGAAGGCAGGGGAACAGGGGCCTGGGTCAAATATGAAGACCGATGACCAGACCGGCTTGGTTATACTAAAATATAGCCTCTTTTTTACTGAATAGGTTATGGGTGTCACAATGCAAATACAAGCAGGAGGCACATTTCTCAGGTATATTACTGAGTAGGCTTTCCCAAAGGCTGTATGTAGGGGCTATGATGGTGGTTCTCCCTGAGTCTCTTTCTATAGATACATGCAATTTTCCTAAATGACGAAGGCAAACAATTTTGTTCAATATTTCTCTACAATGCCCAACTGTGGGGTGCAGTCCTAGATCAGATGGTCAGTTCATCTCAGTAGTGTGACGGGTGCCAGAAGCAACATAACCCAAACCACATGCACTAAAATCTACAGCTGTATGCATGTGTTACCTTTACTGTCTCTGTCCAAGCATAGCCCCTTAAAAGCAATTCAATTCTTCTTTCCCTCAGAAGGTGTTTTTTTTGCAAAGCTGCTCTTCTGACAGATTTTGACTCACAGGGATGGTGTCTCCCTGTAAAATAATTATTTTTTCCTGCCCTGCTTTAGCTTGTCTGAATTACACACTAAAAGCAGAATACACAACCTCACTCTTGGCCTTCTTGCCAACAACACTAGGCAGTGGAAAGTAGGAACAGCCCACCACTCAGCAACTATTACTAAGAACTGCCAGCTAACTATCGTCTTCCCATACTCAGCCTTTTGAGATACACAGTACATAGTAAAGTCACATTAGCCAATTGTACCACTGAAATTGCACATCTCAGTAACATCTCAGTAAACATCCTGACAACTTTAGAAGTAAACCATAACATGTTATTACATTAAACCTTAAGCAGTGAACCATAGCATTAACTCTTTAGCAGTGAACGAGAGGGCAATAGCAGCCATGCTTTTCTGATGTTGTAAAATCCCTTTAACGTGTCCACACTAGTGTTTGGCAGCTCAGTAGGGGTTTCTGGTATTGTTTAGTGTTAAGTGCGAATATTCGAATCACGAATTTTAATCGCGAATATTGCCACTTCAAGAATTCGCAAATATTTAGAATATAGTGATTTATCGCAAATATCGGCACTTAGCATTATCCCTAGCAACCAATAGGAAAGTTGCCTACCCCTTAGTGTTGATCGCGAATATTCTATTTTTCACAATCAAGTAAATAACAATTGGAGATCACGAATTCTCGAATTTGTGAATTTATGGCGAATGTTCGTCCAAAAATTCGCTAAATATCACAAATTCGAATATTTCCTATACCGCTCATCTGTTGACTGCTAGAATAGCACCGTCTGCATTAATCTGTCAAAAATAACATACAGACGCATCCATTCTTTATTGGTCTCTTGATGCACTTTCTGTATAACAATGGTCCGTTAAATACACTCTTTCCAAGGCTTTTCAATGGTTTCTTGTTGTCTTTCATGAACAGAAATGGGACGACACAGCAGCAGATTATCGGGGAGGAAGCGTTCCTTCAGGACAATTGCCCGCTCGCTGATGGAGGAGACTGCTGCATTTACATGATAAATTAGATGGGCCTGCTGGCCCGTCCCCTTCCCCACCCACCCCACGCCCCATTTTTAAGACCTGACGTGAGTGGAGAAAAGTCGTAGATTATCACTTAGTAAATAACCCTCTATGTCTTTCCTTCACCCAGGTTCTGGGGGCTACACCATTGAGAGTTATCCCATTTGTATTCCTCTGTTCCCATCATTCTATTGTTATACTGTATACCTACAGGTAGAAAACATCCAAATTTAGAAAACATGTATAAAAGAAGTTTAGCCATGTTGCTGTAGCAACGACCATTTCCTAATGAAATGTAGAAAAAACAAACAAAGTCTTTTGTCACGGGGAACTAATGCATGTTTTGGGTTGTGCAGAGTAGTCAATGTTCGATTAGATGCCTTTAAATATGTATTATTATTGCTGAGTTGCCTGTAAACGGTGATGGAGCTATAGAGGATGCAGAGATAAAAAGTTTCACTCCGGCCTTGCTCCTCCTGCTTCCTCTGCCAACCTCTCCTTCTTGATTGACAGGGCCAGGTCCCTACATAGTCATCTCACTTGGCCATGTCAATCAAGAAGGAGAGGGAGAGTCCGGCAGAAGAAGAAGGAGGATTTTCTGACTTCCTTTACTACAGTAACTGTCAGACTGACAACTACACAAGCTAGACAAGACAAGTACATGGTAATTACAGGGACAGCAATTTCTGACCTCACCTGTATTACCATAGCCACACTCAGGGCTACCTGGCATAAATATACATGCAGAAAACCTGAAGAAATACACTGTGGATGGAATATCACGAATTACAATGCCAACTAATCATGAGTATAAAAAAATAAATCTTGAATTTCATAAACCGGTTCAGTGGAGTTAATTTCTGGTATTTGAAATTACAGTTATGCTTTTCTGTAATTGTCTGATGGACCCTAGGAAAATTAATTTTCTAGTTGTCTGTAAGAGGTGCCTAAAAAATAATCACCACTAATCTACTCCTACTATTACTACTCCCAAGGAGGCCCAAAACTACCATTACTGCAAAACACACTCCATGTAAAGGCATATGAAAGTTAACGCCACCCATGCCGAATTGCTTCTGTTGGAGAATAGCTATATAATATGGTGCGGTAAGAAGGGACATATGGTGACACATGGACTGCTTATGCTAGGACTCTATGGGGGGAATTTATCATTCTAGGGCCCACCAGTAAAATTTTGTTTGGGGACACGCTGTAAAGTTATGTGCAAATATTAGCTGCTCACACAGCGGCAGCAGTAGTAATACACTACAAGATGATGGATTATGAGGGTCCATGCAGTGACTTTGAGAGGTCCGATCCCTGGTGAAAAAGGATACTACCCGGCCTGTCTATAGAAGCCGGGTAGTCTGTTAAATAGTATATGCAGTTTCATACAAATATATCTGTGTGTAGCGCAGTCAGTCTACTGTGCCATGTGCCACTTGTGCAGGGTATGGGGGACTAGGGCCCACCTTTCTCAGGGGCCCACCAGGGGATTCACCTGTTCCCCAGTGGGCCAGTCCGAGCCTGGCTACACGCCAAGCCACTCTCTTAATCACCACTGGTAACAATCAGTGAGGGCTACAAGAATGACATCCCTCCTGACAGCCATCCTGTGATTTCCAGGTTTTATTGAAATCTTCCTCCTTCATAAAGAAGTGATATTGAAAAGTAAGATTAAGTACGAATTGGGAAAAAAAAATGTAAGAGAATGATCTTTGGGGAGGGTCTAACAGTGAAAGTAAAGGCACCTCCAACACTATTTGTATAAGGCATACACTGGCTCATAGATCTGTTGGCACACCAGCATATGATGATGTATCATCTATATATTGCTGTAAGGCAACTAATTCACCAACTTATACATTTTTTTTCTTTGTTTCAATCGTATTATTTCCCTATATTTTGTGTTGTGGTGCGGCACAAAGCCATACCGCTACTTAAAGAACTGTGGCAAAGTCACATGTTAATGCATGCAGTTTTACTGTTTTCTGTCACAATTGTGAATTTTCTTTCTGTTCCTACTTCTAAGTCCTCGTGCACATGACCCTATGCATTTTGTGGTCCACAAATTGTAATTATTGTGAAAAAAATATAATTATGTTATTTTGGGCACACATTGCACAATAATCAGTTTCACTAACATCAAAACAATGTTGATGCCACACGAGCCGAAGATTAATTCAAGATTTTGTAAAAATGTTGTTACTTACCACTAGATTTCCTATAACCATAACAAGCATGAAGACAAGGATGCACAAAGGTTGGCCGCTAACCTCCATGCAATCCCACATGGTCTCAATCCATTCTCCGCACAAAACTCGAAACACAATGAGGAACGAATGGAAAAAGTCGTTCATGTGCCATCGTGGTAACTTGCAATCAGCGCTAATCTTGCAGACACAATCCATGTAGTTCCGTCCGAACAACTGGACTCCAACAACAGCAAAAATAAAAACGATGATCGCCAAAACAAGGGTTAAGTTTCCGAGAGCCCCAACTGAATTGCCAATGATTTTGATGAGAGTATTCAATGTTGGCCAAGACTTTGCCAGTTTGAAAACCCGAAGCTGAAACAAGACAAAATAAGTTTTCGTTTCCTACATGTAATAAAATAGATCCAAAATGTATGAAATGGAAAATCAGATCACAACTAAACACTACAGGAAGCAGTATAGAGCTTACCAAGCGGAAAGAACGTAGAACGGACAGATTTCCCATACTGGAGAGACTGGACAAACAGAATTCCATTAAACTGAGTGTTACAATGATGCTGTCAAAAATATTCCATCCCTGCTGGAAATAGTAATAAGGATCTAAGGCAATAATTTTGAAGACCATTTCAGCTGTAAAAATACCAGTGAAAACCTGTAGACACAAAAAGGAAACAACTCAGAATGCATTTAGAGGAAGGAGATGGCAAAGCAAATTCCACATTGAAAAGGAATGTTTAAATTGTTTAAATCACATTTTTTAGTTAAATGTTACTTTGGAACTTTTGGTCAGTTTTTTATTTTTCTGTGTTACTATATTTAAAAAAAAATGTAGCTAAAGCCACATTTACACATACATGGATTTTCACAGACCACGATCCGTGAAAACCTGTCCTGCCTGCTGAGTGCACGAGCGCACGGCGTCATTGGTTGCTATGACGCCGTGTGCTCCGTGCCGCCGCCGCTGTACAGTAATACACGTGTAGATAGTGTATTTTTGCCTTTTTTTTTTCTTATGACTCATATCTCTCATTTTATTTTTGTAAGTAAAGTAGTAATTGCAGTTACAACTGGACCCTGGGTTACTATTTTCTGCCCCTAGTGGTAATCACAGGAATTTTATCATTTAACTCTTTTATTTTAAGAAATGGATTTTAAATCTGTCATTTTAAATCTACTTAGACTACTTAGACAAAAGTAAAATGGGGTTCACAAGTTTACACTTTAGGGGGCCGTACCCTAGAGGTGAATTTTATATTTTTGAAACAACCAAAACATCTGCAAGTATCTATGGGAATTCTGCAGCAACAAAATCTGCACCAAATGTTGCTATTTTTTTGCTGAATGCATAACATAAATGTTGTGGGTTTGCAGCAGATTTCATCCTCTGCGTTGCACTGAAAAAGGCGAAATCTGCTGCAAAATTCTACAACATAAACTGACATGCTGTGATTTTGTTAAATTCTCATCCACATCCTGCTACTTTAAATGGTGTGGCTTTTCCGTATTCAATTCCGCTGTGGAAAATCTGCACCATACACATACTTACCGACTTTGCGGTTGGTAAATTCAGGGCAAATAGATCCCACCCAGGATTGCGCCCAAATAGTACCGGACCACCTGTTTTGGAGGTTTTTATCAGCACCACCCATTTTTGTCAGTTAGAATTTGCAGGGACTGTCTCCCAGCAAATTCAGGACAATTGACAACTATGTATATTCTTTAACGTGCAGCCGGAGTTGGACTGGGGATCCTTGGGTGCACCAGAGGAAATTATTCTCAGGGCCCAACTCAGATATCATCAATAACATCTAATAGGTTTGATTCAAAGAAATAGACACTTGTTGCAAGTTATTGGGTTGAAAGGCAGCTCCAAATTTTGGACCACTGTGGTATCAGAACCTGGGCCCACCAGAGGATCTTCTGGTACTCTGGTGGGCCAGTCCAAACCTGCGTGCAGCCGTACCCTACAGGTGTATTTCCATATTTTTGAAACACTCAAATGAACAGGGCTCTATTAAGGTTTTACAACGTGCACATGCTCGTCATTTACAGTAGCAATGGTACGTCTGTGGTGGTCATACAAACAGACTCAGGTTCTGTCAATCTTAATTTTCTCCTCTGCGTATTCAGTTTGCAGAAGATTTCACTATTTAACCTTTGGGTTGACCTGAAAAAACATTGCACTGAAACCGAAATGAATATATCATTGATTTATTAAAACAGGGGCACAAATGGGTTCACATATTGGTTTCCCTCTCTCGTACTGTATGCATTGGCCAAGCTGTTCTTATGCCAGGATATGATGTAATTCCAGGCAACATCACAGATATGGCAGCTCCCAGAGGAAAAGCAAAGATGCTTCCAAGGTCTAAATAAAGCTGAACGAGCCTAAGAGCAGCTACTTACTATATGAACTTTTGAAATGTTGCCTGGAACAAGTTAAGTGATGTGTTCTTTTAAGCTTTTTATTCTCCTTCATGTAGATAATGCATTGTCAATAACAAGTCTGCCCTTCGATCGCTCGCGTTTTAAATGCAGTTTACAATTACTGTAAACAAGCAAGAGCCTCTGGGAACACGCTGACTCTAGGGTGCACGTATCCTAACTTCCTTGGCACTTTGCTTGTATGGTACATAACAACGTCTCATACATAGATTTTTTAAAATCATAGAAACCTTAAAATAAGTGGAAATCGCTTAGACAGACCAAAAAAATCTGATGTGGACAGTGTCTGATAATTTTAATATATATTTTATTATGTTGCCCCATAGGAGATCAATTAATGTTCAATTGTCTGCTTTGTCTATCTCTTCCATAAGAAACAGAATTGCTTCGATATTTTGGTTTATATCAGTTATTCTGTTTAGTCTTACTGGATTCTTCATTATCATTTGTCCATCATAGGCTATCATTATTCACTCATTGATAGGGATGAGCGAACCCAGTGACGTTCGGGTTCGCCTGGTTCGGCCGAACTTCAGGTCAAAGTTCGGGACCCAAACTTGACCTGAACACCGAACCTGAACCCGGACCCTATTAAAGTCAATGGGGACCCAAACTTCACTTTATTATTTTCTATTATAACATGGTTATAACGAAAAATAATAGCATTCTTAAGATAGAATGCTAAATAAAATGTCCATTGAGGGGTTAAAAATAATTTTAAAAAAAACTCATCCACTTGATCGCGCAGACGGTATCCTTTTTATTCTTCAGGACCTGCAAAAGGACCTGCGATGACGTCACCGCACTCACCACACAGCCAGTATCCTCCTCTTTCTTCAGGACCTGCAAAAGGACCTGCGAAGACATCACCGTGCTCAACACGTGGTGAGCGCGGTGACGTCATCGCAGGTCTTGCTGAATAAAGATAGAACATCAAATAGATGAGGTAAGTTTTTTTATTATTTTTAACCCCTCAATGGCCATTTTATTTAGCATTCTATCTTAAGAATGCTATTATTTTTCGTTATCACCATTTTATAACAGAAAATAATAAAATCACCCGAACACCGAACCCGAACTTCACTGAAAAAGCCCGGGTTCGGGTCCGGGTATCCGAACTCGCAAAGTTCGGTATGAACCCGAACTTTGCAGTTCGGGTTTGCTCAACCCTACTCATTGACAAAAAATAAGGAATCAAATGACACTTTCTATGTGTGAAGGTAATGATGATGATAACCCTGTTGGAGCACCTCTAGCCAGTATACAACATGAGATTCAGTTGGGCATGGAGGCATACAGGTTCTGTATGGTATCCTGTGGCATATTTTCCCACAGATGTTGCAGTTGGTCCTGTAGATCCTGCACAGTCTTAGGTTGCCAGAGCTAACGACCCAGCTGGTGCCATAAATGCTCGATTGGTGAAAAATCTGGCAATGAAGCAGGCAGAGGAAGTGTTATAATCTGGGGGAGACATTCCTGAAAAACCCTTGCTATGTGTGGGGGAGCATTATGTTTCTGAGAAATGCCAGTTGAAAGTCCTTCCATCTGCACATATCACTGAACTGTTAGTGCCCCTCATATCACTACTAGGGGTGACTGACTGTTGTACTGAATCGATCCCAGGTTAATCACATCCGCAGTTGGGGCAATGTGTTGCTTCACAGGCATGCACAAACCCAACTGTTGGTAAGGGTTCCCAAAAAGAACCTGGATTCATTGCATTACATGGTTCCAGTCCATAGCAGTTCAGGTTTCTCAATAACTACATCACTGCAAACAAAAGCGATGGGGGTTGGCAGGACATCTGTGTCTGGATGGTGGACAACAAAACTGTGGAAGTTACTTGTGCTTGTCAGCAGAACACACAATCCTTTCTAAAGGTGGTCTCTCTGAGTTGTCCAAAGCCTGTTCGCCGAAGATGCGTTCCTTCACGTAGCCACTGCTCCCAGCACCTCCTAACAGTCAAAATGGCCTGGATGGTGGCCAATTTGTCAAAAATTCCATCCTGCTTCTTCTAGTCTAATAATGCCCACCCTCTCAAAGTCTGTCAACTGAGAAAAATGTCTTTGAGTGTGTTATACAGGCATTTCTAGCAGTCAAGGATCTCTCACCAAGAGGTACACTACCCAAAAGTAGCCTCTGAGATCTTTTTTATAGGACAGCGGGGGAAGCACTTTTATGCTTTCTTGTGACAAAACCTGGTGTCTAGTCAGACCACACCAGTAATCAGTTACATATCTGCCTGAGACGTGACTGCTTTTTTTTTTGTCAATGAGTGTAAAGGCGGATTCTCACCAGCGTTAGGAATCATGTTATAGTGTTACGGAATATAACAGAATTTTAGGACGTAATGCAAAACAGAACCCGTTACAAGGCATTCCATTTTGCTATGTCCTAATACATGTCTATGGGCACATGTAATGATTCAGTTTTTTTTCTGTTATGCATGATGGAAAAAACTGACCCGTTATATGTGCCCATAGAAATATATTAGGGCAGAGCAAAACGGAATGCCTTGTAACAGTTTCTGTTTTGCATTACGTCCTAAAATTCTGTTATATTCCGGAACACTATAACAGAATTTTTGATGCTGATGAGAATCAGCCCTTAAACTTACTGACAAAAAAAACAGTCATGTCTCAGGCAGATATGTAAATGATTACAGGTATGGTCTGCTGTGGCTAGATGTTACATGGTGGCCAGATGGAAATTAAGGAAAATGTCATAAAAACAATTCTTTTTTGCTTTGTAGTGGTCTTTTAAAACAGTTTCCTGTTGTTTTTTGCTCCCTTTGCATTCACTTTTTAATTGCAGTATGCTTTTAATAACCGCCAAGAGCTCCTACATTTTTTTCAAAGCCAAAAAAGCCAAGAAAAAGAAGTAGTAAGAGTGGCAGCTACATTCCAGATAATATTCCACTGGGATCAAAAATGGAAAAATAAAAAAGGAAGACCACAAGCATAAATATGCATGTGTGCCAGAATCTGGCATAAACTGTGGCAAAAAGTTTTTGAGTAAATTTGTGAAGAAATATTTCTTCTTATGTTGTCCTTTCTCATCAAAAGGTTGCAAAATGAGCGTCGTCAATATGGAGTGGACGTGGTCTCTCTCATGTTTTTTAGACAACTTTATCCAGTTGAAAGAAAATGCTGTGTTTTTTTGCGCAATGTTGTCTTTCAGGCACTTCACAATGTACAAATGTATCAAGAGGCATCTACCTTTTAATACATTTGATGAAAACTGAACCCCCAACGATTATTTAGCAAACACTTGTATATTAAATGTCAGTCTTAAAGTCTTCTCCAGGGTACAGGTATTGATGACCTGTCCTCCGGATAGGTCATCGGATCATGGGGTTCCAACACTCAGCACTCAGATTCGCTGTTTGAAGGCAGACAGCTCTGTGTACAGGGTAGTGGCCGTGCCACGGTACTGCTGCTCAGTTCCCATTCCAGTGCATAGGAGATGAGCTGCAGTATACAGGTCCTGGAAACGACACAGTCGATGGAGCCTTTTGCTTCCAATACTTACACTCTTGGTTTCCGGCAATGTAGATGCCCAAAACAGCTGATCGATGGGACTGCTGAGTGTTGGACCCCTACTGATCTGACTCTGATACTGCTGACCTATCTGGGGGATATCAATATCATAGCAGTACCTTCTGCCCAGAGAACCTCTTTAATAAGTATAGGCCAGTGGTGGCGAGGCAGCACTCAGAGCTCTCTGTGGGCACCCACACCTTGGAAAAAGTCTATGGTGAACCAATATGCCTTAGACTTTTCCTGCCATTCATCAGCGCAGGGTGCACAATGAACCGCACAGGCAGCACATTGATTGTAGACAGGCTATTATAGCTAAATGATAAAGCCCATGGAAGATATACTATAGTGGCACTTTGCTATAAATAAGTAGGTCTATATCTTGGTCTCTTAGGTTCACCATTACTGGTATAGGCCATTCAGCCTCAGCAATACTGTCTGAAAGAAAACCTAATCCTGCTGCGACATAAACCAAGGCCAGTGCAGCTTTACTATTTCCAGACCAGTTTAGGAATTTAGGCTTAGCTCTGGTTTATACGTATGACCAAAATGCCCAGTTCTTCAGTAATATGGCCCATATTTGACTGGTATGATTTGTGCCAATTTTTACAAAAAGCTTACATCTCTTCAAAAATCTGGTGCATTTTTAACTGTCTTGAAAGTCCCAAATTAGTCATGCATCATAACTAGTGCTACAGTATTTCCTTCCATTCCATGTAATAAATGTGGCTTAAACAATTTCTCCTTTGGAGACCGGACCACGGCCACTTTTCTCAATGCCCACCAAATATTGTGAGCAACGAGAAAAGGTGCAAGTTTTGCTGTCACCACTCGGAACATTTGATGCTAAATCCTGGGGAAAATGGGTGAAGGAATGTGGGCCACTGTGTGCAGGGAACATCACATTGTCCTAATGATCACCAGAAAACATGTGAAACTTTGTGACAAACCAAACATTAAACAGCCAGAGAATTACAGATTTGAAGAACTACTTACATAGTTGCCAGTAGCTAGCATTTTTTCAAATTCCTCAGTCATCTTATAATGTTCCAAAGCCATGAAAAGGGTGTTAAGCACTATGCATATAGTGATGGTTAGATCAGTAAAGGGATCCATGACTACAAATTTCACTCCTTTCTTGATTTCTAACCATAGAGTACAACAATCCCAGATGAGGAACCTATAGGCAAAATGATACCAGCAAGGAGGACATTTCTGGCGAGATTCTTCCAATTCTAAAAAGACATTGAAATACAGAATACGTTTTTACTGTGTCTGGACATACATGCATTTCAAAAATTTTACATTTAAGCTTCAGGTGGATGTTCACTTTTTGATACCAAGTTATGTCCAACATTGTGTGCCTTTTCTTGCCTTTTTCTGTAGGCAACACTTTAGCTATGGCTAGTGGAGCAGACAGGACCAGATATGTGGATGATCTCATATACAGCATGATATGCTATAAATATTGAATTATCATTGCATTGTCTACATAACATTTGCATTAGGCAGTTGATATTTAGGCAATGTGTCAGCTGGTTTCAAGCAATACTTGTATTTCCGAATTTTTCCACAGGTCCTTTTTTTTAACTTTATTTATCATTCATGAGATTGAAGTCTCCATGTCTGAGAAGTAGTCGTAATGATGCATGGTGTTTAGTTTTATAAACTCTTCGTGAATGCACAGACATGTCAGGTTTTTAACCACAATTCCTCTGGATCAACTTGCAGGATAACAGGCTGAACTGGATGGACAGATGTCCTTTTTCAGCCTTACAAGCTATGTAACTATGTTCTCTATGTATTATAAAACAGCAAGGGCTATCATTGATGACATACACTGACCCTAGGTACACACCTAAGCGTTTTTCAGCGCGTTCAAACGCGCTGTAAAACGCACAACATGTGGAAAGCCATACTTCCCTATGGGCATGGTTCACATTTGGGCGTTTTACAGCACGTTTAAACGCGCTGAAAAACGCCAAACGCTGTCGCTTCAGCATGAGCTTCTTTTGGGCGTTTTAACGCGCCTATGGACCATGCTGAAATAGGGTAGAATCTCGCGTATGATGCGCGTTTCTTAGTTACAAAAACGCGCATCCAAAAACGCGCGATTCAGAAACGCTTAGGTGTGTTCCCAGCCTTAAAGGGGTTGTTCACCTTTGTGACCTTTTGTAAAGACCCCACAGAGTGACCAAACCTGCGGTGGTAATCCTACTGACCTGATCCCTGCTGCTGGGTTACATCACTGTCCCGCCGGCTTTGCATGTCCAAGGTCTCCACTTGACCACTGCATCCAATGACTGGCCGCAGCGGTGATGTGTCACGCATGCGGTATGTGAACCACTCAGGTGCCACGTGGCTGACACGTCTCCGCTGCCCCACATCAAACCTGATGTTGACAAGGGGAGACCCAGGACCTGCAGAGCCAGTGGAGCAGTGATAGAGTTGGAATCCAGCAGCGGGGAACAGGTAAGTATGATCAGCACCATAGGTATGGCTACACTGTGGGGTCTGTACAAAAGGAAATAAAGGTGAACAAATTCTTAATATAAATAGGACATAATGGATATAAATTGGCAACTATGTCACTGTAATGTATATGCACTTTAATTTACAGTCATTATGTACTGTAGTTGCCTTAAATAGTGTTTTTCGTTCTCTTTAAATGTAACCTGTAGCTTTAACCTCATTGTGCGGATGTTTACCTTCCATGGCATTGGTGAGGACGCTGACGGCACTCACTGCCCGCTGCCTCTGAAATGGCACATCCATGTATTCTACGGAGAGTCGATGAGGCATCAGCAGCTGCATCTTACTCATTTCAAGGTCCGAAGGAGACATCTGGTAAATAAAAGAGTAACTTATAAATCTTCTGCTTGACAAAAGTGTTTATTATATATAGTCATATTGTTCTATTTGCTTTAAGTCACAGATTTGTCCACTACTTTGTCTACGAACCTCATACAATTAAAGTGATATTGTTACATTTCCTACGTACAAAACAAAAAACATATTATACGTCTCTCATCCGTGCTATCAAATATGTTATGGTTTCTTAGAACTCTGAACCAAAAAAAAAATTTCCAAAACAGCCATCCTGTTATCTGCGCACTCAGACGGCATGGAGAGCTTTCAAGTGTGATACAGAATTCAGGGGACACCAGGCTAAATATTTCTAGGAATCAGATAATGAGAGGACACAACTAGTAACGCAAGCATCTGGAGCGACTACCAGCATAGGATGAAGGCGAAATCGTCAAGTGTTTACACTTAAAATGAACTACGGGCATTTGATGATCCTATTTATTGAGAAACTCATGGATTCCAAATGTTTATGACACTAAGTATAGCACTGACCCTGCAGTTCTCTGTATTATTTCATTTACTGATATATTAGAATAATTATTTCTCACATAGTTCCATAGGTTGCAAAAGACACAGGTCCATCAAGTTCAACCTTTCTCAAATCAATGGTACAACATAGTTAGATCAGTTATATTAGCATCTAGTATATTCTATCGCTATCACTTTGGGTAGGACATTCCATAGTTTGACTGCTCTAACTGTAAAGACTCCTTTCCTATACTGATATCTAAATTGCGTTTCCTCCACATATAATGAATATTCCCTGGTTCTCTGTAAAGTCCATGGAATGAATAAATCCTGTGCCAGTTCTTTGTACTGATCATATGTGTATTCATGAGATCACTTCAAAGGTGTTTGTTTTCCAAACTAAGGGCTCATGCACACGACCGTATTTTGCAGTCTGCAAAACATGGATCCGCAAAAAATACAGATAATGTCCATGTGCATTCTGTATTTGGCAGAAGGGAACAACTGGCACCTCATAGAACAGTCCTATCCTTGTCCGTAATGTGGACAATAATAGGACATGTTCTATCCGTTTGTGGAAAGGAAATACGAAAACGGAATGCATGCGGAGTAACTTCCGATTTTTTGGAACAGACACGGAAAGAAAATACATTCGTGTGCATGAACCCTAAAGAAGTCCATTTTTTAGGCCTGTCATTATGAGACATTTCATCCTACGTATATTATAATCTGGTATATACAGCATGTGCAGCCCAACACCCCATATTCAGATGTGCCAACTGATCGCTGTGAAAACGAATTTCCTCATGTTTTGTGGCATCGAAGCTATTTTCCCTGAATGGCCGTAAAAAAATCATACTAACACCATCCGTTTGAGTGCGAAGAGCCGGCCGCCACCATATTGATTGAAGATCCCACGCAAAACCCTGTGACATCATCACGGGCCCCACAAGATTTCGTGCTAGATCGTCAATAAAGATGGTGGCGGCTGTCTCTTCGCGATCAAATGGATGAAGTAAGTATTATTTTATTCCGTTTTTTTTTTACACTGTAAATGAGTGTAGATATGAATGTCAGATGCCGCGATAATCTCTGAACGTGGCATCTGGCGGGTATCGCAGCTCCGTGTCATTGTACCTACTACTAACAAAAAAATGTTTTTCGGTGCAAAGCATTTGGCGAAGCAGCCAAATCTATTTTTCCATTACTTCGTTCATCTCCAGTGCCACCATATTCCACCCCACTGTAAACAGATCACATGCATTTGTCCCTGTCCCTTGCTGATCGGATTTGTCCTGTATCACCCATGCATGCTCTACGTTACATACAAAGCCAATTAACCAAGATGCTTTTTGGGAGTGTGGGAGAAAACTCTAGAAAACTTATGCTAATGCAGGAAGAACAATTAAACTCCATCCAGATGTTGTGTTCAGCATTAGCACTTGCACTTTGTGGTCACAGTGTAGTGCAATATGGAAACTGAACTCATAATTCTCGACACATGAAATAACAAACCTAATATTAGCTGTGATCACAATATCACACTGCAATCTAATGTAAACCTAAAGACTGGTACACCAAGGAGCCTTGTGCCATAAAGGGGTTGGTCCAACTAGACCATACTGTACATAGTGCCCATTTATAGGAATGGGTGACTGTGAAATATAAGGAGGCGCTGTTCCCCGCAGCTGAATGCCCTTTCTAATCCAGTAGAAGTACTGTTCATTTGTAAAGCTGACATATAATGGGGAGAGGCTACAAACCCAGTGCAATTACTGTAAAATTAAAGGGGTATTCCCATCTGAGACAATGGGGGCATATTGCTAGGATATGCCCCGATTGTCTGATAGGTGCAGGTCCCACCTCTGGGACCCACACATACACCGAGAACGGAGCAGGGAAGGTGGTGTCCGGATGACCCCGGGTCCAGACACCACCAAGCGCTGTCTCTGTATTAGGGTACTTTCACACTAGCATTAAAGTTTTCCGGTATTGAGTTCAGGCCTAGGGGCTCAATACCAGAAAAAAACGCTTCAGTTTTATCCTAATGCATTTTGAATCGAGAGCAATCCGTTCAGTATGCATCAGGATGTCATCAGTTCAGTCACACTTACGGTATTTGCCCGGAGAAAATACCGCAGCAAAATCCGGCATTAATTTCCTTTGAAATGTATTAATGCTGGATCAGGTACCATGTCTTCCGGAAAACCGAATCCAGTTTCCTGGTCTGCGCATGCGCAGGCCTTTAAATCTGTGAAAAAAAATAAATACCGGTTTTCCGGATGACAGCGGAGAGACAGATCCGGTATTGCAATGCATTTGTTAGACGGATCCACATCTGGAAACAAATGCTATCAGTTTGAATACGGATTTTTGAATTCAGCAGGCAGTTCCAGCACCGGAACTGCCTGCTGGAATCCTCTAACGCAAGTGTGAAAGTACCCTTAGTGAATGGGAGCGCACCGCGCTTGCACGGCCACCGCTCCTATTCATTTCTATGGGACTGACGGAAATAGCCGAGCCAGTGCTATTTTTGGCGACCACATAGAAATGAATGTAGGGTGCCCGCCATAACTTTCTGGACTCCGTACTCAGTGTAGGTGGGGGTCCCAGATGTGTGACCCACACCTATCAAACAATGGGGGCATATTCTAGTGATATGCCCCCATTGTTTAGATGGGAATACCACTTCCTCATGCACACGACCGTATGTATTTTGTGGTCTACAAAAAATGGATCCCCAAAAAATACGGATGAGATCCGTGTGCATTCCGTATTTTGTGGAACGGAACAGCTGGCCCCTAATAGAACAGTACTATCCTTGTCCGTAATGCAGACAATAATAGAACATGTTCTATTTTTTTGCGGGAACGGAAATACGGACATACGGAAACAGAATGCACCTGGAGTACCTTCCGTTTTTTTTTTGCGGACCCATTGAAATGAATAGTTCCATATATTCCATATAGTTCCGCAAAAAAACGGAATGGACACGGAAAGAAAATGCGTTCGTGCGGATGAGGCCTAATACTGTGTTTGCACTGAAACCAAGTCTGGGATTAGAGATGAGTAAATAGATTTAAGAAAAAAAAATCGAATTCAATACGAGTTTTGTAAAAATTGCATCCAAATCAGAATTTTTGGTGATTTCAGTCAGATGAATTTTGGGGAGAGATAGAATGTGAATAATAAAAAAAAAGAAAAAAGTGAGACTACAGTCCTGGGAGACCTCAGAGTGACATACGCAAATGAGTGCGTAATCTAAGAATATATCGTATGCTCCTACTACCTGAAGGGTACATAGCGATATAATAAATACTCTATATCCTTTTTTTTTCTTTAATTAGAAGAATTATTGAAATATTATTTTTGCGAAATGTATTTGGAGCCCCAAAAGATAAGACGGTAAAAGGTTAGTAATATAGTAATACTAATAATACTATAAAATGAATACTGGTGAAGATGGCACATTCTGAGGAGTCACTGGGTTCCAGTTCACAGTGCTCGCGGCCGAGGCAATGCATTTTGTAGCTGAAGTTTGAATGCAAACTCCACAGTACGGCAAAGCAGGTGCCGCAGAGAGCGAGCTAGACTTGCATTATGCATTTGTTTTGTTTAAACATTCCTGCTCGTGGGAGGGAAGTGGCTTCCATTCTAAGCCAGTAGGGAACATATGCCGGAGAGAGCCGCACTCGTGTCTGTAATCAGCTCCCACCTTCCTAAACAAACACACAAGGATGGATTTAAGCACATGCCTAGGATTAAATGTGCATCCAGGTGGGTGGCTGGGCTTCTCACATTATATCTAAGTGGCCTCTAGAAACTGCTGATAAAATATTGACAGAAAATTGCTGCTTTGTATATGGCAATAAAAATACAATATTGAGAAAATATTAAATGTTTAACGAGGGGATATGGTGTGTGCTTAGTCTATTGAAGCACAGTTTCCAGCTGTTTTTCGATCAGTTCTACTTAGAAATCTGAAGAATACCTTGCTAGTTTATATACGACATACATATTAAAGTATTCTTTAAGGCAAATACAATATTATTTAAATGCCACATTTTTGTAGGATTATTTTTCAAACTCATCAAAGCTTCCTGTAGGAGGCACAGTCTATTCAGCACGGTGTAAAGACAAGTGGAGTGATGACACCCAATTTATTCATACATTTCTAGGAGGAATGACAGAGGATCAGGACACTGTAGAGTTCTAACAAAAGATGTTCCAGAATTGTTACTTTATGGGGAACTCAAGTAGTCAGGAATGCTGTCGGCCCCTCTTTAAAGGGGTGTTCCAGTCATGGACAATGGGGGCATATGCCCCCATTGTCTGATACTGTAGGTGGGGGTCTCACCTCTAGGACACGCACCTACACTGAGAATGGAGCAGGGCAGGGTGCTGCGCATGCGCAGCCGCCCTCAATTCATTTCTATGGAGCAGAGCTATTTCTGTCGGCCCAATAGAAATAGATGGGAGCAGTGCGCTCCCATTCACTTGAATGGGGAGAGTGCTTGGCGGTGGCCAGGCCCCAGAAAACCCGGGGTCCTCCAGCCACCGCTCTCCCTGCTCTGTTCCCGGTGTAGGTGCAGGTCACAGAGGTAGGATCCGCACCTATCACACAATGGGGCCATATCCTAGCAATATGCCCCCATTGTCTGCAATGGGAATACCCCTTTAAGTACACCTACGCCTCAGTATGAAATCGGAGGCATGCAGTGAGGCCCCATAGACTTTTTTCAGGTGCAATTTTACAGCCTCGTGTGAGGAGTCCTAACATAGAGCCCTTAGGCCCCTTACACATGAGCGAGTTTTCCTCGCGGGTGCAATGCGTGACGTGAACGCATAGCACCCGCACTGAATTCTGACCGATTAATTTCAATGGGTCTGTGTACATGAGCGTTTTTTTTCACGCATCAGTTTCTTTTATGTAGCCCTGGCCCCATAGAAGTTAATGGGGCTTCAGTGAAAAATGCATTGCATCCAGAAGCAAGTGCGGATGCAATGCGTTTTTCATTGATGGTTGCTAGGAGATGTTGTTTGTAAACCTTTAGTTTTTTATCAAGGGTGTGAAAAACGCAAAACGCATTGCACTGGAGCGGAAAAAACTGAACAACTGAACGCAATTGCAGACAAAACTGACTGAACTTGCTTGCAAAATGGTGCGAGTTTCACTGAACGCACCCTGAACGCATCTGGACCTAATCCGTCACGCTCGTGTGAAAGGGGCCTTATACAAAGAGGTGCAAATAGCATTCACACATATGTATGGAAATGTCCTTGGAAGTTCTCAGAACTGGAAACGTATGAGATAAAATAGTCATTATAGGCTCTTTTCAGTAATCCTATCAAGGAACAGTATATTCAGCCTCTCAGCAGCCTGAATTGGCAGATACATACAATTACACAAATATTAGATCTAAAATTGACTTTGATTTAGTTTCCCTTTAAATCTATACAACACAATAAACAGCTAAATCACATGGGAAACAAGGAAAACAAGCAATAATCAAATGATAAAAACAAGTAATAGAAAACGGCATTTCATACAGACAAATAATATGAAGCTCTGAATGGAAGGCCAGGTTACTATTCTTACAATTACCAGAGGTGAGAAAAGCCATAAAATTCTTAGCTGTTAAGATAAGAATCTTGGCTATGAAAAGCAATTTTCTGAAATATAATAATTACTTAAAAAAGGGCAAAAAAAAATCAAAGAACATATTTTGTCACACAGAGTCAAGCCCAGAAGTATCTTGCGATGGTGAGCATTATGGATCCAGCTGGGGTTCTGCACTTTAGCCAATCCAAGCAGGGTCCCTTGACAATAAGCGGATTACAAAGTGTCACCCTGGTGGTGGCACCATCACTATCAGCTGTAATCTGTGAAGAAACCTGCAAGTTTGGCCTCATGCACATGAACGCGGCCCACCGTGCCTATGCTGCGTACCACAAAACACGGTTACTTAACTTTAAAGAGTCCGTGATCCACAAGATGGGGCAAAAGATAGGACATATCCTATCTTTAGTGGCGCAGAAGCATGGACCCGGAAACACCTGGAAGGGCTTCTGTGTGTTTCTGTGGGCTTCAGTGTCCATGCCTCCGCACTGCAAAACATAGGACATGTGAAGTGCACACGGCCGGTGCCCACGTTTTGCGGTCCGGTAGTTTGTGGTCTGCAAAACATGGGCACGGTTGCCCCATGGTCATGTGCAGGAAGCCTAAGTCGTCAATTTTTCTGCAGTGCTGCCCCAGGGCAAATGGAGCATTGCACTGTGCTTATTATAATAAATGGGATAAAGGGGGTAGAGCTTAGTGCTAAAGAAGCAAGACATGCAACTGAAGATCTCTGTGACATTTTTTAATTCCGCTCTATCCTTGATAATTTTAGCGCCTCTTACAATATAATAAGGGCCAAACACTCATAGTTGGGAGTCTACTGTGTGCCTAGTTAAGTTTTACATTACAGCCTAGTCACAAGCCAGAGACACGACCTTGACTTTTGTCCTTCCCCTGGGACTCTACATAACAGCCTCAAACCCCTCAGGAGCAAGTCCTATCTACTTAAAGGGGTTGTCCAAGTTATCTTTATTGATGACCTATCCTCAGGATAGGTCATCAATATCAGATCAAAAGGGAATCACAGTCGGCACACTACCATGGTACACGCTGCACGGGTGGAGCAGTCCCCTGAAGTCGATTGAAGACGATATCCCAGCAGGCATGCTACTTTTCAACTCTGCTTATTTATTGTTTCATATCGAAGTACACAGATTCCCAGATGCGTTTCGGCACAAGGCCTTCATCAACAGGCCTGCGACGGGTCCTGCTGGCCGTCGCATCTACAGTGGTGAGCAGGTGCAATTACACCCAAGCCGTTCCATACATTTCAATCGGACAGCTCGTTCCTATACAAGTGTATACTACAGAGCTGTCCCACTGAATGAATGGAACGGCTTGGTTGTAATTACGCCTGCTCACCGCTGCAGATGCGACGGCCAGCAGGTAAACAATGAAGAGGAGGCAGCGCTGGCACGGCGCGTGCCTTCTCTTCAAACAGCTAATCGGCGGGGGTACCGGGTGTCGGACCTCCGCCAATCTGATATTAATGACCTATCCTAAGGATAGGTCATCAATAAAGATAACTTGGACAACCCCTTTAAGGCTCCTGTGTAGTCCTTTGAACAGCAGTACAACTGAAAAGCCAAAGGTGCTTTTCCATGACTTTTCCATCCTCCCTTTTGCCTGCCAAGATCTTCGTCCAGTTGTTGGACAAGACATGCATCCTCCCATTGCATCCAGTTTCCTAATCTGGACCTCTGGGCAGCCCTCTTGAGCCTTCTGACCAGAGTATCCACAATCAGCATAGACTATGCATCCAGCATTGACTTCATGCTAAACACTTACCCTGTCTGGCGAACAGCTGCGACTTGAAGGCAGGAGGGGAGGTCTTGGAGATAGACTTGTTTAGAAAAATAGAGACTGAACATATACAAGGTGCCCCTGGGGCTTTCTCCCTTTGGTCCAATACTCATTGAATCTGCTTGAGGTGAATGAGATGTGATTCTCCTAAAATGTCTAACCTGTGGTGAGTAAGCCTTTCAGTCAATAAACCTTTAGCCACCAGCCATCCAAATGAATGCAGGTTGTCTTACATACCTCATGTTCCCCATATCTTCACTAAGGCTACTTTCACACTAGCGTTTCTATTTTCCGGTATTGAGATCTGTCAAGGGGTCTCAATATCGGAAAAAACACTTCTGTTTTGTCCCCATTCATTGTCAATGGGGACAAAACGTAACTGAACAGAATGGTATGGTCCAAAATGCATACTGTTCCGTTCTCATACCGGAGAGCAAACCGCAGCATGCTGCAGTTTGCTTTCCGTCCTGGGATGACACAATCTGGCACAATAGAAAATGGAGGTGTCCCCCATTGACTTTCAATGGAGTTCATGATGGATCCGTCTGGGCTGTGTTACAGATAACACAACCGGATCCGTTCATAACGGATGCAGATGGTTGTATTATCAGTAATTGAAGAGTTTTTGCTGAACCCTGCCGGATCCAACAAAAACACTAGTGTGAAAGTAGTCTAAGAAGGGACTTGATGAATCCAAAGAGGGGGCTTTGTCTCAATGTTTAAGGACTACAGCAATATAGTCTGTACCAATCTTTGTCAAAATATCACTCTTCTTTAAACGGCAAAGCCCTAAATTTTTGCAGGGTTGCACTCAGCAATCTATTTTTCAAAATCTTTCATGCCCTTGCAGTGAACCCTCTAAAAAGGTGGCATGCAAGAAACATGAACTTAATGATTAAGGTCTGCCGCTGCCATGTAAAGCAAGGGGATAAGGAGTCCTGTCCAACTCGGCCCCATAATAGACCCACAAGTGAACTTGCAAATTTCAGCTACAAAGTATCAAAGTTTAATGAAAATCCACCGCACTGCACTGACACATCAATCCGACAGATATATCAAAGGTAAAGTAGATATTGCCAAAGATCTACTCAACTATATGGAACTAGTTAATAAAGGGGCAAAAAACTAATGCCAGATATATAAGCACTTTATTGGTCACCATAATGAACTTACTTCAGTCCATACAGTCTAAACTTACTGCCCATGTCACAAAATGGTCGACAAATTGGGCAACTTTGAAAATAGGTCACTTCAGGTAAGCTTATTAGAATTCCATGAGTTGGTCCCTGCCATAGTACTGAGAAAAATTTAAGGTGTAGACCTGCCTGCTGCCCTGTCCTTCCAAGACCTTGCCAAGTGGAAATTGGCCCTGAAAGGAACATGTTGTCATGGAACCACCAAAAAAAAGATACAGCTTATAAAATGGATGAACTTCGGACTTCTTCCTCTTACAAGGAAAACCATATCCTTTAAAGTAACTGTTGCTATGGGTGTCCGTTTGACCATCTAGTTGAGCTGGTCATAGTATTATTTTATGTTTATGCTTGCTGTTATATCTCCCATTACTTGAGCTTGCCATATAACTTGCATCACGGTGATATGCCATTATGATAAAATGAAATTTACCATGTAGTGTACCTTTTAGCTGCCGTGAGGTAATGGTAAATATATGTGGACTACTGAAGGGGATGCCCTTAAGTATTGAAACCATGGTGGAAATATATCATGGTAATGTCAGAGACACCTACACTCTGAGAGATTCATATATGTACCTTGGGTAGGATATGATGGACGCTGCAAAGACACACTAAAATTATGTGCATTGTGTGATATCAGATGAATGCACTGAACGTATGTGTGTTTAGAACAACCTAATTTGTGCACACACCCCAGAATTAGCTCTCCTTTCCACTGCGGGTATCTAGTGTATCATCATTTTCAGCTGCGGAAAAATGTGCTGTAATTTACAAAGATGTTCCACTAGTTTTTGTCTATCGATGGCCCCAATGGTCATGAAAATAAGCTTCTGTCTTCTTACAGTAGGTTTAGTCAGTGAAGAGATGATGGAGCATTAGGCCACTAAATTAGGAGACCACTTAGAGCTAAAAATATGACTAATGACAGTGCCATCGTCAATCTTTAATATGTTTGTTTATCATTTTGCTTCTGATATTACCCAGAATAGCAGCAATGCAGGCAACGGATAATTGACATTATGACTGAGAGATGTAGCGATGAGGAGGAGCTCAGACAAATGGGGGAGACTGTCTACAAGGTGACTTGAGGTTAAAAGGAAAATCTATCAATAGCACAAGTTGCTGTCGGATGAGTCTGCACTGTCTACACTCAATATTCAAGCCTTTGTACCTTAACAGAACCTACATCTATTGACTGTGAATATGTCCAGTAGAGGTGGCCCCTGTAGCCAGTATTGTGCCCTATGGAAAGGGTGGTCCTTTTTCCTTTTCTTCAATGCAAGGTCTTTCCTTTTTACAGACAAAGGTGCCTTGGAAAACAAGGGTAAGGGGAATCGATTTGAGGCCCCTCTATGTCATCCTCCGCTAGGCTTGTATATTCAGTTATAACAGCATAAATCAGGAATAGATGTCAGGTAGAATATATCCCTGTTCAGTCACCCACTAAACAGTTAATGACATCAATAGAATAATAGTTCACGGATAATAAAACTAACTAGTAGCCTTTCATATAGATAACACGCACATATGGTTTGCTGTATAAGGTAGAGTCTGGTGATCATTACAGCACCTTCCTGGCTTCATATGTTCATTGTGATCAATATTATCGAGAAATCACTAACGCGCAGAATGAGAGGCAGGATTCGATGAATCAGGGTACACGGTCCATAAAACTCATCAACAGTTCTATTAAGGCCTGACTGCAGCGTGGGCTATTTCTTCGGTGTGAGAATATATTCAGGGATTGAGTTGGATTACAAATTTCACAATGCAAAGGCAATTATGTTCTACCTACACTGCTCTGGGACGAAAGCTCCCCACCACCGCTTGCAACTGTTAAAAAGCTGATAATATTTTGTTCGGTAATTGACTAACAGCACAAATAACATAAAAATATACAGTAAATGAATGAGTGAAGGCTAAAAACAAAATTTTATGTATTGTTTTTTTATACTTGTAGCCACATTAACTTAACGTTTTGTAAATCTGATACTTGGATATTATCTTATTCTGGGTATATCTTTGGGTTCATCAAGGGTATGGCCACACAGTCAGGTTTCAGATCCATTTTTGGAAGCCAAAATCAGGAGTGGATCATAAAAGGAGAGAAAGTATACAGGACAGATATGACTTTTCCTCTTTTTTGAATTCACTCCGGGTTTTGGCTTCCAAAACTGCATGCAGAAACCTGACCATGAGCCTGTACCTTACGTCTACACTTGATGCATACTACAATATTACTGAGAGTGGTATTTTATGTACACTTTTTTAATGGAGAAAAAATACATTAAAAACCAAATCATTTATAAAGACTTGGTGGATTGTTCATTTCAATCAGTGTCAAAAAGTGAAAATGTGTCATATTTGGTACCAAATTTCAGTTCTTATGTAGAGGGGGAGGTGGTCCATCTTCTCAGGTCCATAATGTTATGTATTATATACATGCTATTGGATGTGATTTGTCACTGTAAATGGCAGTCACTTTCCCTTTTAGTAATATCTACATGTATTCTTTGTCCCTTCATTCAGGTCTGGCAGTGGAAAAAAGACCGGCTCCATGTGCCATACTTATGGGAGGTATTTTGTATCAGTAGTATGCACATGTAGCATGGTTGCCAGGGATGCTCCACAGACTACTGCCCTGAAGGATATCAGACTAAGGACTAAGATACTGACTCCTAGTAAAAGATATTGTGCCAGGGAGAGTAAGGCCGGTAGACCATAGACTGCTTGTCAGATAGTGGTCTGGACTCCACTTATACCACAGCTGTCATACAGAACCAGTGTGTCCAGCGTCAGTCAGGGTTCCCGAGGAAATTATACCGAGGGCCCCTCCCCTATATCATCGATAAAGTCTAACAGATTCAAAACCTAAGACATAGACCCCAGTGGACAGTCAAAAGGCAGCTCCAAATACAATCTTTCTATTGGACCTTTGGTGCCTATTTTGGCTTCACAGACTGGGCCATCCAGAGGAATCATTGTGTTGCTGTTAACCCTTTGTGGGGGGTCCAATCCTTGTTTTCAAAATTAAACTATGTGTGTCCTCCTACAGAGTAGTTCTGCCAGTAAGAGATGAACAGAGGCTATTGCATCTATGTGTGGACTTCTTAGGGAGAAACCACTTTGCTGTGCTGAGCACCACTGCATTTGGCCATTACTTTATAATTGTAAGTTGTATTATCACATGGTGCTTCACTACTCACAGTTTACGGCACTCAAATTCTTAGAAACCGAAACCTTCTTTTGTGGTATTGTGAAATGTGTTTCTTTCTGTATATGCTTGAGTGCAATTCTGAAAAGCTTCATGAAAATACAGTGGGGGCTTATAAAAGAATACCTAATTATACCCTGGTTAAGAAATTTTTCTCTGGAGACAAAGAAAAGTGAGTCAAGTGTAAGAAGACAAAGTGCCAGCTCACGGTTCACACAGCAGATGGCAGGTATATTCTATATCAGCTCTCACTCTACCATAGAAGGTCTGATCTCTTCACTAAAGGATTAAGATAATTCTGCTGATATTTATCGCCATGGGCTTATATCTGATGGTACCAGTGCAGTTTGGCTTGTCATACAATTATACTCTATGTTACTTCTGAAATAATAGAAAGGGAGTTAACTTTAGATACTTTAGTATAAAAAAATATAAGAAACTTTGAAGAAAATCTGCTTAGAGAAAAATACCTCGTTCTCCACTTATTAGGCTCCTTTACTGCCCCACTTCCTAAACTGTTCACTCTCAACTCTGAATTCACTGGTAAACCCATCTTCAGAGATTAGACTATTATCAAATCATCAGATTATCAGATCACTAAGGGATTTGGTTACATGCTGCCCATAGAAGTCTTTGGAGAGGGGACAGAGGGGAGAAGGGAGGATCTGCTGTAGGGAGACAGAGGCAAAAAGACAGAGAGATGCTGCTGATGGTAAGTTTTCTATCTCACTGCAGTGCTGGAATCACATCTACACTATTCATTATTACTGAATAATAATGTCCTTATTGTTGCTGCTTTTGGTGCTTGCTGGTTTGCTAATAAGACAAAGGGGGACAGGAACTTCTCTATGTGTGCTATGTATGGGAGCCATCAAAAACAAGTGTTGGTATTTTTTGGTCATCACTTGGTTTGCACGACAGATCAGAGCCAATATGCACTGATGTTGTAATGAACAGCATTACAACACATTTAGAAAGTCTTTAGATCCTTTCACTTTTTTACAAATTTTTTGTTGCTGCCTTGTGGTAAAAAATAAATAAATCAAGTTTATATCGATCATTTTGCACTCAGTACCCCATAATAAGAAAGTGAAAACAGAAAGTTCAAAATATTTGCTAATTTATTGAAAAGGAAAAACTAAATGATTGCATTAACATAAATATTCAGACCCTTTAATCTTGGTTGAAGCACCTTTGGCAGTAACTATAGCCTCCAGTCTTCTTGGGTATGATGCCACAAGGTTTTCACAGTTGGATTTTGGGATTTACTGCCATTCTTCTCTACAGATCCTCTCAGCTCTGTCAGGTTGGGTGGTGACCGTCGGTGGACAACCATTTTCAGGTCTCTCCAGGCTGTGCCACTTAAAGGGATTCTGTCACCACCTATAAGCCCAGTGCTGAGCCACGCCCCCTGCACTGATCACATGATGGTGACGTCACCCCAGGTCCTTCGGCTTCCAAAGTTCGGGTTCATGGAAGCCGCCCCTTATGGATTCCATATGCCGGGATGGTCCGCGGTAGTCGAATCCATAACGGATGCGGCAATTACCCCAACCCGAACGCCGAACTAATTTTTGAAGTTCGCTCATCCCTAGTGGTGACAGAATCCCTTTAAGGACATTCATGGAGTTGTCCCTAAGTCACTACTGTGTTGTCTTGGCTGTGTGCTTAGGGTTATTGTCTTGTTGGTAGGTGAACCTTTAGGCTACTTTCACACTAGCATTTTTGCTGGATCCGGCAGGGTTCAGCAAAAATGCTTCCGTTACTGATAATACAACCTTCTGCATCCGTTATGAACGGATCCGGTTGTATTATCTTTAACATAGCCAAGACATATCCGTCATGAACTCCATTGAAAGTCAATGGGGGACGGATACATTTTCTATTGTGTCAGATTGTGTCAGAGAAAACGGATCCCCATTGACTTGCATTGTGGGTCATGACGGATCCGTCTTGCTCCGCATCCCAGGACGGGCATTCTGCTGTTTGCTCTCCGGTTTCAGAACGGAATGGAATGCATTTTGGGGCATTCCGTTCTGTTCAGTTTTGTCCCCATTGACAGTGAATGGGGAAAAAACTGAAGCGTTTTTTTTCCGGTATTGAGACCCTATGACGGATCTCAATACTGGAAAATATTAATACTAGTGTGAAAGTAGCCTTAGCCTAGCCTGAGGACCAGAGGATATTGGATCAGGTTTTAATTAATATCTCTGTACTTTAAAAAAAAAGGTCAGGTCAGCTCAAATCCCCTAGACCAGGAAGGATCTCTGCACAGTGCCTGGGACAGGTAAGATACTATGTAAATAGAGACATGTGCATGTTTCTTTGAGGTCATGAGTAAGGATTCTGTAACCAAAATGAATTAACCATTTTTATGGTATGTTTTTATATGTTTTTTAATTGATTTTCATTAAGTACCTGATTTTAAGTTGAGATATCAAGTGCTGAATTCTTTTCTTTATCTCTGTACTGCTCAATTCAGGTTTCCCTCAACCCTTACCAGTCTCCCTGTCCCCGCTGCTGAAAAACACCCCCACAACATGATGCTACCAACACCATGCTTCACTATAGAGATGGTATTGGGCAAGTGATAAGCAGTGCCTGGTTTCCTCCAGACATGACGCTTAGAATTGAGGCCAAAAAGTTCAACCTTGGATTTATCAGCCCAGAGAATCTTGTTTCTTACAGTGTGAATCATTTCCTTTAGAAACATATTGAAGATGATCAAAAAAATTGGGAGCCTCCAGAGCTAAATTTCAAGTATCATAGCAAAGGGTCTGAATGCTTATGCCCATGCAATATTTTAGTTTTTCCTTCTCAATAAATTCGAAAAAATTTCTAAAATTCTATTTTCATTTTCTCATTATTGGTTAATGGGGAAAAATGTGAAAAAGTAAAAGGGGCTGAAGACTTTTTGAAAGCATTGTATGGTCTATAATAAAAATCTAGTCAGATCTATTACAAGTAGTCCTTTCTTGCTCCCCCATACTAAGAATGTTCAGCTTTTGTAGCTGTAAAATGACACATAAATAAATGGTGGTTGTACTATGACTTGGGTATAGCATGTGCCACCTGTTGTAAACAGTCTGGTCCAATTACCTATGTTCAGTCACTGTCTTCCCTTTGGGCAGGCATCCCTAAACTGCGGCCCTCCAGCTGTTGCAAAACTACAACTCCCAGCATGCCCGAACAGCCTATAGGTATCAGCCTACAGCAGGGCATTGTGGGAGTTGTAGTTTTACAACAGCTGGAGGGCCGTAGTTTGAGGATGCCTGCCTTTGGGTAAGCCTGGACAGATAAGAACAGGTAATGCATTACATTAAAAATGGAATTGTATGTTAATATCAACATTATCCTCATAAGATGGTAACCATCACCAGAGGTTACTCTCTAGAGCTCTGCTGTTAATCCATGGGTAGACTATCGTGGCTTGTATTTCCTGTAGGGAGTGTCAAAAAACCTTACAAATCTCTCAACATTTCTAATAGTGAAGGATAGACATTTATAGATCAATGTGTGACAGAAAAATTCTTTGAAAAATGTAGGTCAGACTATGGACCACCTGTGTTCCTGCCAGAGAGATGCAGGTTTTTTATTCAATAATTCATAGAGCATATGTTAACAATTACTGTACATTTTGTACCCCTTCTAATCTTGGTCCTGAATAAGCAAGACTGTACAGCCTCATCAGGACTACATAGTCTTTTAGCACTACTAATCTTAGGCAAGATGGTGAAAGTTTAAGTGGCTGAGGAGCGTATGGTACCTTACCGGGAATTTTTTTTGAGGTGTGATATTTTATTTCTGCCATGCTTACAGTGTCCTGGGGAACATCCAGACAAGTTGTTGAAGTTCACTGAAATCCCATCTACAGGTATGCTGTTTGGCCACCTATATGTCGTGGGACCTTCTTATCAAAGGCTATTGAAAATAAATGCCAGAGCAATTTCATTTCTATTTAAAGCCCAGTCGCCATTTTTTACTGGAGAAGCTGTGTGACCTCAACCCCAAGAAACCAGTGTGGTATTGTGTTGCCCATGACAGCTGGGACTAGGTTATAAAGGGTGGAGTTTTTCTAACGAGGCCAGTCACTTAACAGAGCATTCGCTGGAGTCGCTGACTGTTACGGTGTGGCTGGGGATCTGGGGCCATTCAGTCAAGTGGAGCTGGCCCATCACAGAAGATGGAAGATCCTGCAAAAAGAATGTGAACCTGCTCTTCATTAAACCAATCGGAAGAACTTTTACACTGTAAGAGTTAAATACCACTCTGCTGTTGTGTGTGACAGAAACCTTTTAAGTGTAAGTGCCTCTTCCCAAAAAGAAATGTGATATATAAAGTCACTGCAAATCTTCAAGAGAACTGTCTCGTGTGTTTCTCCGCCATGGTTTTTCCACCCTTGAGTCCTTTACATGATTACAAGAGTAAATAGCAGGTGCAGGGCACAGTGTAGGAGTTTTTGTGATTGTGGAAGCCAGCTTAGACCTTCTTACTAATACTGAGAAAGGTTTCTTATCTGCTTATACGAGACTACAGAGGTATACTTACCAACATTAGTATTGACAACTTTGGGGTTTATTAATTCCCACCCTAGGGAATACCCCAAACCTGTGCTGAACCGCCCATAAGAGACTGGCCAAATTAGCCGAGATTGTCTC
This sequence comes from Bufotes viridis, assembly GCA_033119425.1. Taxonomy (NCBI): domain Eukaryota; kingdom Metazoa; phylum Chordata; class Amphibia; order Anura; family Bufonidae; genus Bufotes; species Bufotes viridis. The sequence continues at coordinate 334,482,396 of CM065593.1, read as the reverse complement.
TGAAAATTCTGGAAAATACTGGTAAATGCGGGACTATTGACAACTATGTAGAGGATGTGGAGGTTGTGGTTGCACTTGGGCCCTGGAGCCTGTGGGGTCCAAAGGTCCCAAAGCTTTATATGGTAAGACAAGTACTAGAAACGATGTTAAAGACTTTGGGACAGATTTATCATTACACTTCCATCTTACTCCAATTTCACATAAGTCCAAAGTCACTTTTGGCTCAGTCAGATTTATTTAAGGTCCTTTGATACTGTGATAAATGTGGTTTGATGGCAGCAGTTCATCCTTCAGTAAGCGGCTTTACAAAAGTTGCACATATTTACAAAAAAGTCGCATGTTCTATTAAAAACTCCAGATAAGCATGGTCCTCACTGGAGTGAAATTGGGACTTTTTTGCGACTTTTTTAAAAAGTCCCAATGATAAATCTTGAGTGAAACTCATTTACATGGCTAACCACGCCCATTTTTGCAAAACTGGAGTAAGTGGTGTACACATTTAAAAAAGTCGCAAAATTATGCGCAAATGAGTGTGAAAAGTTGCAAATGCCCTATTTTGGGACTTTTTGATGCCAGAATTCTGGAGTGAAGGTATGATAAATCATGGCCTTTGAACTTTTCCTGAACAATCTGGTTCCTGATCATAAAAAAATATATATATATTTAATTATTTGAATATTTATATATCTATATAAAGATTCTAAAAGAGACATAAGGAAATGTAAATTAAATGTACCTGCTTCCAGAATTACAGAATAGAATGTGTTATCCTGTACTTTCTATCGTGTTGTCTCTCTTTAGCGTATTACACCCTCTTATATATACTATATTAGTTGTATGAGACACTCACCATTCATGTTAAGGACACCACACTTTACGTAGATAAGTTCCTATGAAATGTAGCCTCTGACATAACTGCAGGATCTACATAACTTGACAATAGACTTCGAATATGTGTAGCACGAGGCACATGAAATGACTCTAGAAACAGCATTTCTATATTTACTTCCACATAGTTTTGTTGGTGTTGTGCTGCCCTTCTGCTGCCTCTTCAAAATGAATGTGAGACAAAGGGCTCCCTGCCATTTGGCTTTCAAATCCAGAACAATTTCTCTACATAGATTAGATACCAAGCCTGTTTAGCAGCCACGTCCTTGTCATTGCATCACCAAATGAGTATATGTTGCCATGGTGCTTTGGAGATATTTCCTAGACAACCATGATGCCACCATTAACATCAGCCACTTTCCATTCCTCATCTTCTTGTGACCTAGTCTGATTCACGTAAAATATCCATTATATTAAGTTACAAAAGGATATAGAAAATCTTTTAAACTCTCCCGTAAAGGGGTATTTCCATCTGGACACTTATGGCATATCCACAGCATACCTCCCAACCGTCCCGGATCCAGCAGGACAGTCCCGGATTACTGTTGCTGTCCCGCTGTCCCGTTACGGGGGAGGTATGTCCCGCTTTCTGGCAGCTGTCTCTGCATCCATAGGAAGCTGAGACTGTTGCCTGTATTATGATGAAGCAGAGAGCCGGCATCGGCTCCCTGCTTCATCATCCCTCCCCACTGCCAGCTCTCTACACCTCTGGTCTGTGCAGGGGGCGGGACCAGCCAGCAGTCAGCCTCAGCTCCGCCTCCTTTACAGACTAGAGCAGCCGATGTCCTGCTGCTGCTAGGAAGAAGGTAAGTATGTGGTGTTTTTTTTTCTTTCTGTAAGGGGCACAATGTGGGCATATTACTGTGGGGCACAATGTGGGCATATTACTGGGGGGAACAATATGGGCATATTAATGGGGGGGGAACGAAATGTGGGTATGTTACTGTCACGGGTATATGTGAACAACAGGAGCATAAACAGTGCTGAAGCTACTGACCGGACCCAAACTAGGGAGCATAAAGGGTGACCCCTGTCAGACCCTAAGAGCTCTCCCTATTCTGCTATGCCCATGCCCAGACCCTGTTGGTGGGTCGTGGCATGCCCGCGTACCTAAGGCTGGTGACAGCTGAAACCCCTACAATAGTGGGAAGGGCACGGCCACCGGCGCCCTGCTTAGAACACGGACGGAACCGGGGTCGCCTCGGATCCAGTCAGCAAACAAACCAAAACACACAATGTCTGCAAACTTATCTGTAGAAGCTGCAGCAGCAGTGAAGACAGATCCAAACTCAGCAGACAATATCCGATGTTACTTGCTTCAGCAGAACACAGGTCCAGTGTAAAGAGACCACACAAGTGTAGATACTCCAGCGGCTGACACAACTCAGATGAGAAATATAATCCGCACGATTAAACAGGAAGAGGGGTGATTTATAGGAAGAGGAATCAATCACAGGAGGGACAGCTGGGAGGAGGGAAACTGAAAGTAAAGACCTCATCCCAGGGGCGGAGAAACAGAGCTGTGAGAACTCCTCAAAACTCTGGTAGTGACATCATCACAGGGGCGGAGAAACAGAGTTGTGAGAACACCTCAAAACTCTGGTAGTGACAGTTACTGGGGGGCACAATGTGGGCATATTACCGGAGGGCACAATGTGGGCATATTACTGGGGGCACAATGTGGGCATATTACTGGGGGCACAGATGGGCATAATTCTGTGAAGACACAATGTGGGCATAAATACTGTGCGGTGGCATGAAGGGGGAATAATTACTATGTGGGTGCATTAAGGGGACTGGATGGGATTAGGTGTATAGTTATATTTTGGGAGTTAGAGGCATGGCCTAGTGCGAAAAAAATTTACGCCGCACTCTGCTTCCCTGTTTTAACGTTTACAAAGCTGGGAGGTTTGCCACAGGCCTAGAGGTGTGGATCCCATCTTTCAAGAGAGCTGGCAGACCTTCCTTAAAGGGTTATTATTACCTTTTTGACATTGATGGCATATCCTTGGGATAATAGAAGCAGATCCCACCTTTGAGTGCCCCCCCCCCCCCCAACTCGAGAAGAGGACCATTTCTCCTGTTGCTGGGAAATGGAGAGGTGGAAACCCAAACCAGGGTTGCCAACCGTCCAGAAATTTCTGGACAGTCCGTAAAAATGGGCAACTTTTTTCCTGTGTCAGTGAAAAAAATCTGCGTGTCTGTGATTTTTGAGGCTGGTGGTACATGACTAGATTATTTTGGTGGTGACTGTACAATCATGATAAAGAGTTATTATCAGTATATTGAGCTATAAAAAATGTATTACTTATAATCGTCTTCATTCATTATGGTTTGTCCTTAAAAAATGTAGGCTGTCCCTGATTTTGGGATAAGTTGTCCAGAAAAAAGAAAAATTCTGGTTGGCAACTCTGACCCAAACATGGCTATCAAAATTCACCTGTGTAGGAGTTCCAAAAATGGCTGAGATCACTTACTCAACGATTTTTAGCCTTCCCATTGAAATGAATTGAAAGCGATGCAAAACCGCTGCTTCACTTTCAGCAGCATGAGATGGGGCCGGGTCTCAAGTTAAGTTCAGACCCCATAGTTGGTACCCACAACTACGGGCCACGTGTGGAAAATTCTGTGGATATGACATAAATGTCCAAATGGAAATAACTCCTTAGGGAGGATCTGCAAGCTCTCTTGAAATGTCTTGGTACCTGCCTTTTTTATGATGCCGAAGCTCTGTGTTGCGCCTTTGCTCTCCTATCCCTCCTTTAAAAACAAATTAACGGCTACCAGTTAGGGATGTGTCCTTATACAGTGTGACACTGTTCAATTAATGCTACCTACTGTACTGTGTAGGAAAACACCCTTTGACAAGGGGGGCAATTCCAAGGAGAAGCGCTTGAAGCTTCCTATTTTATGCACCCAATACTCAAGCAAATGAGTATTTGCACAAGTAACATTTTAGTCCTTCAATGGAACCAAGTGCGACGGTTCCAATCAGGGACTAAAACGTTGCTTTTGCAGGGTGAATAAAGTCCACGTTTAGTTGGAAACTTGGAGTGCTACTTAATATTGGCTGTAACTGTGCTGCCCCACTGCGACTGATTATCTGGAACCTTTGACAAGGGGATCGGTAACACAAAGTTGTCAGTTTTTTCATAAATATTCATGCAGAGTCATAAGAAAATATTCTCCGGAAATTAGATTTCATTTGGAATGTGAGTGTTTACTAAAACATACATATAAGTGGTGACAGGTCCTCTTTAAGACACTTTGGATATTAAAGCAAAATGGACCTGTTTGAGCCCTAAATCTTTTATTTTCCCACTGACTACATTATCACATTGCCAAAAGTATCGTGCAGTCCCAACAAAAAAAAAATTATATATGAGTGACAATTATTTCACCTTCTGCCATGTCTAATCCATGCTTATGGAACACAATAGGCGTGATACATTAGCCAAAGCTTTTTACTGTTCCAGGTCCAATTGTTTTATTTCTCATTCCTGTTTGATTCAAGTTATCTTAGCAGGAATCAAAGTCTTAAAGAGTTTCCTCTGTTTCAGCCAGCATCATATAATAAGTAAACACTGCTTTCACAAGACCTCTCCGACAATCAGAAGGGGAAGGTTTCCACTCTATTGGAAACCACTTTGCTTTGCATCTGTTTACCCCATGCAACGTGTGGACATTAGTACTCAGCTTAGGCACACAAAGAGCAGCAGACCGGCACACTTAGAAGGAAAAAAGAAAGCAATTAAATGGAGATTATCTTGTAGTGACCACTAGTCAACATCATAGCACAAGGTCTGTTTTACTAAACAATTGCTGAATTGGTTGTATTATATGCTTAATGCATGCTAATTCTTAGTAAATACACAAATCCTACATTTCTTGGCAGACCAAACTTAGAAAATTGGGCTTTGTAGTGCTCGGCCTACAAGAAGACTTGGCTAAAGCCCTATTAACGGTTATCTTGCCTCAAATGTTAACACGGGTATGTGAGTAATGAAGATATTTTGATATCGGCCATATGCAGTCAACATACTGTCATTTTATCAGTTTCCTAAAGGGATTTCCATGTGAAGTCAAATGTTAAAAGCGTTATCTAGTAGTTTATAAACTTCAGTTTCAAATAATCTATCGGAACATTCTGAGTTAAAAGATGAATAGGGAGATTTATCAAAACTGGTGTAAAGCAGAACTGGCTTAGTGGCCAATATCAACCAATCAGATTCCACCTTTCATTTTCCAAAGGAGCTCTGAAGAATAAAAGGTGGAATCGGATTGGTTGCTATGGGCAACTTAGTCAGTTTTCCTTTACACCCAGCCTGGATTACACAGACAGTTTCATGAATTCTATTGGCACCATGTAATATTTAATCCATAATGAACACTTGCGCCAAAGTTTTTACACATATTACAGCTGCTAGACACCCTATTATCACCTTATTTTTCAGGTAACCTTCAGCAAAACCAGCCTGTCCTAAGGTAACAACTAGAGATGAGCGAATTTCAAAAAAATGCGATTCGGCCAGTTCGCGAATTTTTGGAAAAAATTTGGTTCAATCTGAATATATTCACGGCAAATCGCATTAAAAAACAGCTTTTTCCTGGCTGCAAAGAGCCTTTATAGTGGTGTAGAACACTGTGCCTTGCAGAAACACGCATAGGGAGTCTGCTGTGGTAGTAAAACAATACTGTGAGTCAGTATGACATGCAGATGATAGGCGTTGCTCTTAGAATCACTGCACACTTCACTTATTTGGGCAGTTACGGGGCATAAACGGACCAAATAACTCAAGTGTGAACTCAGGCCTTACAGGTTGATGTTAGCGTCAAGAAGAATCGCACTCCTTTTACACCGTCGGCAGCTGATTCCACATAGATGTCTACAGAGACTGTTCTATTAAATGCTTATACAAGTAGAGCCCCCGACATAGTGGAGAGGGTGTCAGCAGTAAGTTTGTGTTGACGTCACTGATTATTTTGCCCTTCCTCTGATCTGTCAAAATAATAACCCCCAAAACACGGATCCTGTCTGTGGAGGATGCGCCTTCACTCGTCAGCATTTGGTCAGTAATCCATCAGTATTGCTAAAGCCAAAACAAACAGTGGATCCAAAACAGAGATGACACATGAATGGAATATTTGTATGTCTTCTGTGTTTTGTACAAATAAAACATTTTTTTCAATATGTTGCCTCAATGTTTGAGCGCCGCAGTGTGAAGTGGGCTGGCTCTATTCACAATCAGTCAAATGCATTTTAGTGGACCCCGCGATTCCTGTTGGTAACTTCTTAAGTTGAAACCATCCAATTTTATGCTTATGGATAAAACATCAAGTTCCACAAAGATCTTCCTCTCACAAAGAGCCCTGTGGAGTATCAAAGACCGCACCAATAGTGAAGTACTGTAGACACTATTCATATGCACTTGTATTTGCCATATTTACAAGTGCAGGAGGAAATGCAGGCACATCGAACTCATATAGCCGTCTCATGTGTCTCTGATGTTGTGAAATGGCGTCGTTCATCCCGTAGTCCTGGCGACTAACATGTGGCCTCCTCAAAGGGCCTGAGCAAACGGCAGGTGTCACACATGAGCTGCCACTAGCTGACATCGAAGTTATACAGGGGAGTACTCCTGTCTGCTTGGATAATCAAGAAATCGTTTATGGCCTTTCTCTGTTCGTAAAGTCCAGTGATGCCCTGCCCAATCTACGGCCCGCGGGCCACATCCGAAGCTGTGTCATGTGGCCCTGCAGTGACCAAAGGCGGAGCTTGTGCACAGTTGCAGAATGGACGCGCCTACTGTGCTATTCCTGATTATACTGTGGAGCAGTACTATTATTAGCTTTCCAGCGACCGAAGACCCCATCTCCCCGTGCATATACCCTCTGGACTCTCAGCCAGGCATGAGAACACGTCAAAGGAGAAGGTGAGGATGAGTCAGATGGGAGCAGGAGGTCCATGGAGGATACAACTGGTGAGGTGTGGTAGTGGTGGAAGTGATTGGACCTGAGCCAATTTCTTAATATGTAATTACTATATCTGGTTCCCATGTGGGCTGCCTGGGTTGCTCCTCAGGATGCGCTTAGCAATATTAATAAGGGGGAGAGGACTCATAATATAGCACCAAACTGCATTTCTAGTCTTGCTATGCCCAGAGATGTGCCCCCTTCACAGTAATGCTCACATTCTCCCTTCACAGTGGTAATGCCCAGATGTGCCCCCTTCACAGTGGTAATACTCACATGCCCCATTCACAGTGGTAATGCCCAGATGTGCCCCCTGCACAGGGGTAATGCCCAGATGTGCCCTCTTCACAGGGGTAATGACCAGAGGTGCCCCCTTTACAGGGGTAATGCCCAGATGTGCCCCTTCACAGTAGTAATGCTCACATGTGCCCCCTTCACAATAGTAATGCTCATATGTGCCCCCTTCATGGTAAAAATGCCCAGATTCACCCCCTTTACAGTAAAAATGTCCATATGTGCTCCTACCCAGAAAAATGCCCACATATTTGCCCTATCACAGTAGTAATGCTCACATATGCCCCCGCCCAGTGTTTCCATTTCTTTCTGAAAAAGCTACCTGGTTCTGGCCTGCAAAATTTATACTATGTCTAGTGCGGCCCTCAGACTAAAAATGGTTGGGCACCACTGGTATAGTCGGTCCAACATATGGAGGGTGGATTTCCAACAGGTGAAAATGTTGCATATCAGCCTATGTTGGGGGATGACGTTCTGCCGCTGCAGCTCAAGTAGGGTGTACTTTGTGGTGTATGAGTGGCTGAAGTGCATGCGAAGTTTCCTTGCCATTTTTAGGATGTCTTGCAGATGGGTGGAAGACTTCAGGAACTGCTTGACAACCATATTGAAAATGTGTGCCATGTAGGGCGCATGGCTCAGCCCTCCTTGACGCAGCGCCGACACCATGTTCTTCCCATTGTCGGTCACCATGGTTCTGATTTTGAGTTGTCGTGGGGAAAGCCAGGATTCGATTTCTAGATGAAGGGCACGGAGCAGTTCCTCCCCTGTGTGATCTGTTCGCCCAGGCAAACAAGCATGTGGTATGCTGGAGGGGCACTGTGATTTGTCTCTGCAGTGGAGGCTGAGGACACGGTGGAGGATGAGGAGGCAGAGGCGGACATTGTCACAGAACCAACGGCGTGAGAACGTGGAGGCAGAAGCTGCGTCACCTGGCCAAGTTGCTGGTGTGGCTGTGCAGGAACCACATTCACCCAGTGGGCCGTAAAGGACATGTACTGTCCCTGATCGTAGTTACAGCTCCACACGTTGGCGCTGCTGTGCACTTTGGCAGACACCGACAGGCTCAAGGACTGGCCCACCTTATGTTCTACATACGTGTGCAGGGCTGGTACTGCCTTTTTGGCAAATAAATGACAGCCTTTCCACCTCGGCTCGGCACAAGCCATCAGTTCTATGAAAAATGCAGAGTCCACCACTTGGAAAGGGAGGGAACACCAGCAACTTGGCCAGGAGCACATTCAGCTTTTACGCCGTTGGATGAGTGAACACATACTGTTGTCTCTTGGCAACCGCCTCAGTGATCGATTGCTGATGGATTGACTGACGAGGAGAAGGAGCATCAGGACTAGCAGATAATGGGAAGGACAGACAGCTCCCTTCAGCTGAGGTGGTGGATCCTTGACTGCCTGAAATTGGGTGCGTGCCACAGGGTGATGCAGCAGTTGCTGCGGCAGGCTGGACCACCACATTGGAGCCATGGTTCTCCTAGGCCACTTTATGGTGACGCTGCATATGTTGATGCAGGGCTGTGGTGCCAACATTGGCACCCTGGCCACGCTTCACCTTCTGCCCACAAATTCTACAAATGGCCATGTTCATCTCGTCCGGCGGCTTAACAAAAAACTGCCACACCGCCGAGTCGGCGATTTTACCCCCAACACTCCGCACTGACTGACTGCTACCGCCACTGCTTCTGTGAACCCCTGCACTACTACATTCCGGGCAGGTAGGCTCCTGCGAAGCGGGTGGTCTACCCTGGGCACATTTGGCACCTGGCCTCCCACTGCTGCCACCCTGCTGACTACCGGCCACGCTATCGACTTGCTGGCTCCGTCGCTGCCTCACGGGCAAGCTGCCACCGTCTTCTCCTGATGATGCCCTTAATTCACCCGGCTCCCAAGTGCGATCAGCTACATAATCATCATCGAGTACTGTCTGCACGTCACTGATGTCCTCCTCAACGGTCTCTGGGTCAAGAGCCTGACCGCTCGCAACACCAGCTCCCATGCCACTCTCCTCATCACTGCTTGCCCGCTTACCGGAGGAAGCAGCGGAGGTCTCCTCCACATCTTGGCTGGCCAGTACCTGCTGACTGTCCTCTAGTAGCTCGTGCTCGCTGTTAAGTGGAGCTGAGTCCACGGCATATAATACTTCTCTGGCTGAGGGAACAGAAAAGGACAGAGGCAGGTTGAGGACAGGTGAGGGCACTGGGCCTGCTCCTGGGCCATGCCAACTAAGGGTTGTGTCTGACGAACCCACCAACTCTTGGCTGGGGGTGTCTGATGTCACTTGGGATGAAGTGGATGACCGAGTCAACCATTCAAGAACCGCTGGGTTGCTGGTCAAGACACGACCGCTAGCTGACACAGGGAGCTCAGGCCTGCGACTCCTGCTGCCATGCCCCCTTACTCTGATGTGACCTGTGCCTGTGCCAGAAACATTAAGGCCTCTGCCACTCACCTATGCAGAGCCTTACACTTCTCTGTCTGACATACTGTTAGATCAAATAAATGAATAAAAAGGAAATTAAAACACCCCAAAAAAGTCCTTTTTTTTCCCACTTATACATGCGAAAAAGGGCTTTAGAACATATAACTTCACTGCTGAATGGCAAATAGGCCTTCATTTTTTTCCACTTATACATGCCACAAAAGGCTTTAGAACATATAACTGCACCGCTGAACGGCAAATAACATATATATTTTTTGCCACTAATACACACTAAAAAGGGCTTTAGAACATATAACTGCACCACTGAACAGCAAATATATATATTTTTTTGCCAATAATACACGCCAAGGGCTGTAATTTTCTTACTTCACCACACAACAGCAAATACTTTTTTTTGTGCCACTAATACATGCCAAAAAGGGCTTTAGAACATATAACTGTACCGCTGAACAGCAAATAATATATATTTTTTTGCCACTAATACATGGCAAAAAGGGCTGTAATTTTCGCCCTTCACCACACAATGTCTAATAACCCCTTTTTTCCCACTAATACAAGCCAAAAATGCTTTAAAACATATAACTGCAAAGCACAAGGGCAAATAAGTCATAGAAATATTTCCTTGTAATAAATCCTGTTAATGGCTGTGTCAAACAGCACTCGTACCCCAATAACAAGAATGGTTTGCTGGAATTACTGAGCTGCATAATGTCAATTTGGATCCGCAGTCAGTGCAGCAAGGTGTATTAGGATTGTTCCTATTACCCAGGCTGTAAACTCCTCTACTGAACCCTGTTCTGCTTCAGTACTGTGGAATGATTCCTCCCTTTCCTTTCCCTGAACTTCTATGCAGCAAAGTAAAAGTTTTAAAGTCTTTTCTACCACTGTCCCTAGCGCCTGCTGACGTCTCGCCCTACACTGGAAAATGGCTGAATCCAAGAAGGCTGAGGCTATATAGGGCTGTGACATCAACAGAGCTGGCTGGATGCTGATTGGCTGCATGCATGGCATTGTGGGTGATCCCTCATTGCCAGAGTTCTTTGCTCCATGTCCTAACACGTGCAGCAACCTTTTTAGGAAGAAATGTGTTTCGTTACCACAAAGTGTGAGTAAATCAAATTTTTCCTGAAATTCAGATCGAATTCCACTTCGTCAACTTCGATTCGCTCATCTCTAGTAACAACCCCTTTAGGCTTTTGACATCATCTGGTGCAAACTCACCCAGAAACTCACCTGGTGCCCAGACTGGACGCTGGAGTTTCCCATTGTGCTTTGCGTGCACTGAGACTTCTCATCTACCCAATACGGTGTATAAAAAACATTGCTTGCTCTAGGAACTGTGATTTGCAGCCTTCTAGTGGATACTGTGATAAGTGGATTTTTTCAGAAAATGGTCATATTTCTTGCAGTCAAGTGTGCTGATCTGGAGAAGCTAGCCACAAGAACGCAAAAGTTTTCACATGATAAGTTAAATCTGAGTCAGATGATCTCAGAGTTTTCAGCTTTTGCCCGATATAGTAAATAAAGGTGTAATCCAATCTTACCCACACATGGGATATTGGCAGGATATGCCTTAAATGTCTGACAGATGTGATTCCCACCTCTGTGACCCTCACTCATTCTAAAGTATGGGGGTCCACAACCCTGATTCTTACTGTCTCCTACTATTTAATTGAAGGTGGAAATAACCCCTATAGTGCTAGGATTTTAATCTGAAGCAACTTTCTGGGCTTAACTTTTAAGACTTCAAAATTTGGGAACAGGTATAGGTAAAACATATCTTCCTTATTCCATCATATTAAGAACATACAGAAATGACAACATAGGTGACTCATTTTACGTATTTCATAGGGGTGGTCTTAAATTAGAAAAAACAGAGCTATAAATGTATAAATTATATAAATTGCAAGTTTTACGGAATCTTTTCCCATATATATATATATATATATATATATATATATCTGCTCGCCTTTTTCTGCACTATTGCTTCTTCTGCTCTACTGAGACTGCGGTGGATTCTTGCACCAAGATGGAGGAGGTGAGCTGGCTTTCTGCATTATTCTCTTAGACTACATGAAGTTTCAGAATACCCCTGCCTCAACCAGCAAATGTCAATTATAAGAACTGCTTTTGACTGGCCATAAATATTATACCACCCAAAATAAAGGCTTCTGTATTCAAATGTGACACGCTGTTTTTATGTGAATGTAGGATTGTCACCCCTGCATTCATAATCCAGGGAACACCTTTTATCACTTCTTCTAAATACTGTATTTCAGACATGCATGCAAATATACAATTCGCTAGCCGTTGTACATGTAAAATAGTAGAAAGCTGTCTCGGAATCAGGCTATAATTGATTTTAATTGCAGTCATTATCAAAAACATGAAAAATAGTATTCGGTAAAATCACCTCTGCTTCTAAATTTATGATATTTCATCAATTTTTCAGAAATGTGCTATTTAGGAATGACAGCTGTAGCCATGCAAAATGTGTTTTGCTATACTATTTCCCAATCAAACAAATCAAAGAACCTCTGAAGTGGTCGCATTCACATGACCGTGGTGTCACCGTGCTTGTGTTGCGCCCCGCAAACTGCGGTTATGCCAAAAATGAGCACTGGCCGTGTGCTTTACATCGTGGTGTGGACTCATTGACTTTAATGGATCCGCGATCCAAAAGATGCAGCAAAATATAGGACATGTTCTATCTTTTGCGGCGTGGAGGCAGAGACCCAAAAGCTCACTTGTGTTTACGTTGGTCTCTAGGTCCACAGAAAATGGCGTCAGCAGGAAGTGATGTTAGTCTAATGCACACAGTGAGTGTGAAAGCAGCTAAGGTGCAAAGCTGTGCAAAGGGACAGCACATGTGCCAGTCCTCCAGAGAAATAGTTACTAGATTATATACATAGTGTAACAGTTCTACAAGTGGTAGTGCGTTCTGTCATAGATGATAAATGCCTGCATCTTTGCTACAGACTTCCCTGCATGTGGTGGGATCTAATGAGCTTCAAGTTCCCCATCATACCAAAAGAAAAACCTAGAGACTGTGCTATATTGAGGTGATACTAATATAGTGAAGGGAACAAGTTCCACCTCTTTGTTGAGCTGAGAAAGACTGAGCAGATTATAAGAAGGAGACTTTCACTTAACCTACTTCCTCCTATATTTAGTCTTGAAAAATTGCATATGCAAATTGTATCACTGACAGCAAAAGTTGAACTTAACCTCTAAAATAATAGTGCTATACAAGTGCAGAAGAATGTACATGTACAAACATATATCAATTTATTGACATATTTTATGACTTAGAAATCTGAAAATGGGATCATTTATGTTATGGAATGTATAATATAAAGTATATAATCATCCTAACATTTTTTAACTCTTTTTTTTCTGGTTGTATTGCCATACTGTATAATGCGCATGTGCTTGTAATTGTTAGAAAAGTATTGATTGTTCTTGACAAAGCTCCTAAAATTGGTCTCTTCTGTGATCTTCAAAAACAGTATTTATGGTTCAGCTTTGTATCTGTATTCTTCAGCCAGATAAATACAAGCTTTTGGCTATCCAAAAAATGAAGCTGTGAAGTATTTATCATGCTAGGTGTAACTCTTTTCAGTGAAGCTGATTTTTTTCCATAATGAAAAACCACAGAGATCACCGAAAGAAGATCACCCAAACTGGCTGTGCATGATAAAGCCTTGTCCACACTTAAAGAGAACCTGTCACCATGAAATGTAATGCAATCTGCAGGCAGCAAGTTATTGAGCAGGAGGAGCTGAGTAGATGGCCCCATAGTTTTAAGGGAAAAGATTCAGTAAAACTTCTGACTTCATTGTTAACGAGGGTGTTATCAGTGACTGAAGCATTCTCTGTGTAGATGTGTATACAGACATAGCTGTCAGTCACTGATAACACCTCCCTGTGAGCAATGAAATCAGAAATATCAGAGATATAAATGTATAAATTACACATTTTACTGAATCTTTTCCTACAGAACTATATATGAATCTGCTCAGCTCCTTCTGTTTTATAACCTGCCGCCTTCTGATACCACTGCATTTCGTGGTGACAGCTTCTCTTTAAGTTGAGAGGCGCAATCACAGCTTCCATCAGTCCTGCCTATCGTAGACCACCTCGCCACTTCAGTATTTCAGTATTCGGTGTAAGACATTCCTGCTGTCAAAATTAAATTTTATTGTACAAGTACGGCATGTTCTATACTGCACCGTGTAAGTGAATGCTCTGTACTATATTTGTAGCTACATCACATATGGCTGAACGTTTCCGTAAAGAATACTATGCTCACCCTTTAGTAAGGTCCTTTAACAAGACCCACTATAGTGAGACATATACAGTGCATTTGGACAGTCTTCAGACCTTTCACTTTTTTTCACATTTTGTTATGTTGCAACCATTCTATTTTCCCTTCCTCATTATGTGGTACTGAGCACAGAATGATGGGGAAAAAACATATTTTTTATTTATTTTAGCAAAAGGCCGCAATATAATAAAATGTAAAAAAAAAAAAGTGAAAAGGATCTGAACACTGAGCACTGTAAGCTGCTTCCTTAGCAGTATTATGATGACTGACTTCATATGTAGACCATGTAAGGTGGCGGTACGGTTTCTTTTACTACTACTGTTCTTAAGTATCACTCTGGACCACAGATTTCAGATGTCTTTTTTCTATTGCAAATTAAGTAATGAAAGCTATCATAACACTAGTTTCCATAAATAAGACCCACTGCCTTTCTGAATGAAATAACAGTTTTCTCATTGTGTTGAAAAGCATCACTGGGCGCCTTTAGTAAAGCCAAAAGCATTCACTGGCTAAAGTTCATAATAGGCATACATGTCAGTCAGTTGTCATCCATTTATTGATGACATTCTTTAATTTACATGACCAATAACTAACATCTGTCAATTTTGGATCTTTTTTTTTTTTTTGGTGGGGGGGGGGGGGGTTTCAGCCAAAAAATCAGTTCCATTTATCTGAATGGGTTTGTTTTAGTGGCAAATTCATGAAGTTTTGCAAGCCCTATTCAGATGAATGGGACTGGGGCATGAATCTCTACAAAAAATCGGGCATGTGTGAATATACCCTAAAAGAGCCAGCCACAGTGACCAAATAACATGGTAGCTATACAGGGTACCGATAACTATGACGACCACACCACTGCATGCCAGTGATCACAATAATGCCTCTAAAACAAGCACATCATACCAAAGTCAGCTACAGTGCCCCTATAACAGATAATTAGTCCTTTATTAACGCCACAGTACCCCTTAAATAACCACTCTGCCCATAACACTGATACGGCCTCCTTGAAGAAGGGGTTCTCTGGGAATTAAGAAAATAAAAACACCTAAATATTACTTTATTATAAATATATTCCTCAATACCTTTCATTAGTTATAATGGCTCTTTTTGTCTAGGGAGCAATCATTGGGCGAAATAAAATGGCCGCTGTCCTATTAGTACACACAAAACCTGTCCTAATCATACAGGAGGGCGAGTTACTTCACAACACTGAGCTAAAGAGGTGCCTCATCCTGCTCTTTGCTCTGCTTGTCAGGGATTATGATCCCGAATTCAGCTGAAAAGATTTTCGGCAGAATTACTGTGGGAATGGAGTTCATGAGGAGACATGTACAGACAGGACAGACAGGAAAGACTGAAGTAATGTGGGGCTGTGGAAATGGAGACTGCATACAAGTGCTGCTGCTCTTTATTACATCCCCACCCTCCTCTCTCTACTTCATGTCTCCTCATGAACTCCATTCCCACAGAGATTCAGCTGAAGATCATATTAAACTGTATTCAGGACCATAACCCCTGACAAGCAGCGCAGAGAGGAGGATGAGGCAGCTCTTTAGCTCAGTGTTCTGAACTAACTTGTCCTCCTGTATGATTAGGACAGGTTTTGTGTGTACTAATAGGACAGCAGCCATTTTATTTCATCTGATGATCATCTCCCAGACAAATTGAACCATTATAACTAATGAAACGTTTTTGGGAATATATTTATAAAAAAGTAATATTTAAATAGTTTAAGTCATTTTATCTTCCTAACTCCCAGAGGAACCATTTAACATCCATAGTGATCCCACAATCATATGGCCAAAGAACCCCTTGATATGCACAGTCTTTCTTTTTATTAAAGACTTCCATAGAGAGAATGTCCCTATATATAAGTGTATTAAACGTACAGTTTTCTAAAATATCATAGACAAATTTTCCTCACCTAAACGCTTAATCTACTCCTTTAAAAAATTACATTAAAATAATCAGGAGAGACATGTAGAGGACTTTGTGAAAATGAAGCTAAAATTCACAGTACACAGAAGTCAACAGAGATTTTCTCAGAAGAGAATCAAACTACTACTAGTTATCTGAGTTGCAGTATATTAATAGATTTAGAAGACAGTAGCCAGCAAGGAAAGCACTATAATAATTTCGGGAAGAAGCAAGAACCATTCACACGACACCCCACACACATTACAGGTACCGCTGGAGGTGACAAAATCACCAAAAACACAGGAAGTAACAAAGAACTTAATACTGTAAGTAAAATGGTCCAACAATTCAGAAAAAGGTATTTAACCTCGAGTGAAGACACACTGCGTAAGCAGAAAGATCCACTAAATACCGTAGTTTAACAATGAACATAGCATAAATATAAAAGTCTAAATACATATTAGGGTTTGTCACCTGATTTGAGAGCCACCAAACTACCTGCATGTTGTAATACAGCTTGGGTTTAGAGTCCCAAACCTGCAAACCCATCCATCCATGCAAAGAATAGTAAATAAAAATTGAACATACTGTGGGAAGAGTCTGAGGCTACTCTCCAGCAGCAGCACTGTTGAAGCCGAGAACAGGACACCACAATTCACTACATAGGTGCCGATGCGCAGTACATGCGCAGTACCCTCCTCAGCTTCATCGGCTCAGGGCGCATAAGCATCGGCTCCTAATATATCCCCACTGAATGGTTAACAATATTAAAATGGTTGTCTAGCCTTTACTAAGTGATTGCCTATCCTTAGGCACGGTTGGACACCTTGCATCCCTCAATAAAGTCAATGGAAGCAGCGCTGTAGTAACCAGCTCACCACGCGATAATGTTGACGGAGCTGTGTAGCTCTAGGGTCATCTTCCAGTGACGAAGCTGCATGTGAGGGGTGGTCAAAGCTAGGGATAGCTTATACTGAGGATAAAAGCCCTCTAAACAGGATGTTTTAGTAGATTTTTTATCGGATACATGGCGCTGTCTGAAGCATTTTCACTTTTTTTCTCCACAAGAAAACACAACTTACATTTTCTTCTGTTCCTGTCTTCTCCACAATGACTGCTGGCAGCTGTAATCCTCCAGGAGATGTTGGATTTGAGTACATGCCAGCTTCTCCAACTAAAGATACCACTCCATTACAATCCACTGAACTGTTTCTCTTGCCATTCTGTGTGAACCCGGGTGTATTTGGATAGGAATTGGCACTTGTTTGGCTCTGTATACTTTGGCGTCTTCCTGCACGTGGAACGAGCAAAGATCCTCTGTGACCATGACTGGCATTGCTCACTTCATCATCTGCAAATTCAGTCTCTGAGTAAAGGTCTCTAGGACGGAAATTAAATATGTTTCCATTGCTTTTCCTTCGTCTACCAGAGATAGGCCCAATACCGATGCCAAGTAAGGACTAAAAAATAAAATATAAGTCAGTGGCATAATAATAATAATAATAATAATGTATCATTATCCATCCTGATAAAATTGTACTGAATAGTTCACTCCCGTGTATGTATGATGACCGGCCTGTCTGATTTACGTATGGACATACAGTTGTGTATATACTTTATAAGTATAAAATGTTCGACAGAGGAGTCAGCTATTCCCTGCAGTGTAACTGCTCTTTCAGTCCAGTCTTGAAGGGATGTGACACTTGTCAAGAACTGGTAGAGTGCTCTTTAATCGGCTCCAAATTAGCTACAAGCAAATAGGTGTAGAAAGAAATGACATCTAGCACAGTGGCCACTTCCTCCCGGAGAACATGAACAGGTGCACTGAGGTCGTATTAATTTGCAAAGATGAGTGATTTATGAACTAAAGAGATCTTCAAAGGAACATTTAAGTAACTGACTCACTGCCCAAATTTGGATTCACTGAGCATGGTCAAGGGTTGTGGTCTATCTCTGGCATTTTGTATGTATGTATCTATCTATCTCATGTCTATCTATCTATCTATCTCTTCGTCTGTCTATCTCTTATCTTCCTAGTTATCTCTTAAATGTATAATTATCAATCAATTTTCTGTATCTATAATTTTATTACATATATGTATCTAGCTCGCATCTCATGTCTATCTACCTACTATCTATCTATCTATCTATCTATCTATCTATGAGTCATACAATTACCGGCTTCCGTCCACTCTCTTCATCAGATTCCCCCCTGTTAGTTCTTATATCATCGTTATACTCATCAACTTCTGAAGATTTTTTTTTCTTTCTTCGATTTCTCCTTTCTTTGGCACTTTTGGAACTGAATGGTGACATCTCACAAGAGCTATATGATCCAGCATCTGGTCCTTTATTAGCCAGCGCCTGCTTAAGACACATTAAAAAGGCACATATGACAATTTCAGCTCAAGCTTCCCCTGAAAATAATACAGTCACTTTTAAACATTAGTTAACCTTTATAGCTGTATACATACAGTGTAAAGGGGTCCCATATTATAAAGGGAGCATTCACACAATAAACATGTATTTCTAGGTGATAAATGTCTGATCACTGGTTGACCCAAAGCTGGGATCCCCAACAATCACCAGAATGGGAGCTCCAAAAACCTCCATTCAAACTCCCCCTCACGTCTAGGAGGATTTGATGTTTGTTTCACCCCTTTTCCTATTTTTTCCATGATCCATAGGTTTCACTGCTTACCTTTGCTAACCTTGTCAGGCCTGTCCCAGCACATTATCTCATCCTTTAAAATAAACTTTTCACATAGGCTGCCACTATGGTATACACATCTTTGCTGCAGTCCCACAAAGGTTAAAACCCCACCAGCTTATAAAATGTCTAAGTGACAGATATGCCTAGTTTTCCAAATATCTGTTTCTATTATATTTTACATCAGAGACGTTACAGAGCAGTCGAAAAGATAGACAATCAGACAATGAGCTGAAGTGAAGCTGTAATCTTATGTCTGCTTGGGACTGTCTATCACTACCATAATATCTCAACTGACATCAATGCTTCAATGTAATGCACTAAGTCATTAGAGAACTGTATCAGTAATGCATAGCATGAAAGTATCACACATACAAAGCTTGGCTAAGCCTAATGTACATTTCAACTAACCTCTTGTTCTTTCTTTAGTTGCTCCATAGCTTGTTGAAACTCCTTTTCCTTTGCTTCTGCCTCGGCAATGCTGGCTTGGTTCTGCTCTTCATAAGCCATGGCCACCACAGCAAGTATCAAGTTCACCAAATAAAATGAACCCAAAAATATGACGAAGACAAAAAATATCATATATGTCTTCCCTGCTGCTCGTAGAGTCTGCAAAAAGAAAAAAAAAGAAACACAAAGCAACCAGTTGGCAGTTGTTGTTTTTTTAACAATTTTTATTACTATCACAGTTAAAGGGAACCTGTCATCAACTTTATGCTGCCCATACTAACGGCAGAATAAAGTAGAGACAGGTGAGATGATTTCAGCGGTCTGTCATTTATAAGTTAAAAGTAAGTGGTTGCCGAGAACCAACATCACAATTATTGCAGACTAGGCCTGGAAAAGAGTCACGGCCTCCTGAGAAGAGTCCTGGTTATTCATGAATTCCTGCTCTCCCTGCTGATGACTGACAGGCTTCTACCTAGTTTTCTCCCTTTCTCTCTAGTAGAGACCTGTCAATCATCAGCAGATGGGTGGGATGAGCAGGAGACTCTGAATAACCATGACTCTTCTCAGGTAGATGTGACTCTTTTCAAGGCCTGGGCTGCAATGATGATGATGCTGGTTCTCGGAAACCACTTACATTTAGCTGATGAGTGACACACCGCTGAAATCAGCATTTCTGTCACTATTTTATGCTGCCCTCAGTGAGGTCGGCATAAAGTTGATGACAGGTTCCCTTTAATAGTGATGAGCGAATTATTCAAAAATTTTATTCAGCTGCTTCGCCGAATTTTTTAACTTTATGGCGAATTACTTAATCACATAGCGCATTTCTTTGTAAGTAGTGGGTGCAATGACAGGGAGCCCCCATCATTGTACCCCTTAGATGCTGCGTTCATAGCTGATTGCGGCATCTGAAAGTAATAATACAGTGTAACATTAAAAATAATTAATAAAATCATACTCACCCTCATCCATTTGATCGCGAAGAGCCAGCCGCTGCCATCTTGATGGAAGATCTAGCGCGAAATCTCGTGCGGACTTTGATGGCGTCATCACATCGACCGGTGAGGTGACGTCATGCATCACCGCGCTTGGGATCTCTTGCAAGAACTTCAATCAAGCTTGCTTTTTTTTTTTTTTTAACCGCCATTCAGGGAAAATTGATTCGCTACCACGAAGCATAAGGAAATTCGGCTTTACTGGAAATCACATTTTCCCTGAAATTGGGATCAAATCTCAATTCGTGGAGTTCGATTCGCTCGACACTAATCGTTAATCAACTAATCACTCAAACAGTGATGAAACACAGTTAAACCATGAGTACAACATACTCTATAGGATTTGTAATACACGGTCCACTAATTATACTGACTTTAAATATAATCCTCTATTTCGTCTTTCGTCTTAATAGGCGGGAACAAAAACACCCCAGATGAATGGATAAAAACTGCATTAAACGATTTCTAAGCCTCTACCTGTTGATATAAGTTCTCCCAAAAGTCTTGTGTCATAAGTCGGAAAAGAGAGAGAAAAGCCCATCCAAATGTATCAAAGCTGGTGTAACCATAATTGGGGTTTCTGCCGACCTTCAAACAAGCAAAGCCTTCAGGGCACTTCCTGTGGACAGAGCAAAGACAAGCGTCTTAGGTATATTAATCATGTGTATTGTTTCTTTTTACATCTCCTATATCTACTATATGTATATCTACTGTACATCTACTACAGGAATCCATAGACACTGAAGCAGATGAGGTAAAAAGAGGAATAAACAGTCATCGATACAGTGCTGTGCAAAAGGTGTGTAAAAATAGAAGTGTTAACAGTTTATTTGTATCAATTAACAAAATGCAAAGTGAATGAACAAAAAAGAAACCTAAATCAAATGTGACCACCCTTCAAGACCACATCAGTTCTTCTAGGTGGACTTGCACGCAGTTTTTGAAAGAACTATAGCATTTCCAATGCTCTATTCCCTATTCAAATAAATATAACCCGAGATTAATTTCTACAATTAAGAGATTTTGCAAATGGATCGAAATGTTTAATTGGCTATTGAGTTCACCGTATGGCCGACCTTTATTGTAACTATTCTGAAATTCAATTTACATAGGAATGTAGCTTCTTAAGCCTGTATTATGCAGGTGATTGTCTGGAAGGAAACGTTCCTTCCCAGCAATTGCCTGCTCGTTAGCGGTGGAGACTACTGCTATTACATGCAGCGATCTCCTCCACAGTATGGGGAGGAGAGATCGTTTATGCCATCACTCGTCCCCATACTGAATCATTGTTTACCAGCAGCGGATCGTGATTAGACACGTTGACGGATTTCGCCATGAACATGCGTTTGCTTGTTGATAGGATAATCGGCGGCGGTATTACACTGCCAGATCATACGACCACTTGTTAGCGATGATCTGGCAGACAATCTGCCAGTCTAATACACCCTTTTTTCCTATTGCATCTTGTGTATATATGTATGTGTATCATATCCAGGGGTTAAACAAACCCTGAACCATTTATTTCATCTTAACACATATTTAATCCATGGTAAGGGTAATTCATCATGGTTTGTTAAAGGCCGTAAATCAAAGATGCAATTGGCAGGGAATCAAGGCTACAATACAATTAAGGATACAATAGATAGCACAAGGAGCTTTGTGCTGCAGCCCCTAAGATAAGTAAAGCAATGAAACCTGTAATTGTCAATTAGCATACATCACACTGGGCCTCCATTCCTATTATTCATATAATTTCTAATGGAGATACACAGTGACGTTCAGTCTATGTGTTTAGCATTACTCAAGTAGGTAAATCTCGAACACAGGAACAAAGATCCTTCATTTTACATTGGGTTCATTTGTTCTAGACCAATAAAAGCTTGACTGTTGATTGGCTGGTACGGTTGGCTTCCCGCGGCGTTGTCTTCCCCCATGTGCCACTTGTGAAATATATTATATTAGTACAGTTATAAAGGATATTGTTCCCTGTGTTGTAAATTGTAGTTATGTTACAAGGCACCGAGGAGCATAGCAGACCTATAAATTGTGAGGCTGTAGGCATATACTGTAATTACTTGTTTCTTTTCAAATATCTTTTTTTATTAGGTTTTGTCATATAAAGGTACACTTAGTTGACAAAAATATTACAAAAATTACTTCTAAAACTGTTAAGACTTCACTGTATGTTCATAGGTAGCAGATATGTATGCTGCAGATTTGTAGAAATCTACGGCGGGTCTATTCTTGCTGAGGATGAAGAGGAGTGAAATTCACAGTGAATCCTGAGCACAAAGGAAAAAAAAAAGTTTGCTCTGGTGTGCTACAGAATCTGCGGCCCATGTGGACATACTTAAAAAATTAAGCTTAGAGCTTAGCTGTTGCTAAATTTCTTTAAGAATGAACTGGATAGATGTTTGCTTCTTCATTAGGATAGGTCTAAACTGCTGTACAAAAACTCTTTGAGAAGAGTCAATTATTAAAGCTGATGAGTGACATATTATCTTATGACCTATGATTTTCATGCTTGTACCCAAGCTACTACAGGCTGGAGCAATGTACCATACAAGAAAAAAACATACTTCAGTAGCTACAGAACCTCTATTAGGCCGCATGCTCACTACCGTATCAGTTTTGCGGTCCACAAATCTCGGATACGCAAAATATGGATGCAATCTATGTGCCATCTGCGTTTTTATTTTGCAGACGCATTAACTTCAGTGGGTCTGTGGTCTGGATGATGACCCATGTGCTTTCCTCATCCGTATGTCCCTCTGCAAAATGATAGAACATGTCCTATACTTAGCTGCAAAATGCAGACCGCGGACAATTGAATCCAATCCACATAAAAAATGTGAATGCTACACGGACAGTATCCGTCTAAATTCAGAAAATCTTTTGTATGTAATATAAGGTATTGTCAATGGGTTTATTTATAGTGAGAGTCAAATTTATTCAATCTGATTACCTGCCAGCCATATAAAATTATATGCTGCCATAAAAGAGGACATATCTACTGTCAGAATGGAAAGGAAAATGGGTGTCCTACCATAGAAGGAGGTGTCTTATCAGAGAGGGAGGTGTGCTGTAAGTGAGGAAGGGGATCTGCAAGTAAAGGGAGGTATGCTGCCAGATAGGTGTTTTGCTAGTAATGAGAGGTGTGCTGCCAGTAATGGGAGATATTCTGCCAGAGAGAGGTGTTCTGCCAAAAAGAGAGGTGTTCTGCCAGTAAAAGAAAGAGGTGTGCTGCCAGAGAGGAAGGGGATCTGCAAGTAAAGGGAGGTGTGCTGCCAGATAGATACAGTAGGTGCTTTTCCAGTAATAAGAGAGTTGTGCTGCCAGTAATGGGAGATGTTCTGCCAGAGAGAGAGGTGTTCTGCAGTAATGGGAGGTGTGCTGCCAGAGAGAAAGGTGTGCTGCCAGTAATGGGAGATGTTCTGCCGGAGAGAGAGGTGTTCTGCCAGTAATGGGAGGTGTGCTGCCAGTAAAGGGAGGTGTGCTGCCAGAGAGGGAGGTGTGCTGCCAGTAATGGGAAGTGTGCTGCCAGAGAGGAAGGTGTTCTGCCAGTAATGGGAGGTGTGCTGTAAGAGAGAGGTGTGCTGCCAGAGAGGGAGTTGGTTTGCCAGAGAGAGAGGTGTGCTGTCAGAGAGGGAGGTGTTCTGCCAG
Source organism: Bufotes viridis (assembly GCA_033119425.1). Classification (NCBI taxonomy): domain Eukaryota; kingdom Metazoa; phylum Chordata; class Amphibia; order Anura; family Bufonidae; genus Bufotes; species Bufotes viridis. The sequence continues at coordinate 334,458,728 of CM065593.1, read as the reverse complement.
TAATGGGAGATGTGCTGCCAGAGAGGAAGGTGTTCTGCTAGTATAGGAAGGTGTGCTGCCAGATAGGTAGGTGTTTCGCAAGTAATGGGAGGTATGCTGCCAGAGAGGGAGGTGTGCTGCCAGTGAGGGAGGTGTGCTGCCAGAGAGGAAGGTGTTCTGGAAATAATGGTAGGTGCGCTGCCAGTGAGGGAGGTGTGCTGCCAGAGAGGGAGGTGTTATGCCAGTAAAGGGGGGTATGCTGCAACAAAGGGAGGTGTTCTGCCAGTAATAGAAGGTGTGCTGTATGACAGTCTGGTATGCTGCCAGAGAAGGAGGTATGATGCCAGAGAGGGAGGTATGTTGTCAGAGAGGATGGTGTGCTGCTAGAGAAGGAGGTGTGCTGCCAGAGAAGGAGGTGCACTGCTAGAGATGGAGGTTTGCTGCCAGAGAAGGAGGTGTGATGCCTGAGAGGAAGGTATGCGGTCAGAGAGGATGGTGTACTGCCAGAGAAGGAGGTGCAATGCTAGAGATGGGGGTGTGCTGCCAGAGAAGAAGGTGTTCTGCTAGAGATGGGGGTGTGCTGCCAGAGAAGAAGGTGTGCTGCTAGAGATGGAGGTGTGAGATCATAGAAGGTGGCATGCTGCCAGAAAGGTAGATGTTCTGCCAATAAAGGGAGGTGTGCTGCTAGAGAGTCAGGTATGCTGCCAGAGAAGGATGTGTGCTAGCAGAGCAAAAAGTGTGCTGCCAGAGAAGGAAGTGTGCTATGAAGGAAGAGAGTTTTTCTGCAATAGAGTCGGGTATGCAGTCAGAGGGGAAGGTATGCTTCCAGAAGAGGTGTGCTGCCAAAGAAGGAGCTATTCTGCCATAGAGAAGGAAGCATGCTGCCACAGAATGACGTGTCCTGCCAGGAACAAAGGTGTGATTTCATAGAGGAAGCCAGAAAGGGAATGGTTATTCCAGAGAGGAAGGTGCACTTCCAGAAAGGGGGGTGTGATTCCAGAGAGGGAGGTGTGTTGCCAGAAAAAGTGGCATGCTGTCAGAAAGATGTGTTGCCATGCGGAGGTTTAATCATGTCCTGCACTGTACTGTAAGGGAACCGGAGATGTCCTGGGAAGAAATTCTATTTCTACTAGAGGTAGTAATTTGCTGTCATTAGAGATGAGCGAATTTCTTGAAAATTTGATTCAGCTGATTCGCCGAATTTCACAAAAAAAATTTGCTTTGTCACGAATTACTTCACCACTTCACCTGCATTTTTTTGTAAGTAGCGGGTGCCATGACAGGGAACAGCTATAGCGCCGCCCCCATCATTGTACCCTTCAGATGCCGTGTTCATACATGATCACGGCATCTGAGTGTACAAACTGTGTGAAGTTAACATTAAAAAAACATTACATCAAACTTACCACATCCATTTGCTAGCGACGGCCCGGCCGCCTCCATCTTGCTTAAAGATCTCAGCCGGCGTGATGATGTAATCTTGCGTCACACGGGATTTCGTCCGAGATCTTCAAGCAAGATGGAGGCTGGCGGCCCTTCACGTGCAAATGGATGCGGTAAGTCTGATGTAATGTTTTTTTTTTATGTTGATCATGTATGAACGCGTCATCTGAAGGGTACAATGATGTGGGCAGCGCTATCGAAGTTTGAATTTCAGGATTAATTGATTCGATGACACGAAGCATGAGGAAATTCAGCTTCTAGGTGAATCGAATAATTCCTGAAATTCGGATCGAATTCCACTTCGTGGGATTTGATTCGCTCATCTCTAGGTGCCATAAAGGGGTACTAGTGCAGTCAGTTGGAAAATGTAAATAGGAATTTCTGTTTACTAGACTCTGACTGTACTGTATCCCTTAGTATGGTCTGCATGGTAAAGATGCTCTGCAGATGGCCTCAAAGAGGATCTTTCACCATGTCCTTTTTAATAGATACATGCACTGCCCATGTAATACCAATTCTGTAGCATCTATTCTTATGTCTCTATGTTGTGCCATTCCTGTATTATTTCTACTAGAAGTTATGAATGAATTGCTAGCAGTCTGCAGTAAGGGTACAGAGGGGAGGTAACCAGTTGGGTGGGTGTACCTGCGCAGACTCATTCTATCCAATCAGTGCTGCCATTTTCAGACCAGAACAGATGCTCCAGAATTGTTATTACATGGGGAATGCATGAAGCTATTAAAATTGGCATGTCCAGGGAGGGGACAGGTCCTCTTTAAAGTTATAATGCACCTGTACTAATAAATTAGAATGCAGTATGTGTATCACTTGCATTATTTTATCTTATCCTCTACCTAGTTTTATGGGTTTTGATTCTTGGCACATTGATCGTGATCTAACGCCAAAACACATAGCTCATCATCAACCATCGAAATCTACAACTGTTCCCAGAGGGGTAAGAAAAAAGAATCAAAGGTTAAAGCCTGCAGCAAAAATACTGAGTTAAGTAGCAGGTACTGTATAATGCATTAAATACCCTTCAGAATGATGACTTAATGTAAAATCCCATTGATCTGTTGACACTCCTTCTCTGCATATTAGTTATTACACTGACAAGGACACCCGACCTTTCATCATTTGGTGGATGAATTAATATTTTTAATTTCTATAGTGATTGCTGGAAAGAAGACATGTAAAATGACTGGCACTATCATTACTAGTATTAGATTGTGTAACTAAAGTTACATACAGAATAACATCATCTCTGATACAATAAGCACTTCCACCCTAAGAACACAGTATTACTAGAAATGTGTACTGGCTTAAACCATTGACCAGTATGCTTAATCCATTTCCTAGTAAATAATCATTCATGGCTTTTAAGGTTTGGTCAATAACACCTTTTATCATCATGTTATTTTCAGTTCCTATATTCTGCGCTGACTCATTTTTTAACATATAGTAGGTGGCTGCCGCCACTAGAATGTAGGAGAGTAAGCAGTTCACTCCTAGGCTCTCCATGGTGGTGACTGCAGGCAACCAGAACGTTATATCATAACTATATTCATGCAGGTGACTTCACTATCAAGATACATTATAAAATGAACTATCAGAGAATTTTGAACCTATTTAGACAAAAAAATATAAAAAGAATGGCATTGAATGGCGGAAATTCACAGCTATACAACTCAAAATACTTCACTTTATTGGACCCATTCATTTTGACAGGGTGTATTGTACACGGTAGTAGTTACATTTCTAAGTATGTGTGTATATTCTTCTGGACGGTCCACAGCATTCATTTATATTGCTTCCTGTCATCACAGGACTCGGTCTTAGATATTACCTGTCACTTGTTAATGATCACAGGTACGTCAATAGAACGTGACCAATCATGAATCCATGAATATGGCAGATTGTTCACATTGTACACTGAGAAGGACTTCACATATCAGAGCCATCTAAATCCTGACCAAGCAGAAGTTCAGCACTGACCCTATGCTTGTAGCTTAGCACAATACATATACTGTTTCTGGTGAAACTACTATCATTTTTCATTGGGTAGACATTTAGAATCTCTAAAGACCAAGTTTGTCACTGATGCTAATTGCCAAGCAAAGCTTGATAACGTTCAAGCCACTGCATATCACAATACAACGGAGCCACGTGGTGACACTGCTATATGTCCACACTCCTGTAAACCATTGAAATTAACATAATATTTTTTTTTGAGTATTTATAAATACTTTTTTATACATGAAGATGTAGAAGAGAACCAGTAGGACCTGTTGTCTATCTACTGCTGAGTTTCTTTAAAATGAATAATTCTTCCAATAACATACGGGTTAGGCTTGTGCAAACATGCAGGTACTCCTATGGGAATGGTGAGCAGCTGCGAGAATACTCGATTGCAGTTTACCTTGGAAGCAAACAATAAAACTGGCCAACAAAAAGCAAGCATGCTAGGATTCTCTCCCACTACTGGTACAACAGGCCAGGCATGTTACATATCCAACTGTAGAAAATGTAGTGGTGCCCTACACAATCTCTACAAAATGCTCCTCAGAAATGGGCATACTATTACTTTCACTCATGCATTACAAGCTCGGTGTCCGCATGGTAATATAATATATCATTATAATAATAAATCTAAATATCCATGTGTTACTTACCCGGCATCACTGCTATTCCCACACAGTAAAGGGTCTTTTGTTCCGTTCTTTATGTAGATATTTTCTTTAAAATATAAAAATATGAAGTTGTGATATAATAAAAGATACAGGATACATAATATAATAAAAAAAAAACAACTGAATATATCATACACTAAACAATACAATAGGTATTATAACCCATTACTGCTAGAGTAATCACACATTATTCATTCAACACATTTTTACAGAGTGAAAGAACATTCCCTAAAGAGGTTTTCTGGGATTACTATGGTTTTCACAGATATATTCATATAATTGCTTACGTCCTGTACATCTTCCCCATGCTTTATTTCACTTTGGACTTTCCTGACCCGTTTTCACCATCTAAATAAATCCCTCTGGTTTGTTTCCATCCTGTTTGTAGCACCTCCTGTTGCTGCATCCAACCAAACCCATGATGCACTTCTCTTTTCTTTGGCCCCAACAATGCCCAGCTAGTTTATAGCTTCACCCACCCACCCAGCTCGTGACATAGACACTCCCCTATAGCTGCTTATGTTGGTGATTTGGACACCACAGGATATAAGAAACATCACAGGATATAAGAAAGAGCTGCATGGACATGGTCATGGTCTAAATTAATTAATACTGAGAGCATCAGATCTTTATGTACCTGGGTTTTGGGCAAGAGGAGGGCTTAGGTGCCCCTCTGGGCATCAGCCCACCAGGAAATTTCCCTGTAGGGTCTATGTCCAGTCTGCCCCTGGTAGTCACTTTGATGAAACAGCTGATCATGCAAGGGGGAGCTGGAGATGGACAGATATTTCTGCAGTACTAATATGTGCCAGAGTAACAGCTGTTTCTTTATAGGGGCTCCCGATCTGAGAGAAAGAAAGGGAGTGCTGAGTAGGAGAATCCCAACGTCATTCCCCATTAGGAGTCAACCCCTTTAAAATCATAACTATATCATCGGTGCAAAGCCAAGGAAATATATAAAAAGTACTACTGTAAACTACATATACAGCTCCAGAACCCACTAGTGACATGGCGACCCTCCTGGGGTGCACATACCACAGACTAAGACCCCCTAGGTGCAAAGCCTTAAGCCTATATTAGACAAAGCGAATATTGCACAGAATGTCGTTAATAGGAATGAAATTGAACGAGCCTCGCGAGATGTAATAAGTATGAGTGATTAAATGACCAGCAAGGGATTGCTAATTTCTCACCAATTGTGATCTTTCATCCTGCTAAAAAATGATTGTTCCTCAGTCACAGATCCATTTGTGTAATATGGAGTTGTCTATTCGCTTACAGATCACATAGAGGCGTTCTACCATTCCACCTAAAGCTCACCTTCATGAGCAAGCATTGAACTTTGTAGCGAACGATTGAGGCAAAGTACAAACGAACATCGCTCTATGTAATAAGCACATCTTTGTTCACTAGCGAGTCGCAAAATCTTCGATCTATATCTTAGTTATCTGCAAGACATCTGCTGGTCTAATACAAGCCTTAGGCCTTTTTTACACGAGCGAGTTTTCTGCGCGGGTGGAATACGTGACATAAACACATAGCATCTGCACTGAATCCTGACCCATTCATTTCAATGGATCTGTGTACATGAGCGTTTTTTTTCACGCACCAGTTCTGCGTTGCGTGAAAAATGCAGCATGTTCTATATTCTGTGTTTTTCCCGCAGCCCTGGCCCATAGAAGTGAATGGGGCTGCGTGAAAAACGCATCAAAACACATTGCACCCGCGTGATAAAACTGATCAGCTGAACACAATTGCAGACAAAACTGACTGAACTTGCTTGCAAAATGTTGTGAGTTTCACTTAACGCATCCGGAACCAATCCATCACGCTCATGTGAAAGAGGCCTTAGGGCTGTATCACACTGGCCGATTTTTCGGGTGATAATCGCTAACGAGCGTCCACAAGAATGCTCGTTAGCAGTCATCTTGCAGTGTATTACTGCTGTCGATTGCCCGATGAACAAGTAAACGTGCTTAAAAATCAGCACTTGTCGGCGGCAGATCGTGCTGTCTAATTCCGATTTGCCGCCGGCAAAGCACTAGACAGTATGGGTTCGAGCGATGGCATAGAGATCACTCGTCCCCATGCGGCTGCATGTAGTAGCAGTGAACTTCTCTGCTAGCTAGCAAGCGATTGCCGGAAGGGAACGCTTCCCTCCCGACAATCGCTCGCTCAATCGGCCTGTGTCATACTGACTTTAGGCTGAATACAAGCTGCAATAAACATCAAGCTGTATTCTGCTGATTAGTCCTGCTCGATTATCTCTCATGCTCATAGAAGGAGCATCTCTGATAAGAAGGGACCTGCTAAACATTCATTCATCGGACCTAGTAAATTTAGGCAAAATGGTTGCATCTGCACAACAAATATGGACGGTAAATTGAGCAACCCTGTGTGAAACCAGTACTCTGCATGGTGAGGAAACACACACATACACTTGCGCCTTCCAGAAAAGCTCATTTTCTCAGCTCAGCTGGAAGTGATATGTAACCTGAGATGCTAATGACCAAGCCGTGTTTGACTTGTGATAATATGGAAGTGATGCTCTCAGGAGACTGTAATACTTTAATCCCTCCATACAGCAGATCTTGCAGGCCGTCCGTCCTAGAACCTGCCTGGTTACCATCCATAGGTAATCTCCAGTCACCCACACTTCAGCCCTGATGTGCCTTTCCCAAGCGTGACTGTCATATTTGCTTAGCAATGTCAATACGCCTGCGTGATAGGTGATACTCTACAGGAGCATATTAGAGATACAAATGAGCACTTACTCAAAAAGAACTCAGCCATTCAAATCATTATTAACCTCGGCAGAGCACACTGACTCAGATTAAAACTGCACTTAACTATCCGGGGGCGTCTCTACATGAAAGACTTGACGTTACACGGGGTCATGTTATGTACCATAAGCAGCTGGGATGTTAGGAGGAGCTGAGGGGATATAACGGACACGTTTACAGGGTGTTCCCCTAATAATAATTCGTCATGGAGTCATTCAGACATCTAGGAATACCATTTTTGACCTCATTATTTGGTAAGCTGATGCCCAAACATGTTAAGGCACCGGTTTGGCATCCAGTAGGTGACACAGTCTGATCTCCATGTAAACATTCACGGCATATGCTAGCGGCTTGGATCGGCACTTCAAGACCAGCACCGGAAAAAAAGGAACACAGTCTAAGCGCTCATGCACACGAACGTATTTTCTTTCCGCGTCCAGTCCATTTTTTTGCGGACCGTATGCAGAACCATTCATTTCAATGGGTCAGCAAAAAAAACAGATGTTACTCCGTGTGTATTCCATTTCTGTATGTCTGCATGTCCGTTCTGCAAAAAAATAGAACATACCCTATTTTTGTCCACATAACGGACAAGGATAGGACTGTTCTATTAGGGCCCAGCTGTTCCGTTCCGCAAAATATGGAATGCACATGGACGTTATCCATATCTTTTGTGGATCCGTGTTTTGCAGGCCATACGGTCGTGTGCATGGTGCACATGGCCATATAATCCATTTTGTATGGCGCTTTAAAGACAATCTGTCAGCAGATCTGTCCCTATGACAGTGGCTGACCTGTTACATGTGTGCTTGGCAGCTGAAGACATCTGTGTTGGTCCCACGTTCATATGTGCCCGCATTCCTGAGAAAAATGATGTATTATTAAAAGCAAACGAGCCTCTAAGAGCAACGGGGGCGTTGTCATTACACCTGGAGGTTCTGCTCTCTCTGCAACGGCTGTGCCCACTCTACTTTGATGGACAGGACCAGGCAGCGAAAACATCATCAAGCCTGGTGCTGTGGAGAGAACGCTGTAGTTGCAGGGACAGTAGAGCCCCCGTTGCTCCTAGAGCTTCATTTGCATATATTAAAACATCATGTTTCTCAGCAATGCGGGCACATATGAACGTGGGACCAACACAGATGTCTTCAGCTGCCAAGTGCAAGTTCAACAGGCCAGCCAGTGTCATACTGTAGGTACAAACCTGCTGATAGATGCCCTTTAACAGGGCTGTCATAGAGGTGCATGGAACCTCAACTGTACCTCTTTATGCCTCTCATTTCATGTCTGACATGCTCCCCAGATACCATATATTATGGGCACTTGGGACTCACCAGTGATTGCCCAAGAAATTCAATTATTTTCTGTAATAAACTTTTTGGGAAGCTATTTAGTGGGAGCAATTTCACCCACGAGGTCAACGTTATCTGTAATTCCTTGCAGTGAATGGTCTGAAGATCAAGAGGTTCCTCTCTATATTCTACATTTGTCTTTTTAGAAACTGACAAAACCCCATCCAGCTGTGAAGCTAGAAGGAAAGATTTCTCTTTTCATGGGTTTGCCAGCAGTGTGACATCACAAATACTGTAACTACCCAAGGGATGAAGAATAACTTACAGTGGCAAGGTTACCTATTCACAAGTCAATGATCAGCTCAGCTGTCACAGGCAGACTGACACTAGCGGAGACAGTCCAACAATAGTAATACAGAACAAAATCCAGCAGGTCCAGGTCTTCAGTAAAAAAAAAATTATAATAATAATCTTCAAATTCATTAAATCCATTGATAAAATCCCCAGTACAACACAGGAACACCAACCCATTTCAGACTACAGATCCTTACTCATCACCTGAGTACCTATGCATTTTGGGATACAAATCGTCTTACTCATGAGCAACATACTCAGGTTATGAGTATGGATGATCTTTAGTCTGAAATGCGTTGGTTTTTCTGTGTTTGATTTAATAAATTCGAAGATTTTTTTACTGAAGACCTGAAACTGGTGCTAGATCAAGTCTACCACCTGTCTCATTGATGGACATCGGTCAGGTCACTAGTGCTACACATACGTCTTCTGGGGTGGGGGTACCCCATGGAAGACTTCTGCAGGTTTTATCTTTTTTATGTTCTGTATGCTGTCTATAACACACTTGAAACCTAAATATTCACAACCAGCAGATGAGTCGAGAAGTTAATGGATTCTGGTGCATATCTAGCTATAGGAATTTTTTCCTTTCTTTCTGGAGTTCTCTCCAGAAGGAAACGGGTTACCATGTGTTTTGGTGCTCTAGGGTGTTACTATGTTGACAGGATGACCGGCTATTAGTGTATTACACAGCCCAGAACTTTATCATCACAGCATAGGAATTTTCTGACAAAGGCAGGTCAGCAGTCAGCCCAGGGAAGATAATGGGAGCGAAGACTATTTCAGCCGTGCTTCTCTCTCTATTTAGGCACAGATCACAGTGTACAGAATCTGTTTTTCTTCTAGCCTACTAATCAACTATAGTGCTCCAGTATCTGAGGCAAGCGTCACACGTGGGTGAAGTCCATGAATAGATGTCAAATGTCAAGTAGAGTACGCACTCTCTACATAATGTACCAAAGCAGGATGTGCTGGAATCACTGCCATCCCAGAAATGAAAAGATGAAAGGGATCACATATTTCATTAATGTTTTCATTGGACTCTAATTCACTGAAATATTCTGGACCTATAAATGATCATACACCCAAAAGTCTAAGTGTTCAATGCTCTGCTCATTCATACTCAAAGTGTTCACATCTCCATAGAGGTGTAACAGGAAGAAGGCATGTGTAGGCCACCTATTGTCTGAGAGAGTGGACTGGTGGTTGGCATCTCACACAAGAAGGACATGACTATAGCTAACTATACATATTAGCATAATGTCAGCCAACCCTGCCAATTCTTGGGTGACTGATTGACCATCTCTTCTTCTATGGCAAATGTGGTGGGAGAGAAGGATCGAGAAGATGGATTCACCACTAGTCCACCAGAACCATGCCCAGAAGCACCAGTTCTTTTTGAAGGGTTCTATCAACTGGATTTGTTCCATTAAACATAGAACTGTAAGGGGCACATCTATCATACACCATTATAATGCACTGAGCGTGAAGATGAAATACTACAGAAATCCTTTAAAGAGCATCTGTCAGCAAGAGAAACCCTATGGAACCAGCTATACTGCTTGGTAGGGTTGATCTTGCTGATATAAATAACAATCGGTTGTGGTGTTTCAGAAAAAAAAAGTCTTGCATTCTTTAAGGGTACTTTCACACTTGCGTTATTCTTTTCCGGCATAGTGTTCCGTCAAAAGGGCTCTATGCCGGAAAAGAACTGATCAGGCATATCCCCGTGCAATCTGACTGGATAGAAATCCGTTCAGTTTGCATCAGTATGCCTTTCGTTCAGTCACTGTCAGGCATTTTGTCCGGACATAATACCGCAGCATGCTGCGGTCTTATGTCTGTCCAAAATGCCTGATCAGTCGCCGGAATGCCGGATCCGGATCTGGCATTAATTTACATTGACTTGTATTAATGCCGGATCAGGCATTGCGAAACAACTGAAGGATGGATCCGTCCTTCTGGTCTGCGCATGAAAACTGTGAAAAAGAGTACAGGACAGATCCATCCATCCGCATGACAAGCGGAGGGACGGATCTGTTCTTGCAATGCATCCGCACCCGGACCCGTCTACAAATGCTTTCAGTTGTGACACTAAACGGCAGATCCGGCAGGCAGCTCAGACGACGGAACTGCCTGCCGGATCACATGAACGCAAGTGTGAAAGTACCCTAAGCAAATGAGGGCTTTAGTGCACAGAGGGGTGTGACCTAGCCATTCAGTGCAACTCAGCTCTTCTTTCCAGTGCTGGCCACACCCCTTGGTGCACTGAGGCCCTCATTTACATAAAGAATAAAGGTCTGATTGTTACCAGAAAGATATCATTTTAACCAGCAGGATCAGCCCTATCAGGAATTATGAATGGTTTAATAGGGTTGATTCTGCTGACAGGTGCTCTTTAACTCACTGATGCCCAGGCCTGAAAAGACCTTAATGACAAGCAAATTATTATTATTATTTTATTTTATTTTTTGCCTCCCTGCATTTTAAGAGCCATAACTGTTTTCCTTTTTCACTGACATGGCTGTCTGAGGCCTTTTATTATTTTTTGCCAATGTTTCGAGGTTATATAATTTATATAATGATTTTATGCTGTGGAAATATAAAAACAAAGTGTCTTTTGGCATTTTTTGTTTATTTTGTATACCATTCATGTTATAAATAACAGTCCTGTGGATACCTAATATGTGTAGGGTTTTTTATTTTTATTTAATGTGAGCACAATAGGATATATTTTGTGTTAAATAATCGCATTTTAGTTATTTGTGGAGTCTTTTTTTAATTAAATTAAACATTTTTTTTATCGCATTATGGGACTACTACTTTATAACTTAATTTCAAACTTACAATGTATTAGCGTACACCTATATGCTGATACATTATTCCTAGTGTGCCCCAACAGCAGGATTACTGGACACACAGCCTTCGGGTCCTTTGTAGGTCCTCAGGGCTGTCTGTGACTGGGTCACAGGGAAACCTGGTGACATGTTCATGGAGTGCAGTCCCCTTTGATCTTGCCATGGGAATGGTCCACGGCAATCTTCTGACCCAGGCTGGGAAACAGGAGGCTGCACGAAGAACATGCACTGTGATTAACAGCTCATTCCCCCTTGTACTGTAGAGGTGCCAAAAGATGTGGCTGCAGGTTGAGGATTTTCACTGCCCATAGACAAAAGACAGTGAGTGGTCATTAAGAGGTTAAAGAAACTATGATTTAAAATGTTACTTAAAATGCCGAAGGGTTCAACTAATTGGAAATATTTGCCAATTTCTTCCAAAAACAGCGCCACCGTTGTACGCAGGTCGTGGGTGGTATAGCGGATCACAAGTCATAGCCGTGTGCCACTGTTTCTGAAAAAAGACTACCACATTTTTTAACGTGCGCAGCCTCATTAATCTTGTGTTTCCTCAAATGCAAATAACTGGTTGTTAGGAGCATGACTTATGTCTACAGATTGTGACAATATTATTGCGGTGTCAAAGTAGATTTAAGGGTACTTTCACACTTGCGTTGCTGGATTCGACAATCTGTATGCAAACGGACAGCATTTGTGGACAGATCCGGATGCGGATCTGTCTCACAAATGCATTGCAATACCAGATCCGTCTCTCCGGTTGTCATCCGGAAAAACGGATCCGGTATTTATTGTTTTCACATTTTTAAAGGTCTGCGCGTTTGCAGACCGGAAGACCGGATCCGTCAATGTGGTCATTTTAATGCCGGATCCGGCACTAATACATTTAAATGGAAATGAATGCCGGATCCGGCATTCTAGCAAGTGTTCCGGAATTTCGGACGGAGACAAAACAGCATGCTGCGGTATTTTCTCAGTCCAAAAACCGTACAGTGACTGAACTGAAGACATCCTGATGCATACTGAACGGATTTCTCTCCATTCAGAATGTATTGGGATAAAACTGATCAGTTTTTTTCTGGTTTTGGGCCCCTACCTCAATACTGGAAAAGTTTAACGCTAGTGTGAAAGTACCCTAAATTGAGGATATTTGGAACAGTATATATAATTATATGATATGTAGTCATTTAGAATATCAAGCTAATTGCATAGAGAAATGTGCCTGGCAATACACGTCCTCCTCTTGGAGATTACACTGATGTATGTATGCATCTGACCTTGTGTAAAATAGAGACTATACAGTGGTGGAGGCATATGCTATAAAAGCAGGCATGGTTAACATAGTGATGTCTACCTGTCTACTCAACATAGGATAATATTGAGAAAGTACTGAAAATCATGGATTAAATGGCTCATTTTATCTAGGGAGCATTCATTAGGGGAAATAAAATGGCCGTTGTCCTATTAGTACACACAAAACCTGTCCTAATCACACAGGACAAGTCCCTTCTGAACTGTGAGCCAAAGAGCTGCCTCATCCTCTCTGCTCTAATTAGTAGGAATCATGATCCTGAATACAGCTGATAAGATCTTCAGCTGAATCTCTGTAGAATGGAGTTCATGAGCAGACATGAAGTACAGATGGGAGGGAGGAGATGTGGCTAATGAGCAGCAGCACTTGTATGCAGTCTCCATTACCACAGCCTGTCCTGTCAGTCTTATCTGTACTTCATGTCTCCTCATGAACTCCATTCCTACAGAGATTCAGCTAAAGATCTTATCAGCTGTATTCAGGATCATGATCCCTGACAAGTAGAGCAGAGAGGAGGATGAGGCAGCTCTTTAGCTCAGTGTTGTGAAGTAACTTGTCCTGCTGTGTGATCAGTACAGGTTTTTTGTGTGCTAATAGGATAGCAGCCATTTTATTTCACCTGAGAAGTGCTCAAGTCATTGTACTTATAATAAAGTAATGGCTAAGTATTTTAAGTTATTTTATTTTATTTATTCCCAGAGAATCCCTTTAACTTCAAATTGGGTAGACTAGCTTCACCAATTTCACAATATTGCAATACAAGTGAAAGGCAACAGACCTATCAGTCCAAATTTAAATATTAGGTGACAAAGTGACCCTGTCGGAGCTGAACAGGCCTCGTGTTCCAAGAAATGAATTGAGTGAGGCGAGTGGTCTTCAGAGACCATTCGATGAACTGTTCTACCTTATCCTTGATGGCAGATGGTAACATGCTCAACTCTAGCAGACACAGCCGGCGCTGACAATTTATAGTGTCGTGTAAGGAACGATTAAGGATAAGCCTTATCTTTATTTTGCAATTCCCACTGAAGCTGTGCTTTAAGACCAGTTACAAAGTAGGTGTTTTATGCGGTGAGCGCTGGCCTTTGTGCATTGCTGGGATTTATACAGAAGGTCTTTTTTTTCAAAGCTTTTGTATATAGATTTTTACATAGTTTTACAATTTATGCACAAAGGAACTGATAAGCAAATGGTCTAATGGCTACATAAACTCTGCCATGAGCAAGTAACAGAATACTGCCTATGGGGAAAAGGGAGGGATCTCTCAAAGGAAACCCTGGTGAGAAATACATGATCAGGAGGTCAGGGCTTAGCTGCATCGAAAACCTGAAAGCCTAAAGCTGTCCATTAGAGATGAGCAAATTTTTTGAAATATGTTTCGGAGCCGATCCTAACAAATCAGTCAGCAGAATCGATTCAGGTCAGAATAAATTCGACCCAAATCAGACGGGTCACAAAGGCCCCATAAAGTCATCTATGACACTTCAAGGCCTATAACACCAAGACAGCATTATTAAAGGGGTTTTACTATCTCATACAATGGGGGCATATCGCTAGGATATGCCCCCATTGTCTGATAGACGGAGACCAAGAACGAGGCCCGAAAAAAATGCAGAGTGCACTGCGCATGCGCAGCTGCTGCCGCCCTCCATTCATTTTTATGGGGCCTCCGAAAATAGATGAGTTCTCGGTGTAGGAGCGGGTCCCAGAGGTGGGACCAGCACCTATTAGACAATGGGGGCATATCCTAGCGATATGCCCCCATTGTCTGAAATGGGAATACCCTTTTAATGACAAAGCGACAGCGACCTATATTACTACGGATAAACGGATGGGAGCTGGTGGTTACAGCCTGTTTAATCACTCACTCCACTACATTTTATATGTATATTAAAACATGGTCCATAAATTATCCTTTTTTTGGCAAATGTCTTCTTCACTATCTTCTGACCTGTAAAATGGTGGATGCCATTATGAGAGATTTGTTTGAATCGAATCGCAAAAGATTCAGATTCAGCTAAAATCAAAATTTTGGGAGATTCTAGATGAATTTGTTTAGAATCGGTTCACTTATCTCTACTGACCATACATTTTACAGCAGTTCAGCCAACAGCTATCTCTCCTGACTTCCCCATACACATGCATGCAGATTCCAACCACTGGGGTGGTCAGACAGCCCCTTTATGAGCAGCTGTCAGCAGGATCAACTCTATTACACCAGGTATAGTACGTTGTAACTAGTAGGGTTAATCCTGATGATTAAATTGACACCTGTCTTGTGAAAGTTGGTTGTGTGTTCCCAAGAAAAAAGACTCCTGTTCTTTATGTAAATGAGAGCTTCATTACATCAAGAGGCAAGGCCTGGCCCCTGGGTGCCCCTCAGCGCCTCAGATTTCGAGTGCTAACCTCGGCTCTAGGTGCACTGAAGCCCTCATTTGTATAAACAATACAAGTCTATTTTCTTGGGAATGCTACAACAGATTTCCACAAGAATCAACAGAACCAACTTTAATAGGCAGAATTTCTGGTTTAATAAGGGTTGATCCTGCTGACAGGTTCTCTTTAAAGTATTAAATGGTAGGCATTCCTCCTTCCTCCTGGGAATGTATGGTCTGACAATGACTGCATACGGTCTGACAATAACTGCATGGATTGGACAGAGACAAAGAGCGTATTCATACATTTCTGGTAGCCTAATGGAAAGTTCTAAGAAAGATACCTGAGAAGACAAGTACTTACTAAAGATGACATGTTAAAATGGTGGACAGGTCCTCTTTAAAGGATTACGAAACCTAATTGTAAAGTGACGGCTACGTTCATGTTTGGATCAGCTGTGCAAAGTTCTGTAGAAAAAGTGTGAATCTGAAATTGTGTTTCTGATCAAGGCTACAAGAGAATCTCGCAGTCATATTAACACTTCTAAAATAAATAACAAACTGGTGTTCTGCTCAAACTTGAGACCCTTGGAGTAAGTAGCAATGTGGTTCCCCTAATGAATTCCACAGCAGAGTCTCCAATTCCGTCTGTTGAAGTTGGAGACAATCTGTCACGCTAGACAGATCAGGCAGACCGCTCAGCTGCTAACACAAAACAGAGCGCTCTCTTTGGAGACCTACGTGCTGTCACTCCTATCAAAGGGAGTGAAGAAGACAAACCGCCACAACGCGTAAAAGGGGTTTTAGAAATATTTTATATCAGCCAAACAACGGCTGGAAATGCTTTTCAAAGAAAGCCTACTGTTTGTCTTACAAAGACATGACGTTTCCTGCTACCTACTTTACATATCTCTGAAGAGAGCACCCGCAAAACTACAATAACAGGCTTGTTGGAGAAAGTTGACAATAATAGTAGCCGGGCTGAAGGTCGCAAGCTCCTTCATCCCCCTGTACAAAAAGACTACACAATGCAATCATAAGTTAAAGAGGTTTTTCCCACAAAAATATTCTACATTTTTTCAAACCAGCACCTGGATATGAATAGTTTTGCAATTGCGTGTAATTAAAAATCTAGTATAGTCAAGGAGTTATTCAATAAACTGTATCTATATAGCGCCACCTGCTGTTTGTTCTTTTTCTTATTTTTCTGTCCACCTCGGTGAGTTGGATGCACATGCTCAGTTCCATCCTTCAACTGACACCAGACAGATCTGTTAGAAGCTGTGAGAATTAGAGGACATACCCCCTGAGTTGCATTTGGAGCAATGAATAGGGAGATCTCTGGATCCATGTGAGGTCCAGGGCTGGTTTTAGCTTTGTTACAGATTTACTGTATGGCGTACAATTTTAATCTTTTACATTAATCATGGGATAAGTGAAGGCTTATTGTTTGGACATGTCAATGCTTTCCGCACAGTGTTCCTCAAGAATACCATCACAAAATGTTAAAGGTACTGTGCCCCTTCATTCTGAGGAACATTGATGTTTCATCCGTCATGTCCTCAATGACCAGTACCGTATTTTTTGCCCCATAAGACGCACTTTTTCCCCCCAAAAATGGGGGGGAAATGCCCCTACGTCTTATGGGGCAAATGCTGATATTTTTACATTGCAATCTGCGATGCTCCAGCATCGCAGACTGCGATGTATGAGCGGGGAGGGACTGGGAGAAGAGCTGGGAGCCAGCAATTGGCCCGCCGCTCCAGTGCTGCACTATAGAAATATAAAATGTTTCATTCAAATCAAGTTCATTAAAGCTGCTCGCTCACTTGTATATCACTTGTATATCACTTGTATATCTACTCACAACAGCTTTTTGTAAAACGCAGGCAGGCCGGGCGTGTGTGCGGCAGCGTAACTCACTGATGTCACGTGCTTGTGCCGCCTACTTTATGAATGAAGTAGGCAGCGCAGGCACGTGACGTTAGTGAGTCACGCTGCCGCCCACCCGGCCTGCAACAGTGTCCGTCACAGATCCCCCCATATCAGTTCGTCATCCACAGATCCCCAGATCCCCTGTAACAGTGCCATCCCCAGATCCCTCATAACAGTGTCCTTCACAGATTCCCCCCCATAACAGTGTGTCATCCACAGATTCCCATATCCCTCCATAACAGTGTCTGTCACAGATCCCCCCATAACAGTGTGTCATCCACAGATCCCCCATAATAGTGCCATCCACAGACCACCATTATTTCAAAACCCACCAAAAGCACACCTTTTGGTTAAAAATATATTTTTTTTCTTATTTTCCGCCCCAAAAACCTAGGTGTGTCTTATGGGCCGTTGCGTCTTATAGGGCGAAAAATACGGTAAGTTATAGCATATACTAAAAATATTTAATAACTTATATTGGTGGGAAAACACCATTGGACCACATTAGCTATGGTAAGGTCCCTGTTCCAGAGACAGCAAAACTATCTAAAAAGTGTTACATCGCCTTTTCCTGTGACCAAAATCAAAGATTTAACATGGATTGTTCTCAGCTCATTCTGTCTTCAGCTCCACCAGTTCCTCAAAACTGCCCCAGGAGTGCTTCCAGTTGCAGGACCTCTTCTAACTGGGGGTCCTTTAGCAAATGTTTTTGCAGTTGATCAAGGGCCTGTATCCAGTGCTATCCTTTCCGTGCTGTGTTATCCTTTCCGTGCTGTGTTATTGCTCAGCTTTATCAGCAGATACCTCAGGCTTATCCATATGCCCTATTCAACCGGTATATGTTAATATGCTGTATGAGATAGCACAGCAGATTGCACTATCCCTCAAAGAGGCATCCAGTATAAAAATATACCACATGGCATACTTTTTTAAAAAATTTACAATGGGAAGGCTCCCGATGGCTGGCAATGTGTACTGTGGCATCAGTGCTTCCTGACATATACCTACAATAGATATGGCAAAATGTGGTGTGAAAGGCCACTGAAGTACATTAGCAATAAGTGAGGTGAACGGGAAGATGCCATGACGTGTGATGTTATTAAATTCTGGTATACGTAATTATGTAATGAAGCTTATAACTTTTTTTTTATTGTAAATAAAATGCACTATATATATTTATCTATATTTTTTTTCTTGATCTATGGCTGCTCGAATGTTCGAACCATTTTAGTCGTAACGTCTATTAAAGAATTTCTCCCTAAAATTCTCAATACATGGCCGACACTATGAGTTGGAGAATGTGCACATTAACCTAACCTGTTCCGAACAGAGAGCCACAGGTTGGATCAAGGATGGATCAAACTCCTGGGCACCAATGTTTGGTGGAGAGCCATCTCTCAAGTAACAGTGTCATATGATGTTTAGCTAACGAAAAAAAAAAAAGTTTCATCTGGATCATTTTTCTGCCACTGCCAGTGTACTCCCTACAGTGCTGTGTAATGATGTCTCATCTACAGAAGTTGACCATTTCCCCACTGAGGTGAGCAATACACATGCATAATCCGCCATCAGAGTTCTTTGAGTAAGCAATGCAGGCAGATAAGGAATGAGAGCTCTGATCAAGGAGAAGAGGGCTTCATCCCTTAATAATACATAAAAAGCATGTTTTGATTTAATTGTGACTTCACTGCAAAACCAGACCCGGCCTATGGATAGAAGTGGCAATGTCCTAGAAAACTGATCGTAGCATCCTGCTCTATCCGTTCACAAATATCACACTTACAGGTGAAACTCGAAAAATTAGAATATGTGCAAAGTTCATTTATTTCAGTAGTGCAAAAAGGTGAAACTAATATATAAGAAAGACTCATTACATGCAAAGTGAGATATTTCAAGCCTTTATTTGTTATAATTTGGATGATTATGGCATACAGCTTACGAAACCCCAAAGTCACAATTTTGAGGTACTCTAGCTGACTAGAGTGTCTCACTTTGAGCATAGAATATTGAACCTTTTCACAAAATTCTAATTTTAAGCTGCATTAATGCAATTCCTTTTTGCATTATTGATGATAATTAATAAATGGACTATTGCACGATATTCTAATTTTTCGAGTTACACCTGTACATGCTCCCCGCCTCACTGCTCTTTGCTCCCTGGGTCCATTCAGCACTCTTTTGGTACCTGTCCTGTAAACTTCCAGACAGACAGGGTCATGTACACCACTACAGTCAATGACTGGCCTCAGTGGTAATGGGTTCCAAAGCAGCATGTGACCCAGCAGTGGGGACACAAGTGACACATCACCTCTGAAGCCAATCACTGGCTGTAGTGGCATCATGTGACCCTGTCCGTCTGGAAGTTTACAGGACAGCAGGGGCCTTAGCACTGGCCATCGACCTTACAGGTAAATTTCCCGGTGGGCCGATGCCCAGGGGGCCGCCCAAGCCCTCCTCTCTGCCGCTGGCTAAGTACATAATGAGCTCTCAGTGGTAATTCAAGCTGTGAGAATCAGGTACTCATGTACTCGGCCAGTGACTGCACATGCCCGCCTGAATTCAACTGCTGTGGCCCATACCTTAAACCCTAGCCCCCTGCTACATATCTTAATCAGATAACTGGTGGAAGAGGGCAGAAAACAACATCTATTGAAGGACACCCCAAAGGGACAGATTTTGGGGCAATATATTGTGCAGCACTGTGATATATGGTTCTGATGGGAAGATATTTTGGGCTATGATATTGCTCACCCCATCTACTTACATTGCCTCTCTGTCTATCGGAAGCTGTCTTACATTTAGAACTGGGCCAGCACCTCTTCATACCTTCGGCGGTACACTAAACACTATAAAAAAAAAATGTCTGGATAGTGCTCGAAGGAACTACCCCATCTGCAGTCCCGATAAAATTCCACGTAGGCATCATGCATGAAAAAGCATGTACTGTAATATAATAAAAGTTATCACAATCATAATAATCTAAAAATAAGATATGCACAAAATTTAACCATCTAATAATAATTCAATTAAACATGTGAAATCTAATACTTCATCTATATTGAGTATTGCCGTCACTACTATTATCTACAGAAATTGGAATCCCCCGTTGCAGGTCTGGTAATCACAGCGCGTTCATGTAGAACACAAAGCCGTACTGATAGGATTACACAGAGTCTAATGTGATGCCTTTGTAAGTAATAGACATCTCATCCTGATATCTCACCCCTATTATTCTGTGCTTGTAAATCAATTTCTGTTGAAACAAGCATTGCTGGTTTAAGAAAGATGTGAAAAAGAAGAATAGATTACAACAAGAAGGAATACTCAGGAAAAACAAGTGGTAATAGCACAAAGCCGCTCATTTCTAGTGATTAGTCTCCAGCCTATGTGTATATGTGAGAACGACCGCTCCGTAATGAGCCCTGGTATATTATTCTCAGCACTCGAGGAAGTGCAGCCCAATAGCTAATCACTGCAATAAGTGCACATCAATGTGTCTCACCTCCCCGGGCCTGATCATGTGCAATTACTTCAGTCTGCAATCACAGTAATACTATACCAGGAGGTATTACTCTTGGTGTCCTTTATTATCATATTATATTTGCCAGTATAACAGGAAAGGTCAATAAAATGATTTATTTTGTTTGCTTTTGCCGCTATTTGATATCAAAACTGCAATTAGACTGCAAAATGTTACAATACATCTAATAGAGATGAGCGAAGTTTAGAAAAATTTGATTCGGCAGCATTGTCAAAGTTTGACAAGAAATTCGATTTGTTATGAATTAATTTGTCATGAATCGCTATTTTAAAACCCTATTCAGGACTTCGATTTGAAATCTAGGAAAAATGTGATTCACCTCGAAGCCGAATTTCCATGTACTTCGCGTTAGCGAATCGATTTAAACTGAAATAGTGTAAACAAGAAAAAACAAATACTTACCTGATCCATTTGCTCACGACAGGCCGGCTTGCTTGAAGATCTCGGCCGAAATTCTGTCCGCGGTGATGTATGACGTCACCACGTTGGCCGTGTAATGATATCATCTTGGGAAACAGACCTTCAAGTGAGATGGTGGCGGGCAGCCCGTTGTGGGCAAATGGATCAGGTAAGTATTATTTATTTAACTTTACGCTGTATTATTCCTAGAAGATGTCGCAATCAGCTATGAACCCGTCATCTGAGGGTACAATGACGGGAAATGGCGCAGTCGCCGCTCTCTGTCATTCCACCTACTACTTACAAAGAAATGCACTTCGTGACGAGGTAATTCGTCACAAAGCTGATTTTTTGGTAAAAAAAAAAGCAGCCAAATCAAATTTTACAAAACTTTGCTCATCTCTAACTATGATAATGCACTGTTTGGTGAATAACATGAACCTGAGCATAAAGGAGGTTTCATATCTCCTGAAAGGACTATCTAGGTGGGTGACGACATTGACATACACGTGCTGCTGTACAACAGACTGTCATATTAATACAGCGTGAAGACTAGGAAGAAAAATATAGAAACAAAAAACTTGAATGGTCACTGTATTTTCAACATGCATTACATAACTCAATGCCACAGGTGAATATAGGAATCTTTGTAATATATTTTTCAGATAAAAATGCCTTTTTTCTGTCTTACTCTTCCTCACCCCCCTCCTTTCCATAGACTTCTGTGGGCAGCATGTAATATGATTCTTCAGTGAGTTGGTAGTCCGTCTTGGTCTCCCAAGACAGATTCAGCAAAGACTGTTTAAGAGGGGGTGAGGGGAGAAAGAGATATTTTTTCTCTAATAAGATATATTACGATTATTATATTATATTATATAAAGTTTCTTATATTCATCTGCATCATTAATTTATGCAAAGTCTGGCCATTTAAAGGCTGGCCATTCAGAGGCTTTTATAATATTTTTTATAATTGCATTTTACTCATTTTGGGATAAAAATTATTTTTTCAATTGGTCTTTATTAAAAATATTGAGCCATTCTGTCACAAAGGGTTAACTGTTTTTCTAGCTGCGTAAATGGTGCTTTCACTTTGTGCCAGTCATCTTATAACCCTTATCTGTAAATTACTAAAAGGTCATAAACACTTATCTAAGCCACATTCTTATCAGTAAGATAAGAATTGAGCTATAATGTGTGTTTATAAGGTTAGAGATCAGAGATAAAGAACCCGTCAGCTCCCTGGCCCTGCCTGACGGAGCAGAGAGAAAATTCAGAACCAACTACTAAAGAAACTCAAAGATGTTGAGGGAAAAAGGCTCAATATTTTTAATCAAAATCAGTTGAAAAAATGATTTTCAGCTCAAAATTAGTACAATGCAACAATAAAAAAAAACAGCCACCAAAGGTCTACATAGCCTTCAAATGATGTACTAGGTAAAAGGTTCCCTTTAAATGCTGTGTTAAAAAGTAGAAGAAAATAGTTCCTGTGTGTCTCGTTTAGGAATAACTGTAACTGGTGATGTTCAGGTACAGAAATGTCTTCTATAAAATCATTAAAAATGAAAAGCAAGGTCTACTCCAAACTTCTCATAATGGGTGTTGCTAAAGCTGTCTGTTCCTGGAGTTCTGTACTGTTATATCATCAAAATGACTTGTTCAATCTCGAAAGATGTTATTTGTGTTATCACTCTAATATAATAGTCTATCGTACAGTTCCTACAAGTAAAAGTTGTATTTTCCTGCAAGTAGGACTAATTTGTATTTAAATTACATTTCTTTTTTTTCTAATCTGAATATTGTATTTATTTATTCACCGTCAATCCTTACAATCTTCTTTTAAAGCTTGATACGGCCTCGTGGGGCAGATATGCTGCAGATTTTTTTTTTAAAAGCAATTGTGGGCAGAAAATCTGCAGCATTTACAGTAGCAGCAAAAGAGGATAAGATTTTACCAAATCTCATCCATGTGCTGCTTAAAAATCCACATTGAATGCATATCATAATGGACAAGTGGTGTGGGTTTTAAAAAGCTTCTGTCACCACAATCAACCCTATTAAACCAGGTATAGTGCCTGGTAGGGTTGACCATGGTGACTAAAATGAACCTCTTCTCTCAGTAATTGGCATTATCAATGCACAGTAATTCTTATTTTTAGTTATATGTAAATGAGGTGCTTGGAGCACCCTGGACTTGGTCTAGGCCATCGGAGCACCGCTTCACTTCCATCTCTCCCTGTTGCCACTTCCCCTCCCAATGAGATTGAAAGCGCCAGCCACCATCACTGCTCTGATAGCTGGCCCTGAAATCCCATGCATGCACCAGCAGAGTAAAGATCTCTTGAGGTCATCCAGAACTTCACTGCACATGCACTGCTGCATACCTAAAATTTCAGGATGGGGCTTCAGAGCAGTGAGGATGCCTAGCCATGATTATTTCATTGGAAGGAGGAGCAGAAACATGGAGCGGTGCTCTGAGGAGCTAAGCCCGCCCCTCACAGCACCTAGTTTGCATATTATTAGAGATTAGAATCGCTGTGCATCAGTAATACCGATTGCAGAGAGAAAAGGCTCATTTTAGTCACCGAAATCCACCCTACCTGGCATTTTCTGCAGGCCTAGTGTTGTTGTTTTTTTTTGTTTTTTTGGGGGGGAGGGTTTGGAGGAAAGTATGTAGTGATGTCACTTTCTCTGAAGTACTGTATGGGAAAAAATTAATTGCTAAAAAATGCCAATAGAAGATGGTGTATAGAGGAAAAATGCAAGGCATTAAGGAAAAAATGCCAGACCCACAGCATGTTGCAATTTGTAAAAACAAAAACACTGACAGAAACAAACAGCAGGTCCGCAATGTATGGACACCAGTCATGTGCACACTTGAATGGGTCGACAATCTGGAAGAAGCAGTGCGGAACGGAGGTTCGGCACCCCACGTTAGCAATACGGAGTGGTTCCGTGGGGTTTCTCGACGTGCCTCCGCACCGTAAAAAATAGAACATGTTCTATTTTTTTGCGGTGCAGACGGATCATGGACCCATTCAATTTGAATGGGTCTGCATCCATCTGTGTCAACCGCATGGATGGTGTCTGTGCATTGGGGACCGCAAATTCCGGTTCCTCATGCACGGAACGATCGGCACACATTCGTGTGTATGAGGCCTAAGGGTAAAAAAAAACATTACTACTACAAAAAAAATGATTGTTTGCCCTGTGTTTAATATTTCCCTTAGACTTCCTTGCGACATCTGGAGCTGGCGTTTTTAGCCTATAAAAAATGAACCACAAATTGCAAAGCTCCTCAAAAACAGAAAAAAAAAAAACTGTGTTTGACACCAGTCAGAAGAACTATGGAATGAGCAATTCTAAATAAAAGTTTTTTTAAGTTAATAAAATATTTTACTTTTTTATATTAGTACATCTAAGGGCGGGTTTACATCACCGTTATGGATTCCATTTTTGTTTTCTGTTAAAATATGGTTATAACGGAAAATAACGGAATCCATAAGACGAAGTCAAGATGGAAGCCTTTAAGAGGCATTCCATTTTGATTTGTCATAATAGAAGTCTATGGGAATCATAACGTATCCGTCTGGTTTCCGTCTTGCATAACGACAACCAGACGGATCCGTTATGATTCCCATAGACTTCTATTATGATGAATCAAAACGGAATGCCTCTTAAGTCTTAAAGGCTTTCGCCTAGACTTCCGTCTTATGGATTCAGTTTTTTTCCGTTATAACCATGTTATGATGGAAAACAATGACAGAATCCATAACGGTGATGTGAAAAAGCCCTAAAATACTCTGTGAACGTAAAAGCAAATAAACAGTAATTTGAGATGTTACATAAATGATATATAAGATCACAGTGCAAAATAATGAAAGGTCACTTACATAGCTTTATGAGAAGAAAAATAACTTATGCAAAAATATGTGTGTGGCAATATATGGTATCTGGGTTTAATATGGAAATTCAATCTACTTTTACAAGACAGGTCACACAATTAAAAATGTTTTGGAAAAAAATAAGAATCAGATATAAAAAAAACACAAAATAACCTTTTCCCCTAAAATATTATAGAAACAGTCAATATAGCATTAAATAGTCTTCTTCTATACAACTATTAACAATGCAATTACAAATATGTTTTCACTTTCACACTGTTAGAGCTCCCTCCGGGCTGTCACCCCGTTCAACGAGACTGCTGAGTGACTAATCTGAATGGCTATACAATAGAACATCCATCATTGCACAAAAAGTAGGAAACTAAAGGCTCATTTACATGGGCTGATGCACAGGCAATGATTGGGAAAGAGCATTTAGACAGGGCAGTTATTGGGAGCGAGTGTTTATAGAAATGCTGATCCCTGATAACTGCCCCAATCCCCAGCCTGCATAAAACAGACATAAGACAACGTGACATAAGAGAACCTTTCATCAATAACAATGATCTCACTTTCTTTTGGGGGAAATATTGGGGCTGCTTACAGTGTTTACACTGAACTCTATAATAAAACAGCTTCCAGTAAGTTTTTAGCTCCTCCTAGAAGTGGTAACCGGCATAGAATGGGGGTAAAAGGTGAACATTCAACTTAAAGGGGTTGTGCAGCTTTTTTTTTCTTTGCACCATAGCCTGAAATACTTGTGGGAAAATCCACACTCACCTGTTCCCCATCACTCCAGTCCTGCTCCCTGTCTTTCTTCACTGTCCATCGGGGCCCATCTGTTAACTTTTGCATGTACGAGATCACTTGCACTGCTGCAGCCAATGGCTGGCCTCAGTGGTTATGTGTCCCCAAGCAGCGTGTCACTGTTAAGTCACGCGTCGCTTGGGGACAAAAAATCGTTGAGGCTATTTATTGGCTGTAGAGGCACACGTGACCTCGTCCATACCCCATCCAGAAGCAAACAAGCCGGGGAGCAGCCCTTGACCCAATAGTGACATGCTGCTTGGGTATTGCCACCCCTGAGGCCAATTATTTGCTGCAGTGACACGTGACCTAGTCCATACCCCGGATGGAAGCAAAGAAGCCAGAGCGTGGCACTTGACCCAGCAGTGACATGCTGCTTGGGGATACATCAATGCTGAAGCCACTTATTGGCTGCAGTGGCCAATATGACTCCGTCCATGTGGAAGTTGACAGATCGGATAGAAAGGTGTAGCTATTCCAGCTAGGAGGTAAATTTAAAAATAATGGACAACCCCTTTAGTATATACTAAGTAACAATATATTAAACTAATAACAGATTTGCCCACAATTACATTAAGAAAATAGGAAAAAAAGTAAAGCAAAACTTACTTTCATCCAGAATGAACTCTTCATAAGTTGACCAGCTCGAGTTATCCATGCCCCAGTAAAAATTTTCAGAAAGGCTTCGATTATATTCCGTGAAATTTCTAACACATTTTTGTTTTAAGTGGCCCATAAAGAGCTGTAGCCCTATCAGGGCAAAGACGCTCAAACAGAAAACTGTTAAGATCATAACATCTGCAAGCTTCCTCACTGACTGGATAAGGGCTCCAACAATGGTTTTCAGTCCTGAGGGAAATAAACAAACATTCAGATGCTAGAAATGTACAGAACAACCTGGGATTCTATGACCAAAATAAGAGATTTTTCAGTTGTCTTAGCTAGAAGGCGTATAGCATTCCCTATGTAATTTGTATCCATGTTGGAAGTTTTTTAGAACTGTAAGTGCAGAAGGCTATTAGAAGATCACACTTTTTGAGGAGGAATTTATGGTGGCAAAACTGTACTTGCTTTATCTATAGGCATCTATAATATATGACCAAAAGAATGTATACACTCTTTCCAAATACACATGCGTTAATACGCTTTTGATATCCACACTGCTATTATAACTGTATACACTGGTAAGTCTTTCCACTATATTTTTGGATTATGGCTTGAGATTTTAGAGCATTTAGTATCACGAGCATTAGTGGGGTCAAGCGCTTAGGTTGGTTGGTAAGAAATGGGACATAGCATTTCAAATAAGTTGCAGGAATTTGATTTTGATGCACAAAGATTAATTATATTAGAATCATAAAATAAACTTTCTCATCAGTGGAATTAAAGAAGTTTCAGATAATTATCCTTCTTTCTCTGGGCTTTACAGCTACCAAACCCAGATTCCTTTGTCCGACTACCAGGTGCTGAAGCGCAACTCATCCATCAAGAAAATACATTTCCACTGCTCCCAGTTCCAATGATGGTGTGTTTTAGATATTTTTAATTACACTTGCATTGTACATGACTTGACTTTGTGTAAAGACACTTGACAATGGAAAACCAATCTACATTGCTCTCAAAGACCAGTACAGTGCTGATGTTGAATTAGTGTTCCAGCACCATGAGCACTTGGTGTTTTCATTGTAGTCCAAAGCCGATTAGATGTTGGGCTTTTTCATTTCTCTATAACAGTGCTTAAAGGACCAGAGAGACATCAACGAGGAGTAAATCTGATAGGCTGCCTTGTTGGAACAATGATAGGGCCATAAAAGTCACTAAGCTCTTAGGTATTCCTTTTACTACCACTGTCTATGGATATGACATGCCTTGGCTTTATGCAACTCTAAGCAATGAGTGCAGTAAAACTTCATTACAGTGTCCACATACTTTTGGCTGTGCAGTCTACATAAAGATAAAGGCTTCTGCAGTTGACACCTTACTTAACCTATGTCCTATAGACAGAAGGCATTGAGACAACCAGAATTTCTACTGTTTTTAATTTCTCTAATTGTATTGCTAATTATTATTGTATATATGAAGTTTTGAAATATATATATATATAATGATATTATGGAGCAGGAAAAAGTTACTTTCCATTTAAGTTGTTAGTGATTGGTCATATGAATGCCAGAAAATAATTTCTCAAATAATTTCTACAGGTTTTAGGCCTGCAAACAATAGGGAAGGGTAAGAACAGGTGTTGAAAGTCAACGTGTTTGATTCTTCTTTCCCTTGACATCATCTGTTGGGGGAAGTGTTGGCACAACCTTATACACATAAGTAAGTTGGTTGGCCCCACCAAAATTGGGGATTTCAGTTTCAGGGAATGAGCTAACCTGAGACTAGCTACGAAGCTGAAATTATTTTAGTACTGTTTTCTTTTAGGACTCTCTCACTCATTCAGTCACACACATTTGATCCAATATTTAATTGAATGCTTAGTTAAACATTAATAATTTGTCAGTTCTTAAGAAAAGGAGACCATTTTCCATACACCTGGATCAGCACAATCCAAATTGTAAGTAAAATCAGTGAAAAGACCCAAATATGAAAACATTTATGAGCATGCAACATCAAGCAGAGAAAGACAGAAGCCCAAACCACTGTACCACAAATCATTAATCATTCTATTCGAGTTTTATCTAGATCATCCTTAACAGGCGTTGGCAAAGTACATCAATACAGAGCAAAATTAATTAAAATGTGGTAAGAAATCAGAAATTACTTTTCATTGGAAATGATGAACGGTTAGCTCCACATTGTCTAGTTTTGGACTTCTATTTTTCAAATATTGTGCCAGTAGGCCTCACTATGAAGTTCAGCTCTGTTGATCTCAGTTATGTGTCGAATTCGGCACTTTCATTATTTTCGTTGTTCTGCTCCTCTTATGGAGCAGAACAACAGAAATAACTAGCGATAAACTAACCCTAAAACTACAGGGACTATTACACTTTCCTGCAGTTTAATGGGGTATAATGGGCAATGAAGATTGAGGAATCAATGGATTGAAGTCAATAACTTGATCACTTAGGGAGGTTAAAATCCTATATTAAAAATGTGTAGTCTTAGCACCAAACAGAATGTTTAATCTCTATAGAAGTAAAATGTTTGCCTCAGAAATCACAATTTTTATGTCTGATATAGATTGCCAAAGTCTGAGAAAGGATGTTTACCTATAGGTTTTATCATGCAGACCTATCACCTTTCCATGCAGGTCAGAAATGTTAAGCACTAAGGCTGAACGGGACTTGTCTTCAGGATGTGATTCAGTCCAGCAGAGCTCCTAGTGGTGCAGATCCAGAATGTATTTTTTTCCTAAACTTTAGAGCCTCTAATTATAAGATTACTCTGATTACTAATTATTAGGTGATTGGTTGGGTTGAAACCTATAAATACACGGGGAAAGAGGTCTTTTTTTCCTTTCACTCAAGTGTCAAAACATTCCTTCTCCAGAAGTTGCAATAGCATCTAAAAATCAATTTTGCTTTCAAACGGGGATAATAGTAGGGAAACTCTGCCGTTGCTCTGTCCTTGATTTGTATTCAACACAGAGGCGTATTTCTTTAATGCTGTATGAAATTACAGATGGGCCTTCTTGTCTCACAGTCACTTATTAGGAAGGAGCTCCACATTTTGCTAATAGACTCACTGAAGAATAATGTCACAGCAGAGCTAAGGCAATTTTAACAATCCTATAATCTGATACTAGAAAGAACCTCCTTTACTTACGTGCAGACGTACCTTATGTTTAAAATAAAGGACCTCCTAAACTTCTTCACATTTTTATTGCAAGGGAATAGAGCCTATAAAGGGGTTTTCTGGGATTAATAATTTTTTTTTAATGTCCACAGTCTGCAACCGTAAATAGAAATTGAATACTTACCTACTCCCCGACGTTTCAGTCCTCCACGCTGCCTCTGCTGTGTTCATGTTCTTGTCCCAGCAGTGTTTACATTAAGTGCTGCATGGGCATGGTCACATGGTGCGCAGCAGCCAATAAATGGCTTGGCGTTTGTGGTCACATCACTGCTGAAGTCAGTTACTGGCTGCAGCAGAGCAGGCAATCATGCCCATGCAGCATCGGATGTAAACACTGTGGGGACCAAAACATGGACACGATGGAGGCAGCACAGAGGACCAGAGCGACGGGGAAGAGGTATGAATTTTCTGTTCAGGAATTGGATAAACATTAATTACTCCCAGAAAACCCCTTTAAAGGGTATTTCTACCTCTGAACATCAATATTTTACTTAGTATGTACATATAATTTAGATCACAAGTGACAGGTTGTATTATGGTCCAGAACTGAATTTATAATTCTACTTGATGTCATTGTAAACGGTCATCTCTAAAGGCTTATCTAAACTCCTAAATTGCAGTGGGACAATTTTCCTTCTTCCCAGTTTAAACTATACGCTACTTTACTCACCCTCCAAATGTCCCGCTGCTCCAACACTGCCAGTCCTTCTGAAAGTGATGACATCCCGATCATCTTCATAATCATTGGCTTCAGCAGTCACATGATCTACTGGTCCGTGGTCGCATGCTATTCATGCGCAGTTGAACTCTAGGCCAGTGATTAGCTGCTGCGGTCTTGTGAAGACAGATAGGATGCCATCGTTTCCCGATGGCATGGACTGGACCAGACGAGCACCGGAACAGCAAGAAGGTGAGTATAGCACATTTCCTACTTATAGCCTTTAAAAAATATCTTGGACAGCCCCTTTAAGGAAGATTGAACTGGTCAAAAAGCCAATACAGCTGTCAGCCAAATGCTCACTTCATTATCAGTTATAATTTCCAGACTCCTTTATAAGCACGCATGCTCAGCTCGACTAAACATGCATGTTTATTTCAATAGGTAGAGGACAGTATAACTTTGTGATACTCTGATTGGGACTTATTTCTTGTGTGACGAAACATCTGCCTGTGGGGGACCGTTAAGAGACCCACACAGATTCGACTTTTAGTCTGTCCCACTGTATTGAAAGTATGAACGAGACATGGTCACCAGGTAAGCTATTAATCTTGAGGAACACAGCTAAACAATTAATTCAAGTAGGAATTCTAAGTGAGAAGACTTTACGGTATAGCCAAGATGATTTTCCAATTGCTGTCTGAATATTATGGAAAAATAAACAATATCTATATTAATTAATAAGTCAACCCTAATGACATACGCACCCAAGGTTAGAATTTCTATAAGTCATTGTACACTGGATTATCTGCAGCTTTCATCACTATAAAATGTCTAAAATATTCATTCTGCAGACAAGTCACATTCTCGACATACAACCATTCCGAAGAATTTTTAGTGTGGAACATTGTCAGTGAGACATCAGTTTGGTTAATAGGAATGGTATGTGGGCTTTCACAAGCAGCCTTAGTGTTTAACCCAATCCTCACCTGGAATGACCGAGATTGTTTTCAAAGCTCGAAGTACTCTGAATGTCCTTAAAGCTGACACATTGCCCAGGTCCACAAACTCAGTAGCATATCTGTAATAAGGGAAAGTCACACACAAACAATAGCAAAACTCCATCCAACAACAACAGCAAAAGAGGGAAAACAGGGCACAGACTGAAGCACTTGCAGTAGCTGAGATCTAGAGAGGGTTGGGGCCATCTTACCTGGGATTACTGATATAGTTTTCAGAGCTCTCAACACTCTGAAAGTTCGTAGAGCTGAAACATTGCCTAGGTTTACAAACTCTGTTACAAACCTGTAGAATCAAACCATAGTTATTTGGAATCGAGGAATGGAGGAAGCTACTGCAGCAACGCTGAGACAAGATACCAATGTTACCCAGGAAAAATCCCAAGATAAAATTAAGATGCTTTATGGACCAAAAAGTTATCAATAATGAGTCATTTTACAACTGGGAAACAATGGTAAATTATTGCAGCAGGTGAATGAGGTCTGGTGTCACATCTCACTCCATTACCAAGTATGAGGCCAATAATATTTTGTCCAGCTGTAAATTACAACAGTCTTACAAGCCATTGAGGTTTTCCTGGACCACTGCCTACAAGATGGCATCTAATAAGCTTTCTTGATATATGTGAAGAATTTTAATAAGTCGCCTGACTTTACATTTTACATTTTATGGCAACTAGTTTGCAGATATTAAAGGGGGTCTCTGGGAATGATTTTAAATGCCTGACAGCAAACTGTCCTAGAATGTGAGCAGTACTGGTTGCAACCATTTGCAGAGCTGCCTAAGGTGGTACGGGGGCAGGGCCTCACTGCACTGCTTTACAATAGATGGTAATGATGTGATCCTGCCTACGATATGCCATCATGGCTGAGCAGCCTGACAGGAAAACTCACCAATATGCAGTATATGCAAGTGTGTAGTGAAGCCCGGCCCCTCAATCCCTAGGCAGCTCTCCAAGTACAGACCTGCTTACATTCTAGGACAGGTTCCCAAAGGCCATTTTAAATCATTCCGGAAGAATCCCTATAAGCACTGTATGAATAGAGCATTATTAGGTAAAAAATGTTAACCCTCTCTTGGTCCTGATATGATTATGCCCCAACATTTATGGTGTACATACAGTTGAGGGGGCCCTGAAAAAAAAAATCAGCACATCTAGACCGAGCTCAAAAGCAGTCCTGATTTTGACAGGATAATCTGTAAACCAAAACACAAAAGGGGTGGGATTTTTTTTAACCCTTACCCAAAATTAAGGGTTTAGGGCAATTTGGGGGGGTATGCGGAATTATTCATTTCAATTGGTCCTCAAAACAAACGGAAGGTACTCCGCGTGCATTCCTTTCCGTATGTCCGTATTTCCGTTCCGCAAAAAAATAGAACTTGTCCTTTTATTGTCCGCATTACGGACAAGGATAGTACTGTTCTATTAAGGGCCAGCTGTTCCATTCCACAAAATACGGAATGCATACGGACTTCATCCGTATATTTTTTGCGGATCCGTTTTTTGCGGACCGCAAAATACATACGGTTGTGTGCATGAGCCCTTAAGGTGTCCTGATCCTAATATTGGCAAGTACATAGGCCTTTCCTCTGTCCTATTTCACACTGGGTCATGCCACGGCGGCAGTACAAAGAGGAGAGAGGTATAAGACCCTCTGAAATGGTTCTTAGTGCAAAGTCACTCCCACCTCCCTTGCTATAGTTTAGTGCAATTTGCTGGGTATTTTTCTTGTTTCTTCTTCTTTGTAATATTATTATTTGTATTATTATTATTTAGAGGATCTATTAGCTCCAATCATTTACATGTTGGCTAAATGTCGTTGTGGGAAGAAGCTCTTTTTACAATTTACCTTTGGGTTTTCTATATCACGTGCACATGGGACACCAGTGTGAAGTTACTGTATGTATAAAGAATTTCTCATCAATTTTAGTTGCAATACAGGATTCTTTTTATATAACTTCCAGTATAACAGTATAGCAAATTTTCATATACAAATTGGAATTCAGTTTTTAGAAAAGTTATTAAGTATTAGAAACATTTTTTTTCCCTCGAACAGCACCACTCTTGTCTACAGGAGGAGGGTGGTACTGCAGGTCTGCCCAAATTAAGTGATTAGCTTATTTTGTAATCTCAACCCACTTTATATGGCAGAGTTGGAGAAAGCTCTGAATAAATTCCATTACCTTTTTGGACTATATATTTATATCAGATATCCATCTTTTGACTCTCTATTTAAGAGAATCCATAATCCAGTGGTTTCATTTTGATTTATTGATATAGTAAACTGGTTTCATTTAGAATGATTACATCCAGTTCCTTTCAAGCGTTTGTGCCAAGATAGAAACTTATCCCGTATCCATGGTATCCACACAAGATCAGTCAGCGTCCAAGCGCCTAAACCCCACTGATCATGAGTAGGGGAGTCCTGTGGCCAGCTATAAATGGAGAGGCAGGTTGCGCATGTCACTGCCACTCCATTCATTCTCTAGGGGACAGCTGTAGATACCTGAGTAAAGCATTCAGCTATGTCCAGTCATTCTATAGAGAATAAATGGAGTGGCAACAGATACTCACATTGAGCACAGATGCTTTTCAGTCCTGTACACTCATTTCTTTCTCAAAATTTGCCATGTGTCCACCAACTGTGGGACTGGTGGAGGAAGACACGTAGAGAGTTTGTCTGTTATCTTTGTCCAATAGACAGTAAATGGAGCATCAGGATACAGGGTCACCACCATTCAAACCCCCCAGGACTCCCACTCCAGTGATTGATGGGATCCCAGAGATCATACATTTATCATCAATCCCGTGGTTTGGTTAAGTTTCTCATGGAACTAGCCCTTTAATATATTCAGTCAAATTGATTCCAATAATAAATTAGGAGGACTAAACACTGCAATTTTCTAGAACAAAAAAAGCATTTCTTCAGTATTCTCTTTCTGTTTCCTGATTCACTCATCAGATGAATTAAATATTCAGCAAATTGTACAAAGAATGACAATAAATTGCCAGCAATTGAATCACTGCCTGTTACAAGCGAGACAGTGTTATTTTTTGGAAACCACAAGTATCTCTCATTCTGGTTAAACAAAGGGAAAGAGATGAATTTCACATTTATTAACATTTATGATTATTCTGACTTCAGTCTCGGAAAATTATCTAATTGTCCACTCTTATGTGCTTCCCACTCATGAAACTTTTTATCAAACATTACATACACTAAGGAGGGCATTTATCATCTCCTTACGCCATATTGCGTTAAAAAAGTCGCAAACACTACGTATGTAATTTTTTAAACATTACTTTGATGCAAT
Organism: Bufotes viridis; assembly: GCA_033119425.1. Lineage (NCBI taxonomy): Eukaryota > Metazoa > Chordata > Amphibia > Anura > Bufonidae > Bufotes > Bufotes viridis. The sequence goes on along the minus strand of CM065593.1, from coordinate 334,424,288 downwards.
TTTGTTGAAAGTGGCATTTCTACGAGGCCCTCACCATTTTCCAAAAAAGAGGTTGAGGGCGGAGGTTGGGTGGGACCAGAAGGCCCGCACATTTATCATCATTTACACCAGTTTTCTTGCGTAAATGTAGACAAAAATCTATGGCAGCTCCAAGCTGCCGCAGATTTCAATTTAGATGTACAAACTGCTGGAAAGATGTGCCTAATTTCATCCATAAAATAGGCGAATCCTCCAGTATCATCACCAGTGTAGAATGAATCTCCCTCTAAAGGATCCATTTATATTGGTCAATTATCATCACAATTCCCTTGTTTCTGAATAATCATAAAGATAATTGAGCAGTCTGAATTGAGTCGATAAACCCCATCATAAGGAGTATTACTGACGGTGACACACTTGTAGCAGTATTTAAACTAGCCATTAATACCTAGTGCAGGTTTAAATCAAGAGCTATCACTAGACAACAATTGATATTGCCTCGTGGGCAGAATTTTCACCCTGCCAGCTGTGAGGATCATACTGATGGCAAAACCCATCAGATCCCCAACCACAACACTATATCTGCAGTAGACTATAAGACACCTATAGCAGTGAAGCCCAACACAACAATCTGCATACCGTATATCTAACATAAAATAAGTAACTATACTCACGCCATGACAATAACACTGAAGTCCAACCAGTTCCATGGGTCCCTCAAGAAGGTGAATTCTTTCAGACAGAATCCTCTTGCCAGAATTTTTATCAATGATTCAAAAGTATAAATGCCAGTGAAAGTATACCTGGTTAGAGTGCACAAGGGAAGAGTTAGTTAACCCTAATACAAGTACAAAAAATCCCAATAATATGGGCACAAATGTACTTCCATGACACACGTGGAACTACATTCAATGTAATGAAAAATCATTCAGTTCATAATGTAGAAGGCAAATATGCAAAGTGCGTGTTGGGTTGGAAAATGACCTCTTTCTTACAGCATTCCCATTTCCATTCACTTATCCTTGTAGACTTGTAGACCTCTTCGACTACGTGTCCAAAACCTTGTTCCCTTCCTAATATATCTTAAAGGTACTGTCTCATCAGAAAATGACCTATTGTTTAAATCAAGTTTTACGTTAAACATATTTTTTGATGTTTTTTGGTTTAATTTTTCATGTCACTACCGATAAAAAAAAACAAAACAAACAAACACTAAAATCATGCAGTTTTCCAGTTTTGGCCATTAGGTCTAATATTATATTGGGAGCTATCACATCTGTATAGATAACAAAGGATCCACCATTCACAATAGGTTATATCACAGCTTATCTACTCCTTCCGGACCTCTTGACCCCTGCATTAAAAACTTTCCCATAGAAGTCAAAGAGGTGCCCTCCAGTCTATTGTATCTATGGCTCATGGCGGCTTTTCTCAAAAAACAGGAATATTCACATACTTTATGCCTAGTGGCCAATGGGAAAACTGCATGACTTTAGTATTTTTTTAAACATAGATAGGGACACAGAAAAGTTTTTAAAAAGTTCCCCCAAATTCAAAAAAAATATATATGTTTAATATGTTAGTTTCACTCAATGTAGGATCCCATTATAGTCAATGAGCTCCAGTGGTGCAAGGACCTTTCATTAGGGGTGTAGCTATAGGGGATGCAGAGGTAGCAGTTGCTACTGGGCCCAGGAGCCTGAGGGGGCCCAAAGACCCTTGTGCCTCATAAGAAGACATCGGTATTGTAGTACATGCTGAAAGGGCTCTGTTATAGATTTTGCACTGGGGCCCAGAATCATCAAGTTACACCTTGGCTGGAGGGAAGAGGTTAGGTCAAGAATTTGGCTGGGGGGGGGGGCATTTGAATTCTGCCCGTTGCCACAAAGCACTGATGGAAGGGGGGCCCAAGCTGAACCCTTGCACCAGGGCCCATGAGCCTTTAGCTACTCCCCTGCCTATTCGACTAGGCCAGATACAGTGAACTCCAGTAGGCAGTTCCTCTGACAGAACGGTCTACTGGATAGCTTTACCGCGGGTGGGATACTAGTTTCCCAATGATCACTTTTTCCTAATCTACATTAATGCTCATACTAGCGCTACCCATAAAATAACCGTTTGCAGTCTTTGAAGGTAGTGGTTAGAGGTAATGAAGCCTAAAACGTATATTAGGACATACTGTATATTTCTATGGAATAAGGGCATAAATAAAATAAATACAAATGATACAATTAATTAAAGGCAAATATACCTTAGTATAGAAAGAGTCCATCAAGGCTGATATACATCAAGCTTTAATTCTGTCTGTTAAACAGTTTCGATTAGCTATCACTCCATGCAGATATTATAGCCGAGTTAATCATGCACATGCTGAACAATATTAATAGTGTCTGTCTGTTAACTAGACGACGTTGAGGACATGAGTCTGCAAATAAATGGAAGCTTCAATCCAGCATCTCCGTATGGACTGGCAATAATTAGATCAAGCATGGGTGCCACATCCTGGAAATCAATTCAATAATGAGCATAACCTACATAGGGAAATGTAGCCTCAATGCATCATGGTGGATTCTGTTTTCTTGCTATGCAGTATGGTTTAGATGAATCATACCTCTCAGCTCTTAGCAGGGTTACATAGCAAATTTTGTTCACATCTACTGAGTTTTTTAAATGCTACTTTTATGTGGTAACTGAAGAAGACAATACCATAGGATTTACATATTCCCATTTCTAAAATCTCAGAAGATTTGGGGCCCAATCCCCAATGAATATGTTTTAAATTTTTTATCCAATCCCCCGATGCCAGTACTGAAGGCATATTTGGATGGATATTATATTGAGCACTATCACACATACAGGAGAATGCAGCACCCCATACCTCTTACATCAAGTGACATCTCCTCTTATGTAGACGTTCTCTTTTCCCATCTTCTCCATTTGAACAAGACAACATGTCTCATCTCTGCAGACAGACATCTTAGGCTACTTTCACACTGGCGTCTTGTGCGGATCCGTCATGTATCTGCACAGACGGATCCGCACTGATAATACATCCGAATGCATCCGTTCAGAACGGATCCGTTTGTATTATCATGAACATAGGCAAAACGGATCCGTCTTGAACACCATTGAAAGTCAATGGGGGACGGATCCATTTTCTGTTGTGTCATTGAAAACGGGTCCGTCCCCATTGACTTACATTGTATTTCAGGACGGATCCATTTGGCTCAGTTCCATCAGACGGACACCAAAACGCTGCAAGCAGCGTTTTGGTGTCCTCCTCCAGAGCGGAATGGAGACTGAACGGAGCCAAACTGATGCATTCTGAACGGATCCTTATCCATTCAGAATGCATTGGGGCAAAACTGATCCGTTTTGGACCGCTTGAAACGGATCTCACAAGCGGATCCAAAAACGCCAGTGTGAAAGTAGCCTTAGATACCTCACTTTTCCATCATCCTCTTCCTCCTGGTGTCCTGATGCCCCTCACTCCCCAACAGGTATAATGCCTCTGAGGACTGCCTCTAGTCAATATAAGAGTAACTGCACACGATGCAGATTACGTTCGGTTCTCTATGTGCATTTTCTTGCAGAAAAAATCTGCGCAATATGGTACCAGCAAAGTGTATGAGATTTTACAAATCTCATTTACGCTTTGCTTTTTTATTAGGTGCAAAATTGACCTGCTGTGCAGATTTTGAAATCTGCAGCAGGTCAATTGTTGTTGTGGATTTCACCTTTCAAATGGAGGGTGTGATCTCTGGAAACTCTGCATCAGGGCTCGTTCACACAAACGTTTTTTGCTTTCTGTATACTGGCTGTTTTTTGCGTTCCGTATACGGTCCGTATACGGTCCGTATACGGAACCATTCATTTCAAGGGGTCAGCAAAAAAATCCGGAATGTATGCATTCCATTTCCGTATATCTGTTTTTCCGTTCCGCAACATTTTGAGTCAGGTCCTATTATTGTCTGTTCGCAAATCACGTTCAGTAGCTCCATTCAAGGTAATGGTTCCATATAAAAAACGGAATGCATACGGAACACATGTCGGTATGTCATCCATTTTTTGCGGTTTCATGCTGTAGAAATGCTATGCCCAGCCCATTTTGCACATGTGTTTGGTGTTTGCAATGATTACAAAGTTCCTGTTTTTGCAGAAAAACGGAACAGAAACACAACGGATCCAAAAAATGGAACAACGGATCCGTGAAAAACGGACCTCAAAACCATACGGTGGTGTGAACAAGCCCTAAGCACACCAAAAAACACAATTATGTATTACAGGCTTTGGTGTGGAAATGCACAGAAATCCAAATAGAAATTCATACAGATTTTCTGCACCTTACCCTGCACCCATATGCAAGGACTCTAATGCCCCTCTGTACTGCCCCTGGTCAGTATACTGTCCTCCTGTACTGCCCCCAGTCAGTATACTGTCCTCCTGTACTGCCCCTGGTCAGTATAATACCCCTCTGTACTGCCGCAATCAGTATAATTCTTCTGTGTATTGCCCTCAGTCAGTATAATGTCCATTTATAATGCCCCCAGTCAGTATAAAAACCCCTCTGTAATACCCCCAGTCAGTTTAATGCCCTCTGTAATGCCCCCAAATGGAATAATGTCCCTCAATAGTTCCCCCAGAATTAAAGAAGTCCTACCCTGTAGTTCTCCCTTGTAGTTATAATGCTTGCCCCCCCCCCCCCCCATAGTGCCCCAGTACTATAAGCCCCAACATGAACATGAGAATAAAAAACAAACAAAAAACTTGCCCCCAACACACATATGAGATACAGGCTATAGGCCTCTTCTGGCCTGTGCCCTGAGTTGCTGGCTTCTAAGCTCAGGCCCACGCCCTTCTACTTTATTATAGTCCTCAGCCCTAGTGGCCTATGGTCTATGAGAGTGTATTGTGGTGCAGGGAGCCATTGGCTCCCATGTCTTGCCGCAGTAATTTGGGGCCCTGGACAAAAGAGCTGGGAACAAAACCCAGGATGTTCTGACCTAGCAATGCCCCTGGATATTCTGCTATGGTATATACCAAGGTGGCTCACCATTCTCTTTTGTGTGATTGTAGACACCATGACAAACGGTTCACTCAAAAATTGCAAACTTTTCTGTACTGTACAGCTTTACAACATGTGCCCTTATGAGGCAGAAAGTCGCCTCTGAGCACTAAAATTTGGAACACTTGGATAATTGGTGTCTGGGCTCTCTGAGAACACTGGACTGGCTTGGGTTTTGTAGATATGACCGAAGTAATAAGAGGTGGGGCATACATCAGAAAAAAATGTTTTTCCACCTGTGAGCCTGTTCCTCAGGGGTGACAAAGATGTTGTTTATTAGCACCCATGACAAGCTATCCCCAGCAAATCAGATGATCAAAGAAGCCACTGAAGGTTCAGAAACAAGGTCCACCTCTGCCTGTGCCAACATCTACTGATCTGAATGGGAACACATTAGAACGTAATAGAGAAAAACTTTGAGTTTAATTTAGATTGATTTCTATTGGAAATGTCCTGTGTCATCCTAAAAATAGCCTAATTTTACAGCCATGTCAATCACTGAGTGTCATATTCAGTGGAAAATATGTAGACAGGAAAGTTCTGTCAATAAACCCATGAGAAAAATCAATGTAGATAGAGTACTTTGGAAAATGGCACAGCGGAGACAGTTATATTGTGGGTTGAAATAACGTTAGACTGAGGGGACCTACTGTCCAAAGTTCTTACACTCACCCCACTAAATGGCAAACTCCATGACGCTATATACAGATGGTGCTTCCTTTAGAAGTATAGAATATCCCGGACCACCTTTAACCAAGGAATATAGAAAAGGCACCTAGATCATACAGCTGTCCAGCACCATCACCCTATGTACCCCTATCCTTAAATGGAGGGTACTTATGACGCCATGACCCCAACCGGTTGAAATGCTACTACTATATGTGTATTGTATTCCATAATATGTAGCCTAGTTGTTTTTTCCACAACATAATTAAAATTGATTTTCTTCTTCAGAGTTCCTGCTGCAATATGTGTCCAGACATGAAACATTAGGTCAATGATTAACCTGTTCATTTCCACGGCTACAACGAAAGGCAGCACTTTAAGAGCATTTCGGCCACCCAGCACAAAGAGAACTTCTGCAGGTTCAGAAGATCCAAACTAGTGTTCAAAAGAAGGACTAAACCTATGAGCGCTAAGTAACTTATAATATGGGCAGCTCATGGCCTTCACACCAATAGGAATGAACATAAAAAAGAGACACGCGAGTGTGGCAGGAAGGAACATCTATAGGGGGCATTCACATGACTGAATGTATTTAAAATAATGCATAAATACAGATAACGTCCGCGTTTCATCCGTCACATGGATGTCATTCGCATTTTGCGGATCCATGTTTTGTGGACTGCAAAATACATATGGTCGTGTGAATGCCCTACCAAGGCCTAGTTCACATTTCCGTGTCTTTTTGAAAAAATCTGTCTATGTTTCATCCGTGAACAGGTATGTGAAGGATGCGTGTTTGGTCCATGTGTCCGTTTTCTTTCCTCTGTGTGTCATCTGTAATCCATGGACACTGCGCAGCTAAAAATTAATTTGCAAATTAATTTGTGTCAGTGATTTTAACCCATAGATTTCAATAGGCATGCTAGGCCCACATCACGGACCGAAATAGTGCAGTGATTTTTTTCACTGACCCAACACATTACAAAAACAATGGGTACGGGTGCTGACCGCAGAAAGTGCAGATAGCACAGATCAGTGAAAAACAGAAATGTGAACAAGGCCTAAGTGTGGGGCTAATGTATAAAAAAAAACGTATGCTCGTAATCAGTTTACGACCATATATTATCAGACAGCATTCTTGAAAAGCTTTCTGGTGAGTATATATCATATGGCGACTATAAAAGTCTTAGCTATATAGGAATGGCAGAGTTCTTACGTACCGCAGAGTTTCCTCATGATTTGATAAATGGAGATATGAAATTAATCAGAGCTGTGTGTAGGTGGCAGATATTTGTACCGTGCTGTCGGATTAGATCCTTTTTAAAAGCTTTCCTACAGTCCTGAGTTTGCACCCCCACCTGTAATGTACATTGAGCGGAATCCAGCCATGTGCGCTGAGCCCAGGTGCCTACGCTTAATTTGCCTGCAAAGATGGTGCTTATAAAAGCCGTGTTTAATGTATGCATTCGTTTACAGCCCGGTTCTCCGCTGTGGTTTATCTACTAATTGCTGCAAAGTGTCCCCTTTTCAATGTAGGATAAGCAATTGGAAGTAGAATGTGTGTATTTCTGCTTTTTACTCATTATGTATAAATCATACGGTTTATAGACTCCTAGCTTACAGTATGTTGCATATGTTGTCAAGTAGCCATTTATTCGGTGGAAAACCTGTGCCCAACCTGTATGTAGTCTGAAAATTATGATATAATTGACACTTTAAATACACTATTTATTAGAGCACCTGAAAGTTTAACCCAGCATTGGCATAAAGCAACGACTCCAACCTGTATTTTCTCCCTTCTGCTGTCCTTCTGAAAAGGACTAGGACCCGTGCATCGTGTAGAGGCCTGTCCATCAGTAATTTACCCATATGCTCTTGTTCTTCTCCCCCTGATGTACATACACAGAAATCGCGGTGAACATCAAACTAACTATAGCTACAGCTGTATATAATGATAGCTATATATAATTCTGACCCCATACAACCGTCACAAAGAGAATACGCACGCATGCTGTACCACAGACATGGCGGTAATCTGCAATTGTTTAATTGTATTGTATTGTTATTATTATGTATTTAATATTTTGGCTGTAAATTCTAGGACAGGGGTCATGGATGGCGAAAGTTTGGTGGGAACAGGGCTGACCATCCTATTCCACTCCTCTTGGTGGGATGGGCTGGTCCTCCTTCCTACCAGGAAAGGGAGTTCCTGTGTAGCTAGAGAGAGGAGAGGAAGCACACGCTAGAGCTCCTGCTACTGGAATGATATTTCATACTCCAAAGAGACCAAGGTCTTTTCAAGAGAAAAGACAGCAGAGTGAACAGCAAAGTAATACTTTATAGACACTGCTGCAAGGTGAGGGACTATGGCTTAGACACCCATTACCCAAACCATCGCTAGGCCAGATACAGTTCAGGTTTCTATCCTATAGTGAACACCTATACCTACAAGTACCTGCAATTGCTATTCAATTTCCACTGCACAGATCCCCAGAGACAAAGAGCCTGAGGGAGTACACCATGACACAACATTTCATCATGGGCTCGCTGCACACAGCACAGTTGTGATGCATACAATATACACAGGCATGGGATTCAGCCAGTTCCCTCCAGTTCTCCAGATTCGGTTGTTAAAATTACAACTGGATCGGAAAACCGTGTTACCGGCTAAGTCCTGATCCGGTGCTCTGGTGGGGGCAGGGCAGCTGGAGATGTTCGTTCCCATTGCATTGCACTCCGCTGATAGTTTAGCTCCTTAGTTGGGTGGTATGTGTGTGTAGTGTATATATGGTGTATTGATGTATGTGTACCATGTATATGGTGTATTTATGTGTATGTGTGTTGCATATATATGGTGTATGTACATGTAAACATGTGTAGTGATGCCGCGTTTCCGCCGTTGAGTAGGGAACCTTTTGTTAAAAATTTGAATCCCACCCCTGCTTGAAACGCAAGGTCATACAAACTGTAGTAGTATTCAATGGACTGATTAGAAACTGACTGTATATTTACTGAACAACGCTCAGGGTACGGCCACACGAACAGCCCCTAGTACAATTTTGGAAGCCAAAATCAGGAGTGGATCGAAAAAGGAGAGGTATAAAGGACAGGTACGACTTCTTCTCGGTGAGGCCATTAACAATAAACACTGAATAAACAAGCAATTTTTAATGAGTTAACTGGATATTAGCGCAGCTTGCTGGTTACGATGATCAAGCCATATAACGTCTATGTCATAGCCCTGGCGTTTGGCCATACCATAAGGGTGCATGCACATGTGCCATGGCTGCAGTAACCCTATACAAATGTAAATGACCCCCTGGCTCAGAGATACTGATGAGATTTGTAAGAGGAACTGCCATACCACTGGTATATTTGCTACAAGAGATATACTCTATAAGGTCGGATTTACATGTTTTTTGTTGCACTTCTGATGCAATTATGGAAAACTGTGGCAAAAAATGTAATACAGCCACAACATGTAAATACATCTGTATGCACACTCCACTGTATGCACACTTTGCAGATTACCTAATGAAAAGCAATGGGTCAGATTTAGTAATCCTGTGGAAATATATTGGGGCAGTATAAACTCCCCCTACACAGTCTAAAGAGGCAACAGATTTTTCACAGTTGCTCATGGTGTATGATCAGTTTGGTTTTGCATGTTAGGAAGAGGGTATGAAAATGAGCTCATAACAAGCTCTGCTTCTAATTCCACCAGATATAAGGCAGCTATCCTATAAGACAATGTTTGTCCTTTTAAACAGGCCTTTAGACATGACTTGGATAATAATTAAAACAGAATTTCATCTGCAGAAAGCTGTTTCGGGGTGACTGCTCCTCATCAGTGCAGAGCAGAGAGTACTGGCTCAACTGGCTGAGAGGACTAGGTCAGGTTTTGGGGGATACAATATCTCCTTATGGAGAGAGCCTAAACGGCTTGAGGAGTCTTATAGGCCAGGAAACGCTCCTCTGGGAAGTGGGTACACAAATGTGCTCTTAGCAAGCTTTGCCTCTACCCAGTTACACCAGTACTCTCTGCTTTGCATTGATGAGAGGCAATCACCCCGAAACAGCTCTCTGCAGATTAGGTGCTGGCTTAATTATTATGAAAGTCATGTCTCAAGACCTGTTTAAAAGGTTGAACATTGACTTATAGGATATCTATCTTACATTTGGTGGCATAAGGGGTGGAGCTTGATAAGAGCTCATTTGCATACCTTCTTCCTAGAATTCCCAGAGGAGCATTGCCTGGCCTATAAAATTCCTCACGCTTTCAGCTTGCTAGACGCTTTTATCTCCCGTTATACTTTTATGTCTAAAACCCATGGTAACTGTAGTGCTGAGCAAGTACACCATTTTTTGGCACAAATTGAGACATCATTTTCCCCTAAAATAGTCCATAAGGCTATCTGCATTCCACGTCTACCCAAGATAAAGTTAAAAATGAAATATGCCACTCTGCTAATCACACACACCAAATCATATTCAGTATTCCCCATACTGTCAGAAATAAATTTATGGCAAACAGTGCCATACATATAATTATATCCGCTCACATAATACAGAGCCAGGAGCGAGTGGCAGGGAATGTAAAAAATGCATCTATGAATCCATATACACAATGGATTTGCTCCTACAGAATCTCGGAGAGAAGACTAAACAATAAAGTGGTGTTACATATGTATAATCAGACAGTGGGTGCTAATGATCACCTTTCTGTTCCCTGAGAGAATGAGAGGTATGATCGTTCTCATTTGACAATGAAATGACAGAGTCAGTTACACGCTACAATGTTCATGAATAATTTCAGCTCTGATACAGTGCTGCCGATTTCACAAAGCTGCATTACGGGGATTTGTTATTCACAATGGGATACTGTACATGAAACTTTAAGGGGGACTTGTCATTGGGGAATGTCTCTTTATATTAAAAGTGCAATATAGTGCGTAAAAATTGGTGGCAGTGGGGGTCAAAATGACATAAAAGAAGCAATACTCACCTCCACCAATCCCTGTTCTAATGCTGTCCAGGTCCTGTTGCCTTCTACTTCCGACTCCCTTCTTGACACACAGGAAATGGCTCAAAATCCGCTCTCAGCCAATCAGTGGCAGAAGTGGGTCATCATTGTGACCCATTGTGACCAGTGGTTGGCTGAGAGGGCATTAGGAACAGGAAGCAGAGAGCAAAGGGGAACCAGCGGGGACAGACGCTCTTGTAACTCTGGATTAAATTGCCCTCAACAGAAAGATCTCAGCTATTCAACATAGCCAAGAGAGGCCATGTGAAACACTACGCTACAAAACTCTTCTTCTAAGAAACAGATCACTCTAGGCTTCACACTGGAAAATATCTTGTTCTCTCCGTAAGCCCAATCAGCCATTCCGCAGAGGTGCCACATTTTCTTACAACCCTGGGGAAAGTCCCGCCTCATAAGATGGAGGATGTACTCTTATCCTCTGAATTGTTTCAGAAGTCAATATGATGAATGCAATTCTGCCTACAATTTCAGATTTCACATATTATTTTACAAATATTTTGATTAATAGGGAACATATCTAGTGATACATTCCATTTAAAGGAAACTATCAGAAAATAAACTAGTGTCTAAATCTTGTATTTATTTTAAACATATTTTTAAAGAATTTTTGGTGATATTTGTAATTTTCCATGTCAATATTTATATTAAAAAAACACACATACAAACCTGCAGTTTTTGCACTGGCCACTAGGCCAAATAATAGGCGCCACTTCTTGGTCTGTACATTTCCCTTTACTGCACTTATCTGGTTATCATTACAGGCAGGATTAGAACTACAGATATCATCTCTGTGTACAGTAGATGACACAGGATCCACCATTCACATAGGTGATATTACAGCTCATCTACTCCCTCCTCATCTCTACACAGGTCAAAGAGCACGCCTAGAAAACTCTCTCATAGAGGTCAATGAACATCTCCAGTCAATTGTCTCTATGGTCCATGGTGGCTGCTGTAAAGCACATATCTAAATGCTGTTAAGAGCAGTTCAGGGAAGATAGCAGCCCCCATAATCATGTTTAAAATATAAACATGTCCAGTTGTTTGTGTCTGCTGGTAGCAGAGCTGCATAGTGGATCAGCCACTTGCCTTAGGATAGGTTATCAGTATCTGATCAGTGGGGGTCCTACCACGAGACCCCAGCCGGTCAGCTGTTTGAGAAGGTAGCGTCACTTTTATGAGCGTTCTCTATGCTTTTCCAAGGCCGTGACGACACGTTCATGCGTCACGTGGCCTAGACACAGCTCAGCCCCATTTAAGTGAATGTGGCTGAGCACAATATCAAGCACAACCGCTATATAATGTACAGTGCTGTTCTTGAGCTGGTGAGCTGGTTAATTAAAATGCTAAAGAACCAGCTTAATTCACAACAGTGCAAGGAACAGTAGACAAACGATCGCCATCGAGAAAAGCACCCTAGGTTGATTATAGATGCCGTAACCACATGAAGTCGACTGCATGAGCTCCCTAACCGTAGCATGACAGTGCCGTGCGGTCTTACCCTTGGGGTTCGGCCACACAATCAGATTTCCTGATTCAGTTTTGGAGGCCAAAACCTGGAGTGAATTCAAAAAAGAGAAGTTGTATCTGTCTTTAATACTCTCTCTCCTTCTACTGTATGATCCACTCCTGATTTTGGCCTCCAAAACTGCATGCAGAAACCTGACCGTGTGAACGTACCCTTAGCGTTAAAGTTCTCCGGTATTCAGTTCCGTCATAGGGGCTCAATACTGGAAAAAAAAAGCTTCATTTTTATCCTAATGCATTCTAAATGGAAAGCATTCCGTTCAGTATGCATCAGGATGTCTTCAGTTCAGTCCCTCTTACGGAACACTTGCCGGAATGCTGGATTCGGCATTAATTTCCATTGAAATGTATTAATGCCGTATCCGGTACCAAGTGTCCCGGAAAAACGGGACTGGTTTCCTGGTCTGCGCATGCGCAGACCTTTAAATCTGTGAAAAAAATAAATACCGGATACGGTTTCCCGTATGACACCGGAGAGACGGATCCGGTATTGCAATGCATTAGTTAGATGGATCCGAGTCCGGATCCGCAAACAAATGCTATCCGTTTGCCTGTGGATTTCCGGATACAACAGGCAGTTCCGGCAATGGAACTGCCTGCTGGAATCCTCTAACACAAGTGTGAAAGTACCCTTAGTCGTCCAAAACAAACCTATAAGTGCAGTTGAATCTTTCACTACGGCTGGTATGATTGCCATCTGTAGCAGTGATTTTGATCCTGCACACAGGAGATATGTATCATGCTGAGCAACCTGGGGCATTTTCCTTTTTCCCTGTCGACAATGACAAGATAAGCTGTTGCATTTCAAAGCGGCAGATGCTGGTGATTATCATATTGCCAGTATGAGACAAGCCATTGTTACGGCCGCTAGAACAAGCCAACTTATTGCTTTGTTAATTGCTACTGAATCTTTTGTTTACATTTGTGGACAAAGACGAGATGAATATATTTCCTTCCATAGACTCCGGTCCAGGGAATGATAGCAATAGTCTATATTCAGAACGGAAAAAAAAACATTTCCAGAGCCTTATCATGTCTACAGAGACAGCGCTGGACGTAACTTTTTATGCATATTTCAGATTAAAACAGGGGTTTAGATATACTATTCAGTCACTGGTAGTTGTGATCCCATTATGACTATGGATATAAGAACTGGCAGCATACCATGTGTGATGTACTAAAAACTGCATTTCCTGACTTTATTTAAAGGCTATGTGCAGTTTTTTAGCCTTTTTTATTGTTGCCGTTTATGACAATAAAACATGAAGAAATCTCAAATTTCTAAAAAATTCCTGCCATTCCGTGTATAGTACAGCTATGAGCATCTATAGTTAAAAAGTACAAGTAAATCCTCCACTGCCTCTGCCCCTCTCTTGTTAAAGGGCCTACATTTTTTCAGAAACAGCGCCACTCTCGTCCATGGGCCGTGTCTGGTATTACAGCTTAGTCCCATTCAAGTGACCAGACAGCAGAAGAAGGAACAGGGTTAGCGGAGTAACATGAAGCAAATACATGCCAGCTAGCCAGACACCTTTGATTGTCGTCCAGTGCAGAAACTTCACTCCAGAGCGTATGGGCAATCTAGAACAAGCATTAATCCAGAACCAGGAACTTAAATCAGAAGCTTTATTTTCAGTTTTTCATTAAAATCAAGTTCCACAAGCAAAATTATATTTTCAACGCATTTTGACCATAAAAGTGATCATGAGTCATGTTTATGATTGAAACGCGTTGGTTTTAACGTCTGCTATTTTACCTGTGGAACTTGATTTTTTTATGTTTGTAGTTTATGATCATAAAATGGGAATGTGCATGGGAATATAAATGATAGGATTTTTTTTTGTTTTTAGAGGGAATTGTTTTGTAAAAATTGATGGCAAAATGACAGGCCTGAAATGGATTCTCTGTGTACATTGTGACAGACTGATGAATGTATCTACACCAGTTTTCTGGAGGAAACTACATATCCTATATTTACAAAGCCAAACGCAACTATTTTCAGCACTTGCAGCTTTGTGGGGAAAAATTGTCCAGAGCTCCAGAGTAATATCAAGTGAGAGATAACTGGTGACCAATGGTAAGCAATAATATACTGTATATCCTCCTGTATAGACCTAGATGCAGCTATATTTTCTAATATACTTTATTTTCTCACAGACCTCTGAACTCAGAAATAACAGCTGTGGGAATGGGAAGCCTGGCATGTATTAAAGTCAGGTCTGCAGGTGGCATAGTACAGAGTAGGTGGAGCTGAACAGATTGATATATACGGTAGTTTGTAGGAGAAGATTATATAACCTATTTTTTAATGATAAGTCTCTGATGAACTCAAACACAACAATAGCTGATCTCAGGGAGACCAGCCACAAAAAACACCGCAGAGCGGCTGGTCTCCCTGAGATCAGCTATTGTTGTGTTTGGGTGGTCTCCGAGGCATTGCTCCCGGTTAGCCAGAATCCTACTCCACACTGATGAGGGGCAACACCCTGAAATAGCTGTCTGTGGATGGATACCTAGCTTAGGTTTTCCCTGTCACATCCTTAAAGCTTGTAAAAAAGTGGGATCTTGACATAGGGGCCACTTAATATGGTGGATTTGGTGATCACTGTAATGGAGACACCCCTTTGCTTGGTTTTCCTTCCTTTGAGGGATATCTGGCTTTCATTGTGTTGTAGACCCATAACTGGGGCTCCACATTTGTTTTGCATAGTCACTAAGTAGAACCGCCCACTGACCTCTTAAGGCAAAAATGAGGAGGGATAATTCATTTAAGTTATACTTAATCTTTTCCCACAAAATATATCAATCTGCTCAGGAACTCCTGCTCTATGACAGACATGTTCATTGTGACAAGTTTATTTTGAGTCAAAATTGCTCTAAATCCCTATAGTTGGGTCTCACAGCCATGAATGAGATGTTCATCATTATACACTGTCCATAATATTAGCTGGTGGGATTAAATTGTGACAAAAAATGTACCCGATCTACCATAAAATCTAGCACATTGTACTCCAAACCATGCGACATCGCTGGAGAATATTATTTATTTAATAACAATATTTCACGTCAACATGACCCTTCATCAGGCAGTTTATAGCCCAATACAACCAATAGTAGGGCAGTGTGGGAAGATGTTAAGAACGTCTAGTCTTCTTGGGTAAAAAGTAAAAATATTTGCAATTATACAGAAGACAATAAGGAATCAGACCACAGTGGAGCATTTTCTGTCAGGAAAATTTACCACTCACGCCCCGAGTCAGCAAGACATCTTATCGTGAATCAATCGGTTTATAGTATAACATTTGATGAAGATGTCTGGTGTACCCTACACCCAGGCGTATAAATAACAAGCACAAGACAACAAGAGCAGTATCACATTTTCTATCTCTGAATGACAAATGCAGCTGAGTATGTCCCTCCATGGTGCAATGCAGCATAACCAGTGAGATCGGCGAAGTTCATGAGAAGGCGCGGTGGAGTTAGAAGGTTACTTACGTGCCTACTGTGTCTCACAAGATAAGAAAGCCCTGGCAAAGCATTTCATTAAAATACAGATATCAATATCAACGAGAAAAGCAATTAATCAACAAGAAAGCAATATTTTTAGGCAAGAAATTAAGATGCAAGAATAGAGATCATAGGCATCATAACAAAATGCGTATCGGGTTAACTCAAAAGCTACATGTCGATCTCGGCCGCAACAGCCGTCACACATCCGTGGATCACTTATCCAAATGAATGGGGCGTAAGCGCAACTCGCAAGTTGCCAAGACCGCAACCCCAAAATTACAAGAAGATCGAGCAGGTTCCGATTCTGGGGTCACAGCAGCTTGTGAGCCGCCACAACTTGCAAGTTGCACTGCGACTTTATTCATTTCTATGGCTACACAGTGATCCTTGGTTGCGCAACTAGTGTTGTGGCCAGGATCTCCATGTATCTCCAGCCATAGATAATTGCCCCCAGTCCTCAAAAGCCAGTAACATGCCAGTCTAGCAAAATGTAAAGAATTGGTTTTTGTTGAGTGGGTTTTATGAAAAGTTGGGTTTGGGGTTTATGACCAATGTTACATCAGCAAGTAATCTCGGGATTGATTAAGCACTATGACAAAATTAAGAGATCCCCTAACCAAATTGTTTTTTGCAGAAATATAGTTCACATTGCAGCAAGAAGTTAGGAAATGTGTGGTTTCAGTTCTGCGAAGCCTTACTGCTCCTCATCTGGCCTCAGTTCCGTGGCCATTCTGCAGACTGGTTGCTAGGGATGTACTGCCTGACAATCCCATTAGGCAGTGTATCCATAGCAACTAGATTGTCTGACACAATGCAACAATGTTCATCTCAAAACTGGAGTGCCCCGTGCCCTCGTGATAACAGAAAATCAGGCTGGCAGAAATCAAGCCACGTCATTCCCATCTCAAGCTGTCGTGTTGGGTTTTCTAAAATGGACAACTAGATACGGTCCTCTTCCTAACCCACTGCCTTAATTCCAATGTGTCAACTATTTAAAGATTTCTGGGTATACTGTCCACTGTGCAGCACAAGGCTCGTCGCTGACTTTTGAGGAAGGGTAGTTATCAAGATGAAGAACTATAATGAGATATTACAAAATGAAAACCGAAGAGTTAAAGAGGACCTTTCATTTCTCCTGAGTGACTACTTGCATTCCTCATGTAATGGCAATTCTGGAGCATCTACTCTTATGACTCTATGTAGTGCCATTCCTTTATTAGTCCTGCTAGAAGTTATGAATGCATTTCTATCAGTTTGAAATGAAGCTTCTGATGGATGATAACAGGAAGGGGTGTGTACCTGCACTGTCTGATATTATCCAATCAGTGCTGCCATGTCAGACTGTGCAGGGATACACCCCCAATTGGTAACACCCAGCTGGACTTTCCTTGTAAACTGCTTGTAATTCATTCATAATTTCTAGCAGAAATAACAGAAGAACGGCACATCATAGAGTTGTAAAAAGAGATTTTTCAGAATAGTTACACCGAGAAAGCAAGTAGTTACCTATGCTTTTTGTGGACTCCTCCTAGGTTGAAAAGCATGCGCTTCACACTTTTCAATACAGTGAAATAAAGGGTATGTCAGGTATGTCTACATAGTACACTCTTTTGGTATACATTGGGTTAATTATACTTTTGGCATATACATCAGAAGATTTTTCCAACTTAACTAAATACACACCACATAGTAAAATGTGATAGGCACACCGGCATTTGATCTTTTATGCACAAAATTATAAAATATAAAATATACCAAATTTACATATATGTATTAATAATAAAATATTTGGGAATTACTGTATTTATTCAGTTTGACCCAATGTTTTAAATAAATGTGCAAATGTTAGTGGCCATGCACTGTACACAACTCCTATGATAAGACTCAATACAGCACACATGTAGCTATAACATGATGAATACTTACTCTACATATTTGCCCCACGTTCCCAGGTCAGACATAGCCATGAACACGCAGTTTGTGAGGATAGTGCACATTATAAAGATACTGAACAAAGTGAAGACCATCTGTCAAGGGAAACACTGTACTTTGAAATTAGAAATACACAAATACAGAAAACTGACATATAATGGCCCCAAAAGTTGTCTTTTTGGAGACCACTAGAAGTAGTGCCTATGACAGGTCTCTATTACATGTAACTGTCTAAAAAATAGGAAGCAAAACCATACTATGTCTGACATTTCCACACGTAGAAGTAAATCAGCAGTAACTACCATCAATCACAGCACATAGCGTAATTAAATATATCTCCATCGCTAGCGTTGATTGATCTTAAGTGGTTGAAGGCTTCGTACACATTTTTTCTCCTGTTCTTATTTTAATTGACTTGATTTTCCAGGAATGAAACTTTTCAGTATAATCTAGCACTGACTTCTCAGCCATGTGATTTTTAAAGATGCTTAGCCTATAAAAATCGGGTTGCCAGACAGAAGCACCACAGAACCGTAGCCACTGATTGTGGTCGGAGTCTTAGGATGCAATTACACAGGAAGTTTTTGTGACAGTTTTTGATGCAGTTTTTCTTAGCCAAAATCAGCAATGGATAAAAAGTTTGGGTTGAAAAACAGCATCAAAAACTGCTTGTGTGATTGCACTCTTGAGGAGAACCTGTCGCGCTGAACACGCTATCTGATCTGCCAGCAGCAGGATAAGCTGAGCAGACTGATACGTGGTCTTGTGAGAAATCATTGTTTTACTTGAATTTTAGACATTTCAATCTGGCAGCAGGAGTCCAGTGGGTGATCCTAATCTTTAATGGGTTCTCCGATTTCATAATGAACATTGCATATTATTGTCCCTTATCCTTCTTTTACATGAAGGATTTCCTACCCCTTTTCTCTGCATCTTAACATCCTGGGGGAATGTTTACATGCAGAACTTCCTGTTTTCATCAGCTTCCTGTTGGGTTTTCTAACCAATTCTGAGGATTATTCACTCTGTAGTGTTTCTCATAGCTTTCTCCGCCTACCACAACGTTCTCATTGCAGCAGTCAATCTCCCCACACCTCCACTCCCTCCATGTCAGCTAGGAGCCACTTATAGAACAGGGATCTGGGTATTCCTGTGGATTGTAAACTAAACAACATCATAGAATTTCAATCAACTGTGTCTTAGGCTACCAGAATTCTGACATGTATTTACAAACCAAACGGCGCCGACCAAATAAAGAAATGAAGAATAAAATAGAACATTGTCCTTTTTTATTACATTGTCCTTCATTTCTTCATTTGGTCGGCTCCGTTTGGTTGGTAGATATATTTTCTTTCCTACAAATATATAATTTGATGCAGTAGGTTCTTACGCATCCCTAACACCCTTGGCTGCTCCCACATCTGCTTTTTTCCTGCCCTCTAACGTTTCTACCTGCCTTGTTGCTTCATGATTATTCCCCCTTTTTTTTAGGGAAATTTCTCTGGACCAACACTCTTTGTTTAATTTTGTTCTTCTTATGTATTTACAAAGGCATGGAAATGTAATGTAATACTACCACTTTACAAAGCTTTGGTATGGCCTTATTTGGAACATGCAGTTCAGTTCTGGGCACGAGACCACAGAAAGGATGCCCTGGAGCTGGAAACACTACAAAGGAGAGCGACTAAACTGATAAGGGACATGGAGAGGGTTAGTTATGAGAATCGATAAAAAAAAAAAAATATGTATTTAGTCTTAAGAAGATATGTCTAAGGGGGGACATGACAAACCTATACAAATATATAAATGGGCCAAACAAAAAAGGAAAAGCTGTTCCATGTAAATTCCCCTCAAAAGACAAGGGGGCACTGCCTCCGACTGGAGAAGAAAAAGTTCAGTCTCCAGAGGTGACAAGGCTTCTTCACAATAAGAACTGTAAATCTGTGGAATTGTCTACCTCAGGACCTGGTAATGGCAGGAACAGTGGACAGTTTAAAGAAGGCTTAGGTGAAATCTTAAAATTAGATAATATTAACACATCATAATCGGTAGAAATCTGGCTTCATGCTCCCTTTCCTTCAATTCACATCCTCCCCCATCCATGGTTGAACTTCATGGATTTATGTCTTTTTTCAACAATACTAAGCAAGTTTGGGGTACTCTGGACAGATTTTAAAAAATCATTATGTAATCGGAGAACCTCTTTACGTGCTATGGTGGTAAGGTAAACTACTAAAACCCAGAAAAAAAACTAAAATGTAAGCACATAACACATATTGTTGAACAATATTTCTTTCCACTGTTATTTGCCACCTTTTTTCCAACACATAAAGCAAAGGGATAGCAGGTTTGGAAAACATATGACGGTGAGTCAGCCGCACAGACAGAATCTCATTTAACTTGAAAGGATATGAATGTACCAAAATTTTGATTGCAGCTCTTCTGATAGGATGGAAAGGGCTAATTATATACAAAGCAGGTGTGGCACTAAATCTGAAGATTGTCTTTCCTTTGTTTAGTACTATAAAGGTCTAGGGAAAAATACAGAGAGAAGAACAATGCATTGAAATTGTTACCAGAGATATAAAGCAGTTGTCCCAAGATCTAAATTATCCCCTTCACACAGGATAACTGATAAGGGGTGGTCCGACTGCAGGGGCCAAACCGATTATCAGAACAAGGGTCCTGTGTCAATGATTTTTTTTGAGGTGGCCAGTGGCCTGATAAAGTCAGGCCTGCCAGAAGTATGGCCTAACAGTTTTATCATTTTTGCCAGCGGCCTAATAGTTTGCCTGCCAGCTTAAGGCCTTTTTCACACTTGCGTTGTTAATTCCGGTATTGAGATCTGGCAGAGGATCTCAATACCAGAAGTAAAAGGATACGTTTGATTTTACACATCAGGATGCATCTTCGGATGCGATTGTGTCAAATCAAAACGGGAAAAAAACGGATCAGTCGCTAAATACATTGAAAGTCAATGGGTGACGGATGCAGTTTTTCGCCAAAAACAAATACAAAATAAATGAATATAAATGCGAGATGTGCCAAATATGCTACACTTTGCCATGCAATACATTCTAGGGAGATTCATGTCAAACTGCTGATATTAGATGAGGAAGGGGTTAAACACAAGCTGCTGTTACCTTCTTATTACTGTAGAATGGGTCAATATCCTCCAGGGGTTGCCCAATAAGATGTGAAGGAAAGTCCCCAAAGATTCGAGGCAGCTGTTTGCCAGCCTCCAAGTCAGGATGTGATTTAGGTAATCCCTCTTTATTTTCATTGTCCTCTCCTTCTCTGTATTCCTGTTTGGCACTTCTTGCCTGTTCCTCAGCGATACGCTTCTCAATAGCAGCCAATGATTCTGGGGTGAAACGGCGGAAGCTGTCAGGACTTGGTGGCAACAACAGGACTGCCATATTTTCATCCTGCTCCTTCTGTCCTAATTCTTACTTATATAGCATTGGAAACAGCTGTAACGAAAAAAGAGACAGAAAGTGAGCTTATGTATTTATGAGAGGCAAGTATGTCACTTGTCCATGGATGACTTCAGTAGGATATATGGTCATGACTCATAGTCTTAGATAAATTACTGGAAAGGCAAGAAGGGGCTGGTCAGAACTTGCCATACAACATAAAAAATAGGACCATAAAAGATAGGTACCTCATATTATGAGGTTTACTGTATTATTATACTTTAATACACCTTTTTACTAGTGAACATTAGTTGTTGGATAATCCAGGTATATATTGTATACTATGGGGGTAATATATCATCTCCTTTGCTACAGAAAAAGTTGCATGCTGTATGTTTACGACTTTTTGAATGCAACATTTGGAAAATAGTTCCAAGTGCCTATTTTTACGCCACCCTCACCACTTTTCTAAAAAGGGGCATGGTAAGGGCGGGAAAGGAGCATGGCAAACAGCAGAGACAAATTTATCTTCATTTATGCCAGTTTCCATTGTGGCTAATTATGTTTTTATATATGCAAATGAGCCTCTAGGAGAAAGGGGGGCGTTGCCATTACACCTAGAGGCTCTGCTTTCTCTGCAACTATCGCATCCTCTGCACTTTGATTGACAGGACCAGGCAGTGAAAGCATCATCACACCCGGCCCTGTCAATCAAAGTGGAGAGGGACCTGTAGTTGCAGAGCCTTTAGGAGTAAGGACAACACCCCCATTGCTCCTGAAATGCCCAGTGGATGGTAAAATGGACCAGTATATATTTACCATCATAACTTAGTTAAGCAACATGCAGAATATGAGAAATTTATAACCAAACAACACTAAAATAAGACAATAAAACAGAAAAACCCAAATTATTAGAGATGCTGACCAATATTACCCACAATATGAATGTGGTGTAAAGGTATCCGCTTCTGAAATACGGCAGAATTTCCTTATTCCATTACATACTATAAGGTTATTGTCTTAAAAAAACTCACACTTGAACCTCCTGAATTGCATTTGTGTAGCTTAAAGGGCTTGTCTCACCTGAAGACATTAGTGGCATAATGCTAGAATAGGCCACCAATTTCAGATAGGTGCAGGTTCCACCACTGGGACCTGTACCTATCGCTAGAACAGAGCTCCCAAAGTGAACAAGAGCACACTGCGCATGCTCAGCTGTTAATTTCTATTGGAGTGCTGAAAATAGCCTAGTGCTGGATCAGCTACTTCTGACAGTTCCAGGGAAGTGAACGCAGCAATGATTGCGCTTGCGCTGTGCAGTCTCCATTCACTTTTATGAAATTTCCAAAAATAGCTGAGTGTGTCGCTTGATTATTTTCAACACTCCCATTGAAATGAATGGAGGGCACTCTCCCTTAGTTAGGGAGCTTTGTGGTCCAAGTCAGATATCTTATAAATTGACATTTATTCACAGAAGGTCTAATTTTTAATTTAAAAAAAGGTCACACTTGGCAGAAGTGTGACCTTTACCCATGCTTTATGTCAGACAAAGTGGAACATATGCTTTCTAAATATGGGGCTCTGAGACAATGTGAATTCACTGATAAAACTCCACCTCACAGCTCCGTCTCCTGGTTGCCTTCAAACAGTATATGCTAAAATCTCTGCTTGCAGCAACCCAGGGGCAGACTGGGAACTTAAAGTGGCCCTGGTAAAAATACTAAAAGTGTCCCGGTCTAAATTGATGGAAGGCAGGGCCAGCAATACCGTATTGTGGCACATTATGCCACCCCAACAGAGCCAAATACCACAGTGCATCACAAATTACATCTCCAAAAACTCCCACTGGCCGGCGTGTGAGGAGGGCCCAGGCACCTCCCTGGGCATCGGCCCACCAGGAAATTTCCCTGTAAGGTGTATGGCCAATTCGCCCTTGCAGCAACCACTAGAAGGAGTTTAGTACATAGGAATTTATACAGTTACTACTGAAGTCAATGGGAACTTTATAATCTCTTTGCACTGAGCTTCCCCTAGTGATGACTACAGAAAAAATTGATCTCTGGAAAACCATTAGACTCTCTTGTTACCATAAAATTTCCTATGCAACAGCTCAATCGGATATTAAAAACTTAAGAAAAGATATTTAAACGGATTGTCTCATGAAGAGAACCCTATTCTATGTATTTTTAGGGCATATAGATGTTACAGAGGGGAAGACCCACTGAGACCCACTTCTATGAGCCAAAATGGATATTTATAACAATGGCTCCTGTTGGGCTCAAGCCATCAATGCAACCTTTACTGGGACTATGTCTGGCTTGGGAGTCGGATGATACAACCTCTTTCATTGAATTATTGCATTAGAATAGATTGTAATATAAAATTAACAGGGGATCTCTAACTGTGATCTTTACTCTGGTTTTCTTGAAGAAGGAAAATTTTAATGAGTTAGGCTGCCTGCATTTTTTTTTTGTCCAGAAGAATGCCAACTTTCATGCCAAAAACCCAATAGTCCTCTTTTTTAGTGAATGAGATGCGTTGGATCCCAGGATTGGCTAGGTATGTTCCTCTGCCAGAATTGACAGGTGTGGATTTAGCCTCAACCCACTTTTGGAAACCTCTTATAAATGAAGGTCCAGTCTATCCCTGTGTTCATGTTACTACAATGTCTTTTTGGGTCATCCACAAACCTAGAACATGAAGGCAGCTTTCATCCAATTCGTTCCACCAGCCTGAGAGTCACAGGGAGTTTAGTAAAGCTCTAAAAGGGCTTGTCACAAAGGGTTGTCCATCAATTATTTATAATCTGATCAGGAGAAGACCTTAAAGGAATTCTCCTAAATCTAATTCTCAATAATTAATGGATAGCTACCCCCATAATAATCTATAAATGCTGCTTGCCATCTGAATACATAACCAGGTCTACACGTCATTTTATTACATCCACATAGTAGTGGTGTTATTATTATTATTAGCTGTTGTTGCTTTTTTGTTTTTGGTGGATGCAACACATAAGATTACATTTCTGGAATAATTCTCCAGTCTTTTCTTTGTTCTAGCTTTCACGTTAGCCAAACATGTTGAATATCAGCATTGCGCAGTGGATCATATCACACAAGCTGCCAACCACCCATCCAAATGATTCAGCCAATTCCGCTGGTAACAAATGCATGTAAATCATGTAAATCTGTCACATCTTCCTTTGTTTTAAGGAAAATAATTGCAAAGCTAAGATAAGAACTGCCTTCTAACAGGGAAGCAGCTAAGAGGATTATGTTACTAAATACCTCCCCAACGCTGCGCACAGGGCATCAGTAACATACTTTCAATGTAAAGAAACACGGCGCGTTTAAAGAATGCAGAGGGCAGGAAGACAATCTAGTAAAATAAATCACAATGCAATGTTGCAAATGGGAAGCAGCGCTGAAACATAAATAAAGCGCGGTAACGATTTATAAAACACAACTGCATTGAGAAAAATATCCTTATTATATATCCTACTACTTCACTGCTGCAATTTAACGTTATAAAAACAGTTTTTTATCAAATTATCAATGACGGCAAGAGCGGCACCTGTAGGTTGCAAGAAGCTACTGCACATAATCAAAGTTAGATGTCCTGGATTCATGCATGATATACAAATGTCAGAAAGTATTATAAAATATACAGGTTTAGAAGTTTAAGGCTATTTTTACACTTGCATGCTGGAGTTCTCCGGATCCAGCATTGCCGGATGCTATCGTCTCCCCACTGGGGTCCAGCAGAGATCCGGTCACTACCAGTCAAATATGACGAGAATCCGCCGGACAAAAAACATTGCGTGCAGCAGTTTTTCTCCAGCTAATTTGCAACACTGCCTGCCAGACATGCTGGCCCAAACACCCGGCCGCAGGAGTGAAATCCGCCTAACAAATCATGTTCACTATGAAATTACTAATGCACTAATGTAGTGACAGACTTCTTGATTGCAGCTGTCTCTTATGTGTTACAGTGCAGTAAAGTTTGAGAATTTACATGATAATCCTTGCAACAAGCTGTCAGCAAAGAGTCAGTGATCAGTTAGGTGTCTGGTGCTACCTAGGAGTCTGATGATATTCATCATTTGTGCTCCCTCCCATCCACCCTTGCCCTTTAGCCCCTGATTGACAGATTTCTCCCTATTATTCTGCATAGGGAGAAGTCTGTCAATCAGCAGCTGGAGGACAGGAGGAGCCCATTCTATCTTAAACATTATCAGACTCCTCACTTGTCATGTGAAGCAAAGATGAAAGATGAATTCTGCAAAATCAGCTGCACTTTACCATATAAGGGTATGTTCATACGTTTTTTGCTGTGTATATATATGTCTGCTTTCTGTGCCCCAATCTGCAGTAAAAAAAAAAGTCCTACTGTTCAGATGGATTGGTGCAATAAAAAAGGCTGTATTTTGGTCTATTTTTCCAGAATAGAATAGCTATTTCTATTGAGGTGAGTAAAAAAAAAAAGGAAAATACACAGAAGCTATCCGTTTTTCACTACTCCACTTACAGTCTTGTAAATAAGCTCTAACAAAAATAATTACTACTAATTTTTGCTTTAATGCACTATAAAGTAGACTTGAATATTCTTCTACTTTGGGAACACTATTTGATTTAAGTGACTGCACCTAGATTTTTAGCCTATTTGTAAGCATTTTACACGTATCTAGGAAAGACAGAGAAGGCAAGAAAGGGGGTGGAGTGGCCCTATATGTGAAAAATAGCATAAAATCTAATCTAATAGAAGCCAGCGAAACCAATTTAGAGTCAGTTTGGGTTACGTTGCAGCTTGGTAATCATAAGGTAACTCGTGTAGGTGTCATATACAGACCACCAAGCCAAGTCAAAGAATTGGATGATCTACTAGTTGAGGAAATGGCTAAAATGACATTGAAAGGGGAAGTTGTCATTATGGGAGACTTTAATCTTCCTGATATAAACTGGAAAACCCAAATAGCTAGTTCTGCCAGGAGTACAGACATTCTAAATTCCCTACTGGGATTATCTCTACAGCAAGTAGTTGAGGAGCCAACCCGGAAGGAGGCCATTTTAGATTTGGTGTTCACAAATGGCAATTTGGTATCTGATATCACTGTAGGGAAAGCTTAGGATCCAGTGATCACCAGTCAGTGAGGTTTACTATAAGTACAGTGACTGAGTCACTCCACACAAAAACAAAAGTTTTAGATTTTCGGAAAACAGACTTTTCTAAAATGAGATCAGTGGTATACGAGTCCCTATCAGACTGGAACAATTTCAATGGAGTCCAAGAGAAATGGGACTACTTAAAATTGGCACTACTGAAGGCAACAGAAAAGTGCATTAGGCTTGTCAGTAAAGGCAAAAAAGGAAGAGACCACTGTGGTACTCAGCAGAAGTGGCCAAAATCATTAAAAACAAAAAGATGGCATTTAGCAAGTATAAAAACACCCAAAACGAGGATGACCGGGAAATCTATAAGATGAGGCAGAGAGAGGCCAAGCAAGTTATAAGAGCTTCTAAAGCTCAGGCAGAAGAGAAATTAGCTCAGTCAGTGAAAAAAGGTGATAAGACATTCTTCAGATACATAAATGAAAAAGGAAATTAAAAAAGGAATTACCAAATTAAAAACAAAAGAAGGAAGGTATATGGAAGAGGATAAAGAACTAGCTGACTGCCTCAATGAATACTTCTGTTCAGTTTTTACAAAGGAAAATGAAGGAGAAGGACCTCAGTTAGGGAGGAAGACTAATGAATCCTTTGATGCATGTGTCTTTACAGAGGAAGAGGTTCTAAGTCAGCTGTCCAAAATTAATACAAATAAATCACAGGGGCCTGATGGGATACACCCAAAGCTATTAAAAGAGCTTAGAGGTGTACTAGCAAATCCATTAACAGATTTATTTAGCCAATCACTGGTAACAGGTGTCGTCCCAGAAGATTGGAAATTAGCAAACGTTGTGCCAATTCACAAGAAAGGTAGTAGAGAGGAATCAGGCAACTATAGGCCAGTAAGCCTGACATCAATAGTGGGGAAATTAATGGAAACCATACTCAAGGAGAGGATTGTGGAACATCTAAAAACCCATGGGTTGATTGATAAAAAACAGCATGGGTTTACTTCAGGGAGATCATGTCAAACTAATCTTATTGACTTTTTGATTGGGTGACTAAAATAATAGATGGCGGAGGTGCAGTAGACATCGCTTATCTGGACTTTAGTAAGGCATTTGATACTGTCCCACATAGAAGGCTTATCAATAAACTGCAGTCTTTGAGCTTGAGCTCACATATTGTTGAATGGATTAGGCAGTGGCTGAAGGACAGAAAACAGAGGGTTGTAGTCAATGGGTATATTCAGACCATGGTATTGTTACCAGTGGGGTACCTCAGGGATCTGTTCTGGGACCCATATTGTTTAATATCTTTATCAGCGAAATTGCAGAAGGCCTCAATGGTAAGGTGTGTCTTTTGCTGATGACACAAAGATTTGTAACAGGGTTGATGTTCCTGGAGGGATACACCAAATGGAAAAGGATTTAGGAAAACTAGAGGAATGGTCAAAAAT
This sequence comes from Bufotes viridis, assembly GCA_033119425.1. Classification (NCBI taxonomy): domain Eukaryota; kingdom Metazoa; phylum Chordata; class Amphibia; order Anura; family Bufonidae; genus Bufotes; species Bufotes viridis. Next base: position 334,396,585 of record CM065593.1, on the reverse strand, counting down.
CTGGCAACTAAAATTTAATGTCGATAAGTGCAAGATAATGCACCTGGGGCGTAAAAACCCAAGAGCAGAATATAAAATCAGTGATACAGTACTAACCTCAGTATCTGAGGAAAGGGATTTAGGGGTCATTATATCAGACGACCTAAAGGTGGGCAGACAATGTCATAGAGCAGCAGGTAATGCCAGCAGAATGCTTGGGTGTATAGGGAGAGGCATTAACAGTAGAAAGAGGGAGGTGCTCGTGCCGCTCTACAGAGCACTAGTGAGACCTCATTTGGAGTATTGTGTGCAGTACTGGAGACCATATCTGCAGAAGGATATTGAAACTTTGGAGAGAGTTCAGAGAAGAGCTACTAAACTAGTACATGGATTGCAGGACAAAACTTACCAGGAAAGGTTAAAGGACCTTAACATGTATAGCTTGGAAGCAAGAAGAGACAGAGGGGATATGATAGAAACTTTTAAATACATAAAGGGAATCATCACGGTAAAAGAGGAGAGAATATTTAAAAGAAGAAAAACTGCTACAAGAGGACATAGTTTTAAATTAGAGGGGCAAAGGTTTAAAAGTAATATCAGGAAGAATTACTTTACTGAGAGAGTAGTGGACGCATGGAATAGCCTTCCTGCAGAAGTGGTAGCTGCAAATACAGTGAAGGAGTTTAAGCATGCATGGGATAGGCATAAGGCCATCCTTCATATAAGATAGGGCCTGGGGCTATCCATAGTATTCAGCATATTGGGCAGACTAGATGGGCCAAATGGTTCTTATCTGCCGACGCATTCTATGTTAGTGAGGGTCCAATTCGACCTAACCTGATTCAATTTGGATTCGAAAATCTAAAGTGCTCTATTCCTCCCTCCTTCTCTCTCTCCAAAAATTCTCCCGAATCAAATTATGTTAAAGGAATTTTTCGCTTATAATGATTTTTAAGCAAGTGCCCGCAGCCTGTCTGTGAAAAAAGAATACCCATACTTACCTGCTCCATGCATCTCCAGTCCTCCATGCTGCCTCGGCTGCCTTCATCTACTGATCCCCACACTATTTTCTTCCAGCGGTGCATAGGCATGGTCACATGCATGGCTCCAGCACATGGCTCTGTAGGATAAATTGATAACCGCAGCACTCTCTGTCTTTAGTAGTGTATAGTTTATTCACCAACGGTACGACGTTTCGACTTCACAGAGTCTTTCTCAAGCATTTTTCAGAAATTTGCTCCTCACTAGATATGTGTACAATGCTTACAAATGGGCTAAAAATCTAGGTGCAGTCACCAACTGTGCGACGTTTCGACTTCACAGAGTCTTTCTTTTAGATGCTTGAGAAAGACTATGTGAAGTCGAAACGTCGCACAGTTGGTGAATAAACTATACACTACTGAAGACAGAGAGTGCTGCGGTTATCAATTTTTCTTATGGATCTCTGGAGGCCCGTCAGGCTTGGACCCAACACCGCTGACACCGCCACCACTAGGACTCATTCTGAATATAATCAGTGAGTAGAGCTGTTTCCTTTTCTTAATATCCAGCCAATGGCTGGCTTCAGTGGTGATGTGGCCACAAGCAGCACCATCGTTAAAGCCAATCATTGGCTGAAGCGGAGCATGTGACCATGTCCATGCACCACCGGATGTAATCAGTGGGGGGACCAGGTAGTGGAAACAGCAGAGGCAGCACAGAGGACCATAGTGGCAGGTAAGTATGGATCTCCTGTTTCTGCAGGTAGACTTTAAAGGAGATCATGATTCTGTCCTCATAGTCAAAGTAAACTGATATATCTTACATTATGCTGATGATTTTCTGATAGGTTGCACGTATAGAACATGGGCATGGTGGGTGCGCATCGTCACCTTTCTGCACTATATAAATCGGAAAAAATGTGTAATTAAAAGGATATGGTGTATAATGTAGGATCTAGATGTCAACTCCGCTCCTGCACCTCCCATGCTGAGAGATATGTTTATGAGACCACAACCTACCAATTTGCCATGGAATAATGATATCATTTTAGTAGCTATTAACTATCCACAGCACGTATTGCTCTGTAGACAACTGGAACCAATTAAGAGTTTTCCATCTATTGCAAAAATATATCTACCAGCAGACATCAAAACTACTATATTAAAACGATGACGTCCAAACAGGATATTTCTTATCTCATTAAAATCATGTAAATGTAAGTGCCTCATCCACTTAAATACTGGTTCAAAGTGTAATACCAAAGCAGATGCTCTGGAGTCACTGTCCGTCCCCTATCCAATCTACAAAATATTGCGAACATAAGTAAATAAAAAGTGGTAAAGTACGTTACATCAGTTCACTTTATCATAAAACCATAGCAACGGGTCTATCTGTAAAAAAACATTAAATTAGCGTAACCCAAAGAGCACTTTTAAATTTACAAAAGCAAGACAGTGACATGAAAAATGTGTTATTACTGAGAATATTGCCATTAAATGCTTACAGCCTTAAATAAATCTAAAATCCATAGCAACGTCCTCCCTGTTTTATATGTACAAGGTTCAACCTGATTCATTTGGCCCCAGTAATCATGCTGATACTCAAGGAACTTTTCTCACTTTTTTTTATAACTAGAAGAAAAAAAAACTATACATAAACATAACATTTCATTCTACATATTGGGTAGTTATTTCTTGATAGAAAAGACTATCAGAAATGAATTAATTTGTACTGGATTCATTTGTCCAATCCGAGAAGCTCCTCACAGGTCCTACTCCTCTGTTTTTGAGGACGAGAATTGCCCTTTATATTACTGGAAACAGTGTGCATTCGTATCCATTTTACAAGGATGCATTTTTAGTATGGATATATTGGATATGCCTGTGTGCATGAGGCCATATCCAAACAGCTATGGACCACTATATACACTGAGATCATTTGTATGTGAACCCTTTGGAAAAATATGGATTTCTGCACAAATTGGTCATAAAATGTGATCTGATCTTCATCTAAGTCAAAACAATAGACAATCACAGTCTTCTTAAACTAATAACACACAAATAATTAACTGTTACCATGTTTTTATTGAACACACCATGTAAACATTCATAGTGCAGGTGGAAAAAGTATATGAACCCCTAGACTAATGACATCTCCAAGAGCTAATTAGAGTGATGTGTCAGCCAACTGGAGTCTAATCAATGAGATGAGATTGAAGGTGTTAGTTACAGGTGCCCTGCCCTATTAAAAACACACCAGTTCTGGGTTTGCTTTTCCCAAGAAGCATTGTCTGATGTAAATGATGCCTCGCACAAAAGAGCTCTCAGAAGACCTACTATTAAGAATTGTTGACTTGCATAAAGCTGGAAAGGGTTATAAAGTATCTCCAAAAGCCTTGCTGTTCATCATTCCACGGTAAGACAAATTGTCTATAAATGGAGAAAGTTCAGCACTGCTGCTACTCTCCCTAGGAGTCGCCGTCCTGTAAAGATGACTGCAAGAGCAAAGTGCAGACTGCTCATTGAGGTGAAGAAGAAACTAGAATGTAAGCTAAAGACTTACAAAAGTCTCTGGCATATGCTAACATCCCTGTAAGCGAATCTGCGATACGTAAAACACTAAACAAGAATGGATTTCATGGGAGGATACTACAGAGGAAGCCACTGCTGTCCAAAAAAAACATTGCTGCATGTTTACAATGTGTACAACAGCACCTGGAAGTTCCACAGCAGTACTGGCAAAATATTCTGTGGACAGATGAAACCAAAGTTGAGTTGTTTGGAAGAAACACACAACACTATGTGTGGAGAAAAAGAGGCACAGCACACCAACATCAAAACCTCATCCCAACTGTGAAGTATAGTGGTGGGGGCATCATGGTTTGGGGCTGCTTTGCTGCATCAGGGCCTGGACGGATTGATATCATCGAAGGAAAAATGAATTCCCAAGTTTATCAAGACATTTTGCAGGAGAATTTAAGGCCATCTGTCCACCAGCTGAAGCTCAACAGAAGATGGGTGTTGCAACAGGAAAATGACCCAAAGCATAGAAGTAAATCAACAACAGAATAGCTTAAACAGAAGAAAATACGCCTTCTGGAGTGGCCCAGTCAGAGTCCTGACCTCAACACGATTGAGATTCTGTGGCATGACCTCAAGAAATCGATTCACACCAGACATCCCAAGAATATTGCTGAACTGAAACAGTTCTGTTAAGAGGAATCGTCAAGAATTGCTCCTGACCGTTGAGCATGTCTGATCTGCAACTACAGGAAACGTTTGGTTGAAGTTATTGCTGCCAAAGGAGGTTCAACCAGTTATTAAATCCAAGGGTTCACATACTTTTTCCACCTGCACTGTGAATGTTTACATGGTGTGTTCAATAAAAACCTGGTAATAATTGGTAATAATTATTTGTGTGTTATTAGTTTAAGCAGACTGTGATTGTCTATTGTTGTGACTTAGATGAAGATCAGATCACATTTTATGACCAATTTGTGCAGAAATACATATAATTCCAAAGGGTTCACATACTTTTTCTTGCAACTGTATTGGATATGGCTGTGTGCATGAGGCCAAATCCAAACAGCTATGGACTATACACTGAGGTAACTCATACAGATATGGACTATACACTGAGGTAAGTTTTACAAAGAGCTATGGACTATACACTGAGGTAACATACAAAGAGGTATGCACTATACATTGAGGTAAGTTATACAAAGAGCTATGGACTATACACTGAGGTAAGTTATACAAAGAGCTTTGGACTATACACTGAGGTAGGTTATACAAAGAGCTTTGGACTATACACTGAGGTAAGTTATACAAAGAGCTAAAGACTATACATTGAGGTAAGGTATACAAAGAACTATGGACTATACACTGAGGTAAGCTATACAAAGAGCTTTGGACTATACACTGAGGTAAGTTATACAAAGAGCTATAGATTACACAGTGAGGTACTGTAAATTATACAAAGAGCTATGGACTATACACTGAGGTAAGTTATACAAAGAGCTATAGATTACACAGTGAGGTACTGTAAATTATACAAAGAGCTATGGACTATACACTGAGGTACTGTAAGTTATACAAAGAGCTTTGGACTATACATTGAGATCACTTATGCAAACAGCTATGACCTTTATTTGCATTACTTACTAAAAAATCAACCCATGTCCTTTTTAGAAATATTACTGTGCAATGAGGTTCTCCAGATCGAAGGAAAAGGGGAAACATGTTCATGACTCTTGATCATGACCATTTATCATCACAAGTGCTAAAACACCAGTAGGGGCTCATGCTTATGCTGACCTTCCTTACTACAATCAAGAGAAGGAGAGGATGGGACCTTCAATGGTATGTCTATATTTAAGTTCTTATCCTCCTGATAGCCCTTGCCATTTATTCCAAGCCATGCATTCCATGCAGGTTCTATTGGGCCCTTATGGGGTGAAAAAGTGAACTGCCCTCTCTAAAGGATACGTATTGTTAGCAAACATGAAGGTGAGGAATTGGCCCATGGGTCACAGAATCGGCATGAAAGGGGAAATATCTACAGACCCTTCTGTCCTGGGCAGGGTAATGTTTGGCACCACAGTATGGCACCAATTTATTTTTTGTTATCAAACACCTTGTCATTTTAAATTAAATATAATTAAAATGGTAAAATGGATAAGATAAAAAAGTTAGAGTCCCCCAATTTGGTCATGTTCTGAATATCCAAGTGTCTCCCGATACTCAACCATCGAAGACAAATGCACTTGATGTTCTGTTTAATCTCTTTGTGTGTGTACTACATTCTGAGAAGCTCACTTAAGGATGAAATGTCATTTTGGACTGTTTCCAGTCTCTCTAACTGGTCAAAAATATCCATTTATTTCTATCTGTTTTCTCCATTAAAATATTCAGTAACAGCTTTAACATCTCAGATGTGTAATAAATGAAATGCGGAAAGCAAATTAGACAGTTAAAGCTTCACTTACAAAATAAACAATGCAAACAATTGAGAACGTTTCATGCTAGACACTTGCTTGTAAAACTAGAAAAGCTGAGAATTTCTACATAGCAATTTTTTTCTATTCTATAATTGCATCTACATCATTGCATTATCTTATCAAGTAAATTTACAAGAAAACTGGCAACAAAAGATGGACATTTTAAGATAAAAGAAAACAAAACACTCCAGATGAGCCTTTCGCAGGTGCCAATTTACCAGCCATCTTTTGCCATTTCAAAAGTGTAGAAATGATCATGAAATCATCTCCATTGCAATGTTGTCACCACCATGATCTTACATCCGTATCTAAATGCTAAAACCCTAAAGCATAAAGCCAAGCATTAACTGAAAATTTTATTTTGGGTTGACATTGCCCTGATCTCCTACCAGCCTATGTTGCTCCCATAGCTAGAGCTGGCCAGATTATATCAAAGTCAACTGAACCTGTGTCGGCAGGATTTGTGGATGATTTAATCTGCGGGAAGGAGCATGAGAGTGATGGAAATAAAGGATGCCCAATCTTTTGTTCCTGCAGGACATGAACTAGTGCTGGGTTCATGTCTTCTCCACATGATAGTAAATGTATATGCTGGGCAGTGGGAAAAGAAAAAAAAAACATGATGAACTATGAATGTACCCCAGAGGTCTTTTATGACCTTTTGGAGGACATGTTATATGCAAAAAATATAAAAAATATATAATTCAAAAATATTATAAAATGCAAATTAAAAATTTTTGCAGAATGGATGTGGACCTATTCATTTCAATGGGGCCGCAAAAGATGCGGATAGCACATGGTGTGCTGTCCGCATCCGTACTTCCATTCCATGGCCCTGCAAAAATGATAGAACATGTCCAATACTTGTCCGCAATAGGCATTTCTATCACAGGGCTGGCCGTTCCATTCCTCAAACTGCGGAACGCACACGGCGAGTGTTCCATATACATGAATAAATAAGAGGATAACAGAATAACAGCAGTGAAAACATTTTAAGAATCCTTAAAAGATCTGGGAATAATTACATCCTTCTTAGAATTCGAAATTAAATCTGCAAATTATTTGCTGCATATGGATCCACAATTAGCTGTTGCATTTGACCAGCGTTTCTCAAATAGTGGGGCGCGCCCCCCATGGGGGGCGCAAGGCTCCGTGAAGGGGGGCTCCAGGTGACAGGAGATGAACGCTTCCACTGTGGAAGCGTTCATCTCCATAGTGATCTGTATCGCCGTCCTGCTCTGCTCCTCTGATAGGCTGCGGGCCTTGTGCCGGCAGCCTATCAGAGCGGTTCAGGCGGCGCGATGACGTCATCGCAGCGCCTGAGCAGAGTGCAGAGCGGGACACAGGCCGGAAGAGGCCTGCATCCAGCGCTTCCAGGGAGGTAAGTATTGGGTGGGTGGGGGGACCCTGGACCCTATTGGGGGAAAGCCTGCACATAATTTTTTGGGGGGAGAGAGCCTGCACATGATTTGGGGGGAGGGGGGAAGCCTGGACCCTGCACATGATTTGGGGGGAGGGGGAAGCCTGGACCCTGCACATGATTTGGGGGGAGGGGGTTAATGGAGCCTGCACATGATTTGGGGGGAGGGGGGGTTAATGGAGCCTGCACATGATTTGGGGGGGGGGGATTAATGGCCCTCACCTGTGGGGAGATTGGTGTACTTATAACAATTTTATAGACAAATTATACTATTTACAGTCGCGCAGGGGGCGCGAAATGTTTTCTTCTTCCTAGGGGGGGCATGACAGAAAATAATTGAGAAGCACTGCATTAGACCAACACAATTTTACAGTCCACTGGTTGTAGAATACCTCTACATAATGAAAGGTCAATGCATCCCACTGATATTCCATGGGCGTTCCAGATCTGTTAGAAGGATTTGTCTCAAACCAAAAACACCCTACACTGCAATATGTGCAATACGTCAATTAGACCCAAACAGTCTTGAAATGGAAGGGTGGGGAAATAGAAGGTAATATAAGTTCTATCTAACTGTCATGGACTCACCTGGGAGCGCTTCTATGGCAGCACTGCAGTCGTTCCATTGCTATGGCAGCAAGGCCCACTAAAACGGGAGCTGTCCGGACTATCAGGTAACAGAGACATCATCGGGCCAAATAACTGTGGCTTTGGAGTCACATGCTTCTTCCAGAGTCAGATCTATACGGGCAACTGCAGGACATAGTTGCCTGTGATTGTTGTTTATGCATCACTAGTGTTTGTTACTACTCTCTGGATTGCTGGTTACCTGACTTTGACCTTTCTCTGATTTGTCTCATGATTTTGATAAAGACGTTTACTCCTGGTTTTGACAGACTTTTACTTCTGGCTAGTTCCTATGCACTTAGAATAGGGATGACCGCCAAGTTGGGGGCTGCTATTTAGGGCTGATCATCCAGGTAGGTAGTGGGTTGGATGGATTTCAGGGTTGCACTGTTCCATACCTATCATTACACTAACACCATCTAATTCTCAATATTGACCGCCACCATACCTAATGATTGACTGCAGGTTCTATTACCTTTGGAGATGTTTGTTATTATCAAATCCTGCCAGATGAGGAGATAAAAGTCATCCAACTTTGCTATCTGGCTAAAGATCAGCCACGTTCTGTATGTGGGGACCTCATCTCCGCAGCTCCAGCCATGCTAGGTTGGTCTGCCTGATAGGCCCCCAGAGGTGGACAACCCCTTTAAAAAGGGTTTAACATAAATTTAAAACTTTTTTACTCCCTTATCTGCTTACCTGAAGGACTTTCTACCCTTTATGTGGAAGGGCAGAAGCTCATCAAGCACTTGCATCTCCAAGGATGCACTACAATTGTTAACCTCTTCCTCTCCTGCATACAACATATAGTCCCATACACATGGTAAGTAATGCCCTGAAAATGTCCTTCCTGTATAGAGAGATCTATAGCTATGTATTTCTATTTATTTAGAAGTTGGGATGAATGGTGTCTGGGCCTCTTCAGGAGGAAAATGTAATGTGCATAAAAATATATGCATTTTTATTGCATGCATACTGCAATAATATTTTGTTTGTAGAGATGAACGAATCAATTCTATGCAAAACAAATCAGAATTTTTGGAATTTTCAGCCCTTTTTCAGATTAGAAGATAGGAACGCTGAAGAAGGAAGATCACAAGACCTCAGACAGCATGTGCACATGCACACTGGCTGGCATCTGCCACCAAAATGCAAATTTTTAACCTATTTTTAAAAATTTGTAAAAAATACAACAGAACATTGTGCTATTAAGCAGACTGTTTGATACCACAGCTTACCATCCATTTACACACAGCCATATATGTCACTGTCACTTTATGATTATTAATGCTGTCCTGGCATTAAAGCACTTTATGAGTTGAGAACATTCCTAGGAGACCCCAGAGCGTCATATATGACTTTTTCGGGCAAGTGGAGCTCTTTTGATTCGGGTTAAATTTATTTGGGTTTCAGACAAGATCAAATTTCAGGAGATTCGCTCATCACTATTCATTATGTCCTATTCTTGCATATTAATACTTTTCGTGGGATAACCCCTTTAAAGGGCTTCTGTCACCCCCCAAAAGTAATTTTTTTGGGGGGCGCACAAAAATGTTTATAGGGCGATTATTCTATATCTACTGTTTTTAACTTTTTCTGTAGGTTAATTTAGCTAAAAAATGCAATTTTATAATATGTAAATTACCTCGCTACCAGCAAGTAGGGTGGTTACTTGCTGGTAGCCGCCGCATCCACCTTTGCGAAAAAACGCCCCCTCCTCCTGCTGAGTGACAGCGAGCGCTCTCCTCCTCCGGCTGGCCCTGTCTCCGTTCAAAATCTCGCGCCTGCGCCGTACCTGTCTTCAGTTGGTGCAGGCGCACTGAGAGGAGGACGCTTGCTCGGCCGCTCCTTCCTCAGTGCGCCTGAGCCGATGACGTCACAGCTACAACCGGAAGAGAAGACGCCGACACCGCTGGTAAGGAGGCGTCATCGGCGCAGGCGCACTGAGGAAGGAGTGGCGGAGCGAGCGTCCTCCTCTAAGTGCGCCTGCGCCGACTGAAGACCAGTACGGTGTGCGAGATTTTGAACGGAGACAGGGCCAGCCGGAGGAGGAGAGCGCCCGCTGTCACTCAACACTTTTCGAAAGGCGGATGCGGCGGCTACCAGCAAGTAACCGCCCTACTTGCTGGTAGTGAGGTGATTTACATATTATAAAATTGTGTTTTTTAGCGAAATTAACCTACAGAAAAAGTTAAAAACAGTAGATATAGAATAATTGTCCTATAAGCATTTTTGTGAGCCCCCCAAAAAATAATGACTTTTGGGGGGTGACAGAAGCCCTTTAAAGCCACATACAAAAACTTGAAATGGTTATTCCCATCTCCTAGTGATATGCCCCCATTGTCTGAGATGGGAATACCCATTTAAGCCCGGAGATCAGTAGTATAACTAGAAATATTTTCTACAATCATCTTTTGTAATTAGTCTTCCATTGTCAATAAGGCTTGTGAAGAAATAAACAGAGAAGCTGCATTTCATGAGAACATTTTCTTTTTAGCCGGTCATCTCATTACCAAAATCTGTCAAGACTTGTGTTTATTTTTAGCCCCTTTACAGAGACCAGAGACGGCCACTGATGACAAAGGTAAGACTTCCTGGGAGGCAATTAACAGGAATTTTCAGAATGACCGGATGACAACTATTATTGTCATGTCAGAGATCCCAGGAAGAACACGCTGGTGTATTTCTGGGGTTTTATTTTTATTATCACGGGAGTTCTGCCAAGACGGAGGGACTTTACCACAGCAGAATATAATGTTCCTATCTTTTACCTATGTAAATATAGGTCTTCTGAGCGGAAACGTTAGGGACAAACAGTACTGAAATGTCCTAAATATAAAGCAGAGGGTTGTCAAGTACATTGGTTGTACTTTGGTGATCTCCAAGGATGCAGATATGAAACAGCTTCGCAATGAAAAACGTAGGGTAATGTTTTGGACAAGAACTTAATTTTGTGGTCAAGCCGAGGGGAAAGATCTTGAACACACTTTTTGTCTGGTTCCATTTTATATTTAGATATTGTATTATATTGGGCTTTAGTAAGCAGTGAAGGACATTTAAGACTGAAAAATGTACAACTGCTGTGGGGAGCAATAGATGGATCAGTCACTTAGTCAGAATGCATATATGGGACTGGTCTTAAATGCCACATTGTAGGATATGCCTAAGGGGACATTCTATGATAAGCTACTGGAGAGCAATGGGCTAATTACTTCAAGGGGTTTTCTGGTCTCCATCAACATCCTTTAAAATAATCATTCTTCAAGGAAGATGTAATTTTGTAATTTATTTCTTTTACCTTTATGACTTCTATATCTCGTTCTGGGCTGTGGTCACATGGCCATGTCCATGCAGCTCTTTCTTATTTCCTGAGATGCTATGTCCAGAGGCAACAGGGGCAGTGATAGGGGAGTGTCTGTCAGTAGCTGGGTGGGAGGAGCTATAATTTAGCTGGGCATTGTTAGGGGCGGTTCTGGAGCTGTGGCAGAAAAAAGAGAAGTGCATCATGGGTTTGGTTGGATACAGCAACAGAAAGGGCTACATAGAGAATGGAAACAAACCAGAGGGATTTCTTTACATGGTAAAATGGATCAGGAGAGTCTAAATTGAGGGGAAAAAGCATGGGGAAGATGTACAGGACATAAGCAACTACATGAGCATATCTGTTAAAAGCCAAAGTAATCCCAAAACACCCCTTTAATGTTCTTGAAATTGATCATAGATATTACTCAAAGTATAAGCTATCAAAACTAAAATTGTTCAGAAATTGCACATTTCACCCACATTTGATCTCAATCATACCTGTAGTTAGGTTAATACCGAAACAACTAGCTATCATAAAATCTGCACTAGACCAACTATTAATCCAAAGCACTATTTCTCACTAATTCAAACACTGCATAACAAATCGCAAAAACACGGACTTGAATATTTCCAGAATTTTTATTTGAGACCACCTAAAACACAAAAATTGCCTGATACTAAATTTTCATTCTCTGAACTGGGGGGGCATACTGCATTTGTTCCACTTATTACTGAAGAGTAAGACCTAATAGACCTCACAGGAGGTGATTATGGATATAATAAGTAGCACTGTTTTATGAGCCAACTTGTGCCATCATTAAATCTTATTTTTATATAATTCAGCATGAAAAACGAGTTAGTTTTGCAATTTACTTTCTGTTGCAAAAATGCTCCCATTCCGAGATATCCCTTTACTTCATTATAAAGACACCCCTGGTGTTTAATCTGTACAGTTATATGTACGACCACCAAGTGTGGTGGACACACATGCTCATTTTCATCTTTCCACTGCCACCAGTCATACCAGTTACATGGTAGAGAGCTGTGGCAGAAATGACATGATCTCTGAGAATAGACATGTCCCCTGAGCTGCCAGGCTGAAGAGATCTAGCAAAGCAATATGAGCAATGAATATGGGAGCTCTGGATCCATGTGAGGTACAGGCCTGGTCCTAGCTTTACTATAAAAAGACTGTCATGTATTATACGATGTCTGATTTTCATGTACTAGTATACACTCTTTGTAAACCCTTTAAAGGCTGGGGATATTGACATATGGAACTTGCAAATAATTGGGCTACTTAATGGGGCAACTATCTCAACTCACGGAAATCTGTGTCCAGCTGTGTCACTACAAAATCTGCACAAAAGTCAGATGCATATTCACACATTTAATAGCATTTTGCATTAAAGGAGTCGTCTTTTTTGGATAATTCCATTTTGTTTAGAAAGCTCGATTTCCTTAGCGGAAAAGCTGATCACAGGATGCACCAATCCTGGGACCTCAGGCGATCAGCTGTAATCTGCAATCAGTTTAATTTTCCAGCAGCGCCACCGCAGGGGAAATAAAGCATTGCACAGTTCCTATTGTAGTGTATAGACTGTCTGCATAATGCACAAGCATGTTGGGTCCTCCAGACCGAAAGACGCTCCTTATAGCCCTAGAAGAAGGTCATAAGAACAATTCCTTAAAGGGGTTGTCCCATGAATAATGTAAAAAATTTAAACCAGACGTCATATAGTCCATGACAATACCATTCTGACAAAGCTAGAACCAGCCCTGTACCCCACATGGATCCAGAGATCTCCCCATTCGTAGCTCTACTAGATTTATATCAAGCTGACAGCTCAAGGGGAGTGTCTTTCGTGCTGCGGCTCAGGGGGCGTGTCCATGCTCTCCCTATCACAGCTCAGGAGGCAGCTGAAGGATGAAACTGAGCAATGTGCGGCCATCTCAGTGAGCAGGACACATAAATATGAAAGTAAGTGGAGCTATACAGATACATTTTACTGAATAACGCAATACATTTTAATTACATGCAATTACAAACGTATTCAGACCCACGTGCTGGTTTGAAAACTGTAGAATGTTTTTTGTGGGACAACCCCTTTAACTCCTTGCCGACCGACGAACGCAGGATTGCGTCCTGGCGGCGGTCGGTTTGTTCCTCCTAGACGCGCGAGACGTGAGATTTCCTGTGAACGCGCGCAGGCGTGTGCGCGCGTTCACAGGATAGCGTCGGGGAGAACTTTAACAACAGCCTGCCAGCGCTGATCATGCGCTGGCAGGCTGTAGAAGTTAAAAAAAAATGGCATATCAGACGCCTTTTGCTTGGGACCACCAAAGGAAACTTTTGTAAGTGCACCAATCACCACACAGACCCCCCCATCCATCCCCCCCGTCACTGATTAACCCCAGATTAACCCCTGATCACCCCATGTCACCCCCCTGATCACCCCCTGTCACCCCCCCTGTCACTAATCACCCCCCTGTAAGGCTCATTCAGACGTCCGTATGTGTTTTGCGGATCCATGGATCCGCGGATCCGCAAAACACAGACACTGGCAATGTGCTTTCCGCATTTTGCGGATCCGCACATTGCTAGAACTATATTGAAAATGCCTTTTCTTGTCCACAATTGCGGACAAGAATAGGACATGCTCTATCTTTTGCGGAGCTGCGGCTGGATGTTTGGGGGCCGAAACCCGGAAGTTTGCGGCCGCAGCTCCGCAAATGCTGATGCGGCAAGCACATAGTGTGCTCTCCGTATCACCGTCGGCCCCATTCACACTGAATGGGTCCGCATCTATTCCGCAGAATTGCGGAATAGATGCGGACATTTTTGCGGACGTGTGAATGGGGCCTTACTACTTTTTTTTTTTTTTTTTTGCACATTTTTTGGCAGAGATTTTTTCATCCACATTGATTGATGCGAATGAAGAAATCTGTGCCGTTCATTTTTTTTTTTTTCAGCCCAGAGGCTGAACGGAAAAAAAAAATCTCATTACCCGTATGCTCAATATAAGGAGAATCGCAGAAACTCCTAATGCTGGCCATACGTGTAATGATTGCGGAGACCCTCAAATGCCAGGGCAGTACAAAAACCTCACATGTGACCCCATTTTAGAAAGAAGCCACCCCAAGGTATTCCGTGAGGGGTATGGTGAGTTCATGTAAAATTAAATTTTTTGTCACAAGTTAGTGGAAATTTGAGACTTTGTAAAAAAAAAAAAAAAAATCAATTTCCGCTAACTTGTGCCAAAAAAAAAAAAAATTTCTTTGAACTTGCCATGCCCCTCACGGAATACCTTGGGGTGTCTTCTTTCCAAAATGGGGTCACATGTGAGGTGTTTGTACTGCCCTGGCATTTTAAGGGCCCTAAAGCGTGAGAATCCATATGCGTAAAAATGCCCTGTGAAATCCTAAAGGTACTCATTGGAATTTGGGCCCCTTTGCGCATCTTGGCTGCAAAACATTGTCACACATGTGGTATCGCTGTACTCAGGAGAAGTAGGGCAATGTGTTTTGGGGTGTATTTTTACATATACCCATGCTGGGTGTGAGAAATATGTCTGTAAACGACAACTTTTTAAAATTTTTTATACAAAGTTGTCAGTTTACAGAGATATTTCTCTCACCCAACATGGGTATATGTAAAATACACCCCAAAACACATTGCCCTACTTCTCCTGAGTACGGCGATACCACATGAGTGACACTTTTTTGAAGCCTGGGTGCGCAAAGGGGCCCAAATTCCAACGAGTACCTTTAGCTTTTACATGGCTGCTCACAATTTAGCCCCACCCAAAATGCCAGAACAGTAAACACACCCCACAAATGACCCCATTTCGGAAAGTAGACACCCCAAGGTATTCACTGAGGGGCATAGTGAGTCCGTGGGAGCTTTTTTTTTTTTTTGCCAGAAGTTAGCAGAATTATTTTTCCTATTATTTTTTTTCCTCAGAAAGTGTCATTTTCCGCTAACTTGTGGAAAAAAATTAAATCATACATGAACTCACCATGTCCCTTCGCGAATACTTTGGGGTGTCTTCTTTCTAAAATGGTGTCATTTGGGGGGTATTTATACTATCCTGACATTCTAGCACCTGAAGAAACATGACAGGTGCTCAGAAAGTCAGAGCTGCTTCAAAATGCCGAAATTCACTTTTTTGCACCATAGTTTGTAAACGTTATAACTTTTACCCAAACCAATAAATATACACTTATTGGATTTTTTTTTATCAAAGACATGTAGAACAATACTTTTTGCGAAAAATTTATATAGAAATGTAGTTTTTTTAGAAAAAATTTTACAACAGAAAGTGAAAAATGTCATTTTTTTGCAAAAATTTCGTTCATTTTTGATTAATAGCAAAAAAAGTAAAAATGTCAGCAGCTATGAAATACCACCAAATGAAAGCTCTATTAGTGAGAAGAAAAGGAGGTAAAATTCATTTGGGTGGTAAGTTGTATGACGGAGCAATAAACGGTGAAATTAGTGTAGTGCAGAATTGTAAAAAGTGGCCTGGTCATTAAGGGTGTTTAAGCTAGGGGGGCTGAAGCGGTTAAAGGACATGGTGAAATAAAATGCATTTAACAGATTGCAAAGGATCGTCGTCATTTCCTACTTCATGGTGTATTCCCGTAAAGATATCTTGGAAAACGGAACAAATGTTCCGCCACGTCTATATCATTCACGGTATATACGTATAATGTAAATCAGTGCTGTCCCTTGGGCATTAGGAGAAAGTAGCTGAAATAATTAGCAGACATGTAAATCCGTATTCCTACAAATATCAACATCATGACATGAATGAAGGACCAGGCGGGTGACAAAATGATCAGCGCAGCGTTTGTGTCACTTTTCATAGTTCAATTCACTGTGCAATGAAGTAAAAATATCAAATAAAACTACTAATTTAATTCAGATCTCCGGCCTCCACAGGAAGCAGGGAATGTGTCATTTAGCTGTATGAGGTGATTGCCGCTCTTCATACCAATATGCAGAACATTTGTTTTTCAAAGCGCAGTGGTAAAAGTATGAGTCACCTCAATTAGACCCAGGAAGGGAATGCAGTCCTGTGTCACATCAAGGTACACTGTGAAAGCAGGATGACATGTGGCTAAGGCACTGTGCACGCTGCATTCGATTTTTAACCACATGTCGGGAAGATCCCCTGATGTATACCATAAACGGGGGGCTACTATGTATGCCACAAAATAGGCGTACAATGGCCTATGTCATAGCGTTCCATTGTTAAAACATACCATATAGTGAGCTAAGGGAATTATTTCAAGCTGACATTTAGGGGGCGTGTACTTTTCTGCTGCAGTTGGTGCCAGTTGAAGGATGGAACTGAGCATGCAAGTCAACCACCTTGAGCTGGACAGAGAATTGAGAAAACTGGGGCCACACAGATATATTTTATTGAATAACTCAGCAGCTATGCTAAATTTTTAATTACATGCAATTACAAAAGTGTTCAGATCCAGGTGCTGGTTTGATAAATGTAGAATATGTTTTGTGGGACAACCCCTTTAAACCAAGGGCTCAGATGCACTGGGCACTGAAGGTGCATGCACACATACAGGATTTATGTGCGGAGAATCCGCACTGAAATCTGCAGGTGTTCACAGGAAAATTCTTACGGAAAATCCGCATCAATTGGTGCGGATTTGGTGCACATTTTCCACATGTGGACTTTACTCTTCCCATAGAAGAGAGATCTAACTATAAGGCCCCTTTCACATGGGCGAGTATTCCGCGCGGGTGCAATGCGTGACGTGAACGCAATGCACCTGCACTGAATCCTGACCCATTCACTTCAATGGGGCTGTGCAGATGAGCGGTGATTTTCACGCATCACTTGTATGTTTCGTGAAAAGCGCAGTTCTATATTCTATATTCTGTTCTATATTCTGCGTTTTTCACGCAACTCAGGCCCCATAGAAAAGTCCTGCTGAATGAAGATAGAAGAATCCTTCTATCTTCATTCAGCAGGACCTGTGCTGACATCACCACTTTCACCACATGGTGAGCACGATGATGTCATCAAAGGTCCTTATGCAGGTCCTGAAAGAAGAAGAAAGAAGACGATGCCGGCTGCGCGATCAAGTGGATGAGAAAAGTTAATTTTTTTTATTTTTTAACCCCTCAAGTCACATTTTAGCAAGCATTCTGTATTAAGAATGCTATTATTTATCCTTATAACCATGTTATAAGGGAAAATAATAAAATCTACACAACACTGAACCCAAACCCGAACTTCAGTGAAGAAGTTCAGGTCTGGGTACCACATTTAGTTTTTTATCACACACTTTCAAAATGCATTGCACTCGCGTGGAAGAAACTGAACAACGCAACGCAATCGCAGTCAAAACTGACTGAAATTGCGTGCGCACTCGTGCGGGTTTCCCACAATGCACCCAGGACGCATCTGGAGCAAATCCGGGACGTCCGTGTGAAAGAGGCCTAAGGGTGAAGCCTCTGCTAAACTGGCCTTGAACTCGAGAACATGGAGACCACCTTGACAAGTACGTGCTACATGGGTGAACTGAGGCATTGCATTCTAGGCTGGTTCTGGTGATTCCAGAAGTTTAGTTTGTACCAAAGCTCTCAATGGAGACAGTGGAGAGAGATCAGTTCTGTGACAATAGGGTCGATGTCCATCCTGCAGATGTGTAACCTATAAGGATTAGACCTGTCAAATTCATTTTTTATTTTATCATTAATTTGTCTGTTGGAATCGGCTTGTTTTTGCAATTTATATGTTTGATGGCGTCATTTCAGGATATATAATCTATAGAAAAATAAATTTGCATTTTTTTTTTTAGGGAAAATGGGGAAAAAATGCTTCCACTGAGTTCACCACTGCGGTATGAATGACATATTGGAGAGGATTTATCATGAGGGTAACATTTGATGTCTGTGTTGGAGTACCTTGCGTCAAAGTTATCAGATGTTGCATGGTGTTTGTTAAGTTTTGCCTGCGGTTTACAACTTTTTGATGGTGCACATGGAATATTAACGCTAGCTGCCCTTGACATTGGATGGGGGAATGGAGTGAGCGGGGCCATTCAGCCTAGCACATTCACGATCATATATGCTGGTTTACTGGCATAAATGATGACTGAAATTTACTCCAGCTACAAGCAGAAGTACATTTCAGACTAGGCGCATGGACTGGCGGAGGATGTGCCTAATTTATGACAAGGCCTGCGCCTCATCATAAATGAAGCTCATCCTCCGGTGCCAGATGGGATATCAAACATCAGAGTAAAACACTGGTCTTTGATAAATGATTCCTATTTGTCTAGAAATGTTACTCCAGTTTTCTTACACCACCCCATACCTACTAGAGTAAGTTTGCAACTTTTCTTGTGACTTTGCAAAGACTGATAAATCTGGAGTGAAACTCGGTAACTAATCCACCCCTACTTTACCACTCTCTTTTCAAGACTAGAGTGAGTGGTGTAAAAATGTAAAAAGTTGCAACATTTTGGTGCAAGGGACCCAAAAAGTCACAAAGCCTCTATTTTGCGACTTTTTGATGCCGGATTTCTAGAGTTCAGGGTGAGATCACTTCCCCCCATTTCCTTTATTCTGTGGGTGAGCAACATTAAAGAGAACCTGTCATGTTGAGCATGGTGTCTGAGCTGCAAGCAGCATGTTATGGAGCAGGAGGAGCTGAGAAGACTGATACATCGTTTTGGAGAATAGATTCGGTAAAACTTATATTTATACACTTAAATTCCTGCTCATTTTGGGCTTTGAAGTCCCGGAGACGGTCCTATCAGTGATTGACAGCTATCTCTGTATACAGTCATAGAGGGAAGGCTGTCCATCACTGATAGGACTGACTCCGGGAATTTAAAGCCCAGAATGAGCGGGAATATAAATGTATAAATTATAAGTTATAAGGAAAACTATTTGTACTAAGTTTCAGTCTGCAATCTTTATCCCTTCATTCATTCTCAGACCCCCTGATATTGAGTTTTTAACTTGCTCCTAGCTTTCTACTTTTCTTATGTGGACATGTCCCTCCCAGTAATACCTGCTGGATCTGTGCGTCCAGAATCATGCTGCCTTCTCTGGCCCTCATTTATCAGCACAGCTTCATTCCTCTACGGACTTTTGCTTCTACAGCCCATGGGGGATCCCCAAACCATTGTACTGACAGTCAGTAATGCTGAGGGGTGTGTGATCCCCCCAACCCACCCCTGCAGAGTTTGACGTAGGTGCTATGCTCTCTTCCTAAGGCATATTTCACACAACCGTATGGCTTTTTCAGTATTTTGCAGTCCGCAAAAAATGGATCTGCAAAAAAAACGGATGACATCCGTGTGCATTCAGTTTTTTTGCAGAACGGAACATTTGGCCCCTAATAAAACAGTACTATCCTTGTCCATGATGTGGACAAGAATAGGACAAGTTCTATCTTTTAACGGAAACGGAATTCACACTGAGACACTTCAGTTTTTTTAGTGGACCCATTGAAATGAATGGCTCCGTATACGGACCATATACGGAACGCAAAAAACGGCCCATACACTCGCAAAAAAAACCATTCGTGTGCAATAGGCCTAAGGTTTACACATCCGCAAAATGGTCCGTATGCGTTCTGCAATTCTCCGAAACGGGTGTAGACCCATTCATTTTCTATGAGGCCGGACGTGAAGTGTAGAGCAAACTATGTGCTATTCGCTTCTGCATTTGCGGAGCGCGGACTCGAACTTCCGGGCTTTGGCCCCGATCTTCCAGACTGCGGCTCCGCAAAAGATAGAACATGTCCTAAGAATAGGCATTTCTATTCAGGGTGCCGGCAGGATGTGTACACTGGCTATGTGATTCTCATCCTGCTGCTTTTGGCTGTAGCTGTCATCTGGGGTGCATAAAACCCAAGGATTAGGACAGAACAGCGACACTGGAAAGCATGACCACCATTTCTACAATACTGTTTGTTACAGGAACATGCAGGGACAAAAAGTTTACTTTTTGTGAGAACTGGCGCCACTTTTGTCCATGGGCTACACCTGGTATTGCAGCTAACTCACCTGACTAGAAAGAAGCAGCAATAATGGACGCAACTCATATAATGAAAATGGCTTATTTGTATCTATCAGCACTTACTGTTAATTCACAAACAACCCTTAAATCACTTGAGATGTTCTATCTCGAAAAGATAGGGGATGCTCTGCTAATGAGTCTTCTCTGCCTGATCATTAGGCAGTATACCTGCTAACACTCCAGCGCAAGATATTTACTTCAAATAGCATACGTTCTTGCTTGGCAAATGTATCATTAGGAGATACTGCCTGGCGTGTCACCTCTCATAGATGATCATACATGATGCTGAATTGCCCAGCTGGCAGGAAGCAATTATATTCATAATGAGCAAGAGTCGGCTAAATAATGAACATTTTAGCAAGATAGTATCTCGTCCAGTATTCCCCCAACCAAATTATTATTTGATAAGAACAAAGACTCATTTGCTTTATCTTGCTGACTGTGCTAATCCTATAGGTGTGCTGATGAAGAACATGTTTAATTTCACCATGCTCTGAAGATCCAGCCGCAGCATAAGTTATAGTGTATTTTCTTTATTGTCCATGGTATTCTGCCAATCAGCCAACGTACAAGAAAATTAAAGAGTCCTTAGTTTAAGTAAAACATAATAATAATACTGATAAAAATACTATTAATATTAATACAAACTGCTAGAAAATAAAAAATATATTTTATAAGAACTACAGCACAATAAGCAGCCATATGTCAGCTGACTAGAGACAATGAGACAATAACCTCTCAGCCCGTTGTGATCTTCTCAAAAACTCCTTTCATATGTTTACTGACGCCTAGTAAAATAGACATTTTCACTAATACAAGATCCACCCATGCCGGGCACTATGTCTAGTATTGCAGATTACTCCCATTTAATTGGTTGGGCATGGGTTATAATAGCAAAATAATTAGTAAGCTCAACATCGCCCCACTGAAGTCCAAGCTAATCTCTAACAAGTCATAAAAACCTTTAAAGGGGTTGTCCCAGGAAAAATATTCTACATTTTTCAAACCCGTACCTGGATCTGAATACTTTTGTAATTGCTTGTAGTTAAAAATTTTGTATAGCCACTTAGTTATTCAATAAAATGTATCTGTGCAGCGCCACCTGCTGTTTGTCCTTTCCTTATTTCTCTGTCCACCTTAGTGACATTATTGAGATGGTCGCACATGCTCACTTTCACTCTTCAACTGCTACCAGCCCTATATATTGTCACAGGGAGAGAGCTGCAACAGAAAGAACACTGAGCTGTGATAGGGAAAGAGCTGCAGTAAAAAGGCCACACCCATTAAAATATGATAGGTGGAGAGCTGCAACAGAAATAATATGCTCCCTGAGCTGCTAGCCTGGAGAAAATCAAGCACAGCAAGTGATTAAGCAGACTTTTGGATCCATTTGAGGTACAGGGCTGGTTCTAACTTCATTAGAAAGGTATCGTCATGTACTACTGTATATGAGGATTCATTTTCATTTTTCACATTAGTCATGGGACAACCCCTTTAATAAACCATTTTTAAAAAAAATTTGAAGGGATGTCTTGGCTCTGGTATTTGTGACCAGTTCAGGCACCGAAAATGATTAAAGGTAGAAAAAACAGCCAGTGGCCACCCAACACGTTTCGGACTAGCTGCGACATTTTCAGGGGAATGCGACACAGTCATTTACAATTCTTTGTGTCTGAACCTTTCACATGCATTTTAAAATGTATTGATAAGGTTGTTTTTATGAGGGGTTAGGTCTTTAGTCTTTCTAGTGGTCATTTTGCAGTTTGAATCATTTCTCCTCCCAGGTCATTATTCCCCTCTGGATATTTAGTATCTTGAGCTATAATATCAGATACAGGCCATAGACAAGAGTAGAGCTGTTTTGGGGGGGGGGGGGGGGACGAAGCTGAACCTTTTTTTCTTCATCTCCTCTGATTATACTATTAGATGTTCTCCAAAAAAAATGTATTAGAGGGCATCTCCAGTTTGGACAAACCCTACTTGCTAGAAAGGTCCATTGACAAAAAGCTGATCACAAAGTGTCTCTTTTCTGGGATCACCAGGATGAACTGTAATATGTGGGGAGGCCTTTTGGAAAGCCAAAAGTTTTAATGGATATTCCAACTTTTAGAAACTGAAGCTTCAGTGACAAATTTTTAATGGATTCGGCACCTTGGAATTGAGGAAGAAATATAACTCTCTAGGAGAATGTCCTCACTAGGGCTTGATGAAGCGCGATTTGTGCGAAACGCATCCCCCCGATGACACCATGGAGTTCTTTTAATCATGAAAATAAATTTACGTTTTATCCTCAATTCCAATGCACTGGATCTAGTGATAATTTGTCACTGATGTCTCTCATGACCCCAGATCTGGGGGATTCATCCGTGCTGCCTTTTCCTTCACATTACAGGAGTGTCTGGATCAGACAAACTTAGGGTGAGTTGTTCAAAACTTTTTTTAGTTTTTTCTTGTTTAGATACTGAAGATTTATCCTCTAAGCAGGTCATTAACATCAGAACAGTGGGGTTCTGCCACTCTCACCAATCAGCTTGTTTTGGCAGCCTCCAGAAATGAAAGAGTGGTTGAAGCCAGTAGCAGAAGGCTTCACCAATTATGCAGGGGGTGTGACAGTGTACTGTAGCTTCCCACTCAAGGGAATGGAAGATGAGCCGCAGTATGGCGCCACAGCCATTACACACTAGATGGATTCTGCAAAAGGGACCCTCCTCTATTAATTTCCTAATAAGGCTTATAAAAATGGGTTCTCTAAACAGAACAACCTCTGTTACATACTAGTTGGCCATTATATACTGATCTTTAAACAACAAATATTGTCTAGTTGGACAGTAATAACGTATATGTGATCAATGTCTACTTATATTCTCTAAATTGGTGCAATTACATTATTAAGAGATGAAAATTAAGATCCTTGACATGGCTAGGAGACAAGCTACTGCTACAGACTCGAGTCAGTGTCCAGTCTTGATCCTGATCCAATTTAGACATTAATTTCATTAGATCCTCTGGTCAGGGGACATTATATGGCTTGTTAAGGGTTCCTCCACTATGAAAATCCTTTTTTTTTTTTATTAAAAAGGGCTGTAAAAATAAACTGATCTTCAGGACTCATCTTCAGGACTGAGTTTAACACCAACATTGGTGATGGATCTATTCAATTTAGGCAAGTCCAAATGTGCTTTGGTCCATTATGCAATCATTGTGATCAGTGGTGCGATGGAGGGTAGGTATGGAAAAAACCATCTTGCGTCCACAGGTCAGAAGGCTCCAGGGTTTTTAGAAAAGCCTGGAGAACCACTTTAGTGTACTTTCACACTAGCATTATTATTTTCCGGTATTGAAATCCGTTGAAGGGTCGCAATACCAGATAACAAAAGCAATCCATTCAGCATGCATCAGAATGTTTTCCGTTCCGTCCCTTGTACGGTATTCAACCGTACAAAATCCCGGAACACTACCGCATACATTGAAATGTATAAATGCCGGATCCGGTACCAAGTGTTCTGGAAATTGCTGCTTGGTCGGATAGGGTTTTCCGGTCTGTGCATACACAGTTCTTTCTAGCTTTGAAAAAAATAAATACTGGATCCGTTATCCTGGATGATACCGGAAAGACGGATCCTGTATTTCGATGCAAAAGTCTAACGGATCTGTAAAAAAAAAATATCCGTCTCCACACGGATTTCCGGATCCGACAGGCAGTTCCGGCAACGGAACTGCCTGCCGGATTCCTCTAACGCTAGTATGAAAGTACCCCTTAACGGATTCTTAAGGGGAATGTCATACAGTGTATCCATCACCACTGGCATTGTTCTGCTGGACTTTGCAGGATGGAAATATGTGGCGTACTACACGTGTCTCCTTTTTTCCTCCAATGTATATATTGAACGTGCGACAAAAATGTGATGTGAACATAGCCATAGTGTATTATCACCATAATTTTAGTATGGATGCTTTTTACTATAAGCATCTGGTTCACATTCATTTCCTTGGTGTTTGATGCATATCAGCACTGCTTCATGTTGTAGTCTTCAGCAAGTTTTGGACTGAAATTGCCAGCACAAACCTCTGGTGACAAAAGCTGTTATTAAATTTGAAGATTATTTTTCTAGAGTTTGTTCTTCTTTAAAGATTGCTCTTCTATAACCTTGGAGACCAGAGTTTATTTGCTGTGAGTCTGGGATGCACACATGTAAATTACTGTAGTCATCCAACAATTAGCAGCAGTTATTAAATTAAATGTTTAGCAAACACAAGATTACTCCTGTTCAATAAAGATTCACCCAAAAGATAACCCAGATAGCACAGAGTGCGTCTTCTTATTACTCCACATCAATCTGATTTATTTACTTGAAGTTTTCTATCTCTACTGTGGTCATATATACTGTATAAAGCCAAGCAAATCAAGATGATACTGACCAGTGCTATGGCATCCCATAGCTATTCTATCATAATAATAAAAAAATATTGTAAATTCTCAATAAACCCCTCTCTGTAATGGTGCATTCAAATACAGTGTTTGGAAAAGTATTAAAGGGGTTGTCCAATTTGCAATGTATTTGGTCAAAGTGCCATATACAATTAGATTGAGGGCTTAGTCACACGAAAGTGTTCATTTTGAGGACACAAATTCTCAGACAGTTTTGCATCCAAGTTTTGTATTTACAAAGGTCCAAAGTCAGCGTGGTTGATATGTTTTTTTTTACATCTGCAAAAAACTGCAACTTTTTTGTTACTATGTTGCGATCACTTTTCTATGCAATGGTTCAATGAAAAATGGGCAGAACAAGGGTGCCATCCGTATTCTGTCCATGGTTTTCATGGACCCATAGACTTGAATGGGCATCTTTGGTCCAGAAAACAGGTCAAGGTAGTGCATGTCGGATACCTGTACAAAGACGTGAAAATAAATGGCTAAGCTCTTACTGAAATATATATCAGTCTGTAAAGGATTGCAAAGCCGTTTCAAAGACTCTGAGACTCCATCAAATGAAAGCAAAGCCAAGACTCGCACCAGTGGGGAATCTTGGAGGAGCAAAGGTATAACTAACGGGAAAAATATCATCATACCAACAAAGAAAGTGGTGGTAGGTAGTGTGACAGTAGTTAGAACATGAGAAACTATTGAAAAAAACATGAATTCAACAAGAAAGAGAATGTTCTGACATTAATCCATCAATTAGATCTAGAGTTAAAGTGAGTTGAAACATAAAAGTCTACATCTGAATAGATAAAGATGGGGAAAAATTATGTTCTGGTATGGTCTAAAAAAAAAAGTCCAGAATTGCAACACAATAAAGATGTTTGACATTTTATAAAAAGTAAGGCACCCATCACTTAAAGGGGTTCTCTGGGAATTAAGAAAACAAAAGTACTTAAATATTATTTTATTATAAATATATTGTCAAGTACCTTTCATTATTTATAATTGCTCATTTTGTCTGGGGAACAATCATTAGGGGAAACAAAATGGCCACTGTCCCATTAGTTCACACAAAACCTGTCCTGATCACACAGCAGGACAAGTTACTTCACAACACTGAGGTAAAGAGTTGCCTCATCCTCCTTCTTCTCTCTACTTGTTAGGGATTATAAGATCCTGAATACAGATGATAAGAACTTTAACTGAATCTCTGGGGAATTTAGTTCATGAGGAGACATGAAGTACAGAGAAGATGGACAGGCTGTGGTAATGTGTTGCTGTGGTAATGGAGACTGTAAACAAGTGCTGCTGCTCATTAGCCACATCTCACCCTCCTCTCATGTCTCCTCATCATCTCCATTCCCACAGAGATTCACCTGTATTCAGGATCATGATTCCTGACAAGCAGAGCAGAGAGGAGGATGAGGAAGCACTATGGCTCATGGTGGTGAAGTAACTTGTACTCCTGTGTGATTAGGACAGGTTTTGTGTGTACTAATAGGACGGCAGACATTTTATTTTTCCTAATGATTGCTCCCTAGACAAAACAAGCCATTCTAAGTAATGAAAGGTATTTGTGAATAAATTTATTATAAAATATATATTTTTTTTAATTCCTGGAAAACGACTTTAATGGGGTTGTCCAAGATAATTAAAAATCTTGGATAACCTTTACAATGTCTAAAAAAAGTTTTTTTTAAAAGTCACTCCAGCGCCATTCTCTGCCGTGCTTCTCTGGTGTGTTCAAACAGCAGCGGAGATGTGCCTGGATTTTGCACGACAGCTGCAGCCAATCACTATCTTCAGCAACCTATGCCATGTCACTGTGCACATCACCGACTACAAATATAGTCTATCTTTAACATTACATGATGCAGCAAATTGTACCTAAACTTAGGGCACAGCCAGGGGCGTAGGAAGCCCCAAAAAATCTGGGGGGGACAGCACTTATGGGGCCCCTGTGTCCCGCCCACCCTCAAGCCACACCCACATTTCTCAGCCCCCCCCCAAGTGCCAAAAATCTCTCCCCTCCCCTCCTTATGGGCCAGTGGGTCCGGTTAAAAAAAAAAAAAACACACACACACACACAAAACAAGACACTTATACTTACCTCCATCCGTCACAGCGATGCGATGCAGGCCTCTTCCGGCCTGTGTCCCGCGCTGTACGGCTCACAGACTGCGCGATGACGTCATCGCGCCGCCTGTACCAACATCTGATAGCCTGCCGGCCTAGTGCCGGCAGCCTATCAGAGGAGCAGGGAAGGGAGACGCCTCTCCCTCTCCTGCTCCGCAGCACAGCCATCTGTATCGCTGTCCTGGGGACGGCGATACAGATGACTATGGAGATGAACGCTTCCACAATGGAAGCTGTGACAAACTGCCATGTATCCCTGGGCATTGGAGAGGCATGCTTGCTAGCCTCTTACCCTGCGACTATGGCCCCAATGACAGTTGGCATTCACAATGGACATTGCTGTGACCTAATCAACATTCACAATGGACATCGCCTGTGACCTAATCATCATTCACAATGGACATTGCTGTGACCTAATCAATATTCACAATGGACATTGCTGTGACCTAATCAGCAAACACAATGGACATTACCTGTGACCTAATCATCATCCACAATGGACATTACCTGTGACCTAATCATCATCCACAATGGACATTACCTGTGACCTAATCAACATTCACAATGGACATCGCCTGTGACCTAATCAATATTCACAATGGACATTGCTGTGACCTAATCAGCATCCACAATGGACCAGCCATGTGGGATTGTGATATATCTGGCTGTATGTTGATTGGTCGCTGTATTTTGTGTGGGAGTGTCTGTGTTTATTGTACGGATTGATTGGTTGTATTTCAAACCCCTGTGGGCCGTACTATGTTTGTGGAGTGTAATAAAAGAGGCTGTATGCCCCAGGAAAAGAGTTCCTGCTTGACCCTCAAAACGAAGTGTCGTCTCGTTATTGGGGGGGATTTGACGGTATACTGATTGCCAGGAGTGTAAGCTGTTCATATTGCTTTTCCTGTTCGGCTGCTTCCAGGGTTCGTGTGTCTCTTGTTCGGAAGTTGGTGAATTCGTGTGGTTTGCAGTTCGGGAAGTTGGTGATTGCAGTAGCTGCTGGTCTATCCGGAAAAGGGAATATCGCCTAAACGGAGTTGTGTGCGTAACGGTCCGTTACATTTGGTGGCAGGCGGCGGGATCATTTCCACAGCCCAGAAGGACATCTACAGGGCAACACCATTCCTTGGATTACAAAGTGAGGGCAACGTTAGTACCCGTACAGCGCCCCTATCTACAAAAGAAAGAACTTCAGGAGAACAAGCATGGCACCCAGCTACACGCAGGAGGAATTTGACAGAGAGCTGAGATCACGGCTGATTATCTTCGGACCCAACCCCCCGGAGAAATCTGTGCAGTTCGTGAGGAGGATAACAGCAGAGTACCTGCAGTTCATGGCAGATGGTATCGTCCGCCCTCCCCAGCGGCTGAGTGCGTTCCGGAGAGCTGAAGGTGCCGTCCTTCCTCCCCAGCGGCTGTGTGTATCCCAGGGAGCTGAAGGTGCCGTCCTTCCTCCCCAGCGGGAGTGTGTACCCCAGGGAGCTGAAGGTGTTGTCCTTCCTCCCCAGCGGCAGTGTGTACCCCAGGGAGCTGAAGGTGCCGTCCTTCCTCCCCAGCGGCAGTGTGTACCCCAGGGAGCTGAAGGTGTAGTCCTTCCTCCCCAGCGGCCGTGTGAGTTACAGAGGGCCGAAGGTGTCGTCCTTCCTCCCCAGCAGCCGTGTGAGTTACAGAGGGCCGAAGGTGTCGTCCTCCCCCCCCAGCGGCAGTGTGAAGTCCAGGGGGCCGAAGGTGTCGTCCTTTCCCCCCAGCGGCAGTGTGTCCTACAGGGAGCAGAGACAGTTAGTCTCTCTCTCCAGCAGCAGGACAATGTTACGGGAGTGGAGACAGGCGGTCTCCCACTCCAGCAGCAGCCTGTGTTTCAGGGAGAGGAACACAGCACCCCCTCTCCCCAGCGGCAGCTTACCCTAACAAGGGGAGACACCAATCTCCCAGACGGCGCAGATGGGACCGTGGTCTCTGTGACTGACCTACAGGGATGCTGGACAGCCTGTCCAGATCCCCAACTACCCGCACCGGGACACCAGGAGGAGGGGGTAAGTACAAACTTTCCTCCCCAGCTAACACCTAACTTGGCCCCAGGGTTAACAGAGGCGATGTTAACCCCCACTGGTGCCCATGTTCCCCTGGCTACTGAGCCGGACTATGTTCCCAGCCCCCCAGCAGAAGAGCTGGCAGCTGGGCAGAGTGCAGTCGGCCTCTGCCCTCCCTCAACTCCCCACAGCATGTTGCCTCAGCACCCCAGAGGAATATCCGGGTGCAGTAACTGCTTCTTGTGGGTGGGTCACTCTTGTACCTGTTTGTTGTGGGTGGGCTACTCTGGCATTTGTCTATTGTGGGTTGGTGGATCGACTAACGTAGGCACTGACCGACAGGAGGTCAGGTGCCTGGTTAGTCTTCCCCCCAAAGGGGAGATATGTGACAAACTGCCATGTATCCCTGGGCATTGGAGAGGCATGCTTGCTAGCCTCTTACCCTGCGACTATGGCCCCAATGACAGTTGGCATTCACAATGGACATTGCTGTGACCTAATCAACATTCACAATGGACATCGCCTGTGACCTAATCAATATTCACAATGGACCAGCCATGTGGGATTGTGATATATCTGGCTGTATGTTGATTGGTCGCTGTATTTTGTGTGGGAGTGTTTGTGTTTATTGTACGGATTGATTGGTTGTATTTCAAACCCCTGTGGGCCGTACTATGTTTGTGGAGTGTAATAAAAGAGGCTGTATGCCCCAGGAAAAGAGTTCCTGCTTGACCCTCAAAACGAAGTGTCGTCTCGTTATTGGGGGGGATTTGACGGTATGCTGATTGCCAGGAGTGTAAGCTGTTCATATTGCTTTTCCTGTTCGGCTGCTTCCAGGGTTCGTGTGTCTCTTGTTCGGAAGTTGGTGAATTCGTGTGGTTTGCAGTTCGGGAAGTTGGTGATTGCAGTAGCTGCTGGTCTATCCGGAAAAGGGAATATCGCCTAAACGGAGTTGTGTGCGTAACGGTCCGTTACAGAAGCGTTCATCTCCCTGTGCCCCGCCACCGCCGCACACATTGCCCTGCGAAAGCTGGGGGGGATTTTTGCATACCTGTCCCCCCCCGCATTATTTCTTGGGGGGGATCCGACCCCCCGCCCCCCCCGCTTCCTAGGCCCGTGGGCACAGCCATACAGTCAGGTTTCTGCATGCAGTTTTAGAAGCCAAAATCAGGAGTGGATCATAAAAGAAGAGAAAGTATTAAGGATATATTTGACTTCCCCTCATTTTTGAATTCACTCCAAGAAAACCTGAACGTGTGGCCGTACCCTAACAGAGTCTTCTCGGAGCTGAATGCTTTGTCTCCAAGACACTTTCGTACAGGAGCCCTGCTGCATGGCTCCTATTACAACGAACAGGATTATAATAGCAAGACATCTGCGCTGACATTGACACCGTGAACCATCACTTTAATATTCCAACTAACCACACTCCCAGATGGGTTGGCACAGTCCCCCAAGTTACAACCTTCTGCTTTTTTTGCATAACATCGGTACAGAAAAAGGACAAGACGGACTAATGTAACTGGACAACATAATCAAATTAAATGATGTGGCAGTATTAGTAATACTGCACTGGTGAGTGGTTGTCTCTCCAGACACAACCCCTTTCAGCTAGGACACCGGCAAGTAGCTTACCAAGGGAAGCTGTCACCAGCCAGACAGGAAAAATGTAGCAGTACATGATGGCCCTTCGTATACATAGATAGCTCAGGTGTCACAGAATGAGAACTGCTATTACAGAGGGGCGCTCTCTTCTGGTTCATAGAGAAGGGTACCATCATCTATGACTTCCACACGCCTTAAAGGGGTTGCCCAAGTGTTTAATACTCATGATTAGAGATGAGCGAATTTTTCAAAAATTCGATTTGCCTGGTTCACCGAATTTTTTTTATTTATTTTTTTGTTCAATCTGAATATATTTGCGGTGAATTTCGTTAAAAAATGCTATTTCCTGACTGCAGAGAGCCTTTATAGTTCTGTAGAAGACTGCCTTGCAGTAACATGCATAAGGAGTCTGCTGTGGTAGTGAAATAATACTGTGAGTCAGATGCAGATGACAGGCGTCGCTCTTAGAATCACTGCACGCTTCACTTATTTGGGCAGTTACAGGGACAAAACTGAACAAATGACTCAAGTGTAAACTAATCAAATGCTCCCCTAGGCCATGCAATGATAGGAAGGGCACGTTCATCCCTTTGGGCATTTCCTGACTTTGGGTTTCTTTTGCTTGGTGTAAGTTGGAGTGCCATTGGTGAAGATGAGTTTTGAAGTGCAAGTCAGGGGCCCCAGTGCTTTATAAAACAAGGTAGTACTGTGATAATGCAGATGTTGATGCATACACGGATGAGGCTGATGTTAGTACAAACTGGACACTCTACTTTACTAAGGCAATTCAACCCCCTACCAGGTGGACCAGATTTATAATCATTACAGCCCAAGCCTGGAAAAGAGTCATGGCTGCCTGAGAAGAGTCATGGTTTTTCAGGAGCTCCTGCTCTCCCCACCCATTTAATAATGATTGCCAGTTCAAATTTAGGGAGGAAACTAAGGAGAAAACTACCAAGCCTTATCATTTAAGTCCTGCCCACGTATTGAAGGTGACAGGGACATTCTAAGACGTATATTACTCCAGCTTGTTCACATGTTATTTAAATTTAAAATAAAAAAAAGATGAGTAGCATATTACACACAGAGTGAAAGGAGCAGGATTCCTCAGCAGTGCAGAGTATTTCAGGAGAGGAGTTTGCTGATCTTGTTGAAGATTGTGGATTAAGAGTTACAAGGTGGAAACAGCAGGGTCCCCAGCAGCACAGAGTATTTCAGGAGTGTGCCGGATGTGTTGGAAAGGACAGACAGGATTAATGGCTCTCAAAAAGCTTAGAATCAAGTGTGGTATCGGCTGCTCATCGAGCCAGATACTTCTGGGGGAACCTGCCTGGCATGACCAGGCCTCTAGTAGCTACAGACAATGAGAAGACAAAGCTTCAAGATTGCTTGAAGTCCGAAAGAGTCGTGAAGTTTATCAAGATTCAAACGATAACTACCAGCCCCTGCTCTCTTCGTCAGGGAAAACATCACGAGTTCCCAGTCATAATGGATGGGAAGGAGGACATCCTGTGGTGCACGAAGATGGAGAGGGTCTTCAGATTCCCCCCGCACTACACGGACGTCTCAGAAATGAACCGCTGCTCTCGACAGAAGCTCCTGGGAAGGTCATGGAGTGTCCTGGTCATCCAGCATCTATTCGCCCTGTTGAAGGATTATTTTGAAAGTGTCTAGAAGCCACACGGGGCCCCCACTCTGCAGATTTTTCATGGAGAAACTGGATTTTGTAATATGACATTATCATATAAAGAAAAAAAAAATTAACACCTTCAACACCTGGCTCCCACTGATGTCCTCCTCAACCGTCTCTGGGTCAGGAGCCTGACCACTCGCAACACCAGCTCCCACGCCACTCTCCTCATCACTACTTGACCGCCTAGTGGAGCAAGCGGCAGATGTCTCCACCACATCTTGGCTTGCCAGTAGCTGCTGACTGTCTTCTAGTAGCTCGTCCTCACTGTATAGTGGAGCTGAGCCCACAGCATACAATACTTCTCTGGCTGAGGGAACAGAAAAGGACATAGGCAGGTTGAGGACAGGTGAGGGCACAGGGCCTGCTCCCAGGCCATGCCAACTAAGGGTTGTGTCTGACGAACCCACTGACTTTAGGCTGGCTGGCGGTGTCTGATGTCACTTGCGACAAAGTCGAAGATCGAGTCAACCATTCAAGAACCGCTGGGTTGCTGGTCACGACACAACCGCTAGCTGACACTGGGAGCTCAGGCCACTCAAAGTGACCCCTGGTGCCATGGCCCCTTACTCTGCTGCGACCTCTGTCTGCGTCAGAAACATTTAGGCCTCTGTCACTCCCCTGTGTAGGGCCTGGCACTTCTCTTTCTCACATACTGTTAGATCAAATAATCAAATGTTAGATCAAATATTTTTTCTTTTGCCACTATTACACGGCAAACAGGGCTTTAGAATATATCACTGCACCGCTGAACGGCAATTAGGCCCTAATTTTTTTCTACTTTTACACAACACAAAAGGCTTTTCAACAGATAAGTGGAACGCTGAACGGCGAATATATTTTTATTTTGCCACTACTACACGGCAAACTGGGCTTTAGAATATATCACTGCACAGCACAAAGGCAAATTTATTTTTCTTTTGCCGCTAATACACGGCAAAAAGGGCTTAACAACATATAACTGTACCGTACAAGGGCAAATAAGACATACTGTAGAAATATTTCCTTGCAATAAACCCTGTTAATGGCTGTATCAAACAGCACTTGCACCCCAATAACAAGAACGGTTTGCTGGAATTACAGAGCTGTATAATGGCAATTTTGATCCCCAGTCAGTAAAGCAAGGTGTCATAGGATTGTTCCTATTACCCAGTCTGTAACCTCCCCTACTGAACCCTGTTCTACATAAATGCTGTGGGATGATTCCTCCCTGCATTTATAAATCGTTTTTTCACCACAATCAAGTCTTTCCTATCACTGTCCCTATCGCCTGCAGACGTCTCTCCTTACACTAAGTACACTGGTAAATGGCAAAATCTAAGATGGCTGACTGCTGATTTGCTGCATACATAGCATTATGGGTGATCCCGCCTTCCCAGATTTCCTCTTTCCATGTCCTCACACTTGCAGCAGCCATTTTAGAAAAGGTGAAATTCGTTACCATGAAGCGTGAGGAAATTCGGCTTCGGTGCGAATCAAATTTTTCCTGAAATTCGGATCGAATTCCACTTCATCAGCTTCGATTCGCTCATCTCTACTCATGATCTATCCTCAGGATAGGTCAACATTGTCTGGTCGGTAGGGATCTGAATCTCGGTACCCCCATCGATCAGCTGTTTAAAGAGGCCATGGTGCTCCAGTGAGCACTGCCTCTCTTCTTAGGCCGGTGACGTCAAGTTCATCGGTCACATGACCTAGTAGGCACAGCTCCGTCCCATTAAAGTAAATGAGGCTGAGCTGCAATATTGATCATAACCACTACCTGTGTTTGGTAAGCTGCTCAAAGGACAGCCGAAGCATCTTCAAACAGCTAATCAGTGGAGGTGCCGGGAGTTGGTCCCACATGGATCACATACTAATAATCTATCCTGAGGATAGGTCATCAGTATTAAGTACTCAGACAATCCCTTTAGTAGGGCATTAGAGCAGGGATGGTCTTCATGAAACAACACCTTTAAATGATGTATGTGACAATGTACTCATATATTTTATAATTCTTAAAAAAAAGCTTTTATAGGTATTATTCAGTTCTACACAATATATTTTTTTGTGTGAAATTCCATATATTATTTAATCCAACATTTTTATTAATAGTTTTATTAATGTAAGATCCAATTACCTGTAAGTATTATTTTTTTATTATTCTAATTAATACTTTGCATAACCTGAATATCTTCATCACTTGAAAGTTCAACATTTATTCATGTCACTTCTCACATATGTGACCTGCAAATTATACCGACTATACGAAACATTCACTGGAGATCAAAAGATAAGTGATACCGTATGTAAGTACTCTGGGCTCATTCCTATCCTCAGGAGCATACACAAGATATGAGACTCTAGAGGATAGTGTGTCTTGCCCAAGATCATATAGAGGACACATTATAAAAGTCAGCTTTTCCACTCCTCTAAACCAACCTCTAATGATTTCAGCAAAGCTACTCCCAGGCTCTTCCTGTCTCAGATGTCTCGAGATATTGATTTGTAAAGAATCATCAGCTGATGGTCCTATGCACTTATGCGAGAAACACCATTTGGCAGCAAGCTACATTCTTTGGTCAGATCTCCTCCGCTAAAGACATCATTGAGTTAAAACTATTTGAACAACCCTACTGAAAGCCCATTTTCAGGTCACCTCAAACGATTTCAGATAGTAGACTGGGCGTTAGCACACGAAGACTATCAGAAAGCACAAATGTGTATCAGTGAAACACTGCTTCACTAAAATGTACCAAGTTCTAAACTTGCTGACTGAGTTTCCACTGGTAGGTGCATGAATTTGCAAGTCAATGGCGGTATTACACTCAAATTCATACTGTTATTGGCCAACACAAGTGTGGACAGTGGACAGTGTTATGACCACTACGTTGTGACCCTACATGGAAACCCAGCCATTAGTTGATATTACCTGATCTTCATTACTAAGCTGTGTCACTGCCCTAACCACAAGGCTTAATGTTCTCACAAGACTCTAATATTAATCATCTCATGTGGGGAGTTTGGATTTATAATCAACATTATATTGGAAAACTAGGCTAGGGCTGCAAGGCAACAAATCTCAGAAATGCAGCGTGACCAACAAATTAGTGAGATTTGCCTGCAAATTGTTGCATGCCTTTTAGAGTTGATTTTTTTCCCCCTGACTTTACAAGTTTTGAGGCTACAATTCGGCTGTTCTAAGCAGACAAGTTCCAAGCAAGTCAAAGTTGCATTGGATTTGCACTATGGTCTACGACACACAATTTTTGACCAACAATTTTTTTCATCATATGTGATGTTTCAATAAGACTTTGTGATGTTCATTCTGAGTGACCAAAGTCGCCGTTTAGCCCTAGCCTTAACCCTTCCTGAAAGTCAACTTTCTAAAAGTTTACAAGTTCATCTTAAACTCGATCAATATCCCAGATAGATCCCAACAGTTTTTTTTACAAGGGTCTACAAGTATTCCAAGCGCTATTCCACAGACATTCAAGAAGAGACCTCTACATGTTCAAGGCCCTCTTGATGTATACTCCTTCATGGAAGAAATATACAAGCAACCTATTACCGGCTGATCACAAGTAGCTTCCTAATCCTGGATGGCTCCATACATCAATGTGGTATCCTGATACTTTGTGATTTTGGATCACACCTATTTAATATAAACCATCTATTTAATATAAACAGACACATTTCAAAAAGGTTGATACTGTATCACTAGAATTTATTAACTGGGTTCTGGATCCATAGTTCTATCCTAATTTTTCAGCTTTGGTAATCTACTTTGGATAAATTCATAATTTTTACCTCTATAGTTCTTAGTACAATCTTTAAAAAACTATCCATGCATGGGCCAATTCTTGACCTGATCTGATGGAGGCCATGCGGAGCCGAGAGAGATTTTCTGACTATAGCAAGCGCTTAGCAATTCCTCCCAAGAATTTCCCAAAATTAATGATATTCTCACAGTGTGTCAGCTTTCTGCTGGTGATCCGAGATATCTTTTCACATATGATTGAAAGAAGTATTGGCCCTCAAACTATTATTTATTTATCCTGACAATTAAAGTATAACTACAATTCAAATTTGAAGCTTATATTGTGACTGCAGTTGGTCCCAATACCTTGTTCCCCCCACTGGTATTAACAAGGGATTAGGAAGCTGAGATATAGAGAGCTGTTCGCAGGGTCTGCACACTGGTGACATGGATGGGGGAGCATTCCCTGGCTTGTATGTAATGTTAATAAATATATATTCCATTACAAATGGTGGAGTTGTTGCTCAACATAGTTCAACACCATTAGTAAGAAGACTATGACCGGTACACTCTAATCCATCACCATAAGGTTTATTCATTTCCACATACCATCAAAATATACTTAAAATATACCTCTGTTTGATACAGGTATGTTTTCATTGCCATCATACAGCCATAGTTTACATATGATGCCTTGTAATTTGTGAATGTTCTATGGATTAAAAACTTTATCAACTGGGGAAAGTGTCATGTATCCTAGGACAAGCAATGTAAGGGACCTGTCTTTAACATGTAAATATATGGCTAATTAGTACAATGCTGGGGCAGCTTTTCCGAGAACATTGCATTACACCACTCCCCTGATCTTCCTCTTAGCAATGTATACATAAACTGACAATTGGGTGTTATTATTCCCCTTATTAATGGGTTGTGTCACTGCACAGTCTTAATCAGTGCTTCTAGGATGAGACTGTAGGGACACCAGAGGAAATCACTTGGGCTATATTAGGCTACGTTCACATCTCCGGCAGGTAAATACTGAAGTCTGTTCCAGCAGAAGAAAAGACTAGCGGAGTTACTATACCCAGCATAGGCATACACCACCGCACATCGCCAAATACTGATTGACTATAATGGTATCTAGCGGGTTTCCGGTATTAACGACGGCTTTCTGCCAAAGCTGTCATTTATGCCGGAAACCCGCCGGATCCCCTAAGACCTCATTATAGTCAATGGGGATCAAATAGTGTGAGGCGGTGTCCAACTATGCTAGATATGGTAATTCTGGTAGTCTGTTCTTCTACTGGAATAAACTATTGGACCAAAGATTTGAATGTAGCCTTCAACCATATATCTAAAGCTATGTAGAGTTTTAAGGTAAACGAAAACTGAATACAAAAACTAGTTTCCAAAATCCAGTTTTCTAATCTGTGCACATTTGTTTCAAGTTAAGTGTCCTATAAACAGAGTGATTTACTGTAACGACAGGAACGATGTTTACAAGCCTAATTGTGTTCACAGAGCTACAAACCCATGATTAATATAATCAATGTGCCACATGGTGAAGTACCATTTGCAGACATTTGTCACTATTATAGTAAATGGTCAACTGATTTTTCAGAATTTTTCACAATAAATCCCATACATTTTCCTACACGGTAAAAATAACAGGTAATAACTGATAGATTAGACCAAAAAATATATATGATGTACATAGATATTTGTGGGTTCACTTTCTCTTTATTCCATATATTTCAATTAATTAATGAAAGTAACTCCTAAAATCACATTTTATCCCGTGCTGAGCCACGCCCCCTGCACTGATCACATGACGGTGACATCACCCCAGGTCCCTCGGCTGTTCAACAGTTCGGGTTCGTGGAAGCCGCCCCTTATGGATTCCATATGCCGGGATAGTCCGCGGTAGTGGAATCCATAACGGGATGCGGCGATTACCACAACCCGAACGCCAAACGCCAAACTTTTTTTTTAAAGTTCGCTCATCTCTAGTGGGGACCCCTCGTCCTCGTGCCTAAACTCTCTATCCCTTACAATATCCCTAATGCTGCCAAAACACAGCCCCTATATATCAAACCTTATGAATCTAATGGTACACCAATACCCCGTGTATCCATGACAATTGATGTAGACTGGTAACTCCACTTCAGCATCAGTCACCTCATCCCTGGAAGCGACGTCAAAGAATAGGACAATCTATATGGGTATCTGCAAGTCACTCTGTATCTGTACGGCTTCTGAATCCCCATTCTTGGACCTTGTATTGTCGCACAGGTTTTCGTACTTCATTGCCCCCTGATGAACCCAGGGTTGTTGTTTAATTTGTCTGCTACACGATACTTGTTTGTCCCGTGGTATACTACATTACAATCCAAGATTTAAGTAGAGTTACCAGTCTACATCAATTGTCATGGATACAAGGGGTATTGGTGTAACATTAGATTCATAAGGTTTGATATATAGGGGCTGTGTTTTGGCAGCATTAGGGATATTGTAAGGGATAGAGAGTTTAGGCACGAGGACGAGGGGTCCCCACCACCAGGGGGTGCCCTCGGGCTGAGACCAACATAGGGTGTTGGGATCGAGGGACAGAGTATAGTCCAGGGCCCTACCCCATCTACTTATCCCGTACTGCCAATCATCTTGCCCCTGTAGTTTTGAATAATAGGGGTTTGTATGAACATAAAGGGGTTTTAACAATGATCAATAAAATGTGATTTTAAGAGTTACTTTCATTAATTAATTGAAATAACTGATAGATGTTGGTGGCACAGATGCAATGTTAACAACAACAGACACGTGTAACTGGTTTTCATCAGCTGCGACCATAGTGGCAAGAATTTATTAGACTGGAATTTAATACACCAGACTTAGGCCTCTTTCGCACGAGCGTGTCCGGATTAGGTCCGGATGCGTTGTGGATGCGTTCAGTGAAAACTGTGCGATTTCGCAGGCAAAGCCAATCAATTTTGGCTGCGATTGCGTTAAGGTGCAAATCGTTTTGATGCGTTTTTTACGCGCGTGTTAAAAAACTGAAGGTTTTCAAACAACATCTCCTAGCAACCATCAGTGAAAAACGCATCGCACCCGCACCTGCTTGCAGATGCAATGTGTTTTTCACGCAGCCCCATTCACTTCTATGTGGCCAGAGCTGCGTGAAAAACGCAGAATATAGAACATGCTGCGATTTTCACCCAACGCAGAAGTGATGCGTGAAAAACAACGCTCATGTACACAGACCTATTGAAATGAATGGATAAGGATTCAGTGCGGGTGCAATGCGTCCACCTCACGCATTGCACCCGCGCAGAAAACTCGCTTGTGTGAAAGGGGCCTTAGGGACTTTATAACTGTTCAGAGTGGTGTTAAATGGCAAAAACCTGCAAATGCTTGCTCCAAACCCCACTGGTGCAAATTGTCTGGCCAGAAAACTATATCCTCTAGAATGTGAACGTTACTGCAGTGGGTAAAGAATATGTTGTGGCAAATTATGACCTGTTGAGATGATCATGCTATGGTCACATGAAACTGACTTATAACACCAATTGGCTTCTATGTAGCCTTCACTCAGCATGCACATTTGAGCTTTTGTCCGTCAGACAGTGCCTTATATTGCTCGATACTCATGCTTTAATGCAGTCTTCTATTTTTCTGTAACTGATTTAATTCTTCCTAAGGTATTAAAATAATTTGTAATACTCTGAGCTCCGTATTATCGCATTACTT
This sequence comes from Bufotes viridis, assembly GCA_033119425.1. NCBI lineage: Eukaryota > Metazoa > Chordata > Amphibia > Anura > Bufonidae > Bufotes > Bufotes viridis. The sequence goes on along the minus strand of CM065593.1, from coordinate 334,356,842 downwards.
GTTTAGGTGAGGAAAACCCAATTAGAAGCAGGTCACGGACGTTCTTTTGCTATTTATCATTAGTAACATTTTCTAATTCCAGTTGAAGTGACTGTTGCAGCGAGAACGGTGTTATGATCCACAGTCTCATCCAGCGTCTTTATCTATTTATGCAATCGCTCTCGTTTTATCCCCATATAGGAGCTGGTTCATTCATTGTCAGCAGAGCCTAGACGCGGCGGCCAGGCCTGCTCATAGCCGAGTGACATGTGCAGGACAGGGCATTGTTTGTAAATGTCACATGTTCTAGCTGACTAATATAACCTCTGTGTCTGGCCGCTCGTTCCAGATTGTCTTAACCCATGCAGGGCTGACACAGAAGCACTACTGGAAATAATAATGAAAAGAATGTCTAGGCTTAGAGTCTGTTGGACAAACAGGAATGGCCATACGGTTCTGAACAACCCACATTTATTATGTAGAATGGAAATTATATTAGACCAGCTAAAAATAATTTTCCGGGTTGTTGACGACCTATTCTCATGATCATCAAGATCTGACAGGTGGGGGTCCAATAGCTGGCAAGCCTTCCAATCAGCTGTTTGAAGTGGTTGTGGCACTCTGGTCAGCGATGTGGCCTCCTCAAAGCGGTATCGTAGACAGTATAGCGGCGGGCTTGGTATTGTAGCTCTGGCCTATTCACTTGAGCTACGCCTAGACCATGTGACCAATGAATGTGATATCGCTGGCCTAGGAAAGGGCTGCAGATCTTGCCGGATTGCTACGGCCTCTTCAAACATGTGAGGATAGGTAATCAATATGGGAATCCAGAAAACCTCCCTTGACATTTTCCCATTTTAGGGTTTTTTAAAGAGATTGGCTGTTAATGGTCAAATGGCATAGAATAGCTGTGAAGTCATCAGCATATAAAACGGAAATTTCGGTTGTACAAACAGAGGTATGACTTGGGCCCCAATTCAAAATCTGTAACCATCTCCCCACCCACCATAGGCCATTCCTAATACTGATGTCTTCCTATCTGGGCTTTGGGTTCTACCAAGTGAGACATCTCATGAGGAACCACTGACAACGCTTCATGTAGTGTATGCATTAAACGGAGGGAAAGAAGGCTGAGACATGGAGATTTGGCCTATGTAACATCATAGTAACAGGCAGTGCAAGTGGTATGTAAATAGGTGTTGGGGGAAATCATAATCTGAATATTTTAGTTTATTGATAAATGAAGTTAAAGGGGTAGCCTAAAAATCAGACATCATATTGTACATGACAATATCTTTCTAGCAAACTTAGACCCAGCCCTGTACTTCACATTGATCCAGAGATTCCCTGTTCATTGCGGCAATTGCTCTGCTAGATTTATTTCAGGCTGGCAGACCAGGGGGCATCCAATTTCTCAGAGAGAGTGTCCTTTGTGCTGCAGCTAATGGCAGTTGAAGGATGGGACTGATCGTGTATGTCAACAGCAGTGATCTGGACACAGAATTTACAGCAGGTGGCGCTATACAGATACATTTCACTGAAAAAATAAGTGGCCAGGTGCATAACTACCATAGCGGCAGACCATGTGACTGCCAGGGCAAGAGGGGGGCCAGTCTTAGTTGGGATCATCTACTCTTCTACTGGAGATGAAAACTTGGTCAGGACTCTACCCTCTAAAGGAACAACTTTTAGCAAATTAGGCAGGGTTGTTGAAAAGAGTTGTCCTGTGTGGGGGCTTGGTTTGATCCTTGCTATGGGGCCCATACTTCTCTATGTACGCCACTGTAAGTGGCTACACTAGATGTTTACTTATATGCAATTAGAAAAATATTTAGATCCAGATGCTGGTTTGAAAAATTTTGAATATTTTCCTAATGGCAACCCTTTTAAATGTAGTTGTATAATTCAACAAAATATATTTTTCTTGCCTAAAATTTTTGTCTTGTTTTATAGTTGTATTTGTGATGCTGTGTGCAACTTGTGCTACCATAGCGCAGAGTCAGCAATCTCTGGAAATGCACCTGTTGTAAAACTACAACTTCCAGCATGCCCACTTGCTTGACAGATCTTGGAACTTCCATAGAAGTTAACACAGAATGCTGGGTGTTGTAGTGTCACAACAGACGGTGTGCCAGAGGTTGCTGGCCCCTGTTATAGGGGATAATAAAGAAGCTAAAGTTGTCTGTCATTGGTCTCTTACATCTCAGAGGCCTTAAGAAGACTTACATGTTATATACCGGCCGTAAAGAGGACACTGACTGACAACCTGTTCTCTTTAATCCTGGACATGGAAGCTGGTATTTACAGACCCATAAGTAATATGACAAGCATCCCTATTTACATCCATTAAGATGTCTGTCTAAAAGAGACAATCAAAGGGAATCTTCACCTGGTCAATGGCACTCATGGACTAACAGTAGACTGACTCACGATGTATATAATGGCAATTGCTTAATAATTCAGACACAGACATAAAATATAGTTAAATGCTTTAATAACTGCCAGATTTAATTTTGCTGACATCCTTCAATTGGAAACCACATGGCAAAGAATTAAAAGGCTTTTTCTCATCACAACAACCTGTTTCTATATATCATATTAGGCCATGTGGATATCATAGAGGAAAATTCGCCATCTTGACCTTTCTCTAGATGGAAAAGCACAGATCTACAGTCGTGGCCAAAAGTTTTGAGAATGACACAAATATTAGTTTTCACAAAGTTTGCTGCTAAACTGCTTTTAGATTTTTGTTTCAGTTGTTTCCGTGATGTAGCGAAATATAATTACACGCACTTCATACGTTTCAAAGGATTTTATCGATAATTACATGACATTTATGCACAGAGTCAGTATTTGCAGTGTTGGCCCTTCTTTTTTAGGACCTCTGCAATTCGACTGGGCATGCTCTCAATCAACATCTGGGCAAATTCCTGACTGATAGCAACCCATTCTTTCAAAATTGCGAGTGAGCCCACTTCCTTGGATGAGAAGCAACCCCACACATGAATGGTCTCAGGATGCTTTACTGTTGGCATGACACAGGACTGATGGTAGCGCTCACCTTTTCTTCTACGGACAAGCCTTTTTCCTGATGCCCTAAACGATCGGAAAGAGGCTTCATCGGAGAATATGACTTTGCCCCAGTCCTCAGGAGTCCATTCACCATACTTTCTGCAGAAGATCAATCTGTCCCTGATGGGTTTTTTTGGGAGAGAAGTGGCTTCTTTGCTGCCCTTCTTGACACCAGGCCATCTTCCAAAAGTCTTCGCCTCACTGTGCGTGCAGATGCGCTCACACCTGCCTGCTGCCATTCCTGAGCAAGCTCTGCACTGGTGGCACTCCGATCCCGCAGCTGAATCCTCTTTAGTAGATGATCCTGGCGCTTGCTGGACTTTCTTGGACGCCCTGAAGCCTTCTTAACAAGAATTGAACCTCTTTCCTTGAAGTTCTTGATGATCCTATAAATTGTTGATTGAGGTGCAATCTTAGTAGCCACAATATCCTTGCCTGTGAAGCCATTTTTATGCAACGCAATAATGGCTGCACGTGTTTCTTTGCAGGTCACCATGGTTAACAAATGGAAGAACAATGATTTCAAACATCACCCTCCTGTTAACATGTCAAGTCTGCCATTTTAACCCAATCAGCCTGACATAATGATCTCCAGCCTTGTGCTCGTCAACATTCTCACCTGAGTTAACAAGACGATTACTGAAATGATCTCAGCAGGTCCTTTAATGACAGCAGTGAAATGCAGTGGAAAGTTTTTTTTGGGATTAGGTTAATTTTCATGGCAAAGAAGGACGACTGTACTAAGAACACCCATCCATGTATTACATCAATAGCCATTCACAATTGCAATACACTTCCTCTGCAGCAGCCATTATGAGGGAAATGAGCTGCCAATGACAACTTCCCCCACTAAGGTCAAATGTTTGCTGGTGGTCTCGGAAGGGTTTGCTTTTGATCAGGCAGCCCCTTTAACCACTATGAACTTTAGGAGTTTTTAGCTACTGGGAAATATGATCAAAGGAAGCTTCTGGGGAAAGGGAACCTGATGCTTAAAGGGGTTCTCCAAGATTTTGATATTGGTGGCCTATCGTCAAGATAGGTAATCAATATCAGATTGGTGAGGTTCTGACTCCCACAACCCCCATCGATCAGCTGTCTGAACAAATCACAGCACTCACCAGAAGCTGCATTGCTTTTCCTAGGTCAGTGATACCACGTTCATTAGTCACTCAGCTAAGCTGCAATACCAAGCAAGGCCGCTATCCAATGGATACCACTCTGCATGGTAAGCTGCGGGATGACCACGGTGCTCACCAGAGCACTGCGGTCTCCTCAAACAGCTGATTGGTGGCAGTCCCAGGTGTCAGATCGCCGTTGATCTTAAGCTTCTTTCACAATTGCATTGTGCTGTCTGGTTTTGAGATTCGGCACAGGCTCTCAAACCGACAGCAAAGCATTCGTTTTGTCCCCATTCATTGTCAATGGGGACAAAACTGAAGAAACCATAACAAAGTGCACCAACATTCCTTTCTGGTTAGTTGCATTTCCATGCCGGACACAAAATCGCTGCAAGCAGTGTTTTTTTGGGTGCAGCATGGGAAACTGAACAAACCGGATGCGGCAATGGTCTGTAATACCACGCGCAAACTGTGGACAAATGTTTTTGGAAGCAAGCAGCCATGTTTTTCTAATCCTGGACAATCACTTTAGTCAAAAATAGTAGATCCAATAGTAGATCCTGTAATTCAAAGCCTTTTTGTTTTCTATTTTATATGTTAAATACACCTTCTTGCTCATAGCAGCCTCTAATACATGAACATACATATACAAAATGAGGATTTGTGGAAATAATTTAGAAGCTGCTGAAATCTAAAACTACACATTTTATGTGTTTTCTCAAATGTATAGGCAAAACAAGAAACATACTTTGTGCTTTAAACAAATTAACCCAACATTTTCTCCAATTACATTTCAGGAGGTTATTGATTTTGTGAAAACCGTAAGACCTTGCATCTGATAAGGAGTCTGGTGAAAGATAGGCTTTTTGTTGTTTTATATTTTTTTTCTTTCAGACAATTAAGGGAGCGAATTCTCTGAGGGTAGAAGATGGTATCTTCAACTAAGCTCTCCGGTTTCATGTCAAACAAGCAAGATCATCCTCCTGCCAAACAATTCTAGCTCAGAACATTATAACAACCCTCATGCCAAAAAAATTATAATAATTGCATCATGGGTTAAAAAAAACTATTGTATTCAAAGAGGTATTTTTTTGTGGTCTCTAGTTCTAGTATATAAACATTTTTGCATGAATCATAACGAAGAATATCTGGAAAGATTTCTAACATTTGACTGATGAGTACCCTTACAAGGAAACCTAGATATATACACAAGCTTACTGTCTCTCATACAAACTGGAAATAATTTATTGATGTCATGGTATCTGAACTTTCTATGTGTGGAGGACTCTTTAAGCTGACCACCACTAAATTATACATTGAACAGGTAGACACAAAATAAAGGATCTAGTGCAATTATCTGCATGACTACAACTTGCAGTGACTTGCAGCCCAGGCAAAGAGGATTATGTTTAAGAGGAAATAAATTATAAATCAGATATATCTGGAACAGAGGAAAATGTGGGGTTATGAGACAGTTGTGGGTTAGAAGAAAGGAGCAGTGATTAAATAAGAGGAGACAATATGCCTCAAATTAAAGATTAAGTGGCATACAATTTGGAAGAACACAGTCAACCAGAATAGTAACCGTTGATTTAGAGCAAGTTCATGCAAAGTCTTTAAAGACAAGTGGAGAATCTGAGGACAGATGGAAGATGCTAGAAGTTGGAGGTATCACCTGGACCAAGGTCAAAACTTTTGGACCAGTTCCACACATACAATGTGCTTTCTCAGTAATAAGTCACTACATCTTCAACTAGATAGTTTTTATGTCTATATCATCATCTCAACATCCTTCTGCTCTATTTCCTGATCATCAAACCCCTCTATAAAAACTAAACTTAGTGGGGTTTGATGATCAGGAAATAGAGCACAAGGATGAAGAGATGATGATACAGACAGAGTATAGAGGCTTGAAATGAAGATAAGTAACAATGAAGATATAAAAACAGTATGAAAGTAAAGGAGATGAGGGGGGTTGAAATCCTGTTGAAAAAGTCTGAAAAGTGATCATGATACGAAGAGAACAAGCAACAGAGATGAAATGACGATAGAGAGCAAAGAAGAAAAAAATCCATGATTATATAGCCAAAGGGCAACAAGAAAGAAACAGCGTTGGTCTGAGGAAACAAGAGATATGGAGATGGCAGAGGCCATATGATAATATAAAAAGATCAGAAAGGACAGAAGATTACATAACAGAGGAGAAAGAAAGCAATCTGATGATAGCAGGGAATGTAGGTAGTAAATGATATGAAAGGCCCAATGAAGAAATATAACATGATGAAAGCAGGAAAGAAAGAAAAAAAACTAGAGAAAATATGAAAAAAAGAAAAGGAGAAGGCAGAAGGAGAAATGGGGAGAAGGTGGTGAGAGAGTACTTTAACATTAGGAATGTTTATCGCACCGTTGTCAAGTGTAGTAAGGGCAAGAACCATAACCAGGAAGATTTGTGTAGGGGTAAGTAAAGTTGGCTGGTGATATACTTCCCTCCAGAGACAGAAATGTACTGAACAGCTGCATTCAATGTTCATGGTGAGTAAATTACCCCTCTGTCGGAAGTGCAGGTGCAAGCAGCTGACTAAAAAAACACCCCCACTATGTTACAAATCAGTCTAAAGAACACGACTCCAGCGTGACAGAGACGCCAAACGCATACATGCAACATACATACTTCACATTCTAGGAAGAAACATACAAATGAAGGACATCACTGAGTCTGTGTCTAGTACATAATACACATATTAATAAATCAGTAAGGCCACATTCACATCACCACTAGTTATTTCCGTTGTTCTGCCCTGCTAGAGGAGGAGAACATCAAAAATAATTGACGTGCTGGATCCGGCACATAACTGAAAACAATGGAGCCAAGCAGACCGCATTTACTATAATGGGGTCATTTTGTTTTTTGTCTGGGTGTCCTCCTTTTTAACAGGAAAAAAAGTCCTGTGTGCAGAACTTTTTTGTTTGCTGTTTTTTGGCAAAAATCTGTGATGGAGGACCCAAATGGGGCCAACAACACAGATGTGACCAAGCCCTAAATCATTTGTGCTTTAAGCCATGGTAAAAACAGACAGTAACCTAAAAGTCTACATCAATGAGGGCATGACTGTCCAATAAAAAATAAGAAGTAAAATTAAACTAAAAAGAACATGTAAGCTTTCCCAATTACTAATCACTGGAAATCCCTAAATTTTTGAAAGATTCAGTTTCAGACAGAAAGGGGATATGATCTTAGGGACAGCAGATAAATAGTAGTACAGCAGGGGTCATATCACGGGAATAATTATATAGCTGGGTGTCATCGGCATAGAGATGGGATGGTACTGGAAACCAAATCGGCTGATAGTCTGTCCAATATCAGCTGTGTAGAGAGAACAGAGGAAAATACCTAGACCCTGAGGATCCCCAACAGCAAGAGTGAAAGGAGGGGAAGTAGAGCCAGCAAATGATACACTGAAAGAGCGGTCAGAGAGATAGGAAGAAAACCAAGAAAGAACAGTGTCCTTAAGGCCGAGAGATTGGAGCATGGTTAGGAGTAGATGGGGGTTTACAGTGTCAAATGCTGCAGAGAGATTGAGGAGAATTAAGGCTGTATTTAGAGATGAGTGAATCGAAGTTGACAAAGAGGAATTCAATCTGAATTTCAGGAAAAATTCGATTTGCACCGAAGCCGAATTTTCTCACGCTTCGTGGTAACGAATCATATTTTTTCCTAAAATGGCTGCTGCACATGTGAGGACATGGAGAAAGGAACTCTGGGACGGCGGGATCACCCATAATGCCATGCATGCAGCCAATCAGCAGCCAGCAAGCCCTGTGATATCACAGCCTTATAAACAGAGGAGGAGCAGAAGCAGCCAGAGGAGAGAAGGAGCAGGAGCAGCCAGAGGAGCTAAAGGGCGATGAGGAAGAGGAGGCAGAGGACCCAGACACACCGTGGCAGTATGCAGCAGAGATGGAGCCAGGGAGTCCCTCCGAGTCACTTGCACAAATGGCCCGATACATGCTCACTTACTTGCGTAGTGAAAGCCACTTCTGGCACTCCACCATGTTGGACCTTCACTACCGATCCAAAATGGGGGCCTTTCGTACACCAGCTGAGAGGGAGGACAAGCTGAACTACTATAGAGACATCCTATGTAGTCAGTTGGCCGCTGCCTATCTGCGCCATGGTCCATCCTCTCGTAGGTCTGACCGGGGGGGGCCCTCTGCGCTCACAATCCACTGCCATGGCTGCTGGGGAGGGGTGGGGTGGCAGGAGCAGTAACAGCTCCATCAGCAGCAGCCTGAGTCTAAAGTCGCTGCTGAGCAGCTTTCTTCACCCGCCTAGTGAAGAAACTACTTACCAGCAGGAGCAGCAGCTAGACCTGGAGAGGGAACTGAACCAGCAGGTGGTGGTATACTTGGACAGCAACCTGCCACCCCACATTGAAGATCTTCTGGACTAATGGGCAGCCAAACTGGATTTGTGGCTGTAACTTGCAGAGTTTGCCCTGGAAAACCTTTCCTGCCCGTCCAGTAGTGTGGCATCAGAGCGGGTGTTCAGTGCGGCAGGGGCCATAGTGACCCCATGAAGAACTCGTCTGTCCACCCAAAATGTGGAGAGATTGACCTTCAATCAGGTGTGGATCAGCCAGGATTTCCACCCACCAATGCCTGATGCATCAGATTAGATCATCCATGGCGCCAAACCAACACTTTGACAAAAGAGACTGGTTTCATATGGCTACCTGCCTCAGCTATTATTCTGATGCTGCCACCTGCCTGATGCCACACATCTGATGCCAAGTGCTCCTTCTTTAACCCACCATCTTCAGCAGGTACTGGTATTGCCACCTACCTCCTCACTATGTCACCTTGCCACTCTGTGGCCTCCTGATGCTGCTGCCACCTCCACACTATGTCACCTTGCCACTCTGTGGTCTCCTTATGCTGCTGCCACCTCCACACTATGTCACCTTGCCACTCTGTGGCCTCCTGATGCTGCTGCCACCTCCACACTATGTCACCTTGCCTCTATGTGGCCTCCTGATGCTGCCGCTACCTCCACACTGTCATTGTGCTACTCTGTGGCCTCCTCCTGATACTGCTGCTGCTGCCACCTCCACACTCTGTCATTGTGCCACTCTCTGGCCTCCTGATGCTGCTGCTGCTGCCACCTCCACACTGTCATTGTGCCACTCTGTGGCCTTCTCATGCTGCTTCCACCTCGCCACTATGTCATAGAGCTACTCTGTGGACTTCTCATGCTGTTCCCACCCTCCCCACTTCATGACAGGGCCACTATTTTGCCTTTTGGCCTGGCTGACATCATCATTTATTTGAAACTTCTTCTAATATGTCAGAAGGAAGGAAAAATTAGACGCACAATGGATCCTGTCTGTGTAGCAGCTGTAAGGCCTGTATGGTCCCATCAGAATTGGCTTGTGATTTGGTAGCCAAAAGCAAGAGTGGGTACAAAACACAGAAGACATGCAAATATTCAATTTACGTGTCATCTCTATTTTGGATCCACTCCTGTTTTGGCATTAGCAATACTGATAGATTACTGACCAAATGCTGACCGAGTGAAGGTGGATGCTCAACAGACAGGATCCGTTTATTTGGGGTTAATGTTCTGACGGATCGGAGGAAGGGCAAAATACTCAGTGACGTTGACACAAACTTACTGCTGACACCCTCTCCACTCTGTTGGGGGCTCTACTTGTATAAGCGTTTAATAGAACAGGTTCTATAGACATCTATGTGGAATCAGCTGACGACGATGTAAAGGAAGTGCGCTTCTTGGCGCTAACATCGACCTGTAAGGCTGAGTTCATACTTAAGTTATTTGGTCAGTTTTTGGCCCCTTAACTGCCCAATTAAGTGAAGTGTGCAGTGATTCTAAGAGCGACTCCTGTCATATGGACTCACAGTATTATTTCACTACCAGAGCAGACTCCCTATGCATGTTACTGCAAAGCACAGTGTTCTACACCACTATAACGGCTCTATGAAGCCAGGAAATAGGTGTTTTTAATGAGATATTGCCACAAATAAATTCGGACCGAACCAAATTTTTCCCCAAAAATTATGCGAACCGGCCAATTGAATTTTTGAAAAATTCGCTCATCTCTGATTAAGCCAAATGTGTTGTCTTCTGCATATATGTTTAAGGAATAGATACAAAGTACAGAGAGGTAACATGCCCATAAGTCACTATAGATAACATCTTGCCATATTGGATCCATGGTACTTACCTATGCCGGAGGTGTAAAAAAGGAAAGTCAGAAAGGCACACGCAGTGTTTGTAGTGTGTGAAGACACATATGAGGAAAATGGGTGTCCGGTGGGAGCACATCGCTTCCTGGTTTATATAGGGGAAGGTCGTCCCTTTGTATGCTTTGTTCCTGTGTGTGCTTTCTACCGTTCCTGGAAGTCTGTAAGTTTCTTAGTGTCAATGCATGTACAGTAGATTTGTGAATAAGTGATATGAGTGATAAGTTGGAGTTTGCTGGGATGGATGAAGAGTTGTAACAGTGAAGGAGCGTGTGTTATAGTCAGAGAGCGGGACTTAGTAAAGGTGGAGCAGAACGTAAAAAAGACCAGGTCAAGTGTCCACCATTCCACCTTTTGCACAAGGTTTAATGTTTAATCCAGTGTTTGTCAACACTCTGAAGAACCACATGTTATATTTCTTCACAGCACTGTAGGATGCGACAGTTCAGGTGAGCCATATTGCAATACACTTTGACTATGCTTAACTCCTAAACAAGTAATGATAAGAAAACACTGACACTTCCATTATGTTTCTGAGTAAATTGTAGCCAAGACTGATATGTCACATGACCACCTTCCCAATGGAAAAACCTGAGCTCATTTCAATATGGCAGACTTACAAATGGCACCTAAAAAATATTTTCTCTACCAAATAATGCAGCCTGCCTCCCAATTAATACCTTCACTCATTGGAAGTCCATTTTCTATATATTCCACCAGTTAAAAAAGGTAAGAAGTTCAGACTTTTGTGTGTATACCCTGTATAGCTCACAGTTGTCGTTCAATCATGATGACACAGTGTACGGAAATGAATTATACAATTACTATTGGGCCCACGGGAGGCAAAGAGAGGATCTATAGATGGAAAAGGAGAGGACAGATTGATGGGGTAATAATACGACTACTTTAGAAAGGTCTGGAGGGGAAGACGGCTGAGAATCCATGTATATATATATATATGTATATATATATATTATAGATATATTATATGTTATATTATAGATATATATACCTACTTCTCTATATAACACTACTGGCAAAAAACAAGGCTATTACTGCTCTTAAATTGACATTGCTCCTATAATAAAAGTTTAAAGCAGCCATTAAAACAGTCAAAAGCCCACACTAGAACACCAACACATAAGCTGCTTATTTAGTCACAATACTGATGTTCAAATTGGAGTTTCCAATAAATTACATTCTCTATACAGATAATATGCTACACATAGATGGATGAAAACATATGTAACACTCTATAAATCCTCCTCCCCAGACTGCTTTTCGTGCTATATGGCGGCTGGGTAGGTTTATGGGTCTTGGCTGGTTGCAACAAAAGAATACTCATAAAATAGACCAAACTTCTTTGTACACAGTTATAAGACTCCAGGACTTCACATAAAAGCTAGTATGCGGTGTACATTTATAACTATATAATAGGAAAATTATTCAGTTCCATAAATCCATAATAGCATTCAAAAGATCATACAAAATAAATAAAAATTGCATTGGCTTTGTATGGATCAATGAAACAGAAAATGAGACTTCTGGGGTTGTAAGATGCTTTGAAATTCTCCATAAATCATCTCCACATTTTTTTGCTGTTGTCCAAGTGAATATATAGAGATGTATCTATACATATATCTACATTAGTATATAATGTACAAGGGTCAGTGACCTCCCTTTCACTTAATTTCCAATTAAAAGTGGCAACGGCTCTATCCGTATCACCTAACAGCTTCAAAGGAGGGGGCAGCATGCAAGTGTTGCCCCCTCCCCAATGACGCCTATGGGAAAGCTCCCACTGTAAATAACAGGACTCCCATTATCCTGACAGTTGATGGTCCCAGAGGGTTCCTATCAGGTATTTATGGCACATCCTGTGCATAAGCCATGGACGTTTAAGTACAAATACCCTTTAAAAAGAAATAAGTCATGATGGCCAACTTATTGCAGTTAGAGCATCTTAAAGAGTTACAAGTAAATTGATGAGTCACATCCTTCACTGTTAAATACACAATAGCACTTCATGTATTTCTTTTGTCCACTCCATCGTTTTATTACACTTAGTAGTATTTTTTATTTATTTTTTGAGATTCGCTTCCATTTCAGAAAATGGGCACTTCTACGCAATGTGTGCTGTTGCTCATTTCATCAGTGTGAGAGCCACGAATGGCAGCAATTCCTATGTCCTAATTACCTTTATGATGACTAGTAAACATGGACAGGGGCTGTCCTCAACAGGCAACCCCTTATGATTTTTAACAAGTTTCCTGCAGCATGTCCCCTGAAACAGAAGATTCATACTTACAGTTGAAACCAGAAGTTTACATACACTATATAAAAAGACACATATGCATGTTTTTCTCAATACTGATATGAAATCAGAATAAACCTTTCCTGTTTTTGGTCATTTGGGATTACCATAATTATTATAATTTGCCAAATGCCAGAATAATGAGAGAGAGAGAATGTTTTAAGGTATTTTTATTACTTTTTGCAATGTCAAAAGTTTACATACACTAAGATTACTATGCCTTTAAACAATTCTGGAGATGCCCATATGAAGATGTCATGTGTTTGGAAGCTTCTGTTAGGTTTGTTGGCAACATCTGAGTTAATTATAGACACACCTGTAGATGTATTTAAATGCACACCTGAAACACACTCCTTCTTTGTGTAGCATCATGGGAAAGTCTTAAGAAATCAGCCAATATATCAGGAAGAGAATTGTCTGGTTCAACCTTGGGTGCAATTTCAAGATACCTGAAGGTGCCTCGTTCATCTGTACAAACAATTATACGTAAGTACAAACAAGATGGGAATGTCCAGCCATCATACCGCTCAGGAAAGAGACGGGTTCTGTGTCCCAGAGATGAACGTGCTTTGGTCCGAAATGTGCATATCAACCCAAGAACAAAAGATAAAGACCTTGTGAAGATGATGGCGGCAGCTGTAAAAATTTTGTCAATATCCACAGTGAAACGAGTACTGTAACAACATGGGCTGAAAGGTGACTCTTCCAGGAAGAAGCCATTACTCCAAAAGAAACATAAAAAAGCCAGATTAATGTTTGGAAATGCACACAGGAACAAAGACCTCCATTTTTGGAGACATGTAATATGGTCTGACGAAACAAAAATTGACATTTTTGGCCATAATGACCATCGTTACGTTTGGAGGAAAAAGGGAGAAGCTTGGAAGCCTAAGAACACCATCCCAACTGTGAAACACGGGGGTGGCAGCATCATGTTGTGGGGTGGTTTTACTGCAGGAGGGACTGGTGCACTGCACAAAATAGATGGCATCTCAATCCTATTGAAAATGTATGGGCAAAGCTAAAAAAGGCAGGTGCGAGCAAGACGACCAACAAACATGGCTCAGTTACACCAGTTTTGTCAGGGGGGGTGGGCCCAAATTCCGACCAACTATTGTGAGAAGCTTGCGGAAGGATATCCAAAATGTTTGACCCAAGTCATACAGTTTAAGGGCAATGGTACCAAATATTAATGAAATGTATGTAAACTTTTGACTTTGCAGAAAGTAATAAAAATGCCTTAAAACATTCTCTCTCTCTTATTATTCAGGCATTTGGCAAATAATAATGATTATGGTAATCCTAAGTGACCAAAAACAGGAAAGGTTTATTCTGATTTCATGTCAGATATTGAGAAAAACATGCATATGTGTCTTTTTATATAGTGTATTTAAACTTCTGGTTTAAACTGTACCTGCTCCACACCGCTCCGGTGCTCCGGTCTGCCTCTGCTGCCTCCATTTTCCAGTACTGACACTAATCACATCCAGCTGGCTATGGCCATGGTCACATGCATCACTGCAGCCAATGACTGGCTTTAGTGGTCATGTGGCCACAATCAGCACATTAAAAAATTAATTTTTAAGTACTGTTTATCTGACGGTAACAAATCTGAAAGTCTACCGGGTCCAGCACAGTTGTCAGGAGTCACAAATGTTGAAGCCCAGCTTTTACAGTTTTGACTACAAACTGAATGGCTGGATGGATGGAAAAATAAACAGATGATAGATAGATAGATAGATAGATAGATAGATAGATAGATAGATAGATAGACCCTGACTTCTTCAATGTATATTTCAGAACACTGAAGGATTGAATGTGCGGGTAAGGATGTTATCACACTGAAAACTGAGATTTCCTGCAACAAAATAAAATACATTTCTAAACTGCAACCACAATAACTTTTCAGGTGACATTTAGCCTTAAATGTTAGGTTTCTATGGGAACACTTAAACTGAAAATACATTGTCGGGAATAATGATGTAGATGACAATCTATGTTTTAATGTTTAATACATTTCTGATACTTTCACATAGGAACCTACATTTATGGAGGATCGTCCCAGTAGACGTTGTGTGCTACCAATAAATATAAGCCTCTGCATGAGCATCCATCATTCATTCTTACCAATCACCGCAATCACTATTCTCAACACTGCTGGAATAACACAGAACCCCCATATTATATAGGAGATAAAGGACCACTTCTATGAATTATGAGAATATTATATTCCACCAATCCCAAGTAGTAAAGAACTTCCTTTTGAATATGAAGGGTGAGCAATGGCATTATTTTTTTTTTTCAGTAACTGGGACATATGCCTTTAGCCCCACTGGAACTTCTCCGAAGAGGGAAAATTTATAATTGTAAATGTGTGGTATGGCCAAAAGCAACACGTCACTGCTGAAGCCAGTCACTTACTGCAGCCAAGCAGGTAATCATGCCCATGCCTGGCCAGAAGTAGACAAACCAGGGAACAAAAGATGGACACCCGGGAACCAGTGCACAGGACGAGAGCAGCAGGGAGCAGATAAGTATGAAGCTTTCAATAGCGGAGGCAGGCAGTTGGCACTAATGTAAAGTTAATTGTTCTCAAAAAACCTCCTTGCCTTGGGAAAACTCCAAAAATGCCTACTGGGGCAAATTTGCCTAGTTCTGACTGCTTTTTAGGATGGTTCATGGGATTGTCCCGACTAAGACAATACTGTTGGCATGTAAATGCTGGGCACTGGCCACTGTGCTACTCTGGACCAGTCCTGTTGATGGTATGTTATATATTTGAATTTTACATATTATTTATATAGTTATATATTTTTATCAGTGATTGACTATTCTAACTGCTGGAAACCATTTTACAGATCACGCTGACTATTAATGATTGATATAAAGCAGCTCCCCTGAATTAGGATTTGATAGATGTGAGCAAGAGGTGGAGAGGAGAAGGAGGTCACACCAGGTTGTATGATTTCTGTATTGCACATTCTGCCATTATGCTAGGAGTTGGACTAAATAGAATTCATCTATAATATAAATATAGATGAAAAACTTACAGACAGTAGAAGTGTCAAATTCTAAATATGTTTGTATGCTGGTATAAAGTACAACGTGCCATAGGACTTACAGATGTCACCATCACAATGCGTTAACGACTAAGCCTTAACCTACGCATTAATGT
Organism: Bufotes viridis; assembly: GCA_033119425.1. Lineage (NCBI taxonomy): Eukaryota > Metazoa > Chordata > Amphibia > Anura > Bufonidae > Bufotes > Bufotes viridis. The sequence continues at coordinate 334,340,923 of CM065593.1, read as the reverse complement.
TGTCCACACCTTCCAATTTCGGTGGTATTGGACAACCATATCGCGAGAATTCGCGAAAATGAGTATAGAATATATAGAATATAGTGCTATATATTCGTAATCACGAATATTCTAGATTTTTTTTTCATCAGTAACCTCCCTTCTTGCTTGTGGGCCAATGAGAGGCTGCAATATCTTTGTCAGAGCTTAGCAACATCCCTAGCAACCAGTTGGAAAGTTGCCTACCCCTTTACTATATAAGAAACTCCCCAGCAGCTATTTTCTGCAGTTTTTTGCAGTTCTGAGAGAAAGAGAGAGCAGTGTCATTGCTGTGCTTTGTGCTTTCATCTGGATCCTATTCCTAAGGCCTCATGCACACGGCCGTGGAACACGGCCGTGCGCGGACCATGGTATCCCGGCCTGGAATCCAGCTGACAGCAGGAGCGCACGGCGTCATTGGTTGCAATGACGCCGTGCGCTATATGCCGCCGCTGGACTACAGTAATACACCCATATTGTCAGCTGTCAGCTGGATTCCAGGCAGGGATACCATAGCACACAGAGGCCTTATCCAATATCATTACATAGTTAGTTAGCTCATATATATAATACAGATAGTCAGTGTGGGTTAGATAGTGATATACTGTAGCTGACTGGTTCCAGTGCAGGGTGTTAGGTAGTGTGATAGGAATTACTGTGCTGTGATAGGGATTAGTATCTCTGTTAGACACAGTGATGTGATGTCACAACAATACTTAGTGCACCAATCAGTAATATCTACTCAGACCTGATAAAATGTGAAGCTGCACGTATTGCGCAAAAAATATGCGCATCATTAGTGCCGATTTGTGCAATAGAAAGATCACGAATTCTAGAATTCGCAAATTTATTGCGAAAATAATGTGAAAAATTAGCGAAATATCACGAAAACGAATATTGCCTATGACGCTCATCACTACTAAGTATGCATAGGGTCCTGTAAACTCTCCCCCCAGTAGTCATAAAAAAAAAAATAAGGAACCAGCACCTGGATTTTAACATTCCCTTTTTTTTTTAACGCAAGATTCATTAAAAAAAAGATATTTTGTCTGTTTTTCTTTTTCATTTCAGCAAGACTATACTACCGGAAAATGTAATAAAAAAATAAATAAATGAAAAATTGTCCTTCTGCAACAGTCAGCACAGAGAGATAAAACTCCTATATAGATAGGTGATCCATTCTTTGGTTTACTGCTGCTGTGAGGGAAAGGTGTTATCTGTCTGTATAATAGTAAACTAGTAGAATTGGAATAACAGTTTGTCAGCTTTATTGTTCTCTTGATAGGCCTACATGAAGAAGTCCACAGAATTGAATAATTCATCCCCCTTCCTCTCTGGTCACAGTAAATAGTCTGACTGAGAAAGTCAAGTGTGACTGCTGTGCTAAAAGTCGAAACAAACAGGAAGCTAAAGAACAAGGGCAGGCAGTAGAATACGTGGAAAAGCGTCAAAAATTATATCTAAAAAACCATCCGGCCTTTTTCTTTTAGAACACAAAAAAAATACATAGAATATTTACATGTAGGCTTTGATATGTGGTATATAATAAAAAAAAAATTTATGGTAGTGTTCCTTTAGGGTGCATTCACACGACCGTAGTCTTTTGCGGATCCGCAAATTGTGGATCTGCATAACAGGTATACCGGCCCGTGTGCGTTCCCTAATTTGCGGACCGCACATGGCCGCCACTATCATAGAAAATGCCTATTCTTGTCCGCAATTGAATGGGTCTGCACCCGTTCTGCAAAATTGCGGAATGGATGCGGACTCATTCATACGGTCATGTGAATGAACTCTTAAAGGGAAATTAGCTGAGTCATGGAGTGGCTTACTCCTCTCCCCCATTCAGAGAACATGCACTCTATATATGACGAGGACAGTTTGAAGGGGGAGATAGTTTGGCCGACGGATGTCTAATCCGTCAGGTTGACACAATAAAAAGTCAAATATTCCCTATACAGAAGTGCAATAACATTTTATTAATTGCATGTCAAGCAGTAACTGTACTTGCTAACTAGCGCTATTTCACATTTCTAAGGGTATATGCATCCATTTTCAATACATTGGGGCCAAATGACATTATTGATGGTTTATCAGAAACTGATAATATAATTTGAACAGCAGAGATAGTGACGCTATATTTCTTCAGGGTAGTCGTGGCTTAGACTAATTACATGCTAAGGATTTCTTTACACTGAATTAAATATTTTTATTACAAATATCATTGGAATCATTTTAATGATGTGAAATGTGTGTCTCTACGAATATATGGAAGATTCTGTTTGTTATGCATGTGGATATATATCTGAGTGTGTCAGTATACGTGTATGTACTGTATCTGTGTAACTCGATGAATGTGTGTAACTTGAAGCTCCTGGGCACCAAGGCGAATTTTGGAACAGGCTTCCTACCTACTAAGTTTCTTCACTATTGGCAAATTGGCAGACTGCTACCGCTACACTCCATATAGCTAAGCCTGTGTTTGTATATGTTAGACCACTTTCAAACAGTCAATGTTTGGTCAGTGTTTGATCAGGGATTTCCATCAATGATTGTGAGTCAAAATCAGGAGCAGGTCAAAAAGTAAGAACAGGTACAGATTTTTCCATTAAACTTTTTATCTGTGTAGCCTCCACTCCTGGTTTTGGCTCACAATTGCAGTACCCCAGACCTGGGGGTATTGCAATTTCATTATGCATTGTAATATTATATTATGTTTCTGCTGTGCGAGGACGGACTGGGAACTTACAGTGGCCCTGGAAAAAATCTGAAAGTATTTTGTAGTCGGGTCCAAAATGACAGAGGGCAGGGCCGACACAAATAGGGGTGCCATACTGCGGCATATTATACCACCCCAGCAGAGTCAAATATCACAATGAATCACAAAATACTTCCCCAGCAGCACAAAATACCTCCTCTAAAACTGCCCCTCTGTGGTGGCCAGCACCAGATGTCACATTCTGTCCTCCGACTCCAGTTGCCTCAGGATGGTAAAATTCAGGAGTCACGAGGGGAGCATCACATTACTTATCTGGCTGGTGGACATGACGAAGATTCAGGTGCCTCCCTGGGTACTGGCCCTCTGGGAAGTTTCCCTGTAGGGTCTATGGCCAGTCCACTCCTGCTGCCATGTACACCTGCATGGGAGAAATGGTTGGCAGGAGCAGGGCTCATCACACTGTTCCGCCCATCTTGGAAGCAATGGGCTGGCCATACTTTCTGCCAAGAGGGGGGGGGGGATTCAAGTCCAGACAGCAAGGAGATAGGAAGCACATACCAGAGCTCGTACTCCAAGGGGGCATTACCATTTGTCCTGTGAGACCTTCAGAATCGAGAACCTTGCTTCCAAAAAAGCTTCAGTGTGCCTATACTGCAGAGTAATCAGCAAACTCACGGACCCTGTACAGACCCTGCTGCAGGTGAGGGACTATCGTTCAGACTCCCATTACCTAGACCTCTTCCAGGCCTGTCAAACACCAAGCCTGTATCACATCGTGGACATCTATATCCACAAGTGCCTGTAAGTGTCATTCAATTGTCACCTAACCAGCCACCATACCTCATTATCTGGTGACTGAACCTCCACTTGTATTTACAACTGCTGGATGTTCCACAAGTTATATTCTGAACTAAGTAAAGACAAACTGTTATACTTTTACTTTTAGCTTGATTCTTCAAACCACCTTTCCATTGCACCAATCCCCAGGGAGCAACGGCCTGAGGGAGTACACGGTTATACAACACTTCATCAATTGCACATTTTCTTGCCTCGATCCCTTCTTCCCAGGGGTATGATAGGTCCCTTACTCTCTTTGAGAAGTCTTGCATAGGTGAAGGGATCTATAGACATTCGCTATCCGAAATTTATGGCCTGTTGATCTCACCCCCTTTGGATTACCGTCCTCCGTACATAGATAAATGGATGTTGGACTTACAAGTAGACATCTCTTCAGACCAGTGGCCTAAACTGATCCACTGGATACATAAGTCGTCCATCGCTAGTAGATACCAAGAGTCAGGCTATAAACTGTTAACAAGGTGGTACTATGTCCCAACTCGCCTTCATAAAATGTTTCCCTCGACCTCTCAGTTGTGCTGGAGATGTCAAGCGGCACCGGGCTCCTTGCTTCATATATTCTGGCTTTGCTCTAAACTTAGGCCCTTCTGGGAGTCGGTACATAGTTCTTTCTCTAAGGTATATTCCTTCCAGGTACCCAACACGCCCAGTTTCTTCCTTTTGCTCTTGTCGGATCTGCCGTCCTCTATCATACGCAAAACTTGTCTCAGACACTTAGTGATTGCAGCTAGGGCGTGCATCCCGGTATCTTGGAAGTCATCTTTCCCACGATAGTCTCAAGCTGGGTACAGCGAGTCGAGGAGATTCGGAGAATGGAGGAGATTACAGTGCTTTTGAAAGGTACACATGAGGCTTTTTTGAAAGCTTGGACTCCCTGGTTCCTTTTCCAGGATACTCAGGATTATCGGAATCTCTTGAACTGAGATTATCACCCTTCCCTGTGTTGTGTGACGGCGTTTTAGCTGTTGTCCCTTCCTTTCTATGTTCCCTTTTGTGTCTGTGTTGTCTGTCTGTGATCGGTACCTGACATATGGATCGTGATACACTTGGTATTATTCCGTGCTCCATTGCTACAACATGCGGTGTGGCCTGTCGCCCGTGCGCCTTATGGGCTTACTAGATTTGTACATGTGATGTTTCAATTATCCTTTGTATTGCATTTTTATTGCATTTTTGAAAATAAAAGAATTAAAAAAAAAAAAAAAAAACTTCATCAAGGCCACTATCACTTCCATCCTCTACACCAGGCATGCTCAACCTGCGGCCCCCCAGCTGTTGCAAAACTACAACTCCCAGCATGCCTGAACAGCCTACAGCAGGGCATAGTGGGAGTTGTAGTTTTACAACACCTGGAGGGCCGCAGGTTGAGCATCCCTGCTCTACACTGTCTCTTCAGGGGCTCACTGCACGATCACTGAAGGAAATCACTGATCAAACACTGACTGTGTGAAATCTTATGGACGATTTATTACTTTTAGAAAATCCAAGCAGTAAAAGTTGTAATCATTATACAGCATCAGCATTTTCCAGATCCTGCATCCAGTACAAGCATTATGGCTGGAATTAAAATAAACATATCTTCAGCACCTTACTATTTCCCCGGTCTTTACTAGTTTCGCAAATCTCATTAATTACGTGCGAGCAGACAAAATCATTCAGGAATGACAGGTGCTGTTGACAATGGCTAAGTGCTTTTGTAAGTCTCAGCACCACGTCTGTCACAGAGGGTTTGCAGACTTATTCATACAATGCCAATGTACATAGACCTGAAGTGAAGCAGAACGCTTTCTTACTTGTGATTTGTCCAGCAGCAGAACCCACATATGCCACTGACGCTGATAAGCATCCTAAACAAGGTTAACCAAGTTATTTTAACTCTTGTTTCATGCTGTGAAGAATACCATAATGTAAAACTTCCTAAATCTATTCATCTGGGCTAAACTAAACATAAAGAAATTGTTTCCGGTCTGCAAATATTAAATCTTGCAAATAAGTCTGCAATACATAGTAACATAGACAAAGCAATTGTTTATTTAATGCCTGGAAGTTACCCATGCATAAAATAATATCCTCTGTCTACATGACACCATGTCTCCAAAACTCCTCCAGCAAGTTATACAGGTGAGCTCTTCAAAGAAACCAAACTAAATATAAAAACAGTCATCAGTATATATATTAGAGGGACTGTCTGAGATTATTAAAAATTCTAGTAATGCCCCCGAATGCTGTAAAAATAAAAAAGATTACATACAAACATACTTCTGCACCGTTCTCTGTGCTGCCAGTCTGGTCCTTAAAATAAATATATTCAAACTAGACTAGAAATCACTGCAGTATAGTGTTGAATATTCCCCTCAATATTATAGCTCAATAATAACCAAAAAGAAGGGAGTATTAAAATACAAAAACCTAACTTTTAAAGAAACGCTAGGATGAACACTTGGGTAAATCCATAAGTGATGTTCATACCCAACGGGTGACCTAGTAGTTCTGTATTTATGAATGTGCAGTAGCTACCCAATGGGAAGTCTAATGTTCTTTTCACCATATACATAAGGGTATGTCCTGGTCCACTGACTGGGGGTCTCAGCAACTGTCAGCACATGTAGTCATCTTAGTGCCCGTTCTAGCTTAACCTTTGTTTGACTTTAGTCCCGCTCCCTGGCTATTTATTTAGTCCCCTGATGAGACTAATTATGGTGACAGAAACATGGCATGTTGGGCAGTGGTAGGGGCAGTACAGACTGCTGGACCATAACTAGGTTCAAGTTCTGGATGGTGTTGCCCTTGTCAGGGTGGGTGTGACGTTGTTAGTTGCCTAGGGTTTACTAGCCCCTACCATATAGGGAGCTCTAGGGTCATTACCCCAGAGAAGTGGTCAAGTCTTGTCACATAGGAAACCTGGCTCTGAATATACCTGGAATATCTTCAATATTCTGAATACTGGACTGCTGTCAACACCCATAGCAAGTATATCATGAACCGAACCTCAGACTGCCCATTGGATATCTATTGCATGTTCAGAAAGACAGAACTACCAGACTGTCTGTTGGGTAAAAGCTGTTACGGGCAGTGAGTGGGGATCCACTGTGCTAGCCAACCGTTTTAACTTTGGGCTCATTCTGAGGGAGTTATCTCATTTCAGTCCCCTGGTTTTCACCTGTTAATCCATATACGGGGATATGGACTTCACTGCAGGGGAGCCACCAAGCCGCTACCTCTTGGAATAGTCCCGGTTTGGTTGGCTGCTGACCCACTGGGTCATAGACACTGGTGCCGTTCACCGAACATTCAGGTAATACGTCAGGAAACAGGCAGAGGTTATGACAGGGACAGTACATGCAAATCAGTAAAACAGTCCAGAGGTCAGGGAAAGCGGTGCAGGGTTGTTATAGTGAACAGGCACGTGTCAGGTCAGGCAGCAGAGAGTCAGGATCCAGGAAATAGGCAGAAGTAGGTACACAGACAAACGTATTGTAGCTTTTTTACAGGGCCTAGCAAGCAAGTGAAACCAAGAGGAATCCAATCGATTGCTCAGGTCAGGGGTGGAACAAACGGCTGAACATATATAGGAGGGCTGAAGAGCTCATTAGTCAAACAACTGTACACAGAGCAAATGGAAATTTAACCCTTGCAGTGCTACAGGGAGAGGTTCTGTGAATAGACACTAATACACAGGAGTCTTGTGGCCAACTACAGATAGAAGCAAGGTGAGTTTATGCAGCACCTGTGCCTGCCTTGGACAGCAGGATGGCAGTGGGAACAGAGCATCACCATGACAAGAACATCTTGTTTACCTTTTGGGTACTTGTATTTGGACTTTTTTAGGAGATTTTCATTGAAAGTTATTTTTTAACAATCCAGTCCTTATACTAATGCATCAGTGATGTCCCAGTATACAAGACGTGACCGTTGCAGCCAATCACTGTCCTCAGTGGTATCTTGGACAATGTTTCTGGGTCACGCAGCATCACGGTCGGCGGGTGCATCAGCTGAGAGGGAGGAGGGGCTGGGGGCCAGCATCTGGTTTTGTAATGGCAGCGGGGCCCAGTACAGTCACTGTATTCTACTATATCAAGCCCCGCTCACTGTAGTATAATCATATCTAACCTGTAGGTATTGTTAAACTATTGAAATCATCTGAAATCCAGCGCCTGTACTACTTAATACTAACTTCGTAGCAGGAGGCAGGCCGCACAGGCGGCAGCGTAACTCACTATGTCACGTGCCTGCTCCGCCCACTTTATGAATGAAGCAGGCGGCGCAGGTGCGTGACGTAGTTAGTCACGCTGCCAGCGCCCGCCCGGACTTCTGCCTGCTACGAAGTTAGTAGTAATTAATACAGGTGCTGGATTTCAGATGATTTTAATAGTTTATCAATACCTACAGGTTAGATATGACTATGCTACAGTGAGCGGGGCCTGGTGTAGAATACAGTGACTGCACCGGGCCCCGCTGCCATTACAAAACCAGACTGCACCGGCCCCCATTTACTACAAAGAGACACTGTTATGGGGATCTGGGGATGACACATAGCATAAGATACTATATATGCATCATCCACAGATCCCCCCATAGCAGTGTCATGCCATCCACAGATGCCCCCATAACAGTGCCATCCACAGATCCCCATAACAGTGTCATCCACAGATCCCCATAACAGTGCCATCCACAGATGCCCCATAATGATCCCCCATGACAGTGTCATCCACAGATGCCCCCACAACAGTGCCATCGACAGATCCCCCATAACAGTGCCATCCACAGATCCCCATAACAGTGTCATCCACAAATCCCCCATAACAGTGCCACCCACAGATCTCCCCATAACAGTGTCATCCACAGATCCCCCATAATAGTGCCATCCACAGACCCCCATTAGTTCAAAACCCACCAAAAGCACACCTCAAAAACCTAGGGGCGTCTTATGGGCTGGTGTGTCTTATAGGGCGAAAAATATAGTAATTCGTTAGCCTGGGAAAGCTAGAAGATGAGTCTTGAAGGTGTTGTAACTGAGGCTGTAGTGGGTCAAGCAGTCCATAAAAAGATGTAGTCATTAAACAGCTGAGCAGAATTTCTAAAGGGATTTTCTGGTTTAGACAATTCGTTTTTAAATAATTTATTAGGGCATTATGCATCAATAGAGGAATGTATGACATTCAAGGTCACTATCTTTTAGCCTAAGTGCAAAGGACCTACATGAACAATGTTTCACTTTTCCAGACTAAACTAGTAAATGGATTACTTCATTTCCCCATTGGAGGTTCTACAGGGACCTTACACATTACACTTGATCACTAGGTGTCCACGCAAAGGAACATGCTGTGATCACTTTAGTGTTAGCAAAATTATTTTATACAAAGCGAGAAAACCTTTTAAGATATAGATTTCTTCCCTTCTTCTACCTAGAATACCCTTCACGAGGCACAGATTATTTTCTGTAACAATGCAAAACAAACAGATGTAATAAGTGAAACGGCAAGAAATATATGATGAATACAAATACAAATGAAACCTCTTTGAGTACCCAAGATTGCATTGAAAATGAGATGGCCATTATGCATAATACTGGATATGGTAGAACTGAAATTCTGTTACATGACATCTGGTCTAAATAAAGGAATGGTCTCAAAAAGATGGTCTCTTGGAAATGTCCTATCCTAAGCATGAGCCATCAAAGTTCTGGAAACCCTTTTGAAGAAAACCTCTGGCAGGCAACTGGTATTTTTTTCTGAGAATATTCCTTCTGAATCATCAGCAGTAGTAAAAATTATCAAGTAAAAAAAAAAAGTCCAAAAGGTAATGCAGTAGAAAACTAATAAACAGATTTTTTTTAATAGGGCGTCCCTTTCAATGGTGTTCCACCTGCCATTAAATCTTCATATGTATGATCCACCATCTTAGAGATAGTTTGTCGTAATTTAAAGTGAAATAACATTTAGATATTCTTTCCTTTGTGCCACGGTATGTTACATGAAGTCCTAATATTAAGACCTGAAGGTGGGCTAGTCCAGGGATGAGCAAACTGCTGGTCTCCAGCTGTTGCAAAACTACAACTCCCAGCATGCCCAGTCTGGCTACAGCTATCAGCCTACATCAGGGCATGGTGGGAATTGTAGTTTTACAACAGCTGAAGAGCCACAGTTTGCCCATCCCTGGGCTAGTCCATTTTGTTTAAATGCAATATATGAGCATTGGCTTCTTTGTTATATAGAGACAGATGGAATCACTTACAGATCATTCTCTAGTGACAGTCATTAAAGGGATTGCCTGGCCTTAGAGCGGACAACTCTTGGGTCCTCCCTTGCCCCCCAAACCCCATTCACCTGTACGCTATCCAGCTGTTACTTTGTTCCCGGCTGGTCCCATGACCGTGGCTAATCACAGGCTTTAGAAGTCACAGCTACCTGAATAGTACATGACATGCTACAGTATGACGTAGCGTTAAAGCCCCTGTGACCGCTGAGACCTGTGAATGGCTGCAACAGTCAGGGGACCATGCCGCTTCCTGGTCCTGCAGGGACCAGAAGCAGCCACAAATGGAGCTGCAGCCGGACCGGGGACAGGTGAGTAGGCTTTGTCATGTTCAGAGGGGAAATGAGAGGACCCCATGGGTTGTAGGCTTCAAGCCTGGACAACGCCTTTAATAAGGTTAAGATGCACAATAACTATAAGAATTTTATGTATGTGTGTGTGTGTGTATATTGTAAGAGGGTGCAAGGTGTTGTTTTTGATAGCAGGTACGTGTCACCGAGGTTGCTGGCCTCGGTGAGGTAAGAGCCGGGGTTTTTTGGTCTGCAGCAGCTAGTGCTGCTCTGTTAAATAGCATGGCTGCAAAGCCGATCCGGGCCGGCTCTTACTGGGAGCAGCTAAAGAGTAGGGTGGGTGGCTGCTCCCCACGGTCCAGTCCATGTTTTGGGGCTGGGTATAAAACGCAGCCAGCAGCTGTGTCTGGTGTGTGTGATTATCCTGGAGCCTGCAAACAGGGCTGAGGAATTCTCTGTCCTGGAGGAAGGAGCTCAGCAAGGTGGTGTTGCCCTGCGACCTGAAGGTGGAATCGCCTGCGGCTGAGCCGACTGCTAGGTGTGAACCCGCACCTAAACCACCCAAGGTGACTGGACCGTGTGTTGGCCTGTTTTTGGTTTTTCCACATGATTTCTGTTGTGTATGAACTGTCACCAAGAGACTGTTTTCATTTCTGGTGTGCAAGTGTGAATAAAACACTGTTTGATGCACAATCTGGACTCCTTGTTTTGCCTCTAAACTGCACCCGCACCGCTGTCTACCAGAGCGACTCCCCACATTTGGTGTCGGATGCGGGCATGCGCAGTGAGGCTGGCGTGAACGCCGAACTTTGTTTTTGCTGGGCAAAAGTGAATGTCCTATATTAAGCCGGCAAAGTTGCAGCCTGTGATCCCCGACAAAATGGAGGCGGCTGTGAAAGCCCTCATAGAGGCTAACGTGCAGCAGCGGGAGACCAACCAGCTACTGCTACAGCACGTGATGGCGTTGCAAGCGGCAGGAGCGTCCCACCGCGTCCACGATGCCCGGAAAGCTGTCCGTACCGCGATCCCTAAGATGACCCCCTCGGATGATGTTGAGACCTATCTGGCGGTGTTCGAGAAGGTGGCCGTGAGGGAGAAATTACCCCGAGAACAGTGGGCAGAGGTCATCGCTCCGTTCCTGGCGTCTGGACCCCAGCAAGTATTTTTTGACCTCCCAGGTGACCAAGCAGCTGACTACCCGACTGTGAAAGGTGAGATTCTGGCAAGACTGGGGGTGAATGTTTTGGTCCGGGCCCAGCGGGTGCATCAGTGGGAGTTTAACCCGGCTGAACCCGCCCGGCCACAATACTATGACTTGCTACAACGGTTGCAAAAATGGCTGCAGCCAGACATACTGACTCCCACTGCTATGCTCGACCGTCTGTTAGCCGATGTCTTCTGGAGGGCTTTGCCTTACCCTCTCCAGCACTGGATCGGCCAGGTATCGCCCACCAATGCCCTGGAGATGGTCGACCTGGTGGAGCGGCACGAGGCCACCAGAAACCTGCAGGGAGTCTTGCTGGGAAGGGGTCAGTTAAACCCCGGAGGCCTCTGCCCCAGTTCCAACGTCCGGCGACAGAGCGGCCTGCACGGAATATACCCCCTGCGAGCCCGCCTCCCGTGGTATGCTGGAGGTGTCAGGAGCCAGGCCACATCAGGGCCGACTGTCCGCGTCGGGATGAGCTGATGGAGGTGAACTACGGGGTCGCCACTCCTTGTATGCACGGAAGCTGTGCGCAACTGGCACCCGTGAGGTACAAGACCATAACCACCTGTGTCAGGTAGAGGTGGGAGATTCGCTGGCGGTGGCTCTGCTGGACTCCGGGAGTTTAGTCTCCTGGTAAGGGCTGCCCTGGTACGGCCTGCGGAGTATACTGGCCGTAAAGTCGGGGTCCTGTGCATCCACGGAGACCTGAAAGACTATCCCACTGCACTAGTGACTTTGTCCACAGCGGCTGGTAGGTGGACCCACGAGGTGGCTGTCGCTACTACACTCCCACACGAACTAATACTTGGGAGGGACTTCCCCGGTTTTCCGGCGCTGTGGCCGGCAATAAAGGTATCTGAGGGACCCGAGACAGGGGTGACCCTAGCAGAGTGGCCTGATACCGCTGGAAGGCCAGAACCCTGGGAGCCCGAGTCTGAAGGGCCGGCGGTAGGGGTGACCACTGCTCCGGCGGTAGAGGGGGAAACAACCCCACTGAGTGTAATGGTGGGAGACACGGAGGACTTGCCACCGGGACCTGAGTTGGCAGACCTCAATGTCTCCGGGGAAAATTTTGGGACCGCACAACACCGGGACCAAACCCTAACCAGGGCCTGGGAGAATGTGCTGGAAATTGATGGTAAACCCCAGAAACCAGGGGCTGAATTAATGTTTCCACGATTTATTGTTCTGCAGGATATGTTGTATCGGGTGAACCAAGTCCGAGGTGAACCTGTTGAACAGTTGGTGGTGCCCACAGCGTATCGCAAGCTTGTCATGGAGCTTGCCCACCAACATGTTCTTGGGGGACACCTGGGGTGGCAGAAAACCCAGGACCGCATACTGCAGCGGTTTTATTGGCCCGGTGTGTTCAAGGAGGTAGAAGATTATTGTAAGTCCTGTCCAACCTGTCAGATAACTAGCCCCCAGCCTCATTTCCGTAGTCCTCTGGTACCTCTGCCAATTATTGAAGTACCGTTTGAGCGAATCGCTATGGATTTAATTGGGCCTGTACCAAAGTCTGCCAGGGGCCACCAACACATTCTGGTAGTTCTCGACTATGCCACTCGGTATCCGGAGGCGGTGCCTCTGCGACATACCTCAGCTAGGCTCATTGCCAAAGAGTTAATGGAGATGTTTTCCCGTGTGGGCCTGCCAAAAGAGGTTCTGACAGACCAAGGGACCCTTTTATGTCCAAAGTAATGAAGGAACTGTGTAAATTGTTGCGTATAAAGCAGTTACGGACGTCCGTTTACCATCCGCAAACAGACGGTCTTGTTGAGAGGTTTAACCAAACTCTAAAAATATGTTAAAAAGGGTGGTGTCTAGAGATGGGAAGGACTGGGACCTGCTTCTGCCCTATCTCATGTTCGCAGTGCGAGAGGTACCCCAGGCCTCTACTGGGTTCTCGCCCTTCGAACTGCTTTATGGCAGACACCCTCGGGGCCTGTTGGATATCGCCAAGGAAGCATGGGAACAACAGCCTGTCCCCCACAAAAGTGTCATTGAGTATGTCACCCAGATGCAGGAACGGATAGAAAGGGTGTTGCCGCTGGTCCGGGAGCATATGGAGGCAGCGCAACAAGCCCAGAGTAGGGTGTATAATCGTCAGGCTCGAGTACGGGGCTTCCATCCGGGAGATCGGGTTTTGGTTCTGGTACCCACCCTTGACAGCAAGTTCCTAGCTAGGTGGCAGGGCCCCTATGAGGTGATCGAGAAGGTAGGGAAGTAAATTACAAAGTACACCAGCCAGGCGGCGCAAGCCGGAGCAGGTGTACCACGTGAATTTACTTAAGCCGTGGAAAGATAGGGACACAGCCGACGACCACAGCCCCGGCCAGGGCTTCTAGGTGAAAAGGGTCCAGCCCCACAGTTCGAGGCCTGTGAAGCAGTAACCACGGTAAAAATTGCAGACAGCCTGTCTTCCAAACAAGTTCAGGAAGTCAGGGAGTTCATCAGTCGGAACACGGATGTGTTCTCGGACCTCCCTGGCCGCACGTCTCTCATCCAACATGACATCGTCACTGAGCCTCAGGCCAAGATCCGGTTAAAACCATACCGGGTACCCGAGGCTCGGCGACGGGCCATCGCGGAGGAAGTACAGTTAATGTTGAAGCTCGATGTCATTGAGGAGTCGAAAAGTGAGTGGGCCAGTCCCATAGTCCTAATACCCAAGCCGGATGGGACGTTGCGGTTCTGCAACGACTTTCGCAAGTTAAATGAAGTATCCAAGTTTGACGCGTATCCCATGCCCCGAGTAGACGAGCTGGTTGAAAGTTTAGGACAAGCCCGTTATTTTTCTGTGCTGGACCTCACTAAAGGGTACTGGCAGGTACCCTTAACGGAGTCGGCTAAGGAAAAACCGCATTTGTTACCCCGCAGGGCCTGTATCACTACAAGGTGTTACCCTTTGGCCTGCATGGCGCCCCGCCACTTTCCAAAGGTTAATGGACATAGTGCTGCGACCACATCGTCGGTACGCCTCGGCCTACTTAGATGATGTAGTCATCCACAGCACCGACTGGGAAAGCCATTTACCCAAGGTGCAGGCGGTAGTGGATGCCCTGAGGAAAGCCGGACTGACCGCTAACCCAAAGAAGTGCTCCATAGGGTTAGAGGAGACAAAATATCTGGGATATGTAATTGGGCGGGAGTCATCAAACCTCAGGTAACCAAGGTAGAGGCCATTCGTAACTGGCCCCGACCGGTCACCACCAGGCAGGTAAAGTCGTTCCTGGGGATTGTAGGTTACTACATGAGGTTTGTGCCCCACTTTGCCACAATAGCAGCGCCGTTGACAGACCTCTTGAAGGGGCGAAAGTCTGGGAGGGTTAGCTGGAGTGAAAAGGCGGAGGAGGCTTTCGCCGCGTTGAAGTCGGCCCTGTGTGGGTCCCCGGTTTTGGTGACACCCGACTTCAACAAGGAGTTTGTCGTACAGACCGACGCCTCGGAGGTAGGCCTCGGTGCGGTACTGTCTCAGGAGGTCAACGGGGAAGAACATCCCGTTGTCTTCCTGAGCCGTAAGCTCAATCCCGCCGAGTCCAGATATAGTATAGTGGAGAGGGAGTGCCTGGCTATCAAGTGGGCACTCGAATCTCTCCGCTACTACTTGTTAGGGAGGAGGTTCCGTCTGGTGACCGACCATTCCCCCTCAAATGGATGAGTCAGGCCAAGGAGAGGAATGCTCGGGTCACCAGGTGGTTCCTATCTCTTCAGAATTTCAAATTCTTCGTGGAACACAGGGCAGGCCGCTTGCAGGGCAACGCAGATGCCCTGTCCCGCGTCCACTGCCTCACGTGTGTTCACCCCTCAGGGTTGAACAAAGGGGGTGTGTAAGAGGGTGCAAGGTGTTGTTTTTGATAGCAGGTACGTGTCACCGAGGTTGCTGGCCTCGGTGAGGTAAGAGCCGGGGTTTTTGGTCTGCAGCAGCTAGTGCTGCTCTGTTAAATAGCATGGCTGCAAAGCCGATCCGGGCCGGCTCTTACTGGGAGCAGCTAAAGAGTAGGGTGGGTGGCTGCTCCCCACGGTCCAGTCCATGTTTTGGGGCTGGGTATAAAACGCAGCCAGCAGCTGTGTCTGGTGTGTGTGATTATCCTGGAGCCTGCAAACAGGGCTGAGGAATTCTCTGTCCTGGAGGAAGGAGCTCAGCAAGGTGGTGTTGCCCTGCGACCTGAAGGTGGAATCGCCTGCGGCTGAGCCGACTGCTAGGTGTGAACCCGCACCTAAACCACCCAAGGTGACTGGACCGTGTGTTGGCCTGTTTTTGGTTTTTCCACATGATTTCTGTTGTGTATGAACTGTCACCAAGAGACTGTTTTCATTTCTGGTGTGCAAGTGTGAATAAAACACTGTTTGATGCACAATCTGGACTCCTTGTTTTGCCTCTAAACTGCACCCGCACCGCTGTCTACCAGAGCGACTCCCCACAATATGTATATATGTATATATATACACAAATATGTATACATATATATACATATAAAAAGCTTGTTAAACCGCTTATATGTTAATTTTTTGAGATTTCTATCTTAGATATAGTTATTCTATTTTGATTATTAACCATTGGACTGAGAGAAATTTGCAATTAATTAAGGAGACCCTGTAAGGAATTCTTAAGGCATAACGACATGTCCAGGAATGATGATTCACATGACACTTGATATCCTGTCAATCCCGACAGTTCCCTCAGACACCCTGTAATGTCAGCACTCAGTAACACGGGACACTTCCTTTGATATGATATCACGTCCTTCAGACATGGTCCAATGCCAAACAAGTGCTCAGAACGTGTGTAACAAGACACAAGACCTAGAGACTTCCAGATTGCCCAAGATCTCCATTTGGCTGAGAATGTTTTTTAATGTGCAGACTTATTATTCTAGAAGTTTTCTGGATTAAATGTAATGTAAATATGCAAAGCAATAGTTCAAGTAGAAATCAGGCAAAACACTTAAATAAAAACTATTATAACAGTATAGTAATCGCTGGAGTAATGTAGTAGAGACTGTCCGATAAAGCAGAGCTGAGTTTTACTGATGCAGCAGCCGTTCAAATCATTTGTCAGTACAACTCAATGGGGGGGAAATTATCTTGTTCTTTGCATCAGTTTTGTGGCACCAGATTGGTGCAAACTTTTGGATGAACTTCATTTGCACAAAAATATTGTTCTTTTTTTGTTTGTTTTTTATGCCAAAAAAAAATGAGTGGGGCTTAGGCTAGTTTCACACTAGCATTAAAATCATCCGGGAGGCTGTTCTAAGTGGGCAGTGGCCTCCCATGGCCTATAGACTTGCTATAATTTATGCCAGAAATTTACGTAAATTATCACATAAGTCTACGGTAACTCATAGCTGGTATAGAAACAGTTTTCTGGCCCACAGACTGCACAATATGCATCATCTTACTTCAGCATATTTTTCAAACTCTCCTCATTGCGTTATCTGCGGTTTAACATAGAACAGAAGGTAAAGCTACTGTGAGTTATCAACAGGTAAGCAGTGAGATATCACTCTATGGGTTGGATAGTCAAGACTGAAGCCCATGTGATCTCTAGCCTGGTAATATGATGATGCAGCCAATGTCCTCATCATTACTGATACCTTGGTTTCTCCAGTCTCAGCAGCTTCCTTAAAGACATCTTTACGAGGTTTACTTATAGCCTACACTATAATACAGCTTTATTCTTAGCTCCTGTTGTCCTTGTTCACCTTTGTACTTTCTCTTCTACAGTCCGTAGAAGGTCACACACTAATCTGCAAGGACTTTGGGAGGATGCCACATCCCTTCTGCCAAACAAATGGAGAGAATACCAAAGTGCATTAGAGTCTACAGCTCCATAATCTGAAGACTCTAATAGGGGGGTGGGGTACAAAGATTGCCCGATGCAGCAACAACTCAGAATGTACCTTATAAAACTAGAGTTTTCCACTCAAAACAATCGTTCAACCCCAAGCAAGCTCCAATATTGGGTGATATTGGGTGGTATTAAGCTGTTACGCATATGCCTACCTTTGCCTAAGAAGTATATCAATTCTCAAGTGAATCAACCACTTCCTATAGGCTTGTTACATTATTCATGATAATTCAGTTTTAAACAATCCAAGCATCCCTACCTTTTACACTAACTCATTTCATGGGAGGACATGTGCTGAGTGCCATGAGGGTGCCGGACCCTGTACCTTGGCTGGAGCTTTCAGATACAGAACTAGGTCTACAAACTGAATCCCTGTCCCTCAACAGGGGTGCCAACCAGAATTTTTCTTTATTCGGGACAACTTATCCCAAAATCACAGACAGCCAACATTTTTTAAGGACAAATTGGAAAACCATAATGAATGATAAAGATTAGGCAGCTCTGCTATCTTTGAGGTGTACGCCACATTGACTTTATATCTGAGAGTCCCCTTTATAATGTTGGACTTAATCCCCTTCTTTGTGTTATATTTACCATTTTTGTTATGTTTATTGGTGGGCTAATTACCCCTATATTTGGAGTCTCCCCTGACGAGTTATCTAATGAAATGTGGCACGTCAGGACATCCTTGTTGAGGGTTTCTACAGGGATACTGCCCAGGCATAGGGTTAGGTATCCGGAGGAGGTCGCCCCTTTCGGGGGGGGTGCTCTGTATAGTTTTAGTTCCCTTCCCTTGCTAGGGGTTCCTGTCTTCTATTTTTACAGACTGTCCAGAAATATCAGGACAGTTTGCAACCCTGGCCCCCAAGTGAAAGAAAACCTGAGACATTTTTCATTATATTCTACAAAAAACAGATTATGAAATTCTCTTTGGTCTACGAGAGGCAACAGGGACAATGAGTAATGCAGGTTATTTTATGCATGTAATGAAACAACACAGAGCTCTTTTTTTAGTTTTTTTTTCAAAATTAACAAATGTCGAAAATCAATTAATATAACATTAACACCAGCATTTTCTGAACATTGACTGATGGGAGTACTAGTTAAGAGACATTAGCGGCCTCTCTCGCTAAGTGCTTCTGCTCCCACTGAGCTTTCACTAAGCCCATTCCCAGTTATAATTTATCAGAGGTCACCATGAGGTAGGGTCAGGTATGAAAATGTCAACCACAAACAATTCTCACTTGCTGGGTCCACAAATGACTTGCTGAGCCTCTTTTCAATGTTTGAGTTACTAAAAGTGATCTATCACTGGCGTCGGTGCGATACCGACAGCGGTTCAATCCCGGCGTGAATAATTAAACATACATAAACCATCTCATCCAAACTGAAACATTCTGTACAACATCCATACCAAAGCCTTACTTTCTAGAAAACCTTTTGTCATCGAGTTACCATTTCGGAGCTCGGAAATCAATATGTGTCCCTTACGAGCACTGGTTTAAATAACCATCGCTCCCCACCCCAGAGAAAATAAGGTCAAATGCAGCCCAAAGACGGAATTCAATTATTCTCTATTAGGCAAACAATTGGATCAGATACACAGCGCACATTCAGCAACTGTCAGGAGTTTCAAGTTTTATTTTCCAAGACGGTCGCCCGTATGATCCTTGGTGCCACATGCAGCAGACTTTGTCATTTAAATCTTTCATTTCTCACCCAATTAAGACTCAATAGTTTACCTACAGCTCTATGTACAACCACACATTGAGATATCCCTGTGAGTTGTGCCAAAGGACAAACTCAGCTCAGCATCATTTGTGTCTTTATCTCATTCCCAGCTGGGATTCTAACAGAATCCACTCAGACGGCGATTCTTAACGCATTAGGCACAGTTATAAGGTAATACATTTGCTGCTTGTACTTACTCGCTGTCAGTGCGAATGAATCTTTGGCACAAATGTTTTTTTGGAGTTATAGATCCACAAAGGAAGAGGATCCGGTCTGAATTCTCCTAGTAATCTAGGATCTACAATAGCTGCTAAGTTTCCTTGAAGAACGGGTCCAGCTCAAAGTGAAGGAATGTGTCCCAGTCCCTGCTGATTCCATAAGCACCTTCTGCAGGCTATCACAGACTGGCAATGCTTCCCTGCACATGCCAAATGGAGCTTCATATAAAGGGGTGGAGATACCAAGCACCATCTGAAATGCCCATTTCACACTGACTATAGAGTGATCAAACACTCAATACAAATCCCCTTTAATCTTATGTTTAATAATTCACCAAATGCTTAATGATACACTGACGGGCTGATCCAAGAGGAAGAGTAGGATAAAAGTACGATGGTACATCGATAAATACATTACAGGTCTCTTACTGTCCAGGAGGTATTAACAGTGAAAAGATATGTCCCATTAATGCGTTATTAATGACATACCAGTTATTATACATTAAAGAGGACATTACCAGTCCATGTTATAGTCATCATTATACATTTCACATAGAAATTGCACCTCCCATAGGTTATATGCTGGTACTATATCACATTTCAAAAACACCTGTACAGGGTTTGCGGTTAGTATTTTACAGGATATTATGGCGGATATGCAATACACCACAAATAGCATTTTATTGTTTACTAGACATTATGCCCGTTACAATAACGGGCACTAGAACATTAGTGCTGGCACTGTTATATATGTGTCATCCACAGACACCCCACCCTCAGTGTCATCCACAGATCCCCCCCCTCAGTGTCATCCACAGATCCCGCCCCCTCAGTGTCATCCACAGATCCCCCCCCCCTCAGTGTCATCCACAAATCCCCCCCTCAGTGTCATCCACAAATCCCCTCCTCAGTGTCATCCACAAATTCCCCCCTCAGTGTCATCCACAAATCCCCTCTCAGTGTCATCCACAGATCCCCCCCTCAGTGTCATTCACAAATCCCCCCCTCAGTGTCATCCACAAATCCCCCCCCCTCAGTGTCATCCACAGATCCCTCCCTCAGTGTCATCCACTGATCCCCCCTCAGTGTCATCCACAGATCCCCCAGTGTCATCCACAGATCCCCCCAGTGTCATCCACAGATTCCCCCCTCAGTGTCATCCACAGATCCCCCTCAGTGTCATCCACAGATCCCGCCCCTCAGTGTCATCCACAGATCCCCCTCAGTGTCATCCACAAGTCGTCCCCCTTAGTGTCATCCACAGATCCCCCTCAGTGTCATCCACAGATCCCCCAGTGTCATCCACAGATCCCCCAGTGTCATCCACAGATTCCCCCACCAGTGTCATCCACAGATCCCCCTCAGTGTCATCCACAGATCCCACCCCCTCAGTGTCATCCACAGATCCCCCTCAGTGTCATCCACAAATCCCCCCTCAGTGTCATCCACAAATCCTCCCCTCAGTGTCATCCACAAATCCCCCTCAGTGTCAGCCACAAATCCCCACTCAGTGTCATCCACAGATCCCCCTCAGTGTCATCCACTGATCCCCCTCCTCAGTGTCATCCACAAGTCCCCCCAGTGTCATCCACAGATCCCCCAGTGTCATCCACAGATCCCCCTAGTGTCATCCACAGATCTCCTCCCCACCCAGCGCTGCCTCCTAGCTAATTTATTCACTGGACTTGCCTCTGAAATTGAAGAAAAGCCTCTGCCAGTGTGCCTGTGCGAGATTACGGCGCTTCTCTTCAATTTCAGAGGCAAGTGCAGTGAATAAATTAGCTAGGAGGCGCGCTGGCCGGGGAGAAGCGGCGCCGGCGGCCCAGGTCCCCAGTGGCGTAGGGCCCCATAGCCATTGCTATGGCGATCCCTACACCACTGAATAGGATGCCGCCCATGTAGTGTCCTTGGAGTGTGCGCCGATTGGTCTGTGCGCCGCGCATGCGCACTTGACAAATCTGCACACACGCACTGACACCACGCACATAGGGATTTTATTAGTATAGATATGGATGCCTAAGTGAACACCCAATGGCACCACAGACATATTTTGATTTTCTCCTCCCTGCCTTCCAAGAGCAGAAATTTTAATTTTTCTATCAATATAGCCACATGGTAGCTTGTGTTTTTTACAAGATGAGTTGCAGTGTTCAATATTTCCATTGTTTTTAGGGTTTTGATTTTAGGGCACTCACTGTGCTGTAAATATGGCATGCTGACTTCAATCTGTGTATTAGTATAGTTAGGGTAATACCAAAGACTTTAAAAAAATATATTGCTTTGAGTTGTCATATTCTGCTAGCCATAACTTTTTCATTTTTCCATCAATTGTGCTGTGTGAGGACTTGTTTTTTGGTGGGGCAAGCTGTAGTTTTTATTGACACCATTTCGGGGGGCCTAAGACTTTTTATTCTTTTTTTATTTTTGTGAGGCAAGGTGACCAAAAATCTGCAATTCTGGAGTTGGGAATTTTCTTTTTTCTGCACGGATAAATAACATGATATTTTAATAACATGTTATGTTAATATCAATATCAATTTTGTTTAATGTTTTATTTTATTTACTATGATAAATGCGGAAAGGGGGTGATTTGAGCTTTTAGTATATTTCTTCTCTATATTTAAAAAATGTATTGAACTGAATACTGAATGATCACTTAACTGCCTGTAATATATAATGCAATACTGCTGTATTGCTGTGTATAGTGATTTTACCAATTTCCTATTACACCTTGTCACAGGAGTAGTAACATGGTAAGTCTGGGAGCTGCTATGACAATTGCACAGCTCAGTCCCATTCAAGTGAATGAGGCTGAGCTGCAATACCAAGCACAACCGCTATGCAATGTACAGCACTGTGCTTGGTAAGCTGTGAAAAGAACGTATCGCTCACCGGAGCTCTGGTGAGCGCAGTGGCTTCTTCAAACAGCTCATCAGGGGGGTGTTAGGAGTCAGACCCCCATCGATCTGAAATTAATGACCTATTGTGAGGACAGACTACTAATATTAAATTCCCAGATGAATTTAGTGTTAGGTTCCCGTCTTACAGAGATCGCCTTGATGTGTGGCAGACCGGCCCAACCAATTTTGTACAAAATGTATTTGCCAAGCATCTAATTTACAAAATAAGCGTAGCATTAGCATTAGAATACTTTTTTGTACTTTATTTCGTTTGCAGAGTGCTGTTGCATTGTATATTTTACCTTGTGTTTTTAGCCATAGCAATGTGCACCTGTGTATAGGGATGTGCTGACTGACCCCCTTTTTCTTTGCAGTTTATAAATTTAGAGTATCCTAAATCTTGGGCCATTTTTAGAATGTTGTCTGTGTGCTAAAAATTATATCCATGCATCAAAATATGTGTTTGTGGCCGAAAAAGCTGTCTTGTCTAAGAATAAGTCACTTATAAGCATAGTTTTACTACAAACATTTTCCAAAAAGTTGGTGCATTTTTGGTGCACAAAGGTGTATTTGGACCATGCCCTCTTTCCTTCAAAGCCCTGTCCCTTGTTTGTCGAGGAATAAAATGCTTAGAAAAGTGGGTAAAACAGTTGGTAAATGTGATGGAAAGCATGCACACCATTTTTACTGGCACAAAATGTTCCAAAAAACTGGTGCACTTTCAATAGTAAATCTGCTTTATCCATCTTTATGTGTGGCCACCCAGTGGTAGTCTTGTGAACTGCTGCTTGTCAAGAGTTTTGCAAATTAGAGCTAAGGTAAGGATGGACACATCTGTAGGACGCACGTGGCTTTGCTGTTTTAATCATCAATCTCTCTAAGATAATCATATGACTTTTGAACTGTCATTTATGTCAAATTAAAAATGTTATTCAGCTCAGTTCTGTACTTTTTACAGGAAGCTGAGTGACAATCTATACAATTAATATTACTGCCCCCAGTTGGATCACAACCCAGCTTATCTGGAGACGGCGACGGCAACCCCTGTCGAACCTGTATTGTGAGTAGTCACCCAGCTTTCCCAAGTGCAAGAGAATAAAATGCTAGACAGAAGACATTAATGAGCTATTAAAAAACAAGGGGTATAACAATATGACCACTTTAATGGGAATATACCCAATTTTGGATTATTTGCAGGTTGTACTATGTCTATTTTGGAGTATTCTCCGCACACATGTCAATAAGGCATTACGTACTAGTGATTAATCACAGACTGGCCCACAGCATTTGTTGCGGTTGTCAAAAATGCCATAACATTTGTTCTTGGAACAATTGCTGCACTAATATTCTTTTCTTCACAGTTTGGTTTATTCTAGTTGAAGCACACCACACCAACGCTTCATCATCTACTTTATGACCGCTGATTAGCGGCTATGGGTTTCATTACCGTGCAGTATGATCAGAAGACATTTCTATGTAATGGCTCTGGTTGTCAACAGCATTTGGAAGTAAGTTCAGGGGCTGACAACCTCCTGCACTCCAGCTGTTGTGAAACTACATCCCCCAGCATGCACACTTGCTCTTCTGTTAATGGAGCATTCTGGGAGTTGTAGTTTCACAACAGCCGGAGTGCAGGAGGTTGCGGATCCATGTAGTAGAGTAAAACAAGCAGAATATTGAGGGGTATTTACTAATGTCTTTACAGCACAATAGTGGCATAAAAAAGTCACAAATTATAGCGCACGCCATATATGCGCAACAGCTTGAGACTTTTGAAGCTTCCCTTTTCTTAAGTCGTTAAAGAAGGGGCAGAGCTTAGAGGAAGGTGGCTGGGCTTACAGCAGCCCGCCAAATGTACTATAACTAACGTCTGGAACTGGCGTAAATTATTGCTAAGGTATATGCCAGCCCTCCAGGTGGCGCAGACTTCAGTTTCTGGCACTTGGAGTGCCAGAGCTGCACCTAATTCATTAAGAGGCATCTACCACTTAATAAATTAGGCACGTCTCACTCCGACACAGACGGATCAAGACCGGTGTATGGGAAAGCCAGTCTTGATAAATGTCCCTCACTGTGTTCATATCTATTAGGGTCTTATCATTCTTATTAAATTGTGCCACATTTTGACGTTATCCCCTAACCACAGAACTGATTGTGGGGGTATGACCGCTAAGATCCCCACTGATCTGAACAATGGGGTCCCATTCCCTCGATCTGTGAGTAAGCTCCCAGCTACTCCATTCAGTCTCTATGGCAAATAGTGAGTGACTAGAGTGGCAGAGTGTATTTCCGAGCTGTCGCTTCATCAGATCAGGGGAACGGAACCCTCATTCTCAGGATTGGTGGGTGTCTCGATGGTCAGTCCCCCACTGATCAGTTAGGGTAGGTTAACACAGAGATTTTGGCAGAGGTTTTGAGGCACATTTTCCTGTAGATTTTTTTGTAACCTAAGCCAGAAGTGGATCCAGGAGGAAGGAGACATATAAGTCCTTTCTTTATATTTCCAAGTTCTTTCAAATCCACTTCGGGCTTTGGCTGAAAAAACCTTCAGGAAAATCTGCCTCAAAACCTCCAAACAACTCCATGAGAACATACCCTTAGTTATCCCCTATCTTGTGAACAGGGGATAACTTTAAAACTTGGCTCAACCCCTTTAAAAAGAACAAAATGAAAGTCTTAAAGGTAAGATACTTTTCATTGGCTAACTGAAATAAAAGAAATGATGTTATTCAACAAGCTTTTAAGAATTCTTAGGTCTTGTCATCAGGCATGGAATAACAAAGTACCTAGCCAAACACACATATACTATACACAAAAGGACAGAGAAGTGCTGCAAAAAAGAACAGAATGGAAATAGATTCAGCCAAAGTCCTCAAAGATGAAGATGAAATGTTCCTTCTTGAATGAAAAGAAAATATCATTGTTCACTTGTACCAGTTTCTTCATTAGATTTTCTTAACCAGTAACATCAAACTATTTATTTTTTTACTAAATGGAGGATACCAGAATGTACCACATGCAAATGGAACTAAGATTCTTAAGAAAGTGGCACAACTGGACAATGATATTTTTTTTTTTTACCAGATGCAAGAAAGAACATTTCATCCCCAAAAGGAATTTGCCTAAAGAAGCTTTGGTTCTAAAGTTTTTTTTAAAGTACACCATTTTTTTTTTCATGTATATCTATGTATAAATTATTTATAGGATATGAGTATTTAATACATAACATAAGAAAAAGTAGAAGTGCAATAAACATAAACTAAATGAGTGACAGACTGGCACAGAGGAACAAAGGACTCTGATGGGAACAGCTTACAATCTACAATCCCATCAGCCGCTATTTCAATACCGGTCACCAGGCAGAGTACCAGAAGAAGGGAGCATCAGACGGTAACCTTGGTCAAAGTGATCACGTCACATCTCATCTCTGGTAAGCATTACCAGTCTGTCTGTGCTGACATTGTTCAAGCGTTTCAGGACAAGGGGAGCACCCCTTTTACTTGTGTTGAGAGATAGAGGAGATTAGGTCAGAGATCTATGGATTGGACAGGGTTTTCCATGGTCTTTTAACCACTGTTAATATGAATCTAAACTAAATACACTGGACAATGGGTAGCCAGTGAAGGAACTGGAAGAAGAATGAGACAGGAAGAATGAAGGGAAAGTTATATTAACCAAGCAGCAATGTTGGGGTTGGATTGGAGGAAAGTAAGAGCACAAGATGGGAGGCCACAAAGAAATATCTTGCAGTAGTCTAGGCCAGAAGATGGGCATGTGAAAGCATATTTGCTGACTGTGGGTTATACAAAGAGAATATATGAGAAATAATTTTGTTTGAGTTGGAGGCAGTGGAACGTGGTAATAGCTTGGATGTGCAATTTATATAACAGGTCTTTACCGAAGGTTATGTCAATGATATCTGTGAAACTAGGGAAAGTGTGGAGCCACTAACTGTCAATGTTAGTTCCAGTGGAGACGTTCAGGGAGATTGGGGAAAGATGATGATTTCTACTTTCTCCATGTTATGTTTTAGAAAGCAGGAGAAAAAGAAAGGAGGAAGGATACAGCTGATGATTTGGGGCCACAATCAAGTGCACGGGTGGTAAGGTGCAATAAACTGTGTATGTCCTGTATTGACCAAGAGTACATGTGTTTTCACTGGGTTGCAAATCTCTGCCAGAAACCTATGGCAGTAGCTAATCTCACTTGGAAACAAAAGTTCAGGTAAAATGATCCTTCTTTGCCCCAACGTTATCCATAGGGGGATGTCATGGGGTCCTTATACACATTATATAGTGAGTGGGTATGACTGACAATTATCTGATGCAAATGGAGGCCTTGAGATTAAATAACCAGAGTTAGGACAATAGAATCAAATCTCGGTATGGAAGTCAATAAGTCCACACAAAAAATGTGAACGCCTCACAGACCGCATCCGTAGTTTGTGGATTGCAAAATGGACACGGTTAAGTGTATGGTGCCTAATATAAGCATATCTTCATATTCCAAGGTAGGATTCCCTCCTCTTCATAAGAAGACAGTAATATAAATGACACAGCCCAGTCACGGGGTACTGTTATGGATCTGCATTGGGGCCCAGGAGCTTAACAGTACACCTAAATAGAGAAACCAAAAATTAGCTGCATGTGGTATTGCAACTGAACTGCACTGAAGTAAATGAGGCGAAGCTGCAATACCATACATAACCCATGGACGGTGTGGTGCAGTTTTCGGAAGAAAGCAGACATGTTTTTGTTATCCTAGACAACCCCTTTAAATATGATAAATAAGTTACATAACACAATAAGAATGCAAGTTCATTTAACATAAATAGGTCTATCAATAGCAACCTGAGCATCTAATAGACACATGCTGCAGTTTCACGTCATCCGTCTTTATAATGACTGCCATGAACCAAAACTACCTTTTGGGTTTGCACTTAATGACAATGCCCCAGCTAATGTCAACTGTCACTAAACTAAACCAGAGCAACAGCTGGCAAAACTGTGTTATTGGATAATGCTGTCAAGAGCCATTTGTTGTCAAGATACTGCCTGTCCTCCTCAATACCCTGAAGATCCGGCCATATTGCATGTGAGCTCGCTGACAAAACTACTTTATGCAACAAAATGTTGTCAAAAGCCATTTGCTGTCAAGATGCAGGATGCCCTGTCCACTACGGTAAAGCTCTAGTAGTACCGCACGAGACATCGATGAGAAATCACTGCACAATGCTACGTATCTCAGGTTCTGTCCATACGACTGGTCCTTCTGCTGGGGCATTTCTATATCAATTATCCAACCCATTACATCAATTATCAAACCAATGTGAAAATTGTTTCTGGGAACAAATAGTTTGATTCTCATAAAATTCAGAAATGAAGAGGTGTAACTTTACGAGATGCAAAGGTTGTGGTTGAGGCCTAAGGGGGCCCAAATGTCCCTCTCTCCCATATTATTTGGCCAGTATTATAAATCACCTGCACTAGTTCAGGGGTCCTGTTACAGATTTTGCATTTCGGCACACAAACCTCTGCATTAATGTATACGTACATTGGAATGGAAGAAAAGCTACCAACAAAACAATGGAGCAAAAAATAAAGCATACAGTCAAAAAAGTTGGTTCTTAAAAATATTTCTAAATTCATGAACTCTCATTTAGTAAAAACTGATCCGACTCATAGAGCGTTTTTCAATTTGGATGCCGTGGACCTACTTACGGCTGAGCTCCATTAATGAAGCTAAATCGCAGGCGGATACCCATCGTGGCTCCAAGATTTAGCTGTCCAGGCACTGCGCCAAGAAGGGACACGACCCTTCTTGGTGAGGTTGCAGCTTTAAAACACCAGGCGGCACTACCATGGTGTTCGCGCCAAAATTCCGCTGGCAAATTACACCGTGTCACCGACCAGTTACTTATGTAGATTTTGTTGCAAATTCTTTGTGGATTCTGCTGCAGATCTGAAGTGGATTAGCACAGAAAGGTGGCACTGACTATAATCAAAGCAAGACAGGGTGACAGTGAGGTGGGGGGCGGGGTGGGGGTGGGGGGGTCCGGACAAGTTTTGGGAACAGCCCAGGGCTTATGGTCTTTTAAGTCCTCCCTGTTTACCGCGGCCACTGACATCCAGTACATATATATATATATATAACCCATATTCATTCACCCGTGCATCGCTTCCACATATACTGTAGAAATATGTATATATTCTTTTCAATCTAATGCTAATCTCTGCAGACATGAACCATTCCGTATCTATCCACCATGTGCATCATTACTATACGATAAGTGGCCTCCATCCAATAACATTATGCCTACTCTGTACAGAAGAAACTTTTAGAAAGAGATTTAATAGCTAAGGGGGGAATTGAAATTGTTATAGAGCATTAGAAACACGGGCAGGATGAGCGTCCATTGCTTCGCATTTCCTGCTCTCTGTGGCATTACCTAAGATCCCTAATGCTGCTTTATGTCTTCATACTATATTGAAACACTAATAACTAGACCGGCCGCTTGCATCTTTTTCAGCGTAGAACAGACCTGCTTATGTGACCTTCTTTTGTCCATACGTATCTTATACTTACAGGGGTGGACTGGGAACTTAAAGTGGCCATGGAATAAAAACTAAAAGTGGCCCCATGTTTTAAGGGTGTCCAAATTGACAAATAACAGGACAACAGAAGTAGGTGGGGTCAACAATACCATAGTGCAGAACAAAATACTGCCCCAATGAAACCAAATCTCATCATGCAGCACAATACACTGCCCCAGCAGAACCAAATACCACAGTGCAGCACAATACACTACCCCAGCGGAACCGAATACCACAGTGCAGCACAAAATACTGCCACTCACCGCACAGTAGGAAACTGTATCTTCATCCTGAGGACAGCAATACAGCTCAATTCAGGAGGGACCCTGTGATGCATAAGTGCCTGATGCTCCTACACTAATTAATGCTGAGAGGCCAAGAGGAGGACTTGAATGACCCTCTAGTCGTTAGCCCACCAGGAAATTTCCCATGGGGGAAGTCCACCCATGTATACTCATCCCTTTCTCCAACACTATTCTTTGCGGCGCTAGCCTGGCCATCTTCCACTGTTTGAGGTTGATGGTGCTCTGCAGTTCCTGACTTCCAACAACAGAGATACACCCGAACAGCTTATATCAGCAGATGTAACGGGACAACGATTAAGACTGTACTCCATAAAACGATAACACCAGTTTAGAGACTTTACTAAATTCTGTAATAGAGAATGGCATGAATAGCAATCCCATATGTTTTTCCTTCTGTTATATCAAAACCCCTACTAAACAGTGTACCAATACGAACCAAAAGGACGGTGGAAAAGACCCGAATCCATGTTTTTGTCCTCAACACCCAACTGCAGTATTCAGACTGCCATTACTGCAATGAATTGCTTGGATATGGAAGCAGTTGAAACATAATCATTTTATTATAATTGTATTAATATTAATAAATTATATAATATGTAATTATTAATGATTAATATTAATAATAATTTTATAATTTTATTCTGACAATGTACTGACTCCTTCAAATGTTGGAACTGGTTAAAAAATATAGATGCTTCAGATGTAGATGTTTGTGAGTACTGCCGAGTATGACAAAATGAAGCAGCGTGCCACACAAGACACGGCAACTAATGCTAATCCACTAGGACCTGCAGCAGAAGCTAAGCCATCTACAATGGAAAGTTCAGCCAATTCACTAGTTATTGTATGTAAGCAGATCTTACTAAATATTTTCAATCGAGCCAGTAGGGCAAGAGACATTTTGCTCAATTGAAAGACTTTGAAAGGTGGCACATCATTGCACTAGCCGGATGGCTATTTCGACGAATTTCCTGCGATCTAGGCCCTTCTGGTCAAGCTGTTAGGAGGTGTTTGGAAAAGCTTTTACATGAGGGCATGTATATATGGGAACAGGTTCCAAACAGCCCACCAGTGAAAGGGATTGTTTGATCTGCCGACAAGCACAAGCAGCTCCCAAAGTTATGTTGTCCACCAATCCAGACACAGGTGGCACCTTCATTACACCTCCCTATCTCTGTCTGTACTATTTCCAGGCACATATCAGAAGGAAAGTTGCTGCCATGGTGCCTACTACATGTCCTGCCATTGAGACCAACCACCGTCGCCTTTGTTTGCAGTGGTGTTGTGAGCAAATGCAGGTTCGGTTTTGGATTTGACAACAGTCAGTTCAAATATGGAGGCCTTGGGTTAAGCATTTCAATCCTGCCTTTACGGTGGTGCAACACACTCCCCCGACTTCTGTTGTGACGATATATGACATTCATCTCTAGTAGTGATACAAGGGACACTAACAGCACAGTGATGTGTGCAGGACATCCTGCGGCCACATGTGTTACCTCTCATGGCAGGGCTCCCAACTGGCATTTATTAGCAGGTAATCCACACACAGCAAGGGTTTCCCAGGAATGTCTCCTCCAGATTACACTTCCTTTACCTGCCCGGTTGCCAGATTTATCACCAATCAAGCATTTATGAGACCACCTAGGATGCCAGCTTTGGCAACCTACAAGTGTGGAGGATCTACAGGTCCAGCTGCAACATCTGTGGGCAAATGTGTCTCATAATACCATACAGAACCTGTATGTCTTCATGCCCAACCGTATCTCATCTTTTATCCAGGCTAGAGGCCGTATCTCATCTTGTATCCAGGCTAGAAGCCGTATCTCATCTTGTATCCAGGCTAGAGGCCGTATCTCATCTTGTATCCAGGCTAGAGACACCGAACAGGGTACTAGAGCCTCCTTCCATTTGCACAGTTTTCACCAGTAAACTTATCCTTTCACTCTAATATTGTGATCACTCACTTTATATCATCATCACATTCACACATAGAAAGTTTCAATCAATTCCAACAAGTCCTTGGTGAAGTTTTTTTTGTCAATGATTTTACATAATTTTGGGGCAACGGGTTTAAAGGGTTGTCTAAGATAATTTAGAAACTTACACTTCAATAGTCTAAAATAAAAAAAAATCATCTTATATCCCTCCCCTTCTCAAGCTGCATTCTCCCACCACTTGTTTATAAACTACAGTGGTGATGTGCTTCAATATGGCATGAGACCACTGCAGCCAACCACTGTCCTCAGTAGTCTACCACTGAGGACAGGGATTGGCTGCATCGGTGACATTCCGCACATCTTGACATCACTGTGCACATTATGGACACTACAGTTATATTTCCTTTGGCTGTACGAAGTCATCAAGAAGTAAGAAAACATCCATGATTACACTTCAAAGGCTTTCGAAGAAAAGCTGTTACTGAAAACCACCTGTAATAACCTTCACATCACACGAACAAAGCGGAGACCTTGATTCATTCGGCAACCATCTCCCTGTGTGTATCTACGAATAGCAAAAAGCAAACACAGCCCAGTACTGTACCTGACAAAGTCTGCAAGTGCAAATCTGATATGATTCAAGGCGGGTAACAATAGTCAACTGTGCTGTAAAAAAAGTGATTTGATACAAGAATGAACTGAGATTCGTAGGTCAAATGTTCAATGAGCCTCACGGTCACATTTGTTAAAGAGGTTGTCTAGGATAAGAAAAACATGTCTGCTTTCTTTCAAAATCAGTGACACATCTACCCATAGGTTGTGTGTTGCTGTGTGGTATTTCAACTCACCCACACTTCACTGTAATTGTGCTGCAATGCCACACACAACCTGTGGACAGGTGTGGCACTGTTCCTGGAAGAAAGCGACCATAATGCTGGACAAAGCTTCTAATGATCCACAAATACATGATTTTACAGTCACACTGAATAATAAATCCAATCCTGACTAAACAGCTTTTAAGGGAAATCAAGGCAAATTGGCAAGGTTTTTTAACTGTTAATGTCCTCACAGTTCTTATTCCAAACATAGGAGCATTTAAAAAACAAAAACAGTTACGTAAATGAATATTTAATTGTGGCACAACTGCTTTAATTAGTAGTTCCCATCCTCATGACTATAGAGGGTCCCCTGCAAACTGTTTCACCCCCTACAACTACTGTAAAAACTCGCTGATACTATCTTCTGGAGAACATCTGCTCATCTTACAAGGAACTCCAGGGTTCCTCAACTTGAAAACAGATGACAAAGCAGAACATGTTTGAAACATCTCAATTCTAGAGAGTTTCCACATCTCGAAGCTGCAACTATCATGCTTCTAAAAACTCTAAGGGCCCCTTTTCACATCTGCGTTTTTGCTTTCCGTCCTATAGTTCCGTCCTCGGGGCTCTAGGACGGAAAGATACTGATCAGGATAATCCTAATGCATCCTGAATGGAGAGAAATCTGTTCAGGATGCATCAGGATGTCTTCCGTTCAGTATGTGAACGTTTTTTGGACGTTGACAAAACCGTAGCATGCTGCGGATTTGTCTTCGTCCAAAAATCCGGAAGATATGCTGTAACGCCAGATCCAGAATTGATGCCCATTGAAGTACATTAATCCGGATCCGGCATTAAGCTAAACGTTGTTTCGGCGCATCGCTGGATCCGACGTTTAGCTTTTGTGAATGGTTACCATGGCAGCCAGGACGCTAAAGTCCCGGCTGCCATGGTAAGTGTAGTGGGGAGGCAGGGGAGAAGTATACTTACCATCCGTGCGGCTCTCGAGTCCCGAGGCGCTCCACAATGACGTCAGAGCGCCCCATGAGCATGGATCACATGATCACATGGATCACGTGATCCATGCGCGTGGGGCGCTCTGACGTCATTGTGGAGCGCCCCGGGAGCCGCACGGACTGTAAGTATCTGCTCCTCTGGCTCCCCACTACTTACTATGGCAACCAGGATTTTAGTAGCGTCCTGGCTGCTATAGACTGATCAGTCTTCAAATGCTTTCAGTTGTCTTGCGTTGTGACGGATCTGGCGGGCATTTCCGGCGACAGAAGTGCACGCTGGATCCTCACAACGTGTGAAAGAGGCCTTACAGGAACAAAGGAAACCTTGATCATTAGGATTTAGGTTAGATGCATTAGGTTTCCAACAATAACCATACATGGAAGCACTTATGTAGGACAAGGTACGCGTATAATGGGGTCCGGAGGAGATCCGTACACATTCCGGCACACGCACGGAGAAACGACCGAACACAAACTACTGCATGCTGCGGTTTTTGTCCGACCAATTCTCTACTTGTCTGCAGGAACGGCCATGCTGGGGTTTCACACTGGAAGTGTGAAAGTAGCCTTACCAATGGATTTACAGAGTCAGAATCCATAGTTGCCAACAATTTGCAGTCAGTCTGTCCAAATTCAGGCTTTCCTGGCTCAAAAATTGGTAGGGTTTATATAGGGCAGGGTCTATTTGTAACTGCAATGTTGGTAAATATGGGAATCATTTCCTCTGGTGGGCTCATAGCATCCCAGTTCTCAACTGTCTGTAGGTGAGTGATGGTGAGAAGATGAAGTGGTCCAAGAAAAAGCAGTCTAAGCAACTACAGAACTATGGGCCTCATGAAACGAGAAGTGGATACCCACCTCTCCTTACTGACTCTGTCATCATATTATCAGCATATATCGGTCCATGTAAGACTGAAGGCCACCAAAAAGGAGCAGGGGCATTTGCTAAGCCACACCAACCCTACTTATCTCCACGGCTAGATGAACATATTTGCATTGTTTTATCTTTTATATAACTAAAGAAAAAAAAAAAGCTGAAAAATAAGAGTTCAAGACACACAAGTGCGTAAAAATAATTTAAAGTACAAGATACGGCAATTTGCATTTTTGAAGGAGAAGGAATATTTCTGTTTCTGAGGCTACCTGCTTGCATCAGCTTAAAACACAGGTATGGCGACTGTGATGAGATAAATTCCCTTGTGCTCACCTTATGTATAATCCCTTCCCCCTTGTGCCCGTGTTGGTGCTTGATTAACCTGTGTTCTTTTTTTAGCAGTTGTTTGTAATTTGTTTGCTTAGTTAATGAAAGGAGCAGCGGAAGAGCAGGGCTATACAGTATACCGCAACCTGGGATGAGAGCAAACCTAATGATATAAAACATGATGCCTACGATAAATGCCCCTGTTCTACTCATGTTAAACACATTCGGATAGTAAATAGTGCAAAATTATTCACAAAAGTTACTGTCCTTTTACACCTGCAGATTAAATGCCCGTAACTAGCACTAGCCAAAGGCTGCCGTTAGTGGGTGAGGCTGTGAACGCTACAACTGCTTCATGAAGACCACAGAATCTATCAACTATTGCATGATGTTTGATATATTTGGTGCATCTTTAAAGGGGTATTCCAGTTTTTGTTTTTTTTTTTACTTGTTTATATGATGCAAAGTCATACAGTTTTCTAATATACATGTATCAGTCCTCTGTATCAATAGCCTAACTGAAATATGGCATCAGTCATTTGACACCCTATACATCACGTAATTTGTCACATTCAGTTGGCAGCAGTGTTGCATGACATACAGGAGCTGGGTCAGCACACAGGACACATTCATGTGATAAATAAATGGGACGAGTGGTGGAATAATGACTTCTATTTACATGGCGGCCTCACTGTAGGTGATGTTGTAAAATGGCTGCCTGTCTGTAGGTGATGTTGTCATGTTATTAATAAAGTTTAGTGTTAAAAAAACAACACACAGAGATCTGCTTCTACATAGACAGTGACAGGGAAATAAAAAAGTGTGTGGAACAGTGCAGGAAGTGAGTGATGTGGGGAAGGCCATAGCCATCCCAGCACAATTATTATAGTTGATGCCAGGAGACTGGCGTAGGTTACACTGGAAATCTTCACCAACTCCCAGATTGGCATAGATTTACATTTGGTGCTCTGACCTGCACAGATGTGCAACAATTTTTAAGTGACCTGCACCTCTTAATAATCATGAAGTATCTGCATTGATTGAGACAAGCATGTAACACACCATGATTATTAAATGCCCTCCTATGTCTTTTTTTTTTTTTTTTTACAAAAACAGTGCATTTTTGTCATGTCTTTTCTTCCAGCGAAAAAACACCCCATTCAGATGTTACATGTCGGCCAATAGGAAATGATAAAACACCCTATGCTGTTTTTTGTGATGTTTGTTAGACCATTTACTTGTGTTTTTTGTTCTTTTGGCATTTCATTTTAAATCACAGCATGCTCTGGGTGTGGTGGTTTTTCAGACATTTTCCAACAGACTTTGACTACATTCACATAAACTTAGGGTGGGTTCACACTAGCGTTATGCATTCCGTTATTTTCCGTTATAACCATGTTTGGAACATGAAAGGTGGAATCTGATTGGTTGCTCTGGGCAACTAAGCCAGTTCTGCTTTACACCGGTTTCATAAATCTCCACCACAATATGGCAGCAGACTCATAGCAGTTACTGTAGGCAGACACTTTCTAATCAGTGTCAAACTTTGTAGGGACACTCCCTATTGACAAAGGCAAAGGTAACATACAGTTGAAAATATAGTCATACACTTCAAGTAGGAATAACAGAGGAACGGCACAACACAGAGCTCTATGAAAGAGCTCCAGAATTGTCATTTCATAGGAAATATACAATTTATTAAAACAGGCTTGTGTTCAGAGTTATGATGCAAAACGTAATAAAATTCTACAATTATTTTTTTACAAAGGGGCAAAAAAAGGTTTAATAAGTTTTGACGATGTCGTTTAGAATTTTTTTTGCCATTAAAGGCGTGTACTATGTTGGCTTTCATGTCACTAAAGCAGCTTTGATGTGGAAAGTCTCTTACATACATCTCCCATTCATCTCACCCCGAATTAGAGTATCCACCTTTTCATTTTTTGCCTCGGCTTTTAGTTTGACAGTGTGACGGATGGTATTAACAGCTGCGGCTGTGCGGCCATAGGAAGCAGAACAATGTGAAAACCGCGACAACAACATTAACATGAGACAACAAGTCGACAAGCAACCCAAGCTTGTGAGCCTAGCCGCACCGCACTGATTGATTCCCGGAGGTTGTGCACAAGGCCCCGCTACGGCAGCAAGTGGCAGCTGTCGTCAAGACGCGTGACACGCAAGAACGCAGCCTTTCCTTCCCTGACTGGGAAATAAGCGGAAATGCCAAGAGCCCTATGGCACGCCACATTCCACCTGCCAGGCTGCAGCAACTTAACACTTCTGTCCCTGGGCTGGTCATACCCTTTGTGAGATATTACAGATCAAAGCACATGTTATTTAACGAAAAATCTAATTTTATACATGGATAGCGCAACCTGCTGTACTATTCTGGTTCTGTACCTTCTCACAATATACAGAGCAGACGACTGAATATATTTTCCTCAACTCCCCTTGACATTCACAGACAAGAGACATCATGTTAAAGGGGTTATCCAACTCTTAACATGCCCCCCCCCCCTTGATATGCCTGG
The DNA here is from genome assembly GCA_033119425.1 of Bufotes viridis. NCBI lineage: Eukaryota > Metazoa > Chordata > Amphibia > Anura > Bufonidae > Bufotes > Bufotes viridis. The sequence goes on along the minus strand of CM065593.1, from coordinate 334,304,478 downwards.
GCCCCTCACAGAGGTTGTACTTACCTCGCTTCCTGCACGGCCTTCTGAAGCCCGCACGGCCGCCGGTGCACCTCCTCGTCGCGTGGATGAAAACATCCGGCCTCCGTGGGTTGGGGCATCAGCAGGTGACACTAGGGAGGTTCGTTCCCGTTGCGGCCTGCTATTGGCTGCCCCGCGCGATAACAATGTGTATGAGATTTTTATGCCACAGTGGAAGTTTTATGTTATGTGTGAATGTGGCCTAAGAATAAAGAATTATGGTTCTGACCAAACATTTATGTGACGGAAACCCATTTAAACTAAAACATTTAAAAACCCGTCTCATACAGATACTTCTAGTGCAAGGCAGGAATATGCACTTAGGCTTGCTTCATTCATAGGTTTGCTTGTTTTTGTTTTTATTGTCACGTGCATCTTTTTTGATTCCTACAGAGATAATGCCAGAAAAAAAAAATATGGCAGCATAAAGAAGCGACAGACACACTGATTTCTGTGTTTCAATTACTGAATACACTTTAATTACTGAAGTCGTCCAAAAAAAAATGCACTGGAAAATAGTATAAATAGCACAAAAAAAAAAAAGAGTTCAAATTAAAATAAAATCATAAAAAATGCGGTGACCATGAAACTGATAAACGAAATGCGGTGAGTGTATACTTAGCACCTTAAAGTCAAGTGAAGGTCTAAAGTCCCTGTCAGTGCTCCGGAATGCACATTACATGACATACATACTTATACTGGAAGTAATTCATGTTCTGCGCGTTCTACTGACTTAGCACAGTAATTACACCACCATATGTGAGATATACATGCATAAAAAAATCATTTACGGATGCTCCATGGACATCTCAAATATCGTTCCAAATGTTTAGTGTAAGTAAAGCTTAAACGAGTTGTTTGGGTGAATAATTTTTTTTTAAACCAGCTCAAGATACTGCCACTTGGCACTCGCTGAATATGTCAAACCTAAAATATAACTTTTATCATATGCTGAGACGCCTCAGGATCTAGGATCATAATAGGTTTGTGGCACTAAAGTTTTTCATACAAGACGGCTATCCAATTGATTTTATACATATAGCTGAGGAACAGTCATAGGGGGTCATTTATTAAGTCCGTCCTTTTAGACCCCTTGCGCTGGCAGTGGATCCGCCGAAGTTATGTAGAGGGCCAGCCTCTAAAACACTTCGGTGGAATCACCGGCAATCCTAAATCTAGATTTAAACCATTTTGTACGCCTAAAACAAGCGTAAGCGGAGAAAAGTGGCAGATTGCGGCACAATCCCGAGCAGCAGCAGGTTGTACTGTCATACATCGTGCTGCTGGTCTGTGGAGAAGGTGCACAGAGGCTGATTCCCGGGTCCTCCCAAACAGACCAGCAGCGCAGTGTGACACAAAGTCAGATGAGTGCAGGACATACCACAGCCATTTCAGGACAGCCACAAAAATCTGGGAATGTCCCGCCAGATCTGGGACAATTTGGAGGTATGTATATGCTATACTAGAGCATATTCCAAAGTATAAGTGGCATGGGACTATACTTGGCCTCGTCCACATTTCCGTGTCAGTGACACGTCCGTGAAAAAAAAGGTACGTATTTCATCCGTGAAGATGTCTGTGAAGGATCCGTGGTTGGCCTGTAGGTGTTTTTTTACCATGTGTGTCATCCGTAATTTACTGACGTTGCTCAGCTTAAAATTTATTCAAAAAAATCTCCTAATAGTCTTCAGTAAAAAACAGACACATCACGGATGCCATCATGTGATTTTCACAGACCCATAAATGGGAGTGCTTGGTCCACATCACGGATCAAAGTAGTTCATGTCTCCATGATTTTTATACTGACCCACTGTCCCCCCTTGGTAATAGTTTATTTCCCGAAGACAAACCTAGAACTAACTCTAAATGATTGCTATGTATGTTGTTATTTAAGTTATGAGTGCACAATGTGGACAGGCAGCAGGGAAAGCAAGTAGGATGCTTGGCTGTAAAGCTAGAGGTATAACCAGTAGGAAGAGAGAGATGGTGATCCCGCTGTATAGAGCATTATTGAGACAACATCTGGAATACTGTGTCCAGTTCTGGAGACCCGCACCTACATAAAGATAAAGATTAAATGGAAGGGGTGCCAAAATGGGCTTAAAAATGGTGGAGGGTCTTAAGCATAAAACATAACAGGATAGACTTTAAGAACCTAATCTGTATAGCCTTGAGGAAAGAAGAGAAGGGGGAGGCATGATCGAAACCTTAAATTATGTCAAAGGTTTAAATAAGATTCAGGAGGGAAGTGTTCTTAATTAGAAGCTAAACAGAATAACACGGGGACACAATCTGACATTAGATGGGTGTAAGATCAGGTGCAACATCAGGAAATATTTTCCTGAAAAAGTGGTTGAAGCTTGGAAAGAAACGTCCAGAAGATGTGGTTGGGAAATCTACAGTAAGTGAATTTAAACATGTTTGGGGTAAACACACAAAAGAAACAAAGAAAATGAAATGATAAGGGCAGACTAGATGGGCCAGGTGGTCTTTTTCTTTCATCAGTCTTCTATGTTTCTAAGTCATAACAGTCACTTAATGCACATTTTCTACAGGGCACTGAAACCTGTGAAAGCATGTCCAGGAGTCCAGTGATGGCAATGAAATGTAGAGACATGTAAAGGCTAGGTAATGGACACCTGACCTGACACACCTTAGCCACAGGCTGTGAGGCTGCATACCAAAGAACCATTCATGTCATCAATGACCCGCAACAAAATACTGGACAAAAGAACAACTCAAATCTGCCCTCAAAATGTAGATGTCTCAGACCTATTCAGGATTAGATCTTGTAAGTATGATTGCTATAACTCGGGTTTTATTAATATAATTACACACTGAAAAGTATCTTATAGGTCATAGTAAAACACCTTAGATAGGTCCTTGAAGTAGGAAATGTAACCTTCAGGAGAAACAAATTCTGAAATGTCTCTATGCAATAATAAATGCAGAAGATACGGTGAAATCTACTGAAATTGCATTGGAATATGATCATCTAGAGCAGTGATCTGCCTGTATGCACAGTATATCATAGAAGCAGAATCTATCATCTGGTTTGGATAAAAAGGTGGTCTTATCAAAGAGGCGGACTTTTGGAGAGAATTCATAAGCCTAATTCATGGGTTGAATTCCTGATCTCATTGTAGACTTCTTATACTCATACAGAAGATAAGATCGGGGTTTCGCATGATCATTATTTGTTGAGCCAGAACGGAGAGGACATGCTGGGCCATCCTTTTGTTGAAGGCTCCACTGCCTGGGGTTAGAAATTAAGTTCTTGCCCATCATTAGGAAATTTTAGTGTATATTTTTTGGGCAGTGGGTTAAACATACACTTCAAATATTTCATTAGTAGGTTTCACGCAGAGCCAAAATCCAAATGTTCCTCACCTGGATAGGTCTTCCACTTCAAAATTCTACTTCTAGCAGAGTGGAAGGCCATATGTTGGGACAAGTAACTAATGCTGTATGAAGCAGACCTCTCCTTGAAAGGGCAGTTGGACAAATGGGGATTTTGTGTTTGTTTGTAACATGCAGGTAGCACAGGGGTCATCAATAGTTTTCCTTCCTTGACTAAAATGATTGTAGGTGAAAGGAGTCAAAATACATTTTGTTGACTATGCAAAACTGCAATTTGATTAGTCAAGGACAGGAAATAATATTGTACTGTACGTTATTTTCTCCATATCATAGGCAAGCACAGGGTCGGCTCTATAATGAAAGGACCACGCCTCAGCTTCCTTAAAGCATGACATGGGGTGAGTGGGAGTGGGGTAAAATGAGGTCATGCCAGATTTTTAGATCTCCAGATATTAGATTGGCTTTGGAATATAATGGTGCTCACTAGAGATAAGCGAATCGAAGCTGACTAAGTGGAATTCGATCTGAATTTCAGGAAAAATTTGATTCGCATCGAAGCCGAATTTCCTCACGCCTCGTGGTAGCGAATCATTGTTTCCTAAAATGGCTGCTGCACGTGTGAGGACATGGGGCAAGGAACTCTGGGAAGGCGGGATCATCCATAATGCAATGGATGCAATTAAAAAAAGTTTCAACAAAAATATCAAGATATTTAAAAAAAATATTTTGCATATATTAGACTTTATGTTAAGTCAAGAGCCCTGAAATATGGCTGGGTCGTCCTAATGATCAAAAATGGCTCCTAAATGCTTCTGCAGTCTCAGTCTGCTGTCCCTAAGGAAATCTGGCCTAGATTCAGGAGGAGCTGGCGTGGCTGTAGTTGGAGCACTCGCCCTGAAAAGGGCGACCCCCAGCCTCAGTAACCTCGGGCCTAGTCTATTAACCCCTCACTAATACTACCTAGATAACCACCCAATGCATTTCGAGAAAGATTATTAAGCCATTATTATGTGCTACTGGGTCACATAACTCTCTTTGTTCTGTTGTTTCCAATATGGCCCTTCCCTCACATTTCGTGGTCTTAACTTACATGGAAACACAATGGTGAAGGAGATGTTTGACCACGCTTACTGTGACGATCGGAACAATAAAATGATTCAGATATACTAAAACACCCTATTAAACTATCAAAATCATTCAAACACACTCTGGTCTGTCCAAGTTATTACCTATGTTATGTGACTGTGCCAAGAATATGAACAATAAATCTGAACTTGTATTCAATAGCAGGAAGAATCTCAGATATATCTATGTATGGATATATCTCAGATCCTTCAAAGTGTGTGAACTTCCTGGAAATCTGACATTGCAAAATAAATCAGACAAAGGCTGATAACTAGTTTTGTAAAGCGGTATGAAAAGGATTGTTCAGGACTATACACTGCTGCTTCCTTCCTGAAACAGCGCCACGCATGTCTGCGGGTTGCATTTCGTACTACAACTCTAATGAAACAACCATGTTTTTCAAATCCTGGAGAATCCTCAACTTGTTTGGTGGTCCAGCTGTTATATATGAACATAGTAGCATCTATCACAGGCCCTACGTCATTCTTGCATCCAGCATCAAACTGGAGTTACTTAAGTGGGCCAACCAGAGATAAATGATTCTGAGGGCCCAGCTTCTGTATATGTAGGAAATGTGTAGATGTTTGTTCAGTTAATTGTTATCATTGCACATGCTGGACATCTGCTTCTGAAGTGGATATAGACTCCAAAGGGCCCGTGTGCCTATTTGCACAGGCTACATGTATAGTATGTCCATCAGTGGTCTGATTGGTTCCAAGGTCAGCTTTAGCTGCTGCTAGACTTTGGTGGCCCTGTTTGATAATTGTACCTATAGGTCAGTGATGGGCAACGTGCGGCTCTCCAGCTGTTGCTAAACTACAACTCCCACCATGCTCTGCAGTAGGCTGATAGCTATAGACAGGCTTTGCATGCTGGGAGTTGTAGTTCTGCAACAGCTGGAGAGCCGCCCGTTGCCCATCACTGCTATAGGTTAAGGCCTGGATTTTTCTCCTGTTTCTACCATGTGATGTCTACCTCCTTTTTCAAAGACAGTTCATAGTATCATGTTGCAAAAACATTATAGGCAGTTACCACCTTTAGTAGTCATTGTGGCCCCCTGGGTCACATCATTTTTTGTGATGTTATTTTCTCCTGTGGGTGCACACATTGTAAACAGTTGCTTGACTTCAGACACATCCAAACATACCTCCTGGCCCTCTTAATTGTAGCAATTGCTTTGTGGTTCCATTCACACACAACATTTAGGTGCCTTTTAGCAATTTCTTCCCAAATTTCTTTAAAACCCAAATTGTTGTGTGTGTATTTTTTCTGTTGTTCTATTGGTATATATGGATATACATGGCATGGGTCTGGAGTACTTTTTTCCAAAAATTAGAATGCTCTCTGTTGGTGTTTTTCATGGCATTTCAAAGGGCTTCTTATTATGCTTTACAACATACAAAGGTGTTCTATGGGGAAAAATCCACTAGTAAAAGCTTGATAAAAACTTTTTTTGTGAAGCTGCAAAACAAAGATACTGTACGTGTGTGTTCCGGAGCGTCCAGCCCATAATAGAACAGTCCTGTCCTTTTCCGTAATGCAGACAAGAATAGGACATGTTCTATATTTTTGCAGACGGCACGGAACAGACATACGGATGTGGGCAGTGGAAAATTAAACACAATATATAAGGCTTCAATCCTTCGAATACCCAACGCTAGAGACAAAAAGCAAAGACTGCTAATTTGTTAACTCTTCTTATCCTTAAGAGAATTTTTGTCCACTTGTCAGTGTCTGGGTATTCCTCAATGTGCCATTAAATGGTTTTGGCCAGCCCTCATTAAAGAAGGAATACTTAGGATTCCAAGGAAATAATGAGAATTCTGCTAAGGGTATTCATTAGCACAGGAGTCTTCTTGGCCAAACACTGCAATTAGACATTTTTGCATTTTCTCCTTGTACTGTAAATCTTGGAGGTGGGGGGTGGGGGTATTATAGACACACCCAGGCGCTGGTATCTCAGAGGGTTGAAAGACACCTCTGTTAGCATAGTTTCCTGGGAATAAGAATGATTTGGTATGTATTCAGTACCAGAACTTTGTCTAATAACGTTTTACATCTAAGTCCTCATTCAGATGGCTGTAACCGGCGCGTTTTAAGATCTACAGTACATTACGTCAATTCAACTGAACCGAACGTAGATCACCAAAGACCGAAGTTCAATATAGCTGAACTGCAGGAGTTCCAGATGTGGCAGCTGTAATACCATGCTACATTACAGCCATCTATATCAACCACAACTATAATTCCTACAAGTTTTTTCATGCAAAGTTTAGCATTTTTGCATTAATTTTAGGAGACATTCTTAATGAATTATTTATCATCAGCCTGACAGTTTTATACCACCTATATGAGAACCTAGTGAAGTAACAATAATGGGCTCATCTGTCCATGCCAAACAGCTCCCTTAAAGGGAAGGTAGCTCTTTAGGGGAATATGTTATTAGAAAATGATTTATTGGTTAAATCACATTTGTATGTTAAACATATTTTTTTTTTAGCTTAAAATATCTACAACCCTTCAGTTTTCACACTAAGCACTACGCCCAATAATATGTTGACACTTCCTTTTTCAGTAGCCATCGCATTATCATTAGAGGCAGGATTACAATGACAGATATCACCTATATATAGAGAACACAGGATCCACCATTCAAAATAGGTGATATCACAGCTAATCTACTCCCTCCTAATCTCTGCTCATGTCACAGAGCATGCCTAGAAAAATCTCCCATAGAAGCCAATGAGCGTTTGCAAAGAACTGGAAATCTTGAAATATTTTAGAAAATAATGAAAAAAAAACACTAAAAAATAACACATTCCTTTTAATCCTCCAATTTGGGGGTGAGAGATTGTAAACTATACTATAATTGTAACTAGCAGCCATGATTTTTATAGAGGGGTACAGCAGCCATTAACATTTATCACCTATCGACAGGAAATGCAATCAGCATTAGATCGGTGATAAATGATAGATTGGGACCCCCACTAATTCCTAGATCAAGGGACACAATAGAATGAGCTGTATGGAGTAATCTGGAGGAGTCCCAGCGGTCAGATGGCCCCAATTTAATCATTATCCTGTGTTAAAAGGGTTTTCCCATTACAAACACTGTGTCTGATCTGCTGGGGTCCAACTGGTGGGACCACACAATAAAGGAGGCCCTGTATTTCTCCGATTGAAAGCAGCTGCCGTCACGTATGCGTGCTTATGCCCCATTTAACTCTATGGGACTGCTGGAGACAGCCAAGTACATGCTCAGTCCCATACAGTTGAACGGGGCAGCAGCGTGCCTATTTAATACACCTTTAGCACAACAATATAAATGAATCAAACAATAAAAGAACCACAATACATACAGTAAATACATACATTTATCAATCAGTGTTAATGGAGTTTTTATTTTTTATTTCTTTGTGTAACGCCCTTAGTATAAAGTATGTAAAAGCCATATGAGTCAAATCCTCTAATCCCTGCATCCGGCGGCCATGTTAGGCGGGTGGCGGAGAAGCTCTCATCCACTTAGACTACATTGCTGTGTTAGGTTTACACATGGCTGCCCGGCAGCAAATAATTTTTCCAGGGTTTAACGCCAGTGTGCAAAGAGTGGAAAGAATATTTTGAACCAAGTATTGCATTTTATTATGGTCTACATCAACCTGTATTGTAATGCATTGGCTGTCAGTCAATAAGGGCTGGATCTCACAGGCTTCCGTAGAAAGCAAGACCCGAGGCCTATGGAAGGCATCGGGCTTGCCTTCTCTGCCATCGGGTCCCTGCCACTGCAGCGTGGGGACCTAAAGGGGAAGCGGAGGGCACCTGTACCCTCCACGAAACCTTTTACAAGGGGTTAATACGCCGGCATCGATGTTTTCACCTATGCCAGCATATGCAGCAGGGGCCCGGCTGTCAACGACTGCCTGGTCCGTGACGCTGGTCGGGTGGTCACAGCTGCTGCACCCGCCCAATCAGCCCGCCGTACATGTACAGCGAGGGTCTTTAAGGGGTTAAAGGCTTCCGTTTTTACTTCTGTCTTATGGATTCCGTTATAACCATGTTATAACGAAAAACAAATGCGGAATCCATAACGGTTATGTGAACCCGCCCTTACAAGGTTGTATGCCACTTTTTTTTTCCTGGAACTCCTGACCAATTTACTGGGGCGGATTTGCTTATCTTTTAGATGCCATAAACTTAGGGGGTAATGTATTAAATGTGCTGCTCCAGAAAAGTGGAGGGGTTTGCGGGTTTGTTTGCCTGTTTTCTTGGTGGAATAGGCATTTGCAGCAAATTTGGGTTTTGTGCCATGCCTGGCAATTTTGCACTTACTAAGGGGTGACCAGAGGTTTTGTAGCCGGGGCTTCATTTTTAGCCAAATTTATGAACACTGCAACTTTTTTCAAAAATTGTACTCCAGTCTAATTGTATGGCCAAATACAGGCGAGCTTGATAAATGTACCCCTGTGTGTAGCTCTGTAGCAAGCATTGGTTGATTTACTTTGTGGCAGAATTTTTTGCCAGAATTGTGGCGCAATTTGGGTGCATAATTATGTATTGTAGGCCCTTTCTTATGAAGTAACGCCACCTGGGTGCGCTCCTATTAGTAGATGTGGGCCTATATCTCCTAATGAAAATTCAGTATACAAAAGTGTAATCTGATGCATCATATAGCTATATATAGGGGAGGGGTGGGCACATATTTCAAAAAGCTCCATTAAGTGTGGGTTCACACATAGGTTTATTTTGTCATTTTTGAGAACTTTAGCTCTTTCGGTGTGCTTTTTTGCAGTGTTTTATGTAGCATGGAAGCCAATTGGAAATTATACAGGACAAACCAGCGTTTTTGGATAGTACATTTTTTCCACCCGTAAGGTACGCTCAAATCGCACCATGCTCTGGGTCTGGCATTTTTTTCCTGTATTGCCTGGTGGTTTGCCAATAAACTTCCATCATTATTTTCTTTTTTTTTTTTTTTTAGCAGCTTCAAAAAATGTATATACAATGTGTGTTGGTGATGTTTGAATGGAATTTTTTGCATGACTTTTTTTTGAACAAATGTTCATTTTTTTCGTCCGTCAGAGCTCTACAGAGGAAGTGACATTACAGGGGGTACATACTTTCCTCTAAAAAAACACCATTAAAAAAGGGCAGATGCTGAAACACACTGGGGAAGATTTATCAAAACTGACGTAAAGGAAAGCTGACCATACCAATCACATTCCACCTTTCATTTTCCAAAGGAGCTGTAAAAAATGAAAGGTGGAATCTGATTGGTTACTAAACCAATTTTCTTTTACATCAGTTTTGATCAATTCTCCCACTATATGGGCAGAAACGCCTTAAAAAACACAAAAAAAAAACTTGATCAAGTCAGGCATTCTTTAAGACCTGTTTTGGGCCCAAAAAACACCAGGACCAAAACTGTTTGTGAACGGGCCCTAAAGGTAGATTTACACGAGGTGATGATCGGTACAATCGAGTGGCAAACAAGTCGTTTCTTGGTGTAGTGAACGTTTCAACAATGACCCTTTATTTAGACGCACCGATTATCGTTCACAAAATCGTAATTTTGATCGCCTACTCCATCCTTTGTAAAGCAGACTGTTGCATTTACACAAAGTGAAATTTGAGTGGCGTGCAGTAAACGATTCCTGTTTACACGTATGAAATCGTTAACGTCCAATAATGATTTTAGTGCCCACAAATGATGGAACCAACAAGAAATCTACTCATTATCGTTCATTGCTTTTACACTGCTTGATGACCGTGCAGTTTCGCTCGAGTTAGGCTACTTTCACATCTGCGTTTCAGCTTTGTCCCCATTCATTGTCAATGGGGACAAAATTGAACAAACTGGAACGGAGTGCATCAGAATGCATTCATCCCGGTTTGTTGTGTTTCCACGCTGGACACAAAACCGCTGAAAGCGCCGTTTTTGTGTGCGTCATGGGATACTGATCAAGACAGATCCAGCATGAAACACATGTGATGGCTGATGCACACGGATCCGCAAAAAAATACGGATGACGTCCGTGTGCATTCCATATTTTGCGGAACGGAACAGCTGGCCCCTGGTAGATCAGTCCCACCCTTGTCCATAATGTAGACAATAATAGCACATGTTCTATTTTTTTGGGCGGAACGGGCATATGGAAACGGAATGCACATGGAGTAACGTCTGTTTTTGCAGACCCATTGAAATGAATGGTTCCACATACAGTCCGCAAAAAAAAAAATCGGAACGGACACGGAAAGAAAATACGTTCGTGTGCATGAGCCCTAAGTCAATGGTGCCGGATCCGTTTTTTCGGGCACGTCTTCATTTTAGGGATAATACATTCTGAATGGAAGCAGACAGTTGTATTATGGACTGGATGCGTTTTTGCCTATCCCTTGCCGGATCCAGCAAAAACATAGATCTGAAAGTGGCCCTAACCATAATTTACATGCTAATCGGCTGGTATAAAGGTATCTTCAGTCTACTCTGAAATGGATTCATACCTTTCCCAATGGAGGCTACATCATTGGTTTACCTTGAAGAATAACAAAAGATAAAAGGGCTAACAACACACTGATGTATTTTACAATGGAAAAAGCTCAGTGCATTACGGCCATAATCGTGTCTGGACAGAGCACATTGCTGCCCCCAGGGGACTATAATGTCTGCCCCTTGAGAATGGCCAGGTACAGAAATCCATGACCTGAGGGTTGATTAATCCTAAATAAGGCACACGGAGCCACTGCAAGGAGGCGTGGGCCGGGCGCAGGAGGCACACAGCAATTAACATTCCATCCACCTGTTCTTGGCCTGGGGATATATTTGGTTGATGTACAAAATACACTACTTCCAGCTAATGGATCCAAATCTCTGAACTGATCCTGAACTTTTCCAGATCCAAACCCAAATCCCATTGCAATAAGGAAAGCAATTATTTTCTGTACGCAGATTTAGTTTTATACGTCCCGTCTTATGTCCAATTTTTAATATAAAAGATATGAAAAGAGGTACGGTCTTAGCATGAGTCTTCTCATGGATGTCAGTGATACCCTTTACATGCACAGACTCTATTCCTCACTGCTTTACAATCAGGGGACGCACATCGCTCCTCGTCCCTGCGCACATTGATTAATATTTCCCAGCATGCTAGGGAACCACAATACAATTTAATAATGTGTTACCGGCTCGTTATCGGGTGAACAGATCTGAGTCCATCACGTCACATTCTCTATACTGTAACTACAGGCCTAGGCACTGTGTATAGAGATGTAGCAGAGCTGAGTCTATAAAGTAATAGAACTCAGGGTGACAATGGCTGGGTTTACATATTCAGGTTTTTAGATGCAGTTTTTAAAGCCAGAACCAGGGGTGGAAAGGATAAAAGAGGAGAGGTAATATCTGTTCTTTATATGTTCTTCCCCTGTATATACACCCAGTGTGCAGCCACTACATATTGATGCCTTATCCTTAGGATAGATCATCAATGTCTGACCGGCGGGGGTGCCGGGAGACAAACCCCCACCGATCAGGTATTGATGACCTATCCCGAGAGGATAGGTCATCAATATGTACTGGCTGCACAATCCCTTCAACTGTGATTTTACACAGGACTGCAGGTTAACCCCATCACTGGCATAATTAAAAGGGCTAAATTACACGTGTGGCTGCACTGACTACAGTAACGCCCATGACAATACTACATTACTCAGAGAACTAGTGGATAGCCACAAATCCCCCCTCAATGCTACTACTAATGTTATAGAAGGAAACCTGATCCTGTATTGATAAGTCTCCGGTTTTCTGTATAGCAAAGCAATAATCAATAAGCACTCTTCACAGTACAGTCGTATAGGACGTCCTGTCCATGTCTACTAAGTGTACTCTTAAGTGACTGCGCTGGCTATTGACACAAGACTATGGGTTACATCAATCATCAAAGCCCAGACAAACGTCATTATTACTATTATCAGTGCTGCATTATTATAATATGCTTTATTTGCCTTTTTCTTTTAAATTGCTGACACATCCCGGGGTACTTTACATAGAGTGCGCTCACATTGATCGTCAATCGATAATATTACTATTATTACACTCTAATAATACACGAGATGATGAAAAAAATGGAACGTTCATTTATTAACCATACATATTCCGTGGTGCTGCACAGAAATGTGTTAGAAATGTTATTGCTAATAAAAAAAAGGTGAATAAATACATTCATGCCTAATAATAATATTGATAATATGTATAATAATTATTATTATTATTATATAGTGGCTATAGTGGTAATATAGATATTATAATAATATGATAAAAGTAGTAGTAATAATAATAAAAATATAATAGTGGTTATAGTGATAATGATGATATTAGAAATGATATTATAAAAGTAGTAATAATAAAAACAATATAATATAATACTGATGGTATAGACAATGTTAGAAAAGTAGTAATAGTAATAATAACATTATAGTAGTGGTAATAATACAGTATAATAATAGTACTTGTAGCACTGATAGTATAACTATATTAATATCACTAGTAGCAGTGACACATCCCAGTGAATGACACTACAAAACCATAAAATATCACAGTAACAAAACAATAGAGTAATACTAGTGGTGCTGATGATAAAAGTAGTATAACCATATTGTAAAGTATAATAATAGAATAAGTGATGTTAATAGTAATCATACTAGTCGGATTATAATACCCTCACTAGTACCAATGACATAGCCCAGTGAATCCTACTATAATACTAAACTGTCATAGTAAGAAAACAATAGAATAATGATAATAGTAGTAGTATAGTTGTAGTACTAGTAATAAAAGTGGAAGAATAGAATGATACCAGCTCTAAGGATGCCTACAGTGTAATAACATCACTGGGAGCAATGACACATCCCAGCGAATCCTGCAGAAGGCACAGGATGAGATGGATGTATGGAGGGAGCAGCAGCCTTCCAGGGTGGCCAGCAGCAGTCCTTGCAGGATAATTCATTTACATAATAATCACATGGGCAGGAAGAGCTCTCTACTGTACAGCTGGGTGACAACTTCTGCTTGGCTTTTGCACCCATCCCTGGTAATCTAATTGAATAGTAATTATTGTGGAGGGAGCATGGAAAAAGCTATGTGATAATGGATTTAATTCTCCATGTAAGCTTACAGCTGAATGTGATGTTAGAGAAGCTTCTCTGCTCATATCCACACTACTGTCTGGGATGCCTTCCAGGTCCATGATATAACTATTAGTCTATGTGTTAACCTCAGTTCCAGCTTTACATTGACAGGTATACAAGGTATTCCATGTCCAGGTCTAGCTCCTCAGGTAAGTTTACTGAGGCTTCTTGGTCAAGGGTTCATTTGGATTGAATGATACTAATGAATTCTCCCAAGGAGTTGGTGACTCTTGGATGAGACTCCAGAAGTCAATGCTTTCCTACTACAGAAGCAGATAAGAGGGTCAGGTACTTACAGTGCTTGTCCAGGAGGTCTATAGAACTGCCTAGGTCTGTAGATCAATTCTGGGGTAAAGTCCACAAACTGTTCTGCTCTAGCCCTGGTGCTTAGTCCAATTAAAGACCCAGCTCATGTTGCTTTTGTGGGAGGCACAAAATGAGGGGGAGTCCGCCCCCCAGCTGCTGTTCTATGCCAGGCTGATCTATAAAGATGAGAAATGTAAGAGGGAGGCTTTGGTTGGTCCAGAGGGGAAGGAAGAGAAGAACATTAATTACCTGCTGAGGCTTGTGTGACTGCAAACCCTCCGAGGTTTTAGGACGTGCGATCTCTGATCAGCAGCTCAGGACTGGTCTGAAGGTAACCACTCCCTAGGAATGAGCAGGCAGCAGCTGCCTTCAACCCTTACTGAGCTGGGAGGTCTCTCTCTCTTATCAGCCACCACCAATTGGTCATCCAAGTTTTTCATGGAATTCCATGTTCCCTCCAAGACTGAGACTCCTGTGCATGATTACAAAGAAGGCTTCAGACACCAACCATAAAGTCTTTGACACTCTTGAAGCCCAGCCCTTTAGACTCCTGGTGGACACCAACTGGGACTCAACATCTTCAGGTTACTGGCTATGACCTTCAAAACAAGGTTTCTTGCTACAGTCAGTTCAAGACCAGGTTAGAAGTAGTCAAAAACACCTGCTCAAATCAAGAGAAGTAATTGTAGTTCATAGAAGTTTTCAAGAACCCAACACAATGAGCCATGCATCCAATCTCCTTGGTAGACCCATCATGACTTCTTCCTTCATCAGGTATCCAGACCCTTGGATCACTCCAGAATAGTCATTCCACCATAAGAAACTTTATAACATCAAGCTCAAGTCTTGCCAAACTCTTGTGTTCTCTTCAGTCTGTGCTCCTAGCTGATGGAGGCTTCAAAGTGCAATACTGTCAGGCAGAAATCACAAGCTCCTCTCCACCTGGTAATAAATACCCAGCGCAGGTGGAAGCTTTACCATGTAATCATTATGATAGGGACAGCAGGGGACTCGTCACTAGAAGGATGGCAGGCTAGAAGATTCTCCTGTCTGTAGTCACTCCCTGCTCTGAACCTCCCACAGTAACTCGCTGAGAAGTCATTGTAAGGCCGGAGTCATGTCGCCACCTAGTGGTCGTCAGGAGAACTTTTCTGGTTAAAATAAATACACCAAACAATGTCATCTCAGATCGTTGAAAAGCTATAAGAATAAGGGCTCATGCACAAACAAATGTCATAGCATTGTGTAGGGATATGCACTTCTGTGAAGCTCTATATGGTATCGTTTCTTTTGATCATATGATGTTCAGTACAGGTATGAGTTCTGAAGTATTTCAAAGCCAGTTATCTCTTTCAGCAGTTTTAGTGAGAAAATCAGTTACGTATACACAGTTACATATACACAATCAGTTACGTATACACAATCAGTTACGTATGCACAATCAGTTACGTATACACAATCAGTTACATATACACAATCAGTTACGTATACACAATAAGTTATATATACACAATCGGTTACGTATATACAATCAGTTACCTATACACAATCAGTTACATATACACAATCAGTTACATATACACAATCAGTTACATATACACAATCAGTTACATATACACAATCAGTTACGTATACACAATCAGTTACGTATACACAATCAGTTACATATACACAATCAGTTACGTATACACAGTTACATATACACAATCAGCTGCATATACACAATCAGTTACGTATACACAATCAGTTACGTATATACAATCAGTTACATATACACAATCAGTTACCTATACACAATCAGTTACATATACACAATCAGTTACGTATACACAATCAGTTACGTATACACAATCAGCTACATATACACAATCAGTTACGTATACACAGCTACATATACACAATCAGCTGCATATACACAATCAGTTACATATACACAATCAGTTACGTATACACAATCAGTTACGTATACACAATCAGTTACGTATACACAATCAGTTACATATACACAATCAGTTACGTATACACAATCAGTTACGTATACACAATCAGTTACGTATACACAATCAGTTACCTATACACAATCAGTTACGTATACACAATCAGTTACCTATACACAATCAGTTACCTATACACAATCAGTTACCTATACACAATCAGTTACGTATACACAATCAGTTACGTATACACAATCAGTTACGTATACACAATCAGTTACGTATACACAATCAGTTACATATACACAATCAGTTACATATACACAATCAGTTACATATACACAATCAGTTACGTATACACAATCAGTTACATATACACAATCAGTTACCTATACACAATCAGTTACGTATACACAATCAGTTACATATACACAATCAGTTACGTATACACAATCAGTTACATATACACAATCAGTTACGTATACACAATCAGTTACGTATACACAATCAGTTACCTATACACAATCAGTTACATATACACAATCAGTTACGTATACACAATCAGTTACATATACACAATCAGTTACCTATACACAATCAGTTACATATACACAATCAGTTACATATACACAATCAGTTACCTATACACAATCAGTTACGTATATACAATCAGTTACGTATACACAATCAGTTACCTATACACAATCAGTTACGTATACACAATCAGTTACCTATACACAATCAGTTACCTATACACAATCAGTTACGTATACACAATCAGTTACATATACACAATCAGTTACGTATACACAATCAGTTACCTATACACAACCAGTTACCTATACACAATCAGTTACCTATACACAATCAGTTACGTATACACAATCAGTTACGTATACACAATCAGTTACGTATATACAATCAGTTACGTATACACAATCAGTTACGTATACACAATCAGTTACCTATACACAATCAGTTACGTATACACAATCAGTTACGTATACACAATCAGTTACGTATATACAATCAGTTACCTATACACAATCAGTTACCTATACACAATCAGTTACCTATACACAATCAGTTACCTATACACAATCAGTTACCTATACACAATCAGTTACCTATACACAATCAGTTACGTATACACAATCAGTTACATATACACAATCAGTTACGTATATACAATCAGTTACGTATACACAATCAGTTACCTATACACAATCAGTTACCTATACACAATCAGTTACGTATACACAATCAGTTACGTATACACAATCAGTTACCTATACACAATCAGTTACGTATACACAATCAGTTACGTATACACAATCAGTTACATATACACAATCAGTTACATATACACAATCAGTTACGTATATACAATCAGTTACGTATATACAATCAGTTACGTATACACAATCAGTTACCTATACACAATCAGTTACCTATACACAATCAGTTACCTATACACAATCAGTTACGTATACACAATCAGTTACGTATACACAATCAGTTACCTATACACAATCAGTTACCTATACACACATTTCTGTTAGGAGAAAACTGCAACCAGAAAGCATTACTTGGAGAATATCACGAGAAACCCTTAAAGAATAAAAGTACTGTCATAGTGTTGCTCCCATAATATGTGCACAATGCCACATATTCACACTGATAAGAGTAAGATGGTATTTTTTTCTTTTTGCCATGGTTTGATTCTTTGGGATAGAGCCCACTTTGCCACCTATCTTAAGTTCTGTACCACAAGGACACATATTCTGAACCGGTATCCATAGGCAATGGGACAGGAACGTCCTTATTAATAATTTCATAGAAAACACATGAAGGCAGGGCCAAGATAAGTAGTTGAGGCCAGCAGTATCACATTGCGGCACATTATACCACCCCAGCAGAGCCAAATACCATAACAAAATACTGCCCCAGCAGCACAATATGCCTCTTCAAAAACTGCCCCTCTGTGGTGGCCTGAGCCAGCTTCCACGTTCTTCTGTCCTCCTACTCCAGTTGCCTCAGGATGGCAATACAGTTGAATTCAGGAGTCAGGAGGGGGACATCACATCATTACTTACCTGGCTTGGGGCCATAAGGAAGGCTTAGGTGGCTCACTGGGCGTCGGCCCACCAGGAAGTTTCCCTATAGGGTCTATGGCCAGTCCACACCCGGTTTCAAGTGAACAGTCAGTTCTAGTCGTAAGCATACAAATTAATGGCCTATTGCTGACTCCATATACAGGCCTACAAAATCATGGCAATAATCAGATTGTTACTCATTGAAGAACTGCCTCGTTTTACCATGTAGTACAAACCATCCTACTGCCCTAACATGTAACTCTCTAACTGTTGTGGAACTAAAACCCTCAACACACTGTGCGTTGTAGATGTGCCGCATGAGAAGATCTACACGTTGAAGACCACTTTTCTATTATATTCGTAACGTAAGGCTATTATCGCCTCTGTCTTACATTTTAACATATTTGACTGGAAAAATGAGGGAAGACGCCATTATAAATCAGTGGGGACCATTGGTCCAGCAGCTGCGCTTGCTCTGTCCATCCATGCAGGCTGCGACCTGCTTGCCAACAAGGACCCTCCTCCTTCACCTCCTCTGCTGTAGGGTGTGCGAAGATTCCTCCAGCTCTTAAAGGGCCACACTGCACACGTACCCTAATCTTGACCACCCTGGGGTACTTAAGGTAACTTCCCCTGTGGGAAGGTGCCTGAGCAATAAGTTCAAAAGCTAGCAAAGTTCTTGCAAAGGTGTGCAATCTCTGTTTTCTGCCTGTGTCCTGACTTTCTGCCCATTTACTGGATCCTGACTCTGATCTGTGCCTGATCTCTGTATTGACCATTTGCTGCCTCACCTGCCCTCACACCATTTACAGTCTAGCATGTACTCTGCCTGCCCTGATTTCGGCTTGTACCTGGCTACAATTTTGCCTGACCCCTCAGTTCTCTGCATCTGACCACTGTGGGTCACCTGGTAATCATACAGAGATTACTCCAAGAGGTACTGGTCTGGTGGTTGCCCTACTGGGAAGTCCAGATCCGTGAATAGGGGTTAAAGGTGAAAACCAAGGGTAATGCCCTTAGGAGTAGGTTTAAGTGAAATCAATTGGCTGACACCATGGTTCCACACCCACTGCTGTAACACCTGCCACCCCCATTCCGGCCCTGCCCAATTCCCCACTGGTCTCTATTTCCCGGTCCTGTCTCTACACACAGTAAACACCTGCTCAGCCAATCACTGGTAGAGGTGGGTGCCCATTGCAGCCAGTGATCACCGTATAGAAGATTTTCTTAAAACCCATGATAACTTGTGGTCATAGAAAGCCTGATTGTGAGAATGGTGCCTGTCTTCTACACTGACACCTTCTGACATGAAAAGCCAGGACACAACATAACCCAAGTTGCAGCCATAGGATATCTATTGGTCACTATATTATTAGACGTAGCACTGTTATATTAGTGTGACCTACAGTCAGCGATCATAAAGCATTCCCCAGGAAATCCGAGCCTGATCTCAAACTTTTACAGTGTACGATAAGTCATCCTTTACAGTGTTCTCCACAGGACATTAATCCGGGTCTAAAGATAATTGTTTTCAGAAACCTGTTGCTT
Source organism: Bufotes viridis (assembly GCA_033119425.1). Classification (NCBI taxonomy): domain Eukaryota; kingdom Metazoa; phylum Chordata; class Amphibia; order Anura; family Bufonidae; genus Bufotes; species Bufotes viridis. Next base: position 334,284,890 of record CM065593.1, on the reverse strand, counting down.
CTTACAAAAACACAGACGTGACCTCCCCAGAGGCCCAGATAAGGTCACCAATGTATGTCCTTTCTAAAAAAAAAGAAAAAAAAACATATGTCCCTTTTGTTTCCCTTCACAGAGGTCAGGGTACGAGAGAAAAAAAAAAACAGGTTGACCATCATGTCATTGTCTTTCAGTGTATAATTTGCAGTTCTTAGGGTATGTTGGCGTGGGTCAGGGGCACGACTCATTATATTGGGATCTTAAACATTGCTTTTTAAAGGCTGATGCAGAAGAACTCAGGCTATGCGTTTGACCCCCATGCTATCTGCTTCCTTGCACACTATGGGTTAAATGGTCACGTTGAGGTCTCAATACCAGGGAAGCCTGACCAGGCTATGTACATGACAGCTGCTCTAACAGCAGATACTCCAAATACTTCAACTTCCACAAGCTACTTTTAACTTATGGTCCCTGGCTTGACATCAGCTCCCTCTTGTGGTAAAACTTAGGTAGTACACCTCACAAACTGGCTATTTAAAAAAAAATAAAACCATTGGGAGATTTCACAAGCAAACAAGTTTCAATAATTGCTGATTCAGTTCAGGAAAAATATTTTTATCAGCATCTGGAGCTGTATATCCCCTGGTCAGTAAGGTAAAGGTGAAATTAAATATGTGCTCTTACCGCAGGCAACCCACTTGAATTGCTCATTTAAGTTTCAGCACCTTGGACAAGAGCACTGGAAGAATGATCATAGATGCAGGGACTACTGAAATGCAGATGACAGGTAGATCTCAATATCCCCAGATCAGCAATGTAGAGAAATCCGCAGCACTCCTCCAATTCAGACAGTGGTGTTTTATTTAGTAGTTAGGAAGCATTAATAGTGACATTTCGACCCTCAGGTCTTTATCAAGCTTTTGGGGATGAGCCCCATTAGATGGTTTAGATCTGCGGCATACACAACTGTAAATCTGTGGTGCCTGATACTTCTGCTGCAAATTCAGTAATTAATATATCTGCTGTATGGACAAACCCCTATAAGGGATCTAATCTCTGAACATATTATGGAACGCTACATTTAAGAAATCTACTCCTCAAGTAAAAATAAGGGGTTAACTAGATAGATAGATAGATGATGATTATCGGTGATGATTATGATCCCAAGATGAAAATGGTTGGGCTAATGATAACCCCATCCATAAGATGGCATTCCTGGTAGAGTTAGATAGATAGATAGATAGATAGATAGATAGATAGATAGATAGATAGATAGATAGATATAATAGGTAGACAGATAATACATAGATACAGTATCTTACAAAAGTAAGTACACCCCTCACATTTTTGTAAATATTTTATTCTATCTTTTCATAGGACAACACTGAAGATATGACACTTTGATACAACGTAAAGTAGTCAGTGTACAGCTTGTATAACAGTGTAAATTTGGTGTGCCCTCAAAATAACTAAACACACAGTATTTTGTGTTTCCACAATTATTTTCCAGCTCTGTCTTAACTCTCGTGGGCATGGAGTTCACTAGAGCCTCACGGGTTGCCACTGGTATCCTTTTCCACTCCTCCATGACGACATCATGAAGCTGGTGGATGTTAGAGATATTGTGCTCCTCCACCTCCCATTTGAGGATGCCCCACAGATGCTCAATAGGGTTTAGGTCTGGAGAAATGCTGGGCCAGTCTGGCACATTTACCCTCAGTTTTTTTTGCAAGGCATTGGTTGTCCAAGAGGTGATTTTGGGGTGATTATCATGTAGGGATACTGCCCTCCGGTCCAGCTTCTGAAGGAAGGGTATCATGCTCTGCTTCAGTATGTCACGGTACATGGTGGCATTCATAGATCCCCCAATGACCTGTAGCCCCCTATAGCCGGCAGCATTCATGCAGCCCCAAACCATGACACTCCCGCCAGTCTGACTCAAGGCAAGGCACACCTGTCTTTGTACTCCTCATCTGGTTGCCGCTACACACGCTTGACACCATCTGAACCAAATAAGTTTACCTTGGTCTCATCAGACCACAGGACATGGTTTACAGTAATCCATGTACTTAGTCTGCTTTTCTTCAGCAAACAGTTTGTGGGGTCTCTTGTGTGTCTTCTCTATAAAAGGCTTCCTTTTGGGACGACAGCCATGCAGACCAATTTGATGCAGTGTGCGGCGTATGGTCTGAGCACTGACAGGCTGACCCCCCCCACCCCCCACCCCTTTAACCTCTGCAGCAATGCTGGCAGCACTAATACAACATCTGGATAAGATGCTGGGCACGTGCACTCAACTTCTTTGTTCAACCATGGCAAGGCCTGTTCTGAGTAACCTGTCTGGTTAAACCGCTGTATGGTCTTGGCCACCGTGCTGCAGCTCAGTTTCAGGGTGTTGGCAATTTTATGTTCAATTCTTTTTTTCATATCCTCAGAAAGTCCTTTGCCATGAGGTGCCATGTTGAACTTCCAGTGACCAGTATGAGAGAGTGTGAGAGCAATAACACCAAGTATAACACACCTACTCGCAATTCATACCTGAGACCTTCTAACACCAATGAGTCACATAACACTGGGGAGGGAAAATGGCTAATTGGGCACAATTTGGCCATTTTTACTTAGGGGTGTACTTACTTTTGTTGCCAGCGGTTTAGACATTAATGGCTGTGAGTTATTTTGAGGGCACACCACATTCACACTGTTATACAAGCTGTACACTGACTACTTTACGTTGTATCAAAGTGTCAGATCTTCAGTGTTGTACCATGAAAAGATAGAATAAAATATTTACAAAAATGTGAGGGGTGTACTTACTTTTGTGAGATACTGTAGATAGATAGACAGATAATAGAGAGATAGATAGATAGATAGATAGATAGATAGATAGATAGATAGATAGATCGATAGATAGATAGATAGATAGATAGATAGATAATAGAGATAATAGATACAAGAGCAAAGAAAACAGCAGCACATTCAACACTGATGAGTTTGGGTGCAATCCCTCTGGGAAGATTGATGATGGGTGATTCCTCCACTAATACATCCAAAATCAAATGATGAGGCAGCGCTCCATATAAGGGTGTTGACCTGTTGAGGGCAGCATAAAATAGTGACAGAAATGCTGATTTAAGCGATGTGTCACTCATGAGCTAAAAGTATGTGGTTGCTGAGAACCAGCATCATAATCATTGCAGCACAGGCCTTGAAAAGAGTCAAATCTACCTGAGAAGAGTCCTGGTTATTATGATCTCCTGCTCTCCTGCCCATCTGCTGATGATTGGCAGTTCTCTCCTAGAGAGAAAGGGAGAAAACTAGGTAGAAGCCTGTCAGTCATCAGCAGGGGAGAGCAGGAATTCATGACTAACCAGGACTCTTCTCAGGTGGCCATGACTCTTTTCCAGGCCTAGTCTGCAAGGATTGTGATGTTGGTTCTCGGCAACCACTTACTTTTAACTTATAAATGACCGACCGCTGAAATCAGCTCACCTGTCTCTACTTTATTCTGCCGTTAGAATAGGTAGCATAAAGTTGATGACAGGTTCCCTTTAAATACCCTAATTTTATAATTCAATTGGTGACATGATCAATAATTACAAGATAAATTACATAAAATTGTGCATTTTTTTGTGTAGCTAAACATGATTCATATAAATGAACACGATTGGAATATTATATTTCATATAATTGATAATCATAAATCAAGGTATATAAAAAAGTTACCACCGTGTCTTTGATTGTATAAAGTGCAAAAGTGTAATGTGACCGGTGCATTATGGGTTAACGAACCCATTGTTATAACATAGAATTACTCAGCGTCACACAGCCTCAGTTGTGTATATATCAATACAATATACCCAGGCATGGGATTCAGTCACTTCCCTCCAGCTCTCCAGATCCGGTGGTAAACCGGCTGAGTCCCGATCCGGGGCTCTGGTGGGGGCAGGGCATTGCTTCCATTGCTTCGCGGCCACTGATAGTTTAGCTCCTTAGTTGGGTGGTATGTATGTGTAGTGTATATATGGTGTCTTTATGTATGTGTACCATGTATATGGTGTATTTATGTGTATGTGTGTGTGTTGCATATATATGATGTCGCCACGTGTCTACCGTTGAGTAGGAAACCTGTTGTTAAAAATTTGAATCCCACCCCTGAATATACATTGCAGCAGCTCACTATTGGTGGCTCCTGTGGATAGATGGTGTTTCCTTGTGGCCAGTGCATACATAATGACTCTGAGCCGCCCCATGTGGAGCGTCGCGCACCAGATCACTGCATTCTGCATCAGCAGGGTATGCAGTGATGTCAGGTGCAGCAATGTCATTAAGGGGCAGAGGGGACCAGGTCATGTGATCACACGTATGCGCCAGCTGTAAAAGCCCATCAGGGTAGTAACATAAAAGCGATCACCCTAGTGACTAGTAAAATTAACCGATCGCCACTGGAAAAAGATTAATCCCTAGCAGGGGGTCCCCCAGAGATAGGACATCTAGAAAACACTCATTAGGGGAAAAAAAATCTTTAGATACAGAGGAGTAAGGTGTCACCCCCTCCTTTCTGCATCCATTAATAACAAGGTGCAGCAGGACAGGGGGCCAGGGTCAGTGGTCACATCGAATCCCTCCATTATGCATTCAGGCAATGGGACACAGTTAATGGTCAATCCAAACCAATGCTCACGTTGTACACTCAGGATACTACACATTTATTTACAAAAAGGTCACATAGACCTACTAAATCCTTTTAGGGGTTACAACATAGATATTAAAATGTAACCTTTATTATATTTTTATAAAAGCTGATACATTTATTTATACACCCAGTCCCATTAAAATTATCAGGGAAGGATATTCCACTCAATACTGAATGTGTGTAATCCTCTTTTACTTGGAGGTACTGCTTATGGCTGCAGTTCACTTTGCTGTGTTATAATGTGTGCATCTGCCATAGGTTAATGCATATGTTTTTCTACATTCCTATCAGGAATCCAGCTCATTCGTTGCTCAACGTTGTGCTTGACGGCAACCTACAACTTTGTTGACACACTGGAATGTGTAGCCAATTGCTCACTCTTTGAAGCTTCTTGGCAGTCAGATTCTGATTGTAAGTCAGTGTTGCAACAATGTGATTGTATAATAGAGCAGATTTCTATTTGCTCCTACTGCACTTATATTATGGCGCTGGAACCACTTGACTAATTCCTATATTTGTGCACACATGCTTTTTCACACTATGGCTCATGAAAGAGAAAATAGATTCCTACAAAATTACCAGGGAATGGTTTCCCTTTTTTATCATAACGGGGGCGCCCACTGCTCACCCCTCTTTCCTATGAGCCATATCACGCCAACTTTCTCAGCCACGCAGATACACGCTGTTCAGCGCTTACCAACCACACATTCATTCATACAACTGTATGCCTCCGATTCGGTCCCTGTCTAAAAGCCAGGAGGCACTAACCCTCCCTGCTTCTGGGTTAACTATATATCTTCTGGGTCATGCGTTGTGTCAATGTGATTCTAATGTTCTGGATTTGTTATTTCCTGAATTTTTGGAACTCGAGCTTTGTTGTTTATGTATCCTAGGACAACTTGTGAACCTGTCCAAAAATATTTTTCATCTATTTTCAATTCCAATTCTTCTTTCAAAAACTTGCTTACTGATGCTGAAACAATGGCTGCTGTCAGTTCAAGTCTTGTTATTGTATGAATACTGGTAGGTGCAACTCTCGCCTTCCCCATAACCAGGGCAGAGTATATATATATTCCCACCTTGGCCTCAAATATTCAGGTATGGGCTTGTCCCATCCCAACTTCTGTCTGCATAATTCTTGTAGCATCTCTCTTGCTCTGAAGATTACTGTGGCCAAGAATCCCAATGGATCATATATAGAAGCCACTGCGGAAAGAATGGTACGTCTAGTTGCAACTTTCTCTTCAATAGATACTTCAAAGAAGTACTTGTCGTTCTCTACATTCCATCCCAATCCAAGTACCTTCTGAACTGAAAGATGATCATAATTGAGATCTACATTCTTTATTGTTGATACACGTTCAGAGTTACTGATGGATTCCAGTACCTCTCTGTTGTTAGAGATGAATTTGTGAAGGCGCATGTTTCCTCTTGCGCATAACTCTTGGCTTTCTTTCACTAGTTTGATTGCAGATTCTGTGGACTTTAGACTTATAAGACCATTATCTACATAAACGTTTTTCTTCAAAAAGTTTGCTGATGATGGACAATCCTTTTAATTCTGATTGGCCAGGTACTTCATACCATAATTGGCGCAACCTGGAGACGATGCTGCTTCAAAAAAGTGTACTTTCATTCTGTATTCTGCTGGCTCTGTATTTGTATCTCCGTCCTCTCACCACAGGAACCTCAGGAAGTCTCTATCTTCATTCTTCACATGAAACTGGCAGAACATCTTTTCAACGTCACACATGACCGCTACTTTCTGAATCTACAGAGTACTCCAGACAGAGTGTTTGTAAGATCTGGTCTTTTTAATAGATAATTGTTCAATGCAACACCATCTTACTTTGCTGAGCAATAAAATACTACTCTAATCTTATCTGGTTTCTTTGAGTGGTAAATACCTTGATGTGGAATGTACCTGTACCACACTACTTCTTTAGGTTGATTATTAACTTTCTCTGCATGTCCTTCTTCGAGGATGCCTTCCATGAATTTCAAATAATCATTCTTGAGTTTGGGATCTCTTCCCATCCTTTTCTTCAAACATTTCAATCTTGCAAGATTTCTGTTATTTCACAGACAAGGTCGTTCTCTAAAAGGTAAGGGCATTTCAAGATGACCTTGTTGATTCTGCTGAATACTTTCTTCTAGAGTGTGTACGAACTTTATGTCTTCTTGGGATATACTCTTTTCTTTACAACTTATGTCTGCAAAGTCGGATTCAAAGATCTTGATTACTTTTGCTGGACTCACAGTTGGCAACTCTTGGACAGATATTCGATGACACAATCCTGTCACCTGTCTTGAGCTTGCAATCTGCTGTTTTCCACCAACAACTCCCCATCCTAGATCCGTTTGAACAGCGTAGGGTTCACCCTTTCCTCCTGTGATTACCTTTCATGGTACCAAGGCTTTGGGTCAATTGTAGCCTATCAACAGTCCAACACCAAACTCCTTCAGCGGGGACATTTCATGAGATATGACAGATAGGTGCTCCCATTTATTGGCTGTTTCACAGGTAGGTATGCCATCTCAATATAGAGGTATATCGTCTTTTATATAAGCTGGAGGAAGAGCTAATGTGCAGTTTGAATGAAGTCCTCTAACTCTGAGTCCTTTGACCCTTTGACTGTCTCTCCCCGTCATTGTGGTGAGTTTGAGCTTCATTGGTTCTGTAGCCACTTGTAATTTCTTGCAGATTTCTTGATCAATGAAGGTGACATCACTCTGGGCATCCAGTAGAGCATAAGCGTATACCTTCTTGGTCCTCCTTTTAAGATTTAAAAAGCACACTGGTACAACCATTGATGTGCCGTTACTTTCTCCATCCCTCACTCTGCAAGAGAATACCAATACTTTCTTTTCTTCCTCAGTATCTTTAGGTATTGAGGATATATCTTTTTTTGGACGTTCTTCATGTAGTGGTGTAGGATGGTGTCCTTTGCAAATGCTGCATGTGGCCTTTTTCTTACACTCCTTAGTAACATGGCCTTTTCTTAGACATCCGAAACACAGTTGGTTATCAATTACAACTCTTTTCTTTTCTTCTGGGGACTTCTCTTTCAATTGTTGGCACTTGTGTATGGAGTGGTTCTCTCCACAGAACATACACTTGAAGGTAGTCTGAAGATTTGTCGGCTCTGTCTCTCTACTGATCCCAGTAGTGACTGTGAACTTGCTCTCGTAGGTGTCTAGACCTTTAGCTGCTGAGTTAGTTGCAAAGCTAGTTGCTCTTGTGTGTCTTATCTCTCTTGTGGGCCTTTCTTCTAAGGATTTTAAGATGTAAGATGCTGTTACACAGGATTACATGCTATCCGTGCTTCGTTAATGACGAACTCAGAGAACTCTTTAAAACTTTGGAAGTCCTTACCTAGATCTAACTGTTCAGTCACATAGCGATTACATCTAGAAGCCACTTCTTCAGGTAGCTTAGCTAGCATCCTGTGGTTTTCTAGATAGTCGTTCAGTACTTGTAGTCTCGAGCATGTAGGATGGCATTGCTGTACTATTTCTATATCTAAAAGCTCTTTGTACTATTTATCTTTAAAAGCTCTTTGTACTAAGAAAGGATGACCATATCTTGCATTACATTTTTCTCAAGCTTGCTTGTAGGCTCCATATTTTCTATAGAAGTTACCTTCAAGAACTTTCTTTGCTTCCCCACCAACATATCTCTGAAAGTAGAATTACTTGTCGACTGGACTGAAGCAATGATGCTCAATGATCATTTGAAGCTTGCCTTCCACTCTATGAACTTTAGTATGTCTCCTGAAAATATTCCGGGAATGGGCAGTCTAGCTAGGACTGTTCTCTGTTGTCTTGCTAGGGACAATAGTCTCTCACTCTCCTGAGCATTGCCGTGACATCTAGGAATAGAATCATTCGGTTCTATTTTCTCACTTAGTTCTGAATTAGGTGAGCCCCTTTATTTATTTTTTCTGGTAGAGATAGAGAGCAAATTCCAACACCTTTTTCCTAACACTGGACTAGGCTTTTGTTTTTCTGAGCAACTTATTTTTTCACTAAATGCTGGAGATTCCCTTCCATCCTCCTGGGCATATAAAGGAGTCTGTTTCTTCACTTAGTACAGATTTGAACCTATGACTACTCTGATTCATATCCTCTTCATGTATTCTGAGTCTGGCTTCTATGATCTTAACTTCTTTCTGCCTTTCCAGACTTTTCATTTGTTGGCGCTGTGCCTCCATTTCAGCCTCCATTTCGCCTTCCATTTCATGGCGCCGTGCATCCCTTTCGGCTATCAGTTGGCACTGCGCCTCTATGGCAGCTTCCATCTCAATTTCTGCCCTCTTGGCAGCAAGTTGTTCAGCTAATTCCTTTCTTTCAGCTGAAATACTTGAGGACTCTGATATGTGGCTGGCACTTCTGCTAGCGACGGAAGTTCCACTTGAGATTGTGGTTTCACCTACGGACCTAGCATAGTCTCATAAAAAGCTCATTCATTCTTTTTCTTGCTTTTACTTCATCATAGTTTGCTGCAGATAATAGATCTTTGATGAGGTTTGTTAAATCTTTGGTGACCGCAGCACATGTGTCTATGTTCCTTACAATATCCTGGGAAGGTGTTGTAAACTACCGCAGGTTAAAATATGCTGCCATAAGCTCTGATTCAGATTCTTCTACCGTCTCTACTATATCAATCAAGTTCCTTTTTATACGTTCTTGTTTTAACTTTCCACGAATGCCTTTAATGTATAATTTCCACCTCTCATACATTAGGGTGAACCTTTCTCTTTCAATGCTACTTCTTGCTCCAAATTTTCCAGCATCTTTGAGGTTGGTTTCCTGGCACTTGATCAACGTCTTAGTTAATTTGCTTGGGCTATATTTGTTTGCGGCAAGACTAGTGCTGCATTAGAATCTACTAACTCAGACAGGTTGCCTTGCTCTTCACCTTCTATCCTATCTATCTTTGTACCCTCTAACAGTGGCATGGTAATACTAGGCTCAGACATTTTACTTTAAATGCTATAACAATCAATACGAATATTAAAGAACCTTTCACTTTAAACGCAATATTAATAAATGCAGAAATAAATAACGTTTACTTTAAATGTAACAGCGATAAATGCAGGCGATAAATGACTATCACGTTAAATACTTTAGAGTTCGTGTCCTACAAACTGTCCTTTGTTTTACTTTAAAGTCTTTTATTTCTGAATACGAAAATGTCTATTAATGCCAAAGCCTATATTCAATGATAAGTAATGAAAAAGAAAGCTCTGACCTTATTCTGAAAAGCGGAATACTGTGATCTGTAGGTTGCTGGAACAAATGTTAGTCTTAAAAGGAGACTTGTCCTTTCTTGATGTGATGCGATGCTCTGCGCTGACTTACGATGCTCTGCATGGATACGCTGCTTGCGATGTTCTGCTTTTTGCTGACTTGCGATGCGCTGGCTTGGATACGCTGCTGCAGGCTTTGGGCCCAGTGGCGGGAAACTAGCTGGCTGCAGTACGTGGCCTCTTCATTGGTAGCTGTGCGGGCACTCTAGCTCTGGACTCTGGCCTCCCACCATGCTGCTCTTTCTCTCTTTAGGGATCGCGGGAGGGTTGGCGCTCTTTCTCGGACTATCTTGCCTTTGCCGTTCTGCCACTTTAAAGGGTCTGCTGCAGTTTGACTAATACACACGTTCTATGGCCTTGATACTAACTCCGCTAAGGTGTCTTTGCTTGCTCACTCAGGGAACCGTTTCTGCACGGTGGTATATGCTCTTCGCCCTCTGAGGGTAATAGTTCCACTGTGGCAGGCACAACACAATAAAGTGCCTTTTGCACTGTGGCATTAGAAGAATTTTGATATCTCTAACTTTTTAGTCCAACCAGACATGGGCGTCCGCACCCTACCCCCTAGCTCTGAGGCCTACAGTGCTAGGCCCACTTGTCAGACTCAGAAGTTAGAAGTTGAACCGTGAGTTTAATAATTGCACTGGCAGGCTGGCGGCATTTTAATCATTCAGCTCTGCTACATCGTCAGCAGTTGGGACATCACATCATGGTCCATGATGTGACGTCCCACCCGCTGACGATGTAGCAGAGCTGAATGATTAAAATGCTGCCAGCCTGCCAGTGACGTATTGATTTGTAGCACTAGCATGTGTAGACAGGGGGTCAGTAGGCATCAAGATGGGGCCAAGAAATGTCAACCCCTCAGCTCTGCTACATCTGATGTAAGTGGACAACAGAGGCAGTGCACAGGTTAACAGCATAAGCAGGGTTGCAGTAGTATTATACAGCCTATATGATGTACCCTCAGTGTCTGTGTATTCCCCTGTATAACTAAGGGGTATCACACTATACAGAGGCTGGGTAATATAATGAGAAGGGCTATATACTATACATGGTAACTGAGGGATTCAGGCTAAATTATACAGGGGGTAAAAGTACTTTTACCCCTGTATAATTTACCCTGATCCCTTTGTTATATTACCCCATATAATGTGCCCTGATAGCTCTCCTCATTACCCCCTCTATAATGTGTACACTGATAACCCTTAGGTATAATACTGCTTTGGGCACTTGAAGCAGCAGAGCTCGGCACTTGGGAGCTGTTTTCCAGCAGAATAAAAGTGCTTTTCCTGGACATGGAATACAGCCACAAAGTTCGCATAGGTTTGCTTGGGATATGTATGCAATCTTCTATGGGGCAGTGCTCTTAGTTATATTGGTGAAAAATAGATGACAGACTCCCTTTAAGATAACTTCTTTATTAACTTCAACTTTTCTTCATACTGTATATAACACTGCCACTAGTCCGCGGTAGTGGAATCCATAATGGGATGCGGCGATTACCCAAACCCGAACGCTGAACTAATTTTTGAAGTTCGCTCATCTCTAATAATATGCCTTTAAGCGTCAGTAAAATGAATGTAAGGTAAGCTCAATGACATAGCATAGTTGTCAACAGAAAGCATAGAGTTAAACTGTTGTTACTGCCCAGGAATCTTGACCGATCACAGCCAGCCTCACATTGAGCAGGAGTCTTGACCAATCACAGCCAGCCTTACACTGAGCCTGTATGGGAAATCCCCTAGTTGAAATCATTATTTACCAGAGAGAGAAGCTGAACAGACACACAGTTCCAGTCAGAGTTCAGTTTTATGGAAGCAAAGAGGCCAAAATAGGTATTTTAGAACAGTTATATGATGGTCCTATTGTTAGTATTGTGATCAGAACTGTATACTGAACCAGTTATGTATGTCTATTTACAGTTCCACCAAACTGCGTAAATCCTTATGCAATCTGGAAACTGCTCAAAGCAATTATATAGAACAAACTGCTCAAAGCAATTGTATAGAGCAAACTGCAAACCAAGTAGAGCAAGTAGAACTATTGGTTGAACCTCAGATATAAATCTCAGAGAGATCATAAAGTGCTTAAAAACCTTAAAGTGAGAGTACAGATACTGAAGAGAGAAATATATGCACCATTTTATATTGAATGACAAGATTGAACAGTTAAACCACCATTTTGTGATACTTTATTCAACACGTGTTTTGTAAATGGACTATCTGCTGCGTAAGTGGCAGTGTTCAGTGTTCCGTTCTGACATCAGTGGCTTCTACTATGTGCAAAATTCCAATGCTGTTTATGGAGGTCTGTTGTTTGTGTATATATAAAAGGTCACAGACTGTCCTAAAACAGGCTGAAATCTGCTCATTATATTTCAGGACATTGCGGTAGTATTTAGTAATAATGATGGAAATCTATCTATGTATCTCTCTGTCTATTTATCTGTCAATCTATCTGTCTATCTATTGTATGCTATATGATACACACATACATACATTGCTAATACACACATTGCCCATACATACAGTATATACATATTAGAGGCATATATATGCTAAACACACATGTATATACAACATGATTATACACACACTCATATATATACACACATCACACACACTACCTCATATATACACACATTACACACACTCATATATACACACATTATCCAATCCAGTGCTGAGCCACGCCCCCTGCACGGATCACATGACGGTGACGTCACCCCAGGTCCTTCGGCTTTTCCAAAGTTCGGGTTCGTGGAGGCCGCCCCTTATGGATTCCATATGCCGGGATAGTCCGCAGTAGTGGGATCCATAACGGGATGCTGCGATTACCCCAACCCGAACGCCGAACTAATTTTTGAAGTTCGCTCATCTCTACATATTATCTTTCTGCTTTTGTGAACACAATATATAACTGTTATATGACATCCAAAAACATGAAGTTACTGTAAATAACTCGTTTTCTGTCTTTAACATATAAACATATGGACTGTATTAAGGTTATTGGCAGGTCTAGCTATATACACATATAAGCCATGTTAGCAACCTAGGACAGGTCTCAGCTGGCCAGCTACACTTGTGGATTTTTTTATATTAATTTTTAATTATATAAACAATATGGACTAATAATGGTCTTTAGTGCAATGAGTGGAGCTTGACTTCAACAACAGCAATGAGTTCAGTCACGCCCTCATTGCACTAAATTTGCATATTAAGAACAAATATCACAACTCGAGAATGGAGCCTCGGATTAACAAAACAAAAAAAAAACTGTGTTTTAAATCAGATGAACCACAGCTATATGTCTATGCAAACGCTAAATGGGGAGGTCACTGGTGACACATTACCTTTAGGCCTCATGCACACGGCCGATGTTGTGGTCCGCGTCCGAGCTGCATATTTTGCGGCTCGGGCGCGGACCCATTCACGTCAATGGGGCCGCAAAAGATGCGGACAGCACTCCGTGTGCTCTCTGCATCCGTTGCTCTGTTCCGTGCCCCCGCAAAAAAATAGAACATGTCCTATTCTTGTCCGTTTTGCGGACAATAATATGCATTTCTACAATGGGCCGCGTTCCGTTCCCCAAATTGCGGAACGGAACGCGGGGCTGCTTTCGTGTTTTGCGAATCCGCGGTTTGCGGACCACAAAACACCAACGGTCATGTGCATAAGGCCTAAATGTGTAAGCATGTATGCATTGTGTGCGTATACTGTATGTGCGTGTAATGTGTGTATATATGAGTGTGTGTAATGTGTGTATATATGAGGTAGTGTGTGTGATGTGTGTATATATATGAGTGTGTGTGTAATCATGTTGTATATACATGTGTGTTTAGCATATATATGCCTCTAATATGTATATAATGTATGTATGGGCAATGTGTGTATAAGCAATGTATGTATGTGTGTATCATATAGCATACAATAGATAGACAGATAGATTGACAGATAGATAGACAGAGAGATACATAGATAGATTTCCATCATTATTACTAAATACTACCGCAATGTCCTGAAATATAATGAGCAGATTTCAGGCTGTTTTAGGACAGTCTGTGACCTTTTCTATATACACAAACAACAGACCTCCATAAACAGCATTGGAATTTTGCACATAGTAGAAGCCACTGATGTCAGAAAACATCCTCCTTCTCAGAGTATGTAGCTAAGGGTACTTTCACACTTGCGTTGGTGCGGATCTCTCTGTTTATTTGTACAGACGGATCCGCACCTCTAATGCAAACGTTTGTATCCGTTCAGAACGGATCCGTTTGCATTAGCTTTAAAGAAAAATGACGGATCCGTTTGGAATTACATTGAAAGTCAATGGGGAACGGATCCGTTTTCAAATACACCATATTGTGTCTTTGAAAACGGATCCGTCCCTATTGACTTACATTGTAAGCCCTGAAACGGATCTCACAAACGGAATCCAAAACGCTAGTGTGAAAGTACCCTAAAATGTTTATAATCCAATCCTCCACGTGCTCAAAAGCATTTTGGGACCTTGTCCCTTTTCAGTAAGCCGCTTACTGAAAAGGGACAAGGTCCCAAAATTCTTTTGAGCACGTGGAGGATTGGATTATAAATCTAACTCAATATAGCACCGACACTCGGCTCAAATATAGAGATAACATCTTCAACTGGAACACTCCGATAAAGAAGAAAACAGCTTCACCCAAGCAGCTGGCAGAACTCTAACCTCGTGACCCACGCACGTCCATCAAGTCTAACAGTAGACGCGCGGTCCGCGCGCATGATCCACGAGGACGCCAAAGCCGACTGACCCCTGCTACAAGGAGAACACCACCAGCAGCCGCACAGTAAACAATACCAGCAGACGGGCACTTTATCTAGTTCCTGCCAGCCTTTGTGTCTGTGTCATAGCTTCCTTCCAACTAACTGCCTTTACGTTCCGAGAAAACTTGGCAGCCTCTGCTCTCCTGCTGAGCCTTTTTGGGTCCAGCACTTCTACCCGGAACCGGATGTTGGTGGCTGAATCGGGACGCCGTACAATCTGCACGGTGTGTGAGATCTCCCATGCGGTCCATGTCGGGATAAGAAGTTGTGTCCATGATCACTCTGAGACCAGAGATTGAATGTGAACTTCGTCTCTAGGACCACTCTGAGACAAGGAATTTGATTGCTGTGGATTGCTGTTCCTTTCTAGCGCGGTACCATCTCTTTTATCTTTCAATACATACGGAAGGGACAGAGCCCGTTCCTTTAGGTTACCGCCGCTCTCTCCGGTGTGTACGCGGACAAATATTGTTGTGAATCACAGCTGTTTCTTGACCCTAAAATGTTACTTCCGCTAAAAATCTCTAGTTATTAGTTCATAGCCGAGCAGACACAGAAAGGGAAGACTAGCACAGAGTCGCGTGGCATTAATCATTATATATTACTTCCCCATTCACACAGCTTTTCATTGTTGTAGTGCAGGTTACCTGCTCTGCACAATCACCGTTGGCAGCGTCTGACAATGGTTTGATATTTTACGGTGCTGGTGATTTTATAAAGATCAGTTTCCCAGACTTAGAACGTATTCGCAATTTATGTAAAGATTGTGCGGGCATTCTCTGTTCTGTAGTAATCATAAATATCCGCATTTTATAGACCATGCCACAATAGTTTTTCTTATAGAATTTGTGAAAAAATACCTGAATTTGGAGGAACATAGGCTTATATACTTCTCTGTGGTAAGGATCCATAATACGGCCGCGTGCATGAGGCTGTACTGTATGGAAAAGTCATGTACATTTAGATCTCTCCGCATTCAGTTCTCTGTGGATAAGCCACCCATGGCTGCATACGTAGAGAATTGTGTACGTGGTCCATCCATACACTTCATACACGTGGGGAAGCATGTCTATAGCAAAACGCTGCATACTGCTCCATATAGAGCTGGTTATGAGACCTTGGCTTGGTGAAAAGTCTTATAATATAATTAGCTACCTTGTTGTTACTGTGCATGCACCCAAATTGAGGCACACTGTCAACACGCTAATACAGGGCCAGATAGGAGGATGTGATGCCTGGTTCTGTCAGTTAGGGTTCATGCACACTACCGTTGGATGTTTTGCGGTCTATAAACTGCGGATCCGCAAAACACAGATGCCGACTGTGTGGATTCTGTACTTTGCGGAACGGGACAGCTAGCACCTGATAGAACAGTCCTATGCTTGTCCGTAATGCGGAAAATAATAAGACGTTCTATTTTTTTGTGGAATGGACGTACCGAAATGGAATGCACGCAGAGTAATTTTTCGGCCCTATTGAAGTGAATGGTTCCACATACAGGATGGAAAAAATGTGCAAAAAAAACAGAATGGACACGGAAAAAAATATGTTCGTGTGCATGAGCTCTTAAAGGGATTTTCCAAGAATTAGATATTAATCATCAATAGAGATGAGCAAAGTTTTGAAAAACTCGATTCAGCAACTTCGCTGAAGTTAGCCAAAGTTAGCCAAATTCAATTAGTTCCTATTGAATTCATCACGAATTGCTACAATTGAGGTATACCTGTACGTCACGGTGGCTGAGGGAATATATAGAGCGGGATGCTGCAGTGAGCCCGCTCCACAGCAGACACCTGTCGCAGTGTCCGCCTTCGGATCAGAGCTCCCGCCTGGCCACTTCTGAAGCTTTCCAGGTCTGCCATTCACCCTAATACATCTCTATTAGGGTGAATGGGACAAAAATATGCTACAACCTGGGATCAAAAGATCCCAGGTTGTAGCATATTTTACATATAAAAATATATAAACAATAAAAAAAATAAAGATATCAGGTCTCGCTGTGTCCAAAAAACTCTGAACTATTAAAAAAATTTTTAAATTTATTGTGAGTTGAACGCTATAACGGAAAAAATAAATTTAAAACACACGTTTCACAGTTTTTTAGTCACCTTCCCCAACTAAAAAATTAAATAACGGTCATCAAAAAGTCACAAAAATGGTACTAATAAAAACTAAAAAGCCCCATTGTGAGAATGGCAGTAGAGGGAGCAGGCGGGTGACTTCAGGTGGGTGGCAGCATCAGAATGGTGGCAGCAGCACGTGGCCAGAAGTAACGGCCCACTTTGCAGAATATTTTGGTGTGGCAGCACACTACAGTGGGATCATTAGTGGCAGAATGATCTATTCTATTGCATCAGGCAGCGGTGTCTGGAAATCCTGGTTGATCCATGTCTGATTCATCTTTATGAAGGTTAGTCTCTCAACATTTTGGGAGGAAAGGCAAATTCTCTTAGAGGTAACTATGCCCCCCACCACACTGAACACCCTCTCTGATGCCACACCACTGGCCGGCCAGGAAATGATAGCCATGGCAAACTGGGCCAGTTGCGGCCACGCTCTAAGTTTGCATGCTCAGTAGTTCAGGGGATCTTGGATCATGGGTGAAAGAGTGCAGTTCATGTATGCCACCACCTGCTGGTTGAGGTTCTGCTGGATGTCCCACTGCTATTGCTGGGTGGTTTCTTCAGAAGGTGGCTAAAGAAAACTGCTCATCAGGACTTAAGTTGCTGCCTGCATATGGATTTGGTACTGCTCCAGCCCCCACCCCAACCCCCACCAGTCATTGCAGTAGAGCGTGAGTACCAAGGGTCCCCCTGGTCAGACCTTTGTGAGGACGGCAGATGGCGCTCATAGGCAATGACCAACCGGCTATACAGTATGTCTCATTAGTAGTCCATTTTTGCATTCCTTTCAGAAGATCAAAAAAATGCCCCCATTTTTGACTAGTAGCGATTGTCTAACCATGTGGGTAGCCAGTAGTCATCCCTCTGCTGAATCCTGACAATGTAACTGTCACTACAGAAACAAGAAAGCATGCATTTGGCCATTTGCACAAGGGACTCAGAGGGCCCCCCTATCTCCATCTCCACTGCATATTGACACTGTCTATCGGGATCATCTGTATCATGTTTGTCCTCGTCCTCTAGCTGCTCATGCTCCTCCTGCTTCTCTCCTGTTGCTTGGGCAGATAAACCACCTAGTTGTGCATAAAATTCCTAGGCGTTTATGTCTTCCTTCTCATCCTCCTCCTCCTTAGGGCTCAAGTGGCCGTGAGATGTAGGCGCCATGTCCTCTGTCCCCTGGCCAATCAGATTTCTCTGCATCCCCTTCAGGATGTGAAGGAGTGGAATGACATAATTCATCCTGTAGTTCTGCCAACTGACAAACAGAGTGGCCTCCTGAAAGGGCCTAAGCAAATGGCACGTGTCACGCATGACCTGCTACTGGCTAACGGTAAGTTACACCCGGTGGGGGGGGAACCTGTCCGTGGCAGCGTTAAGAAATCGTTGACCACCTTCCTCTGCTCGTACAGGCCGTCTAACATATGGAGCATGGAGTTCCAACGGCTGGAAATGTCGCATATCAGGAAATGTTGGGGAAGAGTATTTTGCCTTTGCAGCTCAAGGAGGGCATATTTTGTACGGTAAAAGTGTGGCTGAAGTGCATGTACAGTTTCCTGGACATTTTTAACAGCTCTTGGAGTTCAGTGGAAGACTTGAGGAACCAGGCAACAATTAGATTGAAGATGTTCCCCATGCAGAGCACATGATTTAGCCCTCCCTGATGCAGGATAGACAAAATGTTCTTTCCGTTATCAGTAACCATGGTTCCTATCTCCAGTCGGAGACAACAAGTGTTTAATTTCTTTATTGATGATGCCAAACAGTTCCTCCCTGGTGTGGCTTTGTTCACCAGGCTGACCAGGTGCAGAACCACGTGACAATGCCTAGCTTTGCATAGGTGATATGCTGGAGGACCACTGTGAACTGTGCCTAGAGAGGAGGGTGGAGGATGAAAAGGCAGAGGAGGACATTAGCGCAGAAATCCCAGCACTACAACACGGAGGCAGCATTGCCATCACCTGGGCAAGCTGCTGGTGTGCCTGGCCTGAAACGACTTTTACCCAGTGGGCTGTGAACAACATATATTGTCCTTGACCATAGTAACAATACTGGCCTGCCTTCTGCTCAACGTACATGTGTAGGGCTGGTACAGCTTTTTTGGAAAAGTAATGTTGGCTTGGGACTCTCCACCTTGGGTAGGGACAAACCATCAAAGAGTCAACTACATGGAAAGTGAGGAACAATAGTACCAGCCGCTTGACCAAGTGCACTTTCAGCTTCTGCGCCACTGGATGAGTGCACACATATTGTTGTCTTCTTGCAGTTGCCTCAGTGATCGATTGCTGTCGAAACAAGGGACCAGGAGTAGCAGGTGGAGGAGCATCAGGATCAATAGGATGACATTGAAGTTGATAGGAACGAGCGACCGCTTCCTTCTGCTGACATTGACGAACCCTGACTGCTTGAGAGGGGGTGCAGGCTGGTGGGAGATGCAGCAGTTGCTGCCTGAGGCTTTAAGACTAAATGAGTGGCATAGTTTTCCAACGCCACTTCATGGTGATGCTCCATGTGATGACTGTCTCTTGCACACATCCATGACCTCTTGCAACATGTGCTCCCACCCGACTGTCATCATCAGTAGTTGCACACCTAAAGGAGTCCGCAGCAGACCTCTTCTCCAAGTCTTGGCTGGCCAGTAACTACTGACTGTCCTCACAAAGCTCATTGTGGCTGAAAAACGGAGCAGAGTCGGCGGCTATCATTACTTGGCTAGCAAAAGGAGCAGCAAAGGCAAGAGGCAGGTTCATGACAGGTGAGGACATAGATGCAGTTCCTGGGCCATGCCAACTAAGTGTGGTGTCAGAATTACCCACCGATTCCTGGCTGTGTGTATCTGTTGTCAATGGAGATGATGTTGAAGATCGAGTCATCCATTTCAGTACAGCTGGATTGTTGGTCAAAACTCGACCACTGGATGACAGTGGCAGCTCTGGCCTGTTGCTACAGCTGCTACCACCTCCCCTTCTTCTCTTGCTACTTGTACCGATACAGCAGAATTTTTGCCACTACTCGTTCCTTTGGAGGCCTAGGTAACTAACTGTCTGTTGGCCATAGTTTACAGTAACTGTATCACTGAAAATAACAGATTTAGGGCTCATTCAGACGACCGTGTGCTGTCCGCAAAAATGCGGATCCGTTTTTCTGCGGACAGTTCAGCATGTCCGCAAAAAAACGGATTGCATTCCGTTTTTTTGCTGATCCATAGACTACAATAGGGTCATGTCCTGATTTTTACTGACAAGTATAGGACGTGTTTCATTTTTTTTGCTGAGCTGTGCAATGGAAGAAAAGAGACCCATAGAAGTGAATGGGACAGCATCTAATCCGCAAAAAAACGGATCCTTTTTTTGCGGACAACATACGGT
Organism: Bufotes viridis; assembly: GCA_033119425.1. NCBI lineage: Eukaryota > Metazoa > Chordata > Amphibia > Anura > Bufonidae > Bufotes > Bufotes viridis. The sequence continues at coordinate 334,264,613 of CM065593.1, read as the reverse complement.
CGTGTGAATGGAGCCTAACTCTGAATATTGGTGCACTAGAATGTGATGCACATGGCGATACACTCTCCCTGCACTCTCCATCTTTAATATTGTCCTATTAACACTTCGTTGAAACACTGTCCCTAGCGCATGAGCTCTTACCACGTCTCTCTCTATGCTCAGCTCACAGGACAATGGACGAGACCGCGTGGAATGAGGGTTTTATAGGGCTGTGACTTTACATGGGATAGCTATCTGTGGATTGGCTGGCTGCACTGCATTATGGGTGATCTCGGGTTCCTGGGCTTCTTACTTTCACTTTGTAACACGTGCAAACTGATTTGTTACCACAAATCAAAGTTTTCCTAAAATTCAAACTAAATTCCACTTCAAATGCTTTGCTTCGCTCAACACTAGCTTTGAATGACATAAATAGAAACTAGTGACTGGCTCCAAGGGCAGCCAAATGTTTTTTTTCCTGAACATTTGGGGCCCATTATGGTATCAGAGCCTGTGCTCACTGGAAGATCCTCTGGTACTCTGGTGGCCAGTCCGACCCTGGCCTTGTTTAATACATGACAATATCCTGCCAGCCTTAGAAGCAGCTTTTTGACATTGCATGCCGTTATTTAGTCTATGATCTACAAGTACTCCCAAACCCTTCTCTATAGGTGACTCTCCCAGCTTAATTAGCCAAAGGACAAATGATGCATGTAAATTATTTGTACCCAGATACATAACCTTACATTTATCAACATTAAATCTCATTTGCCAAGTAAAGGTTGAAATGCTCAGAAAGTCCAAGTAAGCTTGTAATTTATGAATCTGTTTAATTAATCTACCCACCCAATGTGGACTTATTTCCTGCTGGCATTGGGTGGGTAGAATCAAAATATAGTTCTCTGTGGAACTAAATCAGGAAAACGTTTATTTTTTACATAAGTAATACACAGTTATATAACAGTAATATAGTGCAGTGCAATCTGTAAACCTGATGTTTAAGTACAGCCGAACTCCTCATTTTAAGGTTTTATGTTGTATTTATATATTCCATTTTATCTTTTTATACACTGATGTGGTTACTTATTGCTGAATACATGATATATGTCTTACTTACCTGCATGCTTTTTTCAATGGGGAGCAGACTAAGGCTACTTTCACACTGGCGTTTTTGGATCCGCTTGTGAGATCCGTTTCAGGGCTCTCACAAGCGGTCCAAAACGGATCAGTTTTGCCCCAATGCATTCTGAATGGATAAGGATCCGTTCAGAATGCATCAGTTTGGCTCCGTTCAGTCTCCATTCCGCTCTGGAGGCGGACACCAAAACGCTGCTTGCAGCGTTTTGGTGTCCGTCTGATGGAACTGAGCCAAACGGAGCCATCCTGACATACAATGTAAGTCAATGGGGATGGATCCGTTTTCAATGACACAATATGACACAACAGAAAACGGATCCATTCCCCATTGACTTTCAATGGTGTTCAAGACGGATCCGTTTTGCCTATGTTCATGATAATACAAACGGATCCGTTCTGAACGGATGCATGCGGATGTATTATCAGTGCGGATCCGTCTGTGCAGATACATGACGGATCCGCACAAGACGCCAGTGTGAAAGTAGCCCAAGCCACTAACAAGCCCCGCTGGGGTTTCTTATCTTCCATGTCAACAAATGATCAAGCATGTTCAGGATTTTTTTTTCCCCCTAAAGTGAGGAAAATTGGATTCTACATGGCAGGGGTCTTTTTGCCCTCCAGTAGATCAACTTGCAGGATAACAGGCCGAACTGGATGGACAGATGTCTTTTTTCAGCCTTATAAACTATGTTACTATGTTACAGGGCTGGAGCGCTGCATTAGCCTGACGTTGTTGGTCATGGGAGGAAACCTTTACATCTTAGGGGGTGGAACACAGCACTGGGTGGCGGGCTCTGCCACTTTCAAAACCTAAGCCCACCCCCGTTGGCTACTTTGGAGCCACCATCTGTAGGATTAAAATTGCTTTTTCAGGACAATCCAAAAATTGCCAAATGACACAAAGGTACGTCTGGAATACATCTGCAACAATCTGCTGGCCAGTACTAATGGTTTAATAGGTGAAAAATAGGTGACAGACTCCCTTTAAATAACTTTGTATTGCCAGTTTTATACAGCTCAAAACTAGAGCAACATGTTACATGTGAGTGGGGCATACGTTGACAGGCGGCTAAACTGCCTCCTAGAAACTCATTGACACAGGAGTAACATCCACCTCAACTTTGATTGTAAGGATACAGTAAAACTGAGGAATAGAACGAGAATGGTTCATTTAAAACCATTAAAAGTTATGTTTTAGATGTTCCACCCCCGTTTTTGGTTTAAGACTAATGTGTTGGAGGCTTTAGCTGGCACCGATACATGGTTCAGTAAAGTGTGGTAAATTTCTAGAAAGCTATGCAAACATAAACATGTGCATAACTGCAGGATACATTCAGTATACCATATCAATATACATGAATAATCCTGCAATGCTAAATAATAACCTAAACATACTAGCGATGCCACATTAAATCTGGGTCTGGAGGATGTCCTTGAGTTGGTCTTGCAACATTGTACCACAATTCCAGAGCCTGCTAAATCTTCCTGAAGGTCTTTTGCTTTTTCACTCTAAAATTGTTCAAAACCAAAATTATTCACTGACATTGCTAAAAATGTTGAAAAGCTTGTTTCATCTTTAACTTTTTGCCTTTTGGAGATCATGTCATCTTCAACTTCAACAGTAATTTGGACCAGTGTTGTCCAAACTTTTTCTTGCTACAGTATGTGCACAGATATCTTTGTGCAAAAAATATATTTTAAAAAAAATTCCAAAAGTTTCTGGTTTGAAATGCTTTGAAAATGTTTAAATCTTCCATAAATGGTGTATCCTGGACTGCAGACTGCTGCTGATATCTGACCTCAGGGCAGGTGTTGTAAGTGATGTTCTTCAATGCAATTAATTTTTGTTTCAGATACATTAAAATATTTTATATGGCTCCACAACCCTTTTAAAGTCAAAATGTGTCAAGGTCGCCTTGTGGTAAATACAACAAGCAACTAAGGAGGCAGCACAGGCATTGGACAGCAGGGAACAGTCATTGCCAGCCAGTGAATTATGTGGCAGATTTACAGCTGTAAGTGGTGCCTGATGGCTCGTGAACTTGTTTATAGAACACAGAGTATACGTTATAACCTGTACTTTAAAGGGCATCTGTCAGCAGATTTGTACCTATGACACTGCCGACCTGTTCCATGTGCACTTGGCAGCTGAAGAGATCTGTGTTGGTCCCATGTTCATATGTGCCTGCATTGCTGAGAAAAATGAAGTTTTAACATATGCAAATTATCCTCTAGGAGCAACGGGGGCGTTGCTGTTACACCTGGAGGCTTTGCTTTCTCTGCAACCGACGCACCCTCTCCACTTTGATTCACAGGACCAGCCAGGTGTGATATTTTTACAGCCTGGCCCTGTCAAAGTGCAAAAATTGTCATACTCTTACTCCATTAAAGGAGTGGTGTAGAAAATGGAGTGACATCTCAAGGCAGCCATCACTAATGGAACAGGCTTAGTGTGTGATCCCACTTCATATTCTTTACATGGCACCGCAATGTAACTACAAAAGGTTCTCCGGTTGTATGTTCTTTTTATTTAGCCTTTTTAGTCATGAAGAATAAATGGGATTTGTTGGTAATAATGTTACATTTATACAGAGAGCTTTAGTTACATAAAACTGGAAACCCCCTTTTGAAAGCACCCCTGGTTGGAGTTTATATTTCTAATGAAATCTATGTGATAAAATGTATTAAATTAAAATTAATTAACTTCTGGCTGTACTTCTGACTGTGCTGATGAAGCAAGCATGGTACAATAATGGCGGATCTTCTTCCTCTCCACAGTGCTCCTCCCCTGCCCTTCCAAAGCCCCAACAGTCATTGGCTGCTCAAGTTAGCTGGTAGCCTATGCAGGATAGGGGCTTTTTTACTGTGGGAGTTATGGAGGACATATATAGTGCCACCGGTAATAATAATGACCCCATAGTGACTCAGTATTAAAAATGCACCCTTAGTGACCCCGGTAATAAAAATAACCCCTGTGGTACCCCAGTAATAATAATGCTACCACAGTGCACCCAGTAATTATATCTCCTATTGTGCCTCCAGTAATATTAATGTCACCTATTGTGTCTCTGGTATTAATAATGTCCTCACAGTCCCCCACAGTAATTTCCCCACAACACCCAATAATGTCCCTATATTGCCTACAGTAATGTCCTTCCACTGCCCCAGTAATGTCCCTATATTGCCCCCGTAATGTCCTTCCACTGCCCCAGTAATATCCCTATAGTGTCCCCAGTAATGTCCTTCTACTGCTCCCAGGTAATATCCCTATAATGACCACAGTAATTTTCCCACAGTCGTCACTCACTGGTAACAGAGCCCAGTACTGTCACTGTACTCCATGCCGGGCCCCAGTCAGAGCGCTCATCACAGCAGTGTTCGATCCACTCGGTCCTAATAGTATTTACATATGACAAGGGTGGACGGAGCCTGACAGATGTTAGTCAGGCTCCCCCTACCTGCTAAGTTTGTAAGTACTACTATTAGGGCAGCGCTGGGGCCTGATAAATGCTGGAATGAGTGAATAGAACGCTGCTGTGATGAGCGCTCTGACATAGGCCCGGCATGAAGTACAGTCACAGTGCCAAGCCCTGTTACATGATGTGAGTGCAGCAGGCCCAAACCCATTGTAGAGCTCAGAAACATGATTGTGTGGAGGAACAGGTCTAGAGAAGGGTACAAAATTTCTGCTGTACTGAAAGTTCCCAAGAGCACAGTGGCCTCAATAATTCTAAAATGAACACAACCAGGACTCTTCCTAGAGTTGGCCATCCCACTTATCAAGTAATCAGGGGAGAAGGGCCTTGGTAAGAGAATTGACCAAGAACCAAACAGTCACTTGAGCTCCAAAGAACCTGTGTGCAGGTGGGAAAAACTTCCAGAAGGTCAACCATCACTTCATCACCTGTCCAGTACATCATGCTGTGGGGGTGTTTTTCAGCAGCTGGGACAGGGAGACTGTTCAGGGTTGAGGGATGGCTAAATGGAGCAAAGTACAGAGATATTCTAAATGAAATCCTGTTCCAGAGTGCTCCGGACCTCAGACTGGGTGGAAGTTTCACCTTCCAAAAAGACAATGACACTAAGAGCACAGCCAAGGCAACACAGGAGTAGCTTAGGGACAGCTCTGTGAATATCCTTTAGTTGCCCAGCCAGAGCCCTGACTTGAATACAACTGAACATCTCTAGAGAGACCTGAAAATGGCTGTTCACCAATGATCCCCATCCAACCCGACAGAGCTTAAGTGGATCTACAAAGGAGAATTATTATGTGGATCCACTGTACCAACTAATTTGTTTGACCTTTGGCTATCCCTGATTTATCCTAGCAGTTCCCTGGTTTTCACCTTTTAATTCATATATTGGAATATGGTATTTACTGCAGGGGAGCTACCAGGCTTCTACCTCTTGGAATATTCATGGTGTTGTTGGCAGCTGACCCATGGAGGCTACAGACACTGGTGCAAAGCACTGAGAGATCAGGCAATACTCGGGGTCAGGAAACAGACAGCAGTCAGGGCAGGCAGAGTTTGTGCGTATCTGTAAAACAATCCGAGGTTAGGGAAAGCAGAGTTCATATGCATCCTTAAAACAATCCAAGGTCATGGCAGGCAGCAGAGGGTCAACACAGTAAATGGGCAGAGTTTGGTACATGGGCAGACTAACAGAAAAGCACACCTTCACTTGAAACTACCAAGCTAGGAATCCAAAGCTCAGGCTTTCACAATCATTGTACGCATCACTTTCCATGAACCTGGTTCGGTTTGAACGGCTCTGCAAGCTATGTAAGATAAACGTTCAGCTGGAACACCTTTATTGGTTTTGGATGATCTTCTGACTGAAGGTATCTCTGGTTCAGTTTCAGTTTTTTACTTTTCTGCAGTAATTTCTATTTCTGTGTCACTTTCCTTGTTTTCTTGAGTGACTGATGTTGATTCTTTCTCAGTTTGAATAGTTTCTGTCAGTTGTTCAAACTTTAAACACACAGAACTTTCATCAATAATCACACTTCTGCTGACTGTTACCTTGTTTGTGTCTTGATGTAAAATCCAGTATCCTTTTTGAGATTCGCTATAACCCACAAGTACTCCTTCTTTTGCACATGCATCCAATTTTGTACATTTTTATTTTGGAATGTGTACATAGGCTTTACTTCCCAAAATTCTTATGTGTCTTAAATCTGGTTTCTTTTTGTTCCACAGTTCATATGGAGTATTTGTTGTTGCTTTTCCTGGCAAACGATTTTGAAGATAACATGCAGTCATGAATGATAGCTTCTCCCCAGTATGTAGTTGGCATATCAACATCAAATAGCATGCTCCTCCTACTTTCACACAGTGTGCGGTTCATTCTCTCTGCAACTCCATTTTGCTCTAGGTTATATGCAACAGTTGTCTGGAACATAAATCCATGTTTCCTGAGAATGGCTTGTGTTTTACCACTTGTATATTCTGAGCCATTATCTGTTCATAGTACTCTGGGCATCCTGCCTGTATTACTTACTTGAGCGAGATACTCTTCTAATTTCTCTGGCACTTCATCCTTATTGTAAAGTAGAAACACTGTGGTATATCTGGAGTAATCATCAATGAAAGTCAGGAAGTACTTTTTCTTTCCGGGAGTTATAGTGGTCATTGGACCACAAAGATCCGAATTAATTAAGTCCAGAGGTTTTTGATCTTTGCTGCTGGTCTGCTTGGGAAAAGGTGTCCTTGTCATTTTTCCTTTAGTACAGCTGGTGCAGATCATTATTTGATCACATGGATTAATCTTAATACCACTTGCATAGTTATTCTCAACTGTTTTCTTTATTGTATCAGGATTTCTGTGCCCGAAGTGTCTGTGCCAAGTGTGGATGCAGTTTAAATGTTTATCCTCTAACATAGTAACATAGTATATAAGACCGAAAAAAGGCATTTGTCCATCCAGTTCGGCCTGTTTCCTACAAGTTGATCCAGAGGAAGGCAAAAAAACTCTGTGAGGCAGAAGCCAATTTTCCCCACTTAAGGGGAAAAAATTCCTTCTCGACTCCAATCAGGCGATCAGAATAACTCCCTGGATCAACGACCCCTCTCTAGTAGCTGTAGCCTGTAATATTATTACACTCCAGAAATACATCCAGGCCCCTCTTGAATTCCTTTATTGTACTCACCATCACCACCTCCTCAGGCAGAGAGTTCCACAGTCTCACTGCTCTTACCGTGAAGAATCCTTTTCTATGTTTGTGTACAAACCTTCTTTCCTCCAGACGCAGAGGATGTCCCCTCATCACAGTCCTGGGGATAAATAGATGATGGGACAGATCTCTGTACTGACCCCTGATATATTTATACATAGTAATTAGATCTCCCCTCAGTCGTCTTTTTTCTAAAGTGAATAACCCTAGTTTTGATAACCTTTCAGGTTATCAGGTGTCCTTGTCATCTTTCCTTTAATACAGCTGGTGCAGATCATTATTTGATCACATGGATTAATCATAGGGTACTTTCACACTTGCGGCAGACTGATCCGGCAAGCAGTTCCATCGCCGGACCTGCCTGCCGGATCAGTCAAAACGGACATTACCGTACATCTTTTCATCTGCCGGATCCAGGATTCCGTCGTCGGACAGAAACACCTGATACGGCAAACCGTATGTAAACGGAGTGTCTTTTTGCTGGATCCGTCTGCTGGATCTGTCTAAACACCTGATCCGTCCAATCCGTTACCACCCATCTTTAAACGGAAGGACAGATTCGGCATTCCAATTTTCTAAGATCAAAAAAACTCAATCAAATATGCAAATAAAAATATGATACAATTTAATATGCTAATTAACACAAAGGCTATAAAAGAAAACTGATGGTCACTTACCACTCAGATGCGCCCTCTGAATACTGCCAAGATGTTGCCAGACCATATTCGCTTTGGATTCCAGGCTCTTATCCTTGTTTCCTACAGCTCAGAGCCAGACAGTGTCGCCAACATCAATTGTGGGTGCATCCGCTGACTTAAAAAAAAACAAGCAGAGAAGCGTTTGAAGTACTATTTCCAGAACTACGGACTTATCCTGAAAAGTTCTTCAACTATTTATGCATGAGCGTCGAAAGTTTTGATGAGCTCCTACAACTAGTGTCACCGCACATTCGTAGACATGATACCACATTCCGGCACAGCGTTTCACCTGCAGAACGCCTAATGCTGACAATAACGTAAATTATATTAAATTATTATATATAATTAATTTTTTTTTAATTAAACTAGTTTATTTTGATCTTAAGTTTGAGACCAGAAATGTTTTTGAAGCAAAGCATTTTTACGTTTTCTGTAGCGTACTCTATAGTAGTGAAGCTTGCTGCCGCCCTCCAGTTTTTCTTAAACTACAACTCCCATCGTGCCCTTGTGTACTCTGATAGTTGCACGCTGTCTAGTCATGCTTGGAGTAGTAGTTTTCCAACAACTGGAAATGCACATTTTGGCTCTACAAATTGCAGAATTGCGTATGCCACTGTGACTTCAACGTCATGTATGGTCAAATTGACTGATACAGACGTTGAAAGCAATGTGAATAATTGTATTGATAATCAAACGCCTGTCGTTCATCATGTAGAGCACGCTCTATCTCCTCATTTTTCTCGAAATTAAATGTGCTGATGAAAAATACCATATGCATTTCAAGGTCCAACAAAATGTAATGTTATTGATGTACCTTGTATTTTTTTTACAATAGTATTTATTATATATTTACTTATTTTTATTTTATTTTTTTAAGATTTCTGGTAACTGGAGAAAGTTTTACTTCGCTCCACTACCAATTTAGGCTTGGGATCTCCACAGTATCAATTATTATTAAAGAGACATGCCGGGTTTTGTGGGAAAAACTCCATGACGACTATATCCCACATCCAACATGACAAAAGTGGACACAAGTAGCCGAAACATTTCAGGAGGTGTGCCAATTTCCAAACTGCGTTGGTGCCGTTGATGGAAAACATGTCCGTATCATCAAGCGCCAAGGCACAGGATCAGAGTTTTACAACTATAAAAAAAAATTCTCTATCATCCTCATGGCAATCGCAGATGCAGAATATAAATTTGTTGCAGTCGACATAGGGGCCTATGGACGAAACAATGACTCAATGGTTTTTAAAAATTCTTTCATGGGGCGCAGTCTGTATAACAGAAACTTTGACTTCCCGCCTCCACAACCATTACCAGGAACAGAAGCTACACCCCTGCCATTGGTGACGAGGCCTTCCAGATGTGTGGGAATCTTCTGAAGCCTTACGCAAGCAGAGGATTGGATTTTAAAAGGAGCACATTTAACTATCATCTGACCAGGGCTAGGAGGATGGTCAAATGCACCTTTGGTCTTTTGGTTGCAAAATGGAGGGTATTCACAAAACTGATTCACATGAAGATAGAAACGGTCGATGAGGTGGTAAAATCTGCCGTCGTGTTACATAATTACCTCCTTACCAAGGAACCTTTAAATTTGGAGCAGATACCGGAGGAAAGCCAGGTGCCCAGCGTTGAAAGTTTTGGACCGCGATCAAGTGTTGCAGTCGCCAGGATGCGAGACTCCTTTGCAGATTATTTCTGCTCCGAGGCTGGAAGGGTGGAATGGCAGGACCGATTTGTGTAAAGGACTTAATTTTTCAGTAAACATTTATTTGCTTATGTTATTCTTCCTTGTATGGGTGGGTACAGTGGCGTGTATTAAAGTTGGACAGTTTGTTTCATAAAATTTTGTTGACCACCATACTTTGAGTCTTGTTACTTGTATTTGTCCACACACTTGAGGAGCGGGACCTACTTGGGTCGCTCCCCCTGTGCGGGGAGACTAGGTCAGGCCTCCTCTACGCACAACCTAATCTCCCAGCGCCGGGTGAGCGACACCTACTTGGGTCGCTCCCCCTGCGCTGGGAGATTCGGTTGTGTGTTGAGGAAGCCATGACCTATTCTTCTAGTGCAGGGGGAGCGACCGAAGTAGGTGTCGCTACTTAAGCGTGGGGAGACTAGGTCAGGCCTCCTCTACACACAACCTAGTCTCCCAGCGCAGGGGGAGCGACCGAAGTAGGTGTCGCTCCACAAGCGTGGGGAGACCAGGTCAGGCCTCCTCTACACACAACCTAGTCTCCCAGCGCAGGGGGAGCGACCCAAGTAGGTGTCGCTCACCCAGCGCTGGGAGATTAGGTTGTGTGTTGAGGAAGCCATGACCTATTCTCCTAGCGCAGGGGGAGCGACACTTACTTTGGGTCGCTCCACCTCCGCTGGGAAATTAGGTTAAGCCTCCTCTAGACACTACTTGTCATGCATCACTGTTGGAACGACTAAAGTATTTGTCGTTCCATAAGCGATGGCAAATTTTTTATTTTATACCTAAAAGTAAACAGACATAATATTTTTGAAATAAAATAATATTTATTTTAAGTAATTAAATATTTTTTTCAAACATATAATTTTTTATTTTTTTATAACAAATATAATAATAAACAAACAAAAAAAAATGTAAGATGCCTGTAAAAGCCTAGGTGGAGTAGAAGGTTGGGGGTGGAGTGCATATCACGGTTTGATCCCTCTCTGTCCGGATTTTGTGTCACTGTGGACATAAAACTGCGTGTTGGGGGAAGTGCAACAGTGGGAGTGTGAAGTCGAGAGGGTGGGGCAGGAGAAGGAGATTCCCGAGCTAAAGAGGATGGAGTGGTGAAACTGGTAGGAGGAAAGTAATGAGGAGGAGAGGGAGAATAGTGGTGAGAAAAGAGCTTGGGGGTTTGGGAATGGGAAGGGTGATGGGATGGCGGACGAGGAGGCTTGGATGGGGGAAGAGGAGGCTAGAATGGGGAAAGAAGAGGCTGGGATGGGGGAAAGGTAGTTTAGGAAGGGGGAAGTGGAGGTTGTGATGGAGGATAGGTAGTTTGGTACGGGGGAACAGTGTGGGATGGGGGATAGGGCATGGACTGGGGATAGGGCATAGAAGGGGAATAGGTCTGGGGTGGGGGAAAGGATGTGGGGCGGTGTTGCACTTGCCACAAGACGCTATCCACTTGTCTTCTGGCCTCAAAAAGCTGGTCGGGCGTAAATCGTTCCATCACGGGGAGCAACGATAACCAATAGTGATGCACCGGACCCATCTGTGATGTCAGCACTGCCCCCTCCTGCAGACGTCGCACTGTGTCCTCCAAAGCGGCAACTCTATTGGTGAATCCCATCAAGGACTCGTAAACGAGCCTTCTGAGATCCTCGTAGTCCTTATGACGGCTCCTACCGGTCCGGACTGGCTACGCATGAGGACTTCAAAAAGAGGGGCTAGGGTAGCCATCGTTGCGTCGCCAGAGGGCACAGGTAGGGGAACATTGAGTTCCTGACCAGCTCTTTGAGCGGGACAAGAGGGACCCGCGGTGGGAGGCTCTTCAGGGACCGCCTCCGGTGGGACTTCACGAGGAGCTTCAGGCACCCGAGTACTGCTTGATGTGCTGTGAAAGAAAAGGAATAAAAATTAGTAAATAGAGAACCGCTGGATAGAGGTAAGCAAAGGTACTTGAGATGCTAAGTGTAAAGTTGCCTTAAAAAAAACTCCAATCAGGCAATCAGAATAACTCCCTGGAACAACGACCCCTCTCTAGTAGCTATAACCTGTAATATTATTACACTCCAGAAATACATCCAGTCCCCTCTTGAATTCCTTTATTGTACTCACCATCACCACCTCCTCAGGCAGAGAGTTCCACAGTCTCATTGGTCTTACCTTGAAGAATCCCTTTCTATGTTTGTGTACAAACCTTATTTCTTCCAGACGCAGAGGATGTCCCCTCGTCACAGTCACAGTCCTGGGGATAAATAGATGATGGCAGAGATCTCTGTACTGGCCCCTGATATATTTATACATAGTTATTAGATCTCCCCTCAGTCGTCTTTTTTCTAAAGTGAATAACCCTAGTTTTGATAACCTTTCAGGGTACTGTAGTTGCCCCATTCCAGTTATTACTTTAGTTGCCCTCCTCTGAACCCTCTCCAGCTCTGCTATGTCTGCCTTGTTCACAGGAGCCCATTATTTTTTTTCCAAAAATTATTTTATTGTGTAAAACCAAAATAAAATGCAAAAAATAGACATATTAGGCAAGGCCAGCATCAGCACCCGGCATAGCCGGGCAAGTGCCGGGGCCCACAGCTCCTACAGGGGCCCACAGTACAGCTGCCAGAAGCAATGAGCGCTTCCATCAATACAGATGGAAGCGCTCATTGCTGGAGCGCAGGGAGCTGGGTCTTGTCACTCACCACTCAGCTCCCCACGCTCCTCCCCCCTTCAGGCCGGTGGCGCTCTGAATGGTGGAGCAGGAAGACACACAGACACAGATCGTGCTGTTGGCTAGTGTGGGCGGAGCTTTCCACCCGCTAATCTGCATAAGCTATGCCCATACATTGCTGCCGAGCGATTTGTGCCTGCAGGGAAGAGAGGACAAAGATAGATAGGGTAGAAGGGGAAGAGCAAGGGAACCTGTCTAAGTCAGAAGAGTCTAATGCAGCACTAGTCTTGCCTCAAACAAATATATCCCAAATAAATGAACTAAGACGTTCATCACGTGCGAGAAAACCGACCCCAAAGATGATGGAAAATTTGGAGCAAGAGGCAGCATTAAAAGAGAAAAGGTTTACCCGAATGTATGATAAATGGAAATTATACATTAAAGACATTCGTAGAAAGCTAAAGCAAGAAAGTATAAAAAGAACTTGAGTGATATGGTAGAGACGGTAGAAGAATCTGAATCAGAGCTTATGGCAGCATATGTCAACCTGCAGTCATCTACGACACCTTCCCAGGATATTGTAAGGAACATGGACACATGTACTGCAGTCACTAAAGATTTAGTAAAGCTCATGAGAGAACTATCATCTGCAGCTAACTAGGATGAAGTTAAAGCTTTTTATGAAAGACTATGCTAAATCCTTAGGTGGAACCACAATCTCAAGTGGGACTTTCTTCGCTAGCAGAAGTGCCAGCCATATATCAGAGTCCTCAAGTACTTCAGCCAAAGAAAGGAATTAGCTGAACAACTTGCTATCAAGAGAGGAGAAATTGAGATGGAAAATGCCATCGAAGTGCAGCACCAACTGATGGCTGAAAAGGATGCACAACACCATCAAATGGAAGCTGAAATGGAGGAACAACACTATTAAATGGAAGCACAGTGCTGTCAAATGGAAGCTGAAAAGGATGCACAACGCTATCAAATGGAAGCACAGCTCTGTCAAATGGAACTGAAAAGGATGCACAGCGCTATCAAATAAAAGCTGAAATGGAAGCACAGCACCAACAGATGAAAAGTCTGGAAAGGCAGAAGTTAAGATTATAGAAGCCAGACTCAGAGTACACGAAGAGGATGTGAATCAGAGTAGTCATAGGTTCAAATCTGTACTAAGTTAAGAAACATACTCCTGCTTTCCTCCATATGCCCAGGAGAATGAAAGAAAATCTCCAGCATGTAGTAAAAAAATAAGTCATTATCCTTTCATCCCTGCTCAGAAAAACAAAGAGAGGCCTAGTCCAGTGTTAGGAAAAAGTTGTGTGAATTTACCCTCTATCTCAACCAGAAAAATACAGAAAGGGACTCACCTAATTAAGAACTAAGTGAGAAAATAGAACCGGATGATTCTATTCCTAGATGTCAAGGCAATGCTCAGGAGAGTCTTACAACCATTGTCCCAGCAAGACAACAGAGAACAGTCCTAGCTAGACTACCCGTTTCGGAACCTACTGTATTTTCAGGGGACGTACTGCAGTTCATAGAGTGGAAGGCAAGTTTTGAAATGATCATTGAGCATCAGTCCAGTCGACAAGTTATTCTACCAGAGATATGTTGTTGGGGAAGCAAAGAAAGTTCTTGAAGGTAACTTCTATAGAAAAGACGAAAAAGCTTACAAGCAAGCTTGGGGAAAATTAAATGCAAGATATGGTCATCCTTTCTTAGTACAAAGAGCTTTTAGAGAGAAATTAAATAACTGGCCTAAAATAGGTCCTGAAGAACACTTCAGACTCCAAGAGTATGGTGACTTCCTGCAAGCATGCAGCAATGCCATCCCACATGTTCAAGTACTAGAAGTAGTGAAAGACTATCTAGCCAAGCTACCTGAAGAAGTGGCTTCTAGATGGACTCGCTATGTGACTGAACAGTTAGATCTAGGCAAGAACATTTTTAAGTTTTAAAGAGTTCTCTGAGTTCGTCAATGAGGAAGCACGGATAGCATGTAATCCAGTAACACCATCTTAGGTCTTAAAATCCTTAGAAGAAAGGCCTGCAAGAGAGATAAGACACTCAAGAGCAACTTTCTTTGCAACCAACACAGCAGTTAAAGGTCTAGATACCTACAAGAACAAGTTCAAAGTCCCTACTGAGATCAGTAGAGGCAGAACCGACAAATCTTCAGACTACCTTCAAATGTATGTTCTGTGGAGAGAACCACTCCATACACAAGTGCCAACAATTGAAGGAGAAGTCCCCAGAAGAAAATAAAAAATTTGTTCTTGATAACCAACTGTGTTTCGGATGTCTAAGAAAAGGCCATGTCACTAAGGAGTGTAAGAAAAAGGCCACGTGCAGTGTTTGCAAAGGACGCCATCCTACACCACTACATGAAGAACGTCCAAAGAAAGATAAATCCTCAATACCTGAAGATAATGAGGAAGAAAAGAAAGTATTGGTATTCTCTTGCAGAGTGAGGGGAGGAGAAAGCAATGGCACATCAATGGTTGTACCAGTGTGCATTTCAAATCATTGATTAAGAAATCTGCAAGAAATTACAAGTGGCTACAGAACCAGTCTAGATCAAACTCACCACAATGAAGGGAAGAGACACATTAGTGAACAGTCAAAGGGTCAAAGGACAGAGTTAGAGGACTTCATTCAAACTTCACATTAGATCTACCTCCAGCTTATACAAAAGATGATATACCTCTAGATCGAGATCGCATACCTACCCATGAAACAGACAATAAATGGGAGCACCTATCTGTCATATCTCATGAAATGTCCCTGCTGAAGGAGTTTGGTGTTGGACTGTTGATAGGTTACAATTGTCCCGAAGCCTTGGTACCACGAAAGGTAATCACAGGAGGAAAGGGTGAACCCTATGCTGTTCAAACTGATCTAGGATGGGGTGTTGTTGGAGGAAAACAGCAGACAGCAAACTCAAGACAGGTGACAGGATTGTGTTATCGAATATCTGTCCAAGAGTTACCAACCATAAGCTCAGCAAAAGTAATCAAGATCCTTGAATCCGACTTTGCAGACCTAGGTTCTGAAGAAAATAGCGTATCCCAAGAAGACATAAAGTTCGTACACACTCTAGAAGTAAGTATTCAGCAGAATCAACAAGGTCATCTTGAAATGACCTTACCTTTTAGAGAACGACCTCATCTGCCAAATAACAGAAAACTTGCCCTAGCAAGATTGAAATGTTTAAAGAAAAGGATGGGAAGAGATCCCAAACTCAAGAATTTGAAATTCATGGAAGGCATCCTTGAAGAAGGACATGCAGAGAAAATTAATTACCAACCTAAAGAATGAGAAGTGGGGTACATCCCACATCAAGTTGTTTACCACTCAAAGAAACAAGATAAGATTATAGTAGTATTTGATTGCTAAGCAAAGTACGATAATGTTGCATTGAATGATCATCTACTAAAAGGACCAGATCTTACAAACATTCTGCCTGGAGTACTCTGTAGATTCAGAAAGTATCCCGTAGCAGTCATGTGTGACGTTGAAAGGATATTCCACCAGTTTCATGTGAAGAATGAAGATAGAGACTTCCTGAGGTTCCTATGGTGGAAGGACGGAGATACAGATACAGAGCCAGCAAAATACAGAATGAAAGTACACTTGTTTGGAGCAGCATCGGTCCAGGTTGCCAATTATGGTATGGAGTACCTGGCCAAACAGAATGAAAAGGATTGCCCATCAGCAGCAAATTTTCTTAAGAAAAACTTTTATGTAGATGATGGTCTTATAAATCTAGAGTTCAGAGAATCTGCAATCAAACTAGTGAAATAAAGCCAAGAGTTATGCACAAGAGGAAACCTGCGCTTTTACAAATTCATCTCAAACAACAGTGAGGTACTGGAATCCATCAGTGACTCTGAACGTGCATCAACAATGAAGAATATAGATCTCAATTATGATCATCTTCCAGTTCAGAAGGTACTTGGATTGGGATGGAATGTAGAGAATGACAAGTTCTTCTTTGAAGTATCTATTAAAAGAAGATTGCAACTAGACGTACCATTCTTTCCGCAGTGGCTTCTATATATCATCCATTGGGATTCTTGGCCCCAGTGATCCTCAAAGCAAGAGAAATACTACAAGAATTATGCAGAGAGAAGTTAGGATGGGTTGAACCCATATCTGAAAATTTGAGGCCAAGGTGAGAGAGTTGGATACGAGACTTGCTAAACTTGAGAGAAGTTTGGATACCCAGATGTTTTGTACCTCATGATTTCAGAAAGTACAAGAAAATAGAACTTCATCAATTTTCAGATGCCAGTAGTTATGGTTATGGTCAGTGCTCCTACACCAGAGTGATAGGAGAAGAAAAGATACACTGTGCCCTAGTTATGGGAAAGGCCAGAGTTGCTCCTACTAGTATTCAGACAATACCAAGACTTGAACTGACAGCAAATGTTGTTTCAGAATCAGCAAGAAAAGTTTCAGAGAGAAGAATTGGAGTTAAAAATAGATGAAGAATATTTTTGGACAGATTCACAAGTTGTCCTAGGATACATAAACAACGAAGCTCGAAGATTTTATGTCTTTGTCACCAACAGAGTTCAGAAAATTTAGGAAATATCAAATCCAGAACATTGGCCTCACATTGACACAACACATAACCCAGCAGATCATGCTTTAAGAGGCCTGAATGTAACAGAATTGAAGAATTCAAACTGGTTCATCGGTCCAGAGTTCCTTTGGGAAAAGGCAATCTTACCCAGTAAAGGTCATACGTACCTTTACTGGGTAAGACATACTTAAAAGACTAGCCAGATGTTGAAAATGGAATACCGTCATAAACATAGTAGCTCAAATTCAACGTTTGTCAAAGGGAATTTAAAAAAAGGAATTATTGAATGTAGAGAAAATAATAAAAGCTGAAAAAACAGTCATAAGACTCATTCAACAGAGATTTTACAGTGAGGAGTTGAAGAGACTTAGTCAAGAACCTACAAGGCTTCCAAACAACCACCCATTGTACAAGCTTAATCTTGTTCTGCAGGATGGTATACTGAAGGTGGGAGGGAGACTGGAAAATGCATCGTTACCTAGCAGAGTTAAGCATCCAGAAATTCTACCCAAAAATTCTACCTTCACAAGATTGATTATCAATCACTACCACAACAAATCCTTGCATCAAGCAAGAAGCTTTACCCAAAGCTGTCTGAGGGAAGGTGGTTACTGGATTGTGAAAGGAAGCAAAGTTATAGCAAAGTATATAAGTAAATGCGTAGTCTGTAGAAAGGCACGTAGACATACTGAAGAACAAAGAATGGCAGATTTACCGGCAGATCGTGTAAACCCATCACCA
The DNA here is from genome assembly GCA_033119425.1 of Bufotes viridis. Lineage (NCBI taxonomy): Eukaryota > Metazoa > Chordata > Amphibia > Anura > Bufonidae > Bufotes > Bufotes viridis. The sequence continues at coordinate 334,246,943 of CM065593.1, read as the reverse complement.
CCATTTCTTTATAGCGGAATGGATTGTTTTGGCCCATTCATCACCAAACAGAACCGCAAGGAGTAAAAGAGATATGGACTAATATTTAAATGTCTAAGTTCCAGAGCAATTCACCTCGAAATGTTAGAAGATATGTCAACTGACGCATTCATCAACGCCTTAAGATGTTTCATAACCATTAAAGGTACTGGCAGAGAGCTTAGATCTGACCAAGGATCTAATTTTGTTGGAGCAAAAAAAGAATTGAAGAAAGCTGTAAAGATCGATAAAGTAAAAGTAACTCAGTATTTGTTAGAGAAACAGTGTGATTTTCACATGAATGCTCGAAGTGCAAGCCATACAGGAGAAATTTGGGAAAGACAAATCAGAACTGTAAGAAATGTGTTAAGTTCAGTGTTGAAAAATAACGCCGGAAGAATGGATGATGCCTCACTTAGGACCCTGTTCCATGAATTAATGTCTATTGTTAACAGTCATGCACTTACAGTTGATAACATCAACGACCTAACACGTATGGACCCTTTAACTCCCAACCATCTACTTCACCTTATGTCTGATTACATACAGCCACCGCCTGGCAAGTTCACCAAAGAGGATTTATATGCTAAAAGGAGATAGCGAAGAGTTCAATATCTATGAGAACAGTTTTGGAATAGATGGAGAAAAGAGTACTTAGCCAATCTGATGCTAAGAAGAAAATGGCAAACACCCAGAAGAAATGTCCAAGTTGGTGACATAGTGTTAGTGAAAGAAGAAGATTTACCTAGATGTCAATGGAAATTGGCCAAAGTTCTAGAAGTTCAAAAGGATGAAGACAGACTAGTAAGTACAGTGTTGTTACAAATAGGAGACTCAAAACTTGACAAAAAAAACAAAAAAACGTCTCACTGCTCCACTCAAGTTGGAACGTCCTATATAGAAGTTAGTTGTTTTACTTGAGAGTGATAAAAGACACTTGAGAGTTGAGAACCTGAAGGAAAATTCCTCAAATTCATGTTTAAGTCCTACCACTAAGAACATAGAATTATAGGTAATTTTGGTGGGAGTGTAGCTGGCCAGCTAAGACCTGTCCTAGGTTGCTAATACGGCTTATATATTTATACAGCAAGACCTGCCAATACCCTTGATACAGTTCAGATGTTTATATGTTAAAGACAGAAAGTGAGTTATTTACTGTGTCTTCATGTTTTTAGATGTCATGTAACAGTTATATATTGTGTTCACAGAAGCAGAAAAGATAACATGTCTTTAAGATTAAATATATGAATGTAATGTAAGCTCAATGACACAGCAGAATTAACAGCAGAAAGCATAGAGTTAAACTGTTGTTACTGGCCAGGAGTCTTAACCAATCACAGCCAACCTCACACTGAGCAGGAGTCTTAACCAATCACAGCCAGCCTCACACTGAGTCTGTGTAGGAAATCCCCTAGCTGGAATCATTATAGGCCAGGAGAGGAGCTGAACAGACATTCATTCCACTAAGAGCTGAGTTTTATGGAAGCAAAGAGGCCAAAATAGGTATTTAGAACAGTTATATGATGTTCCTATTGTTAGTATTGTAGTTAGAGTTGTATCCTGAACCAGTTATTATTGTTTACTTACAGTTCAACCAAACTGAGTAAATCATATCAAACTACGTACAATCTGCAATTATATAGAACAAACTGCTCATACCAGACCAATCTGCAATTATATAGAAAAAATAAGTCATTATCCTTTCATCCCTGCTCAGAAAAACAAAGAGAGGTCTAGTCCAGTGTTAGGAAACAGGTGTGTGAATTTAACCTCTATCTCAACCAGAAAAGATACAGAAAAGGACTCACCTAATTCAGAACTAAGTGAGAAAATAGAACCGGATGATTCTATTCCTAGATGTCAAGGCAATGCTCAGGAGAGTGTTACAACCATTGTCCCAGCAAGACAACAGAGAACAGTCCTAGCTAGACTTCCCGTTTCGGAACCTACTGTATTTTCAGGGGACGTACTGCAGTTCATAGAGTGGAAGGCAAGTTTTGAAATGATCATTGAGCATCAGTCCAGTCGACAAGTTATTCTACCAGAGATATGTTGTTGGGGAAGAGAGGAGCTGAACAGACATTCATTCCACTAAGAGCTGAGTTTTATGGAAGCAAAGAGGCCAAAATAGGTATATAGAACAGTTATATGATGTTCCTATTGTTAGTATTGTAGTTAGAGTTGTATCCTGAACCAGTTATGATTGTTTACTTACAGTTCCACCAAACTGAGTAAATCATATCAAACTACAGACAATCTGCAATTATATAGAACAAACTGCTCATACCAGACCAATCTGCAATTTATATAGAACAAACTGCTCAAAGCAATTGTATAGAGCAAACTGCAAACCAAGTTGAGCAAGTAGAACTATTGGTTAAACCTCAGATATACCTCTCAGAGACATCATAGTAACATAGTAACAAAGTATATAAAACCGAAAAAATACATTTGTCCTTCCAGTTCGGCCTGTTTCCTACAAGTTGATCCAGAGGAAGGCAAAAAAAAACTGTGAGGCAGAAGCCAATTTCCCCACTTAAGTGGAAAAAATTCCTTCCTGACTCCAATCAGGCAATTAGAATAACTCCCTGTATCAACGACCCCTCTCTAGTAGCTATAACCTGTAATATTATTACACTCCAGAAATACATCCAGTCCCCTCTTGAATTCCTTTATTGTACTCACCATCACCACCTCCTCAGGCAGAGAGTTCCATAGTCTCACTGCTCTTACCGTGAAGAATCCTTTTCTATGTTTGTGTACAAACCTTCTTTCCTCCAGACGCAGAGGATGTCCCCTCGTCACAGTCACAGTCCTGGGGATAAATAGATGGTGGGAGAGATCTCTGTACTGACCCCTGATATATTTATACATAGATATTAGATCTCCCCTCAGTCGTCTTTTTTCTAAAGTGAATAACCCTAATTTTGATAACCTTTCAGGGTACTGTAGTTGCCCCATTCCAGTTATTACTTTAGTTGCCCTCCTCTGAACCCTCTCCAGCTCTGCTATGTCTGCCTTGTTCACAGGAGTGCTTAAATAACTTAAAGTGAGAGTACAGATATTGAAGAGAGAAATATATCCACCATTTTATGTTAAATGACAAGATTGAACAGTTGAACCACCATTTTTTGATACTTTATTCAACACATGTTTGTACATGGACTATCTGCTGCGGAGGTGGCAGTGTTATATATGAAGAAAAGTTAAAGTTAATAAAGAAGTTATCTTAAAAAAATTCTCGCAGATCATGGGAGGAGCCAGGTGAATGAGGCGAGGAGTATTTATTGTTTTTTTTTCACTTCCTGTGAAGGGGGCACATCTGGGCATAACCACTGTGAAGGGGGCACTGGGCACATATCTTGGCATATGCACTGTAAGAGGGCACATATCTTGGCATATCTACTGTGAAGGGGGCACACATCTTGGCAAATAAACTGTGAGGGGGCACATATTTTAGGATATCTACTGTTAAGGGGGCACATATCTCGGCATATCTATTGAGAGGGGGCACATACATATGAACTGTGAGGGGGCACATATTTTGGGACATCTACTGTGAAGGGGGCACTTATCTTGGCATAAGTACTGTGAGGCACATATCTTGGCATATCTACAGGGAAGGGGTACACATATCTTGGCATATCTACAGGGAAGGGGTACACATATCTTGGCATATGTACTGAGAGGGGGCACATATCTTGGGATATGTACTGTGAGGGGGCACACATCTGTGAATAGACCTGAGGGACTGAAACGCTGGGTAGAAAATAAAAGTAGGCACATAATGACTGATTCACATATATCCGCTCTGTAACATGCTCTGTGTAAGGTATTTAATCTATAATACATGCAGTTTTTATTGCTGTAAGGGTGCCCACTGAGACATTATCGCCCAAGGGCCCACATGAACCCAGAGCCGGCCCTGGTATTAGGTATCGTCGCGTCCGTCACGACCTGCTCTATAAAAATATCACTTGATCTACCCTGTCAGGTGAACACTGTAAAAGACAAAAAATAAAAACTGTGCCAGAGCAGCAATTTTTTGGTTACCTTGCCTCACAAAAAGCATAATATATACACACGCGCAACTACCTCTAGCAAAAATATTTATATACTGCAGGAGTAACCCTAATATATATACCCAGAGCTGCTACGAGATTTCGCCCATTATTGCACACCACCAGGCCGGGCTTGAGGCTCAGTGGCACCAACCACTCATCAGTTTGTTGTTCCATGCCTATCTACAGCTTCTGCGCAGTGTGGGGTTTTTCCCCCAAACAGATGAGTTTCCCCCTGGCTGTGCTGAAGTTGGTGGTAAAGGTGTTACACTGACCAGTTGAGGAGGCAGTAGAGAAGGAAGCAGAGTAGGAGGAGGAGGCAACAGGAAGCAAACAGAAACATCCTGCAATCCTTGGTGGCAGAAGAACATGCACCAAACTGCTATCTGCCTCAGGCCCAGCCGCCCCTGCATTTACCCAGTGTGCAGTTAGGGAAATATAACGTCCCTGCCGGTGCTTACTGTTCCACATATCGGTGGTTATGTGGACCTTGCCACAGATGGCGTTGCGCAGTGCACACCTAATTTTGTTCGGCACTTGGTTATGCAGGGCAGGGATGGCTCGCCTGGAAAAGTAGTGGCGGCTGGGAACCACTGTGGAACCGTACTGTGGAACAGCCACCGCCATAAGGTTTTTTAAAGTCTCTGTCTCCACCAGACAGAATGACAGCATTTCAAAGGCCAGAAAATGAAATGCTGGTATTCAGGGCAGGGATCGCTGGTGGGTAGGGGGTTACTTCCGCTTTCTCTCCAGTGTTTGGGAGATAGAAAGCTGAACGCTTCCATGGGACATTGTGGAGATGCTTGGTGACGGAGGTCATGGCTTTGCTGCCACATACTCTGCTTGCGGGGTGGCAGGTGCCACTGTCTCTCCACAGGGGGAGGAAGAGGCCGAGACTGCAGCAGAAGAGGGATCAAGAGGAGCCTGAGATCTTTTGTGGTTTTTAAGGTGTGTACTCTACTACAGCTAGTGCTTTGCATTTAGATGCCTGGTCATGGAGGTGGTGCTCAGGTTTAGAACATTTATGCCTCGCTTCAGGCTCTGATTGCACAGCGTGCAAACCACCCGTGTCTTGTTGTCAGCACATTGTCTGAAGAACTGCCATGCCAGGGAACTCCTTGGAGCTGGCTTTGGTCTGCTCAGTCCCTGGGTGCGGTGGGCAGTAGCAGGCGTACTGCCTAGGGAACAGCCGCTCTGCTTTTTCACCCTGCTCCCTCTTTTGCTGTGCGGCTGGCGCTGTGTGACCACCACCTCTTTCTCCGAACTGCACATGGCACTCGTATGACCTTGATTTCATGTGGGGTCTAGGACCTCATCATCCTCCACCCACTCGTCAACCCTGCCCTCCTTGCCAGTCTGCACACTGCAGAAAGCCGCAGCAGTTGGCACCTGTGTTTTGTCATTATCTGAGATATGCTGCAGTGGTTCTCCTATGTCCACATCCTGAAACAAAAGTGGTTGGGCATCGGTGCTCTCAATCTCTTCCACTTCTGAGGCAGGGCTATGTGGACAGCCCACGGAAACCCTGCCAGCAGAGTCATCAAAAAGCATAATAAACTGCTGCATGCATACAAAATAAGGCTGAACGTTCTGTTGCCTATGTGCACCTGTGTAAGATGTTTCATTTTGGCGTGTAGCTGGCATAGATTGACCAGATCCTCTTCTTGCAACAGGAGCTCCACCAACACCAGCAGCACCACGACCAGGGCCACATCCCTTATTTGATGCTCTCCTTGTTCTTTGAGGTCACCCACCGAACTAACAGATAGATTAACTATATTAATTTCTCTGTCACGTATGCAGTGCAGGTGTACTTCACACAAAAAATGTGTATATGTCACCCACCAAACTAACAGATAGATTAACTATATTAATTTCTCTGTCACGTATGCAGTGCAGGTGTACCTCACACAAAAAATGTGTATATGTCACCCACCGAACTTACAGACAGATTAACTATTATATTCTGTTGCACCCACAAAAAAAATCGTTGTAGGTCACCCACAGAATTAACAGCCAGATTTATTATTATTTTTCTGTGTCAGGGGTGCAAAGATGGTGCAGTGCACCCACAAAAAATCACTATAGGTAACCCACATAATTAACAGCCAGATGAGATTCCTAACACTGTCCCCAGGGCCGGCGCCACTGTAAGGCGACCTAGGCAATTGCCTAGGGCGCAATTTAGCAGGGGCGCCGGAACCCTGCTATTGGAAAAAAAAAAACTTATGTAGTAACGGGCGGCGGCGCGCCGCCCGCTATCATGTTGCACTGCCTGAGGGGGCGGACCGCACCGGTGACACCAGTCCCTGGGGTGACACCCGGTGCGGTCTCCCGCCCCAGGCACCAGAGCAGAGTCGCGGCAGCGGAGCGTGCAGGAGGAGGGCGGGCCGGAGGCGTGTCCCGTCCTCCCTGTTCATCTGATAGGCTGCCTGCCTAGTGCTGGCAGGCAGCCTATCAGAGGCCGAGTTCAGGAGGCGCGATGACGTCATCGCGCCGCTCTGAGCCGTACAGCGGGACACAGGCCGGAAGAGGCCTGCATCGCATCGCTGCCATGGAGGTAAGTATGTGTTTTTTGTTTTTTTTGTGTTTTTTTTTTTAACTCAAATGAGGATGGAGCACATATGTGTGGGGGCTACTGGCACATATGGAGGTCACTGGCGCATAAGGGGGCTACTGGAGCATCAGGGGACTACTGGCACATAAGGGGGCTTGCTGGCACATAAGGGGGCTTGCTGGCACATAAGGGGGCTTGCTGGCACATAAGGGGGGCTACTGGCACATAAGGGGGCTACTGGTACATGGGGGCTACTGGTATATAAGGGGCTTGCTGGCACATAAGGGGGCTACTGGCACATAAGGGGGCTACTGGCACATAAAGGGGCTACTGGCACATAAAGGGGCTACTGGCACATAAAGGGGCTTGCTGGCACATAAGGGGGCTACTGGCACATAAAGGGGCTTGCTGGCACATAAAGGGGCTACTGGCACATAAAGGGGGCTTGCTGGCACATAAGGGGGCTACTGGCACATAAGGGGGCTACTGGCACATAAGGGGGCTTGCTGGCACATAAGGGGCTACTAGCACATAGGGGGCTACTGGCACATAAAGGGGCTACTGGCACATAAAGGGGCTTGCTGGCACATAAGTGGGGCTACTGGCACATAAAGGGGCTTGCTGGCACATAAGGGGCTACTGGCACATAAAGGGGCTTGCTGGCACATAAGGGGCTACTGGCACATAAAGGGGCTTGCTGGCACATAAAGGGGCTACTGGCACATAAGGGGCACTACTGGCACATAAGGGGCACTACTGGCACATAAGGGGGCTACTGGCACATAAGGGGGCTTGCTGGCACATAAGGGGCACTACTGGCACATAAGGGGGCACTACTGGCACATAAGGGGCACTACTGGCACATAAGGGGGCTACTGGCACATAAGGGGGCTACTGGCACATAAGGGGGCTACTGGCACATAAAGGGGCTTGCTGGCACATAAAGGGGCTACTGGCACATAAGGGGCACTACTGGCACATAAGGGGGCTACTGGCACATAAGGGGGCTACTGGCACATAAAGGGGCTTGCTGGCACATAAAGGGCTACTGGCACATAAGGGGCACTACTGGCACATAAGGCGGGCTATTATTATTGTTATAAGGCCGCCTCTGTATATTATTGTTATAATGGCCCCCTCTGTACTATTTTTATCTTAATAGCCCCCACTGTATTAGTATTATTATTTATACAGAGGGGCCGTTATTATAATAATAGCACAGAGAGGGCCTTTATATTAATAATAATACCGAGCTGTGTTGCCATGTTGGAGGGGGAGAATTGGGATATACCCTATATACTGTGTATTATATTATGGGGGCACTAGGAGGAAGGCGGGAGAGGAGCACTATGGGGGCATTTACTAGGGGCACTATATAGGGGTATTTCATACTGGTACATTATGGGGACATTAGCTGAGCTGGGGTATTACAAGGGGGTATTTTTGCACTGTATATTAAAAGGAGAATTATTACTATGGGGGGTATTATGGTGGGCTTTATTACTCCCCATGTTATGACTCCCAGTAGCAGCACCAGCCTCTCCCTGCTCTGCTATCCCTCTGATCCTTCTCCAAATCCTTATTCTGATATCTTTCTCTTTAGGATAAAACACATCATCAGCTCCGCAGATCCCCACAGTATACAGTATACCTCTACACCGATCCCCCGGCCAAAGTGTGAAGTGGTGTCCGAGATCCCCAAGGGCCAAGCAACTGTAAGTTTTCATGTGAAATATGTTTGTTATACACATATAGCATACACTGCGCACAGCGTCATTGATTACTATGACGCCGTGCGCTTCGTGTCGCCGCTACAGTACCGTAAGGGCAGATCATCTGATGGGGGGGGGCGTCAATTTTTATCTTGCCTAGGGCGGCAAAAATTCTTGCACCGGCCCTGACTGTCCCTCACTTAAGCTGCCTGCTTCCTGTCCTTGCACTACTCAGAAATAATAGGCGGTGCTACACGTGATCCAGCTTATATAGAGGCTGGATCACATGATGCACTGGCCAATCACAGCCATGCCATTAGTAGGCATGGCTGTGATGGCTTCTAAGTGATCACAGCTTAAAAGCTTGTTGATTGGCTGCTCTGCAGCCTTTCAACAAGCTTTATTAAATGCCCGAACACCAAACTCGAACCCAAACTTTTCCGGCAAAGTTCGGGTTTGGGTCCAGGTACCAAAAATCATAAAGTTCGGTACGGACCCGAACTTTACAGTTCTGGTTCGCTCAACACTAGTGATGAGTCTGACCTATCTAAAGTATAGATTATCAGTAAGAAAATGATATAGAACCCCTCTAAGTGAATGCCAAATTTTAGTTTTTCAATAATTAAGCAAAGATTTGGAACATTCTGTTTCACTTTGTCATTTTGGGGTACTGAGTGCAGAATAATTGGGGAAAACATATTTTTTTTTTTTAGCAGAAGGCGCAACATAACAAAATGTGAAAAAGGTTAAAGGGTCTGTAGACTTTTCAAATGCCTTTCACATATACACAATAAAAAGAAAGATATATAAAGCATATACTGACCAACCCAACCTTCCTTTGGGGCTCTTTTCCTAACATTGGGGAAAATAGTCTATCTCCAGCATAAAAATTTATGGTATTCTTTTTTTATTGGAATAGGTTGAAGGTGAGGTGGCGGCAGGATAATCTTCAAATACCAGCATCAGGTTCTAGAGGACCCACTATCTCTACAAAATCGTTACTTCCGTGTGAGTCACTCTCCACTACTTGATAATTGACTCCAGAAAGCTCCAAGGAAACAGTATTACTTGCTGCACAAATGAATGTTAATTAAAGTACAAAGCGGCTGAATAGAATAGACCTCTCCCAGGTAACATAATAATAAAATCAAGCTGCACAACAAAGTATTGAAAAGTATGGCAGGGCCCGATTGTTAGAACATGCTATTCATAGCAAAAATTCTGCAACACAAATAGAGAATTTCACTGGTTTGCTAATTATATGGAAATTATTTTTGACGCATACATCAGGAACTATCAGTTATGAATAAACGTTTTACAGGTATGAATAAAATATGAAGGTTTGTCAGTCTGTAAAAACAGGAAAATAAGTAGTTCAAAGTCAAGGTGCTATTTCAATCACTGCACCTCTACCCACCACTACTTCCTTTTAGTTCACCCGCTTTCTACTCCTCATCTTCCATTTTAGCTGTTGACTGCATTGGGTTTGCTTAGCAGCAGCACTCTATAATGAAATAGGGTGATGCTGCTGACATGCTGTCAAACTGCTGTAGACTTGAGGACTGGTATTAGTCTGCCTGGACAAACTCTTATACTTTTGAATGTTAGTTTACATATAGATTAACTCTACATAAAAAGTTGAGCAACTTGGCAAATAGTTTTGCATTTTTTATCGTACAATGATCTCATGTTACAGCTTGTTGCATAACCTATAGCTGCACACTTCAGAGCTGAACTCTCCCAGGTTTCTTCCTGGCTCAAAGCTTGAACAGTGCTTGCTGTAATAAGTTTTGTCATGGGAGTGATAATCTTTACACTAGCAATGTGTTGTGCTACTACATTATGTAGTTAAAGAGGTTGTCCCACCACAAAAACTTATCGCCTATCCACAGGTTAGGCTACTTTCACACTTGCGTTTTGTGCAAATCCATCATGGTCGGGTCCGTTCAGATAATACAACCGTCTGCATCTGTTCAGAATGGATCCGTTTGTATTATCTTTAACATAGCCAAGACGGATCCGTCTTGAACACCATTGAAAGTCAATAGAGATCTGTTTTCTATTGCCAGATTGTGTCAGTGAAAACTGATCCGTCCCCATTGACTTACATTGTGTGCCAGGACGGATCCGTTTGGTTCAGTTTCATGCAAGCTCTTTGGTGTCCATCTCCAAAGAGGAATGGAGACTGAACTGATGCAAACTGATGCATTCAGAGCAGATCCTTTTCCATTCAGAATGCAGTAGAATGCAAACTGAGCCCTAAACGGATCTCACAAACGGAAAGCCAAAACGCGAGTGTGAAAGTAGACTTAGAAATATGTGTCTAACTGGCAGGGGTAAAACTGCCAATCACGAGAACAGGAGCCCTGTGTTCCCCTGTTTGAATGGAGAGGCAGTCGCATATGCAGTGGAGAAAATAAGTATTTGATACACTGGCGAATTTGCAAGTTTTCCCGCCTACAAAGAATGGAGAGGTCTGTAATTTTTATCGTAGGTACACTTCAACTGTGAGAGCCAGAATCTAAAAATCAGAAATCACATTGTATGATTGGTAAATTGGTAAATAATGGTAAATAGCATTTTATTGCATGAAATAAGTATTTGATCACCTACCAAGCAGCAAGAATTCTGGCTCTCCCTGTTTGTTTTTCTTTAACCACTACCCGACCGCCTAACGCAGGGATGGGTCCTGCGGGCGGCCGGGTTATTTCTCCTTGACGCGTCGGCGCGTCATCTCGCGAGAGGCGAGATTTCCTGTGCATGCTCGCGCGCGCGCTCGTTCACAGGATCGCGTCAGGAGGAAGTTTTACTACAGCCTGCCAGTGCTGATCATGCGCTGGCAGGCTGTAGATGTCAGGAAAAATCGCATATCAGACTCTGTTTTGTAAACATCGTCTGATATGCCTGCTGCCTGCTCCTCTGGTGGTCCCTTTTGCTTGGGACCACCAGAGGACATAGGCAGCTAAAGTAAGTGCACCAATCACCCCCCCCCCCGTCACTGATTAACCCCTGATCACCCCATGTCACCCCCTGTCACCACCCCCTGTCACTAATCACCCCCCTGTAAGGCTCATTTAGACGTCCGTATGTGTTTTGCGGATCCACGAATCCGCAGATCCGCAAAACACAGACACCGGCAAAGTGCTTTCCGCATTTTGACAGAACTATATAGAAAATGCCTTTTCTTGTCCGCAATTGTGGACAAGAATAGGACATGCTCTATCTTTTGCGGACCGGAAGTTCGCGACCGCAGCTCCGCAAATGCTGATGCGGAGAGCATATAGTGTGCTCTCCGCATCACCGCCGGCCCCAATCACACTGAATGGGTCCGCATCTATCCCGCAGAATTGCGGAATAGATGCGGATATTTTAGCGGACGTGTGAATGGGGCTTTACTTTGCAAGCACTCCTATGCCCTTTCCCCTCTTTTTTTTTTTTTTTGCACATTTTTTGGCAGAGATTTTTTCATCCACATTGATTGATGCGAATGAAGAAATCTGTGGCGTTCATTTTTTTTTTTCAGCCCAGAGGCTGAACAGAAAAAAAAAATCTCATTACCTGTATGCTCAATATAAGGAGAAAAAAAAAAATCTTCTATGAACTCGCCATGTCCCTCACGGAATACCTTGGGGTGTCTTCTTTCCAAAATGGGGTCACATGTGGGGTATTTACACTGTCCTGGCATTTTAGGGGTCCTAAAGCATGAGAAGAAGTCTGGAATCCAAAAAATGCCCTCCTAAAAGGTACTCATTGGAATTTGGGCCCCTTTGCGCATCTTAGCTGCAAAAAAGTGTCACACATGTGGTATCGCCGTACTCAGGAGAAGTAGGGCAATGTGTTTTGGGGTGTATTTTTGCATATACCCATGCTGGGTGAGAGAAATATCTCTGTAAATGACAACTTTTTAAAAAAAATTATACAAAGTTGACAATTTACAGAGATATTTCTCTCACCCAGCATGGGTATATGTAAAAATACACCCCAAAAGACATTGCCCTACTTCTTCTGAGTACGGCGATACCACATGTGTGCCACTTTTTTGCAGCCTAGGTGCGTAAAGGGGCGTAAAGTCCAACGAGTACCTCTGGTTTTACAGGGTTGCTCACAATTTAGCCCCACCCAAAATGCCAGAGCAGTAAACACACCCCACAAATGACCCCATTTCGGAAAGTAGACACCCCAAGGTATTCACTGAGGGGCATAGTGAGTCCGTGGGAGATTTTATATTTTTTTTGCCAGAAGTTAGCAGAAATGGAAACTTTATTATTATTATTTCTTCCTCAGAAAGTGTCATTTTCCGGTTACTTATGAAAAAAAATGAAATCATACATGAACTCACCATGCCCCTCCGCGAATACTTTGGGGTGTCTTCTTTCTAAAATGGTGTCATTTGGGGGGTATTTATACTATCCTGACATTCTAGCACCTGAAGAAACATGACAGGTGCTCAGAAAGTCAGAGCTGCTTCAAAATGCCGAAATTCACTTTTTTGCACCATAGTTTGTAAACGCTATAACTTTTACCCAAACCAATAAATATACACTTATTGCATTTTTTTTTATCAAAGACATGTAGAACAATAAATTAAGAGAAAAATTTATATAGAAATGTAGATTTTTTGAAAAACTTTACAACAGAAAGTGAAAAATGTCATTTTTTGGCAAAAATTTCGGTAATTTTTTATTAATATCAAAAAAAGTAAAAATGTCAGCAACAATGAAATACCACCAAATGAAAGCTCTATTAGTGAGAAGAAAAGGAGGTAAAACTAATCTGGGTGGTAAGTTGTACGACCAAGCAATAAACGGTGAAAGTAGTGTAGTGCAGAATTGTAAAAAGTGGCCTGGTCATTAAGGGTGTTTAAGCTAGGGGGGCTGAGCTGGTTAAGAAGCCCTCCTACTCTGCACTCATTACCTATATTAATTTCACCTGTTTGAACTCATTACTTGTATAAAAGACACCTGTCCACACCCTCGAACAAATATTACTCCAACCTTTCCACCATGGCCGAGACCAAATAGCTGTCTAAGGACATCAGGGACAAAACTGTAGACCTGCACAAGGCTGGGATGGGTTACAGAACAATAGGCAAGCAGCTTGGAGAGAAGGCAACAACTGTTGGCGCAATTATTAGAAAATAGAAGAAACAAAAGATGACTGTCAATCTTCCTCGGTCTGGGGCTCCATGCAAGATCTCGCCTCATGGGGTAAGGATGATTCTGAGAAAGGTCAGGAATCAGTCCAAGAACCACATAGGAGGACCTGGTCAATGACCTGAAGAGAGCTGGGACCACAGTCTCAAAGATTACTGTTAGTAACACACTACGCCATCATGGATTAAAATCCTGCAGGGCACTCAAGGTCCCCCTGCTCACGCCAGCACATGTCCAGGTCCGTTTGAAGTTCACCAATGACCATCTGGATGATCCAGAGGAGGCATGGGAGAAGGTCATATGATCAGATGAGACCAAAATAGAACTTTTTGATATCAACTCCACTCGCTGTGTTTGGAGGAAGAAGAAGAATGAGTACAACCCAAGAACACAGTCCCAACTATGAAGCATGGGGGTGGAGACATCATACTTTGGAGGTGCTTTTCTGCAAAGGGGATAGGATGACTGTACCATATTGAAGGGAGGATCGATGGGGATCGCGAGATTTTGGCTAACAACCTACTTCACTCAGTAAAAGCATTGAAGATGGGTCGTGGCTGGGTCTTCTAGCATGACAATGACCCGAAACACACAGCCAGGGCAACTAAGGAGTGGCTCCATAAGAAGCATTTCAAGGTCCTGGAGTGGCCTAGCCAGTCTCCAGACCTAAACTTAATCGAAAATCTTTGGAGGGAGCTGAAACTCAATGTAGCCCAGCGACAGCCCCAAAAACTGAAAGATCTGGAGAAGATCTGTATGGAGGACTGGGCCAAAATCCCTGCTGCAGCGTGTGCAAACTTGGTCAAGAACTACAGGACACGTCTGACCTCCGTGATTACAAACAAGGGTTTCTGTACCAAATATTAAGTTCTGTTTTTCTATTGTATCAAATACTTATTTCATGCAATAAAATGCTAATTAATTATTTACAAATCATACAATGTGATTTTCTGGATTTTATTTTGAGATTCTGTCTCTCACAGTTGAAATGTACCTGTGATAAAGATTACAGACCTCTGCATTCTTTGTAGATGGGAAAACTTGCAAAATCACCAGTGTATCAAATACATATTTTCCCCACTTGTAGCTATCTCCAGCAATGCCATAGAGTTGAATGGGCATGTATGATTGCTGCTTCATTTAAACAGAGGAACACAGTTCCTATGAATAGGGGCTAAGTAATTGTGCTGGCACAGCCCCTTTAAGCTAAGCTGATTGTCAGCAAGCCAGTTGACTGTTTCAGTCAAGAGCAGAATTGTGAATGCAGCTCTAGGTTATAGCTGTAATTCTTTATCAGTTATATTGTAACACCCCCGGGTAGTGTTGCCACTCCTACACCCTGCTACTGTCCTTAACCTCTTAGTGCTACTTGATGTGTATACTCATCATGGGGCACTGCTATTTGGTGCTCCATGACGAGTATACATGTCATGGCATTAAACTGTTACCATGTCTGCAGACATGGTGACAGCGCTGAGAACCTGGCTGTTACACACAGCCAGGGCTCTCAGCTAACCGGCCCTGGACCAATGAGGGCAGTCCCGGGCCAAATACACTACGCATGTTTGATATCACCACTTCCACAACGACCTGATCTATGAAAGGGTCATGTTACTTTCCCTGCACAGTGAACGCCATAGAAAAAAATAAAAAAAAAGAAACTATGATGAAATTGAAATTTTGCCCACCTCACTTCCGAAAAAAGTAATAAAAGTGATGAAAAATGTCGTATGTACGCCAAAATGGCAAAAAATGGCCTGGTCCTTAAGGTGAAAAATGGCTGTGACATGAAGTGGTTAATGGTCTAACATAAAGTCATCTGTTCCATGTTCCAGGTCCTCTCCATAATGTGCATCTATAATAACGTTTGAAACTGTTTATAACATGTAATATGCCTTACATATCAACAGCAAGTGGCAGCAAACCCAGCAGAGCTGTAATTATGTAGAATGGAGCTAACCATTTCATTCTAACCCCCCTCTGGAGAGAGGTGGGCGAGTCCTATTTCCTGGAGGAAGGGTGGGGACCAGTTAGAACTAGTTCTAGTGCTAGTGCTAGTGGTAGTGTGTGTGCTGGTAGGGACTCCATGTTGGAGCTCACCGGATTCTACCACATCCGTTGGCTCAACAACGACCAAAGAGTGAAGCACAGTATTACGAAGAAAGCAAAGACACTAATTAAGCTTGTCAGGACAGCAGAGTTAGATATACCAGAGTTGAGTTTGCCTGCCATTTTAATGCTAATGCCTGCTGAAACCAAGATAAAGCCTGAAATCTCCTTTGGATGAATGTTTACTCAAGTAAAGCTGCCATTGAACGTCATCTCAAGGTCTGGACTCAAGTTCTTCCTTAATCCCTGTAAGGGATTAGCTCTGGTCTCGGGGATCATTCACACACAGATTGTCGTCCACCGCAGCTTTAGGGGCCAAACATTGCTTTATTGTCCCAGCATCAACATAAATAAATCAAAACAAACACCTGCCCGGCTGGGCTCTAACTAAACATATATAAATAAGGTCCTACCTCACTTATAGGGCACAGTTCACAACTGCAACTCAGTCTGGCTTTACTCAGCCAAATAATCCACACACGGAAGGTATTAGGCGTCACATAGCCTTGTGGACCCTCAGCCCTCGTGACTGAGACCATCCAGAGCCTCCGCAGGACTCTGCTTCACAGACACACTCCTTCCCTCAGACTGACTAGAGCAGGCCTCTCCTAGGAATCCCTTCCTGATAGAGAAAAACCTGCCCCGGACTGGGGGGTGGATTGGGAGGTCCCACTGCCAAAACCTACCAACCCAATCCAAGTAAAATCCAGCCCTGAATAAATAAAGAAAATAGCTCCAGCAACTATGTTTGCTAAAGCCAGCATTATCCTGGATTTCACCGACATCAGCCAGTTGAGGAATCTGGGAGAGATATACCCCCCTTCCGGGACTTTATGGTTCACATCACCACAACTCCCCCCCCCCCTGTTCAAACCTGTGGGGGTGAACACATATAC
Organism: Bufotes viridis; assembly: GCA_033119425.1. Classification (NCBI taxonomy): domain Eukaryota; kingdom Metazoa; phylum Chordata; class Amphibia; order Anura; family Bufonidae; genus Bufotes; species Bufotes viridis. Next base: position 334,230,437 of record CM065593.1, on the reverse strand, counting down.
CAACTGGATGCTCACGACACGTCATTTTCCTTTATTTTGCCACACCTAGGTTAGCAGAGATTGGGTTTCTATAAACACTGCCTTTCTACCTAGCCTACAGGATCTACAGGCCTTCTCTGACTCCTCTCCACTTGAGAACTTGGCATTCTGGCCTGCTTCTTTTCCCGATTTCTTCTTTGGTCCACGACCTTTAACGTCCCACAATCTTCACAGCTGCGTTTTCCACGGTTAGCTCCCGCCTCCTCCTTTTGTTGAAGATATGGTTGGCCACTTGTAAACCACCCTTCAGCGCTCTGAAGTCACCTGGTCACACTCGCTTTGTTTCTTTATTCTGTCAACAGATAGCACCACTCTTTTCCCTTTACTACCCACAGGGGTTACTTCCGGTTTGGCTTCAGTTTCAGAGTCTTCTGCTTCTTCAGTGGTACTCCCCACTTCAGCAGACTCTTCTTCAGCCTTACCTTTGGTCTTGGGAACATCCGAGGATTTCTCCCACTCCAACTCATCAGCCTTAGCTTCTTCAGCCTTTGAGTCTCTTTTGGAGTCTTCAGTCACTTTGTTAGCCTTTTCATCCTTCTCGGACACAGCATCACATTCTTAGCTCCTCCTCCTCTTTCTCATCAAAGTTGGAGGCACTGGGGACATCAGGATCTGCTCCAGACTCGTTGTCTTCTGGCAATCCATCCAGAGGTTCACCTTGGTTATTGTTCCCCATTTGTTTAGGCTCTAGGACAGCCATCTCACAGTAGTGGACATCACCTGCATACTGGTCGTCTGTCTCCTGGTATTGCTTCCCCAGCAGACTGCTGGCTTTCTGGAAGGCATTGATGGCAGAGGGTACATCTTTCATGATCCGGTCCTGGCCACACACTGCCACGAGTCTCTGGGCTTCTGCATCCACCTCAGCACCATCAGCTGGTTCAGCAGATACATCTTTCTCTGCCTCGGCTGGCACCACAGCACCACCACCTCCAGACCCATTCTTAATGGGCTCTGACTTCTTGGCATCTTTTAGAGGATCTTCCTCTTCAGGTATCTCATTTTCTTCCACCTGCTGCGCAGGAGCACGCTTAGGCCTCTCCAATTCATAGACTTCATCTTTTGAGCTCCTGAGATCCTCCATCTCTGCTCTGAGTTGCTTGTTCAGCCTCTCCAATTCATCTTGATCCTTAAGTGCTTTTTCAAGGGCACTAGCCAAGGAGAGGTCTTCTTCTTAGTTTTCCGCACCAGCTTGTTAGCAGCGCCCCACTCTTGGGCCTTCTGTTCCAACTGCTCTTCACTCTGTCCTGGTGTAACAGCAGTTGTAGGAGTACCACCATTCTTTCATGGACACTTTGTGGGATTTCCACCCATGGACTCTTCAAGCCCATTGTTGATGTCTACTATAGACTTTTGTGTCTTTCTGGACTCTTTTCCCTTCCCCAGGACACCAGGCAGTAGACCCTTCAGTTCACTCATCTTTTCCAGGGTCTCCTCTTTTGACCCTTCTGCAGCCTTCTTCGGTGACTCTGTGACGACAGCTAGTCCCTTCTCTATCGTATCTAGGGACCGTGTGGCGAGAGTGAGATCAGCCTCCTGTTTGCAGCTTTACTGTCCTGTCAGGTCATCTAAGACTGTCTGGATATGAGCTTCAGACACTAGGCTGACGTCACCCGACTGAACTCTCGTCTCGTCAGATATAACTGTCATCTGGTCGCTACTAGTAACCACTTTAGTTTGGCAAGTCCTCGACATGGAAGCCTCTCTCTCTGAGTTGCTATCGGTCACAGAACATGCGTTATATATACCGCTCGTGTCATTCTCAATCCTGTCCTCTAGGGGTACCGATGAGCTAATCCCCACTTGGGACATTTTATTAATCATTGAAACCTGTGGAGACTGCATATCCACTTCTAGTATGTGTGGTACACCCTCTAGGACTGCCCCATGTCCTTGCACATTTTTCACAGTGGTTTCGTTAAGTTGTGAGCTCTCAATATCAATTAGCATTTTTATACCATCCACATTTTTACCAACAGGGGGAGCTTCTTCCCCAATCACAGCCTGCAAAGGAAAAGGACTGTCATCAGCCTCATCCAGTGGCGTAGCTACAGGGGTCGCAGCGGTCGCAATTGCGACTGAGCCCCTGAGCCAGGGGGGGCACACGGGCCCCCCACCGCCTCCTCCATCAAAATCAAGCCACAGTAAAAAATCTAATAGGGCGCAGCGCAGGCTGTGGGCGGCTCACTTGCCAGAGGGGGCGGAGGCAGAGATTGAGTGAGCCTAGGTCTGACTGAGGAGGCGTGGTTTCGGTTCCCTCCCAGTCCGACTCAGAAGCGGGCGGCAGTGCGGTGGCTGGCGGCGCAACCGCGAGGTCAGGAGTGGACTCAGGAGGTGAGTCAGTGAACTGGGCACAGATGGGATAATGGCTGGGGCAGGCAGCGCAGCGCCCAGCCCAGGGCCCAGTGATGTTTGGCAGACTTAGTGGGCAGTGATGGAATCATGGCCGGGGCAGGCAGCGCAGCGCCCAGCGTGATGGTGGGCACTGTCAGGGAAGGTGGGTAATAACGTCTGATGGAGCTATATTGGGGTCATAGTGCCTGTCTCCCAGCTTTTTCAGACTCTAGAATGGGAAAATGTTATTGTGGAGCCAGGGAAGTATTTACTGCATATCTAGGCAGAAAGATGGCTCCTGCTGAAGCTGGAATTCAGGCCATTTTGGTTGAAACACAAATTTTCCAGAAAAATAGCTGCCTACTTATAGAGAAATGCAGGAGCCAGTATCGTATGACTACTTACATACTTACATTTGCTATTTAGGACACTAGGAAAGCTGGGTGCCAGTCTTTTCGGGAGCTGTATTGGTGGCCATATTAGCTTTCAATCATCTTTACCAGATAGTTATAATCAAAAATGTACTTTTCTCAGCAACCTTGCAGAAGAAACCGATATCTAGTGCAATGGGGAAATTGTAAGATTTTGTGTCAGGCTCCGTCTTCCATCTGGTCGTGTCTCCCAAGATTAAACTGGTGCGGTTGATACTGGCCTACAGAACACGACATATTTTCATAACTTTCTTATTAGTATTTTTCCTTATATTGTTTTTTTTTTTTTTTTGTAGCATATTTGCAGTTTTACCCTTTATGATATATTTTCTGTATCGACATTATGACATTTTTTATATTCCAAGAATACTATGGTTTTGGACAGATATGCTCAGGTAGTATCTTCCCAATGTTTTTTTTTTCCCCAGTTTGGACTTTCCTGACCTGCTTCCACCATGTAAACCAGTCCCTCAGATTTTGTTTCCTCCTGTTAGTAGCACTTCCCGTGGCTGTATCACTTATTACACATAGATCCTCATTATCATTATACATTTCAACAAACTCTGCACCTTCACTTGGTACTGTGTCTGCACCATTGTTTCCAATGGTCATTTCACTTAAACCATTGCTTTCTATCTGCATTTCCCTTACACCTTCATTTAAAGGGACAGGTACAGGTTCTGCAGGAGCTTCATTACTTTCTACAGAAGTGTCTCCATTGCCCCACATTACGTCATGCATGAGCCTATTTGGCAACATTAAGTCCATCAGTCTCTGTTCTCACCATGCTCTCACCCTCCGTGAGGACCACTGGATAGTCCACAGTATTCACATAATTGTCCCGAACATTCATCATTCTACCTCTTACCCAGGCTAGCATGGGATCTCTGATTTTCGCCATCCCAAATCTAGCCTTGGTCACAGGCACTTTAGACAACACCTTGAGCTTCTCCCCTGCAGATTCTTGCGAAGGAGCAACTGCAACAGGCTTACCAGCCTGTTCAGACACAGCAGTTTTCCCATAGTCACTCATTTTTTAGACATTTTCTCGCCGCAGCGTTTTATCACTCACCGGCCCGGCAGGTAGCAACTGCCGCCGGCTCACTGTCACTGGGTCTGCCACAAAATTATCAACAGGAACAGTCTTACCGATTGTCATGAGTGACTCAGCACTCCCGGAAGATAAGGGTAGTCCAGGAATATCTCCAGCACGGTCACCACCCTTCTCCTCAATGCAGCAGTTGCCACTGAAGACGCCTTGGAACTGTCTCCTGTCCTTTTCCGGACGGTCACTCCATCGGCACCTTTTTGGGCTCCGTGCACAGTAGCAGGGGATATGGGAACTCCTGAGAATTGCACCGTTCGTCTTCTCTTCATCTTCCCGACGGTTGCCCGTGGCAACGGCACACTTTCGCTTCTCCTTGGGAACTGCGGCCACACCTACGTCCTCTGCGAAGTGTCTATACAGCGATGAGGACCCTCATTTCAGAGCCAGCTGCAGCTGCGGCTCTAGAGCCTCTTGCTCTGCATCAAATTTTTCCAGCTCACTTCCACAGGCCATTTCTTCTGCCTGCTGTATGCGCCACAGCCGCCAGGCGTACTCCTCCATGACACCCATGGCAGCAGAGTTGTCAGCAAACAGTTTACTTATAAATCAGGGACCACACCCGAAAAAAAACCTTTTTCACCAGGACAGTCTCTTTCACAGGGTTTCTCCAGTACGACAGCAAAAACAGCTTCCAGGAGCACCTGCTGTCTCATCCCAGAAATTTTTTTTTTTCACCACAACAGTCTCTTTCACAGGGTTTCTCCAGTACGACAGCAAAAATAGCTTCCAGAAGCACCTGCTGTCTCGTTGTTGCCCCTAGCCACCGACTGTTGCCCTTCTCTCATGGACAACTTGCCCGCATCCTCCACCATATGTAAGGGATTAGCTCTGGTCTCGGGGATCATTCACACACAGATTGTCGTCCACCGCAGCTTTAGGGGCCAAACATCGCTTTATTGTCCCAGCATCAACATAAATAAATCAAAACAAACACCTGCCCGGCTGGGCTCTAACTAAACATATATAAATAAGGTCCTACCTCACTTATAGGGCACAGTTCACACCTGCAACTCAGTCTGTGGTAATCAGGACTGGATTTCTTCTTTACAGCAGGAGCGCTCCCTGCCGCCACTGCAGGATAGTAATACATTGGTATGATCTATATGAGTGTATTACTGTCCTGCCGCAGCGTCAGGGAGTGCGCAGCGTCATAGCAACCAATGACGCCGTGCGCTCCTGCTGTAAAGAAGAAATCCAGTCCTGGTTACCACGGACTGGTCACGTCTGGGTTTAACGGATATGTGCATCTAGCCTTACACTGCCTGGCCCTGTCAATCAAAGTGGATAGGATGCGACAGTTGCAGAGAGAGCTGAGCCTCTAGGTGTAATGGTAACGCCCCCGTTGCTCCTAGAGGCTCATTTGCATATATTAAAACATCATTTTTCTCAGCAGTGCGGGCACATATGAACATGGGACCAACACAGATGTCTTCAGCTGCCAAGTGCTCGTGTAACAGGTCAGCCAGTGTCATAGGTACAAATCTGCTGACAGATGCCCTTTAAGAGGATGAAGCCCGTAGGTTGTTCCTGCACAGATGCCGCTGCAGTTTGTGTCTGACCCAGCACACTTGTAGCAGTTTTCTTTAGACGCTAAGGGGCAGATTTATAATAGTCATAAATCATAAATTAGGTGCAGCATTCAGCAGTCTGTGTGTCTGAAGTGAGCTAGTGGTGATAAATGTGGAGAGGAAAGTAGCAGGACCAAAAGAGTAATGGCACTCGCGCAAAAAAAAAATTGCGCAAGTACTGTTGAAAAAGTCACAAATGTGTAATTTCACTCAACAAGAAATAAATGATAAATGTGTCCCTAAGACATTATGGGGGGTCCATGTGCACTATGGCTCTTGCTTGCCATTACTTCTGTACTTAAGGTGAGTTCAACTAATAACCCGACCGCAACAGTAAAGAAAATTCCACTTCACCCGAGAAATTACAGGCGAGTCACACTTCAGTGGAGCTCATTTTCTCTTTAATAATACATTTGTCTACAAACTCACACATCCCACTCTGCTTCCATTAATCTTCTGTCCTCCCCCAACCCCGCTTCCCTTTACGTAATCGCCACCTGCCTATCCTATCTGTTGTCAGTCTTCTCTCATTTTCACCTTTCAAACTAAATCCACAGCCCCGTACTACAAGCCATCTAATGTGGTAACACAAGAAGCCATGTGTTAATTTCTCTGTCACAGTATATCCCAACATTCAGTGAAACCTCTGTACGGAGAACAACGGATCGGCAGGAGCGGGGATTGAGACCGCCGCCAATCAGATACTAATGGCCTATCCTCGGCACATCACAAAAATGCTGGACAAACCCGTTAAGGTGGATTGTACAATAGAATCAGTGTATCCCCTGTCCACAAGATAAAGGGGATTAGATCATTGGGGCCAACACCACTCATGAGAAAAGCAGTCCCGTGAGCTGCTCTGAATGATGCAGCAGGTGGCGCACTCCATTCAGTCTCTATGGGACTGGTGGAGACAGCTAAACACTGTACTCTGTTATCTCCGGCAGTCACATAGAGAATTCTCGTTATCAGAGGGGGTGCCAAAAGCTAGTCCCCACTGATCAGATGCTTATCCCTATCCTGTGGCACAACCCCTTTAGAATGATCCTCATGTGTCATGGACTTTATGCAGGGAATCTCCAAGTTGTGTTCCTGGAGTAGTCTCCAAAGGCAGCCATGGGTGGTTGGCTCAAGAAGAAGGATGGTTGTAGGAGGGTAGGGTTGGCAAAGGTTCATGCACAACAAATTTTAGGTAAGGACAGGCAGTAATCTAAGAGTCAGCAAACAGTTCTGGTCAAATCCAAAATAATGGACTTCACAAAGACTATGTCAAAAGCCTTTTATGTCAAGATTAGAGATGAGCGAACTTCTATTTTTAGTTCGGCGTCCAAAGTTCGGGTTATCATAGCATCCCGTTATGGATTCCGCTACCGCGGACCATTTGGAATCCATAAGGGGATGCTTCTGTAGTGTACGGGAGTTGTAATGCCCGTCACTACAGAAGGGTCACTTGAGTGCTGTCGTTCCTCTCATCTATGGGGAGGCTGGTATAAGTCCTATTCATAAAATGCAATGTAATTTAATGCTATGTAATTCCCTGTTACTGTGTTATTGCTATATTCAGGCCTGCTAGGGATTTCATTCCAGCTCTAGTCACTAGAGGGAGCTAGGGAGCCCTAGTTTATATAAGGCCCAGTCAGGGAAGGAGAAAGCAGATTAGGCTGTGTCTGAGTTAAGCACAGGCCATGAGCCTGTCCAGTCTAGTCCAGGCCATGAGCCTGTGAAGCAGAGCAGGCCTGGAGCCTGCAGACTAGGAGAGGGCATTGCAGTCCCTGTAACCGGGTTCCAGATCCAAGGAGAACGTTCCCCTCCTACGTCCATATCTGCAGAAGCAGGAGTCAAGCTGAGGCAATCCCTAGAGCAAGAGGTACTGAAATGTCAGAGGAGGTACGCAGCAAACTGGAGATTCAAGGATATAAGCCAGAAGTAGGGCATTGGGGCCTTGAAGTATAATTGCCAGTCAGGACAAGCCAGGAAGAAAGTAAGGTTCACCTGCAATTCAAAAGTCCTGTGATTTAACCCTCTGTTTACCTTGCTGGATATAAGCCTGCTGTAATTGAGATTGTACCAAAGCCAATTGTCTGCAAAAGAACTGTTTAAAAGAGTGCTTTCTGTATTACCACTGTTTCAGTAAAGTTGGAATTCTGTTTCAAGATACAAGTCTGCACCTCCATTATTCCCACTATAAATACGGTGTGCCACCGTTTACTGGCACTGGCGTCACGAAACATCAGGGACTTAGCCATAGGCACGTTAATCTACAACACCAAGGGCACCTCACATTGCACCTGGCTGTGTCCCTCCAGAACCCAGAGAGTGCCCCAGAGGAACAGCGTGCGACCTCTCCATCACTGGCATTCCCCAGGTTAGTCCCACACATTGCTCTGACTTGGGGATGCTACATTTTGGCGTCACGAACAGGATACGCACGTTTTACGGACTGTGAGCAAAACGTGAACTTTGTGCCTTAACCAGTTTGCCAAGTGACAAAACGCCTGTTTGTTTATTGAACTTTTTGTGGCCAAGATTTGTGCAAAAATCACCCCAGCAGCGTTCCCGGATGTTGCGCTGAGCTGGAGGAAAAAGCGCGGTGTGAAAATGTGTTTTTGTGGACTTTTTATCATCCTGCTTGCTGTCACTGAATAACTGCATCATGGCGCCCAAGATGGCCGCCGGCGCCATTGGACTTCTTCTTGCGCCATCACTGTCTGCTGTGGCGTGAAAATTTGGCGCCAAAACCCTCCAAGAGGGAGGAGAAGACGACCTGGAGGTAACGCCTTCCTTTGAGGATTATAATATGGACACCGCCTACCCTATACTGAAATACCTAGGGGGCGTGCAAGAAACGACGGGGTGGAGCCTGCAGGAACAGTGGCTCACCCTGCTACGGGGCTTCCTACCTGAGTCAGAGGGATCCGGAGCCGTAGTTAGAACAATGGAGGCGACCTCAGGAGCGACTAAGGAGCGCCCAGCGTATACCCCCAGTGACATGGCTCAGACCTGTCCATGGCCACAAGCCGAGCCCTGCCGTTTCCACCCGCCGCGAGAAGGCTTCCTCCCGTGGAACCCGCGTGGTCGGCCCTGATGGCCGAGATCCGAGTGGCGGCAACTTTAAAAACCACCACTCAGAAAAAGTATTTCGAGGAAGTCACCAAGCGGATCTATGAAGATTCTAGGGACAGCAAGCCCCAGCTTGAACGCCGGACCGGAGTCGTCCTGGAATTTGACAAGGTCAGAGGATTTGGATTCATCCAAGAGACCGGCACCAACCGGGACTATTATGTGAATCGCCGGTCCGTCAAGCGCAGCTATCTCCCAGGTCGACTGCATAATCTAGCGGTCGGAGAGAGAGTGGAGTTCACTCCTGTGGAGGGCCTGCGAGGCCCATATGCCACCGCGGTGACCCGTCCAGGACCGGTACCGGAGGACTGGGAAGAAACAGAAGATCCGGTGGAGGCAGAGGACCCGCCAGGACCCATCCGAAATACGTACCAGGAGAAGAGTTCCTTTCTCGGCCCGAACATCTTCTGGCAGCCGACTATTCTGGACAAGCCTCCCAGTCCTTACCCCTCTCCAGAGCTGCCGCGACGGGAGAAGACAGCCGCTGACTGGGCGCGGATGGCCCAGTTTAGTGAGGCCATGGATGATCTGCGGAGGAACCGTCATGAAAGAACCTCGTCTGAGCCTGCTGCAAGTGTGCCGGAATCCAGCAGTGAGATCTCCGCCCTGGAGGAGCGGATCGCTTCCTTACAAGTTTACCTGGATGGCCTGCGGCAAGTGGCAGATTCTAAGAAGACAGCGCAGCAGTCCAGCGGTGGTGAGTTACCTGTGACCCCTGTACCGCCCGAACCCGTAGTACAAAGTCCTACCGCTAGCGCTGAGCCACCCAAGGTCCGTGTAAGCGGATAAATTGACATATGCCAGGAGCCGAGTCCGCCTTGACGGGAGCATCATGTCCCGGCCAGAGGAAGTGTCTACCCCAGCGCCGGCCCGTGTCCCGAGACCAGCAGCTCCTGTATGTCCGCAACCCAGCGGGCCAGTGAGGTGGGTAGGCCCAATACCGGTGATGTTTCCAGCCCATTCTGTTTGGTGGGCACCGCCTCCAAGTGGCCCTGGTGCATGGCCCAGGCTACCGGCAGCACAGGGCTGCACCACCTCTGATGAACAGGGTTCATTTGACACGTACCTTTGAGCAGGCCTGCTAGGCCATTTTGCTCATCCTCACAGGGACATCATACTTGTTGCAGGAACTGTCCCTTTACGTTTGTCAGGCTGGTGGAGCTTGCTGCCAGTTCTCCACGGCCGGTGGCATGTTTGACAAATCAGTAGCCACTGTGAACCACTGCTTCCAGCCTGCCTCTTTCTCTTCCAGGGACATCCTGCCTGCTTCTGAAGAAAAGAAGATTGTGTAACAAATCCCAGTTGTGCTTTTATTTGCACTTTATCCCCTTTTAACCCCCATTTCAGGTTGAAAAGGGCTTTTATGTCAGCACTTTAAAAATACGCAGGACTTGCCAGGAAGGTGTTTCCCTGGTATTGTCAGAGTCCTGTATTGTCATTTTATGTATGTGCTGCTGACCGTATTTATTGCTCAAAAATTTTATCTAAGTCTATGTGCCCAGAGATGGACTTCCTATGTGTGAGCCTCTGAGATGTTGCTCTTATTATGGACCTATCGTTTTATTCAGTCATGGACTATCCTGGTATTCCCTAACATCCGCTGTGCCAGGTCAGCGCCCCAGTTCCACTCATTATCCTGAAGGAAGAGAAGGACGCCCCTTGTCACCGCACTTCTCCTTTGCCAGCTGGACCTGATAATAATTGTCAATGCAGATGGAATTGATTACTGATGAGTATGTATGCCTGCATGTTTCCTTTTCTCTTTCAGGTGAAAATTCCAGACGGGCGGTACCCTGTTAGAGTACGAGGTCGTACTCAGCTTAAAGCAGCGGGGTATGTAGTGTACGGGAGTTGTAATGCCCGTCACTACAGAAGGGTCACTTGAGTGCTGTCGTTCCTCTCATCTATGGGGAGGCTGGTATAAGTCCTATTCATAAAATGCAATGTAATGCTAATGCTATGTAATTCCCTGTTACTGTGTTATTGCTATATTCAGGCCTGCTAGGGATTTCATTCCAGCTCTAGTCACTAGAGGGAGCTAGGGAGCCCTAGTTTATATAAGGCCCAGTCAGGGAAGGAGAAAGCAGATTAGGCTGTGTCTGAGTTAAGCACAGGCCATGAGCCTGTCCAGTCTAGTCCAGGCCATGAGCCTGTGAAGCAGAGCAGGCCTGGAGCCTGCAGACTAGGAGAGGGCATTGCAGTCCCTGTAACCGGGTTCCAGATCCAAGGAGAAGGTTCCCTCCTACGTCCATATCTGCAGAAGCAGGAGTCAAGCTGAGGCAATCCCTAGAGCAAGAGGTACTGTAATGTCAGAGGAGGTACGCAGCAAACTGGAGATTCAAGGATATAAGCCAGAAGTAGGGCATTGGGGCCTTGAAGTATAATTGCCAGTCAGGACAAGCCAGGAAGAAAGTAAGGTTCACCTGCAATTCAAAAGTCCTGTGATTTAACCCTCTGTTTACCTTGCTGGATATAAGCCTGCTGTAATTGAGATTGTACCAAAGCCAATTGTCTGCAAAAGAACTGTTTAAGAGAGTGCCTTCTGTATTACCACTGTTTCAGTAAAGTTGGAATTCTGTTTCAAGATACAAGTCTGCACCTCCATTATTCCCACTATAAATACGGTGTGCCACCGTTTACTGGCACTGGCGTCACGAAACATCAGGGACTTAGCCATAGGCACGTTAATCTACAACACCAAGGGCACCTCACATTGCACCTGGCTGTGTCCCTCCAGAACCCAGAGAGTGCCCCAGAGGAACAGCGTGCCGACCTCTCCATCACTGGCATTCCCCAGGTTAGTCCCACACATTGCTCTGACTTGGGGATGCTACATTTTGGCGTCACGAACAGGATACGCACGTTTTACGGACTGTGAGCAAAACGTGAACTTTGTGCCTTAACCAGTTTGCCAAGTGACAAAACGCCTGTTTGTTTATTGAACTTTTGTGGCCAAGATTTGTGCAAAAATCACCCCAGCAGCGTTCCCGGATGTTGCGCTGAGCTGGAGGAAAAGCGCGGTGTGAAAATGTGTTTTTGTGGACTTTTTATCATCCTGCTTGCTGTCACTGAATAACTGCATCATGGCGCCCAAGATGGCCGCCGGCGCCATTGGACTTCTTCTTGCGCCATCACTGTCTGCTGTGGCGTGAAAATTTGGCGCCAAAACCCTCCAAGAGGGAGGAGAAGACGACCTGGAGGTAACGCCTTCCTTTGAGGATTATAATATGGACACCGCCTACCCTATACTGAAATACCTAGGGGGCGTGCAAGAAACGACGGGGTGGAGCCTGCAGGAACAGTGGCTCACCCTGCTACGGGGCTTCCTACCTGAGTCAGAGGGATCCGGGCCGTAGTTAGAACAATGGAGGCGACCTCAGGAGCGACTAAGGAGCGCCCAGCGTATACCCCCAGTGACATGGCTCAGACCTGTCCATGGCCACAAGCCGAGCCCTGCCGTTTCCACCCGCCGCGAGAAGGCTTCCTCCCGTGGAACCCCGCGTGGTCGGCCCTGATGGCCGAGATCCGAGTGGCGGCAACTTTAAAAACCACCACTCAGAAAAAGTATTTCGAGGAAGTCACCAAGCGGATCTATGAAGATTCTAGGGACAGCAAGCCCCAGCTTGAACGCCGGACCGGAGTCGTCCTGGAATTTGACAAGGTCAGAGGATTTGGATTCATCCAAGAGACCGGCACCAACCGGGACTATTATGTGAATCGCCGGTCCGTCAAGCGCAGCTATCTCCCAGGTCGACTGCATAATCTAGCGGTCGGAGAGAGAGTGGAGTTCACTCCTGCGGAGGGCCTGCGAGGCCCATATGCCACCGCGGTGACCCGTCCAGGACCGGTACCGGAGGACTGGGAAGAAACAGAAGATCCGGTGGAGGCAGAGGACCCGCCAGGACCCATCCGAAATACGTACCAGGAGAAGAGTTCCTTTCTCGGCCCGAACATCTTCTGGCAGCCGACTATTCTGGACAAGCCTCCCAGTCCTTACCCCTCTCCAGAGCTGCCGCGACGGGAGAAGACAGCCGCTGACTGGGCGCGGATGGCCCAGTTTAGTGAGGCCATGGATGATCTGCGGAGGAACCGTCATGAAAGAACCTCGTCTGAGCCTGCTGCAAGTGTGCCGGAATCCAGCAGTGAGATCTCCGCCCTGGAGGAGCGGATCGCTTCCTTACAAGTTTACCTGGATGGCCTGCGGCAAGTGGCAGATTCTAAGAAGACAGCGCAGCAGTCCAGCGGTGGTGAGTTACCTGTGACCCCTGTACCGCCCGAACCCGTAGTACAAAGTCCTACCGCTAGCGCTGAGCCACCCAAGGTCCGTGTAAAAGCGGATAAATTGACATATGCCAGGAGCCGAGTCCGCCTTGACGGGAGCATCATGTCCCGGCCAGAGGAAGTGTCTACCCCAGCGCCGGCCCGTGTCCCGAGACCAGCAGCTCCTGTATGTCCGCAACCCAGCGGGCCAGTGAGGTGGGTAGGCCCAATACCGGTGATGTTTCCAGCCCATTCTGTTTGGTGGGCACCGCCTCCAAGTGGCCCTGGTGCATGGCCCAGGCTACCGGCAGCACAGGGCTGCACCACCTCTGATGAACAGGGTTCATTTGACACGTACCTTTGAGCAGGCCTGCTAGGCCATTTTGCTCATCCTCACAGGAACATCATACTTGTTGCAGGAACTATCCCTTTACGTTTGTCAGGCTGGTGGAGCTTGCTGCCAGTTCTCCACGGCCGGTGGCATGTTTGACAAATCAGTAGCCACTGTGAACCACTGCTTCCAGCCTGCCTCTTTCTCTTCCAGGGACATCCTGCCTGCTTCTGAAGAAAAGAAGATTGTGTAACAAATCCCAGTTGTGCTTTTATTTGCACTTTATCCCCTTTTAACCCCCATTTCAGGTTGAAAAGGGCTTTTATGTCAGCACTTTAAAAATACGCAGGACTTGCCAGGAAGGTGTTTCCCTGGTATTGTCAGAGTCCTGTATTGTCATTTTATGTATGTGCTGCTGACCGTATTTATTGCTCAAAAATTTTATCTAAGTCTATGTGCCCAGAGATGGACTTCCTATGTGTGAGCCTCTGAGATGTTGCTCTTATTATGGACCTATCGTTTTATTCAGTCATGGACTATCCTGGTATTCCCTAACATCCGCTGTGCCAGGTCAGCGCCCCAGTTCCACTCATTATCCTGAAGGAAGAGAAGGACGCCCCTTGTCACCGCACTTCTCCTTTGCCAGCTGGACCTGATAATAATTGTCAATGCAGATGGAATTGATTACTGATGAGTATGTATGCCTGCATGTTTCCTTTTCTCTTTCAGGTGAAAATTTCAGACGGGCGGTACCCTGTTAGAGTACGAGGTCGTACTCAGCTTAAAGCAGCGGGGTATGTAGTGTACGGGAGTTGTAATGCCCGTCACTACAGAAGGGTCACTTGAGTGCTGTCGTTCCTCTCATCTATGGGGAGGCTGGTATAAGTCCTATTCATAAAATGCAATGTAATGTTAATGCTATGTAATTCCCTGTTACTGTGTTATTGCTATATTCAGGCCTGCTAGGGATTTCATTCCAGCTCTAGTCACTAGAGGGAGCTAGGGAGCCCTAGTTTATATAAGGCCCAGTCAGGGAAGGAGAAAGCAGATTAGGCTGTGTCTGAGTTAAGCACAGGCCATGAGCCTGTCCAGTCTAGTCCAGGCCATGAGCCTGTGAAGCAGAGCAGGCCTGGAGCCTGCAGACTAGGAGAGGGCATTGCAGTCCCTGTAACCGGGTTCCAGATCCAAGGAGAAGGTTCCCTCCTACGTCCATATCTGCAGAAGCAGGAGTCAAGCTGAGGCAATCCCTAGAGCAAGAGGTACTGTAATGTCAGAGGAGGTACGCAGCAAACTGGAGATTCAAGGATATAAGCCAGAAGTAGGGCATTGGGGCCTTGAAGTATAATTGCCAGTCAGGACAAGCCAGGAAGAAAGTAAGGTTCACCTGCAATTCAAAAGTCCTGTTATTTAACCCTCTGTTTACCTTGCTGGATATAAGCCTGCTGTAATTGAGATTGTACCAAAGCCAATTGTCTGCAAAAGAACTGTTTTAAGAGAGTGCCTTCTGTATTACCACTGTTTCAGTAAAGTTGGAATTCTGTTTCAAGATACAAGTCTGCACCTCCATTATTCCCACTATAAATACGGTGTGCCACCGTGTACTGGCACTGGCGTCACGAAACATCAGGGACTTAGCCATAGGCACGTTAATCTACAACACCAAGGGCACCTCACATTGCACCTGGATGTGTCCCTCCAGAACCCAGAGAGTGCCCCAGAGGAACAGCGTGCCGACCTCTCCATCACTGGCATTCCCCAGGTTAGTCCCACACATTGCTCTGACTTGGGGATGCTACACTTCATTGAACCCGAACCTTGGACAACCCTAAGGACCTAGGGGGACGTCACCGTTATGTGATCAGTGCAGGGGGCGTGGCTCAGCACTGGATTGAACCCGAACTTTGGACGCCAAACTAAAAATAGAAGTTCGCTCATCTCTAGTCAAGATGATTGCCCACATGAAACCTGAAGGCTGAATTGTACTTGGGGAGAAAGCTGGCGCCCTGACAAAGGTCCCTGGTAACGGCTTGTTAAAAGGGTTGTCTTTTTTTTAAAGACTTCCCATGATGTAAAATAATACCTCACCTATCCTCTGCTGCTCCCAACACTGAATGATTCCTGCTCTCTCAGAACATACAGGTAATGCCGACTCAACCAATCACTGAATGGCCACAGCAGGAGATGGGTGAGTATTTACTTACTTCATTATTTTACATCTTTGGGAGCCAGTTTTATTCTTAATTAAAAGGTCAGAATTCTCCTTTATCCAATAACAGCGTTAAGCCCTAATACACAGTCAAGTCACATTATTATGACCACTAATATCCAGAGTAATCGCTGTGTGCAGCACCGACAGAAGATGGGCTGGAAATGACTCAGTAAGGTCCTGGTAGGTTGTCACAGGTATCTGGAGCCATACTGACTGCAGTGCATCTCACAGCTGCTGGAGGTGTATGAGGGAGGAACCATAGAGTGAACACAATGATCAAGGTGGTCCCACAGATGCACAATTGGGTTCAGGTCTGGGGAATTAGAAAGCCAGGGTAGTACTTGGAAGTCTTGGTCATGCTCTTTCAACCAATGTCAAGCATTTCTAGCAGTGTGACACGTCACAATCCATTTATGAAAGATCCCATCCACCCAGTGGTGTAACTAGAGTGCTATGGGTCCCAAGACCTTGGATTAGATGTCCCCCACTGCCCCCAGTAAAGTCCTCCACTGCCTCTAGTAGTGTCCCCCACTTCCCCTAATAGTGTCCTCCACTGCCCCCAGTAGTGTCCTCCACTGCCCCCAGTAGTGTCCCCCACTTCCTCTAATAGTGTCCCCCACTGCCCCTAGTAGTGTCCCCCACTTCCACTAATAGTGTCCCCCACTGCCCCTAGTAGTGTCCCCCACTGCCCCCCAGTCTTCGCTCACATGTAACGGGCCTGGCATTGTCACTGTACTTCATGCGGGGCCCCGCCAGAGTGCTCAACTCACCTGCATCATATGCGCTCCAGCATTAGGCCCCGGCGCTGCCCTACTAAAACTAGTCACAAATTAAATAGATGGGCGGAGCCTGACTAACATCGGTTAGGCTCTGCCCACCTGCCTAATTTGTGAATAATAGGGCAGTGCAGGGGCCTAATGCTGGAGCGCATATGATGCAGGTGAGTTGAGCACTCTGACGGGGCCCAACATGAATTACAGTGACAATGCCAGGCCCCGTTACATGTGAGCCGTTCGCACCTTCCTCGACAGCGATCATTACTCCCTTGCATCCAGCCCAGGAGAGACAATCAGCATGTATGGGTGTATGTGATCTGTGACTTCCACAACACATCTATTAGTTGACCTTTATGCAACAGTAGCAAGAAGAAAGCCATTTTTTATAGCGAGCCATAAGAAGTCCAGTTTGCAGTTTGCCACAATCTATGTTGGGGACACGGCAAACATGCTGAAGAAGTGGCTCTGGTCTTTTTGGCCTAGGTGCAAAACACTATGTGTGGCGGAATATTAACACTGCACATCACACTGAACACACCATCCCCACCGGGAAACATGGCGGTGGCAGCATCATGCTGCGGGGAAGCTTTTCTTCAGCAGGGACAGGGAAGCTGGTCAGAGTTGATGTGAAGATGGATGGAGCTAACTACTGGACGATCCTGGAGGAAAATACAAATACACATCACACTTTCCAGATTTTTATTTATTAAAAATGTTGAAAACCATGTATCATTTTCTTTTCACTTCACACATACTTGCTACTTTGTGTTGGTCTATCACATAAAATCCCAATAAAGTATGTGGGTGCAACGTGAAAAAATGAGGAAAAGTTCAAGGAATAGGAATACTTTTTCAAGTCACTGTCCATTTATGGGGCCAAAAAAAAAATCTTTTTTTTAAGTATCTCGAAATAAAATGCTTAAAGAAAAGAAATAAAAAACTATTTTTTTGTTCCCCTCATAAAATTAAAATATTAATAAAAAAAATCAAATGCTAATTACCGGTATTATAAACACTATATGTGTTAAAACTACCACAAAAAGATAAGATCCCATGGTGCTTCAAAAATATGATGGAAAAACAGAATAGTCTGTGTGGTCATGAAGCCCAAAAATGGTTTGGTCATTAAGGGGCTAAAGGCGGTCACCAAGACAGAGCCCATTTTTTTATGTCATAGAAAACACAAGCCAAGGGAGCTCCTAACAAAAACACTCGGGACCCCCAGGACCAGTCTTCTCCCGTCAGGACCTAAGACACTAGACATGTTCGGCGCTGCAATGGTTAACACGCCTTGAAAGTGCGGAAATGACGTCTCAAAACTAATGGCGGAAGAAGCGGTTCGGGCTTCAGCTTGGGCGGAAGTTGTAGAAAACCAATGAGCGCGTAAATCCATGTCCTTCGGTTAAGGGCGGAAGTGTTAGGATTGGGGAAGTGACGAGAGTGTCAACATGCAAGATGGCAGCTCATCACAGGCAGAACACGGCGGGGCGGAGGAAAGTTCAGGTATGACAGGTAACGGGGACGCGATCTCGGTCTCGGTGGCGGGTCACTGCGGCGGTGCTTCCTTGTAATGGGGGGTCTCACTTGTTGTTTGGAAGATCCGCAGTGCCCGCGGAGTAGTGCGGGTGGGGCGGGGCTGTGAGCACCCTCGCACCGGTCCACAGCTGTACTGCGGGGACAGTCCACTGAGTAGCCCTCCGCACATGGCGTCCCGCCGCCGTCCAAACGTGTGTGACCACTAGTCAGTATGCATCTGCAACTTCACTGAAGCAGACACCCCCGCATTAGTGAAATGGTTTCTTCTACGTACGGCTTTTCCTATTCTCTTTTCACTTGTTAGACCTTTACATTGCTGGAAACAGGGGTGGCCTGAGTGCAAGTTCAGACTGGTGGAGTTATCAGTCCCATCATGGGGGTCTCCTCCTTATTCAAGAATGTGCTGGAGCTCCGTCTGTTCCTTGGAAAGCTGGGTGACCAGCAATGTGTCCGCCATTATGGCCTGCACATGGGTTGTCAGTCAGACTTTCTGGAGTCCTAGACTATCACAGTTAAAGGGGTTGTCTGGCAGTTTTTACAGCTTTCGGGAACCGCTAGACAAGCTTAACGCACCTGCTGACTGTCCCAGGTCCCGTCCCTGTCTGACTGAAAGTGAAGATGCCACCATCGTGTCACCCGATGCCGCTCTGGTCACATGCCGTTCATGCACACATGACCACTGAGGCCAGTGATCTGCTGAGCGGTCACGCGAATGACCTCAGGTTCAGCGGAATGGCGGGACTGAGTTAAAAGGGTTTTTGAGATTTTAATACTGATGACCTATCCTCAGGATAAGACATCAGTATCTGATCGGTGGGGGTCCGACACCCGGGTCCTCTGTTGATCAGCTGTTTGAGAAGGCACTGGCGCTCCGCGGCCTTCTCCGTGCTCACCAAGCACAGCGCCGTACACTGTATTGGCTTGGTATCGCGCTCAGCCCTATTCATATGAATGGGCCATGTGACCAATGAACGTGTCCTCACTGGCCTAGGTATAGCTGAGAGAAGGCCATGGCGCTACTGCCTTCTCAAACGGCTGATTGGCAGGGGTTCGGGGTGTCGGACCCCCACCGATCAGATACTGATCACCTATCCTGAGGAAAGGGCATCCGTATTAACATCTCGTAAAACCCCTTTAAGCTTTTTCCTTTCTTTTATAAGCTCTTCTGCTCCCCTGAGAATTTTAAAACTGTTGGACAACCCCTTTAAGTGCAACCCACTACTTCAACTAGGCAACCATCGCTAAAACTCTGGGGGAGATTTATCAAAACTGTCGTAAAGGAACGGAGGACACGCCCTAGGCCATATATTCTCTAATACATGTGGTCAGAGGCTGAAGGACGCGGCTCGGAGACGTCTGTTAGTGACTGGAGGCGGTTTTTGCAGTTTGTACGTGCACTGGGCCTCATTTATCAAAGCTAGCCTTGTTGATCACAGCAGCCAATCGGAGCGCAGCTTTCATTTCTTAATCTGTTCAGAAAGAATGAAAGTTGAGCTCTGATTGGTTGACATGAACAAGGCCCAATACAAGTCTCCTAAGTCTTCGTGCACATGGCGAAGTCCGTTTTTCAACAGGAAAGACCGTACTGTCTGTTGTGTTCCCAGTTGTGGCTGTTTCCGTCCTGTTTGCTTTTTCTGCTCGATTTACATTTGTTTTTTCCATCCAGAAAAAATAAAAAGTCAAATGAGTGAGGTATGGTCCACAAGGGTGTTCAGGGGGGCGTACGGGGCCTCAGAAGTGTCTCCTGTGATGCATAGGACGCTGCTGTGAAGCCCCTTCCTGGCTTTTCTTTTGGTGTCGCTCTGAAACTGGTGAAAACGGAAGCCGTCTGTTTTGCATTCCGTTATTTTCACAGTCCCATAGACTTGCAGAGAAACGGATCAGGACACAACGTGCACGGTTTTAATTGTCCGTTAATGGACGGTCTCTATGAAATGTACACTGACGAGAAAACCGGTCTCGTGCATGAGCCCCTTTAGTACAGATATTGCTTTTCTTTGTGTTTTTCCGTACAGATTCAGTATGTTTGTGACATGCAGCATTAAAAGCCATATTATAGAGTTCGTTTCCCCTCTTCATGGCACAGGGACCCTATGGGTCTGTCATATGGACCTGTAGGAACTCTGTGCAGGGTCTGTGGCAGTGCTATGCATGAGCTGCCCGCACACATAAGATCCCTATTACACTGACAGTACTGTCGGCCAAATGCTCATTCAGTTGACAGCTCTCCTTCCTGAAACCCCCGTACAAATGTATACTTGGCTCGGTCGGGCATGCATGTCTTCAGAATGGGGAGAGAGAGAAAGCTGCTGCCTAGGTCTCCTGTGGCAACTTATCTTCCCCGACATCAGAGAATCGGGCATGTTGAAGTCCAACGGCCTGATCATTCTTTCCTACAGTGGCAGTCGGGGCGTTTCCAATCACATGAAATTATCTGGTTCATCCGACTAGATTCTACTTACCCCAATGCATGGTAGATAAGCAGTGCCAGGCTCCTTCAGCCGCTTATCTCCAGGGGGCTCTCTAATGTATACCGCCAGCCTTAGCGTTATGTAGCTTAGCTGGGAAAATGCTGCATTGCAACTGTTAGCGGAGAGACACCATGCCGCCACCGCATGCAGACCACCCGTGGGACTGCCTGGTGTGGACGGCATGGTCTACCCGGCATGTGTTTTATACAGGGCTCGTCATTATATGGTGGTCACCGCTGTGTGTCCTCCTCCTTCACAGGTCTCATACGTAATTAGGGATGAAGTGGAGAAATACAATCGTAACGGCGTGAACGCCCTCCAACTCGACCCCGCGCTGAACAGACTCTTCACAGCCGGACGAGACTCCATCATCAGAATATGGAGCGTCAATCAGCACAAGGTACATGAATTGCATCAGATGTTTAACTCAAGCAGACAGTCCAGACACGGCTGAGATGTGGGGAGGTATCCGGGGTAGGTAGTTCTCCCTCCCTGTTCCTTGTGACGGGAAAAATAGTGGTAGAGAGACTCGTCAGCGAACACATTGCTGCCTCCAAGTGGGACTCTCTTCTACCATATTTGATTGTAAAATAGCGCTACATTCATCGCTATATTTTATGTGTATGTCTGACGGATCCCATTATAAGTCACCGCGGTTGGTCGGGAGCAGGTGGTATTGGTCACACGACAGGTCCCGCACAGCAGTGTGGCTTCCATTTTAATAGGAAGCCATAATGCTCCTGTTGACACGGCTGTACAGTGGGAGCGCCCCAGTAGACAGTTGCGTATTTACACTATAATGTGTATGGGGTCTCCCGAATCCCCTCCGCAGCAGATGTTTGGGGGGGGGGGGGAGATTAGGACATGATGGTTTTCAGCGTGCCTGAACTTTTGTTCCCATGGAGTATAAGCCACTGCCAAAAGACTCCCTGTTGAAAACAATGTATGCTTGGCTGAGCATGCATGTCTAATGGGAGTGGGAAAGAATAGCTGCCGGGTAGGTTTACGCGGCCACTACACTGTGTACCTCTTTGTCTGATTCCGGCTCCATGCATTGTATTAGTTCTGATGGCCAAGGCTTCTGCTACCAGGTGGTCGGTGGGGGTGTCGGGTCCCCCCCCCCCCCCAGTCTGATGTTAATGACCTACCCTTGGGATAGGTCATCAGTATTGAAGTCATGGAAAGCTCCTTTAGTGTGTGCTCTCCGCATCCTTCACGTCCCCATTCAAAATGAATGGGTCCGCACCCGTTCCGCAGATTTTCGGAACGGTGCGGACGAACATTGCGGACGTGTGAATAGGGCCTAATAATCTACGGCAGGGATCAGCAACCCCCGTCACTTCAGCTGTTCTGAAACCACAACTCCCAGAATCCTCCTTCCACGTCTGTGGTAGTTAAGAGAACAGCTGAGAAAGTGTGCAGACTGGGAGTTGTAGTTACACAGCAGCTGCTGATCCCTGCTCTACGGGCTAACAAATATGTGGGACGTCTGACGGTAGAAGTCATCGTATGAATAATGCTGTCATCTCTTCTTGTCTATTCCAGCAAGACCCCTACATAGCATCCATGGAACACCACACGGACTGGGTGAACGACATTGTGCTGTGCTGTAATGGCAAGACATGTAAGTACACATGGCTGTGCGGTAACATGGAGAACCATGACCGAGTGAAATACAAAATATAACTGGTATAGTGATCACGGCACTCTGTCTATCCTATCCACCGTTATAGGGTGCACGTCTTGTTGGGTTCTCCCTCCACCTGGTGGAACCACTTCAAAACTTGCAATAGATAAGACAGCACTCCAATTTTGTATGCTGATTAATTTTTATTATTATATTAGCCGAACATGGTGGTGCGTTGTAGCAACGTTTCGGGCAATTAGCATGCCCTTCATCAGGCTGATGTACATACAAAAAAAACAGAGAGAAGGATACACGCACGAGTATCATATATGGATAGAACATATATTCAAAACGTACAGAAAGCATTAAGGTCTGGTATATGGAAAGTATAACCTGGTACATCAGAAGTTCAGGTCACCACCATGAGAATCAAGGAAAGAAAACAAAGGGGAGGGGGGGGGGGAGAAGGGAAAGGAGAGGGGAATTAGGGTCAACAGTGGAATATACAGCGTGCAACATCGTTGTAATTGTCATATACATTATGTAAAGTATAAATCATGAAATTGGTATGCGGAAGAAAGAGTCTGTATGAATAGGGGAAAATTAGAGAGCATAATAAAAGGTCCGCGTTAGTAACAGGTATGGTGTGAACCAGCCACAAGATAGCAGAGGCTGGAGGAAAACAAGCAGTATGTGTAGCTATGTGCATATGTGGAAAGATGCAAGTACAAGACGTCCTGATGATTGTGCTAAATAAATGTATGGGCAAATTATGTATACATATACATCACTATATGCACCAATTACTTGTGCATAATTGTGTAAGAGCTGGAGGGGAGGCGCAATAGTTTGCGCACCAGAGAGGAGTAATGTGCCGGCAAGTAAAAAATGAAATAGGTAATCAACAGAAAGTAAAACCGAGCGTTGGTATTGTATAGTGGTGGAGAGCACTTACCGAATTATATGCATGCAAAGAAGCGCAGGACCGGCATGTGACAAGACGCCGGGGCGCAATGTTATAAATGCAGGGAGCAGCGGCAGGCGTGTGCGCGCTGAGCGCGTTGGCGCTCCAATTCTCGCGAGATGATCGCGTATGTGTTGGGCGCGAGAGCTGCAATGTATGAAGTGTGGAAAGAACTGCACGCTCTGGATTGTTAAACCCTCAGCATATCTTCAAATGTCTTGAAAAACCAATGTTCACATGAGACATACTTCCTGCGCCGCGTATGGAGATGCAATGTCCGATATGATGTTATCTGATTGATGCCAACCTCCTGTGACTCTCCCTGGTTCATAGTGCATGTGCGTATCCTGCACACATCGTGCTCTGTATATGCGCGCTTTTACAGGCTCGGTAATCTCAGCTCTTCCGTTTTCCGCAGTAATCTCGGCTTCCTCTGACACCACTGTTAAAGTATGGAACGCGCACAAGGGATTCTGCATGTCCACTTTGAGGACACACAAGGTAAAAAGAAAACTGTCTAATAATTACAGAAGTAAAATGCTAATTTAGTTGCCAGCCGTCGCACACATGCGCCGTTATTTTTTATTATTATGTACATGTTTTTCTCTTTGTAGGACTATGTGAAAGCCTTAGCATATGCAAAAGACAAAGAATTGGTGGCATCCGCAGGACTGGACCGACAGATATTCCTCTGGGATGTAAATACTCTCACTGCACTGACTGCGTCCAACAATACCGTCACTAGTGAGTGATCACCCTTTTCAGTAACTTTCACGTTAAAGGGGTCGGCCAACGAATAAATAAGAGTGGGAACGTGCCAACGTTTGAACTTCTCCCCTATCCAAGTGTCTGATGCCGCGCTGACTGTACAGAAGTTCACCGATATTACTATGTAGTACTAAGTATTTGTGCCAGGTACAATCCAACTGTTCCGTTGACTTTATAGTCCACATTCATCTTAAAGGGGTGATCCAGGAAAAGATATTGATGACCTATCCTCAGGATAGACGAAGAAATAGAAGATGACAGCAGCATATCCAGATGCTTGATAAAGGCTACTATGCAGCCGAAACGTCGCACTCTTTTGTACGTTGTTTCATGGATGATCGGTGAATAAAGGACCCTCATCTGGATATGCTGCGGTCATCTTCTATTTCTTCGTTGATCTGTTGACCATTGAGGACCGGTGGTTTGGACAAGCTGTTGCATTCTGAGGGAGTCATGCAAGGTACACTGGTGCTGCTCTAAACTATTACTGCACTATTCTCAGGATAGGTCATCAAGGGGTCCGGCACCCAGGACCCCCGCTGATCACCAAGTGGTCTCTTCCTATGCCAGTGACGCCACCGTACATTGGTCACATGAGCTCAACCCCATTCAAGTCAATTCCAAGCACTGCCACTATACGATGTACAGCGCTGTGCTTGGAAAGCTGCCGGGAGCCTGCACCGCTCACCAGAGGCTCCGGTGAGTGCCGCAGCATCCTGAAACAGCTGACCGGCGGGGTGCCGGGACTCTGACCCCCGCTGAAGTGACAATAGTGGTCTATTCTAAAGATAAGTCATCAGTATCTTTTCCAGGATAACCCCTTTAAGGCCTCATGCATAAGACCATATCCGTTTTGGAGTCCGCAAAACGCAGATACCTCCGGTGTACATTTTTCTCAGTCCTATTAATAGAAAGAGCTTGATGTTCTGTAATTTGCACAGATGCAAACAGCACAAGGATAACATCCGGGTGCTGTCCAGGTTTTTTTTTTTGTGGATCCACAGAAATTAATGGGTCCATGTGATGTCCAAGCCGCATTTTTGTGGATATGGATGCAAAATATGATTATGTGCATGAGGCTTAATAAAGGCCTATTGTATTTGGTGGATCCGTCTGAATTCCGCTTTGCATCATGGGATAGATGGTTCAGTGATACGGTATTCCTGGAGCGGGAAAGCGGAGGATGGCTCGGTTCCATTATAGATATTTTTACACCTCTGACTATAGATTATTGAGATTTAAGATGATACATAGACTACTGTATTCGGATTATTTCTCTGTTCTGTTACATGGAGAGATGCCCAAGATGTGCCACTGTAGGAGCAGATTGGATCCATCTTGCGTGGCATTGCTTAAGGCTTTTCAGATATTTGTAGAAGGTTCTTATGAATATTTATGGTGGATGCCAGGTCAGTGTCCCCTTGGGTCCACGGTATTGTATCCTGGGGGATCAAACTCTGCTTGAGTGTATACATTTATAAACTGTTATTTGCGGCACGCAGTGCTATTGCTGGACTTTGGTTATCATTGAGTTTTCCTACAATTCAGGCTTGGGAGAGGTCTGTCTGAAACTTTGGTTTTGATTACCTTGATCCTAAAGATTGGGGTAAGTTTAATGACCCTGTCAATCAAAGCAGCCAGGGAAGGGCTGACCACAGAAATGAGTGGAGCTTAGGTGCAGCAAGAACAATGGTGACGCCCTCATTGCACCAAAGGCCTAATTTGCACATTAAGAAATAGTATCATAACTCGGGAACGGAGCCTCGGATCATCAATAGAAAAGCAGCGTTTTAATCAGGTGAAGCACGGTTGGATAGAGAGGTCGCTGGTGACACATTCCCTTTAAATCATGGATGGCTTTGCTTAGAGAAGCTCTGGCTCACTGTTATATGTTATGCAGTAAACCAGTCCCTTTCTCCTTTCACCAGCTTCATCGCTAAGCGGAAACAAAGACTCCATATACAGTCTGGCCATGAACCAAATGGGCACTGTCATAGTGTCCGGCTCTACTGAGAAGGTAACGCTGAGCTGTGTTTGTCATCTAGTGTTTCATACGCATCTTTTCTACCTCCTAAACGTTCTTACGGTATCCAATTCTACAATGCCGTTTCTGGCCATAAATATAGTCCACTTCAGTGTTTCTAAACTCCTGTCCTCAGGGACCACCTACCGGTCATGATGTGAGAATATCCCACAGTAGTAATACCTGTTGTAAGTCCCATTGCATTGACAATAACGTTATCCCCTGCTCAATACTAAGGAAATCCTGAAATCATGGCATGCTGGGGGGGTCATGAGGACTGGAGTCCAAAAGACGTGACCAGTCCTGATCAGCAGGAACTGGTACATGGATATAGTTGTCTCCCCCTGTTGTGCACCTTATTACCATTTTAAATGGGTTTCCCTAAGATTTTAACTGGTGACCTATTCTCTGCATATGTCATCAGAATCTGATCTGTGAGGGCCTGACACCCGGGACCCCTGCCAGTCAGCTATTTGAGAAGGCACTGGCGCTCGCAGTAGTGCCCCGTCCTTCACGCAGCTTTCCCTAGGGCAGTGACGTCACGTTCGTCAGTCGCATGGCCTAATCGCAGCTCATCCCCATTGAAGAGAATCCCCCATGGCTGAGCTGCGATACCAAGCACAGCCGCTATGCAATGTACGTTCTTGGTAAGCAGAGAGAACACCACAGTGCTACTGCGAGTGCTGCTGCTTTCTCAAACAGCAGATCGGCGGGGGACACGGGTGTCGGACCCCCACCGATCAGATACTGATGGCCTATAAAGAAATCTTGGAAAACCCCCATTTAAGCCAAATCTGCTACTATTCCAATGTTTCCCACAGATTTTCTTTCCTCTCCCAACACATTACAGGTGCTGCGAGTCTGGGACCCCAGAACGTGTGCCAAGCTGATGAAGCTGAAAGGCCATACTGACAATGTAAAAGCGTTGCTGTTAAACAGAGATGGCACACAGGTAACTGCGGCTTCACCGGCTCTATATCCTAGTTATCAGCAGTGGTAACAATTCTTCTAAATGTAGCATCACATGGTGGTCATACAATTACGGATGGCTGATACGTCTGCTGCTTTCATCTTGCATCTCTTTACTCTTTCTAATAGAAAGCCCCCCCCCTGCCCCTGCGCCCTCCTTCCCGTCACTAGGATATGCTCCCAATGTCTGAAATGGAGCCTGCAAAGAGAAGGAGAGTGGACTACGCATGTGTGGCCGCCCTCCATCCATTTCTGCGGGGCTGTCAGCGCTATAGAAGTGAATGAAGCAGAGCCTGCGCGCTTCCCATTCATTACTTAGGGACTTCCAAGGATAGCCGACTGCTCCGCTCTGCTATTTTTGTCACTCCTATAATGATGAATGGATGGAGGTCACGCATACGGGCTCCGTTCATTGGGGGCATATGCTGGCGGCTTTAACAGCACATGATTTCTGGAGTGGTGGGACATTTATACGTTTTTTTTTTGTTTTTTTTAACCGTTTCCTGCACTTTGCCAACTTTGAAAAAAAAGTGTCATTATACATAGCGACATATGACAGATTTTGATCGGTGGAGGTCTGAGTGCGGAGACCCCACGATTTCTAGAACGAAGAGAGCTCACATAGGGCATTGTCTTTCCTCGCTCAGTAGGACGTTCTTCTCTCGCTCTAGCAATCCTGGGAGTTTCAGTATTTAGACCTGCACCAATCAAAGCGTGATGACGTGTTACTATGAGATACCATAGGCTGGCACACCTTTAGGTCTGAGGCTTTAATGACATTATATCTTTAGTGTCTTTCAGGCAGTTCAGATGGAACAATCCGTTTGTGGTCTCTAGGTCAGCAGCGGTGTATAGCAACCTACAGAGTCCATGATGAAGGGGTGTGGGCACTACAGGTGAATGAAGGCTTCACTCACGTGTACTCTGGAGGGAGAGACAGGAAGATCTACTGTACAGATCTCCGGAATCCGGACATGAGGCTGCTCATCTGTGAAGAAAAAGCACCAGTTTTAAAGGTAAAGATTAAATCTAAATGTTATGTATCAAGAGGACAAGTGTCTTCTCTTACCTTTAAGGAAGTGTCCATATTTTCTAAATGGCTTCAGGATTATGGGCTGCTTCTTTCCTTAATGTAGCTTTATAGCAGGCAGAGTTCCATTTTTCCTATATAAAGGTCCTAATCTCCTGTGTAGACAAATGTAAAATATGCCAGCTCCTGCAGCCACCACTAGGGGGAGCTTAGAAACGCGATATTTTGCCGCTATTTGGAGCAACAGTAGATATGTGACCCTCAGGTCTCATATCAAGTATGAATCGGCTATGGCACTCTGAAATGTGTTAGTCAATTCTTATTAAATTCAGAAGTTTACATCCAGATGAGCATACAGTTTGTACCCAGCCACTTGTAGTTATCTGAACGTTTTGGTCAATAATGACCTTTATCAGCAGTGTCTGAGGCAATAGGAGGATTCAAGAGTACCTGGATGTGCTACTCCTGCTTCCTCCTATTGCCACAGACACTGTTGATAAAGATCATTATTGACCCATCTCATACATGCCCACAAAGAGAAGGAGCGTGGACCGCGCATGTATGGCCGCCCTGCGTTCATTTCTGCGGGACTTTCTACTTGGAGCAATGGCACATGCGCAAGATTGACATTGCCAGACAAGATGTCTTGCACTTTTAATCAAGCGGGCCAGCTCCTCGCTGCTCATGGAGGCGGATTTATGGACAGATTAGATTCGCTCATCACAAATTTTGAGCTAAACGGAAGACCACATGCAGTAAGCTCCCTCTAGTGGCGGCTTTAGGCAGGAGAATGTTCTCTTTGGCTTCACAGGGGATTTGAGGCTTTGCATCAGAAAAAACACTTTTGAAAAAATGAATCCACACTGAGTTTTTGACCTTTATAATGACATGATGGGGATTTCAGTAAAGGGATTGCCATTTTTATCTTCCTTATTGGAGCATATTTAGCAAGCATTGGTTTTCTTCATTAGCCAAAACCGTAATCTAGGCCCTGAATGGTTGCAGCAGGCGCTGTCCTGTCAGTGGTAGGAGGCATGGAGTAATGCAGTAATGAAGAAAGGGCTACTTGCTTGGTGGTGGCTGCGGGGATTGTGTCATACCAGAGTAATATCAAACCGCCTGTCTTTCCAGATGGAGCTTGATAGATCTGTGGATCCTCCTGTTGCCCTGTGGGTCGCAACAACCAAATCATCGGTCAATAAATGGGTAAGAGGCGGTTTGTGAGGTTGCATATTTCTGATGTATTTTGCCTGTCTGTGCCCTGACCTCTCAGAAAGGTTAATCCTGACATAGTTTTCTTTTAGTCTATAAAAGGTATAATGAACTTCAGATCCTCAGGAGATTACGAGAATGACTGTAGTACACCAATGAGTCCATTCTGCTCACAGCCCGACCAAGTTATTAAAGGTAAAGGCGACCATTTAATGCGTGTTCTGTTACTAGAAGTGAGAATCTTTTTTGTGATTTGCTGGCAATCGGGATTGATTTCCAAGGTTTTAAATTTGCTTTAGGTAAATTTAAAGGTACTGTTATTGAGTTGAGTAAAAACTTAAGCAAGCCCCTGAAGAAGGGGTAAAATAACAGAAGAATCCATACTAACCATGTTTCTCCCTGCCGATTCCAGGCCATGCTTCTGTCCTCCCCACCGCCGGTGTCCTAATCCTGGCTGCAGCAGTGACATTCCATGTTCACCGCAGCCTATCAGTGGCCTCAGCAGTGCAGGGGACATCACCGCTGAGGCTGCAGCAGTGCCCTGTGTGCAAGGAACGTCACCACTGCAGCCTACCGGTGGCCTCAGCAGTGCAGGGGACATCACTGCTGAGGCTACAGCAGTGCCCTGTGTGCAAGGAATGTCACCACTGCAGCCTATCAGTGGCATCAGCAGTGCAGGGGACATCACCGCTGAGGCTACAGCAGTGCCCTGTGTGCAAGGAACGTCACCACTGCAGCCTACCGGTGGCCTCAGCAGTGCAGGGGACATCACTGCTGAGGCTACAGCAGTGCCCTGTGTGCAAGGAACGTCACCACTGCAGCCTACCGGTGGCCTCAGCAGTGCAGGGGATATCACTGCTGAGGCTACAGCAGTGCCCTGTGTGCACGGAACGTCACCACTGCAGCCAGGAAAAGAAAACGGCATGGAGGAGTGAAGCTCGGCACTGGAAGAAGCCGGGGAGAAAAGGGTTGAGTATTGGTTCTTTTTGTTATTTTACCACATGTACTCGGGTTGCTCAAGTTTTTATTTAACTCTTACAACCCCTTTAGCAGAGCAATACGCAAACAGATTTGTAATTGTGTTCTATGGACTAGTAAATCAGATGAAACAATTCACTAATCTTCATTATTTGTTGTGTAGGATGGTGTATATGTGATCAATTTTTACAGGGGATATGTGTTTGCCTAGAGTTCTGCTTCCTGCACCACTAAGGTCCTGTTCACATTATGCTTTAGCCCTCCTTTTGACCTATATGGTCGGAAAAGCTCCCAATTTATACTTGTTACAGAAGGATGTGATGCTTCCCACTGTACAGACATAGACATACAGTGGGAATGTGTCGCCCATAACATCCCATTGTAAGAAAAAAATGTATACCGCATGGTATATCTTTTCTTAGTTTTTTTTACTGTAAATATGCCCTTACAAAATCACTGGATTTTGCAATATATAGCTGGCCATAGCGATTGGACCGCTGTCATGCAGACTTCATGAATGTGCATGTTATCATAATTAAATGGGGTGGCGCGGAGTACTTCTCTGCAAAATAAAGCATCTCAACAGGTAAAATACCCTTTCGACAGACATTGGGAGACTGACCGGTAGCACCCTTTATATTTATATTGTCAATAGGCGGCCTACGTAGTATATGTTATCATAGTAAAAGTGTCCGAGTATGATTGCATAAGTCCGTCAAGTTTTCAGCCTTCATGTCAATACATCATATATCACATTTTTGCACAATTCAGTGTAATACGGCAAGGCGTAGTATCCAAAGCCAGAGGGATCTAGACGTAGACGAGGAATTTAAAGGGAGTCTGTCACCAACCAGGACTGTTGGTGACCGTTTGGATGGCAGTCTCTTCTATAGTCTTTTACAAATACGTCCTTATGTGCTTATCAATCTTTTCTATCCCTCAAAAAACAGGTTTTTATAAACGCTAATTAGGTAAGAAGAGCCCAAGGGTCTGTAGGTGCTGGAGCCCAGCTGCACCCATGAGAACCGAGCCCTGTTCCTCCCCTCCTCCTCTTCTTCTTCTCTCCACCTCCCAGCCTCGGAAACTTCCGAGGAGACCCAAATGGTTACCAACAATCCTGGTTGGTGACAGACTTCCTTTATGTTGGTGACAGACTTCCTTATTGGCGGCCATCTGGTACCATACATATGTAATTACAGTTTATCTTCTAGTGAGTTAGAGGGTGGGGCTGTGACAACCACCAGTTTTCACAAATAGCTATGCGGTTGTCGCACTGAGTGGATGCACAGGAGATAGACGTCTGCCTCCACCTGTTGTGTTGTATAATGCAATAACTTCATGGGAGGGTAGATGAGGCGTAAAAGGCACCAGTATGCCGGCAGATTGGCTGTAATACATAGGAGGCCAAGGAATCGTTAATTTCTAACGATAATTTGTTTTCCCTTAGTCCTAACAGTGGCACAGATGGGGTATTCTGCCCCTGTGGACTGGTTAGGACAGGTGGAAGTTTAATGAATAAACATTAAACACATGACATAACATACACACACGCCCTCCCTGCCCCCAATAAAGAGGGGGCGTGACCCCCAGGACCTTGTGTCATTACAAGTAGACAAGAAAATAACAATATAACTAAGGGGGGGATATTTGTGTGCCACTGTTAGGACTAAGGGAAAACAAATTATCGTTAGAAATTAACGATTCCCTTACGTCCTAACCAGTGGCACAGATGGGGATTTAGCAAGTGGAAACCCCCATGGGAGGGTCCTCATGCCTGGCGGAAGTCAATACTGTCCGGCCAAAAGAGGAATAACTATGTATTCTAGTATCCACTCTATAGTGTGAAATAAAGGTGGAGTGAGAACTCCAAGAAGCTGACTTACAGATCACGTCCAATGGGATCGAGCTTCTCTCTGCAAAAGAAGTGGCCACCGCTCGAGTAGAGTGGGCCCTTACAAATTCAGGGGGCTCTGAACCCTGAGACATATAGGACTCCCGAATTGCCTCCTTAATCCATCGGCTGATGGAGGGCTTAGAGGCTTTCCTTCCCTTATGGGTACCGGAAAAAAGGATAAGGAGGTTTTCATCCTTCCTAAATACCTTGGAGCGATCCAGGTAAATCCGAAGACATCTTGAAATGTCGAGGGTATGGAGCCCTCTTTCTTCAGAGGAGGGGGGTGGAGCCAACGTCGGCAGGGAAATCACCTGGTTGATATTATCAAAGGAAGGAACCTTTGGGATAAACGTAGGAAGAAATCTAAGAAGCACCCGATCTTGAAGAAACTTCGTATAGGGTTCAAAAGCAGAAAAAGCTTAGAGTTCCCCAACTTGCTTTGCAGAGGTAACGGCCAATAGGAAGGTGATTTTCTAGGTTAGGAACTTGAATCCCGCCTCCTCTAGGGGCTCAAAGGGGGGAGACGCCAACCCCCTGAGCACGACCGATAAATCCCAAACAGGGATAGGTCTAATTACTGTAGGCTTTAATCTTGAGGCTCCCTTTAGGAATCTCTTGATAAGGGGGTCTTGAGAAACAGCTCTGTTGAGACAAGCAGAGATTGCTGAGACCTGCACTTTGAGGGTAGAGGGTGATAACCCCTTGTCCAGACCATCCTGTAGGAATTGAAGAATTACCGGGATAGAAGCTTCAGCCGCTGTCTGCTGATGCTTAGAACACCAAGACGGAAAAATCTTCCAAATTCTGGAGTAGGCTCTGTTGGTAGCTTCTGATCTGGAGTGCTCTAAGGTTCTCAAGACAGACCCCGATAGCCCTTCTATTCTAGGAAGGGACTGATCAACCTCCAGGCCGTCAGGCTGAAGATTTGAGGAGATCTGTGTGCCCCCCGACACCAGTACTCTCTCTGGGGGAAGCCTCAGAAATTGACCCCGACTCATCTGTAAGAGTTGGGTAAACCAAGCTTGCTTTGGCCAGTATGCTCACCATCCCCGGTGGAAGACATGGCTGAAAGTAGAACAGATACAAATTAATTCCAAAATTCATAGAAAATAGGCGATTCACATCAAGCTTTAGGATCTTGCCCAGAAGATCCTAGTAAGAGCTATAAAGGCAAAAATCAAATAGAGGAATCGCAAGCAAACGGTCTTGTAATCCAACACACACAATTTCAAGGTAACAGAATAAATCTGCACTCCAGGAGACTGCACCCAAGGTCTCACCATCCTTAAAGAGGACCTTTCAGCAAAAAAAAATTCATGAGATACTTATACCATCTTACAGGGCTGCTGCCGCTGATTGTCGCACATAGTTTTTTTTTTTTTCAGCGCCCAGTTCGCCCCCAGTTAAGCCCCCGCAGCGCTCGGTATCTTCTGTGCCTCTGATGCTAATGAGGCAACTTGGTTATAGTAGGATGTTTCATTTAGTTATGAGTGGGGCTGTCTCTTCTCTCTGGCAGCGAGTGCATCCAATCGCGCGCTCCTCTTTTAGCAGAGGCTCCTGGCTAAGGAGGGCGCTGCGGTGTACCAGGCGCCCACCATGGCAAATCCTACTAACAGAGATACATCGAAGGCACAGAAGATACGGAAATAAACGTAGAGCATTGACTGTGTCTGCGAACATCAGCGACGCCCTGTGTATAATATCTCGTAATTTGCTGAAAATCCTGTCTTTAAATGTGTGTTTGGCGCCAAAAACAGCTCCGCCCCAAAGGGTGGGGGCTAAACTGAGCTCTTACTATCTTCATTATTATGCATAATATTTATATCTAATAATAATAGTTAACAGGCCGCCCTGGATGATAGGAGAAGAGAAAAAAAAGCATATTTTCAGTAGTAAAACTCCCTCCGGCCGCAGCAGCTTGCTGCCGGCAGGGGCGAGTGGCGTGGCAGCGTCACCGCAATATGGCGGCGGCCAGGAGGCGCATGTGAAACGCTGCCTCCACCTCTCCAAGGCAGGTAGCTGGAGCGGGGAGGACACTCCGGATCTCCACCGGAGCACCAGGTACAAAGGAGTACCGATGCAGGAGCGGAAAAAAAGGGAAAGGCACTCCCTCCACCACAAGGATGGAGGAGCGGTTTCACCACCCGTCCTGTCTACAGAACAGAAAAAAACACAAGGTCCTGGGGGTCACGCCCCCTCTTTATTGGGGGCAGGGAGGGCGTGTGTGTATGTTATGTCATGTGTTTAATGTTTATTCATTAAACTTCCACCTGTCCTAACCAGTCCACAGGGGCAGGATACCACCTCTGTGGCACTGGTTAGGACGTAAGGGAATGATTTATGAATGAATTTTCTCTGTCTTTCCAGGTGGTGCAAGCATTATTCAGTGTAACATACTGAATGACAAGAGGCACATACTAACCAAAGACACTAATAACAATGTGGCATATTGGGATGTGTTGAAGGTAAGTCTCCACCATCTTTCTGTAAATGAACAGGTATAACTGGCTGTACACATTATATAATATCCGACTGTTTCATGTGGATGCGGGTCTCCTGACTCTCCCTGGATGACAGATGTGGGGGGGGGGGCCTATGGCCAGTTTAAGGCTCATTGGCTTTCTAATGACCATACTTTTGTAGTGATGTGTTGTGACGATTGTGTATATGCCTCCTGATCACTGAGCAGAATAAGGGTTGCTGCTCCTGCATCGGATGCTAGTGCCTGCAGGGTTATTACCGGCATCCATCCAGCCTGTAGGACAACTATACAGATGAGAACACTTTGTCAGGGCCATCCTAATCTGTCACTGCCAAAGAGGTATCTCCCAAGAGAACCACCTCACTAGCGCCACCTTGTGGAAATGGCTTCCTAGGAGTCAAAATCCGACTTTATACCAAGCCTTTGGGACATAACAAGGGAAAATAGCCAAGCCAAATAATCATACGTAGACAGCTGTTTTGGGGGAGATAACTCTGCATGTTATTGGAGCATTGCCTTTAAACAGGACCTTTTATTGGTTACCAGATAGGGCGGCCCCTACAGATGCCAGCACTTATTTATTAATTTTTTTCTAAGATACCCCTCCATTCCAGTGCTGTGTCCCCCGCTGTTTTTGCCGCCTGATATATTAATTTAGAGTATTTGTACAGGGAGGAGGAGACGGCCAGGTTTCTCATGCCAGGGAGAAGGTGAGCTGGTTTTTCTCTCTGAAAAACCAGCTCACCTTCTCCCTGGCTGAGGCGACAAAAACAGCAGGGCACACAACGCCGGAATGGAGGGCTATTTTAGAAAAAAAAAAGTGCTGCCATCTCTAGGGGCTGCTCTATTTTGTAAGCTTACCAGTTTGTAACCCATAATCCCATGAAAGGTCCTCTTTAAGTCTCCGTACATAGTCGGTCTCTTTAAAGGAGAGCTAGCACACTTCCCATGCTGTGTTCTGGTCACTTAAAGCAGGGATGCTCAACCTGCGGCCCTCCAGCTGTTGTAAAACTACAACTCCCACGATGCCTCTCTGTATGATAAAAGCTGTAGGCTGTCAGGGAATGATGGGAGTTGTAGTTTTGCAACAGCTGGAGGGCCGCAGGTTGAGCATGCCTGACTTAAAGGGTTGTTCTTACCTGGAGCATTTATCATCTACCATGGGTGGCATATACTATGTTGGTGGGGGCTAGCTGCTGGAAGCACAGTGCTTCTCTGTTTCAGTCGGTCCGTAGGCTTTGAACGGACCGACAGGCCAACAACTGTTCCATTCACATTCCTCCTAGCTACGGGCTTGCGGCTGTGGCGAGGAGGACTGCGATACCACGTACCGGTGATCAGTCAGACCCCTACCGATCTACCATTTTGCATGTATCCAATGTTCCTGAGTGGAATACTCTTAAGGGTGACTACAGTAGTACGCAGGAGACTTCCATTCCAGGGTTTTCTTTGGCGTTTCCATTACGGGGGGGGGGAGACGACGACTTCCACACGTGGCAGAATCTGTTGCGGATCCGAAGCTGACAGTGTGTGGATATTACAGCACACCTTCAGCTTTGTCTTTTCCATATGATTTACAGGCTTGCAAAGTTGAAGATTTGGGAAAAGTAGATTTTGAAGAAGAAATTAAAAAGAGGTTTAAGATGGTCTATGTCCCGAATTGGTTCTCTGTTGACCTGAAAACTGGGGTAGGTGTTTTTTTTTTTACTTTTTATCCCTTCACCATTTCCCTTTAAATGTTGCCACTACTTACTCAAACCAAGGTCGCCCACACCCCTCTGAGTCTTCAGTGATCACTTTACTTTCGTTTGCGATATCGTTTAATATAAAGTTATGTCAACTAATTCTTTTGGACTGAAAATCAGCGAGTCCGAACACTTGGGAAGCTGTGTTATCAGCGGCTTGTTCTTGTCTCGTTGATGATCTACAGGTCTTCGATATCTGATTGGTGGGAGTCCCGACACACCCCAGGTGATCAGCTGTTTCAAAATGGCCATGGCGCTTCTGCGAGCCCTGCGTTCTCTACATTGTAGTGGTGTTGCAGGGTAATTACATCTTCACCTTATGGGACAAAAAGCTGTAGTTTCCCTGCACAGCAACCGTCTACGGTGCAGACGACGTGTAGGTAAAGAACGCTGTACAGCAGGGGTGCCAGAAGTCAGACCCCTACTGATCGGATGGACACGGATAGGTCATCTATATCGTGAAACCCAAATACCCCTTTAAATGATAATACTAGGAAGAAGATGAAATTAAGCATATAGTTTTTAACTATTTTTAATTACTCAGATCCCTCAATTTTTACACATTAGTTGCTACAGCAGACAATGGAGTGGTCTGAGGGCGGCTCCCAAGGAATCTCCTAAGGACAGCTTCAAATCAAGAACTTAAAGATCCATTGTGATCATAGTCAATACCCAGCCGAGCTACATTTGTAGGGCCAAATTTGTCCATCACATTGCATATTAACTTGCGTAGGACCATGTTCTTTTCATGTATGGTGTGTGGTCCTGGGCTTTAACCCACATCATCTTGTACAGCGCAGGTTTCAACTTCTGAAATCGTAGGCGGCTGGAGCAGCTTTTTTACTTCTTCTGTCCACTTTTGCTGTGTATTTGGCACTTTATGAGTGAATGGAGACAGCAGTAGTGCAGCTGAAGCTTTTGGATCTGAGGCTGGGTCGTTGCCGTGTGTCCTCAAGCATGGCAAAGCTGCTTGGTTTCAGCAGACCCAGATTAGCTCTGTGTCACTAAAAGATGGCGGAAACATTTTGTAACCCAATTAAAAAAAGTTGTGCACCAATAAGTCGCCTTGTGAGCAAAATGTCTACTGACTGTGATAATGCATGAATTTGTAGGGCAGCTCGTCTTATCAGTGCCACAAATAATTCTATTTGCAGTTAGAAAACCTTCAGATTTGACAGTGTGTCCTCTTGACAGATGCTGACCATCACCTTAGATGAGAGCGATTGCTTTGCAGCGTGGGTGTCTGCCAAAGACGCTGGGTTCAGCAGTCCAGATGGGTCTGATCCAAAATGTAAGCGTTCATCTAAAAGAATTCTCCTGTCTGGTTACCGATCTGATCAGACCAATAATGCACTTGGTTGGAGTAAAATCTAGGAACTTCCATTTGGTAACTTGGATGTTTGGTTTTGCAGTGAATCTTGGGGGACTCTTGTTACAAGCATTACTGGAGTTTTGGCCAAGAACTCATATAAACCCAATGGAGGAAGAAGAGAATGAAGTAAATCATGGTGAGGAGCCTTGTGTCCGTCTTGTGATTGCAGTATAATTCTGGAAATCGCCGTCTAATGTTCTGTGTGTATTGTGCAGTGGCAAACGGCGAGCAGGAGAATAGGATACAGAAGGGCAATGGCTATTTCCAAGTGCCACCTCATACTCCGGTAATCTTTGGAGAAGCTGGGGGCCGCACTCTTTTCAGGTATGTTATCCGTGCAGATATATAGAGAGGATAGATGTGTGTTTTCAGATCTCCCCTCCGTTTAAGATGTAGAGGCCAAATAACGTAAGTGCATGATGTGCAACACAAAGTTAACCTGATTTCTTGTGCTTTCCCTTCTAGGTTACTCTGTAGGGACTCTGGCGGAGAGACGGAATCCATGCTTCTTAATGAAACTGTTCCACAGTGGGTGGTTGACATTACTGTGGATGTAAGTACCGCCCCTCCCCCTCTGATAGGCGAATTCAAGTATTTGGCTAATGAAACTGAATAGACGGAAACCGCGTAGAGGAAATTTGTGAGTTGATTGTATATAAGGCAGACTACTATGTTACCTGATGGTAAGTACTGGTTCAAGATTAGGGATTAGAAAATAGATCCCCCTTATCTAAGAACAGTGCCAGGGTTGACTGTGAGCTATGCCGGGTATAGCAGTCTGGTCGCAATTTGGGCTAATGGATTAGAGCTGCAATAGCAACACATGGCGATGACCTATACATCAGGACTGTCAGTGATGTCCTCTTTGGGGTGGAATGGAAATGTGAGTAATTTGATTAGAAAGCTCAGGATAACCCAGAGCGCATATATCTGATGAGCAGATCCGTCTGAAAGCTTCTGTTATCAGACTTTACCATCTAGTTATCTGGCTGCAGTGATGGTCTGGTTCCTCACCTCCAGTCCTCAGGGACCACCTGCCGGTCATGTTTTCAGGATTTCCTTAGTATTGAGCAGGTGATATAATTAGTGTCAGTGTGTCAGGACTGACCACAGGTCTTCATTCTGTGGGATACTGTCAGATCCTGACCGGCACGTGGTTCCTGAGGACTGGAGTTGAGGAACACTAGTCTACACAATACCCAAGAAAAAAAAACATAAAGACATCTGCATAGCGATGATTTTCTTCTTTCAGGCCTTAGGCTACATGCACACGACAGTGAAGAACGGACATGTGATGTACATTTTTTTAACGGCCATGAAATGGACATTTTAAAACCAATGGTAGTCTATGGGGTTATTCACATGACCGTTTTTTTGACTGTCAGTGAAAAACGGACGTAAAAAAAATAGAACATGCTCTATCTTGTCAGTTTTTTACTGACAGACTGCCCCCATACAATTGAATGGGTCCATTTTTAACGTCCGTTTTTCAGACAGGCATCAGTGAAAAAAACGTCCGTTAAAAATGTCAGTTTTTAACGGACATTTTTTTCACTGTCGTGTGCATGTAGCCTAACTCTTAGGTTCCATTCACACGTCCGCAATTCTGTTCCGCATTTTCCGGAACGGAATTGCGGACCCATTCATTTCAATGGGGACAGACTATGTCCCGGCCGGGTCCGGAAAAAAATAGAACACGCCTTATTCTTGTCCGCAATTGCGGACAAGAAAAGGCATTTTCTATATAGTGCCGGCGATGTGCGGTCCACAAATTGCGGAACGGATCCGCAAAACGCACACGGACGTGTGACTGGACCCTTATATAATGCAATGTTTGGGCGTCATCTTAAACAGTTCTTAAAGGGGTTAAAGGGTATTTTAATGCTGATGACCTGATGATCATCCGTATCTGATTGGTGGGGGCCGGTGCCTTCTTAAACAGCTGATCGGCAAAGGTCCTGGGTGTCCGACCCCCACAGATCAGTACTAAAATTTCGGTAAACCGGTTTAAGGCTTGCGATGAAGCTGAAATGTTTCTTCCGGTACGATTTGTGCCTAATTAAAGGTATGCTGATGTCCATCTGTGTTCTGTTAGTTGCCGATGCTGCATCCATCTACTTTTAGGACGCCTGATGCGGTTTCCAGTATCCTTTATTTGGACTTTACTGTACATCTCCAATGTTCTGTATACACGATGCACCCCCACCCCAATATTCCCATCCAGACAAAAATGCCAGCTCCATGTTGCCCAGTGCCATGTTCCTCCTGCCTTTAGGCTGTAGACGTCTGTATTAGCTGTGCTGATGGAGATTCCTTTGACCTCAGTGGAGCTGTACTATTAAATAGCCAAGCCAAACACCCATCCGTAGACAGCTGCTGGAGGAGAGATACCTCTTTGCATGGTATTTTATCATGGAGCATTGCCTGTAAGTCTGCGGTCTCGTTAAGGACCTCGTACATTGTCCAAGCTGTTATCTGTTCACTTCAAAGTGTTTTTCAAACCTGAAGCATTTATCTCCTACCATAGGTGACAAATACTAGGCCGGTGGGGCTGACTGCTGGAAGAGCAGTGCTCGGCTGTTTGTCAGTCCATAGGCATTTAATGGAGCCACAGGCCAACCGCTGCTCCATTCACATTCCTCCTAGCTACAGGCTTTCAGTCGGGTATAAGAGGACTGTGGTCCTTTATTATGGCGAACGGTGGAAATCCTCATACCGAAGCGTTACCTTCCTATGGTTAATTATATGAAAAAGGTGACGGGGATTGTCCAGTCTCGTATATAACGTTTAACCCTTGTATAATAAAATCTAAATTTACTATAGGGGGAATTTATCAGGCCCTGCCCTCCAGAACTCTGTCTTCAAAAAGACTCAACATAGGGCTTTTTGAGGTCAGTTATGCAACATTTACTCCACAATACTCCAGTTTTGAAAACTAGGTGAAAAGTGGGTTTGGTTTAGCTATATTAATGAGTTTCACTTCAAATTTACCACTGGCACAAAAGTCCCAAAGCCACTCCTGTAGGGCCGTGGTGTAGAAAACTGTAGTAGCATTTTGAGACAGAAGTGTTCGGTTTAAAGGGGTTCTCTGAGCTTTCAATATTGATGACCTATCCTCAGGTCATCAGTATTAGATCGGCGAGGGTCCGACACCCGGCACCCCCGCCGATCAGCTGTATGAAGGGAAGGGGCGCGTAGTGTGCACGTCTTCCTGCTGCTATGTCTATGGCAAAGCAGCAGCGACCAGGAAGAGAGACGGGAGATGGCACGTGCACACTGCGTGCTCCGTCTCCTCATATACCGCCGATCTCGTATTGATAACCTATCCTGAGGATAGGTCATCCATATTACAAGCCCAGAGAACCCCTTTAACACCCAATGTGCAAACGAAGACACAAGTAAGGCTACTTTCACACTCGCGTTTTGGCTTTCCGTTTGTGAGATCCGTTCAGGGCTCTCAGAAGCGGTGTCCAAAACGGATCAGTTTTGCCCTAATGCATTCTGAATGGAAAAGGATCCGCTCAGAATGCATCAGTTTGCCTCTGTTCAATCACCATTCTGCTCTGTAGGCTGTAAGCAGCGTTTTCCTGTCCGCCTGACGAAGCGGAGCCAAACAGATCCATCCTGACACACAATGTAAGTCAATAGGGACGGATCCGTTTTCTGACGCAATAGAAAACGGATCCGTCCCCCATTGACTTTCAGTGGTGTTCAAGACTGATCCGTCATGGCTATAGAAGACATAATACAACCGGATCCGTTCATGACAGATGCATGCGGTTGTATTACCCTGGGTTCAGACCTGAGCGTTCTAAAAACGCGCGTTTTTGTCACGTGTATTTTAGCGCGTTTTTCCAAATAGGAAACGCGCGTTCTTGTGATTGACTACTGTGGTGTCAATCACAAAATGCGCAACAAACGCCCCAAAAAAAGCTCAAGTACTTGTTTATGCGTCGGGCGTTTTACAGCGCGTTCAAACACGCTTTAAAACTCTCAAGTGAGAACCAGGGCCATAGAAAAGCATTGGTTTTCATGTGTTGAGCGTTTTACAGCGCGTTTGAACGCGCTGTAAAACGCTCAGGTGTGAACTTAGGGTTATGGTAACGGAAGCGTTTTTGCAAATCCATGACGGATCCGCAAAAAAAACGCTAGTGTGAGAGTAGCCTAAAAATGACTTCAAATATTCCCCTCATGAGAACGTCCCTCCTTGGTGTTTCAGTTCATCACCATTTTCATCAGTGAATGGAAGATTTTGAGAGTGACATACCTATTGATTTATACATTGATTGCGTTTAATTTAAATTATATTTTATTTTTATAGAATACCCTTTTTCCTAAACGGTTTGTGGGATGCACTGTATAGTAATAATGTACTGTGGGTTTTGTCTTGTAGAAAAATATGCCCAAATTCAATAAAATTCCATTCTACCTCCAACCACATTCATCATCGGGAGCAAAAACCCTGAAGAAGTGAGTACAGGTTGCAGATGTCCTCCTCTTTGGTTATATAGATTCTTCCAGATGAACAGTTGTAAGAAATTACACTGTTATATTACTGTTATATTTAGCATAATTGTATGTGTCTCACTGTTTCCGGGGAGGACAGTTGAGATACTTTCCTGTGCGGTTCTTAACTTGTGCTTTGATTTCCCCCATCTATAGAGACAGATTGTCCGCTAGTGACATGCTGCAGGTCAGGAAGGTGATGGAACATGTATACGAGAAAATTATAAACGTAGACACGGAGTCTCAGACCACCAGTTCCTCAAATAATGAAAAACCAGGAGAACAAGAAAAGGAGGAGGACATTGCTGTGCTGGCGGAAGAGAAGATTGAGCTCTTATGTCAAGATCAGGTATCTAGACCCCTCTCCTCTATGTTGTTCTAGGCTATGGACCCCTCTGGAGCGGTCTGATGCCTCAGTCTCCACACCCTCTCTGTCCTTTCTTTAATGTCCTTTTAAGCTCATATATGACTAAACTGGAAAACAAGCCGTCAGAGAACCAGTCTGCCGGATTTTTACTGTGAACGGCTTTGTGCAGCTGCTATGTACTGTGAAATGCAGAAGCTGCAGAAGCCAACCAAAGCAACACTTTTCATAAAATCCTATTCCAAAAAAAATGTTTTGCTCAGTATACATCTAAATCTATTATACAAAAAATGTCTCTAACATCAGTAAGTTCGTATTATTTTTTGATCGTCCTATAATAGACACCCATCAGCTTATTGGGTAGTATTTTAGGGAAGCATACAGCCCCCTACCCAGGCCATAGTTCAGCTACAAAAACAGCAGTGGTGCTTTTATAACTAGGGGTTATCCCATCAGGAATAATATTTCCTGTATGTACCTTAATTATGGCACATGGACGTCGAACAGGGGGACCCCCTCCCCGAAAGTCCTCCACCACCAGTTCTTCCATTAACAAGTGTGGAGAGTCCTCTCAAAATTTGGCTCCTGTCCTGGGATCCCAGCACCACCGTATATTACATGATGAAGCTGACCGGGTGATCTGTTGACTGGTCCTATAATACATGGATTGGATGGGTCTTCCAGCGCAAGAGTTTATTTTTTGTTCATTTTGTCTCGTTAAGTGAGGTTTGGGGGGGGGTCCTGAAATGGGGAACCTATCTTTATGTTTTCCATATCCCTTTTGTCAGGCAAACCCTTTAATAATTAAAGGGAACCTGTCACCATGAAATTGCAAAGTAATCTGCAGAGAGCATGTTGTGCAGCAGGATTGGCTGCGCAATTTGCTATATAGTCTTATGGTATAAGATTTGGTAAAATGTGTATTTCATTGATTTACATTTCTGCTGATTCTGGGCTTTGAAGTCCAGGAGGCGGTCCTCTCAGTGATTGACAGCTCTCGCTGTATACCCAGTCATAGAGGGGAGGCTGTCAATCACTTATGGGCCCGCCTCCCTGACTCCAAAGTCCAGAATGAGCAGGAATTTAAATCCATAAATCCTATCTCATAAAGCTATATATCAATCTGCTCTGCTCCTCCTGCTCTATAACCTGCCGCCTTCAGCTCGCACCATGTTCAACGTGGCATTTAGACCGAGATTAATTTTTTTTTCTCCCTCCTCCCCATATTTAGCGAGTACTTTCCTATAACCAGTGATCCCTGCTTTTACTCCCATAGATTCTGGATCCTAACATGGACCTGCGGACTGTGAAACATTTCATTTGGAAGAGCGGTGGCGACTTAACCCTTCACTACCGGCAGAAGTCGACGTGAAGGCGTTCCAAGCAGCAGCTACACTACCGTTATCTCGTTGTGGACTAAAAACTAGTACTGTATGGAAGCCCTACTGAACTCTTATACATAGGTGTCAATCGAGCCAGTACGGAGATTCACATATACCTTTAGTCAACCTACCTGTAACAGATGATCCCACCACTTTAGTTCCTTGGGTTTCAGCAAAAATTGACTACAGATAGGCAAACCATTGTAATTTGTGTGTGTTTTAATGTACAGAGTCGTTGATAAAGATTTCCAATGTGTCTCTTATGAATCTGTTCCAAGACCAATTCTATCAACGTGGAATGAAGCGCGTTGAACCCCATGTTGGGGGGGAGGGGAGGGGTGTGCATATTGCAGGCCATAGGCAGTCATTTTAAAGATCTGTGAGGGTGGGGGATGGGTTTAAGAACTATATCTTGGAACTAGTAGATGCTGCCATAGTGCGCAGGGAGGAAAGCCCATTAAGGAACTTGTCGGCTACTGTATGTCGGCAGAATCGCACAGCAGTGATCAATGGCAGCTGTTCTTGTGGAACAGTTTCTGTGTATGGGGAATACTATGACACAGTATGTCTCCTGATGCCATGCATCGTACGAGATGAAACTGAACGCCACATCTTGAGCCGCATTCTACGTAATGATGATTTATAGCAAAATCAGAACCGTTGCTATGTTAATATATTTTGTAGCATAACCATTCAGAGATGTGGGGATGAGTAAAAGGTTGGTGACCATTTCATATTTTGTCGGCTGGTTTTGGCAATGTAAATAAGGCTTCAGATTTTGCCAGCAGAACGATGTACAGGTTTATGGGTCATGACGTGAAGTGCTGCTTGTTGACTGAACAGACAGGTAACTTTGTAAAATATTTCATTTTAGTTAAAAGTAGGTGATATTCAGAAATGTCCATCATAAAGTAAATCTCTACCTGTTGTGGTTTCAATTTTAGGTTCAAGATTCTCTTCAGATTAATTTCTTAACCCCCTAACGAAAGGGTCAGCAACCTTCAGCACTCCGTGTTGTGAAACTACAATTCCCAGCATGCCCTACTGATTTTTATGGGAGTTCTGAGAACAGCAGAGCAGGTGTGCATTCTTGGAGTTGTAGTTTCACGACAGCTGGAGTGCTGGAGGTTGCCTACCCCTGCCCTAACACATAATGCCGTACATACACTGCATTGTGTGCAAGAACTTGCATGGAGAAGGCTGCTGCATGGCGCCCACTCCATACACGGCGG
The DNA here is from genome assembly GCA_033119425.1 of Bufotes viridis. NCBI lineage: Eukaryota > Metazoa > Chordata > Amphibia > Anura > Bufonidae > Bufotes > Bufotes viridis. The sequence continues at coordinate 334,185,706 of CM065593.1, read as the reverse complement.
TTGCCGGCTATGTAATACAGCCAGCACTCGGCTGCCGCGACCAAGATCAGCGATAACGCCGTAACAAATAATTTAATCCCTCATATTTCACTGCTGGGGCTCCAATTAGAAGGCAGAGGGAGCCCCCTTCCAAATGGAGCTCCAGCAGTGAAATCGCGGGGCTCTGATCGTTACCATGATAGCCTAGGGCCTGCTGAAAGTTCTCAGGGCTTTCATGGTGAGCTGCCAGTAAAGCCGTGCGCAAGGCACAGCTTCACAGGCAGGCAATGAAAATCCCATAGACCATAATAGTTCTCTATTAAGGTCTATGGGACAAATGATCAGAAGATCACAGGTTATAGTTATTAAGTATAAAAATAAAATATATATATATAAATAAAAGAATTATGTCTGAACTATTAAACTATAAAAACTATTTTTCCTGCACAGAGAACGTTGTAGTGAAAAAAAAAAACAGCGATCAGAAAGTCATACATACCCCAAAAATTGTGCCAATAAACACTACAGTTCGCCCCACAAAAAACAAGCTCTCATACTGCTCTGTAGACAGAAATTTCAAAAAAGTTATGTCAGAAAATGGTGATACAATCAAAATTTAGGTTTTCTTCAAAGGTGTTTTATTTTTTTTATTTTTTTTAAAGTAAATAGCTGGTAAACCTTAAAATATAGAAAATGTAAAGTCATCTGGTTGCTGCACAGCAACTTCTGCAGTCTGAACCGACCCCTAATTACCATATAAGAAGTGTGAGGGGGCGCTCCGGAGTCTGAAAATCAGTTGCCTGCAGCATACTTTCACACTCGTGATGTCTTTAAAGTGAATCTACGTTGAAGGTCTGTGTGACGGTGACCTCTCCACCACGGCTCCCCTGACCCCAACGGACTGTAATTTATGATACAGTCAGTCTCTATTGCGGGGCTATTGATGTGTTCTAGCCCCGCAGTCAGAGATTACTATGATACAGTCAGTACGAGGTCAGGGGAGCTGTGGTGGAGACGCCACCGTCGCACAGACCGTGTTTCTCGGGCCGATCACGGTTGTGTGCATGAGAAGACCTCTCACCAATCCTGACATGTCTGTTAGTAACTACTTACATTCCCCATGCAATAAAGATTCTGGAGCATCTTTTCATATAAGGGCTTACATATGCTGTCCACATCTTTTGTAGCCCCACTGTAGTGAATGGGTCCAAGACCAAAACGAGATCTGTGTGCATGAGCCTCCACTAGTTCTGTTCCTTGGTTATTGCTGCTAGAAGTGCATTATTGAATTTGTAACTGGGTGATACCGATTGGGGGGTGTCCCTGCACACTTGACACTGGCAGTCCTGATTGGACAGCGTCACACTGTGCAGGGACACACCCCCAACTGGTAACACCAAGTTGCAGATTCTTTAACAAACTGAGGAACGGAACAACATGGCAGTATATGAAAAGATGCTCCGGAATCATTATTGCGGGGGGCAATACATTTAGTATAACAGACATGTCAGGAGTGGTGACAAGCCGCCTGCCAAACAGCTCCCTCTTAGCTACTACAATGATGGTCATAGGCTCATCATAGCTTTTAAAGGGATCGAATCCTAATTTCCACTGAGATTCACTTAGGGCCCATGCACACGATCGTTGGATGTTTTGCGGTCCGCAAATTGTGGATACCATATTTTGCGGAACAGCTGGCTCCTAATAGAACAGTCCTATCCTCGTCTGTAATGTGGACAATAATAGGACATGTTCTATTTTTGTGCGGAACGGCCACAGAATGTACACGGAGTTCTTTCAGATTTTTTTGCGGCCCCATTGAAATGAATGGTTCTGCAAAAAGAAAATGGAACGGATATGGAACAAAAAAACGTTTGTGAGCCCTTATTACACATTACTTGGCATCAGACTGGCATTTTGCTAACATGCACACTGCTAAAAATGAAGCTAAAAAAAGGAGTAACTGAGCACTTAAAGGGGTGATTCCATCTTTATAACCACTTTCTTTGCAGCCAATTTTGCAAATAAGCTTGATTAGAAAATCTCCTACCATTTTGCACCTACAAGAGGTGTGTAGACTTGTGCATCGCCATGCTTATAAACTACAAGTAAGCCCTGTGTAGTCTGATCCTGCAGTCTCTGTACTGAACGTAGGGGACCAATGTCAGTGGCTATGACTGAAGGATCAGACTACAGTTACCATAGAGACACATAGGGATGCCTAGGAGCTGTGGGCCCCAAAACAGTAGGATTTTGTAACCAGGTTCCAGCTAATGGAAGAGGGTAAGGCGGGGATGCTTTCCACTCCATGTCTCCTTTTAGTAAAATCTACATTTTTATTAGCAGTTTCAGAAAACTAGAATTGTATAAATGAATAGGTTGAGCGCTGGCACTGATGAAGGCCACATCTGGCAGAATCCAAGTCATTGAAGATGGTTCCGTTGTTCCTTCAGATGGTGCAGATATTGAGGCTTATACTAAAATCCCACTGCCACAAGAAGACATTTCATAGGCCAGGTTTCCAAGCGCCTGCTTTATGCATAACCTATGTAGGCGTGGGATCATTTAATATTTAGGTTTATTGGAATTTTATGAAACGTAAGAACATCCGGTCCTGCAAAATGCAGAAATCTTCTTTTCTATCAGTAGGATCAGTAATTTTTTTTTTTTTTATATATCCAGTTCCTCATGTGTTCCAGTTATGGTAACAGTTTATGTTGTAGTCGGAGCCCTTTTAAACCTGTACATTTCCACTACTCGCCTTCTGATACAGTCGTAGTTTTGGGGAACACACGGAATAGTTTAATGAAGTATACTTTATGGTTGTATAGAATAAAAGATTTTATTAAATACAGTTTATTGTGTAGTTCATGGCCGAAACAACAATGCAAAAATGATTCATGACCTGTAATGTTGTCCCTACTACAAGTTACCAGTGTAAGGGCTCATGCCCACGAATGTAAGGGTTCCGTGTCCATGCTGTGGACCGCAAATATCGATCCGCAATGCACTGGCGCTGGCTGTGTGCACTCCGTACTGCATCTGACCGATACGAGAAAAGATAGGATATGTCTTATCTTTTGTAGTGCGGAGGCACCGGCCCAAAAGCCCATGGAAGCTGCCTTCTGATCCGTCCCTCTGCACCGCAAAAGATAGGATATGTCCTATATTTGGCTGTATCTAGCAGATTGCTGACCCATTGAATCACTGTTTGCGGTCTGCAATACGGGCACAGAGCTCGTGCGCATGAGCCCTTAGCGTAGGTTCTCGCAACGGATTTTGAAAATCCACCTACAAAATTCAGTGCAGAATCCACAAGTTATTTTCCATGCCAAAAACGCACAGACATGTTCAGATTTTTTTTAAATTCTCACCTCAATGGGAGGTTCAGTGCGGATTCTGCCCCAGGATAGGGCACGCTGCTGTATTTTTCCAAGCAGAAAAAAAGTGCTGCATGCTAGTGAAATGAATGGGAGCACGGTTTTGAAGCGTCTTTTTGGTAGCCGATTGTGAGGCAGAAACACTTCAAAATGGGCACCAGAAAACTCAGTGTGAACAAAACTAGCATAAGTGTAGATGTCGGAAAAATGTCCTCAAACCAGTGCCCGTTAGGTGCTCCCATTAAGCAACTATTCGACGTCACTAGGTGATATGCACAAAACAGATGTAGGAAAATACCAGATATGCATGTACCCATTTAAATGCCAAAGCGTGCACGTAACCATATTAAATTTTTTTACAGTTCCATAATACATCCATTAAATCACAGTTCATTATAGATCATATGCCATATTATGGAGGTATTCTATCCTGAATGTCAACAGCTGTATAATAGAGACGTGTGGAGGCTTTGTATGCCGTCATACAGGATCCGTGCACTTAGGGGGTCATTTACTATACTGAAATATGCCTAAATACCTCTGCGCCTCTTCATAACTTCAGCGCATCCACCGCCAGCACGGGGCCTTTATTTAGACCGGCGTCTAAAACACCAGTCTTATTAAATGTGCCCCTTAGTTTTGGCATGTGTGTAGGCCTTAGAGTAAAAAACCCATAGTATTTTAAGGTAAAGACTTGAAATCTTGTTGATCCAGGTTTCTACCTGACCGGTCACTACACAATTTACACACCAAGTGTCTTTCCCCTGTTATATGCAAGGATTGTCCAGTATAGAGAACCCATCTTATACAGCCTATCGGAGAATTCCTTGGCCAGAATGAAGAGCAGTAAAGAGGAGGACCTGTCTTGCCCGTCACACACATTTAAGTAGGCACTGTGTAATGCTTTATTTCACCTGTGGGGGCGCTGCATGGACATTACAGGATTCATGTTGTGACAAGTTATTCCCGATCCACAGGACAGGGGATAACTATTATATTGGTGAGGGTCCTTGTGCTGAGACCACCAATATGTATAGAACAGCAGGTGAGTTATGTGCACTGCCGCTCCATTGCTCTCTATTGGAGTTCCAGGGATAGTACAGAGTACAGCGCTCGGCTATTTCCAGAATTCCCGCAGAGATTAACGGAGCGGCAGTGCACATACCCGACCTGTCGCTATGTTTATTTCAGGAGAAACCAGGGGGTACGGTGTCCTCGTGATTGGTGGGGGGTCCCAGCGGAATGACCCTCACCAATATAATAGGTATTCCCTATCCTGTAGAAAGGGGATAACTTGTCACATCAGAAATACCCTTTTAAAGCTGCTCACTGGGGTCCAAGCATGGGGGCCCTGCTAACAGGTAGGGATAGTACAAAGTGGAAAACTCCTGTAAGTGGCTTAAAAATGTGTTTTTTTTTTTTTTTTAACCTGAAACCTGGATAAAAGGTGTCGTTATGTAGATCCTTTTTTTACTATTTTGTTAATATTGGTCAATTACAATTAACAGCAAATTTTAAAATAAAATATTCGGTGTCGGAAGTATTTTATTTTATTATGCTATCTGCATTGGGCAAATACATGGCATAAGGGATTGGGAATGTAGCTTGGTACATCCTGGCAAATCAGGCAGGGTGGTGTCTACATATTTTTTTGAACTTATCAGACTTGGCTGCACTAAATGCCAAGGACACCTAATTAAGGCCGTGTTCACACAGTCAGTGTTTGGTCAGTGATTTCTATCAGTGATTGTGAACCAAAAGCAGGAGTGTAGGCTACACAGAGATAAAGTAGAATGGAAAGATTTACACTTTTTAATCCGTAGCTGGTTTCGGCTTGCAAAATATATATATATACACATAACATATTCTGTGGCACTTTACAGTCAGGACAGGTACAGAGTCATATGTTACATAGCAACAGAGAAGTCACCGATTAAGACGAGGAATGAGGGCCCTGCTCACAAGAGCTTACAATCTTTGAGGAGATAGGGGGTCACACAAAAGGTAAAAAGTGCATGTTTTGTACAGGGGTCCGGCCATCTTAACACCATTGGGGAGTAGATATAAAGCTGCACGAGCCGTCACCAGACGATATTTGTAGTGCTGAGTGCATGGGGTGGGCTGTAAAGTGTCTCATGATCGATCAGGTTCAGAGGAATGAATTGGGGGGGATGGAGAAGTGTTAGATTAGTGGATGCGCTAGGCCACCCTAAAAAGATGTGTTTTTAATCCTGTACTGTATGGGTAATCAGTGCAATGACTGGCACAGGACGGAGGCATCGGAGTGGCGGTTAGACAGATAGGTGAGCATGGCTGCCGTGTTTAGGATAGATTGGAGTGGGGTAAGTCTGGTGAGGGGGAGACCAAATAGTAATGAGTTACAGTAATCAAGGCGGGAATGGATCAGGCCAACAACAAGTTTTTGTTGTGTCCACAGTAAGAAAAATGCAAATTCTAGAGATGTTTCTGAGGTGCAGGTGACATGAGCAGGAAATCACTGATCGAACACTGACTGTGTGAAAGCGGCCTAAAGCTAGATTCCTAACCCTATTTTAGGTAAAAAAATATAATAAAATGCTGTGGCCAGATGCTGCTTTTAAAGGGAATGTGTCACTGAAAATTTTCTGCAAGATAAGAAACATGGGCCGTATGACGGCCGCAGCTCCCCTGATCCACTCATTGCATCATGGTAATTTATAATACAGTCAGTTCCTGTCTGACCACGGGTCTAATGTACTGTACTCAGTTCATCCATGTGAGCCCAGTACAATAGAGCCGCGATCAGATAGAAACTGACTATCACTATGATGCAGTCAGTGCGGCTCAAGGGAGGACATGCGGCAGACACATGGCCTGTGTTTCACGGACTGAGCGTTGTCATGTGAAATCAGCCCTTAGAGATATGATTTAAAGCAGCCACATGAGCCACGAACACAGTAGTCAGGAGGGGACCCCCTGACTTTTATGGGAGCATTTTCTGTGACCTGTGCAGACGTCAGGAGGGAGTAGATAAGCTGTGATAGCACCGATTTTGTATGGTGGATCTTGATATCTACTGTGTAGAGGTGATACCTGTCGTAATAATAAGCACATAAAGTGATCTGTACAGACCACGAAGTGACGTCTATATTAGATGGAGCAAATATAGAATGTCATAAATATGAACAAAATTGAATGAGATGTAATAAGTATGAGCGATTAAACGACGAGTGAGGGATCGCTCCTTTCTCACTAGTCGTGATCTTTCATTCTGCTAAAAAAATGATCATTCCTTGGTCGCAAATCCGTTCGTATCATATGGAGTCATCCACTCGCTTACAGATCCCATAGAGACGTTCCGCCATTCCACCTGAGGCGCACCTTCATGAGCAAGCATCTTTACATCATCTTTACATGTAATGTACAGTGACGACTTTGTAGAGAACGATTAACGAGCGAAAGTACCAACAAACATCGCTTTATGTAATAAGCACATCTCTGGTTGCTAACGAATCGCTAAATCTTCGATCTATAATCGTTATCTGCAAGACATCTGCTGGTCTAATACAAGCCTTAGTGGCCAGTGCAAAAACTGCAGGCTTTTTTTTTTTTATAGAGATATTGACATGAAAAATGAAATATAAAATCAAAAATTTAAACATATGTTTATTATAAAAACATGATTTAAACAATATGACATTTTCTGATGACACACTCCCTTTAAGTCTACAGAATATCTTAGGCTGATTTCACATGAGCGTGTTCGGTCCAAGAAACACCTGCCATGTGACATCTGCGTTTCCTGGACTGAACGCATGATGCTGTGAGCTCCTGTCTGACCACGAGTCTAGTGCACTGCACTCACATAATGGCATGAGTACAATACAGTAGAACCGTGGTTGGGCAGGAGCTCTCAGCGTCATGAATCCTGATGCCGTGAGTTCAGGTCAGAGTAGCAGTGTTTTCAGTCCAGAAAAGAGAGGCCATCCCTTTCACACGGGCGAGTTTTCCGCACGGTTGCAATGCGTGATGTGAACGCATTGCACCCGCACTGAATCCTGACCCATTCATTTCAATGGGGCTGTATACATGAACATAAGCGTTTTTTTTCACGCATCACTTGTGCGTTGCGTGAAAATCGCAGCATGTTCTATATTCTGCATTTTTCACGCAGCCCTGGCCCCATAGAAGTCAATAGGGCTGCATGAAAGACGCTTTGCATCCGCAAGCAAGTGCGGGTGCGATGCGTTTTTCACTGATGGTTGCTAGGAGATGTTGTTTGTAAACCTTCAGTTTTTTATCAGGCGCATGAAAAACGCATCAAAACGCATTGCGCAATAAAAACTTAACAACTGAACGCAATCACAGGCAAAACTGAGTGGCTTTTCCTGTGAAATCGCACAGTTTTCACTGAACGCATCCGCAACGCATCTGCACCTAATCCGGACACGCTCGTGTGAAAGAGGCCTTGGAGTCTACATACACAGGGGAAGGTTTATCAAAACTGGTGCCAAGGAAAACTGGCAGTCAGATTCCACCTTTCATTTTCTTTGGTTGCTATGGGTAACCAAGCCGTATTCCTTGGCACCAGTTTTGATAAATCTCTCCTACAGTTTTTGCCATTTAAGGCCTAGATGTAGGGCAGTTTTCTAGCATTTTTCCTGTGAGTTTTTTTTGTTTTGTTTAGGAAATTGGTGAAAAAACTGTGTAGGGGCCCTAAAGGAACATTCACAAAACACACACACAAGATTTTTCAAACTCTGTAATAAAAATAAAAAAACTGCTACCCATAGCAACCAATCACAGCACAGCTTTCAATAGCGCACTTGAGAAAAAATGAAAGCGGAGCTGTGGTTGGTTATGGCTATGGGTAACAGAAGCAGTTTCAGTTCTCATAAATCTGTTTTAGGACTCATGCACACAAGTGTGGGTGTGCCGTGCTGCGGACCGCTATACAGGCACCGTCCATGTGCACACCTTTTGAGGATGCGGACCCTTCGACTTGAATGGATCGGTGATCCACAAGAGACGGTCCGTACTGCAAAAAAAAAAAAAGAAACATTCTATTTTTTTAGGGTGCAGCGGCACAGACTGAATTCCCACAGAAGCGCTTTGTAGTGCTTCCAATCCGTGCCATGCCTCCACTCCGTATCTTGAGGATTGCGGACCCATTCAAGTCAATGGGTCCGCATCCGTTGCCAGCATATTGCGAACCTGCTGTTTGTGGTCTGCAATACGGCACAGGGCACACGCTCGTGTGCATGAGCCCTTACTGTGTTATGCGTGAAGCAGGGCCTGAGGGGCGGTGCAGGACTCAAAGAACACCAGAAACATACAGAATAAGGCTACATGCACACGAACCTTGTTTGTTTTCGTGTCCATTCCGTTTTGGTTTTTTTGCGGATAGGATGCGGACCCATTAATTTTAATGGGTACGCAAAAAATGCGGACAGCTCACTGTGTGCTGTCTGCATCAGTATGTTCATTCCGTAGCCCCACAAAAAAAATAGAACATGTCCTATTCTTGTCTGTTTCAGTTACAATGGATCCGCAAAAAAAACGGATGTCAGCTGTTTTTTTTTTTTGCAGATCCACAATTTGCGGACAGCAAAACACATACGGTCGTGTGCATGTAGCCCAAAATGGGAGTTTTGGAAACCAGCCATCAACATCAATCCCTATTGATTTCAATGGAAAGACAACCATCTTTCCATCTGAACAGCTGGCACCCGTTTCCGGACCCCCAGGAAAGTGAATCTTCTGACAGGTGATAAAAGTCGGGGTCTGTTTAGTGAGGAATACCCTTTGTGCAATGTACATGTAATGAAGACACAGACACCAGATGAAATCCTTTATTTTTATTTTTAAACTGCCGCTTTCCATTGAAATCTACCAACCCCAAATCACTGTAGAATTCCCCTTTACAAAGGGAAGAACTGGCATTTCTGAATGTACCAAGGCTTATTATGTACAATCTATATCATATATCATCTTTGTCTTTATTAATCTTTTTATACACATAAAAGCCCATAAAAATAGAGTCCAGTAGCAAGAAAACCGGCACTGAGATTCCTGAATTCCCACCATCCACCATATTAGAGTAGTCAAGCAAAATCAGTTCTAGGCATTACAGGAAAATACATTAATTTATTAAAACACCAGCAGGGGAGATTTATTAACATATATTTTCTGGTTTGGTTACTTACAGAGGATGCAAATCACCCCATTCCCGATACTTTATACACCCCGGTGTTGGAACAGATGCCGACGTTGGCACTATGCACCACCCTACGGTAGAAATCCCACCCTGGAGCAATACTAAATCTCCCCTAATGTGTCATAAGTGTTGGCCACTATATTTTCTGTATATTTTCAGGTTTTACCGTGTATTTCTGTCCGCACCAAAATTTTTCAAAAATCCCACGTCCTTTCTGTCACCCATTAATTTCAATGAGAGGCAGCGCTAAGGATCACAGAGAGGACATGCCCCTTCTTGGTGTGGCTTTAAGCCGCTGCTCCTCGATTCACAGCGATGACTCACATTGAAATGAATAGGAGGCAGAAACCATGCACCCACTGGTGAAAGTTCCACGGCAAAAGATGCCATGTGAACATACTTATGAAAATGCTAACGTCCCCTTAGACTCGATTCTGGTTTTCAAATGAGGGTCTAAAAACACAATTTTGCCCCAAAAGAAACTAGAAATGAATGATAAAAATAAGGCCTTGTTTCCATTTCCGTTTTTTATGGACATGTATATCTGCATTTTCCATGCACGGCACACGTACCTATTAATTTGAATGCGTTTGTTCGCACACCAGTACTAACCAAGGGTCAATGGAAAAATCACAGAGACATGCACTACTCTGCCACAACAACTGTTTAAGTCTATGGGTCTGCGAAAAACCACTGACACAACACGGATAGCATCCCTGGTCTGCCAGTGTTTCAAGGTTCATTGGTAGGAGATGCTCTGGAAACTAATTTTCAGCTGAGCAGCGTCTGTGGAATACGGATGACACTAAGACGGTAACAAAACGGACACATGGACCAAACACTGATTCTTCGAGGTTGAAATAAGGACAAGGCCTTATTCACATTTCCATGTCCGTTTTCCATCTGTGACCAATTTCTTGTTGCATGTATTTGTCCTCCATGTGTCTGTTTTTTGCCTTCTGTAATCCATTTTTCACGCACGGAGAAAAAATAGAATACCGGAATAGAAGGACTGCCGGAGGAGGCAGCTGTTGAGGCCTGCGCCTCCTCATAAATTACATGCCTCCTTCGGCAGCTCAAGACCAGCATAGCACACACCAACCTTGATAAATCAGGGCCTTAATGTTCCTCATCTCCTATTGTAGAGGGAGCAGTGATGGCGTGTTTATGCTTCAGCCCGTTGCCTTACAGCCAGAGACTAGTGTGCTTTGAGGTAAGTGAGATAGTAAGGGGCTGATTTCCTGGGACAAACAGAATTATATTTATTGTATTTTCTACACGTAGTGTTCCTTTAAAACAATACAGCACATATACCATGGCGCAAGAGCTGGCAGAGAACCTGGGCCTGGTTTAAAGTAGTGCAAATTTAAAGAGTGTGTCCCAAGAAAAATATTCTAGTTTTCAAACCAGCACCTAGATCTGATTACTTTTGTAATTGCATGTAATTTAAAATTTTGTATAGCCAGTTATAGTTATTCAATAATATGTATCTGTATAGTGACACTTACTTTCTTATTTCTTTGACCTGCTCACTGAGATGGCCGCACATGCTCAGTTTCATCCTTCAACTGCCTCCTGAGCTGTGATAGGTAGAGCTGAGACACGTCCCCTAAGCTGTGATAGGGAGAGCATGGACATGCCTCCTGAGCTGTGATAGGGAGAGCTGAGACACGCCCCCTGAGCTGCAGCAGAAAAGACACTCCCCTTGAGCTGTCAGCTTGATATAAATCTAGCAGAGCAATGAATGGGGAGATCTCTGGATCCATGTGAGATACAGGGCTGGTTCTAGGTTTGTTAGCATGCACTATATGATGTCTGATTTTCATGTTTTATATTAGTCATGGGATAAAAGATGATTTCCAAGACATTTTGATAAATGTCAGTGCCAAAATCCACGCTTGTGACATTACTGTAATGAATGTTTAAACAGCTGAACACACACAAGCCTCCAATGTCACTCTATTCCATTACTCAGTCCTATCAGGTGAGCTGGCGCTTGTTCTGCAGGACCCACACCTGAACTAGTTTAGAAATGATAAAAAAGTAACTAACAACCACATGGACAACCATTCTACCTAGACAGCGATACATCTAGCGTACCAAACTACATCTGGAAAGAAGGAAATCCCTCTAAGGCCGAGTTCACATCAGCGTTCAGCCTTTGCGTTCTCCTGCTATGTTATAGGAGCAGAAGAACGGAATGGGTCGATTTGGCACATAACTGAGCCGAATGGATCCCGCGGACCCCATAGTCCAGGGATGGGCAAACTGCGGCTCTCCAGCTGTTGCAAAACTACAACTCCCAGCGTGCAAAGACTGCTTACAGCTATCAGCCTACAGCAGGGCATGGTGGGAATTGTAGTTTTAAAACACCTGGGGAGCCGCAGTTTGCCCATCCCTGCCATAGACTATAATGGGGCCCGTTAGGTTTCCGCTCAGAGGAAGATTTTGGAAGTACAGATAGAAGTCCAGCATGCACGATTTTTGTCTCGGCTTCAAAAAATCTTCCTCTGAGCGGAAACCTAAAGGGCCCCATTATAGTCTATGGTTCCGTTCGGCTCGGTTATGTGCCGAATTCTTCTGCTCCTATAACGGAGAGGAGAACGGAAAAACTGAACGCTGATGTGAACTCAGCCTAAGGCTACTTTCACACTCGGGTTGTTGTTGAGACCCGGCGGAGGATCTCAATACTGGGAAAAAAAAAACTTTTTCCCTTTAGTCTTCATGAATTCTGGATGGAAAGAGATCCGTCAGCGTTCCGTTTTTTAACTGGACACAAAACTGCTGCAAACTGTGGTTTTGTGTCCGGTCATAAAAACGGAAAAAAAACGGATCTGTCAGTAAAAACAATGTGAGTCAATGGTGACGGATATGTTTTTTTTTTTGTTTTGATTTCACACAACCGCATCCTAACGGAGCAGATGCATCCTGATGTGCAAAATGAAAACGGATCCGTTTAATTCCGGTATTGAGATCCTCTGCCGGATCTCAATTCCGGAATTAACAACGCAAGTGTGAAAGTGGCCCGAGGAACATGTAACCAGTCTTATCTTTCTGTGCTATAAATACTATTGCAGTGCGATATCTCCGGTGCTGCAGTATAAAGGGTTGATGCACTTTCAAATAAGACTTGGCTTAAATATATTCCAGTTCTTACCAGACCATTACACCGTATTAGGGAGATCTTCAGAAGAATGAAAAGGAACAGATTCATCTCAGCCCGTTTTCATCTGACCAACATCTGTAGCCATAGATAAATGTCCACATGCTCCTAACCTGAGGATCTAATGGAAATAGATCAGCTGACATAACTATGAAGAGTACCGAGCCATGACCGAGGAGCTCCTAAGGGTATGGTCACACGTTTAAAATCCACAGCTGAAAAAAGGTTGTTTTTTTACAAAGATTTGTAATTTGGTGGCGTTTTAAAAGGAGTTTTTCAGTGAAGTTTTTGGAAGAATTTTTAGCAGTATTTTTCAGGGCCTTCAGTGGGATCATTCAGAAGCGTTTTTGGCTGCAGAAACGCTGCTAAAAACTACTGTAACTCTAATTCTAAAACCGCCAGTGTTTTTTTCTGCTTCCCCACTGACTTCAATGCAAAAACCACTCTCAATCCGCTTCAAATGCCTCATTCACTCCACCGTATTTTCGGTACGCGTCTGTTCTGCATTTTTTTTTTGTGGACTGCATGTGGACCCATTCATTTCTATGGGGCCACAGAGATGCGGACAGCACACGGATGACATCTGAGCGCTGTCCGCATCTCTGCCACAAGTTAGAGAACATGTCCTATTTTTGTCCGTTTTGCGGGCAAGAATAGGCATTTGACAATGGGGCCTGTGAAAAGTGTGGGATGCACACGGCCAATATCAACAATTTGCAGGCGACAAAACGGATATGGCCATTTGAAAGTAGCCTAAGAAGTAACATGCCACTTCTGAAGCGGTTTTAAGGTGACCGTGGGGGGAAGAAGAAAAAATGCTACCGCGTGCACAAGGCGACGTTATTTCAATTGAAGTCAATGGAAGGCTGTTGGTGGTGTTTTCTGCGACTGAATCCACTGTGGATTTTAATGGTGTACACGTAGCCTGAACCTGCTGCAGGTATAGAGAGAGTCAGGCCTGCTACCCTCTAACAAGATGATTACAGACACTGAGCCAGTGCAGATGACATCTCACCAGACATGACTCTATCATTCAGATCCTGAGATGTGAACCTTCTGATCCTGGTCTTTACCCAGAATGGGTCACAATATTATACATATGGCAGGGCTTACCATGAGTTACAAGTCTGAACTATGCTTCGGTAAAGGTGTAACTGTAGTTACGGAAAACTTTTGACATGTTAAAGTTGGCGATGAGACTCCCGATCAGCGAAATGAAGGGGAAGAAGTGCTCAGTGACTGATATACACATTATATATATATATACACACACACACTTTCCATGAGCCAGTACACCACTAACCCCACCTATGACAACAGGATCTTCAGAAATGGCCTTCAGACACTTGGACTTGTTCAACCCAAGGCTGATGGCTCAGGCAGAAAGCATGCTATGTCTCCAAGGTCCTGTAGGCAGTTTGGGAGTTCTGCTGAGAGGCTTATATTCTTTGTTAATGGACACAGGTCCCCTATTGCATATGGAAAATAACTGTGGAGCCCCAGTATTGGGTCTACAACACAATGAAAGCTAGATATCCCTCAAAGGAAGGAAAACCGATGCAAAGGGGTGTCTCCATTACAGAGATCACCAAATCCACCAAATTTTGTTTGACTATTGCATATGGTGGAGGGCTCCAACCTTTTCAAGTCACAAGCCTCTTACAAACACAGCAGACATGCCTATTGAAGATTATATGGATTTTATCCTACCATCAATTGTTAGTGATATTTTGACCCTAGTACCGACTTTTAGTGACATGACAGTCCGGTGCCAACGGTGCACTGCTGAGGGGCCACATACAAGGCACCAAAGAGCAACAAGTGGCTCCGGAACCACGGGAACGCTGACCTACAGGATCCTCGGAGACCAAGCTTGGATATTAATCTTAATATGCTGTTCCACTTACACCAGTGGTCTCACTGATTGAAACTATGACTCCCAGCATGCAATGGCAGCTCCGATTTGTCAGAGCGTACTGGGAATTGTAGTTCTGCAACAGACGGAGAGCCAAAAGTTGGAAAACGATGCTTTAAATGAAATGTCTGGCTGCACAAAGCTTAGCAACATATCTATATAACGCCCTGTAATATTAAACATACATACAGTGACAAGGATGATTACACAGAGCCTATGGTTTCCGGAAGACAGGTATTTGAGTAAAATGTTATTTATATCATTTAGATAAAAAGCTCGTCGTTTTGCTTTAAAATAAAATAAAAATAGTAATAAAAACTTGAACCATTCTCTGGTTGATGTGCATTTTGCATTTCATTAAGACCAATTTGAATTTATCGTCTTTTACGTTCTATTCTTCCTTTGTTTCAGCCGCTTCTGTTGAAGACTCTTCGGTGATTTTCTGGTCATTTACTGTGGGAACGGCAGAATTGTCCACTTCAGCCAGAGATTCACTTGCTGGAGCGACTTCTGAGGAGCTGCTCACCAGATCTTCAAAGGAGACTAAAGAGTTCTGCTCAGCAAGTGCATGATCCAAGACAGAGTGTGACAAGGGCATCTCCATCGATGGTTCTTCAGACACTTTGACTTGTTCTGTAAAAAAAAAAAAATCAAATAGAGGGGTGGTCAGACCACTGGAATAATAATCATGGAGATGGCAATACTGCAGGGAACTAGCACTGAACTCCACTGGAAGGCCATCTGTGAGTGGTAGGTATTCATCCTTCAGAGACCGCGGCTGTGGACCTCACCGCTGTGTCCCAACCCTCATCAGGGCAATATCTGCTTCAGAGTGTGAAACTCTTTGAGCACCTTGATGTATATGTAGGTGTGCTCAGGAGCTGAGCCCGCTCTGTACGGGGCGGGAGGCGACCGTGTTATATATCTGACAACTCCCTGCAGAAGCAACCTCAGATGCCACAGTCAATAGCGACTACAGCATCTAAACAGTTACAAAGAGGGATGGGGTCTTCCTTTGTTCCTTGATGGGCCCCTGTGACACCATCACAAAATACCAAAAAAAGTTCTCATATCAGCCTCAAACTTCTCCCAACTTAAAAGGTCACTGAGTTTTGTTAAATCTTTTGAGATGTCAGACATACCAGACGTGTGATCAGTAAGGGTCCGAATGCTGAGACCCCCACGATCACTAGAATGAGGAAAGAAAAGCACGTGCATATCACGCCATCTCTCCTTGCTGCAGAGGACAAAATTGAGACTGGCTCATAGACTTTTATTTAGGGCTTGTTCACACGACCATATGGTTTTGCTGTCCGTTTTTAACGTATCCGTTTTTCGTTTCAATAGTGTTTCCGTTTCGCTTCCGTTTGTGATCCGTTTTCTGCAGATCGTAAACGGAAGCATACAATAATGTGTTAACAGTAAGTACATTGAAAAATTGGGTTGGGCATACAATTTTTTAATAGACTCTTCCGCTCTGCGAAAACGGAACGGATACGGAAGACATACGGATGCATTCCGTTTTTTTTTACAGCCCTATTGACTTGAATGGAGCCAAGGAACGGGATTTGCGGGCAGTAATGGGACATGAGTCAAAATGTAGCGGAACAGAAAAATGGAAATACAGAAAGGGAATGCAATATGGTGTACATTCCGTTTTCTTTTTGCGGACCCGTTGAAATGAATGGTTCCATATATGGAGGGTATACTGAACGCAAAAAACGGCCCGTATACGGAATGCAAAAAACGTTTGTGTGAACGAGCCCTAAGCCTATCCCCTGTAGCGGGAAGCGAGAGCGTGAAATGTGTGCCCTTCTCTCATCTCGTCCCAGCGGTCTAGTTCTCAGCGCTCAGAACAGCCCCCCCACCGATCAAAACTTTTGATATGTTTCTATGACATATCAAAAGTTTTACCAACACTCAACGACCCTTTAAATTAAAGGGAATCTGTCAGCGGTTTTGACCAGGCTAAACTGCTAACAGCGCTAGATAGGGGCTGGGGTGAGCAGGACAAACATACCTTTTGTGGACTTTTTATTATCAGTAGTGTGAATATGAACTTACATTTTGCGGTTATTATTTAGCTGTAGCATCCAACCAGGAGACCACTAGAGCTCCCAACAGAGGGGAGGGGCTGTGGAGCTCCGCCTCCAGAGCGCTGGCAGGAAAATAACCTGCTAGAATTAGGGCGCCTTCACACGCTGCAGATTTTGTTGCAGATATTTCCGCGACTGCAGCAAAGGTCCGTGTATTTCCGCTGATGTTTAAGAGCAGGTTCACACATCCCCCGATGTTGTGCGGACCCAGTCCTATAGAAAGCTGTTCCTAGTAGATAGTCCTGACCTGCCTTAAGTATTTTCACTAGTCTCTATGCAACTGAACTAAGGTGAATCAAAGTGAAACACCACAAACCTATTAAAGGGGTAGGTTATCATTATCACATTGGCAGGCTCCCCGCATCTCACCAATTACAGCGCCGTACATTGTATAGTGGCTGTGCTTGGTATTGCAGCTCAGACCCATTCACTTCAATGAAGCTTAGCTGCAACTAGGCCATGTCACCGATGAACGTGTCGTGACTCGGCCTAGGAAGAGGCTGCGGCGCTCACTGAGCACCGGCCTCTTCTGACAGCTGATCAGCGGGGTCCTGGGAGTTGGACCCCCATCAATCTAATATTGATGAAGTGACCTAAGGACAGGTCATCAATATTATTTCCAGGATAACCCCTTTAGATGTCACTTCTATTTGCAGATGATTAAAGGCTACAGAAGATTTTGCTGAATGGAAAGAAGGTTATGATGGACACTATGCCATCACCGTCCCAGGTAAGACAAGTTCAAGGCCGGAAGGAGACGACAAAGGGCGCTAACGAGGACATGTTGGTGGCATATACCCCAATTATTAAATAATGCATACCAATATAAGCATTCAGCTCTTCAGCAGTAAGTAACTTGTCTGTGACGGTGGGAAGATCCGAAGTAACATCGAGGGCAAGCGGTGCTGTCACATCCAGCAGATTTGTAAGATCTGGAATCTCAGGCGCCAGAATATTAGGACTCTTTGGAAATCCTAATGCAGAAAAAGAAGTTGTCAGTTTAGGAAGCAGGTCAGGAGGAACGCTGAGATTGTGGGCAAGTGAAGATGGCAGATAACTGGCAGCGGCTCATCTACTCAGAAACAGAAGGATTGGGCAGACGAAATCCAACTTGCCCAATCCCCATATACCTTAAAGGGAGTCTTTCATCTAATCTTTTGGACTGCTCAGATCAGGTTATAGACTCCTGTGCCCTAATTCCAATGGTACCTTTATTTGTGCAGTCCCTCGACGAGATGTTCCAAAAAAGACTTTTAAAACTTATGCTAATTAGGTCCGAAGGTGCCCAGGGGCGGCGTTACTGCCGATGTGCCCAGAAATCCACACCTCTTTTACCCCTCTGGCCCGCCCTCCATTCCTATTATTACCTCCTCCTCTCCCTCACAAATCTCGCGCCTGCTGGAGGAAAGACTTTGCTGCGCTGACCCGCCCCTTCTTTGGCTTTACTGCAGTCCTCTGCGCATGCGCCGGTCCGTAGTTTGAAATCCAGTGGCGTGGGCAGAAGTAACCGGCGCATGCGCAGAGGACTGCAGTGAAGCCAAAGAAGGGGCGGGTCAGCGCAGCATCGCCTTTCCTCCAGCAGACACGAGATTTGTGAGGGAGAGGAGGAGGTAATAATAGGAATGGAGGGCGGGCCAGAGGGGTGAAAGAGGTGTGGATTTCTGGGCACATCGGCAGTAACGCCGCCCCTGGGCACCTTCCTGGCCTAATTAGCATAAGTTTTAAAAGTCTTTTTTGGAACATCTCGTCGTGTGACTGCACAAATAAAGGTATCATTGGAATTAGGACACAGGAGTCTATAACCTGATCTGAGCGGTCCAAAAGGCTCAGATTAGGCGAAAGACTCCCTTTAAATGGTTGGCCAGACGTGCCAAAATCACAGAATGCCGTGTAGGGCTAGCTCGGCTGTATGTAATGACTGAGCGATCTATTGCTTCATTTTGGAGGAAAAGTACATTTAGTCCACATGCAAATGAGATGCTAAGTGCACTGAGGGTGGGCCTGAGTCACTCTGTGCACTCTTGCTTCTTCCTCTCCTTCTTGATTGACAGGGCCTGGTGAGATGACAGTGCAGGAACCTGACCTTATCAATCAAGAAGGAGAGAAATGGGCTGGCAGGAGCAAGGGTGCACAGAGTGGAATGGACCTACCCTTGGTGCACTTAACGGCTCATTTGCATATGGATTAAAAGTACTTTTTCCCCCAGATTGAAGCAATGGATCGCTAGGTGAAAGATAAAATAACATTGTGCCTGGTTTTTCAGTGATTTTCCGGGTGGAGGATGACTCCTAGCCAGGCCGTACAGTGTAATACGGTGTCTTCTCATGACGATAACTGTCCGTAATAACAGATAATAGATCAATATAAAGGATGATTATTTTCTCAATTTACTACCTGGATTTACAACTCTTTGTACAGGTGGGGGCAGAACCAGTGCAGCTTCTCCAGGATGACCATGTGTATCTGACAACTGGTGGGCTTCTGCAGCCGCTTCTGTGTGGGCTTCTGGGGCCAACAGAGGAGCCTGCCAACAGAATACAAACATTATTGTTTTAGATTTGACATAAGCAACTTCCTTAAAAAGTAAGCAGAGTATATAGCTCTTAAAGTGTTTGCGAAGTACAAATCTTTGGGTTGTGACCACTGTCAGCCCCCATGTATGTAAACTGTGTAAGGCTGGGTGCACATCTCGCTGTGGACTCCGGCAGTCTTTTCCAGCGGAGGAACAGACTGGTGGATACCACCGTGCACTGCCGGATCCCTATTCACTGTAATGGGATCCGGCGGTAAATCTGGCATATAGGCAGACTTTCGGACGGAAAACAAAAATCTTGCGTCTGGCATTTTTTTTCCAACTGAAAGCCAGCTTGCACGCCGGATACCACAATGCCAGATTACACAACGCAGATGTGAACCCGGCCTAATCCATGTTCAGCCTGAATGTTGGATTATTGTGGGTAATTAGATAGTGGAGAACATTGATTTTACTTTGTTATTAAAGGGAACCTGTCACGTTGCACATGGTCTTAGAGTTGCAGGCAGCAGGTTATAGAGTAGGAGGAGCTGAGCAGATTGATACTGTATATAGTTTTATGGGAAAAGATTCAGTTAAACTTATATTCCTGCTCATTCTGGGCTTTGAAGTCACGGAGGCAGTTCTATCAGTGATTGACAGCCTTTCCTCTATGACTGTGTATACACAGATAGCTGTCAATCACTGATAGGACCGCCTCCTGGACTTCAGAACCCAGAATGAGCAGGACTATAAGGCCTCTTTCACACGGGCGTCATGTTTGACGCCCCCGGATAAGAGGCGGGTGCGTTGCGGGAATATGCGCGTTTTTCCCGCGCGGGTGCAAACGTTTGTAACGCGTTTTGCACGCTCGTGAGAAAAAACGCCATGTTTGGTACCCAACCCGAAGCCGGACTTCATCACTGAAGTCCGGTTTCGGGTCTTCTGGAGAATTGATTATTTTCCCTTATAACATGGTTATAAGGGGAAATAATAGCATTCTTAATAAAGAATGCTTAGTAAAATGAGGATGAAGGGGTTAAAAATAATAAAAGTTAACTTACCTTAGCCACTTGATCGCGTAGTCGCGATCTCTCCTCTCTTTCCCTGCATCAGCTAAGATCTACAGGACCTGTGATTGGACCATGTGATGTGACGTCATCACAGGTCCTTTAGATCTTAGATGCTGCAGGGAAAGAGAGGAGAGATCGCGACTACGCGATCAAGTGGCTAAGGTAAGTTAAGTTTTATTATTTTTAACCCCTTCATCTTCATTTGACAATGCATTCTTTATTAAGAATGCTATTATTTCCCCTTATAACCATGTTATAAGGGAAAATAATAGAGATTGGGTCCCGTTGCTAAGCAACAATGCGGGAAAATCGCAACGCATCGCACTTGCTTGCGGATGCTTGCGATCTTCCCGCAGCCCCATTCACTTCTATGGGGCCTGCGTTGCGTGAAAAACGCAGAGTATAGAACATGCTGCGATTTTCACGCAACGCAGAAGTGATGCGTGAAAATCACCGCTCATGCGCACAGCCCCATAGAAATGAATGGGTCCGGATTCAGTGCGGGTGCAATGCGTCCTCCTCACGCATTGCACCCGTGCGGAAAACTCGCCCATGTGAAAGGGGCCTAAATGAATGAAATACAAGTTTTACTGAATATTTTGCTACAAAATGATAGATCAATCTGCTCTGCTCCTCCTGCTCTATAACCTGCTGCCTGCAGCTCAAAGACCATGTTCAACGTGACAGGTTCCCTTTAACTTGGCCACTAAAGCACTACTCAGACCTAGCACCAATAAAAAGTGATGACATCAAGAAGAGCATTACCTCCATTTAGTACACAAAGCACATAAAAGTTGGAGCTCACTTTTAAAACACAAAAGATGAAGAGGCAGAGGAGCCAGAAATGTGATATAGAAGCATACAAATACTGCCAGTATGGCTGTGTCCTCCACAGAGTCTGACTACTTTGGACATTACCCGACAATAAGCGGATCACAGTTTGTTCTGCTGCAAAGACCTCCATCGATCAGCTGTAATCCGAGTAGGAACCTGGCAGTAAGGCCCCTTTCAAACAAGCAAGTTCCACGCATTGGACTTGCAGCGTGTGTCAGCGAGAGCACCCGTCCTGACCTCCCAGCACTGCCTAGGGTCGCATAGCATTATATTGCTTTATGTTGCTATGTAACCCTAGCATCATACATCTAGAATGTATTGTATAATACTGACATAATGCTGTAAGTGTTATATTATACATTCCAGAACTGTAAGGGTTACATAGCATCGTAAATCAATATAACGCTATGTGACCCGTCAGTGCTGGGAGGTTAGGACGGGTGCTCTCGCTAACACACGCTGCGAGTCCAATTCGTGGAACTCGCTTGTGTGAAATGGGCCTAAATGTTCAGTTTCCCTGCAGCGCCACCACAGGAGAAATGAAGCATTGCATAGTTCAAGATTAAGGGCTCTTTCACACCAGCGGATGCCGTGCGGGTAATCTGCTGCGTGAAAGAGAGCCAAGCCCCGTTCCGGACAGCAGAGACACGGAGCATTAACATGATTGATAATGCTCCGTGCCTCTCTGTGATTTTGTAGTAAAAAGGTCACCTAAAGGCAAAGAGCATTAATCAATCATGTTAATGCTCCGTGTCTCTGCTGTCCGGAACGGGGCTTGGCACTCTTTCACGCATTGGATTCCACGCACGGGATCTGCTCGCGTGAAAGAGACCTACATCAATAAGCTTCAGAGAGACAGGCTCTACATGGCCTCTATCCGCTGTGGTTAATGACAGTCTTCGTACCTCACTGTATCCATTGGTTGGGGGCACAATAGGTTCTTCCGCCGGTAGTGGTGAAGGGGGCTTTATCTCGTAATTTTTGGTTGGAGTGATCGGTTGTGAGGGAATGCGATGCAAGTATCCATATCCAATGCCACATCCCAAACTAGAAGGACAAAGAGATGCGTCAGACATCAAAGCTGCATTTACATATTCCAACAGTACGTTTTTATAGGTTTTTTATGTATTTTTTAAGTTACAGTATTTCCATTTATATGAAAAGTATATACTAATAAACAGAACTTTTACAACAATGTCATTGGTTTGTTGTCATTTATAGATTTATATACATAATAAATAATAGAAGGGATTGGGCACGCCGAGATCAAAGCTGCACTTACATGTCAGACCAGTGACCGATACAACGATGACATTTATGCCCCAATTTAGAAAGAAAATGTGATTATTGCCAGTGCAGGAAAAGTTAAACATTCACATTTCACAACTTCACAAACTATGTACAGTCACCTGTGAGGGGAACGGGTCATCAGAAAGGACCTATTGTTAAACATACTGCTCGGTTTAACTCCTTCTGCTTCTTGCAGAACGTCAGTCAAACCCACCGCTTCTGTAGGGACCAACCATCTAACATGTACGGGGGTGTCCCAACTCTTCTACGATGCCGAAATAGAGAGAAGGATCAGGTATTTGGATTTCAACATGCCCAATCCTTTTGCTCTCAGGGAGACAAGCGACCTCTAGAGGGTTCAAGAAGCTGCTTACGTCCCCCATTCAGAAGACACGTAAGCTCGGTCAGCAATCTTGAGCACGGGGAGGGTTGGTGGAAACAACTGTTGGCTGAACAAGTGTCTGAACAAGTCTATCTCAAACGTATGACCAGCTTAATAAAAGAGTGAAAACTCCTGTTCTGTAGAGATCACTACTCAGCAGTCATCTCATTATCCTCACAGGCAGCATTACAAGAAGGGTAACACATACAGGTTCCTATGGTCCGTGTGGATGCTGCAAAGCAAATCTCAGAATGCTGCAGCTTAGGCAAGATGGCCACCCGCATAAACATGTACAGAAAATGGAATAAAAATCCACAAAATATCAGTATCTGGTTTTAATTAGTGACATGAAATATAAGTGATATCTTCGCTTTAAAGAGTATCTATCACCTCTCCTGATATGTCACTTTTAGTAACTACTTGCATTTCCTATAAAATAACAATTCTGGGGCATCTATTATTATAACTTTAAGTTGTGACACTTCTCTATTATTCCTACAAGAGGTTGACAAATGAATTGCCAGTAGTCTGAAACAAACGCCCAACTGGATGTTACCCATGAGGGGGGGGGGGGGCACAGTCTGACACAAGCAGCACCGACTGGATAGTGTTAGACTGTGCAGGGGCATGCCCCCAAATGGTAACATCAGTGCCATCGGTGCGAGCCTCTCATGGCAGTGCCATCGGTGCGAGCCTCTCATGGCAGTGCCATCGGTGCGAGCCTCTCATGGCAGTGCCATCGGTGCGAGCCTCTCATGGCAGTGCCATCGGTGCGAGCCTCTCATGGCAGTGCCATCCGGGCGAGCCTCTCATAGCAGTGCCATCCGGGCAAGCCTTTCATGACAGTGCCATCCGTGCGAGCCTCTCATAGGAGTGCCATCCGCGCGAGCCTCTAATGGCAGTGCCATCCGGGCGAGCCTCTCATGGCAGTGCCATCCGGGCGAGCCTCTCATGGCAGTGCCATCCGTGCGAGTCTCTCATGGCAGTGCCATCCGTGCGAGCCTCTCATGGCAGTGCCATCCGTGCGAGCCTCTCATGGCAGTGCCATCCGTGCGAGCCTCTCATGGCAGTGCCATCCGTGCGAGCCTCTCATGGGAGTGCCATCCGTGCGAGCCTCTCATGGCAGTGCTATCCGGGCGAGCCTCTCATGGGAGTGCCATCCGTGCGAGCCTCTCATGGCGGCAGTGCCATCCATTAGGATAATACAGTTCTGTGCATAGGTGTTAACACAATTTTGTTTTCTGACCGGTGGCATTGAATCTTGTGACTGAAAACCATCAGACATGTACGAGACGGCACTGGCCTGAATTTGACGTGTTCTGTACATGCTTCTGCAGGGACTAGGTAAACCACAGTACCTTCCTTCCCCGCCCCAGGCTCCATTAGGGGTCACGTAGACCTCTCGGCATGAATCAGTCTCTGTGTTGTAGACCAGCAGCTTCAGTGGTTTCCCTTCGTGAGACTCTATCAAAGCGTAGAAATCCTCTGACTAGATTGGAAAATAGGAGAAATATTTTGTTAGTCTGCTGCTGGAGGGTGGCCACAGACTACTGACATGGTGGTCATCAAAAACGAGCCACCTGCACTGCACTGAGGAATTAATGACTCCACAAGAAGGGCTATCTTCTGCCAAACTAGATGGGAGTGATGGACCCCAAGCGGGCTAGGCAGCACTCGCATTCCTTCATTCAAACAACATACAGTGGACAAAGAGCATCCCTACCCTGGTCAGGTGATGCCACACAGCATCGGGGTCCTGAATTCTGCAGTACATGCCCCTGTCGTATTATACCAGGATGCTGACAGTATATGGGCATGCTGTTATATATACCAGGATGCTGACTGTACATGGGCATGCTGTTATGTATATACCAGTATGCTGACTGTACATGGGCATGCTGTTATATATACCAGGATGCTGACTGTACATGGGCATGCTGTTATATATATACCAGTATGCTGACTGTACGTGGGCATGCTGTTATGTATACCAGGATGCTGACTGTACACGGGCATGCTGTTATATATACCAGTATGCTGACTGTACGTGGGCATGCTGTTAGATATACCAGGATGCTGACTGTATACGGGCATGCTGTTATATATACCAGGATGCTGACTGTACACGGGCATGCTGTTATATATACCAGGATGCTGACGGTATATGGGCATGCTGTTATGTATACCAGGATGCTGACTGTATGTGGGCATGCTGTAATGTATACCAAGACGCTGACTGTACGTGGGCATGCTGTTATGTATACCAGGATGCTGACTGTACATGTGCATGCTGTTATATATACCAGTATGCTGACTGTACGTGGGCATGCTGTTATGTATACTAGAATGCTGACTGTACATGGGCATGCTGTAATGTATACCAAGATGCTGACTGTATGTGGGCATGCTGTTAGATATACCAGGATGCTGACTGTACACGGGCATGCTGTTATATATACCAGGACGCTGACTGTACACGGGCATGCTGTTATATATACCAGGATGCTGACGGTATATGGGCATGCTGTTATGTATACCAGGATGCTGACTGTACACGGGCATGCTGTTATGTATACCAGGACGCTGACTGTACGTGGGCATGCTGTTATGTATACCAGAACGCTGACTGTATGTGGGCATGCTCTTATGTATACCAGAATGCTGAGTGTACGTGGGCATGCTGTTATGTATACCATAATGCTGACTGTACGTGGGCATGCTGTTATGTATACCACAACGCTGACTATATGTGGGCATGCTCTTATGTATACCAGAATGCTGACTGTACGTGGGCATGCTGTTATGTATACCAGGACGCTGACTGTACACGATCAATGGATAAAGTAGGAACAGCCGGCGCTTGCCGCTAGCAGCTTGCGACGGGAAGGAGCAGACGCTCCACGTGACCAGAAGTAAATCCCGGCAGACGCTGTGATTCTTTGGAGAAATATTCTTATTTATTCTTCAGGTATAGGTGCTTCAAATATACGCGTTTGGCAAGTAGCCATTGTCTGACAAAGGCTACTTGCCGAAACGCGTTATATTTGAAGCACCTATACCTGAAGAATAAATAAGAATATTTCTCCAAAGAATCACAGCGTCTGCCGGGATTTACTTCTGCTGACTGTACACGGGCATGCTCTTATGTATACCAGGACGCTGGCTGTACGTGGGCATGCTGTTATGTATACCAGGACGCTGACTGTATGTGGGCATGCTCTTATGTATACCAGAATGCTGACTGTACGTGGGCATGCTGTTATGTACACCATAATGCTGACTGTATGTGGGCATGATGTTATGTATACCAGGATGCTGACTGTATGTGGGCATGCTGTTATGTATACCAGGATGCTGACTGTACGTGGGCATGATGTTATGTATACCAGGATGCTGACTGTACGTGGGCATGCTGTTATGTATACCAGGATGCTGACTGTACGTGGTCATGCTGTTATGTATACCAGGATGCTGACTGTATGTGGGCATGCTGTTAGGTATACCAGGATGCTGACTGTATGTGGGCATGCTGTTATGTATACCAGGATGCTGACTGTAGATGGGCATGCTGTTATATATACCAGGATGCTGACTGTACACGGGCATGCTGTTATGTATACCAGGACGCTGACTGTACACAGGCATGCTGTTATGTATACCAGGACGCTGACTGTACACGGGCATGCTGTTATGTATACCAGGACGCTGACTGTACACGGGCATGCTGTTATATATACCAGTACGCTGACTGTACGTGGGCATGCTGTTATGTACACCATAATGCTGACTGTATGTGGGCATGCTGTTATGTATACCAGGATGCTGACTGTATGTGGGCATGCTGTTATGTATACCAGGATGCTGACTGTATGTGGGAATGCTGTTATGTATACCAGGACGCTGACTGTATGTGGGCATGCTGTTATGTATACCAGGATGCTGACTGTATGTGGGCATGCTGTTATATATACCAGGATGCTGACTGTATGTGGGCATGCTGTTATATATACCAGGATGCTGACTGTATGTGGGCATGCTGTTATGTATACCAGGACGCTGACTGTATGTGGGCATGCTGTTATATATACCAGGATGCTGACTGTATGTGGGCATGCTGTTATGTATACCAGGATGCTGACTGTATGTGGGCATGCTGTTATGTATACCAGGATGCTGACTGTATGTGGGCATGCTGTTATATATACCAGGATGCTGACTGTATGCGGGCATGCTGTTATGTATACCAGGATGCTGACTGTATGTGGGCATGCTGTTAGGTATACCAGGATGCTGACTGTATGTGGGCATGCTGTTAGGTATACCAGGATGCTGACTGTATGTGGGCATGCTGTTATGTATACCAGGATGCTGACTGTACGTGGGCATGCTGTTATGTATACCAGGATGCTGACTGTATGTGGGCATGCTGTTATGATCCTGGTTACACATAGTTCATGGGCAGCTCCTTACAACACTAACTGTGCTAAATTTTCCACGCAACATGGATGATCTCACTCATCTGCTTTCTGGAAAAAAAAAATTTAACACGTACCTCTTGCAAAATCTGATCGGATCCCACAATATAATCTGTGTACGCCTGTAGGCCAGCCAGTGCTGCCGGTGAATTTGGCTCCACATCCTGTAGAATAATAGAGAATCATCTGAATCTGGACATTCCTGGCCCAGTATACATATATGTGCACAGCGGCCTCCTCCTTCCCATGTCCTCTATGGCTTCAGGCACACGACCGTGCCATCTACACTAACCCATTCATTTCTAAGGGGCCATGCACACAAGTATTTACTGCAGATCTGTGAGGCCATTCTGCAAAGATAGAACATGTCCTATTCTCGTCCATATTGTAGATGAGAATCGCATTTTCTCTTGATGGGAGTGAGAAAAACAACAGAATGCACGCGGAAGGCTAAAATACGGACCTGGCCGCGTGCATGTGAGCGATCTCCTTTGTGTACCCGGCTCAGAGGGCACATTCATACACTGGAACTGGGTCAGGTTTTCAGTAAGATTTTTTATTCTGAAAAGGCTGCCATTAACGGGGTTGTCCAGCCTTGGAGAAGACAACGAGGCCTGCGATTGGCAGCAGTGATCACGGAACCAAGCCACTTTCCGGTCCTGCAGGCAAAGGAACCCCAGGGGTTGTCGTCTCTAAACCTGGACAACTCCTTTAAAGTGAATTACATAGATAGAAATGCAGTACGCTGCAGTAACTAACCCGTGTAATGTGTCCCATGCTGAAACCGCAGCGTTTCACATACAGAGGGGTCACAAGGCATCCCTCATTTTCTTGGTATTGAAGGAAACCACAGCACTTCTAATTCTTCAAAGATTCTCCATTTTTTTCACCAAAATGTGCAACATTTTGACCCTACAAGGTCTTTTTCAAGCAATTGCTTGAAAAGGACCCCGTAGAGTCGAAACGTTGCACATTTTGGTGAATAAAATGCAGAATCTTTGAAGAATCAGGAGTGCTGCGGTTTCCTTCATTATCCTTGAACAACGGGGGAACTACGGACTGGTTCCCATCTCCGCTGGCACCACCACCACATTGGACATTTTTTCCGTAAGTGCTGCTACAAATCTTTTAGCATTTTTACGCTCATTTCATTGGAACGCAGCACATTGTGACTATACCGTTGCCTAGAGGTGCAGATTTACGTGCGGCACAATGACTAGGCTTTTTGCCACAGCACCAAAGGGAAGAATGTATTAAAACAACATTGCCTAAAAACAAACTCCGCTGGCGTACCCTGTGCCAGAGTATTTAAGAGTCATCTTCAGGAGGTCCATGCCACAGAAAATTAAATCTATGCGAGCAAGGAAGCTGGCAGAGATTTCAGGTATAATGTCCGCCACTTTTCTGGCGCATATGCTGGTAAATGTGTCACCCGCAGCTCGCCCCATACCTGCTAAAAAGTGGTGAGGGCGGTAAAAAAAAAGCAAAAAAATTTGGTTGCAAAATGGCACTTGCGCCAAAGTTTGCCACTTTTGCATGTCATTGGCTCTGGCCCATTTTACCATCTCTAATGGTGTTGGCATGCAACACGTGTCGTCTGTGGGCACCTACAGACCTCTGTGTATTCTCCAATAAACATGATAAATCAATAGGTGGTGGCATCTTATATGACCCGCACTGAAGACAGGATTGATATACATCATACCAGCACATGCCACACATGTTCATTCGCCCCTTGGAAGCTGCAGAATCTGACGCTGGCCCCCAGGAGCCCTTGGCCTCCCCACATGTTGCTGGGGGTGACCTCCACCTCTCGCACTTTTGTCGTCTTTGTGTTGTAGACCTCCAGCTTCACAGGCTTCTCCATGTTGGCTTTCAAAAGATCTTTGAACATGCTGTTCTCCTTGTTCTGAAAAAATGGAAACACTCGTTTACCGGACGGCAGGAGGATGTATACTGCACACGTGTGATCCTATCCCAAGCCGCAGAATACTGAGAAAACACTTTTCAGAACTTAAAGGGATCCTGCCAAGATCGATGTAAAAATTTAAATCAGACATTATATAGTACATGACAATCTCTTTCCAACAAAGCTAGAACCAGCCCTGTACCTCACATGGATCCAGAGATCTCCCCAGTCATTGCTCCAATTGATCTGCTAGATTTATTTCAGGTTGGCAGCTCAGGGGGAGTGCCCTTTCTGCTGTAGCTTGCTCCCTGTAACTGCCACAGCTTCTAATAGAAGATATGTCTGGTGACAGTTAAAGATTTAAACTGAGCGTGATCTACCAACCAAGTGAGGTGGACAGAGAAAAAAGAAAAAGAACAAACAGCAGGTGGCGCTATACAAATACATTTTATTTATTAGCTCAGTGGCTATACGAAATTTTTAATGACATGCGATGACAAAAGTAATCAGATCCAGGTGCTGGTTTGAAAAATGCTGAATATTTTGGCGAAAGATCAGGCACGTAGGATTTCAGCTCCCGATCCTTTTATTCTGGCAAGAGATAAGTTTCTGCCAGAGGTGTCTGGCAATGGTGTTCTCCTCTCTTGCCATTGGAAAGACATGTATGCTCAACTGAAACGAGCATGCATGTGTATGAAGGAGTCTGGAGAAAGCTGTCGGTCGGCTGACAGCTATTAAAAGTGCATGGGAAGCTTTACTCTCTATGCAGATGAAAACAGAATAAGGCTAGAATCACACATGCAGTTTTTGAGCCAAAGCCAGGAGTGGATTCAAAAGGAATGGGAAATAGAAGGGAAGAAATTGTGTCTCACTTAAAGGGGTTTTCCCATCTCAGACAATGGGGGCATATCGCTAGGATATGCCTCCATTGTCTGAAAGGTGCGGGTCCCACCGCTGGGACCCACACCTACAATGAGAACGGAGCGGGGAAATGAACAGAGGGCACACTGCGCAAGTGCAGCCGCCGAAAATAGCTGAGCGCTGGCTCGGCTATTTTCGTCTGCCCCATAGAAATGAATGGAAACATGGGCTGCGCAAGCGCGGTGCGCTCCCATTCACTTCTCAGTGCTTGGTGGTGGACGGACCCCGGGAGATCCTCTCGTTCTCATTGCAGGTGCGGGTCCCAGCGGCGGGACCCGCACCTATCAGACAATGGGGGCATATCCTAGCAATATGCTCCCATTATCTGAGATGGGAAAACCCCTTTAAAGGGCAACTAAAGCCAGATCCAAACACAAAAAAAATAAATAAATAAATAAACATAACATAATCTACTCATGTGTCTGTTATTCACTCTTGTTTTGTTAGATTACAATTGCAGACCATGAAAAATAAACTACAAAGACAAAGACATACAAAGTGCATTACTCTCAGGCTGTAGCCATATCATCTCCCTTTCATGCTAGTGCACCTGAGCCAGGACGTATAGGAAGAGGGAGCAGGGTTTAGTCTTGATAACTTTTGTCTACACAGCGAGAGTGGCCATTTTGTTGGAAGGAATCTCCTAGCTACTAATACTAATTTTTACTTCAAAATAGATTTGGGTACAACCATGTAGAGCTGGAATATACTTCAGAATATCAAACCTACCAAGATAAATCCCATTTCCCTTTCCTAAATAGTTCCTAATAGTATAACTAGGCAGATTTGCCTTTCGGGTTCCTGAGAAAGGTTACAACTATGTGGTGGAACTGTAATAGACTGCAGAAGGCTAAATCTAACAAAATAAATCCCCCTCCTCACTCAAATATATACAAATATAACCCAGTTTGCAGAGACAGTTAGTCAGAGAAAATGCATATTTCGACGGAAACCTTCCCCATCAGTCAGAAATGTGAGAAAGGGTGGAAAAAACTCCCAGAATGTTCAGACTGTTATTATGGGGCATCAGTGGACATTATAAGGAGAGGGATCTAAGAGGAGAGAACTACAACTCCCAGCATGACCAATCTGTTATTATGGGACATCAGTGGACATTACATGGAGAGGGGTTTAAGAGTAGACAGCTACAACAATGCTCATACTATTATTATGAGGCATTAGTGAACATTACATGGAGAAGGGTGTAAGAGGAGAGAATTACAACTCCCAGCATGTTCAAACTATTATGGGGCATCAGTGGACATTATAAGAAAAGGAAATAAAAGGACAGAACTACAACTTCCATCATGTCTAGACTGTTATTATGCAGCATCAGTGGCCATTACATGGAGAGGGGTATAAGAGGAGAGAATTACAACTCCCAGCATTACCAAAACTATTATGGGGCACCAGTGGACATTACATAGAGAGGGATATAAGAGGAGACAACCACAACTACCAGCATGTCTAGACTATTATTAGGGGGCACCAGTGGACATTACATGGAGAGGGGTATAAAAGGAGAGAACTACAACTACCAGCATATCTAGGATGTTATTATGGGCTTTCAGAGGACATTACAGGGAGTGAATATACAGAAGTAACTACAACTCCTAGTATTTGTGAACTTATAGAGGGAAACCGTTAACCTCTCACATATGCAGAACAGGAGCCCCACCCACATGGTGACATCACACAGGTTCTTAAAGGTCCTTCACCACTTTTCTGCACTGCTGAGCTCTGTGTCAGTGGGTAAATGGGGTAAAATGAAATTGGCTGGAGTGGAGTAAGTTGAAAGGGCAGGGAGGCAGATAATAGATCTCATGGGAGTGGGAGAGAAAGTGGCCGTAGAGATTACAGGCAGGGACTCCTAGAGCCGTGCAGGCACATCGATCTGCCGACATTTCAGTCAGTGTGGTCTGGCCCCGCCCCTCTCCTGAACTTCCTGTGTGTGTGGGATATCAGACACGTCCCCCAGCCGTTCTGTAGCTGAAGATGGGCAGAGTGGGGAGAGGAAAAAGGGGAGGTTTATCTAAACTGGTGCAAAGGAAAACTGGCTTGGTTGCCCATGGCAACCAATCATATCGACCCTTTTATTTTCCAAAGCAGTTCTGAAAAATGAAAGGTGGAATCTGGCTGGTTGCTATTGGTAACTTAGCCAGTTTTCCAATGCATCAGTTTTGATAAATCTCCCCCATAGTCCTTTGTCTGCAAGATGTCTCCTAAACTGCTTATGCATTTGTGTTATGTTGTTTTCAGGGTTTAGTTCCCCTTTAAGATTATATAACTGGCACCGATCAAAGGTAAGGGTAAAGCTGTACCTCTTCCTAGGATATCAAAAAGCCTCCTGTTCCTCATCCTGTTCATATCTGTACTTATCGCTTCAAAAAAATGTGCGCACCAACCAGCGTCAGTGCCAAGCTGGTCCGTCTGCTGCCAAATTCTCACTGCAACCAACTCATGGGCAGGCTTATCACGTCCCCTAAACTGACCCTTCCCCGGTTACCCCCCGACCCGCATTCTTCAGTGCACTACATCACACAGCTCCGTCTGCTCCGTTAGTACAAAGATGGCTGGACCACTTTAGAAAACAATCAATTTTACCTTTTGTGCCCCCCCCCATTTCCTCATAGATTGTAAGCTCTTGTGAGCAGGGCCCGCACTCCTGGTGTTTCAGTTGTATATTAGCCTGTAATTCTATGATGTCTATTTTGATTTGTACATGAACTTTCTGAATTGTAAAGATCCTTATTACGCCACGTTCCGAATAATTATGCAAATTGGATTAACGTGTCATAAAGATGTACCGTATTTTTCACTTTATGAGATGCACCGGAGGATAAGACGCACCTTGGTTTTTGTGGAGGAAATTAAGAAAAAAAAATATTTTGAACGAAATGGTGTGCTTTGAACTAATGGGAGGTCTGTGGATGGCACTGTTATGGGGGATCTGTAGAGGATACTGTTATGGGGATCTTTGGAGGACACTGTTATGGGGGATCTTTGGAGGACACTGTTATGGGGGATCTGTAGAGGACACTGTTATGGGGGATCTGTAGAGGACACTGTTATGGGGATCTGTAGAGGACACTGTTATGGGGATCTGTAGAGGACACTGTTATGGGGATCTGTAGAGGACACTGTTATGGGGATCTGTAGAGGACACTGTTATGGGGATCTGTAGAGGACACTGTTATGGGGATCTGTAGAGGACACTGTTATGGGGGATCTGTAGAGGACACTGTTATGGGGGATCTGTAGAGGACACTGTTATGGGGATCTGTAGAGGACACTTATTGGGGGATCTGTAGAGGACACTGTTATGGGGATCTGTGGAGGACACTTATTGGGGGATCTGTAGAGGACACTTATTGGGGGATCTGTAGAGGACACTTATTGGGGGATCTGTAGAGGACACTTATTGGGGGATCTGTAGAGGACACTTATTGGGGGATCTGTAGAGGACACTGTTATGGGGATCTGTGGAGGACACTTATAGGGGGATCTGTAGAGGACACTTATTGGGGGATCTGTAGAGGACACTTATTGGGGGATCTGTAGAGGACACTTATTGGGGGATCTGTAGAGGACACTTATTGGGGGATCTGTAGAGGACACTTATTGGGGGATCTGTAGAGGACACTTATTGGGGGATCTGCAGAGAACACTTATTGGGGGATCTGTAGAGGACACTTATTGGGGGATCTGTAGAGGACACTTATAGGGGGATCTGTAGAGGACACTTATAGGGGGACCTGTAGAGGACACTTATTGGAGTGTTCTGTAGAGGACACTTATTGGGGAATCTGTGGGGGACACTTATTTGGGGATCTGTGGAGGACATTGTTATGGGGATCTGTAGAGGACACTTATTGGGGAATCTGTAGAGGACACTTATTGGGGGATCTGTAGAGGACACTTATTGGGGAATCTGTGGGGGACACTTATTGGGGATCTGTGGAGGACATTGTTATGGGGATCTGTGGAGGACAGTTATTGGGGGATCTGTGGGGGACACTGTTATGGGGCTCTGTGGAGGACACTCTTTGGGGGATCTGTTGAGGACACTTATTGGGGAATCTGTTGAGGACACTTATTGGGGGATCTGTGGAGGACACTTATTGGGGGGGATCTGTGAAGGACATCTGACCCCATTACATTGGGCCCCAGTTATAGCAGCCCAGCCATCACATATAAAGTGTATGCAGCAGCCCGTAGCAGTGCTGCTAGCTGTAATAGCTTCTCTGCAGTACTCACCATGCACGCAGCGGGCAGCGCACGTCACTCACTCACACTCCGGCCCCGCTCACTTCATTAACGAATTACATGGTTTTCAATGACACTCATGGATGGGATTGTGTCTCAGGGCTCTTTGGATCACTAACTTAATCTCAAACACCTGTGAAAATTAGTTTGCCAGGTGAGCTCGATTAAAGGAAAACTACATGCGTCTTGCGACTACTTGTCGCCAAAAAGTCGCACAACATTTTTTATAATGACAGTCAATTAGTCAAAGGTGTTGCACTGCGACATGTTGCGACTGTTGCAAAAAACCCATCCAAGTTGGATTTTTGTGCGACTGTCAGTACGACACTATTGACTGTCATTACAAAAAAGCAAACAGGTATTTGGAGCTGCTGGTGCCTCTGAAGTCCTGCGAACCTCAAGGTGTAGGATCCTCCCGAGGCTTGCAGTTGTGCATAAACCTACTATTCCTCCCCCAACCAGTGCTCACAAGCAGAAACGGTTGCAGTGGGCCCAGACATACATTTTCAGACAGTCTCCTGTCACTACCCCAGTCCCTGACTATGTACATGCACCCCCTTACTATCACTGCCCATCTCCCGACCTATC
The DNA here is from genome assembly GCA_033119425.1 of Bufotes viridis. NCBI lineage: Eukaryota > Metazoa > Chordata > Amphibia > Anura > Bufonidae > Bufotes > Bufotes viridis. Next base: position 334,150,727 of record CM065593.1, on the reverse strand, counting down.
GGACTAGTCACACACAGGCTTCTTCAGCGCTCAGTACAACTGAAGACTGAAGACAGACTCTCCTTAGTAACTCTCCATTACAGTGGACAAAACATCTTTCCCTAATAAAGTATATTACCACAATGTTTAACATCCCCATCCCTACACTATATTAAAAATTAACCAAAAAGTAACTTACTGCCTCTGCTATCATTATGCAGTATGATGGCTAATGCATGTGGCTGTATTAAAGGGGTTCTCCAGGGCCTTAAGTGCTGATGAACTATGGTTAGGATCGGTCATCAATATCAGATCGATGGGGGTCTGACTTCACATGAATGGGAGCAGTGCTGCAGTAACAAGGCGCCACCATTACAGCGGATGGAGCTGTGTAGCTCTGGGGCCTGGTCCTGACGCCAGAGTTCCTGCAAACAGCTCATTGGGATGTCGGAAGTCAGACCCCCACTCATTTGATATATTTTAAGGAAAGCTCATCAATACTCAAGTCCCAGAAGACCCATTTAAGGCTCTGCAGATTGGATCCCATCCTGGTAGATCAGGAACGCCTTTACCGATATCCTCCATCTTTGGAAGTAGACATTCAGTCTGCCCAGTAGACCATAATATGGTCAGTAGCAGTATGAGAATTTCTGACAACTACTAATCCACACTCACTGAGCAGGCACCTGTTGTTGTCACAGTCTATGTGCTTAGCCTGTCAGCTGATCTCACAAAAATTGGTAGAATCGGGTGATGAATAACTTTCCATAGAAATGTGTCTGCTAGCTTGATTTGTCTATTTGTCTATGTGAGTGCCTCTACCCCTTCAAACAGCTGACCGGCAGGAGTTCGGGGAGTCGGACCCCTGCTGATCTCCTATTGATGACTCCAATATCTTTCCACTGCATATCCCTTTTAATACACATCTGACATGCTTAAATGGTGTAATATTTTTTATGTATCATAAAAACAAGATCTAAAGGCGTATTCCAGATAGATAGAGTTATCTATACACAGGATAGGGGAAACTATTAGATCAGTGGGCATCCGACTGCTGGAACCCCCACAATCATGAGGACATGGCCCTGTACCCCGAAACTGAATGAGCGAATGGTCAAGAACCCAGACAACCCCAAGATATATGTAAATAAGAAAAGTCAGCTTGTCCACCCCGAGAAGTCACTTACCAGCCGGGAATGTCCGATCGCAATAATAAAATCAAAGAATGGCTCGAGTCCAGCTTTTTGTGCAGGAGAATTCTCTTGTACCTAAAAAAAAACAAAAAAAAAAAACCCATAAATTGATTTGCAATATGTGGTATAAAAACTGATTTTTAAAGTGTTTTCCTTTTTTTTTTTTTTTTAATACTGTGAGGGTCCATTCACACGTCCGTGTGTGTTTTGCGGATCCACGGATCCGCAAAACACGGACATCGGCAATGTGCGTTCCACAATTTGCGGACCGCACATAGCTGGCACTATATAGAAAATGCCTTTTCTTGTCCGCAATTGCGGACAAGAATAGGACATGTTCTATTTTTTTCGGGAACGCGATAGCAGAAGTGCGGATCTGCAATTGTGGACCCGGGCGGGACATCGTCTGTCCCCATTGAAATTATTGGGTCCGCAATTCCGTTCCGCAAAATGCGGAACAGAATTGCGGACGTGTGAATGGACCCTAATACTGCAATATATCAGCTCAGAACTGCTCACAATTTCAGGATTTGATGGAAATTTTGGTGCGGATTCCAAATGATGCTCCCTAATTCTGGGGCCCCTCATATAGCTTATACTTACCCCGGAACCCGCGTTGCTCCTGATCCCCGCACTGCCGCAGCTGCATTTCCTAGCGTCAGCCACAAGATGCAGCAGTTGCCATGCGGGGATCAGGAGCGACACCTGGCCCATATGAAGGCCCACGTAGTACAGCACCCACAGACTGTTACAGGCCCCATAGTACAGTACTCACAGACTGTTACAGGCCCCGTAGTACAGCACCCACAGACTGTTACAGGCCCACGTACTACAGCACCTACAGACTGTTGTAGGCCCACGTAGTACAGCACCCACAGCCTGTTAAGGCCCAGTAGTACAGCACCCACAGACTGTTACAGGCCCCGTAGTACAGCACCCACAGACTGTTAAGGCCCACGTAGTACAGCACCCACAGACTGTTACAGGCCCCGTAGTACAGCACCCACAGACTGTTAAGGCCCACGTAGTACAGCACCCACAGACTGTTAAGGCCCACGTAGTACAGCACCCACAGACTGTTAAGGCCCACGTAGTACAGCACCCACAGACTGTTACAGGCCCCGTAGTACAGCACCCACAGACTGTTACAGGCCCCGTAGTACAGCACCCACAGACTGTTACAGGCCCCGTAGTACAGCACCCACAGACTGTTACAGGCCCCGTAGTACAGCACCCACAGACTGTTAAGGCCCACGTAGTACAGCACCCACAGACTGTTAAGGCCCATGTAGTACAGCACCCACAGACTGTTAAGGCCCACGTAGTACAGCACCCACAGACTGTTAAGGCCCATGTAGTACAGCACCCACAGACTGTTAATGCCCACGTAGTACAGCACCCACAGACTGTTACAGGCCCCGTAGTACAGCACCCACAGACTGTTACAGGCCCCGTAGTACAGCACCCACAGACTGTTAAGGCCCACGTAGTACAGCACCCACAGACTGTTAAGGCCCATATAGTACAGCACCCACAGACTGTTAAGGCCCACGTAGTACAGCACCCACAGACTGTTACAGGCCCACGTAGTACAGCACCCACAGACTGTTAAGGCCCACGTAGTACAGCACCCACAGACTGTTGTAGGCCCACGTAGTACAGCACCCACAGACTGTTAAGGCCCACGTAGTACAGCACCCACAGACTGTTGTAGGCCCATATTTTACCACCTGTGTCACTAATTTTGTGCAGAGGTTTTTCTCAGTTTCGGCATAAATCATTGCTATCAGTTATTAGTTATTATGTGGGGAAAGGCCTTTAGTCAACAAGTGCAGAAAACAGGGACAACATCCAGACGACATGTACTTGTGGGCCTGGGAACATTACTTTCACCGACAGAAACGCAGCAGACATTCAGGAATGAATTCCAGAAACATAAGACGGCATTTACTGTTATCTTGGTTAAACACACTGAACATTAAAAATAGTGCGGGAAAGACTGGGGACATCTGTTGTCTCCTTCCACAGCAGGTGTTGGTGGGCTGGATAGCTGACAGCTCCTGAAGGTTTGGAGTAAACAAGGTCACTGTGGACCAGCGTTTACAGACATATTATCTGGAGTCTGGAAGTGTCAAGGCTTCACCGTCATCATTCAACCTTAAAGGGATTGTCCCATCTCATTAAACAGGTCCCAACATGCAGAGAAGTGGAATACAAGATACTTACAGATTCCAATGCATGAGCAGAAGTGCCTCCTATTATGGGCTTTCTACATTCCTCTACTCCCAGTTATCAGGAGATATGGCCACTGTTGCAATTTGGAATTGGTGGCCACACTTGTGTGGTGCAGAGAACACTTGTGGTGGCTGGGATCCAGCGAGTGCCTCGCATTAGGCTGTCTAATTTTTGTAGAACAGCTCCAGGGCATGCACAGTAGTCTTGGAACGGTTCCACAGCAACATCACAGGCTGCTCACACCAGCCTAAAGAGTTAATGTAGCACAGTTCCAGTGAATGCACAGGACCTGTACTACAAAGCTCTGCCACTGCCAGAGCAATGCTTGCCTGTGCTGTCAATTAGGGCGGAAGTAACCACACCAAAAAAAGCACAACCTTCAGGGCTGCGGAAGAGCTGCAGCCCTGAACTGGTGAGTTGGGACAACCCCTTTAAATCTCTAACATTACTAATCTTATAAGCATCCATACGATTTAAATTAGACTACAGATTACTATCGATTTTGGTATTGTCATCATGCTTAGGCCTTATAAGTATTTCAGAATCTGTGGAGAGCTGGGTGGTGGTCACAGTAATAGCTGTCATTAGCAGTTGTTACCTGGAATCTGTTACACCTCTACAATATTAATAGTCAGAAGTTTTGACGATGCTAAACTGCTGACAGCACTAGGTAGAGCAGGACAACTATACATTTTCTTGAGATTTTACTATCAGAAGTAGTGTGAATATGAACTTTTATTCTTTAAGATTGTTCCTGCCAGTGTGAAATGCTCTCTACATTGAGTTTCTTCACAGCCCCACCCCTCTGCTATGAGTGACAGCTACAGCATCCATCCAGCAGACCACTACAGAGCAGAGGGGTGGGCTGTGACACAACTCAATGTAAAGAGCACTTCACACTTTCTGCGCTTGCAGGAGCAGAACTTGGCAGAATAAAAGTTCATATTCTCACCACTCCTGATTATAAAAGTTCCAGCTCCACCAAAAGTTTGTTTGTTCTACTGTCAGCAGCTTACCGTGGTCAAAACTAGAGATGAGCAAATTTTTCAAAAATTTGTTTCGCCGTTAAAAAATGGCTATTTCCTGGCTGTTGAGAGTCTGTATAGTGGTGTAGAACACTGTGCCTTGCAGTAACAGGCATAAGGAGTCTGATGTGGTAGTCAAATAATACTGTAAGTCCGTATGACATGCAGATGACAGGCGTAGCTCTTAGAATCAATGAACACTTCACTTATTTGGGCAGTCATGGGGCATAGTGGCGAGGTGGAAGCAGCATGAGGAGGCCAAAGAGTGGCACAATGACAGAGTCTGGAGGTGGCAGCAGCATCAGGAGGTCATAGAGTGGCACAATGACAGTCTGGAGGTGGCAGCAGCATCATCTGGAGGTCACAGAGTGGTACAATGACAGAGTCTGGAGGTGGCGGCAGCATGAGGAGGCCACACAGTGGCACCACGACAGAGTGTGGAAGTGGCAGCAGCATCAGGAGACCACAGAGTGGCACAAGGACAGAGTGTGGAGTTGGCAGCAGCATCAGGAGGTCATAGAGTGGCACAATGACAGTCTGGAGGTGGCAGTAGCAGCATCAGGAGGAGGCCACAGGGTGGCACAATCACAGAGTATGAAGGTGGCAGCAGCATCATCTGGAGGTCACAAAGTGGCACAATGACAAAGTGTGGAGGTGGCGGCAGCAGCATCAGGAGGAGGCCACAGGATGGCACAATGACAGAGAGTGGAGGTGGCAGCAACAACATCAGGAGGCCACAGAGTGGCACGACGACAGACTGTGGAGGTGGTGGCAGGATCAGAGGTGGCGAAAGAGTGGCATGACAACAGAGTGTGGAGGTGGGTGGCAATAACAGTACCCGCTGACGATGGTGGGTATAAGAAGGAGCACTTGGCATTAGATGTGTGGCATCAGGCAGGTGGCAGCATCAGAATAGTAGCTGAGGCAGGTAGCCAGAAGAACCCGGTCCAGTTTGGCTTCCCAGTAGTCCAGCGGATCTTCAATGTGGGGTGGCAGGGTGCTGTCCAAGTGTGCCACACCTGCTGGTTCAGGTCCTGCTCCAGGTCTAGCTGCTGCTGGTGGTGAGTACTTTTTTCACTATATGGGTGAAAAAGCTGCTCATCAGCGACTCTAGACTCAGGCTGCCGCTGATAGAGCTGGTACTGTTCCTGCCACCCCACCCCTCCCTAGCAGCCATGGCAGTGGAACGTGAGCGCAGAGGCCCCTCCCCATCAGACCTGCAAGAGGATGGACGATGGCACAGATAGGCAGCGGCCAACTGACTACATAGGATGTCTCTACAGTAGTTCAGTTTGTCCTCCCTCTCAGCGGGTGTAAAAAAGGCCCCCATTTTGGACCGGTAGCGAGGGTCCAACCATGTGGAGAGCCAGAAGTCATCCCTCTGCCGAATGGTGACAATTCGGCTGTCACTACACAAGCGAGGATGCATCGGGCCATTTGTGCAAGTGACTCGGAGGGACTCCCTGTCTCCACCTCTCTACTGCATACTGCCACGGTGTTTCTGGGTCCTCTGCCTCCTCATCGCCCTATAGCTCCTCTGGCTGCTCCTGCTCCTCCTCTCCTGTCATCTGTGTAGAAAAAACACCCGATTCGCTACACATTGCTTGTGCTACAATGTCCTCCTCCTCCAGTTCAGCCCTCACAGAGCTCATGTGGCCGTGAGATCTAGGTGCCACGTCTCCAGTCCCCTGAACAGCTAGATTTACCAGCATCTGTTCCAGGACATGAAGCAGTGGAATGACATTGTTCATCCCGTAGTCCTGGCGACTGACAAATAACGTGGCATCCTAAAAGGGCCTGAACAAACGGCAGGTGTCACGCATGAGCTGCCACTGGCTGACATTGAAGTTACACCGGGGAGTACTCCTGTCTGCTGGAATCATTAAGAAATCGTTTATGGCCTTTCTCTGTTTGTATAGTTGGTCCAACATATGGAGAGTGGAATTCCAACGGGTGGAAATGTCGCAGATCAGCCTATGTTGGGGGATGCCGTTCTGCAGCTCAAGGAGGGTGTGCTTTGCGGTGTACGAGTGGCTAAAGGGCATGCAAAGTTTTCTGGCCATTTTTAGGATGTCTTGCAGATAGGTGTAAGACTTCAGGAACCACTTGACAACCAGATTGAACAAGTGTGCCATGCAAGGCGCATGGCTCAGCTGTCCTTGATGCAGCACCGACACAATGTTCTTCCCGTTGTCGGTCACCATGGTTCCGATTTTGAGTTGTCGAGGAGTAGGCCAGGATTCGATTTCTTGCTGAAGGACACAAAGCAGTTCCTCCCCTGTGTGACTCTGTTCGCCCAGGGAAATGAGGTACAGAACAGCGTGACACCACCGTGCCCTGCACATGTGGTATGCTGGAGGGGCACTGTGAATTGTCCCTGTAGTGGAGGCTGAGGACACGGTGGAGGATGAGGCGGCAGAGGTGGACACTGTCGCAGGACCAACGGCGTGGCAACGTGGAGGCGGAACAGGTGTCACCTGGCCAAGTTGCTGGTGTGGCTGTGCAGGAACCACATTCACCCAGTGGGCCGTAAAGGACATGTATCGTCTCTGCCCGTAGTTACAGCACCAAACGTCGGCGCTGCCGTGCACTTTGGCAGACACCGACAAGCTCAAGGACTGGCCCACCTTCTGTTCTACATTGTGTACAGGGCTGGTACTGCCTTTTTGGCAAAGAAATGACGGCTTGGGACTCTCCACCTCGGCTCGGCACAAGCCATCAGTTCTCTGAAAGGTGCAGAGTCCGCCACTTGGAAAGGGAGGGATTGCAGCACCAGCAACTTGGACAGGAACACGTTCAGCTTCTGCGCCGTTGGATGCGTGCATGCATACTGTTGTCTCTTGGCAATCGCTTCAGTGATAGATTGCTGACGGAATGACTGACAAGGAGGAGGAGCAGGAGCATCAGGACCAGCAGATGATGGGAAGGACAGACAGCTCCCTTCACCTAAGCTGGTGGAGCCTTGACTGCCTGAAACCGGGTGCGTGCCACTGGGTGATGCAACGGTTGCTGCGGCAGGCTGGACCACCACATCAGAGCCAAGGTTCTCCCAGGCCACTTTATGGTGACGCTGCATATATTGACGCAGGGCCATGGTGCCAACATTAGCACCCTGGCCACGCTTTACCTTCTGTCCACATATTCTCCTCCGACAAAAAACTACCAGACCGCCGAGTAGCTGACTGACTGCTACCGCCGCTGCCTCCGTGAACCCGTGCACCGCTACTTCCCCGGCAGGTAGGCTCCTGCGAAGCGGGTGGTCTACGCCGGGCACATTTCACTCCCGACCTCCCACTGCTGCCACCCTGCTGACTTTCGCCCACGCTAGCGACTTGCTGGCTCCTCCGCTGGCTCACGGGCAAGCTGCCACACTCTTCTCCTGATGAAGCCCCTTCGTCACCCGGGTCCCGAGTGCGATCAGCTACATCATCATCGAGTACTGTCTGCACGTCGCTGATGTCCTCCTCAACCGTCTCTGGTTCAGGAGCCTGACGCTCACAACACCAGATCCTACGCCACTCTCCTCATAAGTACTTGCCCGCCTAGTGGAGGAAGCGGCGGATGTCACCTCCAGATCTTAGCTGGGCAGTAGCTGCTGGCTGTCCTCTAGGGTTGTGTCTGACGAACCCACTGACTCTTGGCTGGGAGTGTCTGATATTACTTGGGACGAAATGGATGACCGAGTCCACTATTCAAGAACCGCTGGGTTGCTGGTCAAGACATGACCCTCGCTGTGACCCCTGCTGCCACGCCCCCTTACTCTGCTGCAACCTCTGCCTGCGCCAGAAACATTTACGCCTCTGCCACTCCCCTCTGCAGGGCCTGGCACTTCTCTGTATGACATACTGTTAGATCAAATAATCCAATGTTGGATGAAATATTTTTTATTTCGCCACTAATACACGGCAAATTGGGCTCCACAATTTATCACTGCATCGCAGAATGTCAATTAGGCCCAAATTTTGTTCTATTTTTACACAAAAGGCTATTAAACAGATATATGCAATGCTGGACGGTGAATATATTTTTATTTCGCCACTAATACATGGCAAACAGGGCTTCAGAATATATCACTGCACTGCAGAACGTCAATTAGGCCCAATTTTTTTCTACTTTTACACAACAGGCTTTTCAACAAATACCGTATTTTTCGCCACATAAGACGCACTTTTCCCCCCCCAAAGTGGGGGAAAATGCCCTTGCGTCTTATGGGGGAATACTTCATTAGTACCGGAGGATCGGGAAGAGCCGAAGGAGCTGTACTTACCGCTTCCTGGTACTCGGCTGTGCAGCCTTCACAGCTGACAGCTGAGAACCAGGAAGAAGAGAGAGAGCGCTGGTGGTGAGGAGCAGCGGCGTCCAGGAGCAAGAGAGGTAAGTTCGTTTTTTTATTTTATTTGCGCTGATGGCTGGGGGCTGATGGATGACATGAGGGGCTGATGGATGGGGGCTGATGGCTGACATGGGGGGCTGATGGCTGACATGGGGGGCTGATGGCTGACATGGGGGCTGATGGCTGACATGGGGGCTGATGGCTGACATGGGGGCTGATGGCTGACATGGAGGGCTGATGGCTGACATGGGGGCTGATGGCTGACATGGGGGCTGATGGCTGACATGGAGGGCTGATGGCTGACATGGGGGCTGATGGCTGACATGGGGGCTGATGGCTGACATGGGGGGCTGATGGCTGACATGGGGGGCTGATGGCTGACATGGGGGGCTGATGGCTGACATGGGGGGCTGATGGCTGACATGGAGGGCTGATGGCTGACATGGGGGGCCGATGGCTGACATGGGGGGCCGATGGCTGACATGGGGGGCCGATGGCTGACATGGGGGGCTCATGGCTGACATGGGGGGCTCATGGCTGACATAGGGGGCTGATAGATGGCTGAAGGTTGGGGGGGTTGATCTGAGGCATTGGGGGTCTGATCTGAGGTCTGATTAACATTGGGGGTCTGATTGGGGCTGTGAGCTGAGGTCTGATTAACATTGGGGATCTGATTGCTGGTCTGACCTGAGGAGTAATGGAAAATATTTTTTTCTTATTATCCTCCTCTAAAACCTAGGTGCGTCTTATGGGCCAGTGCGTCTTATAGGGCGAAAAATACGGTATATACAATGCTGGACAGCGAATATATTTTTATTTCACCACTAATACACGGCAAACTAGGCTTCACAATATATCACTGCACCGCAGAATGTCAATTAGGCCCAAATTTTTTCTACTTTTACACAACAGGCTTTTCAACAGATAAGTGCAACGTTGGACAGCGAATATATTTTTATTTGGCCACTAATACACGGCATACAGGGCTTCCGAATATATCACTGCACCGCTGAGAGGCAAATATTTTTTTCCTTTTTCGACTAATACATGTAAAAAAGGACTTTAAGGGTACTTTCACACTAGCGTTAGAGGAATCTGGCAGGCAGTTCCGTTGGATCTGGAAATCAATGTGCAAACGGATACCATTTGTTTCCGGATCTGGATGCGGATCCGTTTGACAAATGCAATGAAATAATGAATACATCTCTCCGGTGTGTCATCCGGAAAAACTGATCTCTTATTTATCTTTTGCACCTTTCTAAAAAGTCTGCGCATGAGCCGCCCGGAAAACTGGATCTGTTTTTCCGGAACACTTGGTACCGGATCCGGCATTAATACATTTCAATGGAAAATAATGCCGGATCTGGCATTCCGGCAAGTGTTCCGTAATTTTGGCCAGAGAAAATACTGCAGCATGCTGCGGTATTTTCTCCGGCCAAATACCGTAAAAGTGAATGAACTGAAGACATCCTGATGCATACTGAACGGAATGCTTTCCATTCAGAATGTATGGGTACAAAACTGAAGCGTTTTTTTCCGGTATTGAGCCCCTAGGACGAAACTTAATACCAGAGAACTTTAACGCTAGCGTGAAAGTACCCTAAAACAGATAACTGCACAGCTGAGCGGCAAATATTTTTTCACTAATACACAGGAAAAAAAGGACTGTAATTTTCGCCCTTCACCACACAACGGCTAATAAACCCTTTTTTTTCCACTAATAGAAGCCAAAAAATGCTTTAGAACTTATATCTGCACCGCACAAGGGCAAATAAAACGTGGAAATGTTTCCTTGCAATAAACCCTGTCAATGCCTGTATCACACAGCACTTGCACTCCTATAACAAGAACGGTTTGCTGGAATTACAGAGCTGTAAAATGACAATTTGGGTGGCCAGTCAGTGAAGCAAGGTGTAACAGGATTGTTCCTATTACCCAGGCTGTAACTTCCCCTAATGGACCCTGTTCAACATAAATCCTGCAGAATGATTCCTCCTATCCTTTCCCTACACCTTGAATAATCTTTCCCTGCATTTGTAAGTCATTTTTTTAGCACAATGAAGTTTTTTCTAACACTGTCCCTAGCACCTGCTGACATCTCTCCCTGCACTAAGCACGCTGGTGAATGGCAGAATCTAAGATGGCCGCCGTATTTATAGGGCTGTGACATCACAGGGCTGGCTGGCTACTGATTGGCTGCATGCATGGCAGTATGGGTGATCCCGCCTTCCCAGAGTTCCCTGCCCCATTTCCTCACACGTGTAGCAGCCATTTTAGGAAAAAATGCGATTCGTTACCACAAAGCGCGAATTTCCTAAAATTCGAATCGAATTCCACTTTGTCAGCTTTGATTCGCTCATCTCTAGTCAAAACCGCTGACAGACTCTCTTTAAAGGTGGCTTATTATTTTGTCCTATCTGGTGTTATAATCTAAACTTGCAGTAGGAGTTTGCGATTGCTTTTTCTAGTGACTCCAGGGATTGATCTCAGGCATGGGAGGATGTCAGCCACTGTATGTGGGAGGTGGAGACCACCCTACGGACTCACTACAGAAAAGAAGTGAGCCCCCTAGCTAGGATTCACAAATATGTATTGTAAGTATATTGTGCGTAAAAGTTTATCCGTGTTCCCAGCGGCTCCTTCTCTAGTCTATCGGATCGGCGCGACAGATCCCCCTTTTTATTGGTTTTAATGGTACAAAATCCATGTAAATAAAACTCAAGCACAACAACTGACTGCAGCCGAATGTGGGCCCGCTCTCCTCTGACTAAATAAGACTTGAAGAGCATAACAGGAGCGTTCCTGAAGAAGTAGGAGCTTTATCAGGCATTTTTGCTATTCCGATCCCACACGATTTCAAGATTTGACCTGATAAGGACAAAAACAAGATTTTTCTTCTTTAGTGGCCATATTTCAAAAGAAAGTTAGGGGGGACAAGATGTATTTGTGTACGTCCGATCCTTTTTATTGTGTTTTTTGATATATTTAATAGAGTACAAAAGTAACATTACAATAAGCATTAACATCCATAACTATAGACATCAATGGTCATGAAAGGTTGTCCCCGCAGGATTATATATATTTTATAAAGATCAGTGGGTTAAAAAAAACGTACTCACTTGGTCAACAGAGGTTTTACAATTATGTGACCACTATGGGAGGATGCGCAACATGTACCAGGTGTCCACCGTTACATACTGTCCGCCTATACTGTGACTCGGGGGGAGAAATTGCCCATGGTACCATATCATAAAGAATGAAGCAACAGGACAAAAGGTGCTAGCTGGAAATGGTCTCCTCCATTAATGTGGTGCATATGGTGTCCACAATGATGACGGAGGGTAGAAGCCAAGAAAGAGATGTCTGGAGGAAACCATAAGCAATATAGAAAATTCACAGCTTCTGAGGAGCTGGCTCTGAGGTCCAAGAATGAAAGCCCTGGTTTGGGAAGCGGTGCCTGCAGTAGAGCAAGATAAGCAGTGGCGTAGGTGAAGCAAATGTGGAAGATGCTGTTGAAGATAGCCCTGGCCCACTTGACAATGTAAGCTCTTGAGGGTGATTGTCTGACCAGCTTGCCAGACCATTACAGCTGGTCACTAGGGTGCATGGATGTCCTGTGACCATGTTATTTTCTGAAGCCCCTTTCAACCAAAAAAAAAAAAAAGATGAGGACAACTTCTAAAATTTCAATGGAAGCTAAGCCAGAAATATGTTCCTGCAGTTGGTCGACTAAGAAAACAACCTGCCAGTGACGCATCTGTACTATGATGTGTGATGCAATATTTGACCTGCAAGAAATATACAGTTTTCTGTCTTCTGGTGAAAATAAGAGAAGTTCTTCCCATCGCTGGTAACTCAATTACATTGGGTTTAGAAATTACAAACTCTGATTTTGTCAAGATTTAAGTAGTGACTGGAAGGTAATTGAGTAGGGTTGTACACAGGGTGCTAGAGGCCTACCAAGCCGAGACCCCAAGGAAAAGGTTATCGGAAGACTCACCCAGTTGTGCACTTTCCCTATAGCGACATGTACAGACATTCATTTAAGGCCTCATGCACATGACCGTATGTTTGGTCCGGGTCCGAGCTACATACTTTGCGGCTCGGGTGCGGAGCCATTCACTTCAATGGGGCCGCAAAAGATGTGGAAAGAATGGGCATTTCTACAACGGGCTGCGTTCCAATGCACATGGAGCGACTTTCGTGTTTTGCGGATCTGCAAAACACACACGGTCGTGTGCATGAGGCCTGATACACGGATGTCTTGAGTTTGAGCGAGAGAGGATGTTCATCAGCGGCTTTCCTCTCAGATTCATCCTCTCTGCCGATCGCGGACATTTAACCCCTTAGATGCCGTGGTCAATCCTGATCACGGCATCTGAGTGCGCACAAACCGAAAATTTTTCCTTTCGGTTTGCGCTCCGTCTCCCCCGTGTGGCGATCGGAGGAGCCGGAGCGAGCCTGTGGTAGCTGCTCTGTAGTATTTCCTATGGAGCCTAGGCTTCATAGGAAATATGCGATTTTTTTCATATATTCCAATGCTATTGCATTGGAATGTATGAAAATCGCAATCAGATGATTGTAAGTTATAGTTCCCTATGGGAACTATATAAAAGTGTAAAAAAAAAAAAAAAAGTTTAAAAAATAAATAAATTAAAGAAACATAAAAGTTCAAATCACCCCCCTTTAGCTAAAATAAAAATAAAAAAATTAAAAAAATACACATCATGGGTGTCACAATGTGCAAAAACGCCCATAGTATAAAAATATAAAAAAATATTCCCCATACGTCAAACAGCAAAACGGAAAAAAGCGTCCAAATGGCGGATTCTCAATTTTTGGTCGCTTCATTTTCCAGAAAAAATTACATAAAAGGTGATCAAAAAGTCATACACACCCTAAAATGGTATCAATAAAAGATAAGATTATGACGCATAAAATGAGCTCCCATAAATCTCTGTACATATAATGACAAAAAAGTTATAGGGGTCAAAACATGGTGACAAAAAAGTAAAACTGATTTTTTTCCCACTTTTGAATTTTTTTTTTTACTATCAAAACGCAAGAAAACCTATACATATGGGGTATCGCCGGATTTGTACTGACCTGTAGAGTAAAAGTAACCGGTCAGTTTTATCGCACATCGAACGTCGGAATTTAAAAAGCCGCAAAACTGTGGTGGAATTGCTTTTTTTTTTGCAATTTCAACCCATTTGGAATTTTTTCCCCGCTTCCCACTACATCATATGCAATATTAAATAGTGGCGTTGGAAAGTACAACTTGTCCCGCAAAAAACAAGCCCTCATATGGCTATGTGAACCGAAAAATAAAAAAGGTATGTCTATGGGAAGGCAGGGAGCGCAAAGCAAAAACTCAAAAAGTAAAAAAACCTCCAGTCCTTAAAGGGTTGAGACTTTTCTAAAGCTGCACCTACTTTCTGGAATGCTCTTCCCCGGAATATCAGGTCAATTCCCAACTTCCCTACCTTCAAACGTGCCTTAAAAACACATCTTTTCATGCAGGCTTATCAAGCTACCTAAGCTGAGTCTTCCTCTAGTAACACAACCCCCCCCCCAACTCTTATTCTTCAGACCTGAACTCGATCTTCTGACTGTAAGGGATCATGTCCACATGCGTAATGGCTCAGTGCCCATGTTGCGGACCACAAATTGGCCGTGTGCACTCCGTTTGCGGATGCGCACCCATTGACTCGGGTCTGCGATCCGCAACATACGGCCAAAGATAGAACACATGTTTTATCTTTTTGCAGTGCGGAAGAATTCATCAGAAGCCTATGGAAGTGCTTTGCAGTGCTTCCGTGGGCTTCCGATCTGTGGCTCCACACAGCTAAAAGATAAGTGAAGACCTATCTTCGGTCAGATCTGGGTAATGCGGACCCATTCAAGTCAATGGTTGCCTACAGTCAGCCTACACCACTCCTTTTAGTAGAAAGATGGCTGGACCACTTCATATAAACCATCAGAAAACGTGGTGTTAAACAGGCAGGATATGCTCAAACCCACATGCGGTTGTGCATATATTTAGGGGAGCATATCCTGCACTTGTAGTCTGGGGGCAGGATATGCTCCCCTATATATATGCACAACTGCATGTGGGTTTGAGCATATCCTGCCTGTTTAACACCACACCACGTTTTCTAATGGTTTTTATATTGTTATGTTTGGAGGTGTATAAACTCCAATTTAAATGTGCCTGCTTTTCATCTGCAGGCTACATTCAGGTGCACCTGGCAGGCTCTGGGCCATATCAGCCGGTCTCGGGTGGGGCTCACAGGCACCTCCCACTGCAAGCATGGCTACATGCTGGAGGTTACTGGTAAGCTGTGAGTCAGGCCTTACGCTCCCGTAATCCGCCCCCTGGTATTGCCCAAACAGCACAGGTAGGTGAGTGGTAGGGCCTCGGGCTACTTGAGAGACCTTGGCGCGGTACCCGACTTAAGACATGTCTTCCTAGTACAGGCATCAGCAACCTTCGGCTCCCAGCTGTTGTGAAACTACAATTCCCAGCATGCTCCATTCATTTCTATGTAAGTTCTTAGAAGAGCAGAGGAACTATGCATGCTGGGAGTTGTAGCTTCACAACAGCTGGGAGCCAAAGGTTGCCTACCCCTGTCCTAGTAGGATATGTCGAACTAACCTCCCAATTTAACGTCAGTGAGAGGGTTTAGTATTACCGCAGAGTGCACCTGCCTTTGCTTTTATTTACCACTTCATATAACAATCAACTACCTTCTGTGTCACCTCCACTTCCTCAATTGTAAAGCGCTGCGGAATATGCTCGGTGTCATTGCGAGGTCCACATCCAATCTGGGTCAGCTGCCGCCCAGACTCAGGTACTTCAGGTCCATTTTTTGCATTTTACTAATATGATTTATAGACTAGTATAATTTGCAAGTCTTATTATGGAGGTTATTTATGTTATTGAACATCGGGGTCGCATATGCTGACATTGATTATTATGTAATGACCTGTATTGTGCACGAGCTACTGTTCTTTTGGCTATCACCTTGTTGGCTGTCATTTTTGTATGATAATCTATTTTTAAAGTATATGTCTTTGAATTTTCAATAAAGAATCTTTTATGATACACTATGCATGTCCCCTAAGTGGTTTTTTTTGAGATGTCAGGAAAAACATATGTATAGGTTCCAACCAATGGGACCTCGGTCTGAACACGTGTCGGACACCTTTCCCGGACCAAACGCAGCTCCCCTGACCCGAACTGACTGCATCAGTCAATTATGATACAGTCAGCTCCTATCTGATTGCGGCTCTATCCAGGGCCGGTGCAAGGATTTTTGCCGCCCTAGGCAAAAGAAAAGTTTGCCGCCCCCCCCCCATGTGACATCACAATGCCCCACCCATATGATCTGCCATATTAAAGGGGTTCTGCAGTTTATTTAAACTGATCGGCAGGGGTCCGACACCCGGGACCCCCCGCCAATTAGCTGTTTGAGAAGGCAGCGGTGCTGGCAGTAGCGCCTCAGCCTTCTCGCAGTGACGTCACGATTAGTATCATTGGCCTGGGCGGGGCTAAGCTTCATTCAAGTGAACAGAGCTTAACCCCGCCAAGGCCAGTGATACTAGTCGTGACGTCACTGCGCCTGCGGTAAACAGCGAGAAGGCCGAGGTGCTACTGCCAGCGCCGCTGCCTTCTCAAACAGCTGATCGGCGGGGGTCCCAGGTGTCAGACCCCGGTCGATCAGATGCTGATGATCTATCCAGAGGATAGATCATCAGTTTAAATAAACTGCAGAACCCCTTTAACTAACGCCAGTTCTCCCTCTCCCCCTCTTGTCATTCTCTCCCCCCTCCTGTCATTCTTCACTCTGCTCCTTGTCATTCTCTCCCCCCTCTTGTCATTCTTCACCCCCCCTTGTCATTCTTCACCCCCCCTTGTCATTCTCTTTCCCCCTCTTGTCATTCTTTACCCCCCCCCTTGTCATTCTTTACCCCCCCCCTTCCTCCCCTACCTCTGGTGTAGCGTTACCGAGCTCTGTATGGTCCATGGGTACAGGCGCTTTTGTTTCCTGTATCCGAGCAGACTGACAGGAAGTGCACACTGTGTGTGCACTTCATGTCAGTCCGGCCGGGTACAGGGAGCATCTGTCTGCCATACAGGGCTCGGCCACGCTACAATGAGGGAGTGACAGAAGGGAACGCTGAGCGCTTCCCTCCTGTCAGCTCCTCTCCTCTTGCTGCGCCCGGGCGGTGCGGTCTCATGGACGCGCCAGCCCGGGCAGTGCTGCAGCCGCCAGATGCTTAATATAGAGCGTTCGGGCGGCTGCAGCATGAGGCGCGGCTGGTGCTCTTAGCAGCGCCCCTTCCCAAGGGGCGCTCTACGCGACGGCCTAGTCCGCTTATAGGATGCGCCGGCCCTGGCTCTATCGTACTGTACTCATACCATCCACATGAGTACAGTAAAACAGACCCATGATCACACATGAGCTATCATAAATGAAGAATACCACTGGGACCTGCTCCTAGCTCAAGAAAAGGGCCCTGGGAATCGAAACGGAGCCAAGAATGTGCAGCACCCTCCATTCACTGCTATGGGACATCCGACAATAGCTGAGCCTGCTTACTTGGGTATTTTTGAGAGCCCCATAGCAGGGAATGGAGAGAGCTGCGCATACACCGTTACCGCTCCACTGACTGCGGTGTGCGATGGGGTCACATTCTTAAGTAGGAGCGCACCTATCAGACATTTATGTTACATCCTAGTTCTGTCATATCCTGAGGGCAAACTGATACAGTTATGGCCTTCCCCGAGATCCGGATGCAATAAAGGGAACCTGTCACTGTGAAAACGCAGAGCAGTCAGCAGGCTATAGAACAGGAGGAGCTGAGCAGATCGATATATCGTTTATGGGAAAAGATTCAGTAAAACTTTCTATTCATTTAAATCTCTGCTCTATCTGAGCTGTTGTCCAAGTGGGTGTTCTTCTCAATGATTGACAGCTTTCCTGTGTAAGCGCGTATACAGGAATACTTGCCAATCACTGATCAGGACCGCCCACTTGGACAACCGCGCTCAGAAAGAGCAGAGATTTAAATGCATAAAAGAAAGGTTTTGCTGAATCTTTGAATACTATAAACTATACATCAGCCTGCTCAGCTCCTCCTGCTCTATAACCTGCTGCCTGTAGATCAGACACCGCGTTCAACATGACACGTTCCCTTTTCTAAAGTCTGACTACCTCATCTGCTCACTAGTACTGACAACTCCTTTTTATCAAACGCCCTCCACATACATTAGTTCACAGACTAATGTGAAGCAGCGTATATAATGTCATTTAGCACACGCCTGATCTGCCAGATCAAAAAGAGTTAAAAATACAGCGCTAAGGCCTGTGCAACCTCACAGACTCATTTACTAGGGAGGAGACACAATTTACTTGTTTGTCAAGAGCCGCGCCAGCGATGAGACGTGCTACGCCCAATGCACAAACCTGACTGCCCAGTCTGGAAAACTTCCATTGCACACAGTCCTCCCTGCAAACCTCTGATGCCAGCCATAAGGTCCAAGACACCCTGGCATTCCTTCTCGGCACCATGCTACTACATACCACAAAGCTGAAGAACTTGTGCTGTGAGCGGAGGATGTGAGATCCCCGTAAAGAATGAAGCAGCAAAAACAGTGAGGGCGAGTTATAAAAATCAGGGCAACCAGTCACATCCCAGTGCGCATGCTTCAGAAGCCATGTGAAGGGTCTCAGAGACCCTTTTAGATACAACCAGGCAGGATGCAGGGATTAAAAAAGAAAAAAAAGACTCACCCGTCACCGATTCTCCGGTTCCAGCACCTAACTTCTTCTACCTCCACTTCTGGTCCTCAGTGGACCAAAGGTGTGACATGATGTCTACAAAAACCTCATCATTCAGTGGCCTAAGCTGAGACACGTGCAGGCACGGCACATGACTTCTGCAGCCATTGATTGGACATCAGCGGTGACATGCGTGTAGACAGCTTCTCATACATCTGGTCCAGGGGGACCGAAAGCGGTGAAGAAGTTTTTAGTAGCTTGGCTATAAAGCCAGAGAATCGTTGGGTCTTTTTTTTAAATCCCTGTACCATGCCTGACCATATCTAACCATATCAGGACTTTAGGGCTCATGGCCACAGATTCTGTTTAGAAATAGGGAGCAGGGGACACTAACGAGCCACTCCGTTAAAACGTTTGAAAACAGATTTCATTTGCAAACGGATTCGTTTGCAGATCCGTTGGACAATTGTATTGAAATAACAGATCCGTCTTTCCGTTGTCATCCGTAAAAACGGATCTGTTATTTATTATTTTACCATTTTTAAAGGTCTGGAGTGGAAGAACGGATCCGTTAATGCATCAAATTTCAATGTCGGATCCGCCCTTAATACATTTCAATGGAGATTAATGGCGGATCCGTCATTCCGTCAAGCGTTTCCGCATGTTTGACAGAGATAAAAATACAACATGCTGCGCTTTTATCTGCGTCCCAAAAACGTGAAAGGGCTGAACTGAAGACAAACGGATGCAAACTGAACAGATTGCTTTCCATTCAGAATGCATTAGGATAAAACTGATCCGTTTTTTTCCGTTATTGAGCCCCGAGGACGGAACTCAATGACGGAAAACTTTGACGCTAGTGTGAAAGCACTCTCCGGTGAACATTTCTAGTAGGCTATTTCGGCAGAGAACAGCCTGCCGGCATTACCACATTCAACAGATCACCGTCGGATCCCTATTGACTATAATGGGATCTGGTATAAATGCGGATTTTTGGCCGCACAAATACCGCTGCATGCAGAAGTTCTTGTCCGGCCGACAGCCGGCGTTTACACGGGATCGTAGCCGTACACAGTTTTTTTTGTGTAAATGAAGACAGAAATCTACAACAGCTAGGTGGCGGGCATCGATGTCAGTCTGGCGCGTTGCCTGCTGGAGGATGCGCCAAATCTATGACGAGCCCGGTGAAGAAAACTGACATTGCCCCCAACTTCCCTGGTCAATGGCATACCGGCCTGGAGCCTGCCTCGCAGTGGCAGATGCATGTTTGTAGGCCAGAGGACCTCTCCACGTGGCACGCTCTGCACACTCTCTGCTACAGGCTATGGCCATTTTCCTTCTGGAAAGAGGGTGGCCACCGTACAAAGGATGTAGTCCATATAGTACAGCACATCAATATAGCGTGTTATACAAAACGCGAGGTAGCATATGGCATAACAGTCATCACATTGCTGGTGTACAATGGAGGCACAGACCAGGTCACCATGGGTGGTGCTATCACCATAACAAGGTTCAGTCATCTAGCAAAGGAAAATGGCGTACAGAATTGGATCTCCTGTAACGGGGTGCCATGCTACATACCATGATAAAGTCAGAAAAGGTCTTCTTTAATTCTAACGAGACAGGTCCTCAAATATGGAGAATGTATGGCGATCTCTTCACGAGAAGAAATAAAACCGTCCCTGTGGTGCCACCTTGGATAATGACTAGGGATATCAGCTAAGTGAAGTCTATGAGCGTGCCCCATTTATCAAAGCGGACTCGGGCAGACGTGATGAGGACGGGCAAATCCGATCCCACTAGATCGGTTCTTCAGATACAAGCGATGGAGGATCACCCTGGGATCTCGTGCTACGGAGGAAGAAGAAGCTGCGGTCCCCTGCGGAATATAGAATTACCGACTGTGTTTTGGGTCCCAGAAAACCTTAAAAAATGTCCATTTACTCTAAACCCAACCCAGCAAGAAATCTTCAGAGGGTTGCAGAATGTGGAGCACTGAGCACGTGGACGGGAGAGCTTTCTGTAAGTGATCAGGCATGCAGACATAATACCAGAGGATCTGCATGTACAAACACGGCTGGTTTTATAACCAGAGACGGCCGGCTGATTGTTTGGCGCCGTATTTCCCACCAAGTACATATGCTGGAGCAAACGGATGTAATCTGCAGACTTAGCTGATGGCGCCTTTCACCCCCTCCAACTACAGGCTGCCATCTGCTTGGTGGGTCACATAGATTAAAGCAGTATTAGGGAAGTGCTTTAGAAGCCATCCGAGCTTATGAAGGATGATATCACTAATGGGAATACACGAGATTAGGGTCCGCCAGAATGCGGCCGGCGGACTCAGGGGGGGCCTCTCTGCCAAATAAAAACACCGCCAGTATTATAAAAGACACCTGGTAGACGGGGGCACAGGATCTTCATGTCACACTTCTGGTCACATTGTTCCTACAAATGATCCGACCACCGATACGCCAGAGGAAACTGGCAGTTCAAGGACTCGTGCAAAGTGGCAAATGAATAGCTGTAATTGGCTAATAATGCCATATACCGGGGTGGACTGGCCGTAGACTGATGCCGAGGGGGCTGCCCGCACCCTCCTCATGGCCACCAGCCAGGTCCATAACGATCTGATGCTCTCAGCATGAATGTAATGAATGTAGGGGCATCAGGCACAGGCCAGCGGGCATAGGTGCCCTCCTGAATTCACCTGTACTACAGTTTCATACTGTGGAGGCGGTGGCAGTATTTTGTACAGCTAAGCAAGAGTGCATGCTGGGAGTTTGTACTCGTGCAAATGTCGCCGATACCTGCTGGCCTGCAATCAGCGGCGCTCTCAGCAGATCGGCGTGGGGGCGGGATCGGCAGTGTAATGCTGGGGCTCCGATCGGTTACCATGGCAGCCAGGACGCTACTGAAGTCCTGGCTGCCATTGTCAGTTAGTGAGCAGCATTATACTCGCGTGCGCCGTGGCTGCCGGGTTCTCCTTCTTCTAGTAACTCATAGGTCTGTGCGGCGCATTGCTAATGCTATAAGCATTAGCAATCCCCCCGCACAGACAGAAAAAGGAGCGCCCGGCGGCCACGTCGCACGCGAGTATAATGCTGCTCACTAACTGACAATGGCAGCCAGGACTTCAGTAGCGTCCTGGCTGCCATGGTAACCGATCGGATCCCCAGCATTACACTGCTAGGACTCCGATCGGAACTGCCGCTGCCACCAATGATGAGGGGGAGGAGGGGGACCCTGTGGCCACTGCCACTAATGATTAATACTGGGGGGGCACTTCCACCAATGATGGGGGAAGGGGGACCAATGATTAATACTGGGGAGGGAGGGGTTGAGTTACCAGAGGGGGCTGATAAGAGGGAGAGGCTGAGGGGCACAGGAGAGGCTGGAGGCAGGAGGGCTAGGGCAGGAGAGGCTGGGGGCACAGGTGAGAGGCTGGGGGGCACATGAGAGGCTGGGGGGCACATGAGAGGCTGGGGGCACATGAGAGGCTGGGGGGCACATGAGAGGCTGGGGGCACATGAGAGGCTGAGGGGCACATGAGAGGCTGGGGGGCACATGAGAGGCTGGGGGCACATGAGAGGCTGGGGGCACATGAGAGGCTGGGGGCACATGAGAGGCTGGGGGCACATGAGAGCTAGGCTGAGGGTGGGGCACATGAGAGGCTGGGAGGCACATGAGAGGCTGGGGGGCACATGAGAGGCTGGGGGGCACATGAGCGGCTGGGGGCACATGAGAGGCTGAGGGGCACATGAGAGGCTGAGGGGCACATGAGAGGCTGAGGGGCACATGAGAGGCTGGGGGACACATGAGAGGCTGAGGGGCACATGAGAGGCTGGGGGGCACATGAGATGCTGAGGGGCACATGAGAGGCTGAGGGGCACATGAGAGGCTGGGGGGCACATGAGAGTCTGAGGGGCACATGAGAGGCTGGGGGGCACATGAGAGGCTGAGGGGCACATGAGAGGCTGGGGGGCACATGAGAGGCTGGGGGGCACATGAGAGGCTGAGGGGCACATGAGAGGCTGGGGGGCACATGAGAGGCTAAGGGGTTGTTCTGTTTTTTGGTTAGTGGTCACAAAATAAATGTGTTATTTATTTCATTGTTATAAATGGTATCGGCGAGTACTTAAATAAAAGTATCGGTACTCGTACTCGGTCTTAAAGAAATGGTATTGGGACATCCCTACTGGGAGTTGTAGTGCTGCAGACTGTTGACCCCTGGTCTACTCAGTATCTGTGACTTCTGAGGCCCTCATATCTTTGACATTAGTCAATACTTGAGGTCCACTCGTCTCGATCCAGCGTCAGAAATATCCCTGTCACCCAATCCGGTAGCTGTCAATCCTCCAGTAATTTCAGTCATGTGCACACGGTCACATCAAATCCAGAGCACCTCAAAGACGTCTTCCCCATATCTACTGTGGCCAGAGGGCTGGTGAAATCCGCAGCCAACCGCACCACAAGTGATGCTGAGGGACGCATGTACCCCCTGCATGAAATCTTCACCAAAACGCACATGAATCTGCGCTACTTCTCAGGGTTCAGGTGCGGTCTTTAGTGCGGATTTTCTGTTTTTGTCAACAACTGCATTGAAGTCTATGGGGAAACCAGTCTACGTAAGCTGCGGAATCGAACAATCGACATGCCGCGGGTTTTAATATCTGCACAACAGGCGAATTTCTGCACGGAAGAAAAAAAGCTAAGTGTACATGAGATTTCCCAAATCTCATACACTTTGCTGGTACTGTCTTACGCTGAGGTTTTACTGCGCATCGGCATTGTGTGTAGGTAGTCCTAGAATGGAGTTGGGTTTAAAGGGGTCCTCTGAATTTTAGAAAAAAAATGTACTTTTGTCTACATATGCCAAATTTTGTGAAAAAAGCACATTCTCCCCTTCTAATCCCATGTAGCTCCACTGCTGCTGTCCACGGTCCCCTGTAGCTCCACTGCTGCTGTCCACAGACCCCTGTAGCTCCACTGCTGCTGTCCACGGTCCCCTGTAGCTCCACTGCTGCTGTCCACAGACCCCTGTAACTCTACTGCTGCTGTCCACGGTCCCCTGTAGCTCCCCTGCTGCTGTCCACAGACCCCTGTAGCTCCACTGCTGCTGTCCACTGACCCCTGTAACTCCACTGCTGCTGTCCACGGTCCCCTGTAACTCCACTGCTGCTGTCCACAGACCCCTGTAACTCCACTGCTGCTGTCCACGGACCCTTGTAACTCCACTGCTGCTGTCCACGGTCCCCTGTAACTCCACTGCTGCTGTCCACAGACCCCTGTAGCTCCATTGCTGCTGTCCACGGTCCCTTGTAGCTCCACTACTGCTGTCCACGGTCCCCTGTAGCTCCACTGCTGCTGTCCACGGTCCCCTGCAGCTCCACTGCTGCTGTCCACGGTCCCCTGTAGCTCCCCTGCTGCTGTCCACAGACCCCTGTAGCTCCACTGCTGCTGTCCACTGACCCCTGTAACTCCACTGCTGCTGTCCACGGTCCCCTGTAACTCCACTGCTGCTGTCCACAGACCCCTGTAACTCCACTGCTGCTGTCCACGGTCCCCTGTAACTCCACTGCTGCTGCCCACAGACCCCTGTAGCTCCATTGCTGCTGTCCACGGTCCCTTGTAGCTCCACTACTGCTGTCCACGGTCCCCTGTAGCTCCACTGCTGCTGTCCACGGTCCCCTGTAGCTCCACTGCTGCTGTCCACAGACCCCTGTAACTCCACTGCTGCTGTCCACGGTCCCCTGTAACTCCACTGCTGCTGTCCACAGACCCCTGTAGCTCCATTGCTGCTGTCCACGGTCCCTTGTAGCTCCACTACTGCTGTCCACGGTCCCCTGTAGCTCCACTGCTGCTGTCCACGGTCCCCTGTAGCTCCACTGCTGCTGTCCACGGTCCCCTGTAGCTCCACTGCTGCTGTCCACGGTGCCCTTCAGATCTCCCTTTACATCAACTACAGTTGTACCATCATATGGCTGCAGCGATTCTGTATCGCACTAGTTACCACCTCTGCTGCTAGTGATTGCAGGTACGGCACTGGCGGAGCAGAGGATTATAGGCGAGTCTGAAACCACAAGCATTCCTCACATGAGAAATGACAGGTAACATGACAGCGGCCCGGTGTGTACAGGTGCGATCATTCAGAGCCGAAGCCGATGCACATGAGATCATTCACAACTCCACTATAAACGTGCAGACTGGACCGCCGTTCCATACACCCCCTCCTCACCGTGGGGCCACAAGTGCTACTGGTCGTTGGGGCCCCATTCACTGCTTATATTACAGTTGCTGGATATTATGCAATCACATAAGAAGGCTCCGCCCATAAATGTCTGAATAGTTACATAAAATTTGCATGCACTTTTTAAAATCCCATATCGCATACAATCTCACGGTAGGATCAGTGTACATTACACGGGAAAAGCCGCCATGGACCCCCAGTCTAAAGCCAGGGCCACTGGGATTTCCTGCACTGGCCTCTCATTTCTCCCAGTTGCTCCTTAGCAACAGACTATAACATGATGATACAGTCTGAAGTCTGCTGCTAAGGAGCAAGTGAGGCATTTCATAGGGAAACCCCCAAAAAGATCCCACTCAGGAAACAGCCCATAAAGATGACCATGAGCACAAATCCCAACATGCACCGGCTGGAATGAGAAGACGGGGGTTGTAGTGCGACCACGTCACCTACCTATGGCATGTAACTTCCCGGTACATACACATGATGACAGATTCTCCTGGTGACAGGAGTGACAAGGACTCACCCCGTGGACGTGGTAACCCTCATTGCCTCCATCAGCAGTCTCCGAGCTCAGAGACAGCCCCATGTCGGGCAACGGACCGTGACAGTCGGGACAAGGGGAGGAGATCCCAGCCGGCGACAAGCACGACACACACTACACGCTCGCCAGGCCTACTAATCCAGCGCTGCTGGACGGAGCAGGGTGGAGGGACTCTGCAATCGACTGGAATGCCTGGCGGGTAGTGACGCAGGATGGCAACGAAGGAAGGGAGCTGGTAACCAGGGACGCGCGCGCCGGGAGATCGCACTGGGAAATAGAGAGCTGTTCATGGGGAAGACTGGGCAGGATCTGGTGGGGAATCTTAGGGGATTCTTAGTAGTCTGATCACAGTGCAGGAGGCTGGAAGACAAGACTAAGGAGGGAAGTCGGTGACATGTATATACAGGCTCTATAGGCGACACAGACTGAGTCTGGGAGAGATCTGGGGGAAGGAGCCTGCTGATCCGAATAAGACACAACCTTCAGCCGATAAAGATTGTAAGGATGGCGGATCCGGATCCAGACCCTCAGATGATGGTGAGATGAGCACTTAATTCTGTGGCGACATATGTAGTTAGTATGTATAGCGTGTACTTCACATGATCCGTGATTCAGCGCTGCACTTGTACATATCAACAAGAACTGTATCAGCGTAGGGACACAGGATCAGGAGGGACCACCGGCTGTGATACACCATCCACGTCCACAGCGGACATCATAGAGACCCTGATACCCCTAAATGTGGTGTACAAGGGAGCTGACATGCGGGGACCCCCTATTATTGTGATCAGAACCAGCGCTTTCATCGCTCACGGACCCCATACCATACAGGTACATAGCCTGGGGTCCAGTGTTGTCAGACTAGGGGCGGCCAACCTGCGGCACTCCACCTGTTGTGAAACTATAACTTCCATTTATTTCTATGAGAGTTCTGAGAACAGCAGAGCAAGTATGCATGCTGGGAGTTGTAGTTTGCCCACCCCTGGACTATGCCGTTAGCGCACAGGCTCTTACACTGACGTCATATATACGTATAAAGAGGCTAGAGAGATTTGTGCTGCCGAGCGCTGTCTACACTGGGTGCATTTGAATTCCCTTCTCAGCTGAGCTCGGGTTTTCAACCTTTCAACTCATGAGTTCTCATTCACTGACAGCAAACAAGGTTCTGAAAAATGTCGAGGAACGGCAACACACAAAGTATATTAGAAAAGATGCATTCTTTTTCATTTGTATAATAAGTAAACTTTATTTACTTCAAACCTGAAACACCCTTAAAGGGGCGGTCTCATGTCAGCAAGTGGCATTCATCATGTAGAGGAAGTTAATACCAGGCACTTACTAATGTATTGTGATTCTCCATGTTGCTTCCTCCGCTGGCTGGATTCATTTTCCATCACATTATACACTGCTCGTTTCCATGGTTACGACCACCCTGCAATCCATCAGTGGTGGCCGTGCTCGCACACTATAGGAAAAGCGTCAGTCTCTCTGGTGGCCCGGGACCATGGGAGCGCCACGCTCTTTCCTATACTGTGCAAGTACGAGCACCGCTGATGGATTGGTCAGTTTGAGCGGGCTGCCGGAGCTTATGGCACACCGCTCTCTGAAGGAGACATCGCTTCAGACTCATCATTAACAAGGCGCTCAGATCCAGGACCCCCACTAAATTTTACATCAAGACCACTTACCCCGCCTCATACTGGCGGGGTAAGTGGTCTTGATGTAAAATTTAGTGGGGGTCCCGGATCTGAGCGCCTTGTTAATGATGAGTCTGAAGTGATGTCTCTCCTCCCTGCTAGGCAGGTCATTCTATTGTCCAAAGCCAGAAAAATAAAGGAGGAGCAGCTTATAGAGGCAGCAGACTGTGATGTGCCCGTGTACCCGGTGCGGGGCCCGGCACAAGCCTCCTGGCCGATACACAGATGTCACAGCATGACTGACTTACAGAGACCCCTACTCGCATTGCCAATGCAAATCCTGGAGATAGCAGGGGGAGAAGAGAGGATGCTGCGAGCACCACGAAACAGGAGGCTGCATGAGGGGTAGGGTCGGGTTCACACACAGACAGTGGTGGCCAAGGAAAAGCATCACTGTCCCACTATATACCGTACAGTAATAAACAATGTGCACCATAGTCCAGGACACTATATACCGTATACTGTATCACTATGTACACTAACAGTATATACAGTACATTATCACACTATGTACACTATAATAGTATAACAGTACACAATCGCACTACATCCCACTATGTGCACTACATACAGTACATCATCACACTGTGCTACCCTAAGCCTACCACCCTGGCCCTGCAGAGCCCTTTATGCCACCCTAAGCCTACATAGCCTCATAATGTGCCAACCTGACCCTGCAGAGCTCTCTGTGTCACCCTAAGCCTACATAGCCTCATACTGTGCCAACCTGACCCTGCAGAGCTCTCTGTGCCACCCTAAGCCTACATAGCCTCATACTGTGCCAACCTGACCCTGCAGAGCTCTCTGTGTCACCCTAAGCCTACATAGCCTCATACTGTGCCAACCTGACCCTGCAGAGCTCTCTGTGTCACCCTAAGCCTACATAGCCTCATACTATGCCAACCTGACCCTGCAGAGCTCTCTGTGTCACCCTAAGCCTACATAGCCTCATACTGTGCCAACCTGACCCTGCAGAGCTCTCTGTGCCACCCTAAGCCTACATAGCATTAGCATCCAATCTGAGACCACTGCAGAGCGGGAATATCTCAGGTGCGCGGTGCTTTGTACCAAGTTGCCCCTAAACTCCATTTCCGCTGAGGGTAACAGTGTCCCCAGCTTTAGTCGTTGGAGGAATGACTGCAATAAGGAGTCTACTGTTGGCATCTCTACCGGCGGGGGGCCGTGGCCAGCACAGTGACGTCTCATGTACAGACACATATCTGCTCTCTCAGGCTCATGCACGAAACATCATCAGAGCAGGGAGAGAGGCTGACATCACAGGTCATGTGACCCTCAGTGAAATCTGAGAAACCAGCAACTGGAGATAAAGTAAGTCAATTGTAAGGTCCTTTTATTTGCCTTGTTAGAAACATAAAGAACAAAAAAAATAACTCGGACAACCCCTTAATGTTACGTAGGCCTTCGTACTAACTATTTGAACTACTGTAACTTTCGTACTCCTCATCGGCTAAAAATACTCCTCAAAAATGGTAAGAGGAGTATTTTTACTCTTCCAGAAAAAATGTAGCGCGACCTCTGGTCGTAACCATGGAAATGAGCAGTGTATAATGTGATGGAGAAATGAATCCAGCCAGAAAAGGAAGCAATATGGACAATCACTATACATTAGTAAGTGCCTTGTATTAACTTTCTCTACATGATGAATGCCATCTGCTGAAGGGACACGACCCCTTCAAAGGGCTTGGATCACGAACAAGAGGATAGAAGATAGACGTATGATTGCTGGGGGTCTGATCACTGGGACCACCATTAATCATGAGAACAGGGTCCCTGAGTCCCCTATGTGATAGGAGCGGTATTTTAGTCCCATGGTACTGCACACTGCCTCTCATTCACACAAGGGACTGGGGAGCCCCTGTTCTTGTGTTCAATGGGGGACCACCAGCAATCATACATTTATGACTAGTGAGAACAGATTGTAATATACACTTCCCCCCTATGGACAGGTTCAGCTCTCAGCTTTCTGGAAATACCATAGAGTTGAATGGGGTAGTGGCGGACATGTGCAACTGCTGTTCCATTTAGAGGTACATGAAATCTCTTTTCTCGTGATCAGCAGTCGGACCCTCACCGATCAGACACCCACCCCTTATCCTGTCGATAGGAGATAAGTGATTTTCATCGGATAACATCTGGGACCCGCACCTATCTCGTAAACCCAGCCGGCAAAGGCACCTTGCATGCACGGCTGCCCTCCGAGCACTGGCTTGGCTATTTCCATCGGCCCCATAGAAGTGAATGGAAGCGGTGGTCGCGCAAGCGTGGTACACTGCCAATTCCTTTCTATGGGAATTCTGGAAATAGCCCGGGCCAATAGGAATGATTGGTGGTGGCATGACCCCGCACTGCCGACCACCACTTTGCCAGCTTCGTTCTCGATATAGGTGCGTTTCCCTGAGGTGCGACCCGCACCTATCAGACAGTGGGGGCATATCCTAGTGATATGCCCCCATTGTCTGGGAGGAGAATACCCCTTTAAGCTGTGGCTAGACATGCCAAAGCTTTTGGATGAAAAGTTTTCAACCCCAAACCCCTCCATAAACAGGACCTGAACATGCATGTTATATCAAGACGGGGAGATAAGTTGCGTCAAACATGTTGAATCCTACAGCAGATGGCGCTGGATTCGGTTTTGATCGGCTCTGAATGCACTTTTTCTTTTTCAGGCTTCCATTATTTTCTACTGTCATGATAAGTACAATCGCCACGTGCAGCAGATAACAAGGGAAGGCCTGCAGAGGTATCACAGTGACCCGGTGCTTCTGTTTTTCAAGGCTTATAGTATCCTCATGGAAGGTAATTTTAATATCCGAAATATTTAGTAAATGTCTAATTTCTATTTATTTGTCAGCTGAAATTATTATCGAAGTGCGTCTGTAGGGGGTCCATAGTCAAAGGGATTGCGGTAGTCTTCAGTTATTTGAGGTACAACAACTGTGTGGGAAGAAGCAGTCAGTTCAGTTCAAACACAAGGTGTCCTCTAGCTTCTGATGGCGGCTTTCCACAGTTTTTCTCTTCAGCTTAGTAGACCGCTATACACGGTGACATTTAAAGGGGGCCATCTCCTTTGGCTCAGTGCCTAGACTCCCTGCTCTGCCCTCCATCAGATGGCTCGTGGCCAAAGAGGGTAAAACTAAACTTTAAATGTTCTTCTGTTATATAAGTGGTAGAAAGTTTTAACCTCAATGTGTTGACCCTTTAAGGAGTGATGAGGGAGGAGTTGTAGAGAGCGATGAGGAGAAAGCAAATTTATTAAATATTTTTTTCTCCACTGTATTCACTGAGGAAAATGAAATGTTAGATGAAATGCAGAATGTCAAAGTATAAGTTGGTCTGTTCCAGGAAGAAGTGCAGCAGTGCCTTAAAAAGATTAAAATAGACAAATCATGGGGTCCAGATGGCATACACCCCACGTATCCTAAGAAAACTAAGTAATGTCATAGCCAGACCCTTATTTCTGATATTTAAAGGGGTTATCCCACCCTTATAATGACCCCCGAATGCCCAGGCACCTCATATAGATTATACTTACCCCCTCCCTAGCATTGCGGGTGACGCTAGGGATGCTCATCCCCGTCGTGGCCTGCTATTGACTGCACTGAACCCCAAATCAGTAGAAGGCTTGTACAGTAAAATATAAATTTTTGCAGATGACACTAAACTGTGTAAAGTAATTTACACGGAAGATGACAGTTTACTGCTACAGAGGGATCTACATACTAAATGGTAAAACACTCGGTAACACTGACATAAAAAAGTACTTAGGAATTTTAGTGAACAGCAAACTAAGCCATAGAAACCAGTGTCAGGCAGCAGCGGCCAATAAGATAATGGGTTGCATCAAGGGGCATAGATGCCCGTGATGAGAACATAGTCCTACCACTTTACAAATCACTAGTCAGACCACACATGGAGTACTGTGTACAGTTCTGGGCTCCTGTGAACAAGGCAGACATAGCAGAGGATTCTTTATGGTAAGAGCAGTGAGACTATAGAACTCTCTGCCTGAGGAGGTGGTGATGGTGAGTTCACTAAAATAGTTCAAGAGGGGCCTGGATGTATTTCTGGAGTTGATCGTTGATCCCGGGAGTTATTCTGATTTCCTGATTGGATTTGGGAAGGAATTTTTTCTCCTAAAATGAGGAAAATGGCTTCTACCTAGTGGGTTTTTTGCCTTCCTTTGGATCAACTTTGCAGGATAACTGGCTGAACTAGATGGACAGATGTCGTTTTTCATCCTTACAAGCTATGTGATTACTTTGTCCTTTGTATTGCACTTGGGTGACAGTCTCCTGGCCCTCTTCCCAGATCCTTCTCTTCCCACCCTCTGCTTCACACATTTGTACTATGGCGCTACCCTCAGTGCAGCATGTAACATATCAATGTTGGCAACTTAAATATGGTTAGAGTCCACATCCTATGTGGAGAAAACCCTGAAGTTAAAGGGGTTCTCCGGGAATGAAGAAAATAAAAATACTTAAATATTACTTTATTATAAACATATTCCCAAATACCTGTCATTAGTTATAATGGCTTGTTTTGTCTGGGGCGCAGTTATTAGGAGAGAAAAAAATGTCCGCCATCCGACTAGTACACACAAAACCTGTCCTAATCACACAGCAGGACAAGTTACTTCACAACACTGAGCTAAAGATCTGCCTCATCCTCCTCTCTGCTTGTCAGGGCTTATTATCCTGAATACAGATGATAAGTCCTTTATCTGAATCTCTGTAGGAATGGAGTCCATGAGGAAACATGAAGTACAGAGAGGATGGACAGGACAGACTGTGGTAATGTGGAGCTGTGGTAATGGAGGCTGCATACACATGCTGCTGCTCATCAGCCACATCCCCACATCCTTTCTGTACTTCATCTGTCTCCTCATGGACTCCATTCATTAAGCGATTCAGCTGAAGATCTTATCATCTGTATTCAGGATCATAATCCCTGTCAAGAAGGAGAGGAGGAGGCAGCTCTTTACCTCAGTGTTGTAAAGTAACTTGTCCTGCTGTGTGATTAGGACAGGTTTTGTGAGTGCTAATAGGACAGCGGCCATTTTATTTCTCCTAATGACTGCTCCCGAGGAAAAAAAAGAGCCATTATAACTAATGAACGGTATATAAATAATAATAAAGTAATATTTAAGTATTTTCATTTTCTTAATTCCTGGAGAAACCTTTTAATGTCCAAATTACATCTTTTATAGGGTGGGGGCTTGTCAACCCCTCCACACACCTGTACTATTTTATCTTTTTGTCTGCCCATTTTCATGTTCTGATCTCCAGGAGAGCAGCTGTATGGAGGGTTGCATAAACCCTTTAATGTACTTCCAGATGGCACATTTGGCTGCACATATGCCAACCATGACCACCCATGGCAGCCAATGACTGCACAATTTTGGGGTAATATCATGTGACTATTGGTTGCTTCTATTGGTCATGGCTTGGCCGCATGTCACCAGCTTCACCACCTGACCGTACCCTTAGAATAAAGAGCCACTGCACTGATTAGGTGCCGCAGCTCATTTAAGGAATTCCCTTGCACAGTGACCCTCCTGGCCCCCACCTCGGCACAGGACATAACAGCATAGCTCCATATACTTGAAAGGAGTTAGAGGGCAGATTCCTGCAAAGGTATGTATTAGTAGGGGACTCGTAGCAAATTTTGGGGTTGTCCGGGCTACAGATATCGAATACCTGTTTTCAGGATACCCCCACCGATCAGCTGTTGTGGGCAGCCGCGGCATCAGAAACTGGAGCTGGAAGCAGACAGCTTTGTGCACTGTGTAGTGGCGGTGCCCGGGGTACTGCAGCTCAGCTCCCACCCAAGTGAATGGAGTGGAGTGTATAGACCATCTGCTTCCTCTGCGTACAATGTGTAGCTTCTGACGCTGCGGATGCCTGACCTCCACCAATCTGATATTGACAGTTTTGTGGTGAAATAATTGCAGTTTATATATAATGTTATTTGTGTTTATGGTACCAGATCGTGCGCAGGAAGCAATCCGGGAGCTGGAGTCCATCAAGGATGTCCCCGAAGTCTCCTTATGTGCCATCATGTTACTTATGTACGCACACAAAAAAAGTGAAGCCATAGGTAAGAGTTTGCTTGTCCATGTAAACGACCAGTAGTGTATACTGGTTTGGAATGGACATGGACTGTGTTCAGGATCTGTATAACACACTTCCCGTGTATCTGTATAACACACTTCTCGTGTATGCATGCCGTACCTTCTCAGATTTTCACACTGACAGACAGAAATCATGGCATGCTCATATACGGCAGTACAACACAAATAGAGATGAGCGAATTTCATATTTTGAAATTCGTTCACGCTTCGTTTGGTGGTAAAAGCAGAATTGCATTATGGATTCCGTTACCACGGACCATAGCGCAATTCTGTGATGGAATTCGTAACGGAATGCCTTTAGAGGCATTCCGTTATTCATTCTGTCATAATAGAAGTCTTTGGGCTGCATAACGAATCCGTCCCGTCCCGGGAAAAAAATAGAGTAAAAAAAAAGTGTTTTTATTGATAAAAAATAAAGTTTCAAGTAAAAAAATAAAAAAAATGCCCCTTTCCCCTGATATTAGAATAAAAAATAGAGAAAAAAAAGAAAAAACACACATTTTAGGTATCGCCGCGTCCGTAACGACCGGCTCTATAAATATATCACATAATATACTCCGTCAGATAAACAGCGTAAAAATCAAAAAATAAAAACAGTGCCAAAAAAGCCATTTTTGTCCCCTTACATCAAAAAAAGTGCAAGACCAAACGATGAAAAAGGCGTATGTACCCCAAAATAGTACCATTCAAACTATCACCTCATCCTGCAAAAAATAAGATCCTATCTAAGACAATCACCTAAAAAATTAATAAAAACTATGGCTCTCAGACTATGGAGAGAGCAAAATATAATTTTTTTGGGTTTCAAAAATGCTTTTATTGTGTTAAAGTGAAATAAATAAATAAAAAAGTAGACATATTATGTATTGCCATATCCATAACGACCTACTCTATAAAAATATCACATGACCTAACACCCCAGATAAACGCCGTAAAAAAATAAAATAAAAACAGTGCCAAGAAAGCCATTTTTTAGTCACCTTACATCACAAAAAGTGCAACATCAAGCGATCAAAAAAGACCCTACCCAAGACAATCGGTCAAAAAATAAAAAAAACTGTGGCTCTCAGACTATGCAGACACCAAAACATCTTTCATGTTACATCTTTTCAAAAATGCTTTTATTGTGTAAAACTTAAAAAAAAAAAGAAAAAGTATACATATTAGGGAGTGCCAAATCCTTAACGACCTGCTCTATAAAAATATCACATGACCTACCCCCACAGGTGAACGCTGTAAAAATAAATAAAAACTGGGCCAAAACAACCAATTTTTTGGTCACCTTGCCCCATAAAGTGTAATATTGAATGATCAAAAAATCATATGTTCCCAAAAATGGTACCAAAAAAAACGTCAACTCAAATATACTTTATTATGTAAAACTGAAACAAACAAACAAAGAAAGTAGACGTATTTGATACCGTTGTGTCCGTAACAACCTGCTCTTTTAAAAAAGCACATGATCTAACCTGTCAGATGAACATTGCAAAAAAACAACAAATGAAAACTGTGCCAGAACAGCTATTTGGTTACCTTGCCTCACAAAAAACGTAGAGATAGAGAGATCAAAAATCATATGTACCCAAAAAAAATACCAATAAAACTGTCACCTTATCCCATAGTTTCCAAAATGGGGTCAATTTTTGGGAGTTTCTACTGTAGGGTGCATCAGGAGGTCTTCAAATTGGACATGGTGTCTGAAAACCAGTCCAGCAAAATCTGTCTTCCAAAATCCATATGGCGTTCCTTTCCTTCTGCGCCCGGCCGTGTGCCCCACATATGGGGTGTTTCTGTAAACTACAGAATCAGGGAAATAAATATTGAGTTTTGTTTGACTGTTAACCCTCAATGTGTTAAAGAACAAAATTGACTAAAATGGAAAATCTGCCAGAAAAGTGAAATTTAGAAATGTAATCTCCATTTTCCTTTAATTCTTGTGGAATACCTAAAGGGTTAACAAAGTTTGTAATATCAGATTTGAATAACTTGAGGGGTGTATTTTCTAAAATGGGGTCATTTATGGGCGGTTTCTACTATGTAAGCCCCACAGTGACTTCAGACCTGAACTGGTCCTTAAAAAAGTGGGTTTTAAAAATTTTAAGAATGGCTTTTAAAATTCTAAGCCTTCTAACGTCCTAAACAATGAAAATGACATTTACAAAATGATGCCAACATAAAGTAGACATATGGGGAATGTTAAGTAATAGATATTTTATGAGGTATCAATTTTTGTTTTAAAAGCAGAGAAATGGAAATTTTGAAAATTGCGAATTTTACCAAATTTCTGGTAAATTTTGGATTTTTCATAAATAAAGGTGAAATATATTGACTCAAATTTATGACCATCATGAAGTACAATGTGTCATGAGAAAACAGTCTCAGAATCTATTGGATAAGTAAATGTGTTCAAAAGTTATTACCACATAAAGTGACACCTGTCAGATTTGCAAAAAATGGCCTGGGCAGGAAGGGGTTACAATGTCCTGTTGTTTTGTAGCTCCTTATGCAGATCTATGTGTCTCCATGGCAGACAAAGCTCCAGTCTTGTTCCCCTCCCTCAGTCTCTTACTTCTCGTTAACCTTGGTGGCAGTGGCAGCCTCCTGCATGTAGGGCATCACGAATCTTTACATGGGGTGGTTACCGGTGGTCTGGGGTGGTTATCAATTTATATACGTGGAGGTCTATGGTAGTTTGGTGGTCAACACTTAAAGGGGTTCTCCAGGTTCAGAGCTGAACCCGGACATATCCCCATCTTTCCTCACTCAGCTCCTCTGGCATGAGCCCTGAAACGCCAGGACTAGGGCTTTTCTGGAGATCCGGTGATGTACCGGGCTTCCCATGGGTAAGCTAGGCGAAAGCTTCCACCTAGCAGTGAGCTCAGTGACATCACTGGCACTAATGGGTGGTCTGTAGCACTACCCTAGCCTGTAAAATGGCTAGGGCAGCGCTAAAGCCCACCCATCAGTGCCGGTGACGTCATCGGGAACATTGCTAGGGGGAATCCTCCACCTAGCAGTAAAAAATGTAAACGAAAAAGACCTTGCCCTGCGGGCAAGGGAGAGCATGATATCAGAGGGCCTGCCTGGGTGAAAACGGGGATATGTCTGGGTTCTGCTTAACTTAAAGGCGATGTCTCACTTCAGAAAATGGCATTTACCGGTATCTTGTATACATCTTTTTACAGAGGTCACTAAGGGGCCTTAGGCTGGGTGCCGCCTTTTTACGGTGTCCCAGTCTAAGCGCTACACGGGTCTCCCGTGCAGTGGAGAGTGTGGACACAGCTGTAACATGTGAGCCGTGCTGGCAGGAGCGCCGATCGGGCCATTTAACCCTTTACATGCACAAGCAATAGCGCCCACGGCATGTAAGCTGTTACAGAGGTAGCGGAGGCCCTTAGTGGAGCCCCCAAGCCGGCCTCTAGACCAGTAGACCATGCCTCTCTGATGCAACCTGTCATAATAGCACTGACATTAAAATACATTGCACTACAGGTATAAAGATCGCCTATTATAGTCCCATTGTGGTACTATTAAATGGTTAAAAAGGTGAAAAGAAACGAATAAAAATAAAACTTTTTTCATTGAAGAAACTCTTTTCAATGGAAAAATGAAATCTCCACATATATGGTATCACTACGTCCGTAATGGCCAGTGCTACACAATTATCATGTCATTTATCCCGAATAGTGAAGACCATAAAAAATAACCACAAACAAAATGCCAGAATTGCTGCTTTTTGCTTATTTGCCACCAAAAAAGTGATCTTAAAGTGTTACGTACCCCAAAATTTTACACTATATGCTGTCCGCATCCACATTTCCGTTTCCGCAAAAAAATAAAACATGTCCTATTCTTATTCGCAATAGCGGGCAAGAATAGGCATTTTCTATTATAGTGCAGGCCATGAGCACATGGCCGGTGCCCATGTTTTGCGGATCCGCGATTTGCAGATCCGCAAAACACTTACGGACTTGTGAATGGAGCCTTAGAGCCCATCTTCCAGCAGTAGTTTCAACGTGAAATTACAGCTTTTACTGCAAACCCAGGGAGTTGACGTTTACGGTTGACGTCCGTGTGCATTCCGTATTTTGCGGAACGGGACAGCTGGCCCCTGATAGAACAGTACTATCCTTGTCCGTTATGCGGACAATAATAGGACATGTTCTATTTTTTTTGCGGAACGGAAATACGGACATACGGAAACGGAATGCACACGTGCACAC
Organism: Bufotes viridis; assembly: GCA_033119425.1. Lineage (NCBI taxonomy): Eukaryota > Metazoa > Chordata > Amphibia > Anura > Bufonidae > Bufotes > Bufotes viridis. Next base: position 334,113,312 of record CM065593.1, on the reverse strand, counting down.
GAGTAACGTCCATTTTTTTGCGGACCCATTGAAATGAATGGTTCCGTATATGGTCTGCAAAAAAACGGAACGGACTCGGAAAGAAAATACGTTTGTGTGTATGAGGCCTTAAGCAGAGTGAGCAGGGGAGGAGGAACACTGAAGGAGCCTCTTACTCAGGCTAGGTCCACAGAAATGGAGTTTAGCTCCTGAATACACTGGACTCATACAAGGCTGGCTCTTATATCAGGTCTGAGGGACCTTTCTAATAATATATGCAGTTTACATGATGAAAGCTGTTGACAGATCCACTTTAAAGGGGTTGTTCGCTTTTAAAATTGATGACCTATCCTCAAGATAAGTCATCAATAGCAGATCAATAGTAAAAAATTGGTAGGCACTCCACTTTGAACCAGGGGTGCTCAGCGGTAAGGAGGCATTTAGCAATATCAGATCGGCGGAGGTCCGACACCCGGCACCCAGCTGTATGAAGAGAAGGAGCGCGCAGTGCCGTCTGTAGACATACAGCATCAGCAGAAAAAGAGATGGTAGACGGCACGTGCGCACTGCAGGCACCGTCTCCTCATACAGCTGATCGGCGGTGGTGTCGGACCCTCGCCGATCTGATATTGATGACCTATCCTATACATGTATAGTCCCATTGAAATGAATGGGACGGCTTGGTTGTAATTACACCTGCTCACCGCTGCAGATGCGACGGTGGGCAGGAAAACAATGAAGAGGAGGCAGCGCGTGCCTTCTCTTCAAACAGCTGATCGGCACTGGTGCTGGGTGTCGGACCCCCCCGATCTGATATTGATGACCTATCCTGAGGATAGGTCATCAGTAAATATAACTTGGACAACCCCTTTAAGGCCCCTTTCACACTTGCGCTTTCCGTCTTAGAGTTCCGTCCTAGGGGCTGATAATCCTAATGCATTCTGAATGGAGAGAAATCTGTTCAGGATGCATCAGGATGTCTTCCGTTCAATATGTGAATGTTTTTTGGACGTTGACAAAACCACATCATGCTGCGGATTTGTCTCCATCCAAAAATCCTGAAGACGTGCCGTAACGCCGGATCCGGAATTAATGCCCATTGAAGTGCATTAATTCGGATCCTGCATTAGGCTAAATGTCGTTTCGGTGCATCGCTGGATCCGACGTTTAGCTTTTGTGAATGGTTACCATGGCAGCCAGGACGCTAAAGTCCTGTCTGCCATGGTAAAGTGTAGTGGGGAGGCAGGGGAGCAGATACTTACCTTCCGTGCGGCTCCCGAGGCGCTCCACAATGACGTCAGAGCGCCCCATGAGCATGGATCACGTGATTCATGCGCGTGGGGCGCTCTGACGTCATTGTGGAGCACCCCGGGAGCCGCACGGACTGTAAGTATACCGCTCCCCTGGCTCCCTACTACTTACTAAGGCAACCAGGACTTTAGTAGCGTCCTGGCTGCTATAGACTGATCAGTCTTCAAATGCTTTCAGTTGTCTTGCGTTGCACGCCGGATCCTCACAACGCAAGTGTGAAAGAGACCTGAGTTCTTTAAAATGTAATGAAACTTCCTAAATTCAGTGTCTTCTTAATGTTGTATTTCTTACAGACCGAGATGCTGTTTCTGAGCTAGAGGCAAAATTAAAAGAAACTCGGCGATCGGCAGGACCTAAAGCATTGTACTATGCGGGCTTACTTCTGTGGCTGCTGGGGAGAAGTGACAAGGCCCAGGAATACATAGACCGAATGCTGAAAATATCCAATAGGTCTGGTGAGGTAAGTGGCCGGCTGCCCTGTTCAGTCTTCATTCAGTAGGGGCAGGTTTTATACATAACTGCATAAATGTCCTATGTAGACACACACGGGTTTCTGCGGTGATGGTGTGTGGTTTTGTATTGATGTCACAGTGGATTACCTGCCTAAAACCACTAGTGATGTCACAGTACGCTGACTAAAAGCCGCTATGATGTCACGGCAGACCAAAGTGACTGCTGTGATGTCAGCAGCCTGCGTGCCTGGAATCCACTTGTGAGGTCACAGTAGCTTACCTGACGGAAAGAGATTTGTGATGTCACAGCTGCTCAAATGACAGGAACACAGCTGTGATGTCATAGTAGCATACCTGCCTAAAATCCACTTGTGATGTCACAGTAGTCGGTGACACGTTCAGCTATTTGTGATGTCATACTGGTTAAAACTGTTTCACTGGCTAAACCTCACGTGTAAAGTCACAGTAGTAATGTCACTGCAGTTACCTAGTGGAAACCCACTGGTGATGTCACAACATCCTACCTGCCTGGGATCCACTCGTGACCTCACAGCAAGGTATCTGACTGAAATAGATTTGTGATGTCACAACATCCTACCTGCCTGGGATCCACTCGTGACCTCACAGCAAGGTATCTGACTGAAATAGATTTGTGATGTCACAAAATCCTACCTGCCTGGAATCCACTCGTGACGTCACAGCAAGGTATCTGACTAAAATAGATTTGTGATGTCACAACATCCTACCTGCCTGGGATCCACTCGTGACCTCACAGCAAGGTATCTGACTGAAATAGATTTGTGATGTCACAACATCCTACCTGCCTGGGATCCACTCGTGATGTCACAGCAAGGTATCTGACTGAAATAGATTTGTGATGTCACAACATCCTACCTGCCTGGAATCCACTCGTGATGTCACAGCAAGGTATCTGACTAAAATAGATTTGTGATGTCACAACATCCTACCTGCCTGGAATCCACTCGTGACGTCACAGCAAGGTATCTGACTAAAATAGATTTGTGATGTCATAACATCCTACCTGCCTGGAATCCACTCGTGACCTCACAGCAGAGTATCTGACTGAAATAGATTTGTGATGTCACAACAGCTTACCTGTGGAAGAAACAGCTTCCAGAATAGCATGAAAAAACTGCGCGCTGCATCGAGAACTCCAATTAAAATATTTTTATTATTAAAAATAAATAAAATTCAGTATAAGCTACTCGTTTCGGTGGCGGCCCGTAGTTGATGGTGAATTTTATGTTTCTATTTTTTTCATTTTTAATTGGAGTTCCAGATTCAGCACCCTGTTATTTCCTGCTCTTCTCAAGCTGCTTCTTCCACGTGTGTCCTCCAGCGCCAGCGACAAATGAGCGCAGCAGTCTGGTGATCCTCCCGAGGCTTCTAACTAGTGCAGTGTCTAATCTGCACAACACTATTTGGTAAGGTATACTTACCTGTGAATTGTCTTGCGATCCCCTGGGATATCACACTTAGGGCTCATTCAGATGGCTGTATGCTGTCCGCAAAAATGCGGATCCGTTTTTTTGCGGATTAGATGCTGTCCCATTCACTTCTATGGGGCCCTTTTCTTCCGTTGCACAGCTCAGCAAAAAAAATGAAAGATGTCCTATACTTGTCAGTGAAAATCAGGACATGGCCCTATTGAAGTCTATGGATCAGCAAAAAAACAGAATGCAATCCGTTTTTTTGCGGACATGCTGAACTGTCTGCAAAAACGGATCCATCATACGGCCGTCTGAATGAGCCCTAAGGAGCGCTCCTCCTTGTCTTTTCTTTTACAACGGCGTACCTGACGGAAACATTTTTGTAATGTAACAGAAGTGCACTTGTGATGTCATCGCCGCTAACATGATGGACATGTATTTGTCACAGCATATTATCTGTCTGAAATCCACTTGTGATTTGACAGCAGTTTTCTTACAGTTTCAGCTATTTGTGATGTCACTGCAGCTTATTTGACCCAGACAGTTGTCATTTCACTGCAGTTACCTGACGGAAGCCCGACTGTGATGTCACAGCAGACTGCCTGACAGAAACTCACTTGTGATGTCACCTTTACTTATTTAACTGAAAGTTGTGATGTCACAGCAGAGTTCCTGACAGGCATTTCTGATGTCACTGTAGCTTATCTAAAGGCAACCACTAACAAAGGGACCACGAACAGTATATGGGCCCCATGATCTTCAGATGCTTGTCTGATGACAGAGTGGTAGCCATCAGCCACCTCATTCACGGCTCTCCAGAAAGTAGATGCTTATATGTGATCCAATAGGAAGAAGGAAGCTCTAATATTTTTGAGCCCTCTTGCCTACAAAGCCCTGTGTATTTGCACAGGTTGCATATATGGTACGCCCGTCCCTGGTGGTATGGTGTGTGTAGGAAGCAAAGTGCTTTCTTATTCCTAGAATCCAGTAAAAGAATCCCATGGGTTAAAGTTCGTCAGGTACAGTATATATGCATAAATGGCTCACTTGTTAGCAGGAGTCCATGTTCCCCGAGGTCACGTGTCAGACTTTATTACAGTAGCTAAGAAGTGCTCTTCAGGGAAATCTTTAAGCTGAATGTGTGCAGCCCATGCATTCCACTGGTCGTCTCTATTTAAAGGGGTTTTCTGGGATCTCGATATTGATGACCTACCTCAGGATAGGTTATCAGTATCAGATAGGTGAGGGTCTGGCCTTTAGCATCAGAAACAAACCAGGGGATGGATGCAGAAAGCTCTACCCACAATCAAGTAGCTGTGCTGGCGTACTGCCTCTGCTGAGCTGCAATATGCCGACATGGCCACTACACAGCCGATGGAGCCTTGTGCTTCCGGCTCCGTCTACTGTTTCGTTTCCAGCACCTGCTGATCAGTGCGGGGTGCCAGGTGTCAGACCCCAACCCATCTGATATCTATGATCTATCCTCAGGATAGACCATCAATAGTGAGAGACTAGAAAACTCATTTAAGACCACTATATTCTGTCACTGCAGATCTGAGATAATGTAGCGCACTTGCCTATAAGACATACCTAGGTTTTAGAAAAGGAAAATAAGAAAATAAATCTTATGTTATCTCAGCTCAGACTCCCAATGTTACTCAGGCCCCAGAACAGACGCCCAGTGTTAATAAACTGCCCCCAATCAGAACTCCATGTGAATGACCCTCAATCAGACCTCAGATCAGACCTCTATGTGAATGACCCCAATCAGACCTCCATAAGTCCCCCAATCAGACCTCAAATAAGACCTACATGTGAATGACCCCCAATCAGACCTCCATGTGAATGATCCCAAATCAGACTTCAGATCAGACCTCTATGTGAATGACCCCCAATCAGACCTCAGATCAGACCTCTATGTGACTGACCCCCAATCAGACCTCCATAAGTCCCCCAATCAGACCTCAAATAAGACCTCCATGTGAATGACCCCCAATCAGACCTCCATGTGAATGATCCCTAATCAGACTTCAGATCAGATCTCCATGTGAATGACCCCATGCTCAGATCAGATTACAAAAAAATCAGTTACCTCTCCTGCTCCGGACGCCACCGCCGCTCCTCACATCCAGCGCACTTCTACCTGCGCTATAATACTGTGACCCGACGTGCACAGCCTGAGGTCACAGAGCACTGACGTCCTCACACTGTGCGCGGTCACAGCACAGCGAGTGGCCAAGGACCAGGAAGCACTGAGCCCGGGAGCGCTGTATTCACCGCCTCCTGGTCGTCCTTTACTGATGAGCGCTTCCATAATGGAAGCACTCATTAGTATTCGGCCCATAAGACCCACTGACATTTCCTCCTTATTTTGGGGGAAAAGTGTGTCTTGTACAGCGAAAAATACGGTAGATCGTTCATTATAAACCTGTTTATAATTTCAGGAAAACCGCCAGTTTAATGTCTAGTGAGCTAAATACAAGTGTCTATTGGTAAGTGAAATAGTAGAAAAATCTGATAAGCGGTTGCCCAAGATGTAGAATATTCACCATTATAACCATCTACCACCAGTACTCGCCACTAGCCCCCCCCCCCCCACCTCCTCCCCATCTGTTTGTCTAAGGATTATAGTCTTGAATCTCTGAATCTCAGATGACCTCTAACAGGAAGGTTTCATGTCAAAATTCATCATCCCTTCTTACTTCTGGTATCGATGCTCACAAGCAGAGCTTAGTTTTGTTCACCTGCGCCAAATGAGGTAATAAGTAATACGTGCACGGAAGTACTACACTGACACTGTATCCGGTCTAAGCAGAACTTCACTTTATTCTGAAGCTACAAGCATTCTCTACCCTTAGTTAAGGGGAGGGTCATACGGGCAGTAATACAAGGTCGTATATCTGCATACTCTCATACAGTGGAAGCAACCCTAAAACATATCCCTGTATGGGCATAAGCCTTAGTTTCTTTGTTCTAAAATGCCATGCAGCAGGGCGCTGTCCCAGAGGTGGGGCGGGATATGGCAGCCATCTTGATTGAATGCGATCCATTTTCTGTAACACTTCCAGCATGTCTGATACGTGCTTTCTTCCAGGGCTTGGTGTTGAAAGGATGGCTGAATTTAACTCCTGGGGTGTCTGTTGCAAAGTGTCTTAAATATTTTGAGGAAGGGACTCAAGACAAGAAGGATCTATTCGGAATTATTGGAAAGGTACGTAGTCATTTTCTGATCTGTTGTTTTAAAGGGGCTCTCCATCTTTTACTAAATGGTGGCCTTCGTGCACTAAACTACTCATTGACATATAGATAAAAATTGACTCCAGATCTCTAAGTGAAAAGTATTCAAGTGAAAATTCAAAATGGCCAATTTGCCATTTAATCGTCACTTCAACTCCTCCCAAAAAATTAAATAAAAAGGGATCAAGAGTCATACACAGCCCCAAATTTTACTGAAAAGTACAGATCTAATAGACCGCAAAAATGAGCCCTCACACAGCTCCACAAAGATACAAACATAAAAAGGCTATGGAGTCAGAATATGGCGATAAAAAGAAAAAAAAAATACTTTTTTTTATTTTCCCAGAGGTTTTTGTTATTTCCCCCCAGTATTAAAATACAAGAAAAACTATATAAATGTGGGATCACTGTCATTCTAGTGACCCAGAGAATGAAGAGCACTGGTCAGTTTTACCGTATAGCAAATACTGTAAAAATTTGTAGTTTTTTCCAATTACACTCAATGTGGATTTTTTTCCAGGTTCCCACTACATTGTATGCAATAGTAAATTGTGCCACTAGAAAGTACAACTTGTTCTTCCAATTTATTATTTATGCTTTTTTAGGCACCTTTTAGGTCTGCTGAGGCTTTGAGCAGCCAAAAGATATGAAACGCCCCAAAAGACCCCATTTTACAAACTAAATGGTCAACTAATGGTCAACACAGGCCCCTTTCACACTGGCGTTGCGGAATGGGGCCGGATAGGATGCGGGTGCGTTGCGGTAAAATGCGCGATTTTTCAGCACCAGTGCAAAGCGTTTTAATGCGTTTTGCACGCGCGTGTGGGAAAAATCGGCATGTTTGGTACCCAGACCCGAACCCGGACTTCATCACTGAAGTCCGGTTTCGGGTTAAGTATTCTGTAGATTTTATTATTTTCCCTCATAACATGGTTATAAAGGAAAATAATAGCATTCTCAATACAGAATGCTTAGTAAAATGTGGATGGAGGGGTTAAAAATAAAAAAATTAACTCACCTTAGCCACTTGATCGCGTAGTTGCGATCTCTTCTTCATTCATTATCTGTCGGCTAAAGGACCTGTGGTGACGTCACTGCGTTCATCACCATGGTGATGGACCATGTGATGTGACCATGTGATGTGACCATGTGATGTGACAAACCGCATCCGCACTTGTTTGTGGATGCTTGCGATTTTCCCGCAGCCCCATTCGCTTCCATGGGGCCTGCGTTGCGTGAAAAACACAGAATATAGAGCATGCTGCGATTTTCACGCAACCCACAAGTGATGCGTGAAAATCACCGCTCATCTACACAGCCCCATTGAAGTGAATTGGTCAGGATTCAGTGCGGGTGCAATGCGTTCACGTCACACATTGCACCCGCGCGGAAAACTCGCCCGTGTGAAAGGGGCCTTAGGCCTCTTTCACACGAGCGTGGCGGATTGGCTCCGGATGCGTTCAGTGAAACTCACCCCATTTTGCAAGCAAGTTCAGTCAGTTTTGTCTAAAATTGCACTCAGTTCAGTTTTTATCACGTGGGTGCAATGTGTTTTGATGTGTTTTTTCACGCGTGTGATAAAAAAACTAAATTTTTACAAACAACATCTCCTAGCAACCATCAGTAAAAAACGCATCGCACCTGCACCTGCTTGCGGATAAAATGCGTTTTTCACTGAAGTCCCATTCACTTCTATGGGGCTAGGGCTGCGCGAAAAATGCAGAATATAGAACATGCTGCGATTTTTCACGCAACGCAGAAGTGATGCATGAAAAAAAATGCTCACGTACACAGCCCCACTGAAGTGAATGGGTCAGGATTCAGTGCGGGTGCTATGCGTTCACGTCGCGCATTGCACCCGCGCGGAAAACTTGCTCGCGTGAAAGGGGCCTTATTCATTTTCTCAACTTCTGATACACCTTCAGTTACACCATATACAAGCATTTGTGGATCTGCAAAGTAGAGCCACTGATTTGAACTTTGTTTTAGGCCTAATTCACACGTCCGCCATCTTCATCCGCACCCGTTCCGCAAATTTGCGTAACGGGGGCGGACCCAATTTATTTTGAATGGGGATGTGATGGATGCGGAGAGCACACACTGCGCTCTCCGCATCCGCATTTGCGGAGCACGCCGCCGATCTTCCGGACAGCGGCTCCGCAAAAATATAGAGCATGTCCTATTCTTGCCCACAATTGCAGGACAAGTATAGGCATCTCTATGGGGCTGGCGGCAAGGTGTGTTGCGGATCCGCAAAACACTACGGACGTGTGAATAAGGCCTTATGGTGTATGACGTTATTGCTTTGTGTCATGTCAAACGTATGCTTTTACCTGCAGGCAGAATGTCTGATGATGCAGAAGAATTACTCCGGGGCACTAGATGTGATTAACCAGGCGATTGTCGGCTTTCCTAAATTCACAGCAGCACTTACTTTAAAGATGAAATATGTTCTAGCCATGCAGGACTGGGATCAAAGCCTGGAAATCGCCCAGCGGTAAGAGCAGAATCGGCATCTTGTCAGTTTTTGCTAATGACGTGGATGTGAAATAGGAAAAGCTAATCTCACCGACGGCAAAGCTGGATCTATTGTGGGAATTCGCATTTTAAATGTCATGTCTGCAAAAGGTGATTGTATAGAAAATGCCTCCCATTCTTCTTTTTATTGTACATTCTTGTAGACTCCTAACCATACAGATGAATAACATTGACGCTCTTCAGATGAAGGCCATTTATTGTCTCACACGAGAAGGAAATGTGGCCAAGGTTAGTTTTATCCATTGCTTTCTTCGATCACAATTATATTTAAAGGGGTTGTCCCATCTGGACATTTATGGCACATCCATAGGATATGGGGTCCCACTCACCTATTTTCAGAGCAGTAAAGGGATAGAGCCCCCTCCTATCGGTATTGAGATAGGAGCAGGTTCCAGAGGTAGAAGCTACAACTAGCGGACATTTATTGCCATCGATATGCCATAACTGTGGAGATGGGACAACCCCTTTAACTACCACCTATATATTTTTTACAAATTAAAATCTGATCCTGTAATATATTCTTTGTTCTTGCCTGAGCTGCTGTTGACAACATTCATAGATATGTTTTACAGCAGACCATAGGAACCAGTAGTCTAGAGATAACTCATTGACGTCTATGAGTGTTGTGTGTATGTAGGAGGAAAAGGGGAGATGTAGCCGTCACCTTTTGTGAATAGTGGATCCAATGTTATCTAGGTGTAGGCGAAATGCTTCATTGTAATCCTGTCTGTGATGATAATGAGATGACTCCTGAGAAGGCTCAGTGTGTAAACTGTAGGATTTCAGGGTTTATTTTCTAATATAAATAATGACCTGTTAGAAGAGCTGTCCGACGTAAGTCAATCCTGAATGGCCGGCAGTAACATACTGTCCTTGCACATGTAACCTCTGCGACTGGTGAGTGGCTGCAGCGTTTTCATGATCGAGAACGGTTCCTGTTACTTCTGATCCAGTGGGTTCACTGGGAGTTGCAGCGCTGGAATGGAGGTTGTTTTAAAAGGCGAGGGACACTCCTGCCTGTCAGTCATGCTTCACTTATGTCGGACTACCCCATTACATAAAAATAAATAGGACACATTCCCTTTAACTCCTACATGCATACATGGTGGAAATCTAAGGTTTGAAAATGGCGCACACTCAGAAGCTGAGTGGGTGATGTAGCCGTCAAGTGCCTGCTGTTTTACACAGTAGAAAGCTGGACGCAATGTCCGTAATCGGCCATTACAGCGATCACAGACATTTAACTCCTCAGATGCCATGGTTAATTGTGACTATGGCACGCGGTGAAACTCTGAAAGTGCCCGGATGGCTCCTCCACCCGAGATTGAGGGAGGCGTTCATTTACACGGTGCGTCAGCCTCGGGCCCTCTGAAGTATCCGACACCTGTCACAGCAAGGTTCCACAGGCAGGGCTTCATAGGAACATAATGCATCTCCTATAGGCTGCAGTGGTAATTCACTGCAGTCTATGGAAGGCATAATCAGACGATCATATGTTCAAGTCACCTAGGGGGACCTAAAGAATGAAGTATAAAAAAGTTTTAAAAAAATATAAAAATTCTAATCACTTACCTTTCCCCATATTAACAATAAATAAACATTGCCGTGTCCCAAAATGCCTGAACTATCAACTTATAAATGTATTTATCCCATACGGTGAATGCTGTAACATAGTCGATTCTTTTTTTTTGTTGTTGCGTCATCTCCCAAAAAACTGAATAAAAAGTCATCAAAATGTCATACACACTCCAAAAGTAAATTGTATAAAAAAAAACTACAGGTCGCCCTGCAGAAAATGAGCCATCAAACAGAATGTGGCGATGCACAGAAAAGTAATTTTTTTCAAGCATTAAAATACAAGAAAAACAATATAAATGTGGTCTTGTCGTAACCGAACTCACCCAAAGAATGAAGGGCGTGGGTCAGTTTTACCGCATAGGGAGCACCATAAAAACAAAAGCCAAAAAACTTTGGCGGAATTGTGGTTATTTCCAATTCCACCACATTTAGAATTTTTCTCCAGCTTCCGATTACATCGTATGCAGTATAAAATGGTGCCATTAGAGTATAGCTATATAGTTATAAAGGATAACTTGTCCCAATAAAAAAAGAAGCCCCCATACATCTATGTGAACGGACAAATGTTATGGCTTCAGGAAGTATGAAACAAAAATGCAAAGGCGAAAAATTGAAAAATTTCCCGGTCCTTAACGTGTTAAAGGGATTGTCTCCTGAAGCTAGCCCCTCTTTAAAATGAGACAGGAGTTGTCATCCTGAGACGAACCCTTTAAATGCCAGCGAAAAAGATTGTTGATTTTATTTTTGTGTACAGGGGCAGATTGGCCATAGATCTTACAGGTAAATTTTCCGGTGGGCCTATGCCCGGGGGGCCGCCCAAGCCCCCATCTCTGCTGTTGGACAGGTACATGATGAGCTCTCAGTGGTAATTAAAGCTGTGAGAATCAGGTACTCATGTATCCAGCCAGTGACCACACATGCCCGCCTGAATTCAACTGCTGTGACCCACATCTCACCCCCTAGGCCCCCTTCTCCATAAACATAGACAACGTGGAGGAGGACAGAAAATGTCATCTACTGATGGCCACCACAGCTTTTGAGGCAATATATTGTGCTTAAGTGTGGTAGATGGTTCTGGTGGGACGGTATTTTGCACTACGGTATTGCTGACCCCGCCTACTTGTGTTGCCCACCTTCTGTCAATTTGGACCCACCTACAACATGAAGCCACTTATTTTTTTTTCCAGGGCCACTTTAAGTTCCCAGTCCGCCCCTGTTTGCGTACCAACACCCAGAGCTAACAAAAAACTGCACCTTACGTCCCTCACCCCCACCCCTGAGTTTAGTTTATATGGTATTTGGAAAGAGCACATGAACATGTTTCTTCCACCATCCAGACAAATCAATACAAGATTACGGTAATAAATCCATTCTGTAGAATTGAAGGATTTGGGCTTTAGGTCATATATTGCTCTTTGAGCAGCCCACCAGGGCAGTGTGGGCCCAGGACCAAGAGAAGCCATGCTACAGTTTCAGGCCCTTACTAGGAGATGGGCCTCATCCTACCTAGCGTTAGGGTCCCTTTACATGGGACGACACAGCAGGAGATTGTCGGGGAGGAAGCGTTCCTTCGTGACAATTGCCTGCTCGTCAGTGGAGGAGACCGATCTCCTCCACAGTATGGGGAGGAATGATCACTAATGCCATTGCTCGTCCACATACTGACTCATTGTTTGCTGGCAGCAGAGGCGGTTTATACACCACGATCTGCTGCTGGCAAAGGATCATTTTTGTGACCGCACAAATGATCTATTACCCAATGAAAGGGCATTTTGCTCATCTATTGGGTAATCGGCGGGACACGTATACACCGCTAGATAATCTCTATTGAGTGTTTTGATGAACGCTTGGTAGCGATTATCTGCGGGATTCTCGGCTCTTTAGAGCAGGCATCCTCAAACTGCGGCCCTCCAGCTGTTGCAAAACTACAACTCCCAGCATGCCCAAACAGCCTACGGGTATCAGCCTACAGCAGGGCATTGTGGGAGTTGTAGTTTTACAACAGCAGGAGGGCCGCAGTTTGAGGATGCCAGCTTTAGAGGCTGCTTTGTACTAAAGGGGGCGTCTCATGAAAACCAACCCTTCCTTATGCCCATTACACTTCTATCCTGTAACTAGAAAGGTCATTAGTTCTGTTATGAATCCTAACCTGTTTGTCACCTTGTAGGCACTTAACCATGTGAAAGAATTGATCAGTGCTCTCGAGACATTGGAGCCTCGGAATCCAGCGCTTCATTTCCAGAAGCTCCTTGTAATATGCAATTTGGTAAGAATTCTTCTTCCTTGTGGTGGAGTAGTTGTATCCGGTGAGAACACATGGACCTTGTGGATGATTCTAAATAAGGGACATCCCTTAAAGTGGAGTGGATCTGTTAAAGGGGTTAACCTATGATTTATGTAAAAAATGAAAATCCGATATCATATAGTACAGGGCAATTTCCCAGCCCTGTACCTCACATGGATCCAGAGATCACCCCATTTATTGCTCCATATGCCCTGCTAGATGGATTTCAAGCTGGCATCTCGCAGAAAGTTGTCCTTTCTGCTGTATCTGGTGGCAGTTGAAGGATGGAATTGAGCATGTGCTTCCATTTCAGTGAGCAGGACAGAGAAATTAGTAAAAGAGCAAACAGCAGGTGGCGCTGTACAGATAGAGTTCAATGAATAACTCAGTGGCTATACTACATTTTTAATTACAAGCAATTACAACAGTATCTGGGTGCTGGTTTGAAAAATGTAGAATATTTTTCATGGGACAACACCTTTAAGTTATTGGATTTATTGATAATCCTAATAATATATATTTTATTATCACTTGTTTTTTATTATTTATTGCCTGTAGCTTATATAGTACCGAGATTGTCATCACTCATATTAGCCCTTGACTCAGTGGGGATCACAATCTATCACAAGAACAGCTCAATATGTTTTTGGATTATGGAAAAAAACTGAAAAACTCAATGCACAAGAACACATAGAAAGCATACCAGCTCAATGCAGATGTTGTCCTTGGCCGCATTAAACCGAGGACTCTGTAGTGTGGCACAGGCGAGTTGCAGGTATGAATGGCTCAGACATGATACATGTGCAGACAACGTCACTGTTGGACATTGCAGGACAACAATGCGGCCTCACTCCAGTAATGAGGATTTGGTCAACAATACGGTATGCACAGTAGACCTCTTTATCCAAGAGGTACAGCTCTGAAACACTACTAACAGTTTAACTAACAAGTGTTCAAGTGGGCTAAATGGCAGTGGCAATATCATTTTTTGCAGCTTGACATCCTATAATCCTTCACCAATACAGGGTATTGTGCGTAGAGCCTGAGCCTCCATAAGACCGGCCAGTTGTAAGTCTAGGGCAGGCATCCTCAAACTGAGGCCCTCCAGCTGTTGTAAAACTACAACTCCCACAATGCCCTGCTGTAGGCTGATACCTGTAGGCTGTTCGGGCATACTGGGAGTTGTAGTTTTACAACAGCTGGAGGGCCGCAGGTTGAGGATGCCTAGTCTAGGGTCTACCTCGCAGCTTCCTGATTTAACATCCACAAGGAATATCCTGGCTGTAAGACTGAGCACTGAAGCAACAACACCTTCATAATCTTGGCTGCACCCTAGTGATCTTGGCCGCACCCTCGTGATCTTGTCTGCACCCTTGTGATCTTGTCTGCACCCTTGTGATCTTGTCCGCACCCTCGTGATCTTGTCTGCACCCTTGTGATCTTGGCCGCACCCTCGTGATCTTGGCCGCACCCTCGTGATCTTGGCCGCACACTCGTGATCTTGGCCGCACACTCGTGATCTTGGCCGCACCCTCGAGATCTTGGCCGCACCCTCGAGATCTTGGCCGCACCCTCGAGATCTTGGCCGCACCCTCGAGATCTTGGCCGCACCCTCGTGATCTTGGCCGCACCCTCGTGATCTTGGCCGCACCCTCGTGATCTTGGCTGCAGCAGAGAGAGAAGTACCAGACACTATAGCTTGACAATATCATAGGACACATCCACTGCTGAAAGCATATGCTCCACTACACTTTGGCAGGAAGGGCCGTCCCTTATTTAAAATTAGTCCAAGGTCCGCTTGAGGAAAACGGCATGCCTATGTCCATGTGTTCTCACCAATCATGGCTTCTGGCCATACTTCCGTAAAATCCTGAAGCATGTATATTTAAATGGTTGACAACAGTTTCACCATACTTAGAGGTGGTCTCTCCACACCTTATATTTATACAGCCTTCATAATGGCTGGGTGGTCAGACAACACAAAAAACGTTAGGCCAACACCTCTAAACCATATGTAACAAAGTACAGGATCACACCACCATGGCTGACATGCAAAAGCAAACAAACTCTATATGTAACAGCACCTTCTCCATGCCCAAAGACGCATAAAACACTGGAAACAAGGGTTAATCTCAATTGCATTACTGCTATACATGAAAATCAGAAACTCTTTTCACATGTTTTTGATAAAAGTTGTGTCGGGCAAGCTGGTGGAGTAGAAACCATTAGTAGGATCACCGGTTATCTCCACTAATACAAGTCTTTACGCTGGTCTTTTGGGCATAAGTAATCTCATATTTTGGTTAAAATAGGAAGTTGTATCACAGCTATCATTTTCCATGTTTCTTATGTTCTTTTTAGTGTGGAAGAAACAAGTCAATCCTACAAGAAATCTTTGGCTTCTGTGAGCGCACGTACAGGATTTCTCCAGAGGAGGCAGAACTTGCTACAGAACTGGGCAATCAGCTCATGTATCAGGGCAATGTGGCTAAAGCTGCCAGCTGGTATTCAGCAGCCATGAATCTAGATGGGAATCACGTGGAAGCTCTCATAGGTCCTTAGCTAACATTTCTTGCATTTGAACTTTACAGTAATTCTACAGATTTGAATGCTTTCTTGTTAAAGGTTCTACATTCTATTTTTAATATATATCTTTGCAAGCTTTAGAGCACATTTTTTACATAGAGCTCACACTCCTCTATATAGTCGTACAGTTAAAGGGATGTTTCATGTTTTTTCTGGTTTTTAATATTGATGACCTATCCTCAGGATTGGAGGGGGTCTGACTCCCAAAGCGCCCCCGCACTCCGTTGAACACCGTGGCCTCCCCGCAGTTTACCAAGCACAGCGTCGTCCATTGGATAGCGGCTGTGCTTGGTATTGCAGCTCAGCCCCGTTCACAAATGGGGCTGATTGGCGCCTAGGCCATGTGACCAATGAACGTGGTGTTGGCCTCTTCGAATTGCTGTCTGCCCTGAGGACAGGCTATCAGAAACTCAGACAAACCCTTTAAAGGTGTTATTCAGGTTTTCAAAATGTATGGCCTATCCTCAGGCTAGGCCATGAATATTAGATTGGGGCAGTCCAGTTCTCGGCCTCCCTTATCGGCAGTATGAAGGTGTCACAGTGCTTACGTGAGCACTGCAGCCTCTTCATTGTCTACACCGATTCATACTGCACGATGCTAAACTTCTCATAGTGGCTGTATGTGGTATTGCAGCTTTGTCCCATTCACTTGTAATGCTTGCTTAAGCCCCACAGCCCCATTAAATGGCTGATCGTGAGGGGAGGGGGAAACCAATCTACATGAATGTGAACCGCCCGTGCTGCGGAACGCAAATTGCAGTCCACATTGCACAGGCACCGGTTGTGTAAATCCCATATTTGGCGCGGACACATTGACTTGAATGGGTCCACGAAATATACATCGAAATATAGGACATGTACTATCTTTTGCGATGCAGAAGCATGGACCAAAAAGCCAGCGGAAGCGCTTCGGAGAGCTTCTGATCTGTGCCACCGCAGAGCGCCATATCCTCAGGATTGAGGACCCATGCAGGATTGAGGTCCACATGCATGATACAGGATTCACACAGCCGGTGCCCTCATATTGCAGAACTCGCGTTTGTGGTCCGCAGTACGGGCATGGATGGTCTACGGCCGTGTGAATGTGCCCTAAGGCCTCATGCACACGACCGTTGATTTGGTCCGCGTCCGAGCCGCCTATTTTGCGGCTCGGACCCATTCACTTTAATGGGGTCGCAAAAGATGCGGACAACACACGGAGTTCCGTGGCCCTGCTAAAAAAATAGAGCATGTCCTATTCTTGTCTGTTTTGCGGACAATAATAGGCATTTCTACAATGGGTTGCGTTCTGTTATGGAATGCGGAGCAGCTTCCGTGTTTTGAGGATCCGCGGTTTGCGGACTGCAAAACACATACGGTTGTGTGCATGAGGCCTAATACTGATGGCCAATCCTGAGAGCAACCCTTGTTAATCGTTTTGCAGCCTGCAGCAACCACTAGGAGCTACTCTACATCAGGGATGCCCAACCTGTGGCCTTCCAGGTGTTGCCAAACTACAATTCCCAGCATGCCTGGACAGCCTACAGCTATTAGAGCATGCTGGGAGTTGTAGTTTTGCAACAGCTGGAGGGCCGCAGGTTGAGCATCCCTGGTCTATATAATATACCTCACAGAGTTTTCCAGGACCCATCGGGTCCCGCAAATCACACTAATAACACATAACATGTCTGTTGGAGAAAGTTTGTAAAATACATACAGTTCCGAAGTTGCGTGTCTTGGCCGCCTGGGAATCCGGTCATGTGACACTGCTCTTCTGAAAATCCAGCTTCCGCCAATATCACGTCCAGTTTTCCAAACCTTATAGGGATGTGACATCAGTGGAAGATGGAAAAGGAGTGTCATGTCACAGGATTTCCGAGAGGCTTATCCGCGCATCTTCGGAATGATAAGTATATTACAGACTTGTTCCTATAGAGGCTTTCGGTGTAATTTAAATGCATTTGTGGGACCCGCTGGATCCTGGAAAACCAAAAATAAAATCAACTTGAAAATACTTTGTTGTTAGAAGACTTGTGGTAATTCTGATCATCATTTGAAAAGATAATTTTCTTTATATTGGGCGGTAGGAATTATATTGTGCCAGATACTACAAGATAACCTGGAAGAAGCAGAGCAGCAACTTGACTTTCTTCGTGAAGTGCAGCAGTCCCTGGGAAAATCAAAGGTTAGAGCGGCTGTGACTAAGACTTAAAGGGGTTGTGCAGGCAGTAAATATTGATGACCTATCCTCAACCCCCGGCACCCCTGCCGATCAGCTGTTTCAAGAGGAGGCAGCGCTCCATGCCCGTCATATTCA
Organism: Bufotes viridis; assembly: GCA_033119425.1. NCBI lineage: Eukaryota > Metazoa > Chordata > Amphibia > Anura > Bufonidae > Bufotes > Bufotes viridis. The sequence goes on along the minus strand of CM065593.1, from coordinate 334,095,600 downwards.
AAGTGTTGTCGGCGCAGTGTAATTCACTTGAACGGTGCGAGTACCTCTAATTACACCGCTCCGCTGCTGCAAGGGAGACGATGCACAGTGTAATGAATAGGAAGCACCGCCTCATCTTCAAACAGCTGATCGGCGCTGGTGCCAGGCGTCGGACCTCCACTGATCTGATATCCTGAAGATAGGTCATGAATATATACTGCCTGCTCAACCCTTTTAATTGCTGAAATGCACAAGCAGTGTTGATTTTACTTTGTTATTGGATTGTTTTATATTGCGGGCTACAATAGAGACTATGGAGGACATTTACTAAGACCGGCAGTTTAGACGCTGGTCTTAGTCCATGTCTGCTGTGCAACTTGCCAGCTCCCTTGATGGCGTAGATTTTAGTCCTTTTTAGGCCAAAAACGGGCGTAGAATGTTTTAAATGAGGTGGGCCGGCCAGCCTGCCCCCACCCACGTCCCCTTTTTCCTCCACCACGCAAAAGTGGCGTGAACGGGGAAAAGCTGCAGATTCAGCTGCCAATCCCCTTTGCAACCCAATCTGCAACAAAAGTATGCCAAAAAGTGCCGTACTTCCCGTAATAACCTTCTATGTTTTATGTATTTCGAGACATCTATCCCATTCTAGAACTTCAGGCTTTTATGGACTAACTGGACATGCCAAACTCCTATGGGGTCATTTATCAAACTGGTGTAAAGTAGCTTAGTTGCCCATAGCGACCAATCAGATTCCACCTTTCATTTTGCAAAGGAGCTGTCAAAAAAGAAAGGTGGAATCTGATTGGTTCTTTGGGCAACTAAGCCAGTTCTACTTTACACCAGTTTGATAAATGACCCCACTAGTGTTTCCATGCATGAGTAGGTGTGGTACAACCAAAAAGCGCAAAGATGACCACACAAGCGCTCGTTTGTGAAGATTAGAGGAGGTTTAGCAATGATAATGCCCCGTGCTATGCCAAACCAACTAAATCTTCTAAAGCAATGGCAAACAATGTGAATATTGATGGTATACGTGACCCAACAATGGCATTCCTACAGAATTATTTCAGTGTATTATACTGGGTGTCTGACGATTGCATGTTCAAGTCCCCTACTGGGAATTAGAAGAATCGTTTTTTAAAAAGCAAAAAAGTCACCATTTTCACTTGCAAACATGAGTATTTAGGTATCGTCACATAGGTACCGACTCCAACAAAATGATCACATCTTTATCCCGTCTCTCCAAAACAGCAATAAAAAGTGATATTAATTGCATGTACCCTAAAATCACAGCAATGAAAGCTACACCTAAAAACAGCCCCTCAGACAGCTCTGTGAATGGAAAAAAATGTTAGGGGTCTTTGAATGCAGTGACTCGGAAAAAAAAAAGTTTTTACTGTGCAAAAGTAGAAAAATATAAAATAAACTATATAAATTTGCTATTGATTGTACTGACCCACAAAATGATATTATTATGTCACTTTTACCCGACGATCAATGCCTCCTATAAATATTAAACCCAGAACTCTATTGCAGAATCTTTGTGTTTTTTACGCTGTTACCCCCCAAAAAATATAAAACTTATACAATAATACATCAGATGAACTCCAAAATGATGCCATTAAAAATGCAAAAAACAAGTCCTCAAACAGCTTTGTTGATGGAAAAACAAAAAATTATGGCTTTGAAATTTGAAGACGGAAAAAAATTGCTTTGTTCTTAATGGAGTTGTGGAGTCCATTTATATTTTTTGCCTATCCTCAGGTTAGGCCATCACTATGTGATGAGCGGGGTTCTGACATCCCATTCCCCTGCCTATTAGCTGTTTGGAAGTAGCTCCGTCTCCAGTATTAGGCGCCAGAACTAGAAGGCGCCGTCCATTGTGTAGCGGATGCAGCTGGTTACTGCAGCGCTGCTCCGATTGAAGTGGAAGGAAGCAGTGCAGTAAAAACCAGCTCTGACCACTACACAACGGACGGAGCCTTGTAGTTCCGACATCTAATACTGGAGCCCGAGCTACTTTCAAAGAGCTGATCTGAAACTGATGGCCTATTCTGAGGATAAAAGGAGTAGACAACTCCTTCAAGTACCAAACTAGGCTGCATCCTCGGGCTAGTTTCACACATGCGGTAAAGCTATCCGGCCTAGTCAGATACTGCCGTGCACCACCAGACCTCATTACCGGTTTTTGTCCGGCTGAAACTCGGCGCTCATTCTGGAAAGTGCCAGTCAATGTGGTCTGGTGGTGCACAGCAGGATCCGGCGGACGGATAGCTTTATCTCAGGTGTGAAACTATCCTTAACGGGTCAATGTACCATATTATATGGGGGGTAAGTGGAAAACAATACTAATTTTCCTTCTGTTGCCATATTCTGCGGTCCATAACTGTTTGATTTTTCTGTCTATGAAGCTGTGTAAGGGCTTTGATTTTGCAGGCCGACCTTTAGTTTGTATTGGTACTATTTTGTGCCAATAGTACATATTCCAATTTTTTGTAGGCAAGGTGACCAAAATATTGCAATTCTGTTTTGTGTTTCTTTATGAAAACGTTTTTAATCATTATTTTTATATGGGAAACATTTTTTATATATATTAGATTTTTTCCTTTAATATTTTAGTTCGCTAGGATAATACACAACACCACTTCTGTTATGCTGTGTATTATGCTTAGCAGCGTTATCCTATTGAAGTGGATGCATTATCCTTTCACACGAGCGTGTTCGCATTAGGTCCGGATGCGTTCAGTGAAATCTGTGCGATTTCACAGTAAAAGCCATTCAGTTGTTAAGTTTTTATTGCGCAATGCGTTTTGATGCGTTTTTCACGCGCGTGATAAAAATCTGAAGGTTTACAAATAACATCTAGCAACCATCAGTGACAAACACATTGCATCCGCACTTGCTTGCGGATGCAATGCGTTTTTCACGCAGCCCCATTCACTTCTATGGGGCAAGAGCTGCGTAAAAAATGCAGAATATAGAACATGCTGCGATTTTCACGCAACGCAGAAGTGATGCGTGAAAGACAACGCTCATGTACACAGCCCCATTGAAATGAATGGGTCAGGATTCAGTGCGGGTGCAATGCGTTCACGTCACGCATTGCAACCGCGCGGAAAACTCTCCCGTGTGAAAGGGGCCTTAAAGGGGCTATCCCACAGATTTAAAAGTCTTTTTTTCTCGCATATCTGGAGGAGATTTATGGGGTTGCAGCAGCTTGTCACATGTGATAATTAAGCATCTGTATCTTCACACCTACATCAATTAGCTCTTGTCAATCCCTTCCTTTCCTACATAAAAAATAGTCCCTCACATGTAGCCCCAGAGGTACAAATGGCAGGTAATGCCCCCACTATTTCCTTCTCCATATAGCTATATACGGTAAGTTTATTAATTCAGAAGCAGGAATGAAAGCTCCTTCATTATAAGGAAGGGAGCAGGGAAGCCACTGAGCATATTAGTCCACCACTGAATGCAGGAGAAGGTGGACCAGAAGGAGGAACAGCAGGGGGCGCCACCAGGGAGGTAAACGTACATAAAAACATAGCAATATAGATTTTTTGCCTATATATGATATATAATACTTCATTTTAAATTAGCTGTTCATTGCATAGTAATACTTTTCATTGAATAACCTATTAAAAAGCATTCTACCTTCCAAGCTTTGATTTCATGACATGTCTATATCCCGCACGTAACTGCTGCATCCAATCACTGGCCTCAGCAGTCTTGCACCATACACCATTGATGCCAGTGACTGGCTGCAGCAGTCACATGCAGTATATGTGCAAGAATATGACATTATGGCTGTAGCAGCAGGGAGGATTGGAGCTGTGGTGGTGGAGCGGAGGGGTTTGTAACTGTGAGTGTACGTTTTTTTGTATTATTTCAGTGACTTTCCATAGGAATTAATCTGATTAATTTGTCATTTTAGTGCTCAGTTTTATTGAATTTTTTTAAATCGAATAATCATGTTTTTTTCATCTGGAGTGCAGTATCAGCGCAGGCTCTGTGGTCTGTTTAGCCCCAGTATTGACGTGGGTGGCAGGGACTGAAGAGACTCCACACAGGCTGCGCTGATATAACACCACAGATCACCACGGGAGCCCAGCACTGACTGTAGCCAGGCTCCCGCTGTAATGGCCAGATAGGAGGTAACTGCGGTGCCTGCTACTTAGCTCCCTAGTAGCAACCGCTGCATCTAGGCAGTTACAGAGGCACCCTGTCACCATCGTCCCCCCACGAAACACATTCGCAGGTCACTGATGCACTGCCATGGCAGCCTGGGGCCAAACAATGGCCCCTAGGCCTGCCATGACTGTATGTCGATTACCCTGCCACAGACACAACCTAATAGACTGCCAGTCACAGTTACGGTACTCTGAACATACATCTGAACATACCCTTAGACCAGGCATGTCCAAACTGTGGCCCTCCAGCTGTTGCAAAACTACAACTCCCAGCATGCCCTAATAGCTGTAGGCTATCCAGGCATGCTGGGAGTTGTAGTTTTGCAAAAGCTGGAGGGCCGGAGTTTGCACATGCCTGCCTTAGACAACTGCCTAAGGCCGTCTGCAGTAGCACACATAGATTGTCAAGTCCCATCCTTTGGCTAAGCCTCACCTCCAGTTTTTAACCAAATGAAGGGTTTTTCTGAACATTTCTTAAAAATGGACACAGAGCAGGAACCTGAATAAAATAAAAAATGATTATTTACCCTTTAAAGGTCCAGATGCTCCAGCATCGCAGTTCTGACCCACCGTCCCCACTAGTCCTGCAGCAATGACGCCATGTCTGTCGTTCGCGTGATGGCTACAGCCAGTCACTTGCCTCAGCGGTCACGTGCCGGCCATTCACACAGGACCCTTGTTAAGGCCTTATTCACACATCCGCAAGTGTTTTGCAGATCCACGGAGCCGCGGATCCGCAAAACACGGACACACCGGCAATGTGCATTCCGCATTTTTGCGGACCGCACATTGCCCGAACTCCATAGAAAATGCCTCTTCTTGTCCGCAATTGCGGACAAGAATAGGACATGCTCTATTTTTTTTGCGGAGCCGCGGACCGGAAAATCGGCGGCGCGCTCCGCAAAATCGGATGCGGAGAGCACAGTGTGTGCTCTCCGCATCTTTCCCGGCCCCATTCACAGTCAATGGGTCCGCATGTATTCCGCAAAATTGCGGAATACATGCGGACTACATTGCGGATGTGTGAATAGGGCCTAAGTCTTTGAATTGCCCCCTCTGAACAGATAGTTAAAAATTCTTTTGAACAAGTTTTCTGTGTCTGCAAAAGATTAGCGGCAATCCATGTGGCCACCATGACAACTTCCACGGGGGTGTGACCCATCATCCTCCTACTCCTGAACCTCCTCACCTCGCAGTTTGTGGGACATTTCTGATCAGTCTGTTGTGATGTTTTTCTGTTACAGGAACTATGTTTTGTGGAGGCAATTCTTGCTTCAAAGAAGAGTAAAGAGGAGAAAATTGTGGTCAGTTTTTTAAAAGAAGCAGTAGATATGCACTTTGCGGCAATAAACGGGCTCCCTCTTGGAGTGGAATATTTAGAAAAGCTCAATCCTACTTTTGTCGTTGATGTTGTCAAAGAGTATTTGTCACTGTGCCCAAAAGAGGTAAGACATTAACATCACATCTCTTATTTTTAAAGGGGTTGTCCAGGATTTTGATATTGATGAACTGTCCTCAGAATAGGCCATCAATGTTAGATTGGCAAGGATTCGACATTCCGTTCCCTTGCCAATCAGCTGTTACCTTGGAGCTCTGGCATTGGAACAAACTGTGTGGTTTGGGCACTTTAGCTAAAAGGTACCAGCTAATTGGCAAGGGTGTGGGGTGTCAGATCCTTGCCAGTCTGATAATGATGGCCTGATCTCCTTCAAGATGTTTCAGCTGCCTGATCTGCCACTAATGTCAGCCAGGCCAGGCCAAAAAACTCTACATTTATGCCGAAAAGCTGCCGGATCACGGCAGGATCCCATTATAGTCAATAGGGTCCATGGAGATCTGTTGAATCCGGCAGTGGCAGCAGGCTGTTCTCTACCGGAACAACCTGCTGGAAACGTTCACTGGAGATGTGAACGTGGTCTTAGAGGTATTGTTCCCCTAGCTGGGTAGAATTATGAAGCAGCTATGCTAAAAAAAACATGCACTCAACACAAGCAACCCACTTTGAGCATCAGTTTCAAAATGGATCAAAATAGATCCATCCTATCCATCATGGATCTTTAAATGCTATGGACACCTTTGGTTTGCATTCTACTTACTCAGGGATAAAAGTAAATTTTTTTCAACTGGTCTTTAATGAAGACCAACTGAAAAAAAAGGTTTTCAGCCCAAAATATGTAGAATGCAATATAAAATGAATTGCCCCCAAAGGTTTCCATAGCCATTAAAACATATGCTACGATGCCAGAGGAGCCCTAGTCAGTTTAAGGCTATGTACACCTTTGGAGGCAATTTTTGTTTATGATTGTTTTACTAATTTTTGACTAAAAATCATAATTTCAATTTCAATTGGACTTTATTAAAAATATTGAGCTGTTGTGTCACAAAGGGTAAAGTGTTTTTCGAACTGTGTGACTGGTACTTTCACTTTCACTTTGTGCGGTCATCTAATAAGCCTTATCTCTAAACTGCTAAGAGGTACTTAACACTTATTTAGGCCACATTCTTATCAGTAAGATAAAAACTGAGCTATACTGAGTGTTTATTAGGTAAGAGATCAGAGATAAAGAGCCCATCAGCTCCTCAGATGACGGAAAAAACTAAAATCCACAGGCAGCTACTAGAGCATCTCGGCTCTGTACACAAAAAAGGATGCCATATTGTTAATAAAGACCAACTGAAAAAAATATTTTTAGCTCAAAATAAGTACAATGCAATAATAATAAAAATTGCCCCCAAAGGTGTACATAGTTTTTAAAGACATTTGTTGGTCACTATTTTTCACCCCTACATTAATCGCCATGGGAAGATTGTATAAAGGTCCAGGTACAGCAGACTGTATCATTATGTATATTGGGACGCTATAAATATCATGAGGCAGCGTTATATCAAATCTGACTCTAGTCATCCAATAATATACCGAAATGATAGAACTGGGGACTTGGAAAACAGTGGGGGCGTGCATTTAAAGCGTACTGTTCCTCATATCTATAGTGATCTTATTGTCAGTCTGTTTAGGCATCAACATTTTTCTGAGCATCCATAGGTAACATTGGCCATCTTAAATTGGGAACCCTCCTAAACACATCTTCTGACGTGAGGATCCCATTTATGCTATTATACCCACCCTTGTAGGACAGAAATCTGCATGAGAATCCATAGCTGAGCAAAACACTTACAGTATTTTTTGGACTATAAGGCATACATTTTAGCAGGAAAAAATCTTGCTTAAGAATGTCTTATAGTCCACAGTCAGGGTGGTCCAGCTGTGCCAGACCCCCCTGACTGCTTCCTCAAAGATCCGGCAGAGCGATCATCCAGTGTCTGCACACTTCTCTTTCTCCCTGCCCAACACCCATCTGTGTGATCAGTTCAGACAGGAAAGGAGGATGAAGGATCATTCTTCTGATACAGGGGACTGTGAGAAACACAGCCCTCCCCATTCTGAAGTTCCCCGAGCAGCAGGGAAGTACATAAAAGCTCTGACTTACTAAAGTTAAAGGACCTATGATGATGTCACCGGTAGGAAGAGTCCGACCAGTAAGACGAAGAGGACTACACAGCGGGTACTGAATTGTACCCTGCCACTTTGATGTTGATACTCCTATCATGTGACCACAATAGCCATTGCTGTTTGTTTCAGCTGTCAAAAGATAACACTAGGATAACACTAGGTGGCGCTACAAAGATAGAGTTCACTGAGTATATTTTTTAATTACATGCAATTACAAAAAGTATTCAGATCCAGGTGCTCATTTGAAAACTGTACAAAATTTTTCATGGGACAATCCCTTTAAACCAGGCATCCTCAAACTGCGGCCCTCCAGCTGTTGTAAAACTACAACTCCCACAATGCCCTGCTGTAGGCTGATACCTGTAGGCTGTTTGGGCATGCTGGGAGTTGTAGTTTTCCAACAGCTGGAGGGCCGCAGTTTGAGGATGCCTGCTCTAAACCCTCTACCCTAGACAATTAAACTTAGTAATCTTGACCCCCTCCCCTTCATTAAACTATCTCAGAAGGTTTATTAAGTATAAAATATTGATTTCCTGCCTTTCTATTGTCTAAATTGGGAAGCGTCTTATAGTCCAAAAATAATGGTATTTTACGACATTTCTAACTGTAAAACATGTTTGTCACTTTTCTAGCCCACAGGCCCTGGTCAGTCTGCTTCACCCATCCTGGAAAAGGCTGCAACTATATTGGCGCCAGTGATTACAGTAGCACCCTGCCTGCCAGAGCCCCTATACTTCATGTCTCAGGTCATCTATTTGTCAGGTATGTCATATGAAGCAACCTGCAATGGAAGAGTCCAACTCTCATAGGTTTTACCAGTCATCACTGAAGTATGTAGCGCTTCCGTCTCCATTTAATGGACTGCTGCTTGCTTTAATAAGCTTACAAGCCATTAGAATAATTAGATACATTGATCGCTAGGCACAGGAGTCCATGCAGCATTTAGGCCTCATGCACGTGACCAGTTGATCAAAGGACACAGGAGTTCATGGAAAATTTAGGTCTCATGCATGTGACCATATTGTGGATTCACATGGAAACTAGAGAAATCTATAGATTCACTGCAACTCCTCGTTTCTCCACTTTTAAACAGAGGCATTTGGGATTTTTTCACACAGACTAAGGGCTCATGCACACGGTCGTTGCCCAGCTGTGTGCATATTGCGGCCCGCAAACAGCAGGTCCGCAATACACATCATCGGCCGTGTGCATCCCGGATGCGGACCTATTCACTGCAATCCGGAAGGTCCGGTGCAGAATGGAGGCACGGAAGCACTACGGAGTGGTACCGTGGGGTTTCTTTCTGTGCTTCCGCACCACAACAAAAAAAAGGATATGTTCTATTTTTTTGCGGTGCGGATGGATCACCAACCCATTCAGGTTGAATAGATCTCGATCCGTCTGCGGAATCCGCACGGATGTTGCCTGTGAATTGGGGACCGCAAATTGAACGAAACAACGTCCGACCCACGCGTTGTGCATGAGCCCTAAGGCTATGCTCACACAGAACTTTTTTTGCTAAGGGTCCATTCACACGTTCGTAATTTTCATTCACTTTCAATGGGGCTGGAACGGATGCAGATCCGAATTTTCTGCATCCGCATCCATTTTTTCTGGATCCGCATCAGTTTTTTCGGGATCGTTTTTTTCAGAATCCGCAATTCCGTTCATGAAAAAAATAGAACATGTACGCAATCTATTATAGTGCTGGATATGTGCAGTCCGCAACTTGCGGATCACACATTGCCGGTGTCCGTGTTTTGCGGATTCGCAAAACACTTACGGACGTGTGACTGGACCCTAATTCTGATGAAGAAACTGTGTTGGAATTGTCATAGGAAAAATGTCATATGTCCACCCTGCTGAAAAAAGAAGTGTCCTTTCCTATCTTACTGCAGTTTCCGGGCTGGAAAGATCGCTGAGACCGCAGCGGGTGCAGAATGTGGCAGAAAACCCAAGGCTCACCCTAAGCTTTCTGCCATTTGTTCCACAGGCAAAATACTCATCGTGTTTTTCTGATAAGTATTTTGCCCATGGGAACATACCCTTATTGTGAGAAAAAAAAGTTGTTTCATCAGATTAATTTCTATGCAAAATCGGAAAGTTCAGGCCAGCTGTAGATAGCCAGAATTATCCACATACGCTGGTCAGGAGTCCAGGAGGTGGAAAGCTAGAGAACTGTTCGGGTCCCTACACTGCTGAGCTCTTTATGCTCCTTGTTGCACAGGCAGGCTCGGACTGGCCCACAGGGGAACAGGTGAATCCTCCAGTGGCCCCTGAGCAAGGGTTGGCCTCCAGTCCTCCACTCCTTGCACAAGTGGCGCATGGCACAGCAGACTGCCTGCACTACATACGAATAGGCAGCGTACAGCTCGTGATCACCTAGTGGTGAACATTTAGCCAACATCTGATATTTATTACCAAACCTCCATCGTCCTGTCCAGTTTCATTTATGGCCCCTTGCCCAAGTGAGCGCCACCCCCACCTTTAGAACGTGTACATATTATGTATAGAACTTGAGAATGTAATATCTGACCCTGCAGAAGGCTTTACGCTGGGTTCACACTTGAGCGTATTTGATACGCACGTTTTACGCGCATTTTGGTCGCGCGTATTACAGCACGTTTTTGGAAATCGGAAACGCGTGTTATACGCGCGTTCGTGTGATTGGCCACTCTGGCGTCAATCACAATACGCGCGACAAAACGCCCCAAAGAAGCTCCTGTACTTCTTTGAGCGTAGGGCGCTTTACAGCGCGTTCGTACGCGCTGTAAAACGCTCAGGTAAGAACCATGCTCATAGGGAAACATGGGTTTTCGCCTGTTGAGCATTTTACAGCGCGTAGGAACGCGCTGTAAAACGCTCAGGTGTGAACCCAGGGTAAGGGTAACATCTTTCAATTCACGTGGTATCATCCTGTAGCTTCTGTCTTATTTTTTAGGAAACTTTGATGGTGCACAAGGGACCTTGCAGCGTTGCATAGAGCTGAACCCTGAGTGGTCGGATGCTCACCTTCTAATGGCACAGATACATTTGTCAGAGGGGCAATATACTGAGTGCTCACACTCTCTGGAGACAGGAGTCAGCCACAATTTTAAGGTAAATGCTTTTTGACATGATAATGTCATTGTCATATGCACATTTATTAAGACCAGCTTTTTAGACGGCGGCATGGGCGTAGCTATAGGGGGTGCAGAGGTAGCAGTCGCTACCGGGCCCAGGAGCCTAAGGGGGCCCAAAGACCCTTGTGCCGCATAGGAAAACACAAAAAGCACCGAGGGAAGGGGGGCCCAAGCTGAACTCTTGCAGCAGGGCCCATGAGCCGTTAGCTACGCCCCTGGATGGTGGTCTTAAAGCACCATCGCTAGCGGTGATTCCACCGAAGCTGTGAAGATGGACAGGCTTCTCTTCACATCCAGTGCCGAGCTGTCTTACATTTAGACCACTTTCTACTACTAAAACAGGCAAAGCAAATGGTAAATGAGAAGTCCCCTTCCGCACCCTCACCACGCCCACAATTTTAGACCTGACGTGAGCAAAGGGCAAAGTCGCAGATAGCGGCGCACTAACCATCCGCTCCTTAAATACGCCTAATATAGACGTATTTCAGTATAATGACCCCCTATATTCATTTGAGTAATAAAATTGCATACATAGGAACTGATAGAAATGGTAGTTATATTTATGTACTAGTTGTATTAGGGTGGGTTTGCTTCACGTTTTTCCTGTCCATTCTATGTATACAAAAAAACATATACAGTACATTAAACCCATGCCTCAGACTGATACCATACAGTGACATCCGCTCCCCCATTGAGTTCCATTGTAAAAAAAGGTATCGGTTTTGTTTTTGTTTTTTACCAGACTGTGCAGGATAGAAGAATGTGGCATGCTGCGTTTTGTATCCTTTTTTTTCCTAACGTGTGCGTCAAACAGTGGCATAAAACGTGAATTGAACCCACCCTTAGTCGGGCATGTCAGGATGGCATTGGGTGTCTACATGCTGCACCATACGTACATGATGATACACAGTCCAACACTATAACACATAGTAATATCAGTATCTGTCAGCAGCACGGTCCTGCCGCTGTGAACCGTCTTCACTAGTGCCTAAACTACCTGCTAGTTTACCATGTTCCTTGCATTCACTACTTAGAATATAGAAGAGATGGTATTAAAGCATTTTTCTATATTAATAGTGTACCAGCCTATGTATAGGATCCCTGGGCCCTCACCGATCTGTAGAATGAAGAGGCATCTGCTCCTTCACTGTATTACCTGCACGAGCGTGCATGTGTCTTCAGGTGTACAGTCGTGGCCAAAAGTTTTGAGAATGACACAAATATTGGAAATTGGAGTTGCTGCTTAAGTTTTTATAATAGCAATTTGCATATACTCCAGAATGTTATGAAGAGTGATCAGATGAATTGCATAGTCCTTCTTTGCCATGAAAATTAACTTAATCCCAAAAAAACTTTCCACTAAATTTCATTGCTGTCATTAAAGGACCTGCTGAGATCATTTCAGTAATCGTCTTGTTAACTCAGGTGAGAATGTTGACGAGCACAAGACTGGAGATCATTATGTCAGGCTGATTGGGTTAAAATGGCAGACTTGACATGTTAAAAGGAGGGTGATGCTTGAAATCATTGTTCTTCCATTGTTCTACCATGGTGACCTGCAAAGAAACGCGTGCAGCCATCATTGCGTTGCATAAAAATGGCTTCACAGGCAAGGATATTGTGGCTACTAAGATTGCACCTCAATCACCAATTTATAGGATCATCAAGAACTTCAAGGAAAGAGGTTCAATTCTTGTTAAGAAGGCTTCAGGGCGTCCAAGAAAGTCCAGCAAGCGCCAGGATCGTCTCCTAAAGAGGATTCAGCTGTGGGATCGGAGTGCCACCAGTGCAGAGCTTGCTCAGGAATGGCAGCAGGCAGGTGTGAGCGCATCTGCACTCACAGTGAGGCAAAGACTTTTGGAAGATGGCCTGGTGTCAAGAAGGGCAGCAAAGAAGCCACTTCTCTCCAAAAAAAACATCAGGGACAGATTGATCTTCTGCAGAAAGTATGGTGAATGGACTGCTGAGGACTGGGGCAAAGTCATATTCTCCGATGAAGCCTCTTTCCGATTGTTTGGGGCATCAGGAAAAAGGCTTGTCCGGAGAAGAAAAGGTGAGCGCTACCATCAGTGCTGTGTCATGCCAACAGTAAAGCATCCTGAGACCATTCATGTGTGGGGTTGCTTCTCATCCAAGGTAGTGGGCTCACTCACAATTTTGCCCAAAAACACAGCCATGAATAAAGAATGGTACCAAAACACCCTCCAACAGCAACTTCTTCCAACAATCAAACAAAAGTTTGGTGAAGAACAATGCATTTTCCAGCACGATGGAGCACCGTGCCATAGGGCAAAAGTGATAACTAAGTGGCTCGGGGACCAAAACGTTGACATTTTGGGTCCATGGCCTGGAAACTCCCCAGATCTTAATCCCATTGAGAACTTGTGGTCAATCCTCAAGAGGCGGGTGGACAAACAAAAACCCACTAATTCTGACAAACTCCAAGAAGTAATTATGAAAGAATGGGTTGCTATCAGTCAGGAACTGGCCCAGAAGTTGATTGAGAGCATGCAGTCGAATTGCAGAGGTCCTGAAAAAGAAGGGCCAACACTGCAAATACTGACTCTGTGCATAAATGTCATGTAATTGTCGATAAAAGCCTTTGAAACGTATGAAGTGCATGTAATTATATTTCACAACATCCCAGAAACAACTGAAACAAAGATCTAAAAGCAGTTTAGCAGCAAACATTGTGAAAACTAATATTTGTGTCATTCTAAAAACTTTTGACCACGACTGTACAATGCTGAATGTGGTGAGCTGCAGGACCAGGCACAGCCTTAGACCTCATGCACACGACTGTTGTTTGTTTCCGCGTCCGTTCCGTCCGCAAATTTTGCGTCCGCCAAAAAAAAAAACGAATGAACGGATGTTCATTGGTCACATGGTCTATGGGCAGTTCTGTCCCATTCAAGCGAAGACTTCCCTTTAAAAGGGTTGTGCCATGAAGACAACCCCTCTCAATGCGCTCTATCTACCCCTTTAAAGGACATCTGTCAGCAGATCTGTACCTGTGACACTGGCTGACCTGTTACATGTGCGCTTGGCAGCTGAAGGCATCTGTGTTGGTCCCATGTTCATATGTGCCCGCATTGCTGAGAAAAATTATGTTTTAATATATGCAAATGAGCCTCTAGGAGCAACGGGGGCGTTACCATTACACCTGGAGGCTCTGCTCTCTCTGCAACTGCCACGCCCTCTCCGCCTTGATTGACAGGGCTAGGTAGTAGAAACATTATCACACCTGAACCCGCCAAGTGGAGAGGGCGTGGCAGTTGCAGAGAGAGCGGAGCCTCTAGGTGTAATGTTAACGCCCCCGTTGCTCCTAGAGGATCATTTGCATATATTAAAACATCATATTTCTCAGCAGTGCGGGCACATATGAACATGGGACCGACACAGATGTCTTCAGCTGCCATGTCTTAAGATGCCCTTTAAACGATCAAGAGTGAACGGTTTATATTATGAAGATCAGTAATGATAGGAGATGAGTGTGGAGGAGATTTCGATTAGGAATGGAAGATGTATCATGTGCTACTGCTTTAAACAAAGTCCACATTTTTCTTCAACTTATTTTATAATATTACATGTTATTATTTTTCTGTGTTTTTAGATGAGAGAACATCCATTTTATCATCTGATTAAAGCAAGAGTCTTAAAACAGACAGGAAAGCTAGCAGAAGCAACTCAGATGTTAAGGATGTGTATGAGCCTGCCCGAAATGAAGAGAGGAGCGTCCGCCAGAGGAAACGCAGGCACTCTCAGCATCAGTGAACGTGTCTCTGTTTATCTGGAACTTGCAGAACTGCTTCGTTTAAATGGAGAACAGGTAAGATCTTTTCTTTTTTTTCAAAAGAAAATAAATTATTTTAAGTTTATTTGTGAGCAGGTTAGGGTTAAATTAGAATTTCACTGTGTCAATGTGTTTTTTTTGTCCTGTGCCGTACTGGAAAAAACTGTTCTTCATTTTTAAAGGGATTCTGTCAGCAGATTTTACCCCTATAACCTACAAACAAAAAAAAAAAAAAAAAGGACATTGGTGTACGTTTTGATCAAAAGGTAATAAGCCACTCGCAACGCCAAGGCTGTCCCGTGAGTGGTCCTAACGCTAAATCTGACCTGTTATGGGCCATGACAGCCACATAAAATCCTCCTAACGCTGAATCTTACCTGTTATGGGCCATGCTGGGATAAACCATACTTATTAACCCTTTCAGCACCAGAAAGGGTTAATAAGTATGGTTTATCCCAGCTTTCAGCACCAGAAAGGGTTAATAAGTATGGTTTATTCCAGCATCAGCGTTAGGAGGATTTTATGTGGCTGTCATGGCCCATAACAGGTCAGATTTAGCGTTGGCGTGGCGAGTGGCTTATTGCCTTTTGATCAAAACGTACACTAATGTCCTCTTATAGCTTCTATCTTGGGCAGAGTTCTGGTTGCAGAGTGCTGTTGCATTTTTTTGTTTGTATGTATAATTGCCATAGCTACGTGCACCTGCATACAGGGACGTGCTGACTGACCCCCTTCCCCTTGTGTTTCTGTTTAGTATGTGTTGGAGGTGTGGCAACCTCCTCTTCAGTCGTGCACACCTGACTAGTGTGTCTGCCCTAGAGGCTGGTTTTAATCAGAGTGAGTATAAAGCTGAATGTGCACTCACAGTACCTGCTAGTAGCCATCTGGCTCCAGGAGGAGTGCGCAGTGGGCTCAGCATGCATGTTGGTACCTGCATCCATGGATCTAATGGAGGCTGTTACAGCACCAGAAAGGGTTAATAAGTATGGTTTATCCCAGCATGCATGCTGGGCCCACACTCCCTGGATTTTATGTGGCTGTCATGGCCCATAACAGGTAAGATTCAGCGTTAGGAGGATTTTATGTGGCTGTCATGGCCCATTACAGGTCAGATTTAGCGATAGGACCACTCACGGGACAGCCTTGGCGTGGTGAGTGGCTTATTACCTTCTGATCAAAACGTACACTAATGTCCTCTTATAGTTTCTATCTTGGGCAGAGTTCTGGTTGCAGAGTGCTGTTGCATTTTTTTGTTTGTATGAATAATTGCCATAGCTACGTGCACCTGCATACAGGGACGTGCTGACTGACCCCCCCTTGTGTTTCTGTTTAACCCTATAAACATATTTTCATGTCCAGACTAATAAGTAGAATCCTAAGATGGCCTTATTATACCTTACTGTGGCTCTATTTGCACAAAAATCTGCTTTTTATAACCTGTCAATCACTTACTTAAGGTGCCCAAAGAGAAGGTCCATTAATACAGGGTGCCCGGCCACAGCCCTCGCTGTCCGGTGCCCAGCGCCGCCTTCCCTGTCTTCAGCGCCGCCTTTCACAGCTCAGCGCCACCTCCGCAATCCTCCCCGTCCCTCTGCCAGATCCCGCGCCTGCAGGGCATATCCCGGTTGAGCGAAGTGCGCATCATGCTGGCACATGCGCACTTTGCTCAACGACCCCAGATGTCAGATTCCACAATTAGTCAGACCCTGGGCCCCATACCAAAGCCCTACGTTAATGCAGATGCCTTCATTAATTCAGACCTCTAAATTAATTTAGACCAGACCCCTAAATTAAAGGGGTTGTCCACCGTTTTTACTTTGTTGCGGACTGAGCTGTTCACTGCAGCGTTGCTCCCATTGGGACCCCTAATACTCTGAAACAAGAAATTTGGTAGAATAAAAACAGCACAATGCTGTTCACAAGATATAATTGTTTAAACTGACGGCATGAAACATGGATCTTCTGTTTTAGCATGAAGCTACAAAGATAATACAAGATGCAGTCCATGCATTCCGCGACACCCCAGAAGAGATTCGAATTGTTGTGGCCAATGCAGATATGTGCCTTAGTAAGGGCGATGTGGAGATGGCATTAAGTATGCTAAGAGACGTCAAGCCAACCCAGCCCTATTACACTGAGGTCAAGAAAAAGATGGCCGACATCTACCTCAAAGTTCGAATGGATAAGAAGTTATACATTGCTTGCTATAGGTAAATATAAATCAAGACTTGCTTCCTTAACACCTAGTGACTTAAAGCGATTGTCTCGGAGTAGAAATAAGGCTGTGCATTTTCCAAAAACAGTGGCATTTTCACATTCACAGTCCCTAATCCTGGATTGTCCCTTCAAAGAGCCATTCCTGTCTCATAAAGTGATGGTCTATTTCTTGGATATGACATCACTTTATGATTGGTGAGAGTGTGACCTCTGGGACCGCCACAGAATATGAAGGGCCTGCAGCACTGATTGAGTACTGTGTCCCAGCTCTCTTTTTCCATGCACATTCGCTCTCCCAAACACCCAAGTGTGAAGGGAACTATAGCTGGCCCCATTCACTTGAACTCAGCTGCTCTTCAGTTCCCTTGCATGGCGGGTGGTTTGGGCACAACTTTGAAAGGGGACACAGAGCCTGAATCGGTGCTGTGGACCTTTTATTTTGAGGATAAGTGGGGGTTCTAAATGTTGGACCCCACCGATCATAAAGTGATGGCATACCCTTGTGAAATAGCATCACTTTTGTGATGGGAATACCAGTTTAATCAACTCTCACTTCATGTGGAACAACAATTTGTGGTTCTAATGCTTAAAGCGGTTGTCCAGCCAAGTGATGGCCTGTCCTCAGATTAGACCATCACTAGCTGATTGGCAGGCACCTAGCACCACCACCAATCATCTGTGCTGTGTAGCTTTGTCGCACTGGAGCTACAGAGCACCGTCAACATTGTAGGGTACAGCGCCCAGCGCTGCCGTGCTGCTCACGTTGACTTTACTTGACCTTTTATGTTTCAGATCAACTACGGTACTTATCACGTTTTTAGACTTTGACATGTTATGTCTGAATTGTTTGTGATCATAAAGCGGAGTCTCACTTAACAATCCTGTCTTCATGGGATTTCCTGTCATAGTTAGGAGCAGTAGCTCAGTCCTGGAGTTAGGATAGCTGTGTCCTTTCTGCTGTATATTTCCCACTCGTATAGCCTTTTTGTAGTGCTACAAGATTAATTTTAACTATTAAGTGACAGCTGCAGTCCACAGAAGTGCACTGAGTTGATGCAACTTAAAGGAAGTTGCTCCTTCTGCTTCCTCTGCCAACCCCTTCTCCTACTTCTTGACTATGCAAGAGCCTGGCCCTGTCAATCAAGAAAGGGAGGGAGGGGCTGGTAGAGGAAGCAGGGTTAGCGTGGGTCCGCAGAGTGGCTTGAACCCGCCCTTGGTGCACAAAGGAGTTGTACTTCTAATATAAATGTAACTCTGCCCAACAGATATCGCTGTTGTATCACTTTCCTTAAATACCACCATTTATCAAAACTACCTTTTTATTAGCCAACCATTGCACTCTGTGGCAAATCAGTTTTCATTTTCAGTTGCTGTTGATTATGTCCTGTAGTGGAGCCTTGTAATGTAGGACGCGGGAAGCCCCATTAGTAGGAACAAGGGGCGTGGTTAGTGTCACATGATCTGCTGATGTCAGAACACATTTCACTGCCCTAAGTCATGATGGGACAGCAGACACATGACAAACCAGGAAGTAGGATTCAAGCATGGGGGATAAGAGAAAACTGCAAATGAGGTAAAATAAAAAAAAAAACAATCCAGGGAGCAACAGGAGTTAGAGATATTGATGAAAATAAACTTTTTTTAGTTTATGGTATAACCCCTTTAGCTTCTCATTTGCATATGAATTAAAAGAATGAAGGAATAGATCACTAAGTTAAACCTATCATTACATTCAGCGGGGCTAGCCCTACAAGGTATTGTGCCTGGTGACAGATCCCTTTAAATTGTTCCTTTGGACAACAGCTGTAGCTGGATATTTTTGGAAATTGAAATTTGTAAATTGGAAAAAATCCTGCTACAAAAAGTCTGTGTATAGCCTCAGCCGTACAGGGAATAAGTGGGCTTGAAAAGAAAATTGCAGTTAACCACTAGAAACCAGTGTGATGTCGATTTTCTTGACAGGGAGCTGAGTGAACAACTGCCAAGTGCACACACAAGTCTTCTCCTGGGAGATGCCTACATGAATATTCAAGAGGTATGTCTTGTAGCAGTCTTAGGTAACTCATGAGTTCAGTATAGTGTACGGAACATGAATAGTGGAACCAGAGGCAGTGGTGACAGCCAGGCTCGTAGAAACCCTCTGCCCCAGATGCCATGTAAGAGAACTGCAGACCTAGAATTGTAGGATGACGTAACCTTGATATACCGAGCTGTCTCATTATATAGCTGAACACTTCTTATGGCATATATAGCTTTTATATAGCATACCTGTAGTCACATGTGATGTCCTCAGTCTATGGGGACCAGTTTCCAGAGGCTTTACAT
The DNA here is from genome assembly GCA_033119425.1 of Bufotes viridis. Lineage (NCBI taxonomy): Eukaryota > Metazoa > Chordata > Amphibia > Anura > Bufonidae > Bufotes > Bufotes viridis. Next base: position 334,076,463 of record CM065593.1, on the reverse strand, counting down.
TATGCCTCTTGCAGTGAGGTTAGTTTATAACAATAAAGAGTCTTTACATCACAACCCCCTACCTACATGTCTCGTCTAGGTGGCAAGAACAACGTATATATAGTTCTACATTTAGCAGTGCGGAGAAAAGGAAATCAAATACGAGACACAGGTTACCGCACATAAATGCCCTATGAGATATAGTTTACATGAAGACCCCTACGAAACCTGCAAATTTCAGTATTTAACTATAGACTTTTACCTTGTGAAGTCAGTAATAATTGTATTTGTCCTAGAGAAGACTCATTTTCTCATTTTATATGTTTTTTATCAGCCAGAGAAAGCCTTGGAGGTGTATGATCAAGCGCAACGGAAGAAGCCCAGTGATGCAACACTAGCGAAAAGAGTTGGCCTGTCCCTAGTAAAAACTCACCAGTATAAAAAGGTTTTTGTAGATTTCAGTTATTTTTTATGCACTTATCATTTATAGAACTTTGATTGGTCAGTAGTTCTAGAAAAGCCCTGTGACATGGCGTCTCCAGCCAACTTTCTCTAGGACGACAACAACATGAAGGATCATTGTCATGAGGTGAAGTGGCAAGGGGCTTTCCTAGCTGTAGCAATCACCCCCTCCGATTGAACATTGGTGGTAAATCTTAGTGATGGGCCACCAATGGCTTTGATGAGCCAACCTCTTTAAATGTAGGACAATCCTTTTAAGGGGTTTTCCAAGAGTTTAATGTTGATGGCCTATCCTCAGGATTGGTGAGGGTCTGACTTTTGGCACCCCCACCAATTAACTGTTTAAAGAGGCCGTGGCGCTACTGTAAGTGTTGTTCACAGCATACTAAGCACTGCGTTGTACATTGTATAGCGGCTGCGCTTGGAATTGCTGCACAGGCCTATACATTTGAATGGGACGAGCTGCAAGTAGGCCATGTAATAAAGTAACACGACGTCACTGGCCTAGGAAGAGGCCACGGCACTCACAGGAGCACCACAGCTGATTGGTGGGGGTGCCAGGTGTCATACCCCGACCAGATATTTATGACCTATCCTGAGGCTAGGCCATCAGTATTTGACTCCCAGCACACCCCTTTAATGCAGCATGAGTTATTCAGTGAAATAAATTATAGTTTTGGGTTATGCAATGATATATTTTCTGTTGACTCACATTTCCTAGTTCCTGATGGCCCAATAGTAAAGTAATATTGAAATGATCATTATGCAATGTGTTTGCTCATGGATGGACAGTTACCACCAACAGGACTAAGTCTCAATTCACATGTGGCCTTTATGTCTTTTTTACTTTTTACAAATTATGAAACTGGAAAATGACATATATTTGAATACCCACAGGGGATGATCATCACTATTTTTTGATTCACATCTTGCTTCTCAGTTGCTTTTGTATTTTAGTTCCAGTAATCTGTGGCTACAGATTAGCTATAGTGGCTATAGGGAGCCAGAGGTAGTCTGAGACACACCCCCTGTCATATCATTGGTTCAGGCTGCTGATCTCTCCCTCCCCTTGCAGCTCTGACTCTTCCGATTGGCTGAATTGTATAAACACACTTTTATCACAGGCTCACCAGAAAGTCAGTGTATCAAGGGCGAACCTATAAAGTACAGATTACTAAACAAAGATTAAATTCATTGATCTCATCATAACCCATGTTAGAAGAGCCTGTTGCATTTAGGCCTCATGCACACAACCGCATTTCGTATCCAGTCTGATCCGCATTTTTTGTGCTTAGCACACAGACCCATTCATCTCCATGGGTCCCCAAAAAATACGGACATGCATATTTCCGTTCCAAAAGTTATAGAACACGTCTTATTTTGGTCCATATGGGTGGATTGCACATGGAAGGTATCCATATGTTGTGGATCCGTGGTTTGCAGACCGGCAGTGTGGACATGGTTGTGTGCACGAGGCCTTACAGCGATGTTGTATTACTGTTCTCCTGCTCACATTGCCTTTATCCTGCTGCAGGCAATAAACTATTATGAAGCAGCTCTGAAGATGAGTCCTGAAGGTTTCTTATACAGTGATCTTGCAGAACTTTTCCTTAAACTCAAAAATTACAACAAGGCAGAAAGTCTTCTCCAGCGTGCTCTAGATCATGGGCCTGGTAGGTTTCTTCACACACTGTTTTCATACTATATTGGAAGAGGACGATGATTTGGTTGTTATAGTATAATCTAACATAGTTATTGTTATTTATGGGGGAATAATAGTGAAGTGATAAGAATGAATTTACCAAACATGAAGCATGGAAATCTACATAAATGTTAGAGTAGTTTTATGTAAAAAAATTAGGCTTTCCATTCTTGACAAACCTGACAGATTGTAGGCAGTGCATTTCACCAACATAAAACTATATTATCATTGGATGATCCTGTCTTGTTTTACATATATATAATTTTTAAAAACATCTGCTGACAAAAACAGAATTCTGAAATGTACTTAAAAAGTACTCAAAAACTAACTGGGACAATGGGGCTGATTCAACAATACTGTCTAAAGGTAAGGCAGTGTTAAGGTCCCTTTACATGGGACGACAGACCAGCAGATTGTCGAGAAAGAAGCGTTCTGCTGCTCGCTGGTGGAGGAGACCAGTGCGTTTACATGAACCAATCTCCTCCAGAGTATGGGGAAGAGCGATCACTAATGCCATCATTCTTCCCCATACCAATTCATTGTTTGCCATCAGCAGATCTTGATTACACAGTACTTCTGCCGGGAAATGACGATTTTTGTGTGCACACAAACCATCAGATTACTCAATGAACGCCGGTAGGGCTTGGCCGGTACATTTAGGGCTCTTTCACGCGAGTGAGATGCCGTGCGTGGAATCCGCTGCGTGAAACAGTGCCAAGCCCTGTTACAGACAGAGACATGAAGCATTAACATGATTGATAATGCTCCATGCCTCTCTGTGACCTGTTTACTACAAAATCACAGTGACAACTTTATCTCACTGGGATTTTGTAGAAAAAGGTCACAAAGAGGCACGGAGCATTATCAATCATGTTAATGCTCTGTGTTTCACGCAGCGGATTCCACGCACGGATCAGCTCGTGTGAAAGAGCCCTAATACTGCCAGATAATCGCTAACGAGCGTTCCTATGAACGCTCGTTAGTAATTATCATTAGGATTCTCGGCCCGTGTAGGATTCTCGGCCCTTTAGGCAGACAGATTTATCTCAGAGGCTGATGCTGGCTGATAAATATGGGATCACACCACCTATTTGTTGACTTACTTTTGCTCCAGAAATGTGCCGACATTTTGGTGTATTTTTTGTCGTAGCATGTGAACCACACCGTCTTTCCTGCAAAGCCAAACTCAATTTCCGCTAAGCCACAAGGAGTAAAAAAAAGTCTCTTAGGGTACATGCACACCACAGTGTAGCTTATTTGGATTTTTGTGCCGTTTCACTGCATTTTCACACCAAACTTTGCACATGTTTTCAAATTCTAATACGGATCTGCCCCAGATCTCACCCTTCGATTTGTACCTAAGGCCTTATAGTGCAAAATTCATATCCATAAGGCCTCATGCACGCGACCGTTCATTTTTTGCGGTTCACAAATTGCGGATCCGCAAAACATGAGCGAATCGAAGTTTACGAAGTAGAATTCGATCCGAATTTTAGGAAAAATTTGATTCGCAGCGAATCCGAATTTCCTCACGCTTCGTGGTAACGAATCAAATTTTTTCCTAAAATGGCTGCTGCACATGTTAGGACATGGAGCAAGGAACTCTGGGAACGAGGGATCACCCACAATGCCATGCATGCAACCAATCAGCAGCCAGCCAGCCCTGTGATGTCACAGCCCTATAAATAGCCTCAACCATCTTGGATTCAGCCATTTTCCAGTGTACTTAGTGCAGGGAGAGACGTCAGCAGGCGCTAGGGACAGTGCTAGGAAAGACTTTTATTTTGCTGAGTAGAAGTTCAAGGAAAGAGCATTAGAAGTGTAGGGAAAGTATAGCGAGGAATTCTTCCACACTATAAAAAGAGAACAGGGTCCAATAGGGGAGGTTACAGCCTGGGTAATAGGAACAATTACACCTTGCTGCACTGACTGCGGATCCAAATTGCCATTATACTGCTGCTTTCAGGTTTGCAATATATGATACCTCTGTAATTCCAAGCAAACAGTTCTTTTTATTGGGGCACAAGTGCTGTGTGATACAGCCATTAACAGGGTTTATTACTAGGAAATATTTCTACATCTTATTAGCCCCTGTGCGGTGCAGTTATATGTTCTAAAGCATTTTATGGCGTGTATAAGTGGGGAAAAAAAGGGATTATTAGCCATTGTGTGGTGAAGTGAGAAAATTACAGCCCTTTTTGGCGTGTATTAGTGGCAAAAAAAAAAAATTATTTGCTGTTCAGCGGTGCAGCCTTTTTTGTTGTATATTAGTGGGGGGGGGGGGAGTTATTAGCCGTTGGGTGGTGACGAAGTGACAAAATTATAGCCTTTTTTGGGGTGTATTAATTTCCTTTATATTTATTTATTTGATCTAACAGTATGTCAGACAGAGAGTGCCAGGCCCTGCACATGGGAGTGGCAGAGGCCTAAATGTTTCTGGCGCAGGCACAGGTCGCAGCAGAGTAATCGCGCGTGGCAGCAGGAGTCACTTCCAGAGGCCTGAGCTCCCGGTGTAAGCTAGCTGTTGTGTCTTGACCAGCAACCCAGCGGTTCTTGAATGGTTGCTCGGTCATCCACTTCGTCTCAAGTGACATCAGACGCCCCCAGCCAAGAGTCGGTGGGTTCGTCAGACACAATGCTTAGTTGGCATGGCCCGGGAGCAGGCCCTGTGCCATCACCTGTCCTCAACCTGCCTCTGTCCTTTTCTGTTCCCTCAGTCAGACAAGTATTATATGCTGTGGGCTCAGCTCCACTATACAGTGAGGAGGAGCTACTAGAGGACAGTCAGCAGCTACTGCCCAGCCTAGATCTGCAGGAGACATTTCTTTCTCCACTAGGCGGGCAAGTAGTGATGAGAAAAGTGGCGTGGGAGCTGGTGTTGCGAGCAGTCAGGCTCCTGGCTCAGAGACGGTTGAGGAGGACATCAGTGACGGGCAGACAGTACTCAATGATGATGTAGCCGATCGCAATTGGGACCCGGATGACAAAGGGGCTTCATTATCATCGGGAGAAGAGGGTGGCAGCTTGCGTGTGAGGCAGCGGCGGTGCCATAAAGTCCGTAGCGTGGCTGGGAGTCATCAGGGTGGAAGCAGTGGGAGGTCAGGAGCCAAACGTGCCGGGGGTAGACCACCCGCTTCGCAGGAGCCTACCTTCGCAGGAGCCTGAAATCACCTACTCTGCAGTTTTTTTTAAGCCGCCGGAGTAGGGCGAACATGGCCATTGCCGAGTCTATGGGCAGAAGGTGAAGCGTGACAAGGGAGGCAATGTTGGCACCACGGCCCTGTGTCAACATATGCAGCATCACCATAAAGTGGCCTGGGAGAACCGTTGCTCCAATGTGGGAGTCCAGCCTGCCGCAGGAACTGCTGCATCACCCAGTGGCACCCGATTTTAGGCAGTGGAGGCTCCACCACCTTAGCCGAAGGGAGCTGTCTGTCCGTCCCATCATCTACCGGTCCTGATGCTCCTGCTGCTCGCCCTCCTACTCCTCATCAGTCATTCCATCAGCAATCGATCACCGAAGCGATTGACAAGAGACAACAGTATATGTGCACTCATCCTGGCCAAGTTGCTGGTGCTGCAGTCCCTCTCTTTCCAAGTGGTGGACTCTGCACCTTTCAGAGAACTGATGGCTTGTGCTGAGGTGGAGAGTCCCAAGCCATAATTTCTTTGCCAAAAAGGCAGTACCAGCCCTGCACACATAGGTAGAACAGAAGGTGGGCCAGTCCTTGAGCCTGTCGGTGTCGGCCGAAGTGCACGGCTGCGCTGATGTGTGGAGCTATAACTTTGGTCAAGGACAATATATGTCCTTTACGGGCCCTGGGTAAATGTGGTTCCTGCCCAGCCAAACCAGCAACTTGGCCAGGTGACGCCGCAACACCAGTGCAACACCATAGACTATCAATTTAAAAATTGTTGCCTGACATTAGTGCGACATTAATGTCGCTCGAAATGTGTAGTTGTGCCCTATGTGTCGTGCGACTTATTGTCGCGTGACACATGTCGTCGTGTAGCCCTAGCCTAAAGCTGACCTACAGCAGTGAAGAAAAATGGCTGGGTTGTTATGGAAAGCTGGAGTAAAACTGTGTGTATGTGGAGACTATGGGCCTGCGAGCTTCTATTGGCTGATAAGGGACATGTGACCGTGTGTATGGCAGTTGGCATATAAAGAGAAAGACTTGCAGGCTTGTAATGGCTAATGCAGATCATTTTTGTGGGAATATCTCAGGAACGGTACGTCCTAGAGAGCTGTGACCCCACAAGATTTCTTTCCAGGTAGCAAGGGATGTTTATACTAAGTCTCGTTGAAAATCGATGGTTGCGTTTATGAGTGATCGCGGAACATACATACATCCGTCCATCTTTATATATATATATATATATATATATATATATATAGAAGAAGATGTATAAATTTGTATTATCTGCCCTGTATCTAATACAAAGATTCTTAATGTAACTTTTCTGATTTCAGTTTCTGATTTACCTTCTATGGTGAATGATGTCAAGTTTCTTATGATTCTTGGACAAACCTATAAAAGCTCTACAAAAGAACTGGTGGTTGAAACTTTAGGCAAGGTAATATTCTTGACAAAATGTACTTCTTGCATGTATTATAAGAAATGACATACTGTGGCAGCTTGGGGATCAAGTAGTCCAGAAGGACTGCCATCTTCTGGGTTAAGACGGTTGGCACATGAGGAATTCACCTCCACACATAGGCTATTGGTTTGGAATAACTTCAGACAGGGGCAGTACAAAATAAATCCTAGGCCGTCTGGCCACTACCTAAACAGCTGTCCTATGCCTACTGACCAGCACCTAAAAAGAGACAAAGTTCATACCGTCATCATGGTGACTCCTTCAGGGTTGGCACTGCCTGTCCTTCCCCAGACTGGGAGCTCTGTCTGAGAGGTTCATGCTAATCTTATTATGCTCTTTCTTGGGTGAAGCATTACAAACTTCATTAAAAAACTAGTGGAGTAATTAAAGTTGGGAGCCCTCCTTTCTCTCTCCTAACTCCAGCAGTCCAGACCCTTTTCCAGGTTTTACACTTAGGGCTCATGCACAAGAGCGCGTTCCGGCCGTTCCGTGCATCAGAGACCACAATTTGCTGTCCCGAATACACGGGCACCATCCGTGCAGCTGCCGCAGACCAATCCAGACCAATTTAACTTGAATGGGACCGTGCCTCCATTCCGCACTACAGTTTCCGGACTGCGAACCCATTCAAGTGAATGCACGACGGGCACGCGGCTGGTGCCCGAATATTGCAGACCCGGTGTTTGCAGGCCGCAATACTGGCACAGCGGGGCAACGGCCGTGTGCATAAGCCCTTAGGTTTCTCGTTCACGTCATTGGGAGACACAGAAGAATATGGATATAGACGCTGCGTCACTAGCAGTAAAAGTGTTAGACCCTCCTACAAGCTATTCCCCCTGCAGACTCTGAGCTATTCAGTTTTTATGTCTGATGATGGCATTATATCTATTTCTGTAATTGTCATTTTTTACCCCTGAAACAGCAGCTTTTAAATGTTTATGAGACTAAGGTCTAACGCACACGGCTTATCTGTATTTCAGTCTGCAAAGCACGGATCTTAAAAATACGGATACCTTCCGTGAGCTTTCCTCATTTTTCCCTCTCCCATCCGCAATGCGGACCAGAAAAGGACATGTTCTATAATTTATGGAATGTATTCTTATGGCTCTATGTTGTGTCATTCCTGTATTATTCCTGCTAGAAGTTCTGAATGAATTGTCAGCAGCTTGCCGTAAAGGTACAGAAGAGTGTTAGCAATTGGGGGGTGTCTCTGCCCAGTCTGACACTAGCAGCACTGATTGGACAGAGTCAGTCACACCTGCTACTGGTAACACCCAGCAGTACCTTTACTGCAGACTACCGGTAATTTATTTGGAAATTTCTAGCGGGAATAATACAGGAATGGCACAGAGTGATAAGAATTAATGCTGCAGAGTTGTTATTACATGGGGAATGCATGTAGTTACTAAAACAGGAATGTCAGGAGCGGTGATAGGTCCTCTTTAATTGCCATTATTTTATGGTCTTATAAATGGCTTGCTTTTAAGACATACTGTATGTATGGAAGGTGTACTTACCATACAATTATAAGTATTCTGAGTTATATATAGACCCCTGACCATATTATTATTATTATTATTATAGGCCCTGGATATCCAGACTAGGATACTGAAACGCGTTCCTCTTGAGCAGCCAGATATGAACACAAGACAACAACAAGTAACTTCTCAGATTTGTGTACAACTTGCTGACTATTACTTAGAGGAAAAGGATTACCCAAACGCACTAAAATTCTACAAGGAAGCAATATTGTACTCTGACACCGATAACAAGGTTAGCATTTGTGACATTTAACATTATAATGTGTTTGTGTGATTACAGGCGCTCTCCGGGGTCAGAGCTGAGCAGGACAAGGGAGAGCATTGGAGCATGAAATACTCAGATGCTCATCTCAGAGGGGCACAAGCGAATATAACAAACATTGTAATATATCTTATCAGAGAAAATGCCTCTTTTTCCACTTACCATCCACTCCTCTGCCTCTTGCACTCACCATCCAAACTTAATTTACTGCTTAGATATATGTTGAGAGATGAAATGGACTTTCAGCTCACTGAAGGATCAGGTTACAGGCTGCCATAGAAATCTATGGCAATGGAGGGAGTATCTACTGAGTGAGATAGAAAGAGATACAGAAATCCATTTGCTAGAAACACATCCACACTGTTTGGTACTGCTTTATTATTGCCTCCGTGCTGTTACTGGTTTTTCTGGGAGTGCTCCACCGAGACGTAAGGGAGCAGGATCTCCTCTTCTCTGTGTGCTGTGTATGGGAGACATCATAGCAGCTAGTCTCCACCCAACGGCTCAGTGAAAACTGAAAATTAGAGAGGGGTTCTGCAAATGAACAAAGCATAATACAAGTCATATAACGGTAAGAGGTCGTGCTATTCCTCATGTACACACATAACAGCTTATTCTGTATATGCACCTGAAATGACAGTCACTTTGCTATAGAAACTCATATTGACTAAAGGCACTGTGAGGACGGAGCTTTGCAGTGACCCTGTTATAAGTTACATCTCGTCAGCACATTTCCGGATGAGTCCAGTAGGTTTGGCAGGAGCAAAGATGAATCTCTCACGGTGCTAGTCACATAGCTGGAAATGTATTCATTAGTTCTAATATTACCCCTGGACGAGAGCTAGACAAGGACTTCTAGTGCAGATTGTTATGTATGAGGCCAGTTGTGGAAGGCCACGCTCCTTAGGAATGCAAACAATGTGTGGGATTTAATGCTTCTGAGAAGCAGCCACATCTTTCCAGGACCCCAAAAACAATAGCATAGTTTTATTTAGAAGGTGTCACGGAAGAAAGGGAAGAGTGCAGCCCTGATATCCACCTGAACCTCTATCCCTACCTACTTGCACGGCCCATCCTAACGGACGGCGTACAACTTGGCGGCAGTCCCTCGCTCAGATACGTGCAGGGGCCTAAAGAAGATAAGAGGAGTACCGTAGCAGAGTCAAGGAAGCCAAAGTCAAAGCCAGGAGGTCACGCAGGTGCACAGCGAGCAACACAATAACAAGGTCAAAACAATCCGAAGTCAGAAGCCAAGATGTCATGTCAATTCCAGGCAGGTCACAGGGTCAAGGTCAAAGCAAAGTAGAGTTTCAAACACACGAAAGACACAATATGCGAAAATGCTGGTGAGGGTAGCAAGACCAATCACAGGCAACCTGTGGCCAGCAGGCTGCCTGTTTAAATAGCCCCGACTGGTGAGTCACGTGACGTGAGGAGCATCACACAACTCAACACAGCTGAGCGCCGTTTTGTCCTTATCGGCGCTCAGCTCCCAAGCTGCTTGTTGTCTAGAGGATGGAGGACGCCGGCCACACTGAGAAGGCGTGCGCAGCTGGGTCCTCCCCGCTCCTCTACCTGCGCCGGATGCCGGCGGCGCTGCGAAGGGGAGCGCATCGCCGGCTCCCCGTAACAGAAGGACACTAATTAATGCAATAATAATACCGGTGTCTCCTATCCCATTGGCAGCCGCAACACAATTGAGGAATGCTGATGGGTTATTACAGCAGCCAGAGGTCTAGCAGGCTTGCTATCTCTATGGGGCACATTTAATAAAACCAGTGTTTTAGACACCAGTCTTAATAAAGCCCTATATAAGGCGGTGGATCCGCCGAAGTTATGAAGAGGCGCCGGCTTCCAAGCTGTCTTACATTTCAGACCATTTTCTATGCCTGAAACAGGCATGGAGAATGGTAAATGAGAGGAGCCTATCAGCGCGTCCCCTTCCCCGCCCATGCCATGCCCACAATTTTAGACTTGGCGTGAGCATGGAAAAGTACAGATGGCGGCGCAACTGACCGTTGCACCACCACCTGTGCCTGAAATACGTCTAATATAGGCATATTTCAGTATAATAAATGACCGCCCTATGTGCCTACACATAGCATAAGCAGTTTATCGCTGGCGGGCAATAATACTAAAGCACTATGGAAGCAATCATTTGTGAAGTCCCCTAGTGGGACTAATCTTAGGGTGCAGGTTGAGCTGCAGGTCCTGCACCACGGTTGCCACCATACCTGTACTCTGCAACTGGAAACCAAAGCAAGTACAGATGCCTCCCGGAAATGAGCTCAGCCGCACACACGTAATAGTGCCTTTGAATTTAAGATTACACTAAACATAACAATTTTTCAATAAGAATCATTTAGGCAATGTCCAGACCTGACTGATTACCAGCAGATTTGCTGTAGTATATTTCAGTCGTACAGTACCAGCAAAGTGGGTGAGATTTTAAAGGGGTTTTTCAAGACATTTAAACGGATGATCTATCCTCAGGATAGGTGAGGGTCAGAAAACCAGGACCTCCACCAATTAGCTAAGCTCCGGCGCTCATGTGAGGATAGGTCATCAGTTAAAAAGCCTCGGAAAACCCCCCTAACAGGTCTTATCCACATAAACCGCAGTGTAAATTGTCCTGCAGTGTCGATTTGAAATCCGCAGCATGCCAAATTATGCCAGGGGTCTTCCCAGTGGATTACACCCTGCATGTAAAACATGTGGTCTTTGTTGCGGTCTTTCTGGCACTTTTTCCTGATGAATTTCCAGACACGTGTGGACATAGCCTTAAAATAAATGCTGCTTTGTTGCAACCCCTATTGTTTTCTTGATTCCCCCTCAGAATGTCCATCTAGTGAGTCCTGTGTCCATGGTCATTGGACTAATTGGGTGGTCATTGTTTTAAATTCCCTTTGAAAATATGTTATGTTTTGTGTGATCTAACAGAAAATGAATATTTCATTGTGGGACAATCCCTTAAACAAAATTAAAATTATGAAACTTAAATATTTTCGCCCATTCTAAAAACTGATCAGCAAGTTTGCAGGATGTGAGGCGCCTGCCGATGTTATATTGGTAGCTTATCCTGAGATTAGGCCGTCAATATGAAAATCCTGGAATACCCCTTTAAGACTGCCAGATGGTGTGCTTTCATAGGAATTCCAGCAGCAGTGTTCAGTTACCTGCTTTATACTTCCACTTTGCTTACCTTCAGTGACTAGAAGTTACATATAACTTCCTTTTCATGTACAGATCTCTGATCAATGCAAAACAAGCGGAGGGGCAGCTGTCACATTCGCTTTGAGCCTCATGATTATGAATAGACTGACCAACAAGACTATTGTGTTTTTGAAAGGAAGCGGCCTGGGCTATGGAGCTGACAGTTAGGCTGCACCACTGACCAACAAAACACATGTCTAGAGCTTTCCTCTTCTTATTTAACAGGTATTGTTGAAGTTGACACATGTTTTCTTAATAATGGATGACCTGAATTCCTGTGAAGAGCAATGTAAAGACCTTCTTCAGGACCCAAGATATAAGGATGAAGCCACCATGGTAAATAGGATGTTCAGTTTTTGAGTTTTGATTTATGATACGAGCCAGTGGTGTACATAGAGAAGTAAGGGCCCCATAGCAAGGATCAAACCAGGCCCCCCACACAGGACAGAAGGGTCTCTGCCTAAACCCTTTTCAATGACCCTTGGGCCATTTTTCCACTGCCTCATTTGCTAAAAGTTGTTCCTTTAGAGGGTAGAGTCCTGACCAAGTTTTCACCCCTAGTCGAAGAGGAGATAATCCCAAGACTGGGCCCCCTCTTGCCCTGGGCCCCATAGCAGTCACATGGTCTGCCGCTATGGTAGTTACGCCCCTGATATAAGCTTTTGTACTGTAGTTGGAGTCAAATAATCATACTTTATTAGAAGAGCCAAGTATCTCTGGAGTAAAATTGGTGACCAGTTGAGGAGTTGTTTTCAAGAAGAAACTGGACAACCCAGGGGATTGACCTGGGATAAAGAATAGATGATTACTTACCTGACAGATCCAACGGCAGGGCTCTGTTTTCCTGGTTGCAGCAGTGACATCAAGTCGACAGCATGTGACTGCTGCTGCCAGTCACGTGAACTGAAGCGACCAGTGATTGGCTACAGCAATCACATGTTTTTGATTATGATGCCACTGCTGCAGCCAGGAAAACACAGAGGATAGGCCATATATAAATCCCATAAAACCCCTTTGAGGGTATGTTCACACAACGGATTTTCAAAGTCCGCCTACAAAATTCAATGCGGAATCCACCTGTGTTTTACATTTTCTCTTTTGTGGTTTTTGATACATTTTTGTTGCAGTTTTTGACACACTTTTTTTTTTTTTATCAATGGGTGCTTACTTTAATACAAAACTGCATTTTCAGATCAAAGTTTTTGATGCGGATCTACGCCAGAAAAACTGTGAAAAATGCGGAAAAACTACATGGACTAACACTAAGCTGCTTTTTGATTTGGCCCCAAGATATTTCATGATGCTTCTATTTTCCATGTGAAAAAAAAAACGGCTTCCCGTTGAAATGAATGTGAGGCTGTTTCGAGGAAATTTTTTGAGCTAATTTTGAAGCGGAAACGCTCCAAAATCAGCGCCAAAAAACTCTGTTTCAACTTGCCCCTAGAATGTAAGACTTGTGATGTACCATTTCAGAACTTTATTACGTTTCTTTAGTAGACTGTTGTCAGCTAGATGGACCATTTCTGGCGGGAACGGGTGTGTTGAATTTCAACGCTTTCCTTTTAGTTCTCTTTCTATATAAGCCGCCAACACGTGTCCGGCAGTGACTTTTTCCTCTCTGCTCCGAGAAATCACATACAGCCATTGAAGGTGCACGGGCCCCTATAGAGACCATCTGTTTTAATGATTTACTCAGAATGACAATGTAACTTTTAGCTGTCTTTATCTTACTTTTCTATTGTCTGGCAGGTGATGGCAGACATCATGTTTCAGAAACAGGAATATGAGAAAGCAATCGAATATTTTCAGCAGGTCCTGGAAAAAACACCCGGTAGGTTTCCAAAAGAAGAATGAAATGGCTGCAGGGAGAAATCAAAGCTATAAAAGAAATAGGGAATAATGGGTCTCATCAAAGCTAATACAAAAACGGAGCTTATTGACCACAGCACCAAGCAGAGCTGCATCTGGAGCAATACGGTCAGTTTTTCCATAAAGCTGGCCTTACACTCGAGACAATAATGAATCTATACATCCCAGACTAAACTGTCTGACCAAGGAGTCCAAAAACGGACTCCCTGGTCCTTCAGCACAATGGCAAATAATCAGGCAAATTTTTCCGATCATGCAATAAGCAAGCAGTGTCAGGCGACAATGGCCGCTATTTCGCAGTATAGCTCATTACATTTTTGGCAGATGAGAGTCAGCAGTCAACCATCGTACCAGTTTTTTGAACGACAGTCGGACAAAATCATTGAAAATCCGGCTTTAGACATAACAATTTCCCCTTTCCAAGTATTTGGACAATTTTTAGAATACTTGTTCTATCCATCATTAAAAGGTTTCTAGCATGATTTATATAAATGATGAAAATCGTACGTGACAATCTCTTACTAACAAAGCGAGAACCACCCCTGTACCTCACATGGATCCAGAGATCTTCATTGCTCAAGTTGCTCTGCTAGATTCTTTTCAGGCTAGCAGCTCAGGGGTCATGTGATGTCTTTTCTCATCGTATGTGTCCTTTCTGCTGCAGCTCTCTCCCTATCACAGCTCAGGGGGGAAGTCCTTTCTTCTACACCGCTTCCTGTGAGGACTCATTTAGACGGCCGTAGTGGGTTGCTGATTCCGGCTGCGTGCATTCCGCAATTCGCCGGATCACTCTGCCGCAAGTGTGAAAGTACCCTTAGATGGCACTGGATAAGCAGAAGTTATGTAGAGACTGGCGCCTCTTCATAACTCCCGTGGATTCACCGCCAGGGCAGGGGCTTAATAAGACCAGCCTCTGAAGGACCTGTCTTAATTACTTAGTGTGTGTTTTGTCACTATTGCTATATACAAATCATAGAATTTGTCTATTCTAGATAATTTTACAGTATTGAGTAAATTCATTGATCTTCTAAGAAGAAGTGGAAAACTTTCAGAAGCACAGACGTTCTTTGATTTGGCTTTAGAACAATCTTCAAGAACCACACTTGAACCGGGATATAATTTTTGCAAAGGCCTCTACTGCTGGTAAGTGAGCAGCAAAACAGATTAAAGTTCTGTTCACACTAGTGTCGTGGTATACTTTCATGATGGAAGCTATGTCTCTGTGGCAAATGTGTTTTCCAAAGGAACCAAATTGACACTGGTTTTGATGGGTTCTTTTAGTGGTCTGGTATTTTTGATGTTGCAAATAACACTTTTGGGTGCAATGTTCATGCTTTCACAAATACAGGAAAGCGTTGTGGAAATTGTCTGCTGTATGAAAGTCTTAACCCTATTCCTACCGTTCCACGTTAATTTACGTCGGCAGTCAGACATTTAAAAATGGAGCCCGCGCGCGAGCGGAGTACGCGCCATAGCCGCCGAGTGCCTGCTGTTTTAAACAGTAGGCACCCGGGACTAATATATGCAAGCGATGATAACGTCGATTACATACATTTACCCCTCACATGCTGTGGTCAAATATGATCATGGCATCTGGGAGGTTAAAGTCTGGTAGCACTCGAAGGGGGGAGCCGGATGTATTGTGTGGCAGCCTCTGTCCTCAGGAGTGACAAGAGGCTGCTGCACGTTAGTTTCTAAGAAGAGCCTAATAAAAAAATAACATTATGGGCTTCACCGTATGCGAAAACACCCGTACTATTAAAATATAGAAATATTTATCCCATACGGCAAACAAACGGTCATAATGGCTGATTCTGGTTGCTTAACCTCCCACAAAAATGTAATAAAAAGGGATAAAAAAATCATACACAACCAAGAATGATAAGTACAGATGCCCCACATAAAATTAGCCCCCACACAGCTCATTACACATTAAAATAAAAAAGATATGAGGGTCAGAATATGGCAATGCAAAGAAAAAAAAATTTTTTTCAAAGTTTATAAGCGGTGTAAATGAAAACTCACAGAAGACTGTGCCGCAATGGTGTTTTTATCATTTCACCCCATTTGGAATTTTTTCCCACTTCCCACCACATTGTATGGAACCATAAATAGTGCATCTTGTCCTGCCAGAAACAAGTCCTCATACGGCTACTGGAATAAAAAAAAAAAGTTATGGCTTTGAGAGGGCTGGGAGTTTAAAAACGAAAAAACAATTTTTATTATTGCACTGTACTCATGTTGTGCTAAAACTTATTTTTTCAATTGGTCTTCTTCAATTAGTTTTTAAAAAAAGACCAATTGAAGAAATTTTTTAGCCCAAAATGAGTAAAATGGAAATCATAAAAATTCCCTTTTTATCATACCCTAGGCTAAAAATAAAAGCAAAAAAAAAAAAGTTTTAAAAATCAAAATCACTCACTTCCCAATCTCACATTTAAAAATAAACATAATTGCTTTTACAGCATCCAAAAATGTCCAAACTATTAGAATATAAAAGTATTTATCCTGCACAGTGAATGCTGTAACAGAAAAGAATTATCAAAATAATCTCACCCCCTGAAAAGGAAAAAAAACTCAAAAAGCAGTGGTGGAATTGCACTCTTTTTTATTTTTTATTTCACCCTCAGTTTTTCAATGCAAGATATCATAAATTGAATTGTGCACTTAGAAAATAAAACTTGTCCTGCAAAAAATCAAGCCCTCATATGTCTATGTAAATAGAAAAGTAAAATATTATGGCTCTTGGAAGGCAGGGAGGAAAAATAAAGACGAAAAGAAAAAAAATTGACCTAGTCCTGAAGGTGATCAACTTAACAGGGTTATCTGAGACTAGAAACCTTTTGATTTTGCTTTGGCTTTTTGATTTTGCTAGGCAAGGTGCAGGGGTTTAAAAAAAAAAGACTCACCCGTGTAGCCAGCACTATAGTTTTAGCCCCAGGCTTCCGTCTCCTCCACCTCTGGTGCCCACTGACCAGAATTGGGACATGTGGTCTACATGCATGTCACTGCTGCTAGCAAATCAGTGGCTTTAGTGGTGACATGCAGAGGCACGGCACATGACTATTGCACCACTGAGGCCATTGATTGGCTAAGCGCTAGCCCTAAAGGAAGAGGACAGGAGGGCACAGGAAGAAGATTGCAGGCCGCAGTCTGTAGAGGATGCTGACAGCCTCCAGCGGAAGCAGGACCAGGCAGCCTGGTAAGAGATGCAGGGGAGAGCAGGACCTCGGTGGACACAGACCACCGGCATAACAACAGTCATTTCTAGTAGGTGTACAACTTTTATTGTCTCTGTACTCTCCCTCTATTCATCAACAATAACCTCTTGGCACATTTTAGAGTCCTAAGGTATAGACCAGTTACAGCAGACCATTTGGATATTAAATTATCCACTGAATGACTTAATTGATAACTTATGTTCTCCTGATGTGAATCTTGACCACCCTCTTTCTTTGAACTTTCCATTCTAGGCATATCGGACAGCCTAATGAGGCACTAAAATATTTTAATAAAGCTCGCAAAGACAATGACTGGGGTGAGAGATCCATCACCAATATGATCCAAATCTGTCTTAATCCAGACAATGAGATTGTTGGTGGAGAGGTGTTTGACAGCTTGGAAGATGACAGGTAACATTTTGCTTCAGTGAATAATCTTAGTAGTTAGAGTACATTATATGGTAATGGAATTAGTATTGTTGAGTGAAGCAAAGTATTCGAAGCGGGATTTGGTCAAAGTTTAGGAAAACCTTGATTCGCTACAAATCCGAATTCCCTCGCCCTTCGTGGTAACAAATCAGTTTTTCCTAAAATGGCGGCATGTGTTACAAAGTAAAAGTAAGAAGCCCGAGAATGTGAGATTACCCAAAATGCTCTGCAGCCAACCAACCTGCAGATAGCCATCTCCTGTGATGTCACAGCCCTATAAAACCCTCATCCTGCGCGGTCTCCGTCATTGTCCTGTGAGCTGAGCATAGGGAGAGACGTGGTAAGCGCTCATGTGCAAGGGACAGTGTTGCTAAAAAACGATTAATAGAAGAATATTGGAGAGGAAGAGTGCAGTTTTATTCATTCCTACATTTACTTATTCCTACATCAGCCGTAAACTAAGAGATATAATTCAATACCAATAAGATAGAAGTCTTTATTATTCCATTGCCAGCCTGCCAACCAATACATCCAGTCTGCACCCCTTAGGCGGCCAGGTCTTAATGATGACCATCCTTATCTTTAGCTGGCTTTACTTCTTTTAAATCATCCTTCAAAGTGTCCGTGTCCTAGAAAAGTCAGCAAGATGCAGAGAGAGAAGGAGCTGGATGTTCCTGATGACATATTCTCATTGATTCTAGATGATGTGGAAAAGGAGGAAAAGCAGATGGCAGAAGAAGGGCTTCCATCTGTAGAGCAGGAGAGCGCTGGGGTTGGAGAAGTGGGTGTGCCAGAGCTCATTATTATTCTGTGTTTACTGTCCAATAACCTGCAGGAGATTGAACAGCGATAATATTCATATTGTGCCCCCTCTAACCAGCTAAATCCTATACCAGCAACAGTCCTTGTTTAAAGGTGCATTAAAGGTGCCATGCGGCCATTAACCATGAAGACCAACTATACAGTGCAGTCTTCATTATTAAATGAAAGGCAGCTGTGGGCTAATTGGCCGTGCGGTTCTTCACCGCAACACTAATGCTCCACGTGGTTATACCCTAAGACAGAGTGGTCCGGGTATACCTGATTTATAGTGATTTGTTTATAGCAATTGATTTGTAACAAATCGAATTTCTTGGCTAACTTCGAATCAAATTTTTCAAAAATACAAATGAAATAGATGCATAGCAGATCTAGACTGTTTGTGTAGTAAAGACACAAGAGGTCATTTTTTTATCCAGAAATACACCTGGTGCAACGGTTAGTTGCAAAAATCACAAAAACAGATAAAAAACATCCTGCACGATATGATAACTGAATATGCGGATGTACATGGCTACATTTTATAAAAGAAAAATCACAGAAATAGTACAAACACAATAGATGCAAATATTATATATGGACTAAGCCCTCACTCTGATATGATAAAATCTGAGACTCTCAGCCAATATATTTTGATCAAAATACATCTGTGCCCGCCTACCAGCGCCAAGGTGGTCTCAGTCAGGCAGGTCCCAGGAGGCCATGTCCTGCACATAAAGTGTGCTGCTCCTAGTTACCAATAAGAGGAAGAGCATGCACAGTACTATATGTACCACCTAATCAAGGTCGCCTGTGGGATACACGGGGCAAAAGTGCTTAAAAATACTGCTCACCAGATAGAAGTGCATTCACACTTAAAGGCGCCACTCCTTCAAGAGTATACTAAAAACTAGTCAAAAATCATAACAGATAAAAAAACATCCTGCCCGATATGATAAACGAATATGCTGATGTGCATGGCTACTTTATAAAAGAAAAATCACAGACACAGTTAGTTGTGCCACAATCTGCGACTTTTCCCCACTCATGCTAGATCAAAAAAAGTGGGCATGACGGGGAAGGGGACGGGCCAGTAGGCCCGTCTTATTCATCATTTTCTGTGCCTGGCGGATCCTCCGCCAGTTATAAGGGTTATTAATACTGGCGTCTGAAACGCCGGTCTTAATAAATGACCCCCCCCCCCCCCATTCACATTTTTGATAGTCAGCCAAACGATTGTTCAACCAAGAGCTGTGCCTCCCGACTCTTAATTCCCCCGTACACATACAAGTTTGACTTCAAGGTGTTTTTAGATGTTTTTATACTGATGACCTATCCTATAGATAGGTCATCAGTATCTGATCGGTGGGTCCCTCCGATCAACTGTAGGAGAAGGCAGCGTCGCTCCTGTGAATGAATGGGGCGGAGCTACGATACCAAGCACATCCGCTATACTATGTATGGTGCTGTGCATGGTAAGCTGCGAGAAGGCAGTGATGCTCTCAGGAAGCACAGTTGTCTTCTCAAACAGCTGATTGGCGGGGTTCCCGGGCGTTGAACCCCACCAATCCGATACTGATGACCTATCAAGAGGATCTTTGAAACCACCTTGAAGTCAAACTTAAAAAGTATTTGCCAAAGGTTTACATTTAGTAAAATTTGTTACTTGCTAATACTATTCCAGTAGCTGCGCTGCCTCTGTATGCCATTCTGTAAAATCCTGTGCACTGAACATGTGGCTATCTCGGCCTCCTTGTAGAACTGGATTCCGCACATTACATGCCTTTGGCTTTCCCCCTCCTTTTCTGTCTCTGGAGAGGATCATATTTCTCATGCTGGGCAGCAGATCCGTTTCTCAGTAGCAGAACTGTATTGTATGTGAAGACAATTACAGCGCTGCCTTACACCTTGTAATAGAGGGTTATGCAGGCAACTGTAAATAGGGGCAATGTCTATCACAGAGGAGATTAATCCTTTGTTTAGTCCTTTATGTCAGTGTTCCTCAATGCCAGTCCTCAGGGCCCCCCTACTGGCCATGATTTGAGAATATCCCACAGAATGAATACCTGTGGTAAGTCCTGACACCGGAGTTGAGGAACACTGCTTTACGTGGTAATCCTGCCCACGGAAAGCCACAGCAACATCAAAACAAAGGTGCAGCACAGAGCTGGGATAATAAAGACAAAAAATACTATGCTGGTATCATCTGCTGAGCATTCAACATACATATAGGTATTTTTACTATATTTTAGTAAATGACAATAGACGAAATAGCCATAAACTAAATGCGAATATTGGGTCAGGCAGTTTGCTGCACTGTTGGCATTAGAATAAATACAGTACTTTAGCGCCACATTTAAAGTGAGCACATTTTCTCATCAAGTTAATGTCTGATTCAGTCTTTTAGGGGAAAAGAGGGATTCTGAGAAGTTGGGAGTTCGGACAGCAGAGAAGCTACTGAAGGAGTTCCACCCTCGTACTGCACATGGAGAGAACCAGCTAACTATGCTGCAGTGTTATTGCCTTATGGCTACCAGAGACAAAGGCAACATTGAAACTGCAATCAGCACATTAACAGATATGGCTAGCACCGAGGTAATCATTATCGTGGTCGGTGGTATTTCTATATTTTTGTGGAATGTGCTAAATTCTATAAAGGCTTGGCTGATCTCACATATTGGTGGCATATCGCTAGGATATGCCACCGATGTCCGATAGGAGCGGGTTCCACCTCTGAGACCAGCATCTATTTCTGGAATGAAACCCCAAAACCGAAAGGAGAACGCACTGCACATGCACAATATGCTCTCCATTCACTTCTGTGGGAGTTTTGAAAATAACCGAGCGAGCATGACTGGAGAGCACACTGAATGGAAGTGAATGAAGAGCACACTGTGCAAGCGTGGCCAATTCTTTATTTACCTCTATGGAAGTTCCAGAAATAGCCGAGCCGATGCTTGACTATTTTTGCACTCCCATAGAAGTGAATGGAAGGTGGCCGCTCAGTTCACTTTGGGGGCCCAAATCTGGAGATAGGTGCGGGTCCCAGAGGTGGGTCCTACACCTATCTGACATTGGTGGCATATCCAAGTGATATGCCACCAGTTTATAAGATGGGCCAACCCCTTTAAGGTTTGGGTAAACTATAATTTCACCAAATTAATTAAAGGGGCTATCCAACCCCCCTAATGCCCAGTATGCCTGGGGTATACTTACCCCACTCCCTGGCACTCATATCGCATCTGATCCTCGCTGAATCTCCCCGTTGCGCTGATCAAAACATACAGTGCAGCCAATAGCAGTCCGCAATGGTGACGAGCCTTCCTAGCATTGCAGGTGACAGGATGTTTTGATTTGCACATGCAGTGATCAGAAGCGACCTATATGAGGGACCCGGGCATTAGGGGGGTCATCAGAGGGGTTGGATAACCCCTTTAAACTAATCGTTGTGCAGAATAGTGGTCCGTGCAGAATGGGGGAAATTGGCATATTTCTGTTTGTTGAGAGATTTGCGAAAGTCAGAACAACCATATTAGTTGTTTTTTTTCCAATTTATTTCTCAGAAAACCAGTAGTCTGTCATTTTTTAACATGTTTAATAAATGACAAATACTCCTAAGCTCCACCCATTAGCTAAGCCGAAAATGGAACAGATGAGCAGGATTTCTACAAGACTGTCTGTGTCATGATCTTGCAGAAAATCCTGCAGACTGAAGTACTGGGGGAAGGATTGCCGCCTGTTTAATTTTATTTAAATTTTTAATTTCTAGGTTTAGTGTTCCTTTATAGGGGTATTCTGGTAGCAATTGGATAGGGCATTACTATTAGGCCTCATGTACACAGCTGTTGCCTGGCCGTTCGTGCATTGGGAACTCCAATTTGCGGTCCCCAATGCACAGGCAAGATCCATGCATATTCCGCAGATGGATCCAGACCCATTGAAATTGAGTGGGTCCGTGATCCACCCACACCGCAAAAAAAATAAAACATGTTCTATTTTTTTTGTGGTGCAGAGGCACGGAGAGAAACCCCACGGAAGCACTCCATAGGCTGCAATACGGCCCGGCCGACACATGGCGTGTGCATGAGCCTTAGATTCGGTTAGATCGGTGATGGTCCTCGACGATCATAAGAACGGGGACCCTGTAACCCACAGAGCCCCCTAAAGGAACAGAGTGGCAGGTGGACCATGTGCACCAACACGCCATTAACCACTATGGGAGAGTTCCATAGTGATCAATGCTTGATCTGCTGCTCCGTTCTTATCGGTGGCCCCCACCCTAATCGTTATTCCCTATCCTGTGTTAGGGGATACCTTGCTACAAGTGAAACACCCCTTTAACTAAATTAAAAGTGACAGCCAATTTCCTTCTTGTAAAAATCCTCTTGCCTGTTGATGGACAGACCAACAAACCGTTATCACTTGTGGTTGTAGAAGGAGAATGTCTCCGCACTCCTGGCAGTAGCTCAAGCTTACATGATTCTAAAGCAAATTCCCCGAGCAAGAAACCAGCTAAAGAGGTTGTCCAAAGCTCACTGGACCCTAGAAGACGCTGAAGATCTTGAGAAGAGCTGGCTGCTGCTTGCTGACATTTATATCAAATCAGGAAAATATGACATCGCAACAGATTTGTTAAAGCGGTGTCTTAAATACAATAAGGTAAGAGGGGAAACCACGGAAAGACCTACTCGGGGCCGCTTATTGAAAATTACATTGATGACGTCAATAATCTGACATATAGCAACAAGGCCTGTTTCACTTTTCAGCAGTTTTGCTAAATAACAACCATATTAGGAATATATAAAAGGCGCCTGTGTAAAATAATTTCTGTCCCATCTCTTTTCTATATCACTGCTCCAGTCTTTGCTGCTCTGATCGTCACTGGGTCTGTAGTGATGACATCATGTTCATAGTCCGCGCAGCCAATCACTGGCCTCATCATTGACTTGTGCATGAACGGCACCACTGAGGCCAGTGATTGGCTGCAGCATAACGTGAGCATAACCATTGCAGGCCCAGTGGGCATCGAAGTTGCAGGGACTGGAGCGCCAGCATAGTGGAGGTGAGATATTTTATAGGATAGTTTTTTTTTTCCAGTTTTTTTCATTTTACACAGCCTCCTGCCCAATTTTAATTTTGGAGAATCCCTTTAAGACAGATTTCTACAGTGTAACATTTGTGATTCTGATTCCGTTTTCACACTGACTTGGTAGTCCCCTGATCCTCAGCACTATAACACCACTCTTTTTATGTTTTACTGTACACTGTGGGGGGGAATTGATCAGTGTAGGTGTATGTGAGGTTAGTTTTTAGACTGAAGTTGATATATGCACTTGCCCCAAATTTATGAAAATGGCCCACGGTAATAATAAATTTGGCGCAAGTGCAGTGAAGTTGTGCCTCCTTTAGTGAAAGTACGTCTGGGGAATTAGTAGAGTTTCAACTTTTTTTACGACTTTTTAAAAAGTCGCACATAAATATGAGACAAAAATGATCTACTGTGAAATCCTGACCACATTTTGACTCGACATCTGTAGGTGGGCCTAGAAGGTGCAGTGCACAAAGAGTCGCAAAATTTTACACCAAAAAGTCCCAAAGTCCCTATCTGCGCCATTTTGGAGAGCAAGGCTTGATCAATTCCTCTCTAGATTTTCAATCTTCTCTTGTTGGTTGTACAAATGCAGCTTCTTTGTATAAGATGCAGATCTACGGACATGAATGATTTATCAGTCACATTATCCAGTCCTCATGGTAAAATAATACTCATGTTTTACATTGCAGTCTTGCTGTAAAGCTTATGAATATCTTGGCTTCATTATGGAGAAGGAACAGTCATATAAAGATGCTGCGGAGAGCTACAAACTGGCCTGGGAGTACAGCAGTCAGTCCAGCCCGGCTGTAGGTAGGTATTCCTCTGCAGTAGGTGCTTTATGATAATAATCACAAGAACCGATAACAGTTATGTTATACCGCCTCTGTTCTTCTATTTCATAGTGTAGTATTCTGTAAAAATGATGACCACTTCACTCTTATAGTGAGGTTAATAATATAGAAATACGTTTAAAAAAAGATTAAAGGGGATGTCCGATGTGACATGCACAGTAACGTGCTGGATATAGTCAGTGACTGTCCCTAGATGTAGAGCACTGAGGACAGTGATTGGCTGCAGCAGTCACATGCCGTATCCCGGGACATCAGTGCTGCAGGAGCACTGGGCCAGCGCCACAGAGAACAGCACTAGAGTAGAGCGGTGAGAATATCATGGTTTGTTGTCTTGACAGTAATGTGTCAGCAAAAATGTTATCTGCCAGTAAAAACCAGATAGCAACACGTATCCTTTTTTCCAGATTCTTGTATTCTATTTACTGAACATGCTTATGGGGGCGGCCATCTTGCCTGAGCTGTTCTTAACAGCTTTTAGAAAGCATTAAGAAAATTGCTTTATGGCAGCCCCATGGTTCATAGGCGCAATGGTCAGGAGGGGACCTCATTGACTTCTATGGGAGAGTTTTCTAGGCATGCTCTGTGACCTGTGCAGAGGTCATTGTACAGGAGAGAATAGATAAGCTCTGACAATAGCCTATTGTGAATGGTGGATCCTGTCTTATCTATACACAGAGGTGGTATCATTACAGGCAGGATTAGAATGACAGACAAGCAGGTAACTGCAGTAAAGTAATCTGTACAGACCAAGAGGTGGCGCCTATTATTAGGCTTAGTGGCCAGTGTGAAAACTGCTGTTTTTTTTGTTTTTGTTTAAATATAGATATTTAAATAGAAAATTAAAAATAACATCACCAAAAATTCTTTAAAAATACGTTAAACATAAAAAACGTGATTTAAACAATAGGTCATTTTCTGATGACAGATTCTTTTTAAACAATTTTAGGAGTGTTCTGAGATTTTTTTTCATCTTGAACAACCCCTTTAATATCATTAAAGGGGTATTCCGGTAAAGAAACTTAATTTTTGAAAACCTGCATTAAAGGGCTTCTGTCACCCCCACTTATTCAATTTCCAGTAGCTGACATTAGCTACTTGCTAATGTCAGCTGAGTTCAAACATATGTTTCATACCTTTATTTGGGTTTTCTATCTTCTAAAAATCGTACTTTTATAATCTGCAAATTGTCTTCGCTACCAGCAAGTTGGGCGGATACTTGCTGGTAGCCGCCGCATTCTCATGCTCTGGGAACGCCCCCTCTGCTCTTAATAGACAGGGCCAGCGCGCTCTCCTCCTCCTGCTGGCCCTGTCTGCAGCCAAATCCGCGCCTGCGCCGTATCGGTCTACAGTCGGCGCAGGCACTCTGAGAGAAGAAGCAGCCAAGCGGCGTCCTTCTCTCAGAGCGCCTGCGCCGACTGAAGACCGTTACGGCGCAGGTGCGGGATTTTGGCTGCAGACAGGGCCAGCAGGAGGAGGAGAGCGCGCTGGCCCTGTCTATCAAGAGCAGAGGGGGCGTTCCCAGAGCATGAGAATGCGGCGGCTACCAGCAAGTATCCGCCCAACTTGCTGGTAGCGAAGACAATTTGCAGATTATAAAAGTACGATTTTTAGAAGATAGAAAACCCAAATAAAGGTATGAAACATATGTTTGAACTCAGCTGACATTAACAAGTAGCTAATGTCAGCTACTGAAAATTGCATAAGTGGGGGTGACAGAAGCCCTTTAAGGCTGCAAGCCGTGACCCAACCAGAACCCATACCTATACATATAACCAGAGCTTCATTTTACCTTACAAGCCATTTGTCAAGCTCCTGTGTGAGCCTGCAACACACAGAGTATCATGGCGCCTGATCTTCCCTCACAAAACTACAATCCCCACAATCCCCAGCTTTCCTGCGGTAAGTGTTCATGTTTATCGATTGGCTGCCTGATATACAGTCCAGTCATGCCCCCTTTCTCAGTAATCACGAGCACACTAACACGCCCTTTCTTTCACAAGACATTTAGCTAGAGAATTGATCGCAACACACTGAGCATGCTCGACCTGACAAAAGCTCAGAACTACAGGTCGATGTCATGGTAATGTATGAGAAAACACAGAGGGTAACAGAGGAAGAAACTACTTTTATAACTACTGAACAGTAAATATGTGAAATTTACATTATATTAGGTAATTATTAATGATGAATTAGTCTAAAACATAAGTGATATTTATGGTAACCAGAGTACCCCTTTAAAGGGAACCTGTCATTAGGATTGACATATAGAGCTGATATTCTTATGTCAGTCCAACCTCCCCTCTGTCTTTCCCACACCGCCCCTTTGTTTCCTGACATCAGCGCCAGCCGAGCAAAGTTTTACGCTGGCGCAGAAGACTTCCGTACACTGCCGCCATATGAGCATGCGCAGTGAGCAGAGGTGTATAAACCTTGGCTTGGCTTCAAGTGCTCACTGCGCATGCCGGTATCCTCAGGAAACAGAGGGGAGGCCTTGGAGAACGATATGAGCGTGAGAGCGGGGAGACTCCTTTCAGGCAAAACAATGGCCCACTGACTCCATGAGGTATCTGGTCACGACATCAGAGCCATTTTCAGAGTTGTTCTCTTACATAAATACAATACTTTTGAACCTAATCAAAGATAGTTTCAGAATTATTGGAGGATGCATATATATGTCAGTCCTAATGACAGGTTCCCTTTAAGGCTACTTTTACATTAGCGTTTTTTGCGGATCCGTCATGGATCTGCAAAAACGCTTCCGTTACAATAATACAACTGCATGCATCCATTATGAACGGATCAGGTTGTATTATGTCTTCTATAGCCATGACGGATCCCTCATGTACTCCACTGAACGTCAATGGGAGACGGATCCGTTTTCTATTGTGTCAGAGAAAACTGATCCGTCCCCATTGACTTACATTGTGTGTCAGGCGAATGGAGGCTGATCGGAGGCAAACTGATGCATTCTGAGCGGATCCTTTTCCATTCAGAATGCATTAGGGCAAAACTGATCCGTTTTGGACACTTCTGAGAGCCCTGAACGGATCTCACAAACGGAAAGCCAAAAAGTGAAAGTAGCCTTAAGAGGATCCGTCTGTCGCCCTGACATGTCTTTTTTTAGTAATCATATATAATTAGGATAGAAAGACAAATATCGAAGAATATGGGAGTATCTTTACTTAGAACTCTGTTATTCCTCCTGGAAATACATGAATCAATTGACAACTGGGTTTTGGCATTCATCTTCTCATTGGGGCATGTCCAATCACTGAGATGGCATTCATCCCCTCAAAGTGACATGTCCGATTACTGAGAAGTGTCAGTATACGGACATGCTCTATTGACAAGCGGAATGGTAATGCCCAGTTGTAAATATATTCATATATTTCCAGTAAGAGTAACATAGGAATGGCAGAAAACAGTTCTAAGGAAAAAATGTTCGTAAAATAGGTAAGTCAGGAAAGTTCATTTTAACCCCTTTCTGCCTGATGGCGTAAATGTATGGCATGGCAAGCTAACTTTAACACACCTTGCCATACATGCACTTCCACGTGCTTCCGGGTCCGTGGAAGCAAAAATAAGACATGTCCTATCTTTGACCACTAAATGCGGATCGCGGACCAATTGATGTCCATGAGTCCTCACTGGGATGCGGGGTGCACGCGATGGGTGTCTATGTTTTGCAGGTCTGTGGTTTGCAATCCCCGAAACAGACAAGGCTGTGTGAATGCAACCTTATGGCCCCTTTCACACGGGCGAGTTTTCCGCGCGGGTGCAATGCGCGAGGAGGACGCATTGCACCCGCACTGAATCCGGACCCATTCATTTCTATGGGGCTGTGCACATGAGCGGTGATTTTCACGCATCACTTCTGCGTTGCGTGAAAATCGCAGCATGCTCTATATTGTGCGTTTTTCACGCAACGCAGGCCCCATAGAAGTGAATGGGGCTGCGGGAAAATCGCAAGCATCCGCAAGCAAGTGCGGATGCAGTGCGATTTTCCCGCGTGGTTGCTAAGAGACAGGACTCGATCTTTATTATTTTCCCTTATAACATGGTTATAAGGGAAAATAATAGCTTTCTCAATAAAGAATGCTTTGTAAAATGTAGATGGAGGGGTTAAAAATAAAAAACTTAACTCACCTTATCCACTTGATCGTGTAGTTGCGATCTCTTCTCTCTTCTTCAAGCATTCGCAGCCATCTAAAGGACCTGTGGTGACATCACATCACATGGTCCAATCACATGGTCCATCACCATGGTGATGGACCATGTGATTGGACCATGTGATGAGCTCAGTGACCTCATCACAGGTCCTTTAGACGGCAGCTAATGAATGAAGAAGAGATCGCAACTACGCGATCAAGTGGATAAGGTGAGTTAAGTTTTTTATTTTTAACCCCTCCATCCAAATTTTACTAAGCATTCTGTATTGAGAATGCTATTATTTTCCCTTATAACCATGTTATAAGGGAAAATAATAAAATATACAGAATACTCAACCCGAAACCGGACTTCAGTGAAGTCCGGGTTCGGGTCTGGGTACCAAACATGCCGATTTTTCACACGCGCGTGCAAAACGCATTACAAAAGTTTGCACATGCGCGCATTTTCCCACAACGCACCTGCCTCTGATCCGGGCGTCAAATGTGACGCCCGTGTGAAAGAGGCCTATAGGTTAGCTTTTTCCTCTGATTTTGACTCCAGCATGTAAATGGGTTTAGGTGTCAAACTGTTTACTTACATCAGTCCTGGAGTAATGTAAAACTAGGTTATGTGATTCCTCAGGTTCACTTTGTGTAATATGACATATTGTTTAATGATCAGGAAATATTCAATGTAACAAATATAGAATAGACATCAGGTAGGGGCAAATAAATTGTACCGAGCCTCATCCTTTGTATTAGTACTCCCTCTGCTGGAGACTATAGAAATGAGAGAAAGCAGTGTGATAGCTATTACAAAAAAATACGGTACACTCTGTAGTAGTACACAAGCCGGATTTAGATGAAGATGAATATTAAAGAGGAGCTGTCACCTCTCCTGACATGCCTCTTTTAACAGATTCATGCCTTCCCCATGTAATAACAATTCTGGAGAATCTATTCTTATGTCTCTATGTTGTGCCATTTCTTTATTATTTCTACGATAAGTTATGAATGAATTGCTATTAGCCTTCAGTAAGGGTACAGAGGGGAGGTAACCAGTGGGAGGTGGGGATACCTGCACAGCCTGAAAATGGCAGCACTGATTGGATAGAGTGAGTCTGTGCAGGGACACTCCCCCAACTGGTTACCTCCCCTCTGTACCCTTACTGCAGACTGCTAGCAATTCATTTACAACTTCTCGTAGAAATAATACAGGAATGGCGCAACATAGAGACATAAGAATAGATGCTCCAGAATTGTTATTACTGGGGAATGCATGAAGCTATTAATACAGGCATGTCAGGAGGGGACAGGTCCTCTTAAAGGGAGACATTTATCATTGTAGGTGTATTTGAGGTTAGTTTTTAGTTTGGAGTTGGTATCCGCACCTGTGCCAAATTTAGGAAGACAGCAGACAGTAATAATACATTTGGTGTTATTGCACCTATTTCAGTAGAAGTACGCCTGGGGGATTAGGGCTGATTCTAGCTTTTATGCCACTTGACACGAAAATGGAAATGCCATGCCCCAATCCATATTCTCACCCATCCACCCATTAAGAATCAAGTTGGAACTTTGTAAAAAGTCGCACTTCATCAATATGAACATGAAAGTGTTCTACTCTGAAATACTGACCATATTTTCACTCCACATCTGAAGGTGGTGCTGAAAAGTGTAGTACTCATAAAGTTGCAAAAACCCCTACTTGTCATTTTTTGAAGCCAGAATTCTGGCGTGCAGGGCTTGATAAATTAATATTTTGCTCATATAATTGTTCCAGGTTTCAGGCTTGCATTCAACTTTCTGAAGGACAAGAAGTATGTGGATGCCATAGACATCTGCCATAAGGTAAATCCAGAGTGCAGACTGATCTTTTCACTATAGCATCTTGTCTCAATATGGACATAACCTACCGAATATTGTTTTCTAGGTACTTAAAGCTCATCCCACATATCCCAAAATGAAAAAAGAAATACTGGAGAAAGCTCAAGCTAACCTCAAGCCTTAGACTACGATCTGATGTCATATGTGTCATTTATGGCGGGATACCACAGTGTTCCTTTTGTATTAAAGTGGTTTTCATTAATATCAGATCGGTGGGGGTCTGGCACCCAGCACCCGCACCGATCCGCTGTTCTTAGCAGTCATCAACAGCAGAAACAACAGAGGATGGAGCCGGAAACACAGCTTCCTCCACTGTGTAGTAGCCATGACGGGTTACTGACAACAGCTGATCGGCGGGTTGTCGGGTGTCAGACTTTTATTGATCTGATGTTGATGACCTATTCTAATGTTATCAAAAAAATCGTATATGAAATAAAAAGTTTTTCATATTTTTTTAAATCAGTGGATTGTTAAATTTCTTTTTAATTCTGTATGAGCAATGACTGAATATCTTAAAGTGGTTCTTTGGGAATTAAGAAACTGAAAATACTTAAATATTACTTTAATATAAATATATTCCCAAATACTTTTCATTAGTTATAATGACTCGTTTTGTCTAGGGAGCAATGATTAGGAGAAATAAAATGGCCGCCGTCCCATTAGTCCATACAAATTCTGTCCTAATCACACAGCAGGACAAGTTACTTCATAACACTGAGCTAAAGCAGTGGTCCCCAACCTTTTTTGCACCAGGGACCGGTTTCATGCAAGACATAATTTTTGCTGGGGGTAAGGCGGGGATTGTGGGATATAGGGGTTAATCACGCATATAAAAAAAATCACAATAAAGTGTATATTACAGAATACATGGCCACTTTATAAAGCCAAATGATACTGCTACACTATGTGTCTTGATCAGTGTGGGAGGAAAACACTGAACACATGAGGGAAGGGGGAAATAACTAGGCCAGGAAACTAGGGAAGGAACAGGCCACACCCTAGCACAACCCTAATTTGAGCCCTGACTAGTACCTATCAATATGAACAGACCTTGATGGTAGGAAAGTTCATATGCTGGAAACCTTGAGCCCTAGCTAACCCTATAGGGCCCTGAAATAGGGTCAGGATCAGAGACGACCTATTCCTCCCCAGATGGATGAATAGGAGTCTCTCTCTCTGGCCAAGGTTCAAACAACGGGGAATAGAACAAACAAAATACAAATAGAGAAGACAAGACTTAGCTTCAGGTAGAACAATGGCATCTCCAGAACCACAGCAGAATTCCAACAACCAACTGGCTAGAAGTCCAGGGGAAAAAATCTATAAACCGCACCTCCAAGAGTGAGAAGTAGCTACTTAAGAGGAAGGCAAATTACCAACAAGCAACACCTGAAGCAAGGGGTGTGGTATTCACCAAAACACAGACACAAAAAGATCCACAAGGAACTTGTCAATTTAACTCACGTGATGCCAGTCTCACTGATTTCCTGGTATCAGCCACGGGAACTTCCGTGACAGTACCCCCCCGCCCCCCTTCAACGGGTGACCTCCGGGCACCCAGGACCAACCTTATCCAGGTGAGATCTATGAAGGGCATTCACTAAACGATTGGCATTAACGTCGGATGCCGGCACCCACATCCTCTCCTCCGGTCCATAACCTCTCCAATGGACAAGATATTGAAGGGATCCAAGGAGAACTCGAGAATCAACTATTTTCGCGCTCTCGAATTCCAAATTACCGTCAGCCATGACCGGAGCAGGTGGCAAGGAATATGGCTGTAAAGGTTCCACATATTTTTTCAACAAAGACCTATGGAACACATGAATTTTCAGGGCCTGAAGAAGCTCAAGACGAAAAGCTACAGGATTAACATATCGATGACAATGATGACGAAAAACGTTCTTCCTCAGGAATACCAGAAGTATTAGAATCAGAAAATGTGCCAAACTGCAGATGAAACCCATAGGCCCCAAAAAGCGGCGACTCACCAGTGGACTCCTGACTACGATTGTTTATGGCAAACTATGCCAAAGAGGAAGACCACTCCTCCTGGTTCTCAGATACAAAACATCTCAAGTAAGTCTCTAGACTCTGATTAGTGCGCTCCGTCTGTCCGGTCGACTGAGGATGAAAAGCCGAAGAAAAGGACAGTTAAATTCCCAGACGAGTACAGAACGCCTTCCAGAACCTGGAAACAAACTGAGTGCCGCGATCTGAGACCACGTCAGAGGGAATTTCATGGAGTTTCATATATATATACATAATTTTATCACTCTAGATGGTTCATATATGTCGGCTTGAATGATCATTGTGAGAACTGATCTTTTGGATTAATATTGCTTATATAAAGAGCAGGTCATGGTTTCTGTTTTATTAGCACAGAGATTACATTCTGAGCTGCATTTGGAGATCACAAACTTGTTGAAAATGACGGTACAGACCATTGCTGTCAATCAAATGATTGTTCATGAAAACTGGGATAATATGACAACTGGCAATGTGTAAAGTTTTATTGTGAATCATAAATCAGATAGGCAGCTATGATACAACCAGGCGGGTTTTTACAAGCCCATAAACACCTTATTTCTGGTGAACTCTTCTGGTATCTCTTTGGTCCAGTTGAAATATTTAAGGTCTGAGTGTGGATGGCCGAAAATGCAGAAAATTTACTCAGCTAAATCAGCCAGAATTGCAGCTTAATATGCACCAAACAAAAACTTCCATAGATGCTTTACTCCACTTTTATTATGTGCTTGAGGCCCTTGTAGCACCTCGCTCAACAGTTGTCTCCGTGTAGAAACTCTATGTCAATGACTTTGGAAGAGCTGATTGGCAAAAGATTTCAATTAAAGGCACACAAAGCATGGCTACTGACAAATCAGTTTTTTTCTCAAGAGAGATTGGTTAATGTGAAAGATGTCTCGATGCAAACAACTTTCAGAAGACCTCTTCAGATGCATAAATGGAGTCCTATGGGCCACAGAACAAACTTTGGACTAAGATCATCAATCATAGGCACCCACAGTTACCTCCCAGTCATCACATCCTGAATCCAGCACATCATTAAGTAGTGGTCGTTATTAGGGATGAGCGAATCGACTTCGGATGTTTTATCCGAAGTCGATTCGCTCATCCCTAGTCGTTATGTGATGGATTTTTACCATGACTGCTGTAGAACCTCCACAATAGCCACAGTTTTGCCATGATTTGGCAATAAAACACAGTTTTTTGTGATAGCCACATTAAAGAAGCATGACACGATCACATGGGCCTAAGTAGTAAAGTCTTGGGCCCCATAGCAAACTTCTGAATGGGCCCCCTCTCTTGACCCATGCACCTGTGACGACTAAATGTGTTAAAGGGTCCCTCCAATCTTGCTGGTCTTCTTGTCCTCCCTAACAAAAATGTATAACTGACGACGAGAGATGCACCTGGCAGATTGGCCAGCATTGTCTAGAAGGCAACCATACAGTGCCGTAGGCCTTATCTACAATATGCTGGAGATACCATCAGATCTGCCTGATTAAACTTTTTGGCAGGGACAAGAATGGCAGAATCATAGCAAAATCGGAGACATCCTTTAAACTCTTAAGGAAACGGCGATATTTCACCTTAAGGACCAGGCCATTTATTGCAAATCTGACGTGTCACTTTATGTGGTGATAACTTTAAAATGCTTTTAATTATCCTCCAGGCCATTCTTAGATTGTTTTTTGTCACATATTGTACTTCATGACAGTGGTAAAATTGAGTCCAAAAATTTCATTTTTATTTATAAAAAAAATACCAAATTTACCTAAAATGTGGAAAAATGTGTAAATTTCACACGCAGGTGTGAACCCTGACTTAGACAGGGAAAAAGAAGGGTCTTCTGTGTTTGGAGGAAAAAGAAAACTGCCCTCCGACAGCAAAACCTTATCCCAACTGTGAACGAGAGTGGGGGGAGTATCATGGTTTGGGACTGCTTTGCTGCCTCCGGGCCCGGACATCTTGTGGTCATTGAGGCAACATTGAATTGTAAGGTTTAAAAAATATATATATATTGCCAGAGAATATAAGAGCAGCAGTACATGACCTAACGCTGAAGATACTGTACTGTACTGTACATTGGGTGATGCAATTTTACAATAACCAAAAGCATGCAAGTGAATCGACTAAAGAATGGTTCATTTTTAGTTTTTGGGGTTTTCCGGCCTTCTATAATATTTTTTTGGTCCCGCTATGATTTTCAAGATGTCTGCTTTCAGTGAATATAAATATGGTTGTCTACATTCAGAAGTCCTGGACAAAATGTTCATTTGGCCTGTTTTGTTACCCAGTATCATTACGTAGAGATAAGCTCCTGTCTACACTGATACATTGCAACAAATTCTCAGTTGTATCAGCAGGACTAGGGAATTTTTTCACTTCTTTGAAACCATGAAAGGTGACATGTCACTGCTCAAAAGAAAGGAAAACGGGGCCCTGTTATTAGGAGCTTGGTGGGCGGCATCTACCCAGGAGTGAAGCATGGCTCTGTAGATGTAAATATAAAAAAATATGGGGGTCAAAATATGGCAATGCAAAGAAAAAAAAAATCTTCAAAAAGCTTTTTTTTTTTTTTTTTAAGGATAACAAAAGAAAAAAAAAAAAAAATTATGGCTCTGGAAAGGCAGGGAGTAAAAACTAAAGGGGCTAAAAATTAGGGCTCATGCAAACTTTTTTTTTTGTCTTCATCTGATCTGCGGATGCAGACCCATTCACTTCAATGGTGCTGCAACAGATGCGGACAGCATCCGTTCTGCGGCCCTGCAAAAAGATAGAATATATTGTCCGCATTATGGAGAAGGATAGGACAGTTCTATAGATGGCAGGATGTTCCGTTACGCAAAATGCGGAACACACACTGCCGGTGTTCGTGTTTTGCGGATCCACAATTTGTGGACCACAAAACAGACTACAACCTTGTGCATGATCCCTTAGTGTAGACTGTATGCGCATCCAAAAAAGTGAATAAAGGACTATAATAACCATAATCACCTGCCCATTGCTGTTGATGGTGGCCATGGAGGAGTGAGGCCCCATATCAACGTTTACCATAGGCCGCTATAGTTACCTATGTTGCTGACTGTGTTGTGGATTACAGATACAGATTATGTTCTACTTCGCAGACGTGTGATTAATGTGGTGTTATATATCATGAAGTTTTTAGTTCCACCAGTTGAAATAGAGAGAGTAACCCTCGCACCAGCTGTTCCAGTAATAACACTGAATTAACCTCATTGTTCAGGGGAGCGGTGAGATGAAAAGAGCCGCAGGGGTTAGAGAGATCTGTGCCTGTCATTAATTGGACGCCATTGTGTAGACCATTGCTGTAAATCTGCAGTGCTGCAAAATTTAGATGTCCACATGGACTGAAAACTGTATTCAGTTATTCTTAAAAAGAAAGGAACGATTTGACCAAGGAGAATGACTGGAAAATCCTTAAATATAATATCAGTACGGTATATGCCAGCCTGGGATCACCCCTGCCCTTTATCTCCGTGATAATCCCTGTCGGCAGCAGGGCCGGTGCAAGGATTTTTGCCGCCCTAGGCAAAAGAAAAGTTTGCCGCCCCCCCCCCATGTGACATCACAATGCCCCACCCATATGATCTGCCATATTAAAGGGGTTCTGCAGTTTATTTAAACTGATCGTCAGGGGTCCGACACCCGGGTCCCCCGCCAATTTGCTGTTTGAGAAGGCAGCAGCGCTGGCAGTAGCGCCTCAGCCTTCTCGCGGTGACGTCACGATTAGTATCATTGGCCTGGGTGGGGCTAAGCTTCATTCAAGTGAACAGAGCTTAACCCCGCCAAGGCCAGTGATACTAGTCGTGACGTCACTGCGCCTGCGGTAAACAGCGAAAAGGCCGAGGCGCTACTGCCAGCGCCGCTGCCTTCTCAAGCAGCTGATCGGCGAGGGTCCCGGGTATCGGACCCCTGCAGATCAGATGCTGATGATCTATCCAGAGGATAGATCATCAGTTTAAATAAACTGCAGAACCCCTTTAACTAACGCCAGTTCTCCCTCTCCCCCTCTTGTCATTCTTTTCCTTCCCATGTCATTCTCTTTCCCCCCCCTTGTCATTCTCTTTGTCCTTCTTGTCATTCTCCCCCCCATGTCATTCTCTTCCCCCCTTGTCATTCTCCCCCCCCATGTCATTCTCTTCCCCCCTTGTCATTCTCTTCCCCCCCTTGTCATTCTCCCCCCCCCCCATGTCATTCTCTTTCCCCCCTTGTCATTCTCTCTCCCTTTCTTGTCATTCCCCCACCCCCATGTCATTCTCTCCCCCCCCCCTTGTCATTCTCTTTGACCCTCTTGTCATTCTTCACCCCCCCCATGTCATTCTCTTTCCCATTCCCCCCTACCTCTGGTGTAGCGTGACCGAGCTCTGTATGGTCCGCGGGTACAGGCGCTTTTGTTTCCTGTACCTGAGCGGACTGATAGGATGTGCACACTGTGTGCGCACTTCATGTCAGTCCGGCCGGGTACAGGAGACAGATGCTCCCTGTACCCGCAGACCATACAGGGCTCGGCCACGCTACAATGAGGGACTGACAGGAGGGAGCGCTGAGCGTTTCCCTCCTGTCAGCTCTTCTCCCCTTGCTGCGCCCGGGCTGTGCGCCCTCATGGACGCGCCAACCCAGGCAGTGCTGCAGCCGCCAGATGCTTAATATAGAGCGTTTGGGTGGCTGCAGCATGAGGCTGGGCCGGCGCTCCTAGCAGCGCCCCTTCCCAAGGGGCGCTCTACGCGGCTGCCTAGTCCGCTTATTGGGCGCGCCGGCCCTAGACGGCAGTGGCCTCTTCCAGCAGGATAATGCCGCTGCCACACTGCAGAATTGTTCATGAATGGTTTGAGTAAAGCCTCATTCACACATCAGTGTTTCACGGACGTGTGCTGTACGTGTTCTCCACGGACAGCAATGTCCCCATTCCTGTTAATGTGTGTATTCACACATCAGTATTTTAGCACAGTCCGTGGGTCTGTGTTTTTAGCACGGATGCATGCTCTATTTTGGCGTGTTCACGGATCCATCACGCCCATTTTAGTCTATGGGTCAGTGAAAACCACGGATGCCATCCGTGTTGCAGTAGTGTTTCATGGATCATTAGGAAGAGATGCTTTGAAAAAAAATTTAAGCTGTGCAGTGTCACTGAAACACGGATGACACATGGACAGCAAAAAACAGACACACAGACCCAACACGGATCCTTCACGGACAGCTTTACGGATGTATCACTGACCACCTTCTCACGGATTTGAGCACGGACGTGTGAATGAGGCTTTAGGGAGCCTTCACATGCTGTGGATTTTGTTGCAGGAAATTCTGCGACTTTAAATCGGCTGGTTATACTTAGGGTATGTGCACTCGGGACGTAAAATACAGTAGAATAATCCAATAAAGATTTTGCTGTGGATTTGTGGAGAAGAAAATAACAAAAAACGGATGAATTTTTTGCAGTTTTCACCTCAGAAATGTTAGTGGATTTTACCTTTTCTATTGCAAAGATTGAAATCCGCGGTGGAGCTCGGCAGCATAAGGCTAGGGTTACACGGCGACATGTGTAGTGCGACATATAGGGTATAACTACACTGCTACATGTGTTGCGTGAAATTGATGTAGCACCAATGAGCGCAATATATTTTGTAATGCTAGTCTATGGTGTCGCACTGCGACATGCGACATGCTGCGACTGCGACACGACAGTCGAAAGAAATCCATCCAGGATGTATTCTTGTGCAACTGTTGTGTTGCAGTCACAGCATGTCGCAGTGCGACACCATAGACTAGCAATTTAAAAAAAAAGCCTTGTGTAGTCCTAGCCTAAATCGGCATGTTAGCCCAGGGGTCAGCAACCTCCGGCACTTCAGCTGCTGTGAAACAACAACTCCCAGCATGCTCCATTCACTTCTACAGGAGTTTCAAGAGCAGCCAAGCTAGTGTGCATGCTGAGAGTTGTAGTTTCTCTACAGCTGGAGTGCCGGAGGTTGCCAATTTAGGCCTCGTTAACATCTCCGTGGAAAATCGGTCTGTGTTTCACCCATGAAGGATCCGTATTTGGTTCGTGTGTCTGTTTTTTGCTCCTCCTGCCTCATCCATATTCCATGGACACTGCTCAGCTGAAATTCCAGAACATCTCCTACGAGTGGTCAGTGAAAAATGGAGCAAACATGGATGCCATCCGTATTCTGTCAGTGGTTTTTAATGGATCCGTAGACTTCAATAGGCGTGTTTGGTCCAGACCAAAGTAGTGCATGTCTCCATGATTTTTTTACTGGCCCATGGTCAATGGAAAACCACTGTTGTGTGAACAAATACATTAAAATCAATGGGGACGTGTGGAAAATGCGGATAGCACACGTCCGTGAAAACAGACTTAGGCTACGGCAACATGGTCAGGTCTCCTGGTGCAGTTTTGGAAGCGGAAATCAGCAGTGGATCATAAAAGGAGAGAAAGTTGCACGGACAGATGCGATTTCTCTTTTTTTGAATTCACTCCTGATTTTGGCTTCCAAAACTGCATCAGGAAACCTGACCGTGTGGCCGTACCGCTATGCTGTCGATTTTTTGCACAGTGCGTTGTGAGATTTCTTTAACTCTTTTGTGGTCCGCGTGACATCCATGTTGTATCTTTTTTTTTGCGGATTCATTGTAACAATGCCTATCCTGTCCACATTTTTTGAAAACCCATTGAAGTAAATGAGTCCGACTCCGCATTTTATTAGCAAAAAAAACGGAATGGACACAGAAACAAAATACATTCGTATGTATGTAGCCTAAGGTACCTAAGTTGCCGTGCTCAAATCTGTGAGAAGGTGGTCAGTGATGCCTCCGTGAAGATGTCCGTGAAGGATCCGTGTTGGGTCCGTGTGCCCGTTTTTTGCTGTCCGTGTGCTATCCGTGTTTCACTGACACTGACAGCTAAAAAATAGTTTTCAAAGCATCTATTCCTAATGATCTGTGAAACACGGGTGCAACACAGATGGCATCCGTGTTGCATCCGTGGTTTTCATGACCTATAGACTATAATGGGTGTGATGGATCCGTGAACACAGACAAAATAAAGCATACTTCCGTCCTTAAAACACAGACCCACGGACCGTGGTAAAACACTGATGTGTGAATACACATTAAAATGAATTGGCACGTGTGCTGTCAGTAGAGAACACGTATAGCACACGGTTGTGGAACACTGATGTGTGAATGAGGCTTTACATTGAAGGTGCATGATAAATGCTTTATATCGGGAACAAAGCAGACGCCCCCTATCACCGCTCACTTCAGATCACCAGCAGAGATGAGAGTTGCATTGACATGCAGCAATCACCCCTGTTGTTTGGGGATGAGCGATCAATACAGCGATCACTTCTCCCTCTGGAAAATCATAGTTCCAGTGCATCAGATCTCTGTGTATAGTCCACGATCTGCTGCGCAGGGACGATGATTTTTGGTGCCGCCTGAATGACACGATCGCCTCTGAATGAGTGTTTGCTTGTTCATCAGGTGATTGTTGGCACCTTTTACACTGGCAGATTATCAGGAACGAGGGCTTATACAACCCTCTTCCCGTGACAGATCACTGGTCCTTGTAAAATGCCTCATGAACACGACCGTAGGTGTTTTGCGGTCCGCAATCCGCGGATCCGCAAAACACGGAAGCTGTTCCGCGTTAATTGCGGAACGGAATGCGGCCCATTGTAGAAATGCCTATTCTTGTCCGCAAAACGAACAAGAATAGGACATGCTATATTTTTTTGCGGGGCCACGGAACGGAGCAAAGGACGCGGACAGTACACGGAGTGCTGTCCGCATCTTTTTCGGGCCCATTGAAGTGAATGGGTCCGCTCCCGAGCCGCAAAATATGCGGTTCGGACGCGGACCCAAAATACATTCGTGTGCATGAGGCCTTAAGGCTCATGCACACGAACAAATTTTTCTTCCGTTTTCATTCCGTTTTTTTACAGGTCCGTATGCGGAATCATTCATTTCAATGGGGCTTAAAAAAAACGGAAAAGACTCTGTGTGCATTCTGTGTCCGTATGGCCGCATGTCTGTTCCGCAAAAAAAATAGAACATGTCCTATTCTTGTTTGTTTTGTGAACAAGGACAGGCATTGTTACGAGGGATCCCCCCAAAAAACGGATGCCACATGGAGATCATATGGATGTCATCCATTTCTTTTTTGCGGATCTGTGTTTTGCGGACCGTAAGCCCTAAGTAAACTGAGTTAAACAATTCTGCTCAATACATTATTTCTGCCACTAGATGGCACCAGCGACCCATTCTTTCATGTTTGACCTCTTGTAACTTTTCGCACAGCACATCCGTGCTCACATCTCATTCAGATCAGCTGCAATGTTCCAGGAAGTCTTCCTTGTCACTGCTTATAAATTTAGTCAAACCGAAAGGCTTAGTCGAAAAACACATCTGCTATTACTTACTGGATTTCTTTACAAAACACGGCTTTTTTCCCCTCTTATCCCTCCAATGATCACAAATCTTTAAGGAGAAGTCGGGTGTGTCTATATAGGAAAAAAGATAATGCAGGAAAAAGTTGGCGCGTGTCCAGGGTTCTGCCAGAGTAACAGGATCAGCAAATAGAGTTGTTTCTATAGTGACTTGTCCAACCAAAGCAAAATAGTTTTCATCACTCGGTGGCTGATAATTGTCGTCCGATATTGTGTGAACAGTCCTAAGTTTCCTAATAAATGGTTATTGCAGAAATTGCTCCCATTAAGGCCACACAGCGGAATTGCTTCAGAAATTTTCCCCAGCAATTCCGCCGGAATCTACAGTGGCAAATCCGCACCAAACTGTGACTGGCTGCAGTGGTCACGTGGGATAGATGTCATACCAGGACACCTGCACTGGGCCTGGGAAGGGAGTCACAGGAGGACAGTTCTGTTTTTTTTTTTTTAATGTGTTTTTTTTTATATAGTTCGATTATGCTGTGGATATATAGGTAATCCACAACAATTGAAGGTTTTTGTGGATTCTTACCTCCCTATTATACTCAATAGAAAAAATCTGCAACAAGTTCATGACGATTCCACATCCAGTTTCAAAATCTGAACCACGGATGAATTTACCGCAGCATGTAGATGAGAGGAGATTTAGATATAGACAACCTGTCACATTGAACATGGTGTCTGAGCTGCAGGCGGCAGGTTATAGAGCAGGAGGAGCTGAGCAGATTTATATATAGTTTTATGGGATTCAGTAAAATGTATAATTTATACAAATATATTCCGGCTCATTCTGGGCTTTGAAGTCACAGAGTCGGTCCTATCAGTGACTGACAGCTACCTGAAGGAACTACAATTGTATATAGTTACTGTAAGTATATATTGTTATGTACTGTTTTATGTGTTATCTGGCCGTATGTTCCAGTAGGATATGGATGGCGAGGGTTGACAGGAACAGGGCTAACCACTCTTGGTAGGAGTGGACTGGTCCTGCTTCCTGCCAGGAGGGGGAGTTCCAGTGTGACTTGGGTGTGGAGAGGACCAGCTATAACCAGTATTAAAGACACTGCTGTGAGGTGAGGGACTACTGCTAAGACACCCATCCCCTAGAATACCACTAGGCCATTTCAATACAAGTGCAAAATTCCAGCCATCCAACCTGCCTCCATAATCCTTAGGGTACTTTCACACTAGCGTTTTGGATTCCGTTTGTGAGATCCGTTTCAGGGCTCTCACAAACGGTCCAAAACAGATCAGTAAAGCCCAAATGCATTCTGAATGGATAAGGATCCGTTCAGAATGCATCAGTTCGGCTCCGTTCCGCCTCTATTCTGTTTTGGAGGCGGACACCAAAACGCAGCATGCAGCATTTTGGTGTCCGTCTGAAGAGGCGGAGCCCAACGGATCCGTTTTGAATTACAATGTAAGTCAATGGCGACGGATCCGTTTTCAATGACACAATATGGTGCATTTGAAAATGGATCCATTCCCCATTGACTTTCAATGTAATTCTAAACGGATCCGTTTTGGACTTTGTCATTTTTCTTTTAACTAATGCAAACGGATCCGTTCTGAACGGATACAAACCTTTGCATTATAGATGCGGATCCATGGGCGTAGCTATAGGGGGTGCAGAGGTAGCAGTCGCTACCGGGCCCAGGAGCCAGAGGGGGCCCAAAGACCCTTGTGTCGTATAAGAAGATACACAAAGCACTGAGGGAAGGGGGCCCAAGCTGAACTCCTGCACCAGGACCCATGAGCCGTTAGCTACGCTCCTGTGCGGATCCATCTGTGCAAATAAACAGACGGATCCGCACCAACGCAAGTGTGAAAGTACCCTTACTCGTGCCACGGAATGCACTTGGAATCAGCTGCTATGGAATGTATTTGAAGTTCTATGTTGCACTTAGTAAAAGAGACTTTTATCCGTTTAAAAGGGTTTTCCGAGATATTTTTACTGATGACCCATGCTCTGGATAGTATATGAAAACAGGTAGCAGCAGCATCTCCAGTAAATTCTATATTGGACAGACTTCACAAAAAGTGTGCCAAAAAAATAGACAGCAACGTTTCGGCTACAATATAGCCTTTGACAAAAGGCTATGTTGTAGCCGAAACGTTGCTGTCTATTTTTTTGGCACACTTTTTGTAAAGTCTGTCCAATAAAGAATTTACTGGAGATGCTGCTGCTACCTGTTTTCATATACTATCTGGGGGGCTGCAGAGGATCTGCGGCCTTGGCTTGGCTGTTGCATTCCGGTGTGGTCGTTTGGGTCCGTGAGTGCTGCTCTACACCTGCTATTTCTGATCATTGGTGGTTGGTGGAGGTCTGACACCCAGGACCCCTTTTGATCAGCTGTTTGAGAAGGCAGTTGCTCTTGCAGTAGCGGTGCGACCTTCTCACAGCTTCCCCCAGGCCATGTGAAATCAAGTTCATCGCTCACATGGCCTAGACGTAACTCAGCTCTATTGAAGTGAATGAGTCTGACCTGCGATGCCAAGCACAACCGCTATACAATATACAGCGCTGTGCTTGGTGAGCTGAGAGAAGGCCGCGGTGCTACTGTGAGAAACGCTGCCTTCTCAAAATAGATAATGAGCAGAGTCCGGGGTGTCAGACCCCCACCGATCAGACACTGATGACCTATACTCTGGAAATATATTGGAAAAACCTTTAAGTTCTGGCCTTCAATACTATATTTCCACTGTACCAATCCACAGGGAGTGATGGCTTGAGGGAGTACACGTAAAGGCCTCATGCACACGACCGTATGGCTTTCTCAGTATTTTGCGGTCCACAAAAAATGAATCCTCAAAAATACGGATGACTTCCGTGTGCATTCCGTTTTTTGCGGAACGGAACAGCTGGCCCCTGATAGAACAGTACTATCCTTGTCCGTTATGCAGACAATAATAGGACATGTTCTAGCTTTAAACGGAACGGATCCATTCCATATATGGAACGCAAAAAATGGAACGTAAACTGGGGGGGGGGGGGAGTTTGTGTGCATGAGCCCTAACACAACATCAGATCAGAGCCACTACCACTCCCATTCTCTTTGCTGCCCATTTCATAGCAACAGGTTCCCTTTTAAAATCCTGGCTACTTTGCTGGTGCTGTATTTTTCACAATACGGAATGTGTCAGGGTGCGTTTAGTAAAAAACTGATGGTTTTGCATGCAAGTTGAATCAGTTTTGTCTGCAACTGCATTCAGTGTTTAAATTTTTCCGTCCAGATTGCATCCATTTTGCATTTTTTTTCACGCTTGTGAAGAAAAACTGAAGAATAACGCATATCATCTACCAGCTACCATCAGTGAAAATCGCATAACATCCGGATTATCCGCCTTCTGTTTTTCAGGTAGCCCTATTCATTCCTATGGGGCAGGGATTTGCGTGAAGCACGATCTATATTTAAGTCAATTTCTGGTTATGTGGCTACTCAGTATAAAATCATAAAGTGGCTCCAATATGGATCTTCTCTGTAGTGTTTCACCTATCAGCCTGCTAGAGGTCAAAGGGTCTTCCACATCCGTTGTTTGGGTCCGCATCTGAGCCACATTTTTTGTGGCTCGGATGCCAACCCATTCACTTCAATTGGGCCGCAAAAGATGCGAACAGCACACCGTATGCTGTCCACATCCATTTCTCCGTTCCGTGGCCCCTCGAAAAAGTAGAACATGTCCTATTCTTGTCCATTTTGGCTGCCCGTTCCGTTCCTGACTCATTCATGTATTTCCCATAAAATAATAAGGCTAACTTCACACGACCGACTCTTCCCTCTATATACAGTCTGTTTTCACAATGGATAGCAACCAGACTGAATCCTGACACATTTGTTTCAGTGGGTATGTGCACATGATCAAAGATCGGTGTTTTCTGCAGGTCCTTGATATCCCTCGCGCTACTGAAGAATGCGCGTAATTTATGACTAGGTGCATCCTTTG
The DNA here is from genome assembly GCA_033119425.1 of Bufotes viridis. Lineage (NCBI taxonomy): Eukaryota > Metazoa > Chordata > Amphibia > Anura > Bufonidae > Bufotes > Bufotes viridis. Next base: position 334,031,969 of record CM065593.1, on the reverse strand, counting down.
CCAGTCCGTGCGCCTAGAATGAAATCTCCTTCAGCCTGTGGCACCATATCTCCACCCCTCTTGGGTGGCAAGGGCAGAGTAGAAACACAAAATTGTCCCGCAAAATAAAAGCCCCCATATGGCTATAGCTCTTGGAATGAGACAATCAAAAAAACTGCTTGGTCACTAAGGTCCAAAATGCATACAGGGGGAACGGGTTAAAGAGGTTATCCCTCAAAAAAGTATTACTATGCAATGAATAGAGAATAAATATAAAGAATAATAAAGAATTATTGCAATACTGTATATACTTACAATAAAAATGTTATTTGTTTTTTTATACGCAGAACCTCTTCCTCTCTAGTAGCGCCCCCTCTGGTCCACCTTCTCCTGTATTTAGAGGTGGACCAGAAAGTTTTCTTTCATTCATCCCTAGTTTTAAATTGATAGAAGTACCTGGATATGGCTATATGTATCTCTGGGGCTATATGTGAGGGACCATTTTCCATGCTGAGGAGGAAGGGGTTAACAGGAGCTAACTGTAATACATCCTAGGAGATGCAGGTGCTTGATGAGCTGCTGCCCACCCACAGAAAGACAAGCACGTCCTCCAGAAATATGCGTAAAAACTCTTTGATTTTAGGATAACTCTCTTTGAAGGGCATCTGTCAGCAGATTTGTAATATAGGCATCTGTGTTGGTCCCATGTTCATATGTGCCCGCATTTCTGAGAAACATGATGTTTTAATATATGCAAATGAGCCTCTAGGAGCAACGGGGGAGTTACCATTACACCTAGAGGCTCTGCTCTCTCTGAAACTGCCACGTTCTCGATTGATAGAGTCAGCCTTGATGAGATTTTTACTGCCTGGCCCTTTCAATCAAAGTGCAGAGGGAGCAGCAGTTGCAGAGAGAGCAGAGCCTCTAGGTGTAACGGTAACGCCCCTGTTGCTCCTATAGGCTCATTTGCATATATTAAAGTTTAATTTTTCTTAGCAATGCGGGCAAATATGAACATGGGACCAAGACAGAGGCCTTCAGCTGCCAAGCGTACATTTAACAGGTCAGCCAGTGTCATAGGGACAAATCTGCTGACAGATGTCCTTTAAACACATTACCCAAATCAGATTGTGAGCTGCGCTGAGGCCCAGGGACTGATGTACGATAATAATCTGGGTCCAGAAATGCAGAATAGTTTGGATGGGGACAGACTTCTATACATGTATTGCCCTGTCCTAGTACAACTAGTTGTAGTGTGCTAAACCACACTCTGTTTTACGGTGTCCCTTTTTCCCATGGTCAGATCAGCCCAACTGGCCACAGTTATTCCTATGTGGTGTTTGCATTGTGCCGGGCCTTTGTTCTTGGAGTCATGAGCAACAAGAGCGATCCAGCCCTGGAACAAGTTCTGAACACATAAAGCAATTTACGAACACAAATAGGTAAATCAGCGACCTTAGCAAATCTGGCACAACTTGTTTGTACAGGCAAAGTGACTGCAGACTAAAGTCCTCACTGAGCGCTGTGCCCGAGGCTGTTAAACTCCGGCAGCGAGGATGATAGTGAAATTGATATATCAAACATTGGCAGAGAACGAAGCTTGTATATCCAGCTCATTCTAGTGTAAACCCCAGGGAGAGTGAAGACTATTAGACTGAAGGCCAATGGCTTGTGCATTCTGCAGGTCTGATCATAGTTATCTGGGGCCATATGTTGTAATTAAGACCAAGAGCAGAACACAGTGTAAATGCATTAGGACGCATATCTAAAACTCACTGGAAGTTTCTTGCAGGTTTCAGTTGTCAAAGCAGCTTTACTGACAGCTTACAGTGGTCCTCAAGTTAAAATGAATTGATTGAAGAACATTGTCCAGATGCATACCTACAGAGATCGTAGCCGTTGCCGTTTTGACCAGGCCCCTAAACCAGGGGGGCCCTTCACCACACTAATACTTATCAGGTAGACTCGCTGTGCCTGATCATAGAGAGAACTGTGCAGCCATACAATTACATCTGCACATCCCCTTCCAACACTCACCTCTATGATCCATGCAGGAAGTTACAGGCAAGACAATGCTGGAGCCTGGAGAGGTGGTAACTCCAGGACTCCAGGTATGCAGCAGTACCCCTTTCACACCCTGTGAACCCTTACACTGACCCAGACCACCAAGAATCCTTACATTAACCAATTCATAGTGCTAGACCATCAGGTATACTGACATTAACACCTTCAATGCTCAAGAGTACCTGGTATACCAAAGTAAAACCCTTCACTGCCCTAGATAACCAGGCATGCTGACACTAGCAACTTTACTGCCATAGGTCCACATTCACAAAAAGATGAAAAAAGTGGGGAAGATGATTATACAGATAGTAGAAGAATAAGATCCACAACAACATAGTATACTTCCATAATATGCAACAAATCCATAATATAGAAAAAATTGATTGAGATTGCTACTATATATATATATAATATGTCCATTCAGGAAAAGGTATCTGGATTATTCTAATTTTATTTTCATTTTAATGTTTATATTGATGAACATACCTCTGAAATATGAATCAGCATATAACCAATATATTAAATCACAAAGAAATGAAAAATCGCATTAAAAACGCATATGTGATATAGTTGGCTATATGCAGTGGATGCTTGCATATATTGTTATGCATAATGCAAAATTTTAACTGGAATAAGCAGTATCGCTTTATATGTATGAATACATGATGACAGTTTATGAGAATATGGGAACTAATGCGATCCATTCCGTATAATGTCACTTACCATTATTACAAACACCTCCTCTTCAATTAAGGACTCATCTTTAAAAGCACTCCGATACATACAGAGTACTGTATACCACTGATGAAGGAGCACGAAGCTCTGAAACGCGTCTGGAGAGAAGAGACAGTACTCATATGAATGAGAATACCCAGTACACTGGATTGAACATCTACAGTATGTATGACTTTACAATGAACAGGAGCGATCCTTATTCCTGAATGACTGGCAATTGAAAGCTTAAGGTATCGGCAGGTCGTTAGCACGTGGGACGCCACGTCGTGAAACGCCGAGGATACTAAAGTGACTGAAAGGCATTTGAGTAGCAGCGATATATCTGCCTTATACCCGCAGAATTTCTCTGGCCACACAAAGGAGGTGGTAATGTAACCAACTCTTTGTATTTTAATACGCATCTATGTAAAGTGATTAATTAACAATAGTTTACCATAAATAGCGAAATATCAACTGATTGTATCAACAAAGAATCCTTTATGTATCCAAATGGATTCCGGATTGATATATTGAGATAAATACAACCTGGAACTGACATTTGACAGCCATACACATTAGTTGATGCACTATATTGGGATGACATAGACATTTATGTCCTTATAGCAATACAATTAAGGATCCAATATATGTGAAGAACTAAAAGATGATCTATTGTTCCTTTAATGAGTGGATTCTTACTTAAGAACATCAGTATGCCATTTCAATGTTCAATAGTCAGTAAAGAACATCATTGTACCTACCGGTATATTGAAGATACTGCGATACTTATATTTTATACATCCAGAGGGCATTGTGACATATATATTTTTTTTTATTTTTTTGGGGGGTTTATTTTTATTTTTATTATTTTTAATGTTTGAAATTGTGATTTTTTAATGTGTTTTATTGGCAACTGCCCCAAACTACGGTAATTAGTTTGCCGCATTATATAAATCATATTGAAAATGTATATTTAATATGTATTCGGTAAGAGAAATGTAATGTAATGTGGAGCATGCAGACACAATCAATTTATTAAGGCTATAGATTTTTATTTATTCAATCAATTATTGATTTTTATTATATACGATTCTTTGTAATAAAATAATTTTTTTAACTACATATATGAGATATGTTTCCACACTAACACCAGATAGTTGAGTGCCTTCCACATTTTCCTTAAATAGTGATGTAGTTCCTTCATTTCTAAGGACTGAAAGGAGTCCTGATAGTCTTCCACGGATCAGAAAGTGATGGCATATCCTACCAGGTTTATATTTCTTCCGATGGAGGAAAACCCCTTTAAGGGTGTTTACATCAGGACCAATAAATCTAACACAAGAAGACCAAAAGGCTGATGATTCTAAAAGTACCCTTGTCAGTTATATTGTACTTTCTATATATGCAGCAAGACAGATGCTGTTGAAGGGATATGGCACCTGTTACTCTTTCGTGTGGGCTTCATCTCAGCATTATTTGCCATTGCTTATATAACACTAACATATTCCATAGCAAGGCTTATAATCACTCATTTCATTCCTTGTCCTCAGTGGAGCTCAGAGTCTAATTTCCCTATTTCAAGCCCACACTAAGGCCAGTTTCATAGGACCCCAATGCTGAAAGGCAGCCATGATTACCACCGAGCTACCTACTGCCCTTCAGGATCTAAACGGGATGTAAATAGCCCAAGAGGGGCAGGAGTATCTTGCTGATAAATAAGATTCATGTACAATTGCTAATATACAAGTTTGCATTGTTCTCTGGTAAATTAATTAGAAGACAACCCCATTTGGAGCTGACTTTGGAGCCAGTCACTTTTCTCTAGGGATTATATTTATGAGCTGAATCACAAATAAAATTTTAAATCTTATTAATAAAATGTACTCACTTGCACTTGGACAACATTCTTGGTTGCCTTCCGTTAAATAAAAAGAAAAACCCACAATGGCCACTGAAATAACTTGAAACTGACAAAAGTAATAATAATAAATAAAAAATTACTAAAGATTCGCTAATGAAAATCAGACATTGCTTTTAAATTGTGGTTCAACAGAATAATTTATAAAACAGAGTAAGGCCTTATTCACACGTCCGCAATGTCGATTTGCGGAACGGGTGCGGACCCATTCATTTTGAATGGGGACGTGATGGATGCGGAGAGCACACACTGTGCTCTCCGCATCCGCATTTGCGGAGCGTGCCGCCGATCTTCCGGACGGCGGCTCTGCAAAAAAGCAGACAATGTCCTATTCTTACCCGCAATTGCGGACAAGTATAGGCATCTCTATAGTGCTGGTGGCAAGGTGTTTTGCGGATCCGCAAAGTTGCGGATCCGCAAAACACTACCGACGTGTGAATTAGGCCTAATACAACTGGCCTGGACAAAAATGAGGATACCATTAATTTAATATTTTGTTGCACAATCTTTTGAGACAATCACTGCAATCAAGTGATTTCTGTAACTCTCAATGAGACTTCTGCACCACAGGTCCACTTCTTGTTGTGACCAAACTGCTCCAGATCTATCAGGTTTGAAGGGTGCCTTCTTCAGACTGTATGTTTCAGCTCCTTTCATAGGAAGTTCAATAGGATTTAGATCATGGCTCATAAATGGCTACTTCAGAATCGTCCAATGCTTTGCTCTTAGCCATTATTGGATGTATTTAGCTGTGTGTTTTGGGTCATTATCCTGTTGGAGGACCCATGACCTGCGACTGAGACCAAGCTTTCTAACACTAGGCAGCACTTTTACCCATAATGACTGGATAGTCATGAGATTCAAGACACCCTGTGCCAGATACAGGAAAGCAGCTCCAAAACATATCTGAACCTCCTCCATGTTTTACAGTAGGTACAATGTTCTTTTTTTGTATGTTTCATTTTTGCATCTGTGATCATGGAGCTGATATGACTTGCCAAAAAGCTCCAGTTTTGTCTAGCTTTGTAGCTTGCCAATAGGCATTTTAGCAAACTCTAGTCTTGTTTTTTTTATGATTTGCTTTCAACATTGGTTTCCTTCATGGTCGTCATCCATTAAGTCCACTTTGGCTACGACAGCGACAAATGGTGCGATCTGACACTGATGTACCTTGACCTTGGAGTTCACCTCTAATATCTTTGGAAGTTGTTCTGGGCTCTTCATATTCATATTATCCATCTCTTCAATTTGTCATCCATTTTCCTCTTGCAGCCATGTCCAGGGAGTTTGGCTACCGTCCCGTAGACCATAAACTTCTGAATAATATGTGCAACTGTAGTAATAGGAACATCAAGTGGTTTGGAAATAGTCTTATGGGCATTACCTTTAACATGTTTGTCTATAATTTTCTTTCTAATCTCCTGAGATAAATTTATCCTTCGCTTTTTTGGTTCATGTTTAGTGTGGTAAACACCATTATACCAAACAGCACAGTGACTACTTTTTACCCTTTAGGGTACTTTCACACTAGCGTTGGTGCGGATCCGTCTGTTTATTTGTACAGACGGATCCGCACCTCTAATGCAAACGTTTGTATCCGTTCAGAACGGATCCGTTTGCATTAGCTTTAAAGAAAAATGACAAAGTCCAAAACGGATCCGTTTTGACTTACATTGAAAGTCAATGGGGAACGGATCCGTTTTCAAATGCACCATATTGTGTCACTGACAACGGATCCGTCCCCATTGACTTACATTGTAAAAAATAACGGATCCGTTAGGCTCCGTCTCTTCAGACGGACACCAAAAAGCTGCATGCTGCGTTTTGGTGTCCGCCTCCAAAACGGAATAGAGGCGGAACGGAGCCGAACTGATGCATTCTGAACGGATCCTTATCCATTCAGAATGCATTGGGGCTTAACTGATCCGTTTTGGACCGTTTGTGAGAGCCCTGAAACGGATCTCACAAACGGAATCCAAAACGCTAGTGTGAAAGTACCCTTAAATAGGCAGACTGACTGTTTACAAGTTTGAAGACACCTGTGATGCTAATTACAAGACACAACTAATAATATGTGCTAAGTGTGCGTCTTTTGTATAGATATAGTCCCTCAGATTTATTTCCTCTCATAGGCCTATAGGGACACTATGAGTACTGGAAGCTCTGCAGAAGTGAAATAAAATAATGAGGGTTCCACTGTTGGAATTTTGTCTACTGGTGGTACTATAAGGGACATTATGACTACTGGGAGCACTACAGAAGGCAATTATAATTATTGGGCTTTGCCGGACCGCAGGGGCGACACGTGAGGTGCGCGGTGGGCCGATGAGAGTAGCAGTTCATCGGTTACTCACAGTTAGCAGAAGCCTCCCTGGGTCGGCAGCGCAGTAAAGGGGAAGACAGCACAAAATCTTCTGGGGCACTCTCTGTTGCAGGGGAACACCAGCCAAGATGAAGGTTGAGGTGCCCTTGATAGCGGCGGTGTTTAGGGTGCTTGTTTGTCGTGACGCCAGCACCGTTTATGGTGGTACAACCATTTATAGTGGTAGTAAGGATGAAGAATAGAGTAGGCAATGGTAGAATGAAACTTACAACTTTTACTGAGTCTTGGTTCTATTGCAGCATGTACATCCAGATATTACACAGTCTTTAGGCATTTAGAGGATTTTCTGTAGATCCACTGCTAATAGGCTGTAATTAGGTCCTGACTCAGGCTGTGGTTCAGTAGTTTTGTGGTTCAGTAGTCTTTTCGGGTATGCTTAGTCCTGTATTCTATATTTTCCCAAGCTCTTCAACAGGTAGCTAATCTGGCTTCTATAAATATCGGTGGGGCTGCTTCTAGCTAGCTTGTCTTCCATCATATGCAAAGGTGCCCAGTAAGCCTTGAGTAACGGCCGTTCTCATCTATGTCTCTACTTGCTTGGATTTCTTCCAGGGATAAGAATCTGTCCTCTGGTTGCTGGATAGGACTAAGAGGACCACAGGAGGAAAACGCTCTCCTGCGCCTCATACCTTGGTACTACATCTTCCTTACTCCTTCTCCACTCACTACTCTGTCTTTATCCACCCACACTAGGCCTGACTAAGGTATACATATATAAAATAAGTGCTATCCCCATCTAGTGGTGGGATGTATTAAGCACACCTAACCAGCCTATGAACAGGGACACCACAGGCAATGCAAAGACAGAATAACATACAATACAGCATCACAGTTTGTAATGATTTTGCAGTTCCCATGTGTCCTGAGTGGGATGCTGCACAAGTACAGTATTTGGGGCATTGGGGAGCACAGCAGGTACAGTATTAAGGGTAGCAGCAGGATGACAATGTTAAAGCACCAGGAGGGGAGGATGATTGAAAAGAGAGGAATCTAAGATCTTTGTGTTGCAAACTGCAGAGGCAAGACGTGGCTGAAAGATGTTCTCTGAATGGAGAAGATGAGGAAAGAGAACGTCTCCATCAGAGAAGACACCACTGGATGTAATAGGAATTTAGTGTTTCACAATAGGCTGAGCGAAATAAGTCAGTATTCCAAGGAGTAGAAACTTCAGCACAGGGGGTAAAACCAGAATTCTTTATTTTAATAAACTATCCGCAACATGGTAGCATATTTTTTCATGTGTTCCAGATGAATCCAGTTTATCCTTAGTTATGGTGCTTTGTTGAAATAACTCAGTGTCAGACAAGTTTGGTGGCAGCTGATGTCCCTTAAGAACAGAAGGACGGGGCATGTTGAAGTAAGAAATACCTGACCCTTCTTTCTCTTGACATCTGTCATCAGGGGAAGTCAGGACGATCCCGTGGCTGACATTCATGTAACGTATGTGGACACCTAATAGGTCTGACCTATTGGCTTACTTTGCTGGTGGGTCAGAAGATAATTAAAAGACAATTAAATTCCCTGGTCTCATAGAGATTGGACATCAATGTTCTGTGTGTGTGTCATAGGCTCAGGTGATGTCAGCAGGGGGACCTGATTTTTAAAAGCAGATTTGCGTTGATTTCTTTGAGGGCATGGTCCTGGAAGGGTTCATCCAAGAAATCCCGTGGTAGGAGATGTAATCATTATGTCTGCAGCAACAAGACGAACAGCAGATCCCCCTTGGAAGGAGAATGAATGTATTATGTGATTCTCAAATCATATATTACATATAGCTCACAGTCACATGACTCGTAAAAGCTTGAATTTACATTTTTTACATCTCAAAGTCTCTTTGAATTGACACTACCAGCACCTATGTAGTGACATTCCTAATCAGCCTCGCAGGAGCTCACAATTCCTCAAAGATTAATTAGTGTCTTTTTATCGGCGGAAGTGACAGCAGTACAGACCCAGCTGTACAGTGGACCAGTCACTTCTTCTCATACCTGCGGTGTTGATATGCTTTGTTCCGCTGTGCGAGATACGAGATTCTGCTGATGCTGATGAGATGACATGATCTTTATACACAACTCAGAGTCTTGTAGAGAAGCTCATCTTGTTTAATGCGATCTAAAGAGTATGGCATTTTACTTACAACTAGACATTTCTGCCTTACACCTATTGCTATGCAAAGCACTAGGCACTGGTGACAGCTGAAGACAAGATAAAAGGAGATGTGATAAGGAGTCCTGAATCGCAGCCTAATAAACAAATTATATTAGGTCTGGGGGTTTTGGCAAAGTCCCCCTCCAGGGCAAACCTGAAAAACGGAAGCATACCTTCTCCTCAGCCTCCGGTGCCTTGCTCAGGTCCCCCACTGTCAACATCTGCTTTGACACCACTGCAGCGATTCGCTGTCTGCAGCAGTGACCAGCTCCCCTAGCATCATGTCAACTGGTCACAAGATGCAAGGGGGGAAGGTCACTGCTGCAGCCATTGAATGGCTGTAGCAGTGTCAAAACGAATGTTGACAGTCAGATGCAGCTCTTCCATTAGGCCACTTAGGCCGCCGCCTAAGGCCTTGCGCTGGTGGGGGCATTGCTCCGTCCCCGCCACTCACAGGATTGTACATTTGTAAACTGTAATCTGTATCCTGCAGTAACTTTAACTTTAAATCAGCGCTCATCTACCTTACACTTAGCTTCGGTAACAGGCAGTGCGGGCGGCGCTCACTGACTGACGTCACGCGCCTGCTCCTCCCACTGTTATGGGGTGGGATCTGTGGATGACACTGTTATGGGATGGGGGGGATCTGTGGATGACACTGTTATGGGATGGGGGGTATCTGTGGATGACACTGTTATGGGGTGGATCTGTGGATGACACGGTTATAGGGAGGGGGATCTGTGGATGACACTGTTATAGGGAGGGGGATCTGTGGATGACACTGTTATAGGGAGGGGGATCTGTGGATGACACTGTCATGGGGTGGATGTGTGGATGACACATATAGCATAAGATGCTATATACAGTTGTATTCAAAATTATTCAACCTCCACTGAAATTGAGTGTTTTGGCCAGTTTGACATTGATTTTGATCATTTCAGTCATCCTGTTTACAATTAAATCAAAGAGGCACTTGTAAGTCAGACAAATATAACATAACATTTATAATGAAATAACCACAAATGTCTTTTCTGTGCTCACATCATTATCAGTTTTATTCAACCCCCAAGTGACATTCAATCTTAGTACTTAGTACAACATCCTTTTCCAGTTATAACAGCTTTTAAACATGAAGCATAGCTTGACACAAGTGTCTTGCAGCGGTCTACGGGTATCTTCGCCCATTCTTCATGGGCAAAAGCCTCCAGTTCAGTCACATTCTTAGGTTTGCACGCTGCAACTGCTTACTTTAAAGAGAACCTGTCACCAGGAAATTCACTGATAAACCAGGCATGCTGCCTTGTGGGGCTCACCCTGCTGAATATAATTATACCTTTCACTTGGTGATCTGTTGCTTTATTGTCGAGAAATAGTACTTTTAATCCATATGCTAATGAGCTGATATGAGTCCAGTAGTTAATGAGTCCAGCATTTTTTCTATTCAGAGCTGTAGCCACTCCCCTATTCACGTCTTCAGTTGTAAAAGGGGCGTGGTTTAAAAAAAATGACCTGCATTATAGCCAATACAAGGCTTGCTGCTTTTCACTTTAAAGCCTAACTGCCATACCCACGGTGACATGTCCCTTATCAGCCATCATGTGTTTATCACCCCATGAACAAACTAGCCCTTATTATAATTACTAACTTCAATAGTATATTCCTCCCCTTTTTAATATAATACCTTAGCATTCCCTGTTATTCATTTTCCTCTAATTATTAACATGAATGAATGAATGATGTAATAAACCACGCCCCTTTTGCAACTGAAGAAGTTATAGGGGAGGGGCTACAGCTCTGAATAGAAAAAACACTGGACTCAAATCAGCTCATTAGCATATGGATTAAAAGTACTTTTTCTCCACAATAAAGCACCAGATCACCAAGTAAAAGGTATCATTATATTCAGCAGAGTGAGCCCTACAAGGCAGCATGCCTGGTTCATCAGTGAATTTCCTGGTGACAGGTTCCCTTTAAGTCCCACCAGAGGTTCTCAATCGGATTTAAGTCTGGTGACTGCGATGGCCACTTCAAAATGTTCCAGCCTTTAATCTGCAACCATGCTCTAGTGGACTTGGAGGTATGCTTGGGATCATTGTCCTGTTGAAAGGTCCAACGTCTCCCAAGCCTCAGGTTTGTGACGGACTGCATCACATTTTCATCCAATATCTCCTGGTACTGAAGAGAATTCATGGTACCTTGCACACGCTGAAGCTTCCCTGTACTTGTAGAAGCAATACAGCCCCAAAGCATGATTGACCCCCCGCCATGCTTCTCAGTAGGCAAGGTGTTCTTTTCTTCATGGGCCTTGTTCTTCCTCCTCCAAACATAGCGTTGATCCATAGGCCCAAACAGTTCTAATTTTGTTTCATCAGTCCACAGAACACTATCCCAAAACTTTTGTGGTTTGTCCACATGACTTTTGGCATACTGCAGTCGACTCTTCTTATTCTTTGGAGACAGCAAGGGGTGCGCCTGGGAGTTCTGGCATGGAGGCCTTCATTACGCAGTGTGCGCCTTATTGTCTGAGCTGAAACTTCAGTACCCGCATCTGACAAATCTTTTTTCAGTTCCTCAGCAGTCACACGGGGACTTTTCTCCACTTTGCGCTTCAGGTAGCGCACAGCAGTCGAAGTCAGCATCTTCTTTCTGCCACGACCAGGTAGCGTTTCAACAGTGCCCTTTGCCTTGAATTTGCGAATGATGCTTCCTATGGTGTCTCTTGGTATGTTTAGCATCTTTGCAATCTTCTTATAGCCATTGCCCTTCCTGTGAAGAGAAATCACCTCTTCTCTTGTCTTCCTGAACCATTCTCTTGACTTCACCATGTTTGTAAACACACCAGTAAATGTCTAGAAGGAGCTGAGGATCACAGTCATTTTACATCTGCCTAATTGGGGCTTATTATGCTTGATTGCTGCTCCTTGACATCCACAGAGGTTTTCAATACCTGATCGAAAACACTTGAATGAACCTCTGTTCTTAAGAGTGGTCGTCTTTAAGGGGTTGAATAATTGTGTCAATGAAGAAATCACAAAAAAAACATTTAATACTGTATTACAAAAACAATTGATGTCATTTTAGTTGCATTTGGTTCTTTAAAAAGTCCTTGTAAGATTTCATTCTGAACACTATTACAAATGTACACTAAATTCCCTAAAACCGTTTACAGCATTGGGGGTTGAATAATTTTGAACACAACTGTACGGTATGTGTCATCCACAGATCCCCCATAGCAGTGTCATCCACAGATCCCCCTCCCTATAACAGTGTCATCCACAGATCCCCCTCCATAACAGTGTCATCCACAGATCCCCCTCCATAACAGTGTCATCCACAGATCCCCATAACTGTGTCATTCACAGATACCCCTCCATAACAGTGTCATCCACAGATCCCCCTCCATAACAGTGTCATTCACAGACCCCCCATAACAGTGTCATATACAGGTCCCCCCATAACAGTGTCATCCACAGACCATCTTTAGTTCAAAACCCACTAAAAGCACACCTTTTGGTTCAAAATATTTTTTTCTCTTAATTTCCTCCTCAAAAACCTAGGTGCGACTTATTGGCAGGTGAGTCTTATAGAGCGAAAAATACGGTAAGTCCCTGATCCCTGACTTTCAGTCCCACCCTCCTCTGATCCTCCGCTCACCAATCAGGCGCTGCTGCTGCTCCCCCCCCCCCCTTGCCACCTGAAGCGCAGTGGCTGCTAGGGCTCGGAGCGTGCCGCCGCACAGGCACGTCTTCTGAACGTTGCTAGCTCCACCCCCAGAGCGCTGCACAGCCACACAGGGGAGAAGAAGAAGGAGCCAGGGCCCTCACCTCAGTCCGTGTCTGTCTGCCGCCCACAGACAGGCAGGGGTGCCCGACCAGTGAATATAAGCACAAGGTACAAGATCACCCTGTACTATGTGCTGCAAGCATGCAGCTGCTTAACCCTGACTGCAGACATCCCAACCTGCGAAAACTCATTTCAGGGAGGTGCACTTCTCATTTCAGGAAGTTTTTTTTTTTTTTTTTTTTTTCTTATGTTAGTATTATATTCTAAAAAGTCTTGGCTTTCAGAAAAAATATAATGTTTTGGGGTTTGAACTAATTTTCAGGCCTAAAATGGATTATAACATGGGTGCAAAAAAGGAAAAAGAGTCCTTGGTAATTAAGGGGTTAACTGTAAAGTGTCACACATATTAAACTCACCTCAACATGTCTCTTACAGTCATTTAACCCACCATGGGAAATTGAAAAATCACTGCTGCAAACAGTGCAGCGAGCTATTAGACATGGGTACACTTTAGTGTAGTCAGGGGTGAAGTGCGTTTTGTACTTCTTTTTTTTACTTGCACCTTCTGCCATGGTGCTCAGTGATCGTCACACTCTTCTTTTGGCAAACTTTGTCTCTGTGTCTGATATCAATATCATTAATCATATGATATATATATTAATGTATATTATAAAGGGATTCTCTCCTGTCACCATCTATTAGAGATCCCGCGCGTGCGTGCACACGATTTGAGATCCCGCGCATGCGCACAAGCTCAGCATGATGCGCCGTTGCGGACTGCTGGCATCGGCTTCTTCTTGCACTGTGCGCACGCGCGGGATCTCACAGCGGAGTCTCTGGCACTGTTTCTAGGGGTACTCTTTAGCCGACACTATTTTATGAAAGCACTCTCTGGCACTGTTTCTATGGGCACTCTTTAGCTGACACTATTTTATGGAAGCACTCTCTGGCAGTGTTTCTATGGGCACTCTTTAGCTGACACTATTTTATGAAAGCACTCTCTGGCACTGTTTCTAGGGGTACTCTTTAGTTGACACTATTTTATGGAACCACTCTCTGGCACTTTTTTTAGGGGCACACTTATGCTCACACTGTTTTATGGAAGGTATCACTGACTGGAACTGTTTATAGCGGTGCACTCTCGCTGGCATGGTCTATGGGGCACTGTTTGGATGCACTTTTTACGAAGACACTTTGTCTTACGAGGAAATAGGCTGGCTATTACTGATAAAATGGGCACTCTTTAGTGGAAACTATTTTATGGAAGCACTCTCTGGCACTGTTTCTAGGCGTACTCTTTAGCTGACACTATTTTATGGAAGCACTCTCTGGCACTGTTTCTAGGGGTACTCTTTAGCTGACACTATTTTATGGAAGCACTCTCTGGCACTGTTTCTAGGGGTACTCTTTAGCTGACACTATTTTATGGAAGCACTCTCTGGCACTGTTTCTAGGGGTACTCTTTAGCTGACACTATTTTATGAAAGCACTCTCTGGCACTGTTTCTAGGGGTACTCTTTAGCTGACACTATTTTATGAAAGCACTCTCTGGCACTGTTTCTAGGGGTACTCTTTAGCTGACACTATTTTATGAAAGCACTCTTTGGCACTGTTTCTAGGGGTACTCTTTAGCTGACACTATTTTATGGAAGCACTCTCTGGCACTGTTTCTAGGCGTACTCTTTAGCTGACACTATTTTATGGAAGCACTCTCTGGCACTGTTTCTAGGGGTACTCTTTAGCTGACACTATTTTATGAAAGCACTCTCTGGCACTGTTTCTAGGGGTACTCTTTAGCTGACACTATTTTATGGAAGCACTCTCTGGCAGTGTTTCTAGGGGAACTCTTTAGCTGACACTATTTTATGGAAGCACTCTCTGGCACTGTTTCTATGGGCACTTTTTAGCTGATGCTATTTTATGGAAGCACTCTCTGGCACTGTTTCTAGGGGTACTCTTTAGCTGACACTATTTTATGAAAGCACTCTCTGGCACTGTTTCTAGGGGTACTCTTTAGCTGACACTATTTTATGAAAGCACTCTCTGGCACTGTTTCTATGGGCACTCTTTAGCGGACACTATTTTATGGAAGCACTCTCTGGCAGTGTTTCTATGGGCACTTTTTAGCTGACACTGTTTTATGAAAGCACTCTCTGCCACTGTTTCTATGGGCACTCTTTAGTATAAACTATTTTATGGAAGCACTCTCTGGCACTGTTTCTAGGGGCACTCTTTAGCTGACACTATTTTATGGAAGCACTCTCTGGCACTGTTTCTAGGGGTACTCTTTAGCTGACACTATTTTATGAAAGCACTCTCTGGCACTGTTTCTAGGGGTACTCTTTAGCTGACACTATTTTATGAAAGCACTCTCTGGCACTGTTTCTAGGGGTACTCTTTAGCTGACACTATTTTATGGAAGCACTCTCTGGCACTTTTTTTAGGGGCACACTTATGCTCACACTGTTTTATGGAAGGTATCTCTGACTGGAACTGTTTATAGCGGTGCACTCTCGCTGGCATGGTCTATGGGGCACTCTTTGGATGCACTTTTTACGAAGACACTTTGTCTTACGAGGAAATAGGCTGGCTATTACTGATAATAGGGAATAGATGAGCTGTTGTAATAGGGAACCACCATTATTATTTGCGGTCTGATTTATGTACTCATTCACATTCCACATCTTCGTAAGAGAGTTGTCACCTACAGAGTGCAGGAAGACTCCATCTGTACAATCTTCACTATCTTCATCAACAGAAGTGAACAGACACTGCCTCTCTCAAGTGCTCTCATGAAACTTGTCATCTTTTCTAAGCCAGACAATTTTAGTGAAATCTAGGAAGAAAACTTTACATTTCTATATTCCAGTGGAATAATAGCTGCATTTTCTGTACTTAGTCTGTTGCTAGTTCTAAATACCTCATTTCTAGAAACTGACTTATGAATGAAAAGGAAATATTGCGGTGGAGTCAGGATGAGATGACATCCGCCATTTACTGTACCCAGTCATTAAACTTCAAGTATAAAGATTGTATTCCTAGTTTTAATTTCCTTTCATTGTTTGCAAGAACAGATTTTACAGTTATTGAAATGGTACAAGTAAAATGAATGACCTTGTGTCCGCGTTAGGCCGTGAGAGGCAGATTTGTAGGGCATAGGTCAAAGATTTTGGTGACCCCAACTTGAATTCCAGCTGTTTACACATAAGTGAAAACTAAAGGGAAAGTTACATAATTAGGTTTTTTTAAGAGCCTAACGGCACTGTAGTCATGCAGAAATTGCAAAACCTAGTAACCAAATTGTTACGAACAGTGGATATGGAACCACTGTGCCAACCAAGCGGTTTCACTTTTGGCTATTCCTGAAGACGTTATCCTGGCAGTCCCCTGGTTTTCACCCTTTAACCCCTATACAGGGATCTGGTCTTCAGTACAGGGATGCCACTTCTTAGAATAGTCCCGTTGTGGTTGGTTGCTGACCCACAGGGGTCAGAAACACTGATGTGAAGCACTGAAGGTTTAGGTGGTATTTGTAGTCAGAAAACAGGCAAAGATCAGGGCAGGAAGAGTTCGTGCACATCCATGAAGCTAATCAGAGGTCAGGGTAGGCAGAAAAGGATCAGTATGGTAAACAGGCAGTGGTTGGATCAAAATCATTAAACAGGCAGAGTTCGGGAAACAGGCAATCAGACCGCAACAGCACATCTACGTTTCATACTAACAAGCTTGAACAACCTAAATCTCAGGCACCCTCCCACTGGGGAAGGTGCCTTAAATTCCCTGAGACAGCCAGCCATAGGCTGGTTAAGAATAAGGGCATGCATGCACTGGTCCTTTCAGAGTCGGGAAGCACGCGCACGCCCTATGGGTGGGGAGAACAGACTGGGCAGTGAAGCGCAGGCTGCAGCCTGCAGGAGAAGAACGAGACTCCGACATTTGTGCCCACTGTGGGTGAGGACAAAGAGGTGCAGCAGGTCCAGACAGGACAGGAGAGAGGGACAGCAGAGGGCATAGGCCACTGTACTAACATAAAGGGTGCAAAGAATATCCCAACACAATGATGGCTTTTTAATAATATTATTATATGAGTCAATGAGAAAAGCTGTTGTCCCTAATAAAGCCTCTTTATAAGCAAATAATCTTACGGAATTTCTTTCAAGTTTTACTTTAAAGTTTTATTTCAGATTTTCTGTGGTAAACGTTAGAAGTTGCAGGTGCTACATCTTCAGGGCATCCAAGGCCATTGGAACTTTTTCTAGGTCTCATGTCACATCCTGTAGAGATGTTCACAGATGTGCATGTTAAACGAAATTTGTCAGGATAAAATGACCTATTGTTTACATCAAGTTTGTATGTCATATTTGTATTTCATGTTTGTATTTCATTTTTGAAATCATTTTTGGTGGTTATTTTCAATTTTCCATGTCATTATCTCTATTTTAAAATAAAATATTAAATGCTGCATTTTTAACACTGGCCACTAAGCCTAACAACACCCTGCTACTTCTTAGCAGTCCTCTCATTATCATCATTAGTGACGAGCGAATTTCATATTTTGAAATTCGTTCACGCTTCGTTTGGTGGTAGAAGCAGAATTGCATTATGGATTCCGTTACCACGGACCATAACGCAATTCTATGACGGAATGCATAATGGAGGAATTCCGTTATGCAATCCGTCATAATAGAAGTCTATGGGCTGCAAAACGGATCCGTCCCGTTTCTGTTATGCAGGGGAGTCCTCTCAAACGAAGGGTGAACGAATTTCATAACATGAAATTCACTCATCTCTAATCATCACAGGTTAGGATTACATTACAGACATTGCTTATGTAGAGATAACACAGGATCCACCATTAACAGTAGGTGATCCCACAGCTTACCTTCTCCCTTCCCTGCACAATGACCTCTGCACAGGTCACAGCACATGACTAGAAAGCTCTCCCATAGAAGTTAATGAACATCTCCAGTCCATTGTGTCTACTGCCCATGGTAGCTGATGCACAGCATATCTTTGTGGTAACAGTAGTTCAGACAAATTACAGAAAAAAACTATATATAAACCATCCTGCACGATATGGTATTAAATGCGCGGATGTATATGGCTACATTTACAAAATCACATAAAGTAATGCCATATCGTGCAGGATGGTTTATATATAGTTTTTTCTGTAATTTGTTTGATTTGTCTTGAAGGAGTGGCACCTTCATGTGTGAATACGCTCCTATACTGGGAGTGATATTCAAGTGCACTTTTGCCCCACCTATCTATTAGGTGACCTTGATTAAGGTGGTACATATAGGTGTGTGTGTCTCTCCTCCCACCAGGTAACAAGGGGCAGCACACCATATGTACGGGGACTGTGCTCCTGAAAAATCCGCTACAGCATGAATAGGTTAGCATAGGAACCCGCCTGAACTGAGACCACCTTGTCGCCTGGTAGGTGGGCTTAGATGTATTTTGATCAAAATGTATTAACCAAGTGTCTCAGATTTTATCAAGAGTGAGGGCTTAGTCCATATGTTATGCTTGCATCTATTATTATAGTGCATTATTTTCTGTAATTTTTTAACAGTAGTTCAGGCAAGATAGCCGTCTCCCATAATCATGTATAGAAAATAAAATAAAAAAATCTACAATCAGAAAATAAAAATAGATTAGAAAAAATAATATGTATTACTATCCAGTTTTATATGGTGAAAAAATATAGGTGCCACATTCCCCTAAGATGTTTTTATTGATGTGGTTTGCAGTTTGGAATCCCCAGAAAGTACTGATGACAATAGTGAACTGCTGTGGCACACAAATTTAGAAGGGTTGTTATCGGGAAACTGAGGTGTGCAGGATTTCTACCTTTACTGTGTCCTGTTTGCCTTGGTTTGTGCCTTGTTATGTTTTTACAGAAATCTTTCATTATAAGGAAAGATTTAGAAATTCTTCCTCACATCCTGGGTGGCCTAGATACACATCAGCGGTAGAACTACTGTCACAGCAGCTGTAGCTGCTGTTGCGGGGCCCACAGTGGCAGGGGACCCAAGCCCTTAGGCCTGGGCCTCACTTGCCAGTACGTACACAAACACACACAAAGTAATCATTATAGTGTGTACTGGCAGGCGAGGACCGGGCAGTATTGGATGATAGCCACACCAGCCTGATTTGGGCCAGAATGCCAGGCCTGAGTCAGACTGCTGTGTCCATGAGTGGCCGGGCCTTGATCCTCAGCCGTGCTCTCCACAGCAGGCACAATGAAACGTCATTGCAACTGCTAAGCTGAAGAAAAGCGCACATCTGCCGAGGATCTTTCCCTGGCTTTTTGCAGGTTTATGCGCTTACCTACTCATGGTGGCACCAGCAGGCACCATAAAGACAGGTACTGCATTGCACAGTGGTCGGTTTATCAGGGTAATGGGAGAGCACTAAAGGGCCAGCATCATTATAATAGGGGCACTAAGGGGGCAAAACTACTGTGTGGGGCACTAAGGGAAATTCTACTGTGTTGGGCACTAATGGGCATGACTACCGTGTGGGGGCACTAAGGGAGTATTCTACTGTGTGGGGCACTTGTAACGCCCCAGAGTGGCATTACCACTTCTGCACCCCACTACTATCTCTAATGTGCTAATATGTCATCTGTGTATTTATTGCAGGTCCTTCAGAATGTGCATTCCTATGTTTGAAACTGTTATGTTTTAAAAAGAATGGAACTCTTCTTTCCATTCTAACTCTCCCTCTAAGGAGGGGAGAGGACTAGTTCTAGTTAGAGTTAGTTCGAGTTTACCCCCTGCCAAGGGAGGGTGTGCAGCAGGTGCACGTCCCTTCTGGACGTGCCCAAGCCAAGCAAAGCAAGCCAGCTAGAGCACCCTAAGCTCTGGTGGATATAGAGTCCACAGCTTGGAGCCTCAGGAGCCAGGAGGAAAAGTTCCTTGGATTAATCTAGAGTCAGACTACAGAGAGAAGTTGGAGCATCCTGCAGAAGCAGATATTCTATTTAAGCCTGTCAACACAGCAGAGCCAGAGAGCGACAGATGTAGCGGAGAGGAGTTTGCCTGCCAGAGTTACATGCTAAAGCCTGCTGAAAACCACGACAAAGTCTGTAAATCATTTGGAGAAACGTTTATTAAAAGTACAGCTGCTTTCCAACTTCACCACAAGGTCTGGACTCAATTTATTCTTCATCCCACAATTCAATTACCCCCTTTGTCTGCTTCAGAGCCAACGCCTGGGGTTTCAGCATATCCAGGTAGGATCACTGAGACATTCCTATACCTGGGTATCAACACTATTCCTTAAAGGGACTCTGTCCCGTTGTTGCTTCATTGCAACTGGCGGCACAAAACACTTATCTCATCTTAAAGGTACCCCTTGCGGACCACACCTCTGTTGCACACTAAGGGAGAATCCTACTGTGAGGGGCACTAATGGGGCATGACTACCATGTGGGGGCACTAAGGTAGTATTCTACTGTGTGGGCCACTAAGGGAGCATCCTCCTGTGTGGAGGCAATAAGGGGACATGACTATCATGTGGGGGCACTAAGGAAGTTTTCTACTATGTGGGGCACTAAGGGAGCATTTTACTGTGTGTGGGAACAAATGGGGCATGACTATTGTGTGGGGGCACGAAGGGGGCATCACTACTGTGTGGGGAAAAAAAGGGCCATGACTATCGTGTGGGGGCACTAAGGGGGCATGACTACTGTGAAGGGGGCACCAAGAGGGAATATCTACTGTGAAGAGGGCACCAAGGTGGTATAACTACTGTGTGGAGCACCAAGGGGGCATATAGGACCTTCAAAATGGGTCCAACCCATCTGAAACCCATCTCAAACAGGTTATGCCATGATTGATGTAAAAAAAGAAAATCAGACATAATATAATACATGACAATCTTTTTCTAACAAAGACAGAACCAGCCCTGCATCTGATGTGGATCCAGAGATTCTCTATTCATTGCTCCAATTTCTCTGCTAGATTTTCTTAAGGCTGGCAACTCAGGGGCATGTCCTTCTCAGGGGGGTTGTCTTTTCTCAGGGTGTGTGTCCTATATTGTAACGGTAGGTGGCGGTCGAAGGATGCAACTGAGCATGTGCAACCATGAGTATCCAGCCGAGTAAGTGGTCATGCACATCACTATACAGATTAAACACCAGGGGGCACCATTATAATGAACTAAATAGAATATCTCACAACTGGAACATTTTTGTAACAGAAAACAAATTAAAAAAGTTACTAGTTTTCCATACTGAATTATATAACTATAATACGTAATGGTGGCACAACCCCTTAACCCAATTAATATGAAGAGTTAACTAAGTCAAGTAATACTAGTAAGTTATTCTTTAATCCATCATTTTAGGACTTGATGTGCTGAATTATCAAATGCTCCATATTATCGAACAGCCATAAAAAAGGAGTACAAAATGTATGGGTAAGAATGCGGAATCTCTGAGAGGACACAGTATGGCGCATAGACCCATAAGCTGATAATACATAGTCTATAAATGCCAGATGACTTCTCTAAACTCATTTCGGCAAAAACATTTCGGGCATGTCCACAGCATTATTGCAGTACTAGCAATGGGGATGAGATTTTAGGATATTTTTTGCACTACAAGGTTAAAAAAAAAATCACAATGGGAAAATACAGAGCAAGTCCGCAATGGAAATTCTGCTGTGGAACCATGACAAAATCTGCAGTGGAGATTATACTGAAGAAAGTCTGCCCAAAACTGCTGTGCCCAAAGTGAACCGGTTAGGTAATGCTGCTCTGAGAGTAGGATAATATGGAGGATGTATAGGATTATTGATTTGTTGAAGGATTTCTGAGCAGAGTAAATCCTGGTAGGACTCCTAGGAAAGAACAGTGAGAGTCCAATGACTCCGCCCACACGCAGTGATTGACAGCCTTTTGTGTACACACACCAATACAGAAGATCTGTCAATCATTCCATGTGGGCGTGGTTATCAGGACTCTTACTGTCCCATCTAAGAGTCCTGTCTGGACTTACTCTTCAGAAATCTCTCACAGCTTCTCTCCCTCGATCATATCCAGCTGTCAGGTATGGCAGCAGAAATCACCTGACAAGTTCGCTTTAAAAGAGGATATGCGTAGCTGCCAGACCCCTTTAGGGCCACTTATCCCAAGGGAGATAATAGAATTAGATCCAGTCTGTGTGATCTATCACATACAGATGTAGCCGAGCTAAAATTGACTCTGATAACTCTTGATAACAAGTCACAGTGTTATCTGCTGCCATCTTGTGACAAAAGCCATTGAAATACATTGAAAGATTTAGTTAGAGCGCGTTCCGTTGGCCGGAGCATGCGCTGTAGCTACATCAATGCCATAACCACAGTGGGCATTGTAGTGCGCATGCCCCAGCCAAGCAGAACGCAGGCGCAGGTTTTCACAGGGAGAGGAGGAGGACGCAAGGGAAAGGAGAGGGTTTTGGATCTTAAGCAGAGCAGCCTGGGCTCCGAAGATGTAAACTCCGCCCCTGGGCACTTGCGAGCCGCATTTGCATATATATAAAAGTTCGTTTTTGCCGCAGAAGAGCCATTCAAGTGACTAACAAAGGTACCATTTAAATAATCTGAAGTTAAGCCAGAACCATGTGTACTCGGTCTATAATGACCAAATGTGGTGACAGACTCCCTTTAACCTTTTTGTGAAATTTTTTTACTTAACGCGTTAAAGTTTAGCTCAGCTGCATCTTTATGTCATTTTAGATATCTGATGTTACTGATAACTAATGATGCAAAAAAATTTTTTTTTTAAGTTGATCTTTGTTTACCATTTTCAGCAGTATTTATGATACATGGGGTTAAAAATCAGTCTATTTGCAGACTGTGACTCCTGAGTTCCATCAGCTGATGGCTCATGTGAAGCCTTATCTCTGATCTCCTGACCTCATAAACACTCATTTAAGCCATGTTCTTCACATGAGCCATCAGGTGACGGAACGCAGGAACGACAGTCTGCAAATAGACCGATTTTTCACCCCATGTATCACCAAAACTGCTGAAAATGTTAAAGATTTTTAGTCCAAAATTAGTAAAATACAATCCTAAAAAAATTGCCCTGAAGGTGTCCATAGCCTCTAAGACTCTGCAGCCCTCTAAAATGATGAGGACAGGCCATCATAAAATAATTACTGACTTCATGAGTGACTTACTCGTTGAAGAGAAGGTCACTACTTAGGAGCTGATGACATATTTCCCATGTTCTCCACAGTTTGCTCCCACTTATTAAATAATCACAAGTGTGTGCTGTAAATAGTGGCTTCCTTCAGACGATGACCTATTTCATGCCTGTTCTCACTGTAACGGCTACATAGAAAGACCCTGTAGACGTCAGTCAGCGCTGCTGGTTCTCACCTCCCTCGCTCGCCCTGACAGTACAGCCTGTTCCCTCTACAGCTTAGTCCCATTAGCAAGTCTTAATTGTCTGAAATGCAGATAAACTGACACGACAATGTTAAATTGGCCCCTAGATCAAGTATATATTGTTCAATGCTCCTAAGGGCGGGTTCGCATGGGCGGTAGGACTGTTCTTTCCGTAAATCGGACCCAAAAGGAACTGTTAGGTGTCGCAATAGACATGTATTAGGACAGAGCAAAATGAATTTAGGCGTATTTCTGTTTCATAAATGACCCCTATAATGTCTATTTATATTACAGATTCGGGGGATACTATGTCTCTTTATGGAGAACACCTAATTGGCATGAGGATTTTTTAGGCCGGGTAACGCTGCTCTGGAATTCTGAGAAGAGGGTATGTGTAGACTAGATGAGATGCTTAAAGGGGTTGTGTCACGAAACATATTCTACATTTTCCAAACCAGCACCTAGATCTGAATACTTAAGTAATTGCATGTAATTATTTTAATTTTGTATAGCCAGTGAGCGGTTCAATAAAATGTATCTGTATAGCGCCACCTGCTGTCAGGGGTGCACCACCAATGAGGCCTCAGACAGCACCAGGTAGGGGCAAGAGGGGGGCAGGGCTGAAGTTAAGGGGTTTTGTTAAAAAATTGGCATTGGGGGAGGGGGGGGCGTTTCAGTTTTTGCCTCAGGAAGCAGAAAGGCTAGGTGCACCCCTGCCTGCTGTTTGTTCTTTTGCTAATTTTTTGTCTCTCTCACTGAGCTCTTCAACTGCCACCAGTTATATTTTCTGTTAGAAGCTATGGCAGTTATAGGGACAGAGCTGCAGCAGAGAGGACACTTCCCCTGCGTTGCCAGTCTGAAGAGAATCTAGCAGAACAATTGGAGCAGTGAATGCGAACCCATGTGCGGTACAGGGCACAACCTCTTTAACACTGGGTTCAGACCTGAGCGTTTTTGAAAATAGGAAAAGAACAAATACGCGTCATACGCGCGTTTGTGATTCTGGAGACCAATAGAAAAAGGCATATCTACACCTTAACGCGCGTTTTACGTGCGTTTCACGCGCGTTCCCATTGAAGTCTATGGGAGGAAAAGCGCGACAAACGCCCAAAAAAACCCTCCTGCACGAGCTTATGCGTCGGGCGTTTTACAGCGCGTTTTTACGCGCTGTAAAACGCTCAAGTGTGAACCACTCCCATAGGGATGCATTGGTTTTCATGTGTTGAGCGTTTTACAGCGCGTTTGAACGCGCTGTAAAACGCTCAGGTGTGAACCTAGGGTAAGGGTACCAGCACACGGTGTAGATTTGTGTGCAGTAAATCCACAACAAACCACAACAAAAAAGGAAATAAATCCATAGTATTTATTGTCGTTTTGGCTGTGTTTTTTGTACATTTTATTGTGAGGATTTTGGTGCAGATTTTCTGTTTATGCTAACAACCCCATTGAAGTCTATGGGGAAAACCAGTCTACAGAAGGTGCGGAATTGCAAATTTGACATTCTGTGGATTTTAAAGTCTGCACAGCAGGTCACTTTCATATAATACATGACAACCTCTTTCTAACAAAGCTAGAACCAGCCTGTACCAGCCATATGGGTCCAAAGATCTACCCATTCATTGCTTCAATTGTTCTGCTAGAGTTATTTCAAGCTGTCAGCTCAGGGTGTGTGTCCTTTCTCAGGGGTGTGTCCTTTGTGCTTCAGCTGGCAGCAGTTGAAGGATGGAACTGAGCATGTGCTTCCATCTCAGTGAACAGGATAGAGAAATTAAAAAAAGAACAAACAGCAGGTGGCGCTATACAGAGAGATTTCATTGAATTATAATATATTTTTAATTACATGCAATTACAACAGTATTCAGATTCAGGTGCTGGTTTGAAAACTGTAGAGTATTTTTCATAGGATAACCCTTTTAACCTTAGCTTACCTGCACATTGGTGCAGGTTTCAAAACAGAAGAGTCACACTTTTTTGTGTGGATTTCTGTGCTTCTCTTCACCAAATCCACACCAAAAAATGCATGCATTTTTGGTGCAGATTTTCCACAGAACTCCCTTTTTCATTGAAAAGGTTTATATCTGCACAATAAAATTGCACCAAGAATTGACATGCTGTGGATTTCACAATCCTTACGCCAGGTAATTCTCTGCACAGAAAAAAGCAAAGAGTACATGAGGTTTGTCTAATTCATGTATTACGCCGCAATTTTTCCACACAAGAATCTGCACCGAAGAACTGCGCGTACTCCACATTGTGTGCGGGTAGCCTAAAGGGGTTTTCCATGAGTTTAGTATTGATGGCCTATCCTCAGGATAGGTCATCAATATCAAATTGGTGGGGTTCCAAAATCTCGGCACTCCCACCAATCAGCTGTTTGCAGAGACCACGTCACTCCAGCGAGTGCCACGGCCTCTTTCTAGGCCACTGAAGTTTATTAGTCACATGGGTCACATGGCCTAGGCTCAGCCCAGTCCCATTGTAGTTATATGGCCTTGGTTGCAATACCGAGTACAGCCACTATACAATGGATGGCAGTGCGCTTGGTGTGCTGTGAAGCGGCCAAAAGAGCTCTCCTCTTCAAATATCGGTGGAGGTGCTGGGTGTTGGAACCCCGCTAATCAGATAGTGATGATCTATCTTGAGGATAGGTCATCAATATTTTAGAGATGAGCAAATCGATTCACTCATCACTATAATATTTTTCTTTCCTTTTAACTAACCATTTATGATTAGAGTGACACCTAGTGGTCAAGATATTATACAGTTGTGTTCAAAATTATTCAACCCCCACTGAAATTGAGTGTTTTGGCCAGTTTGACATTGATTTTGATCATTTCAGTCATCTTGTTTACAATTAAATCAAAGAGGGACTTGTAAGTCAGACAAATATAACATAACATTTATAATGAAATAACCACAAATGTCTTTTCTGTGCTCACATCATTATCAGTTTTATTCAACCCCCAAGTGACATTCAATCTTAGTACTTAGTACAACATCCTTTTCCAGTTATAACAGCTTTTAAACGTGAAGCATAGCTTGACACAAGTGTCTTGCAGCGATCTATGGAAATCTTCGCCCATTCTTCATGGGCAAAAGCCTCCAGTCCAGTCACATTCTTAGGTTTGCACGCTGCAACTGCTCTCTTTAAGTCCCACCAGAGGTTCTCAATCGGATTTAAGTCTGGTAACTGCGATGGCCACTTCAAAATGTTCCAGCCTTTAATCTGCAACCATGCTCTAGTGGACTTGGAGGTATGCTTGGGATCATTGTCCTGTTGAAAGGTCCAACGTCTCCCAAGCCTCAGGTTTGTGACAGACTGCATCACATTTTCATCCAATATCTCCTGGTACTGAAGAGAATTCATGGTACCTTGCACACGCTGAAGCTTCCCTGTACCTGTAGAAGCAAAACAGCCCCAAAGCATGATTGACCGCCCGCCATGCTTCACAGTAGGCAAGGTGTTCTTTTCTTCATAGGCCTTGTTCTTCCTCCTCCAAACATAGCGTTGATCCATGGGCCCAAACTGTTCTAATCAGTCCACAGAACACTATCCCAAAACTTTTGTGGTTTGTCCACATGACTTTTGGCATACTGCAGTCGACTCTTCTTATTCTTTGGAGACAGCAAGGGGGTGCGCCTGGGAGTTCTGGCATGTAGGCCTTCATTACGCAGTGTGTGCCTTATTGTCTGAGCTGAAACTTCAGTACCCACATCTGACAAATCTTTTTTCAGTTCCTCAGCAGTCACACGGGGACTTTTCTCCACTTTGCGCTTCAGGTAGCGCACAGCAGTCGAAGTCAGCATCTTCTTTCTGCCACGACCAGGTAGCGTTTCAACAGTGCCCTTTGCCTTGAATTTGCGAATGATGCTTCCTATGGTGTCTCTTGGTATCTTTAACATCTTTGCAATCTTCTTATAGCCATTGCCCTTCCTGTGAAGAGAAATCACCTCTTCTCTTGTCTTCCTGGACCATTCTCTTGACTTCACCACGTTTGTAAACACACCAGTAAATGTCTAGAAGGAGCTGAGTATCACAGTCATTTTAAATCTACCTAATTGGTGCTTATTATGCTTGATTGCTGCTCCTTGACATCCACGGGTGTTTTCAATACCTGATCGAAAACACTTGAATGAACCTCTGTTCTTAAGAGTGGTAGTCTTTAAGGGGTTGAATAATTGTGTCAATGAAGAAATCACAAAAAAACATTTAATACTGTATTACAAAAACAATTGATGCCATTTGTATTGCATTTGGTTCTTTAAAAAGTCCTTGTAAGATTTTATTCTGAACACAATCACAAATGTACACTAAATTCCCTAAAGCCCTTTACAGCATTGGAGGTTGAATATTTTTGAACACAACTGTAAAAAAAATCCCAGATCAATTACTGCATGGAGCATGATTTATGCTATGTCCCCACATAGAGTAATATGATGTATAAATTTAACATAGTATATTGTTCCATTGTGAAGGACAGATCGTCTTGACTGTATCTGGCTCCAGTACACTACAGTGAAACTCCACTCCCTCTCCTGAATCACACTCGCTAATAACAAAGGAGGAGATCTTCACTATCATTACATCCGTCCTTATAATAAAAAACATGTTTTTAGGATAGTTTAAAGAAGATCCACCCTTTATCGCCTTCCATGTCGTGCAGTACATCATCTACACACACCTAGGTAATTACTGCTAGTCATTCTCTCACAATGAGTGCCCTGCTAATCTATGTAATCCCTTTCGGAAGAATAAACTTCTGTGCATAAAAATGCACTGTTTCTTCAAACAGCTTGGTCTTGATGCATTTTAATACCAGAGGATAGAGTCACAGTTACTATAGTAGCATTGTCATGTGTTGATGTACTGCACTTGGTTACTGTATTACGACTATGTATGTGCATTGGCCCGTAAACAGATTATACTCTGGGGCATATTTACAGTTTTCTGGCATACAAAAGTCACAAATTTTGGAGCAAAATTTGCATCTTTCCCAAATCTCTGTTGCTCTTGCCACTTTCTTAAAAAGTGGGTAGAACCTAGCGGAGGGGGGATGGGTGGTCACCAGCTCATAGCTTACATAGATTTCAGTTTGTGGCACACTGACAGCACACGTTGCGACAAATTTGTTAAGAGGTGTGCTCCTCTTAATATATTCTATACTCTGACAGGGTTTTTACTTAGACCAGTGTTTGAAATGGCAGTCTGTATTAGATATATCCATCAACACTCCGGTTAGTAGAATAAAGGCTTGCTGCAAGGCCAGTTGTACTTGGATGCTAGGGAACCAGGTTATGTCTGTGGTATAAGGCAGCAAAAAACTGATGCAAGCTCACAAGTAGCAGACCTATTAGATGCCATGGAGTAGCAGGAGATTAAAACAAGCCAGAGTCTAAGCCAGAAGAATTAGTAGAAGCCAAAACAGAAGACAAGGGGTTCATGCAGAAACAAGCAGAGGAGTCAAAGCCAGGAGAAACAGTAGAAGCCTATTCAGTAGACAAGGGATTAATCCAGAAACAAACCAAGTTCAATGCACAGCAAGGTCCAACAGCAATCCAGCACACAGAACTAACAGGAGCCAGCAAACAAAATCACAAGCACTCACAAGCAGTAAGTTCCAGACTTAAATCATCCTGCCTAGCTCCGGGTATGGCATGGCAACGCTCCTGGAACAGTAGTGCAGAGGAATATGGGTAAGTTCCTGACAGATGTCACATTTCCCTTCCTGACCCATACTTTCACACTAGTGTTATTCTTTTCCGGTATTGAGTTCTGTCCAAGGGGCTCAATACCGGAAATAAACTGATCAGTTTAAGGCCTCATGCACACGACCGTGTGTGTTTTCCTTCCACAATTTGTGGAATGGAACGGGCGGCCCATTATAGAGATGCCTATTCTTGTCCGCGAAACGGAGCAACGGATGCGGACAACACACGGAGTGCTGTCCGCATCTTTTGCGGCCCCATTGAAATGAATGGGTCCGCGCCTGAGCAGCAAAATATGCGGCTCGGAAGCGGCCCAAACCTACGGTCGTGTGCATGAGGCCTTATCCTAATGCATTCTGAATGGAGAGCATTCCGTTCAGGATGCATCAGTTCAGTCCCTCTTGCGTTTTTTGGCCGGAGAAAATACTGCAGCATGCTGCGATATTTTCTCCATCCTAAATTCCGGAACACTTGCTGGAATGCCGGATCCGGCATTCATTTCCATTTAAATGTATTAGTGCCGCACTCACGGATCCGGTCTGCACGCGCAGACCTTTAAAAATGTGAAAAAAAAAAATACCGGATCCGTTTTTCCGGATGACAACCGGAGAGACGGATCCAATATTGCAATGAGTTTGTGAGACGGATCCGGATCCATCTACAAATGGTATCCGTTTGCATACAGATTGCCATATCCTGCAGGCAGTTCCGGCAATGGAATTGCCTGCCGGAATCCAGCAACGCAAGTGTGAAAGTACCCTTATTTGTAAGTTCAGTCAAGGCGCAGGAGAGTCTCAGTTAGAAATGGTGCAGACACAGTCAGATTCACAGTTTTACTGAGTGGTCTGGGGTTTAACAAGGCAGCCAAATAGAGGACAATAGCCTGGCCAATTATAGGTGTACACACAGACCACTTAGGAAGAGCTACAGTTCTTAAAAATTACTTAAACAGTCCAACTCATAAATGCAATGTGAAAAAGGTGGCAATGGCAGTTCTCACTTACAGAAATTGTAATTCTTCCCTGATAAAGGGGTGTCTCTAGCTGTTTATAGTCAGACCTGTTTCTCATAGTCCAAGGTCGTACTTGCAGTCTTCTTCTACAGCAGTCTCTTTGTATCCAGAACTCCACACAACTGTCGCACTGTACTCCCATAGCATCAGTTTCCAGCACTCTTGTAATTTACCTCTCTGATGCGACGACCAAGCTCGTCACACACAGGGGCACTGTCCTACTGCTTGAGCATACAACCTTCTTGTAGTTGGTGGGAAGACATCTGACCACAAGGCATCATATAAACAGTCCTAAGGAATACTGTATATAAGAAACAGATTGAAAAAATGCTAATGGAATCTGGAGGAGTCTCTCTTTACACGTTACAGATAGGCTGCCCGTGCAGCTACTACATGGCCTATGGAGGGAAGGGGTCCAGCCCTGGTTGGTCCCATCTTCTTTTCTACTGGTTGCTGAGAACCTGTCCATGACCCCCTTCTACAGTGTAACTGCATTGTTAGCAAACAATGGGGTGGAGAATCGGGCCACGGATCAGGGTAAGGCCTTGAAGAACAAATACCATATACTTATGTCCTGGGTGGCAAAAGTTGTCAACATAATGAGGAACTATTTGGGGTTTTATTATGGGACCCTTTGCCACTATCCTAACCCCTCTATAGAGGACTATGTAGGAATATCTAATAGTAGATTGTCTATAGAGGCAGTTTACACTACACCTATGTCCTGTGCAGGAAAGCAGTAATCTAAAGTCCTGGAGACAATCCTCACCATAAAATCTTATAAAATATGACCCTGATAAAATGTGATGTAAAAGTGGAGTTTTCCTGTTTGACAGTATCACAGAATTAAATCTTTTTTTCTAGCGCTATTACTTTCATTCTATGTTACGTAGTATCCCATTGCTACGGCTCAACATGTGAGCTCTACACTTCAGTTTTTTCTTTTTTTTTCTGAATAATTGCCTAGAAGAGAAGCATGGAAACGGTTTCTGGAAAGGTGCCATGTTGTAGAGATGTATAGCGTCTGTCACTTGAAACTGAAAACACAGTCTATTAATTCATAAGCAGGTGTTATAACCACAGACTGTAACTTCCTTCTGCAGCTGAGTAGGAGACTGTTATATGCAATGTCGGCATATCTTATTATTTTCTTTTGGAAATGATCAGCCTTGAAACAGCTCAGATGCTTCGCCTTTTATGTATTTAATGGCTGACAAACAATACCGTCTGATACCTCAATATAGTCTTATTACTGCAGAAAATAAAAACAGGGCAATTGTGAAGAAAGTCATAGAAGAGACAGGGGGAAGGAATCTGGAGGAGCATGTGCCCTGGTTGCTGGGTGCCAGGGGCTAGCGCCAACAAGCCAGCCTGCCTTGGCCAGGATATTTAGATTCTAAGGCAGCAATCGGAATTTTTACCTGGGTAAATGGAAATCTAGCTATGATCCTCCATGGAGCCGCTTGAATTAACATCTTAACAGTTTTGCCCACTGGTTTTGAGAAAAGGCAATAACAGTTCAGTCTGAGCAGAATTCAGGAAGCAGGTGGGGATGGGAGCCTCGGCCTGCTTTAACCCCTTATAGCTCAGGCTTGGTAACAGCTAGAGATATGGGACTGGTCTTTAAAGCTGATAGCTTAGGCTTTAAAACAAGGCCAGAATCGCCGCATGATCTCCTCTACATCAGGAGATATAGCTGTTAGAAATTGTATAGGAGTGATAGCAGCTGCTTTCACTCCCAACTTGGTTTCTAGCACATAAAGCTCTTGATGTACAGATAATTGGGCCATTCTGGTCTTGTTTTAAAATCTAGTCTGTCATCTTTTGAACAAGACCAGTCCCATATCTCTAGTAATTATCAAGCTCAAGATATGAAAATTTAAAACAGCCCAACCCCCCCTTCAGCTGGCTGTGATCTCAGCCAGCTTGTAGAAGAGGATAAGAGAATGGAACTGATAGGTTGCACGGAAGAGAGAAAAAAGAAAAAAATTTGGCAAAATCATAAGCTTACTAACCTACAGAATAAAGTTGTTATGTTATTTATACCACAGAGTGAACGCCGTAAAAATAAATCCTACAAAATCATGTGTTGTTTTTTTAATCTTCCCCTAAAAATAAAATAATAAAAGTTATTTAATACACTACTTGAACCACAAAATAGTTCCTAAAAAATAACCTCCAACTGGTCCAACAAAATTCAATGTCTCATACAGCTAAATTGAAGAAAAGATAAATAAGTTATGACCGCTGAGACACAGAGGGAGAAAATGTTACTGGTCCTTAAGGCTAAAATGTGTCACTAAGGGGTTCAAAAATGCACTTGTGTCCCCTGAGTTGTGCACCAACTTTATTTAGTTCAGACATAAATTCAAAATCTATGATAAAAAAAAATACTGATATTTCAGGAATGTTTTTCCACTTTTAATGGGATTAATGAGGTTGGTTATTATGTTAGTTATTCCCTAACATAATGTCATTACTGGATACACCCATTTTTGCCACCATGTAGGTCCAATAACAACATGCAGGTGGACTCTCCCCTCACTGTGCCATATCTTGTCTTTTTTCAATTCTTCCATCTATTACTATAGCTTCCTGCAACCCCTCCCTTGGTAGGAAGTAGTACTTAGCCCACTTCTGCCCAAAAGGGGGGAAAATGGAATGGTAAGTTCCATTCTATCTAAAGATCTCTCTCTGCCAGACACACTACCACTTGCTCGATAACCAGGCACATTACATGTAATACAATACATAAGTTACATTGCAGTGTTATCAAGGCACAAAATCAAGGGACCTGGAATTAAATACACAAATATTATTATTTGTTAACCATTAGAGACAGTAACGGGGTGTAGGAATGGTAGTGTCTGCTCCGGGGTACTACACAAACACACAGTAGTAAATTGATGATAGATGACAGGAACTAAATAATAATTCTAAAAGGATGATGGTATAAACGGATAGAAACTATTTTGGTCAGGTAAAGATGCAGACAGATGATGATGACAGTCAGGTAATGAAGCAGATGAAGATAAAGAAGGATAATAAACAGATAATAACTGACCCTGACTCATGCTTTCCCTGAATCTTGTCCCAGATCTATTACTGAGTACTGACCCTCAAACCAAACACCACTGACCCTCACTATCCCTAAAGATGTTCTTATAGAAAACTCTCATCTTGAACACTGACCCTAAAGCCTCGTTCACACTTCAGTGAATCAAGACCGTGTGCTGTCTGTGTTCTCCATGGACAGCATACATACCCATTGATTTTAATGAGTTTGTGGGTTAGTGGAAAAATCCTGGAGACACGTACCAGTATGGCTGGTGATGCAGACCAAACACATACATTGAAGTCTATGGGTACATGATAAAACACTGACACAACACAGATGGCATTCTTATTCCGTCAGTGTTTTTTTACGGACCATTGGTAGGAGATGCTCTGGAAATAATTTTCAGCTGAGCAGAGTCTGTGCAATACGGATGATACACAGAGGGCAAAAAAATGGACCAAACACAGATTCTTCATGGATGAAACATAGACAGCGTTTCCACTGAGGTCAAATGGACACAGAAATGTGAATGAGACCTCACACTAAAGCATGAGGACTCTAGGACCTAGGGACAAGAAACCAAAACTGAGCAGAGCTGAGCAAGGTAAAGCAAAAGCAAACAAAGAAAAAGCTAACCACAAGCTACAAGACTCAAAAACAAGAACTGGAAAAGAATACTCACAAGAACCAACTATGCAAGAAACCATATAATAGAAAAATAAATAAAAAATTGCTGGATGCAAATGGACAGAGCTTACGCTATCACTAGCAACTGATTGCCAAAAATATTTAAAGAGAGGTTAGCTAATCAGGGGACTCCTCTTTCAAAAGGGCCTGGCTGCAGCCAAGAGGTCTGCTGACCTACACTGATGGATCAGCTGTTAGACAGGAGAAGATGAAACAGTAGGACAATTATGTCAGTTTTTCATGGCCATTTTGCATCAGTGTGTGCATCCATTTTCTGGCCATGTGTCCGTTTTTAATGTACATTTTGCATCCGTTTTGCATCAGTTTTTCATGTCCGTTAAAAACGGACATGAAAAACGGATGAATTTGATTGGCAGTTATTTCAGCCTGCCAGATCCGCCATGCCGCAAGTGCCCATGCACTGCCGTGCTGCCACACCACCCCCTTTGACTATAGGGCCGAAGGGATGAGCTACAGCACAGCGCGGCAGTCTCTCCCAGGTTTCAAACCTCGGATCTATACATGGAAAACCAATCATTTACCTCCAAGCTATAGCATTACCACATAGAGATGCTTATAAGCTATCACATATTACTGGTGTCTTTATAATAATATATTGTACCTGTGAGTAAAGCAGTAATATGTAGATTAGCTTTCTGAGTAGATGTCAGTGTGGTAAAGCTATAGTACATAGAGTATATGATAGGCAGATGCTAGAACACAACTCTGCCCTCAGCATGTCTAGCCCTGTCAATCAAGGGTAGAGGGGCGTGTACAGAGCACAGGGGGTGTTACAGAGCAGTGCTCAGACGATTCTGTCCCGCCTCTGAGTGCTCCAATTGCTCATTTGCATATGAATAAAAACACAGCTGTTTAGCATACAGATAAAAGAAAGGTATTGTTTTAATCACCACTATGAGCCCTACCAGGCAGTGTGTCTGGTTTAGTAGGGTTGATCCTGGTGACAGAGCCGCTTTAATGTGTGCTTGCTGGGGTTTAACCTCAGGGATCCTCAGAAGGAACGTGCCACCATCATAATAACAGGTCACTTTCTCCAAAACCAGTCCACTTTGTGTGGATCAGCAGAATCAACTCCAGTCTTTTAAAAACTAATAAATATAAACCCCTTTATACCCAAACACCCTGTTTTTTATGGATTGCCTGTGACTTTATGGATGGTTGGCAATCCTGGCTGGATTTGATAATCGACGTTAGACTACAGACCTATTACTCCCACCACCACTCTCTAAAAATATTTGTTTGAGTGGTTTTCCAGCTAGAGAGCTGGCAGCTCCCCAATTCTAGCGCGCATGTGGCGGACTCCTGCGCTGCTCCCCAACCTCTGTAATAGTAACATTCATTCCTGTTTTTGCTGCACAGCCTTTGACTATTATTCTTACTAAAACTTACATAAAACATGCTTTCCCAATGAGGTTTGCAGTAATTTCACAGATGCTTGTGGTAATAAGATAGAGGTCACATGAATTAACATTATAAACATTAAAATACATGAAATTATTTGGGAAATGAAAAAAAAACCACTGAAACATGTGATGGTCAATTTAGATATTGTACTTCCCCTTTCCCATAAACTAAAGCTGTTTATTATAATGGCTCAATCTTTCTTGCCGCACTTCATACCATAAAGGTTCGGCCACACAGCGATCTTAGTCGCGCGATTGCTGCCATGGCCAAGAATTGCAGTGTATCAGTGAATGGCGCCACAGCGCAACTTGCCAGAATGGCGGTGCAGCCGCATTTATTTCTATGCTAGCAACGCTACACTGAGATCCCACTACAATGACCAAGATTGCCCTGTATCCGAACCCTTACCATCAACAGCGTCCATGCACACGGCAAAGCTGTGTATGGCAGTACGCTGCATTCCTAAGGTTCTGTATTGTGAAGGCATAGGCTCTCAGTGGGCCGCCTTAGGGATTTACACTGAGAATTGTTTGGAACTGTGTTTGATATCATTGATATCATGTACTACAACTCCTATTCTGCACTTTATTAAAGAGAGGTTCATCTGCTACAACTGGCCTGGTTACTAACTCCAGCACCATACGCTGGCCACAGCACCTAAATCTCCTGCATTGCAACCGTACAACACCAAGGGCACCCCCAATTACCATCAGGCAGGAGCTCCAACATCAGGGTGTGCCCCGAGGGAAGGAAGGGTGTGCCCTCCTATCACTGCCCTGGCTCTAGAGAGCATCAGTGTGAGGATTGCCACTGTGTATGAGTATATAAAGCCAGAGCCACTACCAATCCCATCCTCCGCTCCCGCTCCACCAGGGCTTGTGATACATAGAGCAGGAGGAGCTGAGCAGATTGATATGTAATTAAGTGGGGAAAGATTCAACAAAACTTGTAATTTATTTATTAAAATCTTTGCTATTGCTGAGCTCAGTGGGAGCAGTCTCACAGTCCTCCATGTATCTGTGCGTATACATAAAAAGCCGTCAGGCACTGATAAGACCGCCCACTTGGCTACTGAGCTCAGAAAGAGCAGAGGTATAAAAGGGAATCTGTCACCAGGAAATTCACTATTAAACCAATCACAATATCTTGTAAGGGTACTTTCACACTAGCGGCATAGATCGCCGGACTAAAAAGTCGGACGTGCAGTCCTTCTAGTCCGGCGATCTCCGTCCGTGCACTGCCGTGCTGCGCCATAGCTCTACCCCCCGCCCCATTATAGTCAATGGGGACGGAGCGGCAGCACACGGGTACTTGTGGCATGGCGGATCCGGCAGGCTGTTCACCCGCCGGAACAGCCTGCCGGATAGCTATGCCTCTAGTGTGAAAGTACCCTAAGGCTACTTCAGCTGAATTTGATGATCCATTGTTCAATTCTGGAGAAAAAGTACTTTGTCCTGTCAATCAAAAAGGAGAGGGAAGGTCTGACAGAGGGAGCAGGAGGAGCAAAGGTGCACAGAGTGGCTTGGACCCGCCTTCAAGCCTGTAGCAACCTATTTCTAATTGATATCCTGGCCTTTCATATAGCATGTGGATGATACATTGTGGAATATGGCCACAAAGATAATGAAATACTCAGGTTCCCAGGTGATGGCTTGATAAGTCATGTGAAAATGAATTTGCTGTGACTCAAGAGATTTTCCCCAGTGTCATTTGTATTTAGGAAGACTTCATGATCCAGGTTGGCCACAGACAGCTAATCATTTTAAAATGCCACACAGTCTTTTAACCAAGAAGCAACATGGATGCTAATTAAATTAAATTTGCATCGCAGGTCTCAGTAGTGCATCACGCTGTAAAGGACGGATATGATGCGGATTACCCATCATGGTCTTCCTCCGTGCACCGCGCTGCATGTGCCCTGACTGCGTACAGTGTCAGGATGTAGTGCGTGCGCTATGATCTGACATTCTATACAGTCTAGTTACAGTGCAGAACAGGCCCGGGGTAACCTGGGAGCGCGACTGCAGGAGAGACCGCCTGACCTGCAGAGTAGTGGCGGAGCAGGAGAGGGAAGTTTATTTATTTTATCTCTGATGAGGGTCTGATCTGAGCTCTGACATGGGGATCTGATCCGAGCTCTGACATGGAGATCTGATCTGAGCTCTGACATGGGGATCAGATCTGAG
This sequence comes from Bufotes viridis, assembly GCA_033119425.1. Taxonomy (NCBI): domain Eukaryota; kingdom Metazoa; phylum Chordata; class Amphibia; order Anura; family Bufonidae; genus Bufotes; species Bufotes viridis. Next base: position 333,994,521 of record CM065593.1, on the reverse strand, counting down.
CTCTGACATGGAGATCTGATCTGAGCTCTGACATGGAGATCTGATCTGAGCTCTGACATGGGGATCTGATCTGAGCTCTGACATGGTGATCTGATCTGAGCTCTGACATGGAGATCTGATCTGAGCTCTGACATGGGGATCTGATCTGAGCTTTGACATGGAGATCTGATCTGAGCTTTGACATGTTGATCTGATCTCTGCTCTGACATGGGGATCTGATCTGAGCTCTGACATGGAGATCTGATCTGAGGTCTGACATGGTGATCTGATCTGAGCTCTGACATGGTGATCTGATCTGAGCTCTGACAAGGAGATCTGATCTGAGCTCTGACATGGGGACGGATCTGAACTCTCACATGGGGATCTGATCTAAGGTCTCATATGGGGATCTTATCTGAGGTCTGATATGGGGGTCTCATCTAAAGTCTGATGAAGATTCGGGGTGTAATGTATGGGTCTGATGAAGAATGGTGATTTTTTTCTTATTTTCCTTCTCTAAAGCCTAGGTGCATCTTATAAAGTGAAAAATATGCAGTATATATGTGTGTGTGTGTGTGTGTGTATATATATATATATATATATATATATATATATTGTATATAGGTACTGTAAATAAAGGATATGCACATATTTGCAGTAAAATGTGAATCTAAAAATTAGAATTGAAACTATTTATATGGATAATATATACTGTATTATATATAAATATGTATAGTATATAGTGATGAACAGGAGGTGCCATATTCGATTTCGCGATATTTTGCGAATATTCGATTGAATATTCGTCATATATTCATCAAAATCAAATATCCGTCATTATTCTATATATTGCGAATGTTACGCAAATTTATATTCGCATATTGCGATTTGAACTTTGAACAGTGTATACAGGCAAATTTCCTATTGGGTTAGCTTAGTAGAACCAACAAAGATATCGAATGTAGCACTATATTTTCAATCTTCGTTATATTTTAGCAAGCCAAGCATTAGGAAGTCAGTTCTAAGTTGAATTCGCAATGCGAGTATATGTTCGCATTGCGAATTCAACATAGAGCTGAGTTACTAATAGTTGGCTTGCTAGTATATAATGAAGATTGAGAATATAGTGCTATATTTGATATTCATTATCTTCGTTATATTCTAGCAATGCTTGAGCTCGCAATGCGAACATATACTCGCATTGCGAATTCAACATAGAGCTGAGTTACTAATGGTTGGTTTGCTAGAATATAACGAAGATATCGAATATAGCCCTATATTCTCAATCTTCGTTATATTCTAGTATATGTTCGCATTGCGAATTTAACTTAGGGCTGTTTTCTTAATGGTTGGTTTGCTAGAATATAACGAAGATTGAGAATATAGCGCTATATTCTCAATATTAGTTAATTCTACACAGATGCAAGTTGAATGTGCAATGCGAGTAATTCAGGTTATATTAATCGCATTGCAAATACAAATTAGTCAAATTTGTGAGATCGTGATTCTCACATCCGACAGTACATTTTAGCATGGAGGCGTTTCCATTGGGATGGGGATGCTCCATGCACACGGGAAGTCGGCAGAAGCGGGCAGGGAGCCAGGAATCCTCCGGACAGGTAAGAGCAGCTTTTGGGAAGTGGGAAGACAACCAGAGAGCAACATTAACTTAAAAAAAAAAAAACGAATATTCGAATTAGCGAATATATAGTGCTATATTCGAAATATTAGCGAAGTGTCGATATTCGCTAAAAAAAATTTGCTATTTGAATATTCGCGCTCAACACTAATAATATATTTTATATTTATATATAATATAGAAAATACATAGCTTTGTGTATACAGCTCATATGCAGATCTACAATTTATCTCTGTGTGCCTCCAATTTCTCTTGATCATGTGATAAATTCAGTTGATTGGACATGATTTGGAAAGACAAGCCCCTGTCTACTGTATATAAGGTCTCACGAGTGACAATGCATATTAGAGCAAAAACCAAACCAAGAGGAGGAAAGAAGTTCCTGTAGAGCTCAGAGACAGGATTGTATTAAGGAACAAATCTGGAGAAAGGTACAAAAAATGTCTGCTGCACTGAAAGTCCCCAAGAGCACAGAGGCTTCCATAATTATTAAATGGAAGAAATCTGGAACAACCAACCAACCCTCTTTCTAAAGCTGGCCACCCCAGCAAACTAACTAATCGGGGACAAGGGCCTTGGTGAGAGAGGAGACCAAGAACTGCTCACTACCTGTCCAACATCACCCCTACAGTGAAGCATGCTGTGGGGGGTGTTTTTCACTGGTCGGGGTTGAGGCAAAGGAGCAAAACATCTCAACAGAAATATAGTTCATGAAAACCTAATCTATAGTGCTGTGGACCCTCAGATTGGTCAAGTTCACCTTCCAAGACATTTACCCTAAGAACAAAGCTGAGACAACAAAGGAGTGGCTTAGGAATGTCCTGAATGTCTGACTGAATGCCCTTCAGTGGCCCAGCCAATGCCCTGACGTAAACCCAATCGAACATCTCTGGAGAGACCTGAAAATGGCTGATCACCGATGGTCCACATCCAACCTGACAGAGCTTGAGAGGATCTGCAAAGAAGAATGGCAGAAAATCCCCGTCCAGGTGTGCAAGCCTTGTGGCATCATACCCAAGAAGACTGGAGGCTGTAATCAAAGGGCCTAAATTCTAATGTTGATGCAATGTTTTAGTTTAGTTTCCTTTTCAATAAATCAGCAAAGGTTTTGAACATTCTGTTTTCACTTTCTCATTATGGGGTATTGAGTGCAGAATGATGGGAGAAAACTGTTTTATTTTTTTTATATTAGTACAAGGCCGTAACATAACAAAATGTGAAAAAAGTAAAAGGGTCTGAAGACTTTCCGAATACATCGCGTCTCCATACTTGCACTCTACCAACAAACTCATGTATTACTCCCGATCATCTGCTCGTAGCATGCTGCAGCACTTTTTTAGTGTAACCCCACCCAATCTCTATCCATATACACCCAATCCCACCCAGTCCCCTTTGTGCCCCCACACAGAAACAGTTATGCCACTTAGTGCCCATCACCCAGTAATGGTGCCCACAGACAATAACAATGCCCCTTTAGTGCCCCCAACATAGCATGATGGCCCCATAAGTGTCCCTGCATAGTATGATAACCCTTAGGTGCCCCCAACAGTATATTGCCCCTATAAGTGGCCCCCATAAGTGTCACCCACACACAGTGATGCTTCCTTAGTACAAACTGAATACTCACCTACCCCACGTTCTCATGATGAACTGCTCCACTTAACCCATCTGGGCTGTCAGTGGCAAGGCACAGCAGGTGTGATGACCTCACTGAATTGTGCCTGCCTGCACCAAACCACTGGCGGCAGAGAGCTGATGGCTCCCTGCTCCACCATTTTATTCGACTGTATGTCTGTGTCCTGAGGATGCAGATACAGTTGAAGTTGGGACATGCAGCAGCTGTGCTCGAGGCACGGGACTGAAGAAGAAATTTGGGACTGTCCCGCTGGGACAGTTGGGTGGCATGCTATTCACTTAAAATAACCATACATGTGAAGGGGGCTGAGCTCCAGTACCAGAAACTGCATACAGACCAGAGAGAAGCAATGGATGTTGATTGATTTCATGTTTCTCCCCAAATATTGCACCTGCAAGCCCCAGCCCATCCATGCATCTAATGACATATACTAGCGGCATCATAGGGATCTGTAGGACTTGCATCACTAATAAATGTGCCAGTATTGTGTTGTGTGAAATTGAACTCAAATAATTTTACTTTTGACACTAATACACACCATAAAGCACTTTTGTGACCAATATAGAGAGGGGTAGATCCCTGGTGGTGTCCCCTCTAGGTGGATCTACTCGCCTTGCTGGAAAATGCTCAAGGCAAGAAACGCCTTTTTGTCCATGTAAGATGACCTTGCTGTCGCTGCTCACCTATGCTGGGCTCTAGGGTCCAAGACATTACAACCATTACAACAATACATCTCCCATCTGGACATTTATGGCATATCCACAGAATATGCCATAATTGCATGATATATGGAGTTTCCACCTCTGGGACCTGCACCTATCTTGACAATGTGGACCCATTCAAGTGTAGTTTTATTCATTTACTTTTACGGGATTTCTGAAAATAGCCAAGCAGAAATCCTACAGAAGTGGACGGAAAAAGACGCCATATATCTGCTTGACACTTACTTTGACATTGGATATAATCCTGACTTAGGGCTAAAGGAGTATTCTAGGATTTTACTTTGGATGTACTCTGATCAGGGTAGGCCATCAATATCTGATCAGCTGTTTCAGGGTAGCTCCAGCGTCTGAACTTGGCAAAAGAACCACACAACTCTATCCATTGTGTAGTGGACTGAGCTGGTAACTGGGGCGCCGCTTCCATTCAGTTCACCTCCCCGAAAAAGCTGATAGGAATAGGTGCGGGGCGTCTCACTCTTGCCGATCAGATGTTTAGGGCCTAAGGATAGGTCATCAATAGTAAAATATTTGAAAAACCCATTTAGGGCTACTTTCAAACTAGCGTTTTTGTGGATTTTGTGGATCTTGGTGATGGACCATGTGATTGGACCATGTGATGTGACGTCATCACAGGTCCTGTAGATCTTAGAAGATGCAGGGAAAGAGAGGAGAGATCGCGACTACGCGATCAAGTGGCTAAGGTAAGTTAACTTTTATTATTTTTAACCCCTTCCTCTTCATTTAACAATGCATTCTATATTAAGAATGCTATTATTTCCCCTTATAACCATGTTATAAGGGAAAATAATCAATTCTCCAGAAGACGTGACACCGGACTTCAGTGATGAAGTCCGGCTTCGGGTCTGGGTACCAAACATGGCGTTTTTTCTCACGCGCGTGTAAAACGCGTTACAAACGCTTGCACCCGCGCGGGAAAAACGCGCATATTCCCGCAACGCACCCGCCTCTTATCCGGGCGTCAAACATGACGCCCGTGTAAAAGAGGCCTAAGGCCTCTTGCACATGAATTATTTTTTTTCCGTTTATGTTCGTTTTTTTGGGCGTTCCGTTTACGGAGCCATTCATTTCAATGGATCCTTAAAAAAACCAAAAGATACTCCCTATGCCTTCCGTTTCCATATTTCTATTTTTCCGTTCCGTTCAAAGATAGAACATGTCCTATTATTGCCTGCATAACGGACAAGGATAGGACTGTTCTATCCGGGGCCAGCTGTTCCGTTCCGCAAAAAACGGAATGCACACGGACATCATACGTATTTTTGAGGATCAATTTTGCGGACCGCGAAATACTGAAAAAGCCATACGGTCGTGTGCAAGAGGCCTGAGGCAGGAGTTTCAGAGGACAAGAAATGTATAAACAGGTTTGTCTTTGAGTCAAGTTTTCCTTATCAAGTGCACATTAGCGTTGAACCAGACATCTACTTCCTCTACAAGCTCTGGGAATATTCGCTTTGTTTTCTGTGAATTACTGGTGAATAATTACTGGTAAATCCTTTATTGTACCTTTTCCATCCCCCTCTGCACCCGGAGTACAGCTGCCTTCCTAGTGCAAAGTGGGTATTCATCCAAAAATGTTCTCCTGAACAATGCCCGTTTTTGGCAGCTGTCCTGCATAATTAAGCTACTTAGGTATTTTTCTGCAGTAGTGGAATAGTTAGAAATAGGCTGATTTATGTAGAATGTTATATTTCTGATGTTATACTTCATACACTGGATATATTGTATATATAGTGATGTAAATAGCATGGACATTTATTGCTGCATATTCATAGACATCATCAATACACTCTACCAGGGAATTCACTTGTGTACTGCAATTTTCCATATTCAGTTTGATTGCCAGAGGGCACAATAAAACTCCTTTAAGAAACACTAATTATGGGCTAGTACGACTTAAATCCAAAGTTTAAATACCTAAACATAATACTTATACAGTCTACAAGGTGCACTCATAAAAATGATACATTCTCTCTTGAAGGAATTATAAGGCTACCAAAAAAAGAGAATTAAATGTCTTCTGTAGTGTTGAGCGTGAATATTTGAATAGCGAATATTCTTTACGAATATTGAAACCGCTAATTTGCGTATATATTTAGAATATAGTGCTATATATTCGTAAAAACGAATATTCGGGGGTTTTTTTGTTTGTTTTTTTCCTTTTTTTTTCAATCATGAACCCAAGAATAAGATACCGTTAACGAAGATAGAGAATATAGCGCTATCTTCTCTGTCTTCGTTAATTCTAGCAAGTCAACCAATAGGAAAGACATAGCCAGTTCAGAGTTTCATTCGCAGTACGCGAATATTACATTATGTTTCACAGCCGTGTGCATGAGTCCTGAGACTAAGGCTTCATTCACATCACCCTTCAGCCTTTCCGTTCTCCTGCTCCATTGAGAAGCAGGAGAACGGAAAGGACGGATTCGGCACATAACTGAGCCCTAACTGAGCCGAACGGAGCCTAAAGACCCTATAGACTATAATGGGGTCCATTAGGTGTCGGCTCAGAAGATGATTTTGGAGCGGAGACAAAAGTCCTGCATGCACTACTTTTGTCTCTGCTCCAAAATCATGTTCTGAGCGGACACCAAACAGATCCCATTATAGTCTATAGGGTCCTTAGGCTCTGTTCGGCTCAGTTAGTGCAGAATGCGTCCTTCCCGTTCTCCTGATCCTAAACGGAGCAGGAGAACGCAAAGGCTGAACGGTGATGTGAACGAAGCCTTACTTATCTGGAGGATCTACTTGCTTCACAGGAAAATAAGCAAGTGAGCATTATCCCTGTCCTGTCACATCACAGTGAGCATTATCCCTATCCTGTGACATCACAGTGTGCATTATCCCTATCCTGTGACATCACAGTGTGCATTATCCCTGTCCTGTCACATCACAGTGTGCATTATCCCTATCCTGTGACATCACAGTGTGCATTATCCCTGTCCTGTCACATCACAGTGTGCATTATCCCTGTCCTGTGACATCACAGGGAACATTACCCTTGTACTATGACATCACAGTGAGCATAATCCCTGTACTGTGACATCACAGAGCACATTTTCTGTATCCTAGTTCTGTGACATCACAGTGTGCATTATGCCTGTCCTGTGAGATTACAGTGTGCATTATCCCTATCCTGTGACATCACAGTGTGCATTATCCCTATCCTGTGACATCACAGTGTGCAATATCCCTATCCTGTGACATCACAGTGTGCATTATCCCTATCCTGTGACATCACAGTGTGCATTATCCCTATCCTGTGACATCACAGTGTGCATTATCCCTATCCTGTGACATCACAGTGTGCATTATCCCTATCCTGTGACATCACAGTCTGCATTATCCCTATCCTATGACATCACAGTGTGCATTATCCCTGTCCTGTGACATCACAGTGTGCATTATCCCTGTCCTGTGACATCACAGGGAACATTACCCTTGTACTATGATATCACAGTGAGCATAATCCCTGTACTGTGACATTACAGAGCACATTTTCTGTATCCTTGTCCTGTGACATCACAGGAACATTACCCTTGTACTATGACATCACAGTGAGCATAATCCCTGTACTGTGACATTACAGAGCACATTTTCTGTATCCTTGTACTGTGACATCACAGTGTGCATTATCCCTGTCCTGTCACATCACAGTGTGCATTATCCCTGTCCTGTGACATCACAGTGTGCATTATCCCTGTCCTGTGACATCACAGTGTGCATTATCCCTATCCTGTGACATCACAGTGTGCATTATCCCTATCCTGTGACATCACAGTCTGCATTATCCCTATCCTATGACATCACAGTGTGCATTATCCCTGTCCTGTGACATCACAGTGTGCATTATCCCTGTCCTGTGACATCACAGGGAACATTACCCTTGTACTATGATATCACAGTGAGCATAATCCCTGTACTGTGACATTACAGAGCACATTTTCTGTATCCTTGTCCTGTGACATCACAGGAACATTACCCTTGTACTATGACATCACAGTGAGCATAATCCCTGTACTGTGACATTACAGAGCACATTTTCTGTATCCTTGTACTGTGACATCACAGTGTGCATTATCCCTGTCCTGTCACATCACAGTGTGCATTATCCCTGTCCTGTGACATCACAGTGTGCATTATCCCTGTCCTGTGACATCACAGGGAACATTACCCTTGTACTATGATATCACAGTGAGCATAATCCCTGTACTGTGACATTACAGAGCACATTTTCTGTATCCTTGTCCTGTGACATCACAGGAACATTACCCTTGTACTATGACATCACAGTGAGCATAATCCCTGTACTGTGACATTACAGAGCACATTTTCTGTATCCTTGTACTGTGACATCACAGTGTGCATTATCCCTATCCTGTGACATCACAGTGTGCATTATCCCTATCCTATGACATCACAATGTGCATTATCCCTGTCCTGTGACATCACAGTGAACATTACCCTTGTACTATGATATCACAGTGAGCATAATCCCTGTACTGTGACATTACAGAGCACATTTTCTGTATCCTTGTACTGTGACATCACAGTGTGCATTATTCCTATCCTGTGACATCACAGTGTGCATTATTCCTATCCTGTGACATCACAGTGTGCATTATTCCTATCCTGTGACATCACAGTGTGCATTATTCCTATCCTGTGACATCACAGTGTGCATTATCCCTATCCTGTGACATCACAGTGTGCATTATCCCTGTCCTGTGACATCAGAGTGAACATTACTCTTGTACTATGACATCACAGTGTGCATTATCCCTATCCTGTGACATCACAGTGTGCATTATCCCTATCCTGTGACATCACAGTGTGCATTATTCCTATCCTGTGACATCACAGCGTGCAATATCCCTATCCTGTGACATCACAGTGTGCATTATCCCTGTCCTGTGACATCACAGTAAACATTACCCTTGTACTATGACATCACAGTGAGCATTGTCCCCGTACTGTGACGTCACGGTGCACATTTTCACCGTTCTGAGAATATTATTGTAATTGGCGCTACGGAAAATGATGACCATGGCGACACATTGCCGACCTCAACTAGTGATTGGCTGAGCAGGCAGTTCATGCAGGAGCGGGAAGTGTAGAGCAGTGAGGACTGAAGCAGCATTGGAAGGCAGTGGTGAGTGATCAGGGAGTAATGATTGACAGTTTTTTTAACCCCTTTTTTTTTTAAAGAATTGCCTTTTGTAGAAGAGGAAAAACACCACTGAACCGCTGAAATGGTTAAATATTGTACTTTTTTCCTCTTGGTCACTGCACACGGCATAGGTAGGGGTTACCCTTCATGAGAACAAGCTATCCAGATGCACCCTTTCATCAGTTGAGGAGGTGTGCCATTCCAGGGGAGAGCAGAGCCGTAATTCAATAAGTCAGCAGTAATGTGAAGCAGAAGGCAAGGTCGGCGCAGTGACATCATTCAGGGAGAGTGGAGAGATTGTGGAAATCAGGTCTGTACTTCAGCTGCATTTAATTACATGTACTGGCGGCCCTAATGTTTGTGTAATTGCTACAATGTTCTTTTGGTTAGATCTCGCTCTCGCTGTAGTGTTTCCGTTGTAATAACTAAAAGCCTCATTTCAAAGGAAAAAAATATTAGATTATGTAACCTTCACCAATCTCTGGGCAAAATAATTACTTTGTTTTCTGCCATTTGCACTACACGGTGGAGTCACATTATTATGACCACTCCCTACTCTCGACGTCGGCAGCGCGTAGCTCATGAAGGAGGTCACGTGCGGTGAGCTGGCTCGGTGGGTATATAAGGTGTGCGATAGTCTGTCTGCACACACATCCCTCGTTGCTGTCATGGATAAAAGGGATTTATTATAGTTGTAAAAAAGGATAATGATCGGCTTTTGGAACGGGGGTGGCGGTATTTCCGAAACTGCGCAGTTTGTGAACTGTTTATGTGCTGCTGTGGTGAAAGTGTATCGTGAGTGGACACATGGCACCACGGCGAATAGGCGATGTGGAAACTGTGGAGCACCACGTGCTATTGATGTGAGAGGTGAACGTTCACTATGAAGGTGCGCAAGGGCAGGCCGACACGCTTTAGTGGCAATATGAGGGGGCTACCAGACGTGCGTCTAAAACAACTCTGCGAACCTTACTGCACATGGGGCTCCGAAGTAGACAGACGGTCACTGCTCCTCCTAATTTATTATATTTGAATGCATCCGTATGGTGGGCCCCCCAAATAAATTCCATGCTGATTGTCTTCCCTGGGACGGATGGGATCTTCCAGTAAGACAATGCGACATGTCACACGGCTAGAAATGAAAAGAAGTAGAGCAGAAATAGCGCAATAATAAATTGCACATATCTTTATAAGTGAGAAAGGACATAGAAAACATTGCTTGTGGCATAGACATTTTAAATTATGACCGCCTGAGAGCGACACTAGGGGAGCATAGGAGATGACAGCATTCTGTTTCCTTATTGAGTTTAATGGGATTTTGTCATTTAAAGGGGTGGTGTCCCTTCAGCAGATGGCATTTATCATGTAGAGGAAGTTAATACAAGGCACTTACTAATGTATTGTGATTGTCCATATTGCTTAATTTGCTGTCTGGATTCATTTTTACACTGCTTGTTTCCATGGTTACGACCACCTTGTAATCCATCAGTGGTGGCCGTGCTTGCACACTATAGAAAAAAGCACTGGTATCTCTGGTGGCCGGGACCACAGGAGCGTGTATAGGCCGGCACTTTTTCCTATAGTGTGCGAGCACGGCCACCTCTGATGGATTGCAGGGTGGTTGTAACCATGGAAACGAGCAGTGTATAATGTGATGGAGAAATGAATCCAGCCAGCAAAGGGAGCAACATGGATAATCACAATACATTAGTAAGTGCCTTGTATTAACTTTCTTTACATGATGAATGCCACTTACTTAAGTTAGAAAACCCCTTTAATAACAAAATTAAAGAAGTATAAAGAAGCATATGATGCTAACTCACCAGCATTATTACAGCAGGCTAATAGTTTTATCCCAGCTTAGTTGCATCCATACATTTTGAACTGTGTCATTATGGGTAGTTGGTAGTGTTGATCGAGCACCAAAGTGCTCGAGTAGAACACATCGTCTACCGAGCACCCGAGCACAACAGAAGTCAATGGGAGAACCCGAGCATTAAACCAGGCACCCCCTGCTCTGAAGAGGGGAGGGTGTCTGGTTTACAGGAAAAGGTCGGAAATTGATGGAAACACCACTGAAATGGTTCAGGAACAGCATGGGGAGGATGTCTGGATGCATCTTGGACTCCCAGGTCGCTGCTTGTCGCTGCTCAGTAACTTGCATCCATGTTAATACACCATGTGTGATATGGAATGTTATATCCTGCATGAAGTGAGCCTGGAAAATACAAGTGAGGGTATTGTGAAAGGCATCGCACCAAGGTGAGGGAAATGTCATCTATACACCGGGTCTGGACACTGCTGTATACTGTTGTGAGAAGTAGAGTCGGTGGAGTTGCCTCAGACAGGGTACGATGGACAAGTCAGTGGCACTGGGCACAGGAAAAATGCACTGTGGATATGCTGCAATGTATAATGTGTTTAGAAGTAGCAACCAACAAATGTACCGGAAGGAGACTCGAGCATCGCGCTCGAGCACACATGGCGTTCGGCCGAGCATGCTCACCCAACACTAGTAATTGGACATTCAATCCCAAGACTGACTTCCAGACAAGAGCATGTTCTCCTGCGTAGACAGAAAGTCAGTGTCCCCTGTGAACTACAGGTTTACATCATCAACTACCAAATCCCTCCTGGTAGTTCTCAGACACCTTCCCTGCCCTCTTTGTTCCTCTGGTATGTTACCATGCATAGAGTGCTGCTGAAAATATAATTTCTGACTTATCTAAGAGACCTGGAGTGCAGTGACATGATAGGCGAGTCCATATGATGATTAGCTGCAGTTATCAAACTTAGCTCTCTTTAATCTTTGTGTGTGCACAAAATCTCCAGTCTATTGCTTCTGTGTAGCTTCACAGCTTCACACTGCTCTCCCTGCCTTCTGCTTCTAAGATCTGACAGGGTTAGTAACAAGCAGAAGGCAGGTGAGGTAGGCTGAAGCTGCATCACATAGGAATACACTGAGACTGTAGTGCGAGTTGAGGGAAGTTTAATGCCTATTGGAACATATAAACTGATCCGCTTGATGCTCCATATGGGCAATTTATCTGCCGGCGTAAAAGGGCATTCAGCGGGTGCCTCCCACCAGGGCCCTTTAAGAGGAAAAAAGTACTTGTTTTCGTGACGCCAGTTGCAGTGAAGCAACATGGGCACAGGGCCCCTTTTAGTGATACTGTGGATGGTACCCAGGTGTAGGAATGCCAGAGTGGTGGAGGGTAGCCTATAATGTCCCTTAAGGTGTTGTGCACGTGTCACGGTGCTCCTACCTGGATACGCTAGACCCTGGGCATTGGCTCCAAAGCAATGAAAAAGGGGGTTGTTGACGAAGGAGATGATGAAATAAATTGAGTCCAAACCTTGGATGAAGTTCAATAACAGCTTTACTTGAATAAGTGTTTCTCCAAACGGTTTACAGACTTTATCTTGGTTCCAGCAGGCGTTAGCATTAACTGTGGTAGACAAACTCCTCTTTGCTACATCTGTTGCTCTATGACTCTGCTGTACTGACAGGGTAGATGAATAACTTAGCTTTAGCTGTATGCTGAAAATTCTCTCTGTAGTCTGACTCTAGCTTTGTCCAGGGAAAACATTCTCCTCCTGGCTTCTGAGGCTCCAAGCTGTGGCTTCCACATCCAGCAGAGCTGAAGGTGCTCTAGCTGGTCTAGACAAGGCTCGTCCAACAGGGACATGCTCCTGCTTAATTCCCCTAGCAGGGGGTACTCTCCACTGACTTCTAACAACACCACACCACAGAGGATGGGGGGGTGTTAGAATGGAATGGAAAGCTCCATTCTCTGTACCTGTAGCTCTCACATTTATGCTGCCACCTGCTGGTGAACCAGGCATATTACACGTAAACATGAACAGTTACATGGAAATAGATATGCACATTATACAGGACCTGGAAATAAATACATAGGATGACATTAGGTTACCATAGGAGACAGTAGCGGGTGCAGTAGTGGTAATGCCACTCCGAAGCGTTACATACCCCCTTACTTAAAAACCAAACCACCCTCGGCTTGTGCTTAGGTTATATGCTCTAAGGGTTCCGAAAGAAAGGTCAAAGTGCTGCATGAAATACACATACATAGACTGACATATAAGACGGCTAGCACTAGGTTCCTGCCTATATGAGTAGGGTGTATAACCACGGTTCTCCCTCTCGCAGCGAACCGAACCAATACTGCACTAAGCGCGCAATACTCCACGACATGACCATAGTCGTATTTGGAGCATGGGGGTGTTATGTACTGTAATCCCTCCACATGCTATGATACGCCCGCAAATAGAAGGGTGGCTTCATCCTGTATTCCTTTCCTACCACTAAGGTCTAGTCATTCTTTACGCTTCATCACCTTGATGTCTGACCAGGTAGCTTTTCACATTTTCCTTGGCTTGCAAGGCAAGTCCTAAGGATATACACAACCTTGGCGAAGCACAAGGCCTTAAAACATGATTACATTAGGAGGATGAGCCGGTGCTCTCCAATCTCTCCAGACACATACAAGCAGCGGGTTTACAATGTATACCTAGGCTATCTAGCTAACACAAGGTCACATAAGAACCATTAGTATTTAACGTCCTCAGAGGCAGTCCATATGAGCAATGATGATGTAAGACTTGCTTATGATGTACCAGACGTCCTCAGAGGCAGTCCATAATGAGCTATGAAGTAAGGTGCTGACTATCTGGCTAACAATATAAAGTGCAAAGTCCATATAAAAGTGCATATAATCACATTGCGGCACCTGCAAAAGAATACACACAATAGGCACAGTAAACCTAAACGTTGCTGAAAATTTAAAAGGTTAGTGCAGAAATAGTGCAAATATTTAAGGCAATATTTTATGCAATAAATTAGTGCAAGAAAATCACATTAGAGTCTCTTCTTCAGTGCTTGAGGATCCATTGCATCCTAAAACAAAAGTGCAACTGAGTTCTTTGTAATCCATGGGAAATAACGTAACGTCATTATTTGTAATCCAAATGAGGTAGTAATGTCATTTGTAATCCACATAAGGCAACAATGTCACTTGTAATCCACATGGGTAGCAATATAAAATAGCAGCACAGGTCATGAGAACCCTTTTGGCAAAAAGGAGGGCCCCAATTAACCTGAAAAGGGGGGAAAAAAGGGAATTTTGGCGCAAAATCTGAAGTTGTCGGACCTTTAAATAGTAATGAAGGGGGTGTTGCAGAGAGCGATGAGGAGAAAGCAAAGCTGTTAAATATTATTTTCTTCAATGTATTCACTGAGGAAAATAAACTGTCAGATGAAATGCTGAATGTTAAAATAAATCCCCCATTAAAAGTGCCCTGTCTGACCCAGGAAGAAGTACAACAGCGACTTAAAAAGATTAAAATAGACAAATCGCTAAGACCGGATGGCATACACCCCCGTATCCTAAGGGAATTAAGTGATGTCATAGCCAGACCCTTATTTCTGATATTCGTGGACTCTATACTGACAGGGAATGTTCCACAGGATTGGTGCATAGCAAATGTGGTGCCAATATTCAAAAAGGGTCCAAAAACAGAGCCTGGAAATTATAGGCCGGTAAGTTTAACATCTGTTGTGAGGAAACTGTTTGAAGGTTTTCTGAGAGATGCTATCTTAGAGAATCTCAACGGAAATAAGCAAATAACGCAACATCAGCATGGCTTCATGAGGGGTCGGTCATGCCAAACAAATTTAATCAGTTTCTATGAGGAGGTAAGTTCTAGACTTGACAGCGGCGAATCAATGGATGTCGTATATCTGGACTTCTCCAAAGCATTTGACACTGTACCTCATAAAAGGTTAGTATATAAAAGGAGGATGCTCGGACTGGGAGAAAATGTCTGTATGTGGGTAAGTAACTGGCTGAGTGACAGAAAACAGAGGGTGGTTATTAATGGTACACACTCAGATTGGGTCACTGTCACTAGTGGGGTACCTCAGGGGTCAGTATTGGGCCCTATTCTCTTCAGTATATTTATTAATGATCTTGTAGAAGGCTTGCATAGTAAAATATCAATTTTTGCAGATGACACTAAACTGTGTAAAGTAATTAACACTGAAGAGGACAATATACTGCTACAGAGGGATCTGGATAGATTGGAGGCTTGGGCAGATAAGTGGCAGATGAGGTTTAACACTGACAAATGTAAAGTTATGCACATGGGAAGGAATAATGCAAGTCACCCGTACATACTAAATGGTAAAACACTTGGTAACACTGACATGGAAAAGGATCTAGGAATTCTAATAAACAGCAAACTAAGCTGCAAAAACCAGTGTCAGGCAGCTGCCGCCAAGGCCAATAAGATAATGGGTTGCATCAAAAGGGGCATAGACGCCCGTGATAAGAACAAAGTCCTACCACTTTAAAAATCACTAGTCAGACCACACATGAAGTACTGTGTACAGTTCTGGGCTCCTGTGAACAAGACAGACATAGCAGAGCTGGAGAGGGTTCAGAGGAGGGCAACTAAAGTAATAACTGGAATGTAGCAACTACAGTACCCTGAAAGATTATCAAAATTAGGGTTATTCACTTTAGAAAAAAGACGACTGAGGGGAGATCTAATTACTATGTATAAATATATCAGGGGTCAGTACAGAGATCTCTCCCATCATCTATTTACCTTGTGATGAAGTTCAATAACAGCTTTACTTGAATAAACATTTCTCCAAACGGTTTACAGACTTTATTTTGGTTCCAGTTAGCATTAACTGTGGCAGGCAAACTTTTTCTGCTACATCTGTTGCTCTATGACTCTGCTGTACTGACAGGGTAGCTGGTTACCTTAGCTTTAACTGTATGCTGCAACTTCTCTCTGTAGTCTGACTCTAGTTTGTCCAGGGAAAACTTCCTCCTCCTGGCTTCTGAGGCTCCAAGCTGTGGCCTCCACTGCCAGCAGACCGGAAGGTGCTCTAGCTGGTCTAGACAGGGCTCGTCCAACAGGGATGTTCTTCTGCTTCATTCCCCTAGCAGGGGGTAACCTCCACACTGGCTTCTAACTAGAACTCCACCCTCCTGCAGCAAGTGGGGAAAGTGGAATGGAAAGCTCTATTCTCTGTACCTGTAGCTCTGCCATCTATGCTGCCACCTGCTGGTAAACCAGGCATATTACATGTGAACATAAACAGTTACATGGAAAGAGATATGCACATTATACAGGACCTGGAAATAAATACATAGGATGACATTAGGTAACCATGGGAGACAGTAGCGGGGTGCAGTAGTGGTAATGCCACTCTGGGGCGTTACAGGCATAGGTATAATTGTATGTATATGTATACAACTGGACCTATGTAAAACTGATTCTCCCTGACTTCTACACAGACTTAAATCACTGGTCGCTGACAGACTGCCTCTCCTCGATCTCCCACTTCATTAGCGAGTGTAAAAGTCAGAGACACAGAGAAAGCATTTTACTGTACATAGGGACGGTTACAGATATGTGTACAGGCAGAAGCAGGGAGACTAAAGGCAGGCTGAGGAGCCTCTGCATGTAACAGTGAGCTCTCGCCAGTGCAGGCCCAAACTAAGGGCTTATGCACATGTACGTATTTTCTTTCCGTGTCCGTTCCGTTTTTTTTTTCCCGGCAGACCGCATGCGGTCTTTTCAATGGGTAAGCAAAAAAAAAATGGAAGTTACTTCGTGTGAATTCCGCTTCTGTATGTCTGTTCCGCAAAACAATGGAACATGTCCTATTATTTCTCTCATTACAGACAAGGATAGTACTGTTCTATTAGGGGCCAGCTGCTCCGTTTCACAAAATACGGAATGCACATGGACGTCATCAGTTTTTTTTGCAGATTCGCGCGGACCACAAAATACATACGGTTGTGTGCATGAGCCCTAACAGTTGTGTGCATGATTCCCAGTGGAACGGGCAGCTAGTGAGCCGCCCACCATGGGTGCAGGCATATACAGTTTTTTGTGCCCCTTTGGATCATGGACCTTGTTGTGACCAGTCTATTCCCCAACCCTTTCCATTCACTGCTATGAGACTTCTGATAATAGCGAAGAGAGCAGGCTCAGCTATTTTCAGATGTCCCATAACAATACATGGACAGCCAGCTGCATAAGTACAGCCACCTCTCCATTCACCACAAAGGCATTGCCAGAAATAGTTGAGCCAGTGCTTGTCTATTTTTGGAACTCCCATAGTGATGAATGGAGAGCTAGCCACATGTTGAGCAGTGATCGGGTTTGAGGTGGCCCCAACACTACTCTGAATCCCCTGTTCACTGTTGAGGTGTCACCATGTGTTGCTGCCCCTTTAAGGGGATGGTAAGTTGTGGTGCACCCCAATGGAAAATAAGTCCAGGGATTTAGGGTGCAATAAACCAGTGTTTACCGGAGGAACTCAAGTGCAAAACAATCCATGCAATGCACTGAGCTGGGTCTCCAGTCTGCTCCCTGGCAGAAGAAGGTTCCATGCTGAGGAAAGGCTAGAGCTTTCTATTCCTCATTCTCTCAGAATGCTGGCACCCTGTTCAAAGGGCTGTGGCTCAGTCGTCCAGCTGGCTCCATGATCATAGGGCTGGTGACCCAGAGTCTGTGGCAGAGTATCCATGTCTCAGCGTCTTCTTCTGATCACTCATGCAGTCTGGCAAAGTCTCACCTACTAAACACTGGTCCCCATCTGCAGACCTCTAGGGGCTCTAACTGTTCTCTTATACAGATTCTAACTGAACTAGAACTTTCTAGTAGGAGGATTGAAGTTGGAGATGCACAATCTAACAGAAAAAATATTGCAGTTTCGGGCTGCCAAAGACTTGCATTGTACCTCAGTACAAGTCAATGGGAATGACTAAGCAGTTTCCAGACACATACAGCTATCTGAAAGAGCTAAACCAAACGGTCAAACGTTCACCACGTCTGTTTTTTCTCTCCAAAACTTAGCTCTGCATAGTCCTATGGTAGTTGTGGAAACATTATTAGCTTCTCAGTGCAGAGGATGGAAAAGTCCCAAAGTCTCTCAATGTTAGCTGGATGTGCATTAACCCTTTCCATAGTGCAATGCAATAAAAATACAAATGAACAAGATAAACAAACAATGAACATATAAAATGCAGTATATGTGTAAACAACTGCATAAATCAGTGTAAGTTAAAGGAAACCTGTCATGTTGAGCATGGTTTGTGAGCTGCAGGCAGCATGATATAGAGCAGAAGTTGCTCAGCAGATTGAAATATAGTTTTATGGGAAAATATTCAGTATTTTATACATTTAAATTCCTGCTCACTCTGGTCTTTGAAGTCCAGGAGCCGTTCCATTAGTGATTGACAGCCTTCCCTCTATGACTGTGTATGCAGAGATAGCTGTCAATCACTGATAGGACCGCCTCATGGACTTCAGAACCCAGAATCAGCAGGAATTTATATAAATTAAATTACAAGTTTTACTGGATCTTTTCCCATAAATCTATATATCAATCTGCTCAGCTCCTCCTGTTCTATAACCTTCTGCCTGTAGCTTACATTGCATTTTCATGGTGACGGGTTCCCTTTAACCCTTCAAAGTGCAATAAAGTAGGGAGTTGATGGCTATGCATGGCAGCAATAGGGGAAAATGGCCACAACCGCCCATAAGACAAAGTACCCTTGCTCAAGGGCACTAGTTGAAATGGGAAAACCCTTTTATGTACTGCTCGGGAGGCATTTTATGCACCTGGCGAGGATTTTCTGAACTTCAGAGCCTATGGCTACAAAAGATATTGCTCAGCTGCATTTGTGCTTGCAATAAAGTCTCTTTTATACACGGCAAAATCCCCAGGAAAGGCGACATTAGTTGTAATACATACTGTATCATTTGTGTGTGTGATCCCAAGTACTAGTCATTCTCCCAGTACTCTAGTACCACAGATGGTAAGTGGTTGGGGAAGAGGTTAATACAACATCTCAGTCGCAGGTGTATATTATCACCAGCGTTTCCAGATGATGCTGATTAAAGAAATAGCTTACTTCTGAAATTGTTGTAAAGGCAGGTAAAGCCCATATTATATTTCAGAGTGTAGGAAATGCTGTGAGACTGAGTCAGGCTTTGAAGCTAGTGGTTGATCGACTCTGGGGAAAAGCAAGGAAGTGCTCTCTTACATTAAGACACTGAAAACCCATGAAGAACTAATGGTTATGCAATTCCTGGGGAAAGTGCAAATGAGCAGAGTGTGCTAAAATTCAAGCGCTCTACGATTAAATCCTGCCGCCATTAATGTAAAGCTCTGTATTCAACTCACTATGCAGGAAAATCGGGCACTAGTGGAAGTTTAAGGGGTTCTCTAGATCTCCATAGTTTAGGAACACTCAGATCGTGTGCTGATTTATAGTATATCTTCTTTAATCATTTTGTCCTGAAAAAAGATGTCTACTTTAAAGGGAGTCTTTCACCTAATCTGAGCGTTTCACACCGCTCAGATCAGGTTACAGACTCTTTGCCCTCTTTACTATAGTACCTTTCTTTTATTCCACCATGGTCCAGATGCTGAAAAAAAGACTTTTAAACCGTATGTAAATGAGCCGCTGAAGGTGCCCAGGGAAGGCGTTACTGGGCACGCCTCTTTCTGCCCTCTGTCCTATTACCTCCTTCAGCCGAGCAGCACAACAATGGCGGGATGGACGTCTTTAGTTGGCCGGCACATGCGCAATATGAAAAGCTGTTCCTCTGCCCATAATGGGCAGAGCAGTGCGCATGCGCCGGCCTACTAAAGAAGGCCGTCCCGCCATTGTTGTGCTGCTCGGCTGAAGGAGGTAATAGGACAGAGGGCGGGCCAGAGGGCAGAAAGAGGAGTGTTTTTCTGGGCACATCGCCCGGTAACGCCGCCCCTGGGCACCTTCAGCGGCTCATTTACATACGGTTTAAAAGTCTTTTTTTCAGCATCTGGACCACGGACGAATAAAAGAAAGGTACTATAGTAATGAGGAGCAAAGAGTCTGTAACCTGATCTGAGCGGTGTAAAACGCTCAGATTAGGTGAAAGACTCCCCTTTTAAAGGGTTCCTTTAATATCACATCTAGGCTACATGCACACGACAGTTGTTTTTTGCATCGGCAAAAAAAATGATGCGGCATCCATTTTGTTTTGGAGGATCCGTTTTTTTCCCACAGATCCCTTGTAATAAATGCCTATCCTTGTCTGAAAGTGTGAAAAAAGTAGGACACGCACTATTTTTTTTGCTGAGGGGAAACACAGACAAAGGATGCGGAACACAAGTTAAAGGGGTTTTCTGGTAGTTACTTTAATAGTGATCCTTCTCCTCCTGGATCTCCCCCTTGATCTGCTCGGGCGGCCGGTTCAGCGTGTCCTTGGCTTCCCGCAGCGCCCTCTTATGTTCCTCCCGGATGCAGGCGAGGCGATCCCTGTCCTCTTCATCCTGCAGCCCAGGACCAAAGGGGTGCACTGCAGAGGAGGCTGCTGGAAGGACACTCCATTCAGCAGCTTGGGGGAGTCTGGGAGGAAGAAGATGGCCCTGAAACACAAGGTGATGAAGCTGCTGAACACCAAAAGCAGCACCTCAGTCAGCCGAAATCCGGAGAGCTTCCGTCCCCAGCAGGGACACACTGAAAGGCAGCAGACTGCCGACCGGCATGGCAGCTGGACGCACGCATAAAGTTTCCCTCACCGGAGTGCAGTGCGGTACGGGCCGTCAGGTGACCACGGAGTGGTGAGTAACAAGCACTTCACTCCCGCTCCGTGGTCACATAACACAAATGAATCCTCGATGCAAAAAAATTTGAACCGAGGATTTTTTTTGTCGAATTACTCGATTCAATAGAGTAATCGTTTCAGCCCTAGTCACCACTACTATCTCTGATTATTTGTGTTTATTAAACCCAGGGCGTGTCCTGAGGATAGTGGACCTTGGTCGATGGGAGCTGTAGGAGTGCAACAGCCCCATTTTAGTGAATGATAGGACTTCCAATAGTTGCAATTAAATGCCTTTAAACAGGGATGCCCAACCTGTGGCCCTTCAGCTGTTACAAAGTTACGACTCCCAGCATGCCTGGATAGCCTACAACTACTAATAGGGCATGTTGGGAGTTGTAGTTTTGCAACAGCTTGAGGGCCACAGGTTGAGCATTCCTTCCTTAAAGGTAATCTGTCACATGGAACACAGCGTCTGATCTGAAGGCAGCATGTTATAGATCATGAGGCGCTGAGCAGATTAATATATAGTTTATGGCAAAATATTCAGCAAAACTTGTAATTTATACATTTAAAATTGCTGCTCATTCTGGGCTTTGAAGTCCAGGAGGCGGTCCTATCAGTGATTGACAGCTTACCCTCTATGATTGTATATAAAGAGCTGTCAATCACTTATTAGGACCGCCTCCCTGACATAAGCCCAGAATGAGCAGGAAGTTAAATATATAAAATTACAATTTTTTACTGAATCTTTTCCCACAAAACTATATATCAATCCTCTCAGTTCCTCCTGCTCTATAACATGCTGCCTGCAGATCAGACGCCGTGTTCCACGTGACATTCCCTTTAAATAGGACCGGTGGAATAACCGCGGAACGATTTCTTTCATTTGTCCATCTATGGTGTTGCCAGATTTGTGACAACTTGCAGATAATCTCAAAACACACAAGAAGTGGCAGTCCAGTGATGTCTACCCAAGAATTTGCTTAGGATTCAGCTTCTCTAACAGAGCAAAGGGGACTGAACAAAATAATCAGGACAAGATGGTCATTTTTAGATTTTTATTTAAAGTGTAATGGATATTTTCTTCATATTGCTTTCATGAAATGACAGACAGCAGTTGCAGAAATTCTTTGCTTTAAAAAAAAAAAAAAAGGGTTAAAAAAGATATATTTACAAAAATGGCAAAAGTTTAGCAATTGTGAGAGGTTCCATAAAGATAGTTACAAGCCGTGTCAATAAATACCCAGACGTGAGACACAAAGGAAACTAAATACAATCTGAAGTTGTTGTTTTTTTGGCACAAACAAATAAATTAAATGCACAAAAGTTATGAAGGCAGGGTATTTAATTTACCTTAAATTAATATATATTTATATATTTTTATCCGTTACGAAAAGCACCCCAGGAATGTTGTAACATGGTATTAGTGCCAATAAATAGGAGTACCAGAGTATTGCCAGCATTTCAGAGACAAAACCCTCACAGCCTGCAGGAGTTTTGCTTCCACGACCAGTAGATTCTAGTCGGAGGGAATGAGATGGGCCATTCCAAGTTATGTCCCTATAGGTCTATTCTAGGCTTGGTAGCTGATGGCATATTTACCAACACCATACTAAGAATGGGTAGCCACCGTTCTTCACCCCTCCAGCCCTGGAGTTGCGCATCGGAGCATTACCCTTGCCCTGTTTGCTTACATTTTGACACTGCTAGGCGGAGGCTTCCGCTAAGCCGTGTCCCGGTGACATCACTGGCACTAATGGGCAGTCTTTAGTGCTGCCCTAGCCCGTTTTACAGGTTAGGGCAGCGCTGCAGACTGCCATTAAGTGCCGGTGACATCACTGAGCTCACTGCTAGGCGGAAGCCTCCACCTAGCAGAAGCCTGGTACGTCGCCGGATCCGCTGAAAAAGCAAGAAATGCTCCGAGTCTCAACTCAGAGGGGCTGCAGGGGTGAATAATGGGTTACGTACCCCTTAAAGGGGTTATTGCAGAGACAACACCATTGCAAATTTGGCTCACCCCAGGCAAAAACTGTTGATACTGCAGCGGACAGCCAGGCATTTCACCTGCGGGGGAAATAGTTAGCTTCCAGTAACTACTCTGGCAATATCATCTATTTGCCTGGGGTGCAGGAGTCTGAATACTATACTGTAAGGCAGCATTACATGGTGGTCATTCAGATGATCCTCTCCATTCTAGCTAATAGACGGGGGCGCCGACAACCCCTCCCTATAACGTCCATAAGTCCTAACAGGCCTCGTCTCCACACTAAAGTAGGCAGCCATTTTGTTTTCTGAACTCTGCAAATGATCATATAGGTGGGAAAGCGTGCTACGTGGACGGATTTAGGTCCGATTTCTCTTCCAGACCTAAAGAAAAAAAATCCTTAAGGAAATACAGTATCTACTAAAACTTTAGAAAAATGTTAAAAAAAACAAAAAAACCTCTAAGGAATTAATGGACGGGTGGACGGATACATTTGCAAAACATCTTCAGCTTCCAAAACAGCTGCTTCTACTTTGGTACCATCAGATATAGGTACTGCTTGACCTTAGGCACACAGATCATTAACCTAATATACAATTCATGTATTTAATAGGGGAAAACTCCATATTTCAGAGTTATCACAAACTAAACCGTATTTGTGGGATCAGCCACGAGGCCACACATGAGGGAATCTGAAGCAAGCGAGTATTGCTGTAGTGATCAGAGGACGCACACGACTACTAGATGAACATTAAAAGACATATGGGTACAATAATAACACCGGCATACAAAAGTAGTGCTGGCAAAGGCACTTGTGTGTATCGCTAGAATGAGGATTACGTGTAAATTCTATTGGATTTCACCAAAACGACACCTTGAAGCTTATTTAATGCACCAGGTAAATGTGCCCCAACAACTGGCCACGGGTCTAACGAAGGCCGCCGTCTTATGGCACATTGACTCCAGCCATTAAATAAATCTTACGACATGCATTGTATACCTTTGGCACACAGCTTGGACCACGGGATGGACTGCAAGGGAGACAGCATTTGCACTTCTGTACCAGTTAAAGCATTTCAGGAACTAAGGGGCGGCCATGCACCATGACCGAATATCCGTCGCCTGAACAATGCCATCTCCATCCTATATGTATTCAGGAGCGGTCATCACATTCAAGCAGAGCTAGGAGCTGGCAGTCCCTTGCAAAGACATCCGGCTAGAGTACGCACATAGCCGCCTTGCCAAAATGTGTCATTTCCAAAGCCTGGACACTTTTCACAGTAGCCAATTAGGTCACACACAGAAAAACAGCAATCTTCATAAATAACAGTGTAATGATGACCTGGTTCTTTTCAGCGAGGATGGGTAGAGGAGTAGGCCGCTACTGAAAAGGCCAATACTTTCTTCATAAAGGTACTAGTTAACCTTTTGGTAGAGCAGCTCAAAAAATATATAATGGTCTTGGTCTCTGGCATTAAGAAGGTTTTATAATTTAGGAGAAAAAAAAAAAAAAAAGATAGAGAACATAATTTTATATCTTATTAGCCACCATAAAAGGTTCCTTTTCATTAAACACTCTCAATTAAATATCTGCATTTCATTTTAAAGCTTAAATAGTGTCGCTTCTCACTTAAATACATGTGGATGGAAGAAAAGAAATTCAGAAAGATATTCACGTTGTTTTAAATGTTGTAAAGCAATAAATAATCTTTTTTTACATATACATAACTTTCATTAAAAATAAGAAGAAATTCGATATAAATAGCCGGGACCACCCTTTATGGAAGGAGACAGAACTGACCCATCGAGGCTTAAAAATAAGCGGATGGGAAAAGGAATTTTTTCTTTGCTCGTGCAGATCTGGCTCTACGTAGCTCCATGTCTATTGCAACCGCACCATGTTCAGCTGATGGGCGTGCCCAAACTATAGGGGGGGCGCGATTTCAGCTGATGGGAATCTTATGGCCAAATCCCTAGATAGATCAAATAAATACAAAATAACTTATAGAAAGATTAAATAATTGAACTCAAAATTATGGCTTGTAAATGGAGCACAGAGGAGACGTTTTTTGTTTTTTTGGGGGGGCGGGGGGGCTGAGGATACAAAAATTGCGGGTCTTCCCAGTAACGTCCTTGTGCTTTTTCATAATACCAGTGGCATATTGAATTAATGGAGACTGCTGCTGTAA
Organism: Bufotes viridis; assembly: GCA_033119425.1. Lineage (NCBI taxonomy): Eukaryota > Metazoa > Chordata > Amphibia > Anura > Bufonidae > Bufotes > Bufotes viridis. The sequence continues at coordinate 333,969,541 of CM065593.1, read as the reverse complement.
TATTGCACAACAGGGGGAAGAAAATGAATGAACCTTTAACTTATTGTACAGAAAAAAAAATAGTTCTATAAATAATGCAGATATATTATGGAAAAATATGATTGTACTCATAATACATCTGAGGTATTTCCAATTTAAATAAAACTCATGGTAGTTTTCAAGCTTCAGTCTCATTCCTGGAATTTGCAATAAATAAAACAGCTCTGTATAAAGTATGCGGTTTTTTTTTTCCTCCATTTTTTTTTCCTTTCTGTAAACCCGAGTAGTGCACGCTCCCTCCGCAAATATTTCTCTTTTTACAATAAATACAGGAATAGAGTTCATCTTAAAAGCATTGAACGCGGTTTACAGGGGAATCCCTGTAGACCCGTTCATAAAATAGCTTTTCACAGGTTCACAAACATAAGAATTCCCCCCTCCCCAAAATATGTACAAGTCTTTTACAAAAAAAAAAAAAAAAATAATAACATAAAAATTTGTTCAAACCGATGGAAGGTAAACTGGTGGAAATGACAGAGTTCCAAAAAGGCGTTTTTTTTCCCCCCATAAAAAGACCAAAATATAGTTATCCATGTAAAATCAACATAGAAACATTCCTACAAAGTATCCACAGCTTGGATTCCGCCTCTTCCCGATTATGCAATGAGGGATTCAAAAGGAGATGGTGATTTTAAGGCATCATCTAAATATTGATTGTCACCACAGGGCTCTGAAGAGCTAATTAAAGATTCTAAGAAGCTCGCGGTCGTGTCCATGGCTGGGGTAAATCCGGGAAGAAGCGTCACCAGACACTGCTGAGAACACAAGTTCTCGTATTCATTCAATGAATTGTAAAGGGGTCCAAAATTGTAGTCACTTTCATCTGGAATCTCAAAGTTTTCCGAGGAGAGGCTGATATCCATATAGTTTTTTAAGAGTGGCTCTCCCGGGGCCACGGTAGAATCAGTAGAGATGGTCACAGATACCTCATTGTCAGTAAAGCAATCCGCACCTTGGTTGGCATTCTCATCGACGCATTTTGAAATGTTCGATAAGGAGTTGGCGTACAATCCGCTCGCAGATTTCTCAGAGCTGTAGAGAGATTCGTAAACCTTATCGCAGAAAAAATCTGTGCTATGAAAGAAGCTCAAGTTGTCCTGGCAGTCGCTGCTGTTCTCCTCATATTCGGAGTCGTTGAAATGAAGAATCCTAGCGAGATAATCTTCCTCAAAATCCGACTGCGACTTATCAGATGAAGACGCAAGTTCAAACGGACCTTCAGAGCTTTCACTCTGACCAGAGGAGGAGGAGCTGTCCGTTGTGTCACTGCTGCAGCTGTTTTCATTTGCCGGCTCCAAGCCTATGTTGAAATGATAGGGGGCAGTGGGTGAGGTGGTGCCAGTAGTGGTGGTGGGAGCAGTCCTTTCGTCATCTTCACTGGATTCTACAGATGAGCACCCAAAGGGGTTCAGTCTTTCACTGCACAACGGTTCGCGTTTGTCATTCCCATCATCGTTATTTTGCCTTTTCTCCTCCAGCTCAAGTTTCATAACCGTATGGATATAATGGGTCTGTACCCTGGATGAATTGAACTCTACTCTTCCATTTGGGTTTCCGCATCCATCCTTGGTGCATCCACATGGGAAAGTTGAATGATCTCTCTGGAAGAGGGCACAAACATAGCATTAATCAATGTTCTTCTAGATATAATTAAAGGGGCTACATTTTCAAACCAGCGCCTGGATCTAAATACTTTTGCATTTGCATGTACCTAAAAATTTAAAAGTTCTTTTCCTTTTTTTTTGTCCACCTCACTGAGGTGGTCGCACATGCTCAGTTTAAATCTTCTACTGCCACCAGCTATATTATCTGTTAGTGGCTGTGGCAATTACAGGGAAAGAGCTACAGCAGAAAGGACATGCCTGAAATACATCTAGCAGAACAACTGGAGCAATGAATGGGAGATCTCTGGATTGCATGTGTGTTACAGCGCTGGTTCTAGCTTGTTTGAAAGAGATCATCATGTATTACATTAGGTCTTATTTGCATTTTTTACATCAATCGTGGTATAACTCCTTTAATGGCAAGTTTGTATAGCCCTATGATCTAATATGACTACTCTATTGGATAGGGAATTGAAGCTCCATTCAATGACTACGACACAGATAAAAAAAGATACAAAACATCCTGCACGATATGATAGTAAATATGTGGTTGTGCATGGCTACATTTATAAATTCACAGAAAATAATGCGCTGTAGTAATAGATGCAAGAATAACATATGGACTAAGCCCTCACTCTAATGATAAAATCTGAGACTCTCAGCCAATACATTTTGATAAAAACACATCTGTGCCCACCTACCCGCGCCAAGGTGGTCTCAGTTCAGGCAGGTCCTACTCTAAAGCTACCTATGCCGTTATGCATTTATGTTCAGGAGCACGGACCCTGCACATATAGTGTGCTGCTCCTGTGTACACCAGCAACCAATGAGAGGAGGAGCCCGCGCAGCTATATGTACCACCTTAATCAAGGTCGCCTCTATTACTATAGTGCGTCATTTTCTTTGACTTTACAAACCCAAGATATTTGCTTAATTCCATAAAGACTAGAGGACTACAGAGCGGATACAAAAAGAAAGAAAAAAGCTGAACAAAGGACTGAAGCGAGTCAGTGATTAAAAAACATATTTCTGAGGAGCAATTCCAAAATCTGACACTAACCTGACATTTGATGCCTGCCAAGTTACAACTGCAAGTCTCCGGTTCACAGAAATCTTGGCAATCGCAGCCACATTGTTCTCTCGACTTCCGGATTTCATTAAGTTCATGCTTCTCACTTTTGTCAATCTTCTTCACGCCTTCTCTCTTGAGCAGTGCCCGTCGTTTCTTGGCAGGGTACATTCGTGGACTGAAACCATCTTCGATTTCTGCGTTGGTCATGTCAATATCTTCATCGCAGATGTCATCTATGCTGAGGTTATTGGCCTTTTCTGACTCTATTGTACCATTCTTTGTAAACTGGAGAAAACAAAAAAAAAAAAACACGCAAAATCAAACAACTGAGTGTAACAACACTAAAACAACATACACAAGAGTTGAAAAAAAGCTACTGCAGAAGAGAAAAGTAAGAAGACGACCTCATGACCAAGTGGTCTGCTTTCCCCAATCCCTTCTCCCTTGTGAAACCTACCGTATTCTTTAAAGCCAAGAGCTTCTCTTCTTTCAAACGCTCTTTTAGTTTCTCCCTACGACGGGTCAACTGTTCCCGGGAAAACTCTTCCAACGTGAACTGCCTGCCGTAGCTGTGTTTTCGCCGCATTCCCAGAGTGCATCCGCCCCGACTTGGCACGCTGGTGAAACCTTGGCATCGTTGGAAGTAGAAGACCATCACCCGATCAAACTGGACCTTGTTCTTCTTCGCCCGCTTTGCCTTTTTTAGGATGGATATCGCTGTAAATAAAATAACATCTATCAGCACACGAAAAAGGCTCCACACATTTACTAACAAACAACTTTATGAAAGGTCTGCCTCGAACAAAAAATATATAGCTTTCCAGCCAGTAATATTCACATTGAGCCAAAATACCTCCGCTGGTTGCCAAACGGAACATGCACAACTGCAAACATGAGACCGTGAGGAAAGCTTTAAGAATATCATTTGAGCGAGCGATCTAGAGGAATGCATAGGACTTGTATGCAGCGAGCTTATAGATTTAGGCCAAACGGGAAAGTTCTCAGTGTTTACTCAGGTGGTGAAGAGCTGACATCTTTACTGCCGCCGCTGCGGAAACTATGCAGATTATTTAAAGCCCAGCCCACAGTCGTACAGCACAACAACTGGGAAATGAGACGCTGAAGAAATGCCTGGCCAGTATCCACTCGCTTTGCTTGGCTTTTTAAATAGAATCGCGCAGAAGTTTTTTAAAAAAAAAGTCATGGTGAGCATGGGGTTTGGGGGGGTTCAAGCCTTTCCACTTACGTGTGAAGTTGCTCAGAAGCGGCCTAGGGCTGTAGTTAAATTCGTCATCAGATTCCCCTCCAGAAGAGGTGGCCGATGATGAAGGGGATGAAGAGGAAGAGGAGTAGGGGAAGTCATCTGCCAGGGCTTCATATTTGCGTTTCAGTAACCCACTCATGGTGACGGAGTAGATTTCACAGTCCTGGGAAAGAAAAAAAGGAGGAAAAAGGTAAGGTTTTTCTCAATTTTCAGGAATAGAGGGTTTTTGACAGCAAATAACGGGTAAAAAAAAATAAATAAAATATATATTTATATTACACAATTTAATACTGAAAACAAGTTAACAAATGAATAATAAGTAGAAGAAATGTTAATTGTGTCTAATTAACAGAACCTCTCCTGGGTAGAGGCGACCCATTTCTGGAACGTACAGGAAACGACATGCTGGACTGTAATAATGCAGCGACTGCTTCCTGTCACATCCCATTCAGCTCCAGCGAGCTCATTTACCGAAATAAGGAAAGGAAGAAAAAAATAAAAATAAAAAAATAAAAAATTGCCTGGCTCCTCGGAGAATACTTCTCGCATGATTTGCATGCTGTACCTCCCCAGGGAAATACAGGCAGAGCATCTTATTAAATGAAACGCTGAAACAAAAACACATCAATTGCCCAAAATTGCAGCAGGTTTTTTTTCCCCCTTCTCCTGGATTTTTTGCAGCCTCTGGACATATCAACGAAAATAGGTTTCAGACAAGGACATTTTGTGCTTCAGATCAGATTACGCCCCCCCCCCCCCCCACACACACACACACACGGGCAAGCCGTTAACCCCATAAATACCATAGCAAATGGAAATAAAGCCGTGTAACGAGCGATTAATGGACGCCTAGACAAGACTGATCAATTTATATTGTATCCAGAGTGCTGCTCGACCACGCTCGTCTCTGCCGCGGGTAACCTCGGGGTGAGAATAGAAGCACGACTTTATCACACGCGTACAAGGTATCAGTTTAATATTAGCAGTATGTAGGAGGGAAGGAGAACGAGACATCACGGCACAGACATTATTTGGAAAGATGACTCAGGGTGACTCAGTAGTCTGCCTGTGAGTTTACTGATGGACGTGACAACAGCCTAGGAACCGTGATGGGGAAGCGCCAGGAAACTTATTTCCCACAGCCTTACTAGTAAGCCATATTGACGTCAGTGCGGAGAATGACTGGTGACGGCTTAGTGCATTGCCTCCATGGAAGACTGCAGCAGACTGACATTAGGAAACCGAGCTCTTCCTCTCTACAGGTTGCCATGCTGTCAGGAACCAGGACCAGAGGTGCCACAAATACCAGCAATGCGGACCTCTCGTCTCCTGAACACACACAACTGTATGCATTTCCCAGTCTGCAAATTGCAGATCCTCAAAGTACAGACACCGTCCGTGTGGCATTCACTCATTGACTTCAATGGGTCTGTGGTCTGCATTTTGCGGGCAATAACAGGACATGTTCTATCCTGCTGCAGAACGGATGCGGAAAGCACATGGGTCAGCAAAACGTGGACGGCATAGGGACTGCATCAGGTTTTTTGCGGATCCGTGATTTGTGGACCACAAAACTGATAAGGTCATGAGCACAACACCAATGTCATACATCAACTTTTTCCTCTCGTTTATCTAGCGCCACATTTTTCGGGCTGTCCATTGGTCATCTACAGGAGATTATTTAGGGACCATCACCAGGGGCAGCAATCGGAAACTTTAACCCAGCCAAGTGCGCTGGGCAGGCGATTAAAGCTAAATTAGAGCTATATTTGCAGAGTGGGGAAGCGGAGCGCTAGTTAATTATTTACAACCTTGCTATGCGAGCCTCCAGCCGTGGCCTTCGTGTCTCACTTAATGTACAGCGCGGACACTGCTTGAGCTCAACACGTAGGACCTACCATCCATTAACTCCTTAACGTGCATCGCCTACTGTACATTACTAGTTGAGGATACCTGTATGTACAGTACTGGGTGGCAGGGAGCTTCTAAAATCAAAGACTGAATAGTTACATGACAAAATAACATTAAAATTTCCTTCAAGGGACTTCTTGGTTGACCACCATACCACTACTGACTCCTGTCATGTGTCAATGTCCAACGCCCTTCCAAAATGTTTGAGCAGATCACCGACCCAGTGTGAAACCTCACACGTCCCTCCTTGCACTTGTGTTGACACAGGCCAAGGTTCAAGAGTTCACACACAAGCAATTCAAGACCGTAAACCCATCATCCTCCGAGAAGGCCAACACTGCAACCATCAGCCTGGCCTCACGGGCAGCTCATCGTCGGCTTTCTGTCTTGCACTTACGCTCATACTTGGTTGGTACATGAGCTTGCACAGGTTCTCCGTTCCTCAAAAAAAATAAAAAATAAAATCTTGCCAGGTCTTTGGAACAGGTTAGACACTCAAATCTTCAGGGTGGCCTCTACTCATGGGGCAAAGACAACATTCCTCCGTCCTGAGCGGTCTCAGGGGCTAGAAGAACTGTGCAGAGCGATGAGATGATGATGAGGAGCCATTATTTCTATCCATTACTTCTGCAGCACTTTACAACCCGAGAAGCAGGTCTTAGTCCGTGGAATTTCCTCTTCTGCACAACTGTTCATTCTGACGTTTCCTCTTATCTTTTCCTGGCAAAGTTGGGTTACAACCGATTTCTTCCAGGAAGCATATCACCCCGCGCTTCTACATAGCCACGGTCAGGATACAACTCCCCCTCCCCACTCCCGTGGACTGCCCAGCAGGTTAGAAAGCAGAGTAACTTCCCCTGGGGAGCCGTAATGGTGACCATGTTGGGTTTCCCCTGCTTTCCCAGAAACAGGAAGACCTAGGAACCAGCTGAGCTTCACTGGATTTTTTTTTTTGTACTGGGGAATTCCTAAATTAGATATAGCATTCGTGCATCTCTACCAAAACTGTAAAATTCTTAAGCAAACATAATTCTGGTCGGGAAGAGTATCTACACAGAGCCGCACTGGTCAGGTCATCCCAAATTCTCCAAAGATCTAGTGAGACGCGTCTGGGTCTCTGAAGTTCCCCAATTGTTTCCCGCTGAATGATGTGAAGGCGATGGCTGCCAGATGTTTTCTGAAGTGGCTCTAGACCGCACTAGAAAGGACAGTGTTAAGCGGATTTGCTTGCAGGGCTGGTACAAAGTGAACGCGGCGCTAAACTGTCAGAGGGAGCCAGTAGCAAAGTGTCACCGAAGCTTTGTGTCGAGGGGTCACTCGAGGACATCAGGACCTAAAGAAACATCAATTTCAGCTCCTTTTACAGAGGGAAAAAAAAAAAAAAAAAAAGGGTCTGCTGCCCTGCAGAGGAAAAGGATTAGCATGGTGCCCAGACTGTACACAGCAGCGCTCAGTGTGTATGCAGCACGCACAGAAAACAACCGCGCTTATTATTTTACAACGTGCCTGTCACCCAAGTACGGGGGCACAGCTACTTCATGCCATCGTCCAGCACCTGGGGACTACTAATAACCCGACATACTAGATTGTCCACGTAAATATAAGATATACCGTAAATTTTCCCCAAACCGTACCGTCGTATTCAATCTTTGGAGTATAACCCTGTTTTTAGTACGGATCTGGTTTGCACTTTTTGCGGATCAGATGCAGATCCATTTATTTTAATAGTGCCACAGCCCCGCAAAAGAATAAAAAAAAATATAAAAATATGTGTTGTCCACTTCCACGACACTAGAGGCGCTGTAAGCAAAAGCCACAACCAGATTCGGCAATCGGGAGTTTGAGGCGCTCTCTGACTTATGACAGCTACAATGGCGCGTGTACGTCATACAAAGGGATCAGCAACCTCCGGCACTCCTGCTGTTCTCAAACTACAACTCCCAGTATCCTCCCTTCACTGCCATGGGAGAGTTACAAGAACAGCCAATATAGTGTGCATGCTGGGAGTTGTAGTTTGCCAGCAGCTGGAGTGCTCTCCTACACGACGGAGTACAGGCACACAGATGGTCGTCTAGTCATACAGGGAATGCTTTCTCAACCACTACGTTTCCTGCTAGTCTCACAACTCTGCTTATGAAATACCAGTTGAGGAAAAAAAAAAAAAAATTCTATATTTTTATTCAGCGTGTGTCAAGTCCAGCCTTCTGCCCCATACAAGAAGAACCATTTAACATTTTATTTCAGGTTATTAAAAAAATAAAATAATCTGCCTCACTTGACGCTGCCAAAAAAGACATTCTGTTCTTGGCTCGGCCATCTTACTCATCTATTTTACTAAAAACAGCTTTTTAAACAAGTACAAGAGTCGATGGACCAAAACCGCAGGAATCCTTGTCTGGCACCAGCACTCCCAACCGAGCTTTAAAAAGGTACAGAGCAATGGGGGGGGGGGGCAAAAAAAAAAAAAAAAAAAGAAGACCAGGAGCCCCATCATCTGCAGGGGACGCTCTTCTAAGCATAACATATTGGTCCTCGTTCTGCGCCGAGGAAAGCCATCCCTTAAGACGACCTCTGGGAGAGGCCACCCACCCCCACTCTGGAGTGCCAGAATCTCCCTAATAGTGGGTGGGAAGGCGTGAACAGTAAGAAGGGAATGTATTTTTCCGCTCCCTCGTTCCTCACCCGTGCTTTTGGACTTATCCATATGCAGGAATTTCAGGAATGAACGAGCCTCCGCTATACGGCATAGTAAACACAGGAGCAGGCCCAAAACAATATGTACCCTGGGAAATCTGCGCGCAGCGTGCATCTCGAAGCGTATTTTTCTCTGTCTGACGATTCCCAGCTCAAAGGATATTCTAGAACTGCAAACATGTATCGGCAACGCACAGACGGCGCTGCAGCCGGGAATACTAGTACTGGGGATGATACAGCATTAGACTACGCACTTAAAGGGGTCGCCCAACTGCAAGAGGAAACCCGACAACTGCAGGGGATTGAGCTTTCATGAAGAGACGATTACTTACCTGACATACTCTGCGCCGCACCGGTTCTCCCGGGTCTGCAGCGGTGACATCACATGACAGCTGTAGCCAATCACTGCACTGAAGAGGCTAGCGATGGGCTGTAGTTGCCATGTGTTGTCGACGCGACGTCACCGCTGCAGCCAGAGCCCTGCCGGGATAACTGGGGAGGTGCAGGCAAGTAATCCTCTACTGACCTCTAGAAACAGGACAACGTTAAAAGGTCCTTCCAATTCTGATTGCACAGAAGACGACAAGCTTTTCCAAACCCCCAGTATAGCTGCTAGTGGGAGGCACTCACTTTAAGAACACGTGCACACTTGACTGAGCGTGCATGTGTATGTGAGAGTCAGGACGAACCGCTATCTAACGTGTATGGCCAGCTAAAGCCACTGCCAGACACCTGGGGTGGCTTCACTCCCGAGAACGAAAGTATCAGGCATGTTGAAACACAGAAGTCTGATCTTTCTTTCCTCCGACATCTGCCATTGGGTGAAAAATCGGGACAGCCAGTACACATCAGTACGCAGACAGAACCGGTCTCCGGGAAAACCAATATGAGCACCTACAGCTCCGACAGGGTCCCCCCCACCGGGGTTTTCCAAATCTGCCCTTAAACATCTATTCCTATACTGCTGCAAAACTAGGCAGAATTTCCACGCATGGTTCTGGGAAAGCTGGGTGACAACCCAACAGAGGAGGACTTGTTTTAAAACTGAAAGCTCCCAATTATTACCTGCCGCCTCCGAAAAATATATTCGAGAAGTACGATCACCTTGTAAATGCCTGTGTGACTCCACTTAACCCCCGAGACGCACGCGTGCGCCTATGCAGCCCTTCTGAAAGCCAAACACCTGTTTAAAGGCCATAAAAGCCACGTGCAGAACTTGCGAGCAGCAGTCATTGGATCATTCAGATGCAAATCGAGGGGAAGGATTAGAAAATGTGGTAGAACGGGATCTGCTTGTTATGACAGCTCGCTCCAGGTTCACACGTACAACCAGCCGATTCCAGGATTATCAGCAGTGAGAAGAAACACCCACAGTACACAGCAGCCATGAGGAGCCCTGCACACGGTCTAGCTGACGCTCCGATCCATAATGAAGGTCTCCGTGAAAGTCTATTATATAACGGACGCTCTGCAAGTATCGAAAATCCCACTGTCCTAGGAAAGCTCTGCTTTTGGCAGCGAGCATACTCTCTGGTCCCAGCACCTGGTGGCGGCAGAAGGCACGCTCAGGGTCACGCGCTGGTGGCGGCAGGTTTACCATCTGTGGTTTTTCCAGAAAACACAGCTCACACCCAAAAGGAGAGAGGTATAAAGAAAACTTACGTGCGGACTCAGACTATGGCTAGGTCCGCACTTCAGCAAACTATGCAAAAGTGGGGAAAAATAAAATAAAATCACCCTGGTGTGGCTCAATACGTGTCAAAAGCACGCAAGGGCAACCAAGGAAATGACCCACTGAAGACACTTACCCAAGAGGAAGTTTTGAGGCAGATTTTCCTGCAGGTTTTTTTTTTTGGTGGGTCCAGAAGGAAGGAGAGATCTTCCTTTAGATGATTGATTCAGAAGGAATCCACTTTTGGCTTTGGCTAAAAACCCTGCAGGAAAAACTGCCTCTAAACCTCCAAGAAAAACCTCCTCTAATAAAAAAAAAAAAAAAACACCTCCTCCAAAAGAAAAACCTCAGTAGGTACCTCCTCCACCAAAATAAAAAACCGCAGTAGGAACCTCCTCCTCCAAAAAGTGAGAGACTACAAATTAAAGTTGGCCCAAATGGCCGATTTCGGGTGACCATTGCTAGCAACAAGCCTTCCCGAAGGCCGACTTCTGTCAGATGAAAATGTGACCCTGAGGCTGGAAAAGTTTGCCCACAGTTGGCGGAAACCATACACCCACGACATGACTGATTGAATTTACACGGGGCTGGCTCGATCATTCATATGACCCATCCCGCGGACGACTGACCGGCCGTACACGGTCATTCAGATTCTCATGTGGGCGGTGTGCTGGAGAAGGAACAAAAAAAATGTCGTACATATATAGGATACAAACACCGGTGCAACCAGGAAAGAAGAAAAATCAATGCTAAGCCTCCGCTCCAATGCACACCAGCTCGGCAGGACTAAGCAAGCCAGACTGTGCGCAGCGGTATTAATCCAAATCCCACCAGACGACCCTAAATCCCAGCAGCTCGTCAGGCTGGATGAGAAATCACAGTGACATCGCGGAAGGCGAGGATCGCGGGAGGAACCGCAGCTAAAACAAGGAGAACATCTATCTACAGGAGACCTCAGGGATGTCACCTACAGACAGGGCTCTCCTCCGGCCGGGACGCCTCCACTCAGCAGAGATAAGAGAAGGTTCCCACAGAACAGGGAGGAGGTCTCCTCAGGAAGACGAGATTCCTTCCAAGGCTGTGCAGTAAAGCACAATGAAGACATATGTCCTGGGAACACGTTCAGTCCGCACAGATGGAGGCCACCATCTTGTCATACGACCGGTGCTGAGGGCGGTCTACCGGAATCCGTACCTTTACGCAACCAGATACTTTCTCATTTTTTTCCGCATAACAGCGCCATATTCTACAGGTCATGGAATTTATTGGCGAGGTCTGAGGGTCATAACACATCATCACCACGATAGATGGTGGAGGTATGGACGGCGTCCAAAATTATCAGACTGCGTGTATGAAACGCGTGCGGAAGGGGTTAATGGCCTGGGGTAAGGCGGCTCTCCCCCCTTCTGACCAGATTCCCACATTTATTCCGTCTTCCCAAAGACTTAAGAAGTTCCACTTCAGGAATAGGAGGGAAGATTCCGGAGAAGCATGAGGTCACCGCCAGCCCTTGAGTCATCCAGGGTCATTACTTCACTCTTTCCCCATCGGCCGGTGACGTCACAAGCCGCCCGCACGTCACCCGCCCCCTCCCACCACTCATCAGGCGCCAAAAACTTTGGAGAGTGACGTCGGCATCCAGTGCGATCCCGGTCCTGTGTACAGCGACATTCCGTCCAATCACAGACACTAGGCGCATTATTATACACGGGGACAGTCAGCGACTTCTCTGCGACATTCCCTGGCACCAACACAGACGACATGGGGACCGGGGTCAGATTAGCAGAAGCGACTCAGATCTACATTTTGCATCAATTCATGCGACAAATGCAAAATTAAATAGAGGCAGCGCCCACTTTCTAGAAGTGAACCCCCAAATCAATCGCCGACTAGCGGATACACTTTACATAGGAAGACTCCGTGCCAGACAATCACACACCACACCAGGCGATACAATCATCCCGATAATACACACATCGGCGACTAGGGAACAAGCGGGGAAGCCTGCTGCAGTGCCAGTCCCGGCCGCTAGAGGTCGCGCCGCGCCCACTGACCAGCGCCCGCAGCTCACAGACACCGGCTGCCGCTAGACATAAAGTAACAATACCGGGAGCAGAGAGCCCGCTCCAGCTCGGGCACAGAGCGGACAGCCCCGGTGCCAGGCACCCCCGCAGTGATGTCCCCGGCAGCACTCACCGTGGCCGTCCTCCGGTGTCAGGCAGCGGGTACTAGATGTGGAGTGCGGCTCTCATAGTCCGGAGAGCGCAGCGAGCGCTGTGGCAGCTCCTCCTGCTCTGACTCCTCTCAGCAGCAGCACAGCCTTTTTCGTCAGTGGAAAACTCCTGTGCTGGTGACGCAGGCGGTGACAGGGAGGCGCCCCGCCCCGGCCGCACGGCGCCCCGCCCCCTTCCTGCTCTCCTTCTATGCGCCTCCGGCCGCCTGTCTGTGTCCTCCCCGCCCCCTCCTCTGCACAGGACATGGGAGCGCTGCCGGGGGAGGCACTCACCTCCCAGACACACACCCACCCACCTACCTACCTACCTGCCTGTCAAATATATATATCTGGCTATCTATCAGACATATCTATTATTCCCCTCATAACCCTGTATTCAGACTGTATTCCAGAAGCGCTTTATAGGGGTCCATGACTCCTGTTCTCTGCTTCAGGCCGCCCTCTCTGCTATAGACGTAGGTTGCTGGGTTATTGTATTGATTTCCGGACTCGGTTTGTCTTTTTTGCGCCTCCATTAAATCTGAAACACATTTTTGAAAAATGTGCACAAAACATTCATTTGTTTCATGGTGAATAGGAGGTGAAGCCGATGGCGTCCGTGCTGCAATCTCCGCCATAATGGTGGCGCTGAGCGCTGTGCTGGAGGCATTGATGAATGACCCTGGTCAGACGGGACCCGTCCCCCTTTGACTTTCAATGGTGTTCTAGACGGATCCGTCATGTCTATGTTAAAGATAATACAAACGGATCCATTCTGAACTGATGCAGATGGTTGTATAATGTGAACGGATCCGTACAAAACGCGAGTGTGAAAGTAGCCTTAGTAGTAAAGCTGCCTGGCCGTCAGCTGTCTCTTCTGAAACCCGTACACATGCATGCTCAGCCATGCTGTGAATGGAGAGAGTGGAGTAAAGCTGCCCGTACATAGCTGTTCGGCTGACCGCTGTCTCTCCCGACTCCCCCCCGGCTTTCCCTACACGTAGACGTTCCGCCGGTATGTGTATTCAGTGGGAGAAATCTTTAGTGTATCCCCAGGAGAACAAAAGGATTGGGCGAAAATATTCATTTCACCCGATCCTGGTCTGGGGTTGGGTGCCCCATACTCATTAGCGTGTCGGCTGAACCCACCATTCTCAACAGGTTTGACCGACAAAAGACTAATGTGTATGACCAGCTTAAGTCTGAGTTCACATAAGTCCGTTTTGTTGGGTCAGTTTTATACCGTAGCTGTCTACATTGTGCAGCGGTCTAGGGTCCATCGCCTGAAAGTGACATCTTTCTGCTGGGAGACATCTGATGGTTCAGATGCCAGGAAGGATCCCATAGAAAGCCATCGGATCAGTTTGCCTCCCGCATTTCTGTCCTGCGACCAATAGCCGGGTATATGGGAATCAGCCTAAACCGCTCCCTGACTCCTCTGGTCTGGACTTATCTGCACCAGAATGAAAGGATCGGGCTTTGAACCTTTTTCTCTTCTGGACCCTTTGTGGTCACAGAGCTGCTGACCCCTCTGCTGTCTGGACATCGATGAGCTGACACTGGTACCCCCAGAATGGATTGTTTTCTTATTTACAGCTATGACAGTGCCCAAGTGATGCCACCTTGTAACAGGAGCCGGGACCAGCCTATTTATGGCATCATTGGAGGTCCTAGCCCTGAGGCTCAGATCACATAACGTGTACCAAATAATCATTCTGGAGAACCTACATGTAGTATGCGGTGTTGGACCTGGCCTACATCGTAGCTTGATCTTCCGTTCAGTTTGCGCTGCGTGCCTTTTCCAGAATATGAGCTACCTCCAGTAGAAGTCCATGTAATGTTGCACTCCCGTGACATGACTGCACATTTACATTGACCCCCTATAAAATAGCATCTATGGCATCAAGGCGACCAAACACAATGGATTAATGATGGCTGGATGTCATGACTCTCTCCCAACAGCAACTGTTGAGGGAAAGAAGATCGGCCATGCAGGATGTCAACATGTCCAATTCTTTATTCTCCGGCCCATCCTTTGTTCCCATGTCTGGTAGCAGCTTGTATGAATGTGTTATTGGGGGGGGGGGGGATAGCTGGCAGTAAAACGAGGGTTAAGCCAACAGCTATCTAAGGCTACTTTCACACTAGCGTTTTTCCGTTACAATAATACAACCGCATGCATCTGTCATGAACGGATCCGGTTGTATTATGTCTTATATAGCAATGACGGATCCATCATGAACACGATTGAAAGTCAACAGGGGACGGATCCGTTTTCTATTGTGCCCAATTGTGTCAGAGAAAACGGATCCGTCCCCGTTGACTTACATTGTGTGCCAGGATGGATCCATTTGGCTCCGCTTCGTCAGGCGGACAGAAAACGTTGCAGGCAGCATTTGGTACCGCTTCCAGAGCGGAATGGAGACTGATCGGAGGCAAACTGATGCATTCTGAGCGGATACTTTTCCATTCAGTATGCATTAGGGCCAAACGGATCTGTTTTGGACCGCTTGTGAGAGCCCTGAACGGATCTCAGAAACGGAAAGCCAAAACGCGAGTGTGAAAGTAAAAAGGCATATGGCCTCCGCTTGAGTAGCATCAGCCTAGTGCCTAGTAGTGTTTGGATGAGGATATTGTCTGGGCTTCATGGAGTTTAATGTCCTTGTTTATAGATGTTTAACTCCATCTTGTAGACAGATCTGTATGGATGTGATAACAGATCACTTTAAGGCACATTTACACATGTCAGACAAGTGAGCAATTATCTGTAAGGAACCATTCCTTCCCAATAATTGCCTGCCCGTCAGTGGAGAATTTACATGCTGCAATCTCCTCCAGTGGATGGGGATGAGTGATCACTACTATCATTGCTTGTCCTCATACAGATTCATTGTTTCTGGGCAGCAGATCTCTGCACACACAGCACAATCAGAAATGCAGCCCAGAAATGATTACCGGTATTTAAAGGGAGTCTGTCCCCAACTTTTCATGTTTCACACGGCTTATATTGCGTTCTTGCACACACAATAATAACGGTACCCTTCTTGTTTTAGTCCAATTCTGTCAAGCTGCAAAAATGAGATTATAATGTTATGCAAATGAGAGCTCGCAAGTGCCAAGGGGCGGCATTCTTGCTGTAAGTGCCCAGGGGCGGCGTTCTTGCTGTAAGTGCCCAGGGGCGGCGTTCTTGCTGTAAGTGCCCAGGACTCTAGGAGTTTAGCTCGCCTAAAGCCTCAGCCACACGTCCGTGTCCGTGCTCAAATCCGTGAGCAGGTGGTCAGTGATGCATCCGTGAAGCTGTCCATCACTGATCCGTGTTGGGTCCGTGTGTCCGTTTTTTGCTGTCCGTGTTGCATCCGTGTTCACTGAAACTGAACAGCTGAAAAATAATTTTCAAAGCATCTCTTCTTAATGATCTGTGAAACACAGATGTTTTCCGTGCTACATTCATGGTTTTCACAGACTCATAGACTATAATGGGCGTGAGGGATCCGGGAACACGGACCAAGATAGGACATGCATCCGTGCTGAAAACACGGACCGTGCTAAAACACTGATGTCTGAATACACACATTCAAATGAATTGGGACGTGTGCTGTCTGCGGAGAACACGTACAGCACACGTACGTGAAACACTGACCTGTGAATGAGGCTTAACTCCTATCCAGTTTATCGTCTGGCCAGCTCTTTCCTGTTACATCATCATCTCCAATTCCCGAGATCCCACGCATGCACAGTTTACCGCGGAGCCCGGGCATGCACACTCCCATAACCACATTGCCGCTGCTCACTGCTGTCTCTCCCCACTCCGCCTCCTCCATCTTTACTAAAGGCCAGCGCATGCGCACTCTTGCAAACAAAGCCAATGCCCTCAGTGGTTATCGGAGTGCTCATGCCCGGCCTGGCGCGAACTGAGCACGCGCGTTAAATCGGGAATTGGAGATGACGATGTAATATGAAAGAGCTGGCCAGATGATATACTGGGGAGGAGTTAGGCATGCAAAACGCCTAGAGGCCTGGGCACTAACAGCAAGAACGCCGCCCCTGGGCACTTACAGCAAGAACGCCGCCCCTGGGCACTTACAGCAAGAACGCCGCCCCTGGGCACTTACAGCAAGAACTCCGCCCCTGGGTGCTTCGTTTGGTGGTAAAAGAAGAATTGCGTTATGGATTCCGTTACCATAGACTTCTATTATGACGGAATGAATAACAGAATGCCTCTAAAGGCATTCCGTTATGCATTCCATCATAGAATTGCGTTATGGTCCGTGAGAACGCAATTCTGCTTTTACCACCAAACGAAGCGTGAACAAATTAAAAAATATGAAATTCGCTCATCTCTAGTGACTGGCAGCACAATTACAGGGGCAGATTATCAGAAACTAGCGTTAATTGTGCGGTGTAAATGCACCTTAAACTGCACGTTCTACCCAGACACAAATCACATTTCCACAACGTTTGCAGCCTTTTAGGTGGTACAGTAACTACGTGCATTGTGTGTACCGTACGTACTGTGACATTTGCATATGAATGCACCATTGTCACTTTTTGCTCCTACCTGGTTGGATAAATAAACATTCTTGATGTCAGCGAGCGAGGAGGAGGGTGAAGGAGCAGATGAGAACTAGTAGAGACTTGTTCACATCGGTCACTTCTAACACTGCCCATACAGGGCTGCATCAGGAGAACTGTTCACTTTGGCCGTTATCTCTTGCCCGACCTTATCGCCTGCCGCAGTGACTAGTATATAATCAACCAGAGATTTTAATGAAATGATACCAGAACCAACCATTGTGTAATTACCAATATCTAAATCAACAGAACCCATTGTGTTGTAGACAAAGGCCACATTTACATTAATATTAGCAAATTGGGGATTAGGAAATTAGCAAAGTGGGGGTCATTAAGGAGGCGTAGTTCAAGTCAAATTTACGAAGATGCGAATTTCTAAAGCCAATCTCATGACGGATGTTGATTTGATTTTCTGCATGTTTCATTGGTCAAAATGCCCTCCAATTACTAAGAGGCATGAGCAGGCATATTGCATATTGTATTTCCGCAATGGAGAAATCCTCAGTGATCCAAATGTAATATTTCTTTTCATTTCTTAATAATTTTGTCTAAGACCCCGCAGTGACACGGTATACCCTACAGGTGACAAATGTGTGTTTGTCCAATGGTTATCATATATGTATATGGTCAATGTAACAGTGCACGTTGAAATGTGACTTAAGAAAATTAGGCTAGTGTCACACTATTAGCACGGAACTCCGGCAGGCCTATCGGATCCGTCCTGTCGCTAGTGAACGTGTGCCCCTGGACTACCGCTCCGACCCCATTGACTATAATGGGGGCGGGGCGGAGTTCCGGTGGAGGCACGGCAGCACACGGCGAGAGGCTGCCGGAATAAATGTCGGACAAGTCGTAGTTTAATTCCGGCAGTCACTCGCCATGCGCTGCCGTGCCTCCGCCGGAACTCCGCCCCGCCCCTATTATAGTCAATGGGGCCGGAGCAGTAGTCCGGGGGCATACGTTCACTAGCGGCAGGACGGATCCGACAGGCTGTTCCGTCGGGTGAACAGCCTGTCGGATCCGTCCAGCCGCTAGTGTGAAACTAGCCTTATTTGGCCCCTTCTAGATGCCCCATTATTGAATATTTAGTAATAATTCATTTGTTTATTGAGGTTCTTTGGTCTAATGATACATTTTGTTTTTAAAGGGGTTGTCTCATCTGAGACAATGGGGGCATATCGCTGGTCTGTGCCCCCATTGTCTGATAGGTGCTGGTCCCACCTATGAGGCCCGCACCAATATCAAGAACACAGCGGGCAAAGTGGTGGTTGGAGGAACCTGGTCTGGTCACCACTAAGCGCTGTCCCCATAGAAATGAATGCGAATGCACTGTGCATGCCCGGCCACCGCTCCCATTCACTTCTATGGGCCCGACAGAAATAGCTCAGCTGTTTTCAGTGGCCCAATAGAAATAAATGTGGGGGCTGCACATGTGCAATGCGCCCTCCACCACTGTGGGGGCTCCGTTTAGGAGATAGGTGTGGGTCACAGCGGCGGGACCCGCACCTATTAGACAATGGGGCCATATCCTAGCGATATGCCCATTTGTTCCAGATGAGAAAACCCCTTTAAGATTAGCAATCAGTAGTTAGCACTGGTTCCTCGCAGCGCTGGGGTCGAATCCGATCAGGGACAACATCTGCATGGAGTTTGTATGTTCTCCCCGTGTTTGCGTGGGTTTCCTTTATTTCCTCCGGTTTTCTCCCACATTCCTAAAAGTATACAAATAGGCATATTGGCTTCCCATGAAATTGAGCCCAGTGTGCGTTGTGTGTTGAGGTCGAGCGCCTATATGGCTGCCACTGACTTCCCAGGGAGTTGCTGTCCCTTTGAGAAATAATTGTGCTATAAAGCGCCGCATATTATAACAACGATGAAGATAGAAGCAGATTATCTAAATTTTCCTCCAAACGACGTAATGTGCTGGAGGAATCAGGGTAACATTCCTGCGAGCTGTTTATTTGGTTTCTAGGCATGACTGATACTAGAACTATGTCTGTGAAGTATGATATACTACGCATTGCTTCACATGGAAGAGAGGCATGGTGCACACCGCAATTACTGACAGATAATGCACTATTAGTGTAATGGTATTAATAGCGCCTCCGCCATTACCAACTGCACAACACGCATTCGTTTTTTTCAGGGGTTTTTGCACAATAGAAATCTTCAAATATTTTGAAAAAAACTTATACTGCATGTTCTACATTTTTTTGTGGTTGTCCTCTGAATAGGAAAGCTCGATCTGCCTTCCAGGAAGGACGCTCTTAACCTCTGTCAAGTAAATGGAGCTGTATGGATATGTTAAGCAAATACGTCAGGGGCTTTCCCCAGTATATACGCCGTATGAGGCTGACGGCGGCTTTATATTCTGCAAGTGTACCTTCACGCCAGTCAGAGGCTTGTTGTTGTGAGACTGTATTTACGTGCAGCAACCTCCTTCATTGTATGAGGACGAGGGATGGCTATTGTGATCCAGCTCCGTTATTTCTGGGCAGCAGATCGCTGTTTAGTCCTCACCATCTGCTGCCCAAAAATGATAATTATGATGCCTTTACGAACACCAGGATCACCTGATGAACGAGCGTTTTGCTCAGTCGTCAGGTGATCAACAGCCCTTTTACTCGGGCAGATTGTCGGGAATTAACATTTGCAGGAACGTTGAATCCTGATAATCTGCCAAAATATCGGGCAGTGTAAATCCACCTTAAGACACAGTGTGAGGGGTTTTCCAAGAGTTTTACACTGATGACCTATCCTCTGGTTGGTGGGGGTCCGACACCCAGGACCCCCACCGATTGGCTGTTTGAGAAGGCACTGACCTTCCCAGTAGCACCGGTGTCTTCTCTCAATTTTCCCTAGGCCGTGTGAATTTACATTCATCGGTCACATAGCCTAGGGACAGCCCAGCCCCACTGAGCACCCTGTATGGTTAGTACCTAGTAGCACCCCCTTTGGCAAGTATCACAGCTTGTAAACGCATTTTGTAGCCAGCCAAGAGTCTTTCAATTATTTTTTTTGAGGGATTTTCATCCATTCTTCCTTGTAAAAGCCTTCCAGCTCTGTGAGATTCCTGGGCCGTCTTGCATTTTTTTTGTTATTTTGAAAATGTAAAAGATGAAAATAAAAAGATAATCTTTTTTGCTTAAAATACAAAGGGAATGTATAATCTTTAAAGGGCTTTTCCTCATTATAGGTCATCAGTATCTGATGGGTGGGGGTCCGACACCGGGGACTCCCACTGATCAGCTATATGAGAAGGCACCTACACTCACAGTAGTGATACTGAGCTGTGATGCCAAGCACTGCCGCTATACAATGTACGGCACTGTACTTAGTGAGCAGAGAGAAGGCTGCGGCGCTCACAGGAGCACCAGTGCCTTCTCAATCAGCTGATCGGCGGGGGGCCCGGGTGATGGACCCCCACCGATCAGATACTGAAGGCCTATCCATGGGATAGGTCCTCAGTATTGAAATGTCGGAAAACCCTTTTAACTTTATGCCTTTTGGAGATCATTTCATCTGTTCACAGTAAGGCCTCTTGCACACGGCCTTTTTTTTGTGTTCCGTATACGGTCTGTATACAGAACCATTCATTTCAATGGGTCCGCAAAAAAAACGGAATGTACTCTGCATTCCGTTTTTCCATTCCGTTAAAAGATAGAACTTGTCCTATTCTTGTCCACATCACGGACAAGGATAGTACTGTTCTATTAGGGGCCAGATGTTCCATAAAAAATAAAATGCACATGGATGTTATCCTTTTTTTTGCGGACCGCAAAACCATACGTTCGCGTGCAATAGGCCTAATAGTAATTTTGACCAGGGGTGCCCAATTATTTGCATGCCACTGTATTACTGAGGAATAAGATGTGTGCTTCACAAAAGTGTCTGGCCTGCGGAAACCACAAAAGGAGGAGAGGACTTGTGTATTTGGTTGTGGTTACTTATTAAGGACCATGACTTGTACTTGTTATGGTCGGGAGTCCTCAGGGACGGGCACCTTTGTCTCATCCTCTCTAGATAATAGCATCATTCCTTTCTTCGGTTTAGGTGTTAAAACTCGCAGTTTTAGTTAGACACAAGAAACATGCTAATGACAGAAACCACACACCTCGTAATGAAATGGTAGTGTTCAGACAATTAGGAGGATGGGTCACTCTGGGGTTACATGTAATGGTCATTAATAATCTCAGGAGGGAAATAAATTGCAATTTCCATGTTATACAAATCAGGGCACTTGTACCATGACTGGTTATAATCATCAAGATCCTATGAACGTCTTTAGAATATATTGTTGTAATTCACCTGTCAATGCATTACCTATCGGATGTATCTTAATTAGTATTTCCACATTGTCTTATCGCTTATAATTAACGTAATCCAGATCGTTTTCAGCAATGTGTTACTTTGCCACAGGCAAGCTGTGATGTGCTGTAGATAGATATGTCGAAAAATATTACATTTCTGTTCCATGTAAAAATGTTACAATTCTGTCTTTATTCTTCTCCAGAGCCCAGACAAGTGCAGTGATTATCAGTCCGATGTAAAGTGGAGAATGGATATGTCGTGTTAGGGTACTTTTACACTTGCGGCAGGACGCATCCGTCCTGCCGCAAGTGGCCGTGCACTGCCGTGCTGCTGCTCCGTCCCCATTGACTATAATGGGTCGGGGGGCGGAGCTACGGCACTGCACGGCACTGCACGGCCGGAGATCGCCGGACGAAAAGTCGGACATGCAGTACTTTTCGTCCGGCGATCTCCGGCCGTGCAGTGCCATAGCTCCGCCCCCCGCCCCATTATGGTCAATGGGGATGGAGCGGCAACACGGCAGTGCACAGCCACTTCCGGCACGGCGGATCCGACAGGCTGAATAGCCTGCCGGATCCGTTCTGCCGCAAGTGTAAAAGTACCCTAAGGGCTCATGCACACAGCAATGCACTGGTAACGGCCATGTGCCCCCGCCGATCGTGCGGACCATGATCCGCAAGATTCAGTCAGTAGAACATGTTTTTTTTTTTGCCGGCGTGGAGGAACGGACCGAAATCCCACGGAAGTGCTCCATAGTGCTTGCATGGGCTTCCACTCCGCGCTGCTCCATATCTTGCTGTTTGCACACCCATTCAAGTGAATCGGTCCGCATCCCTGATACGGAGTGTACATTGCCGCTGCCCATATATTGCGGACCTGCTGTTTGCAGGCCACAATATGGGCACTTGCCCCACACGTTCGTGTGCATGAGCCCTAAGTCAGAGCGTTGGTGGAGTGCAACCGCTTGGACCCTCACCATTGCCAAGAATGAGGGTGATTGCTTTCAGCTCCTGGCAGGGAAGACGCCAGAGATTTATTGTCCCTCTCCATTAAATTCTATAGGAGCAGAGTGCAGAGTGCTCCTGTTCTCAGCATAAGGGTATGTTCACACCTGGCGCATACATTGCATTTTAAAGTACCAGCAAAGTGGATGAGATTTTAGGAAATCCCACCTACATGCTGCAATAATAATTCTTCAGTGCTGTTTTTAGGGGTACTTTCTGGGTTTCTGCACCCAAACTGCAGATTTCTCGCTTCATTAACCACTTCCCGACCGCCTAACGCACAACTGCGTTCTCGCGGCGGTCGGGCTGTTCTGGGGCGCCGCAGATGTGCGTCATCTCGCGAGACGCTGAAATCTGCAACTAAGCGTACATACACACGACTGCACCGTGTTTTGCATTCCGCAAAACAGTTATGCCGGCCATGTGCGTTCCGCTATTTGTGGAACAGAACAGGCCGCCTATTATAGAAGTGCCCATCCTTGTACGCAAAACGGACAAGATTAGAACATGTTCTATTTTTTTGCCGGGCCACGGAACAGAGTCATGGATGCGGACAGTCCCCATCTTTTGCGGCCCCATTGAAGTGAATTGGTCCACAACCGAGCCGCAAAAACTAGACCCAAAACTTAGTTCGTGTGCATGAGGCCTCATCCACAAATCATGGAAATCTTGGGGCGGTTTCCATGTAGAAACTGTTAACCACGGCGGATGTCCGCGACTTAAAAAGCCGTATCGAATGGAGTTAAATCTGCTCGCGGTTGTGCGACTCACAAGTTGCTGTGATCACAGAGTCATAAAAAACCCAACAATGCAGGAATTTTTGCAATTTTGAGTTCATGGCTGTGTCAACGTACGAATTATGCTGAGACCCCATTCAGTTCAATGGCTGTATGCTGCACCATGCTCTTTTTTGTGCGACAGGGGTTGCAAGCAAGATCGCCGTGTAGCCTCAGCCTTGAAGGCGTACTTTCTAATGTTGGAAAAATTGCCTGATCATTCGGAAATCTTTGCGGTTATGGACGTTTAAGAGCTATCAGCCTGCTGTTGCATGTCTATGGCCGGCGTTACTTGTCTACGGCGGCTCCTGTGTATTGGTAGCGCTGCCTGTTTTCTTTTAGGCTGCAGTTTCACTTGAGGTTTTATGCTTATTGAGTGTTTTGTGTAACTCAGGTGTAAGGAAAGATTTGGCTGGAATAACAGTGATCGCTACTTGTAGTACAGTGTTTGTTTTTCTTAGCAAATGCCATTATGAGAGCAGCAGACGAGCCATTCATGGTAATTACATTCAATCACTGTGATAACATAACAATGGCACATGGCCTCTTTACGACTAGTGAAGGCAGACAGCAGTCTGCAGGTACCACTCCAGCGCTGCCAGCCCGAGCGGAAAGTATCAGTGCAGGAAATCACAGGTGACACTGAGAGAATAAGACAAGATACAGGGTGGGAGGGAAGAACTTGGGCGTCTTTGCCTGTAGCAATCTTGTTCTACAATATTTCTAAAGGTGGATTTAGACGGGCAGAATCTCCGACAGATTATCGTTCCTGCGAAACGCTAATTCATCGGGTGATCCCGGCGTTCGTGCAGGCACCTAAATTATCATTTCTGGGCAGCAGATCGTGCCGTCTAAACAGCGATCTGCCGCCCAGAAACATTGCAGCTGTATGAGGACTAGTGTTGAGCGCGAATATTCGAATCGTGAATTTTAATCGCGAATATCGCCACTTCGAGAATTTGCGAATATTTCGAATATAGTGCTATATATTCGTATTCGCGAATAGTGTTGATCGCGAATATTCCAATTGTGAATTTATCACAAATTTATCGCGAATATCGCCACTGAGCAACATCCCTAGCAACCAATAGGAATGTTGCCTACTCCTTAGTGTTGATCGCAAATTTTTATCGCGAATATATTACATTGCCGATTTTGACAATCAAGTAAATAATGACTGGAGATCACGAATTCTCGAATTTGCTAATTTATGGCAAATATTCAGCCAAAAATGTGCAAAATATCGTGAATTTGAATATTGCTCATCACTAATGAGGACGAGGGATCGCAATAGCCACCCATCTTCCCAGGGGCGTAGCTATAGGGGGTGCAGAAGTAGCAGTCGCTACCGGGCCCAGGAGCCTGAGGGGGCCCAGAGACCCTTGTGCCGCATAAGAAGACACACAAAGCACTGAGGGAAGGGGGGCCCAAGCTGAACTCTTGCACCAGGGCCCATGAGCTGTCAGCTACGCCCCTGCTGCTCGTCCTCATACTGTGTAGGAGATCACTGCAAATGCAGCAGTCTCCTCCATTGAACGAGCAGCCAAATGTCGGGAAGGAACACTTCCTTACTAACAATCTGCTGCTGCTCGGCACGTGTAAATGCGCCTTTAGAATTAGGCTGCATTCACACGAGCGTGATTTCCGCGCGGGTGCAATGCGTGATGTGAACGCATTGCACCCGCACTGAATCCTGACCCATTCATTTCTATGGGGCTGTGTACATGAGCGTTTTTTTTCACGCATCACTTCTGCAACGCGTGTAAATCGCAGCATGCTCTATCTTATGCATAGAAATGAATATGGCTGCGTTAATAACGCATAGCATCCGCAAGCAAGTGCGGGTGCGTTGCATTTTTCACTGATGGTTGCTAGGAGATGTTGTTTGTAAACCTTCAGTTTTTTTATCACACTCGTGAAAAACGCATCAAAACGCATTGCATCCGCGCAGAAAAAACTGAACAACTGAACGCAATCGCAGGCAAAACTGAATGGCTTTGCCTGTTAAAACGCTCAGTTTTCACTGAACGCATCCGCAACGCATCCGGACCTAATCCGGACACGCTCGTGTGAACCCAGCCTTACATAGAAACAGAGCCTCCCTCTCAATTGCTTTTTTTCTGCAGACAAGTCATCTTTAGATATTAAGGTGTCCAGAGACCTCCTTCCTATACATTAGTAATTATCCAATCTTTGTTCTTTTACTTGCTTAGTGCAACATATTCTACAGTGTTGCACTAATGTCCCCTATCCCAGTCCCCTCCTGCCCCAGTTTCATACATATGAGAGTATATGAGGTCATCAGGTCCCCCCCCCCCCCTGCAACCCATTGGTTCCCCTTTTGAGACGAAGTCAAGACCTAGGGGCAGATTTATCACAACTCAGCAGTATACGCCAGGCTATGATAACTATAAATTAGGTGCGGCATCTGGTAGTCTGTGCTCCTGAACTGAATTCTACACCAGCCCCTGGTTACCGTAGATTTGAGTCAATTGTAGAAAATGATAAATGTGGCAGGGCCACCAGCACATCACCCTCCCACCCTCACCATGACCCTTTTCAGGAAAGTGGCGAGGCCGGCAGAGTAACAGCACTTGAGCAAAAATATTTGCGCAAGTGTCACTGAAAAAGTCGCAAACACACAGTTTGCAACTTTTTGACACCACGATAGTGGCGTGTCAGTATGGTACATGTGGCGCGCAGACTTTGGCTCCAGTGGACGATGGGGTGGTAGCATAGGGGGGAGACAGGTCCAAGTTGGGCTCTCCATAAGCTTCGGCAAAGGAAGGCCATTAATCCCTACCCTGGCAGGGCCTTCCTCCTCCAAGAGATGAGGAAGGATAATGGGGGCCATTCTGCATTTGGGGAATGCCTCCAATAGACCACTTTTTGTGTGGCATACTGCACTTTTTAGTGGTACTTGGGTGAAGAACATCATGTTCTCAGGCTTTCTGTCAAAATAAATCACTGCACAACTGTGCCAATATACCTTCAATAGCTTTGCTTTGCTCGATATCTCTCCCTAATGAATGAATGCAGGAGGATATAGCGTGCAGATAAGGTACATACTGCAGCACCTCATATAGGCTATATGTAAATACGCCAGCCACCCTGCCCCTGATGACTGTACTTGCTAAGGCTGAAGCAAATATATAACGCCTGTGAATACTGAAAAATACATCTACTAACGGGCTCAGGTAAAAAGAGAGAACCACAGATAACATAAATTGTGGATATACCCTCCTCAGCCTCACCAGCTGGCCCGAACACGTCTCCAATAGGTGCACACATCAAAGGTAAGTATATGCTACCAAGACCTTGGTTGGGAGCTATGAAAACATCGCCCCTACCCTGTGCGCTCCGCCAAACCACTGAGTACGCACACATTTTTGCGGATTGACTATTCCACGTTTACACTCTACACTTATGTCTCACGCTTTGTTTTCTATTTCCCATAGACTTTCAGCTAAACTGTGCACCAAAAAAGGCATGTGCAAAATGCGCACCTTAAGGCCCCTTGCAGACGAGCATGTCCGGATTATGTCCTGATGCGTTGCGGATGCGTTCAGTGAAAACTGCGATTTCGCAAACAAAGTCATTCAGTTTTGTTTGCGATCGCGTTCAGTTGTTCAGTTTTTATCGCGCGGTGCAATGCGATTTAGTGCGTTTTGCACGCGCCTGATAAAAAAACTGAATGTGTACAAACAACGTCTCTTAGCAACCATCCACTTGCTTGCAGATGCGATGCGATTTTCACGCAGTCCCATTCACTGCTATGGGGCCAGCGTTGCGTGAAAATCGCTGAATATAGAACATGCTGCGATTTTCACGCAACGCAAAAGTGATGCGTTAAAATAAACGCTCATCTACACGGACCCATTGGGTCTGGATTCCGTGCGGGCGCAATGCGTTCGCATCACGCATTGCACCCGCACGGAATTCTCGCTCGTGTGAAAGGGGCCTGAAAGGCAAAAATGGAGAAAAACCCTAGCCAAATCCTGTGTGTGAACCAACCCTAATAAATTAATAAAACATGTTCCTGAATTTTGGCCATCAGAATAACTTTCAAAAAAGAATAGCAAAATATCTGCACACGAACGTTGTAAAAAATTGGGGAAAACCTCCTTCCATTACATAGATACGTCCAAGCTATCTCAGCATTGTATATGCCTAGGGCAGGGGTAGGCAATCTCTGGCACTCCAGCTGTTGTGAAACTACAACTCCCAGCATGCATACTTGCTCTGCTCTTCTAAGAACTATCATAGAAATGAATGGAGCATGCTGGGAATTGTAGTTTCACAACAGCTGGAGCGCCGAAGGTCGCTGACCTCTGGCCTAGGGTTATACTCAATGTGCTTTTTCTAAATGTGTTTCAAACAGCGGCCAGCCAAACAAACCATACGGGTACAGCGCTTCCCGGTCAGCGTTTGTGATCTGCCGCACCATCACATCTGAGGCGTACAGAGGAGGGACGCCCGGGGACATCTATCCAGTAGTTCTATATCCTCACAATACATTGTGATTAAACATTAGCTGCAGTATGTTATGTGTATGCTAAATCCCGCAAACATCCCTCTAAATCATTCCGAGCGGCTCCTTTATTTGAAAGGCAATAAAAATGTGGCAGTGTCTTAAGAAGTGACTCAGAAGACTTTCTGTTTCTAATTAAAGAGAAGCTGTTTAGTAACTGCAGGTTCTTTGTTACTTTCTGATTCTGCATCCAAACTTCCTCCGTCTTCTCCGTCACTCTGTGGAAACGGCTGGGGAAGAAGGGTGGAATATATTAGACTTTACATGTCCCAGGGCTCCTAGCAAAACAAATTGAGTGTCCGAGTCATGTTACAGGTTTGTTTTAAAAGGTTAATATTATCCAAACTAGGCCCAGACACATGGCCGCTGCGCAGGAGATGTCTTCCCTGGGCCACATCAGGGGGTCTCAGAAATCACACCTGCAGGACCCCTTTACCCTAGGAACACACCTGAGCGTTTTTTAGCGCGTTCATACGCGTTGAAAAACGCTCAACATGTGAAAAGCCATGCATCCCTATGTGCATGGTTCACATGTCTGCGTTTTACAGTGCGGACGAGCGCGCTGTAAAACACCCTACGCGATCGCGTCGGCTGCCGTGACTATCGCGCGGCAGCACGCGCGATCCAACCCATATTCTATTATGGGAGCGCGCATATGACGCGCGCTTCCATAAAACAGCCACTTCGCGGCAGAAGCGCGCGTCATATGCGCGCCCTGGGAACACGCGAAGTGTGTTCCCAGGGTTAGACCTTTCCTTCTTGCCCCAGAGGTATCTGGTAGCGCCAAAGCCTCAGCTACACTGCGACTTTTTGTGGCATGAGTGATTGATTTTAACTATTGAGTGACAGCTGCAGTCCACGAGATTGCATTTAACTGAGTGCACGCATTTGGACTCCAGCTGTAGTTCAATAGTTAAAGGGAATCTGTCACCTGCCTATCACCATTTTTTCCCCCCTTTAGCCATGTGTAATAAAGTACCTTATATCCGGATCTGTTCTTCTTTTTGCTTTGTCTCTTGTCATTTTCCTTAAAAAATGATTTTTCCATTTTGCAATTTAGGATCCAAGGAGCCCAGAGGGGCGTTTTTTCTCTGCCAAGGAGCCCAGGAACGCCCCCCTGATGTGCCCAGACCGCCTAAATTTGAATCCACAAGAACGCCTCCAGCAGCAGAAATCGCCTCCCAGAGGCAAGGCTAATGGCTCGGCCCCCGCTTTCAGGCAGGAATAAAGCCCCGATCTTCATCTCGCCGGCCCCCGGAATTCTTATGCAGGCGCAGTGCCGGCAATTGCCTGCACGATGCTACGCCAAATGAGCCTCAATAGTGTCACTGGTCATGCGCCGAGCCCAGTGATGTTTTCCGAGCGCTGTTACCCTCAGTTGGCGTAGCAATCGCGGACACTGCGCCTGCATGAGAATTCCGGCGGCCGGCAAGATGAAGATTGGGGCTTTATTCCTGCCTGAAAGCGGAGGTACCCGGGGGGGAAGCGATTTCTGCTGCTGCAGGCGTTCTTGTGGATTCAAATTTAGGCGGCTGGGCACATCAGGGGGGAGTTCCTGGGCTCCTTGGCAGAGAAAAAATCCTAAGTTGCGAAATGGAAAAATCGTTTTTAAAGGAAAATGACAAGAGACACAGCAAAAAGAAGAACAGATCCGGATATAACGTACTTTATTACACATGGCTAAAGGGGGGGGGGGAATGGTTATAGGCAGGTGACAGATTCCCTTTAAAGGGGTTAAACAGGGTTTGAACACGCTGTAAAACGCTCAGGTGTGAACTTAGGGTTATATCAACAAGGGAAGTGTCTTTTCTGCTGGCGCTCGGGGGGGTGTTCTTTCTGCTGCAGCTCTCTTCCTATCACATCACAGGAGGCAGCTGAAGGATGAAACTGAGCATGTGCGGCCATCTCAGTGAGAAGGAAAAAGAAATAGGAGGAAAACAATCAACAGTATACTGATATATTTTATGGAATAACTCAGTAGTTATATAATACATTTTAATTACATGCAATTTCAAAACTATTCAGATCCAGGTACTATTTTGAAAACTGTAGAATATTTTTTGTGGGACAAACGCTTTAAAATCAGTCGGTCGCAGTGCAGCCCAGGTCTTATATCACTCTACCTTTTGCAACAACATGAATGTGTGGCTGAGCCCAACGTGTATGTCTGTGGCAAACCCCCCCAAAGCAAATACGTGGGTGAAGGAAGCCTAACACATTTTTAGTCACCAATTCCTCCAGTCGCTGCATTTACCACCTTTCCCGTTTTGGAGAAATTACATGTAAATGTGTGACGTTAGATTGGAAATGCAGCCAATGAAGCATGTCTGTGGATTGCAAATGGATATTCCTTTTATTTTTCTACACTACAATCTTTGTGTCTCTAGCGAGCTATTAAAATGGTTCTTAAAATCAGGTGAAAGGACTGGATTTGAAATTCTAAATTTCTGTATTTGAATATCACCCTCATAGACTTATGCAGCTCTGAAAGCAATTCTATTAAATATGCAGGGAAAAGAATAAAAGTTTGTATGTTCTCCCTGTGTTCGCGGGGGTTCCCTTCGGGTTTCTTCCCACACTCCAAAGATAGAGGCCTTAGATTGATTGAGTAATGCTAATGTCTGTGAAGCGCTGCGGAATATAGTATAGTATAATAAATATATAGTATAGTATAATAAATAAATAAATAATAATAAATAAATAAAACACCTCGGCTATTACACTGTGCAGCGGCATATGGAGTGCCTTCAGCCATATAGACGGTATGTTCCTCCCTACAGATCTCTGCTCTGTACATGAAGCCTAAAGGAGGTCGTACACATTTTATACTGTAGAAGTAGGAAAAGGGTTGAACAACCGTTGATCACCTGGTGAATGATCGTAAAGCTGATGTTATACATTTTAGTCCATGTTGGCTTTTACAGTCGTTCAAACTGGCCATGCATGTTCAGTGACACCAGGTGAAGGACACAGAGTCTTTCTGAGAACGTTTGTTCGTGGACTAGCGACTTTTGGGAAAAAATTTTAAAGACGGATGATTTTTGGTCCTGAATTTTACCAATCGTTTTGGTTAAAGTTGTCCTTTTTGAACAACTTTAGACTAAAGTCTAGGGTTACCTTAACTTCTGCATAGTTTAGGATGTATTTATTGGTGCCTTTTAGTCCTAAATGGCTTTAAACACCCTCTACTCTTTTAATGATATATCTCTTATCTTTCCAATCTGCTTCCAGCTGTGAGGATCAAGAGCACCATTGTCTAGGATGCAGCTTTCTCAGGAGCCTGTCCCTCTTCTCTGTGAATGAATGACCCAACACACAGGCTGACGTTTCCCCTGATGTCTCCTTTTGAAATCTGTGACAGTCTAATGCACTTAAACTAACATTATACATCAGAAAGAACATATTTAGCATTTACAAACATATGTAACATATTAAAGGGGTTGGCCGGTTTATAGGTTTTTTTTGCAAACCCCCTTAGGCTACATTCACACCTGCGTTAGGGGCGGATCCGTCTTGTATCTGCACAGACGGATCCGTACCGATAATGCAAGCGATTGTATCTGTTCAGAACGGATCCGTTTGCGTTATCTTGAACAAAAAAGAACAAAGTCAAAATGGATCCTGAACACCATTGAAAGTCAATGGGGGACGGATCAGTTTTCAATTGCACCATAATGTGTCAATGAAAACAGATCCGTCCCCATTGACTTACATTGTAAGTCAGAACCGATCTGTTTGGCTCCGCATCGCGGAGCAGCGTTTTGGTGTCTGCCTCCAGAGCGGAATGGAGGTGTAACGGAGCCAAAGGCCTCTTTCACACGGGCGAGTTTTCCGCGCGGGTGCAATGCGTGAGGTAGACGCATTGCACCCGCACTGAATCCGAACCCATTCATGTCTATGGGGCTGTGCACATCACTTTCATGGAAGCAGGTGATTGGACCATGTGACCCAGTGACGTCACAGAAGGTCCTTCACCTACTTCCCGGCTGAATACAGAGCAGGAGACCGGTAACCGGCTGCTACGCGATCAAATGGAGGGGGTAAGTTTATGTTTTTATTATTTTTAACCCTCTAGTGCCCTTTTTACTTTGCATTCTCTATTGAGAATGCTATTATTTTCCTTTATAACCATGTTATAAGAGAAAATAATAAAATATACAGAATACTCCACTTCAGTGGGTACCAAACATGGCGATTTTTCACACGCACGTGCAAAACGCATTACAAACGTTTGCACACTCGCGGAAAAATCGCGCATATTCCCGCAACGCACCCGCATCCTATCCGGGCGTCAAACGTGATGCCCGTGTGAAAGAGGCCAAACTGATGCATTCTGAACGGATCCTTATCCATTCAGAATGTATTGGGGCTAAGCTGATCTGTTTTGGACTGTTTGTGAGAGCCCTGAAACGGATCTCACAAGCGGAACCAGAATCGGCAATGTGAAAGTAGCTTTAAACGGTGGTGCCAAATTCTCCTTCTCCTGGAGATTACATCTGATGGATAAGGTTCTCTATAGTAAGAACCGTCTAAAAAATATTACCTGATCCCCACTACTGGGTTCTGGCTCCTTTGGTGCCCCGCCAACTCTGCAGGTCCCAGATCTGCCTGCGTCAACATCTGGTTTGACGTGATTCACCTGATCGCTGCAGCCAATGACTGCCCACAGTACTGACGTGTTATCCATGCGCATCTCACTAGGTCACATGCCGCACCGTCACACGTGACCCATCAAACCAGACACGGGAAGACCCAGGATTTGCAGAGTCGGCAGGGCAGTGATGGGGCTGGAACAAAATGCTTTGCACAAAAATAATATTTTTAGCATAATGTATCCAGGGCCGGTGCAAGGATTTTTGCCAACACAAGCGAAGCTACATTTTGACACCCCCCCCCCCCCGCCATGATCACATTATGACCCCCTATTGTGTCAGACCTCCCCCCCCCCCCATGGCACATTTCTCCCCCTCCATTGCACAGACTACAGACATTTGATTTGTCCCCCTCCCATCATGTAACCCATGACCCCCCCCCCCATTAATGTCGAGTAATAATTATAAACATTATGCGCTCTGCACTCGTCACCTACCACCTACCCTACGGCGGTCAACAGTCCATCTAGGCTGCCCTGGGCTGGCTATGTGAGTCATAGTCACCAACAGCTGCTCCAGTCCCTGCTTCGCCAGTCACACACCCCCTGAGTGACCCTGTGTTGCCGTGCTGCCGCTCTGTGAGTAAAGGCCGGGGCTGCACCAGCACACGCAGGTTGGGGTAGGCGGCCGGCGGTGCTGCAGCGCAACTCGCCGCAAGTGATTTAAAAAAAAAAGGGTTCTTTTTTCCGCCCTCCCCTTCTCTGCGCCCTAAGGCAGCCGCTTGGTCTGCCTTATTATAGCACCGGCCCTGAATGTATCAAAACCTTAAAGAGGTTCTCCAGGATTTTTATATTGATGGCCCATCAATACCAGATCGGCCGGGGTCCGACTCCCGACTGCTGTTCTGGAAATCGGGACTACATAGCTTCATCCACTGTGTAGTGGACAGGGCCGGTTACTGTAGCTCTGTGAAGAATATGTCTTTACCAGTCTTTAGATTTTCAGATTAGATGATTTCCTTTCTTAGCTCATTTCAGCTACCACATAGAAGTTCTGCTTATTTCCTTCTATTTCATCTCTATGCCGCTGTCTCTAATTTAGACCTTTCCAATAGACACACATAAACAGTCCATTAGATGACATACGCACACGTCCTGCACAGTTGCGTCCTCTGTTGTGTACTCCCTTCCTGTGCTGCGACTCTCCTCTTGGATAAAGAGATTGGGAGGATAACTTCTGGTTCCTTCCTATTCTGTGCTGAGGCAGTTCTAGAAGGAGCGCAATGGGAATTTTTCTCATAGAGTGCAAGCTCTTGTGAGCAGGGTTCCCGCTCCTATTGCTTACATTGTTGATTACTCTGTTACTCTATAACAGGGGTGCATAACCTTTTCTGGTCGGGGGCCACAATGTCAGCCTGAACCAATTCCAAGGGCCAAAAATAAACTTAAAGGGGTATTACCAACTGAAATACTGTATTTTTGGCATATTGAACATACAGTATATACTATAAATGTCTAGATACACTTCTAGGACTACCATCTAATAGGAGAATACATGAAAGATACATGTAAGAAGCCATAAGACATAGACCTACATGTCTTTTACCAGATGTTTGGGGGCCGCACAGAATGGTATCGAGGGCCGCATGCGGCCCCCGGGCCGCAGGTTGTGCATCCCTGCTCTATAATGGCTGATTTTGTCCGCACATGTGCCGTGCCCTCTGATGCATGATAATCAACATTATTATTATTATTAGGCCCCTTTCACATGAGTGAGTTTTCCACGCATAGCACTGCACTGAATCCTGACCCATTCATTTCAATGGGTCTATGTTCACCCATCAGTTCTGCGTTGCGTGAGAATCAAAGCATGTTCTATATTCTACGTTTTTCACGCAGCCCCGGCCATAGAAGTGAATGAGGCTTCAGTGAAAAACGCATTCAATACATGCAATGCTTTTTTCACTGACTGCTCCCCTTCAGTTTTTTTTCCACTCGCGTGAAAAGCGCATCAAAACACATTGCACCCGCGCAGAAAAAACTGAACAACTGAGCTCAATGGCAGACAAAACCGACTGAACTTGCTTGCAAAATAGTGCGAGTTTCACTGAACGCACCCTGAATGCATCCTGAGCCAATCCGCATCGTTCGTGTGAAAGAGACCTTAGTGAGATTTGAAATATAATCGACATGGTAAGGGGGGCTATTTTGTGTTACACAGTAAATTTCTTGTCTAGTAATCCCATAAAATATCACTGCAGTTATAAAGGATTTTGCCCAATAATATATCTGTTTTAGAGAACGCAGGGTGACAACCAATATGGCAGCCATTACACCTCTCCATTGGGTTGTCACCCAACTTCCCGACTTCTTAGTGGCATGTCTGTAGAGTTATTCAAGGATACCAAGCCTGCTCCTATAGTACTGCTTAGCGAAGAAAGCAAGGGTGGCTCTATGCATATTTACCAACATTGTAGTTAGTAAATTCGGGGCATATAAGCCCTGCCATGGAAACGCTCCAAACCTGGCAGTGAACACCCTCTTACGGGCAGTGCTTTCATAAGCTCCATTTATTTTTGGCTCAGAACCCAGAATTTGCTTCAACAGTTCTTGCAAATTTGAGACAGTTGGCAACTATGCAGAAAGGCGGAAGCGAGTGCCGTTATTACCACCACCTGTCCCAGGAACAAAATATGTTAGTTTTTTCCTTAATACCAGTTGTAGATGTATTTGCAGTTGTGCCATTTTTGTTAATTCTGCCGGTAAAACAATAGCTGATGGATATCAGGCAGCCACATTTTTTATTCATTTGTTCATGTGATACGTTTTTTGGATACAGTGTATGGGGTGTACAATACATTTATGAAAATACACACAAACTAGAAAGGTATGGGGAGGTTGCTGCCGCATGTCGCTTCTGTGCTGTGTTTTGAATGTGGCAAAAAAAATGCATAAAAAAAAACCATCCACTTTTTGCAACAACATATCTGCGGTTATGGCACGTTTTCCTCCAGTAAGGGAAAAACCTCAGTAGACTTGGAATTAATGGAATTCAGTTTTACTGTGTATGATTTGCTTTTTAGCCTTTGCTGGATGAAAATGCAACATAACCGCAGGTAAGTTTTTGCAAAAAAATAAAAAAATTTGCCGCATCCAAAGAGCAGCACAGCCATGACATGTGGCATCACCCTAACGGTCACATTGTGTAACCTGCACCTGGCCATTGAGACAATGATGATTGCCGTCCTCAGACCCCCCACCTGTGACAGGCACAGCAGGATCTAGTCCTTCTCTTTTCCTGTGAGAAAAGGGAAGGATCAGATAACCTCAGTGAGATGTTTTCTAAGTGCTGTTTTTTCAGGATTGGGAGTACTGGTTCTCAATCCAGTGGTATATGAATAGCGATGAGCAAATCAAACTCAACAAAGTTTTAGGATAAATTCGATTCGTGGTCGTGAATCGATTTAACCTGAAACAGAGTAAAATAAATAAATAAATAGTACTTACCTGATCCATTTGCTCATGACAGGCCGACTTGAAGATCTCGGCCGAAATCCTGTGCGCAGTAACGTATGACGTCACCACGCTGGCTGGCGCGCGTCATCACCTCTCTTCTAGAAGAAAGAAGACTACTTCATACCAGCCTAACCAGAGACTCCTTCAGAAGAGACACCCATCTGTACAGCTATTTTGGGTTTCTTGCCCCTTGTTAGTGCAAAGCAGAGGTGAAAGTACCGCAACACAGGTGTTTCACAGGGGTGCCTCTTCCTTGTAGGCAAGGACTACACGGCGACACTGGTCACGTGACACCTGTTACGGCCAGGATTGCTGAGCAGAGGTGATCCCATAGAAATGAATAGGATCGCTGCGGCAGTCGCAAGAAACCCAACGTGGCAGGATTTCTTGCAACTGCCATGGACATCCCATTCATTTCTATATGATCACCACTAGTCAGCGATCCTGGCCGCGACAGGTGTAACGCCACCAGTGTCGCCATGTAGCCCTTGCCTTAGAGGAGTCTCTGGTTTGACTGGTATGAAGTAACTTTCTTTAATTCTGGAGGAGAGCTAATTTGATTTTTAAAATGCTGAAAAACTTCTCTCTATATGCCTGGACATATGGACAGTATGTGGCCACTTTATCACCTTTTTATTTTCCAGAGCTCCTGAAATCTGATTGGCTGCTATGGGTACCTAGTTTTCCGCTGTACTATTTCACGTAAATTTCATCTTCTTTGTCTTGGGGTTAGTGGTCCTTTAAATAAGTCAGCTATGTGTAATAAGTGTCACATTGCTGGCACAGTGTACCTTCAAAAATCTCCGTGCCTGTAAAACCTGAGCAAAGGTGAAATGTGTCACCTGAGAAGAAGAGACGTTGTTTCTTGACTGTACTGTAACCTGACGTCAGAGGCTTCGTGAAAGCCAGGAGTGTCATACCCGAGAATGCCCTTTACAGGTTTTATATCCTTTCTATGACTCAGATAAAAATCCATGAAAATCTAGTGGTGCTCACTAGTGCAAGCGAGTTTATATTCCAGCGTGGTGCCCTAACCTGGTGGCATCATTTTAGAAGGTGCCTCAGTAACAGGCTCCTACTCTTGTTTTTCAGGGATTTTTAGCACCTGGTGTGGAGGTGATTCATGCTCATTATATGGTAATTCAGTACTGTTCAGGGCCAACTACCTAGTTATGTCTGCTTCTGGGAAAGCTGGGTAACAATCAATATGACAGCCTCCACCAGATGAGGAACCCCAGATGAGATGAGAAGTTGTGCACCAGCATGGAAGCAATCATTGCAGTCTAGCTGTGGTTATGGCCATATTGGTTGTCATCCTACTATCCCAGGAACAAGAACTTCTGAACAAGTTTCATTTCTTTGCAAAGTAAAAGCTTTAGGCAAATTACAGAACTTGACACGGGCCAAAAAAAAAAAAATCAATAACGTAAGGACGCCAATTAATCATGGTGGCACCAGTTGCACAGGCCATGCTGGGCTCTGAAATTTGTACAGCTCTGGTCCTTTCACCCGGGTGATCAGACTGCAGTAGACATGTTGGGACTGCATTTAGCATACAAATGAGGATGTAATACAATACTTGAAAGGAATGTCAACTTTTTTCTTTATAGGAAACAGGACAACCCAAAACAGCTTAGCTTTTATTTCTTGAATGTTCAGTTTACCAATTGGAGGCCAGTGCTAGTTTGTGTGGTCGGGAATGATGTATCTATCATGTATATTTGCCTGTTAGTGTGTTTGTGGATTCTGTTACTTTCCCACTGAGCTGTCCATATTGCAAATCAACACAAATGATAAATAAAAAAGGAAGAAAAAAGTCGAGTAGTTTATCAACCAAGGAAATTTATGGCCAGTTTCTCCCCCCCTCTAGACGGATTGTATTGCAGCATAAGTGTCACAGAACCCCTGTTCCTCACCCAGGGGCGTAGCTAACGGCTCATGGGCCCTGGTGCAAGAGTTCAGCTTGGGCCCCCCTTCCCTAAGGCCCCTTTCACACGGGCGAGTTTTCCGCGCGGGTGCAATGCGTGAGGAGGACGCATTGCACCCGCACTGAATCCGGACCCATTCATTTCTATGGGGCTGTGCACATGAGCGGTGATTTTCACGCATCACTTCTGCGTTGCGTGAAAATAGCAGCATGCTCTATATTGGGCGTTTTTCACGCAACGCAGGCCCCATAGAAGTGAATGGGGCTGCGGGAAAATCGCAAGCATCCCCAAGCAAGTGCGGATGCGTTGCGATTTTCCCGCATGGTTGCTTAGCAACGGGACACGATCTCTATTATTTTCCCTTATAACATGGTTATAAGGGGAAATAATAGCATTCTTAATAAAGAATGCATTGTTAAATGAAGAGGAAGGGGTTAAAAATAATTAAAGTTAACTTACCTTAGCCACTTGATCGCGTAGTCGCGATCTCTCCTCTCTTTCCCTGCATCTTCTAAGATCTACAGGACCTGTGATGACGTCACATCACATGGTCCATCACCATGGTAAGATGGACCATGTGATGTGACGTCATCACAGGTCCTGTAGATCTTAGAAGATGCAGGGAAAGAGAGGAGAGATCGCGACTACGCGATCAAGTGGCTAAGGTAAGTTAACTTTTATTATTTTTAACCCCTTCCTCTTCATTTAACAATGCATTCTTTATTAAGAATGCTATTATTTCCCCTTATAACCATGTTATAAGGGGAAATAATAAATTCTCCAGAAGACCCGAAACCGGACTTCAGTGATGAAGTCCGGCTTTGGGTCTGGGTACCAAACATGGCGTTTTTTCATTACAAACGTTTGCACCTGCGCGGAAAAAACGCGCATATTCCCGCAACGCACCCGCCTCTTATCCGGGCGTCAAACATGACGCCCGTGTGAAAGAGGCCTAAGTGCTTTGTGTGTCTTCTTATGCAGCACAAGGGTCTTTTGGCCTCCTCAGGCTCCTGGGCCCGGTAGCGACTGCTACCGCTGCACCCCCTATAGCTACGCCCATGTCCTCACCTATCAGACACTTAAGGCATATCCTTATGTATTGAGACCAGCTCTCATTTACACTAGTCTGCCTATAAGGAGAATCTTGAACAAAATACAGACAATATCTTTTAACGGGATTGTCTAACTAAAATGTAAAATCAAGCAGATCATCATTCCAGCACTGCAGC
Organism: Bufotes viridis; assembly: GCA_033119425.1. Classification (NCBI taxonomy): domain Eukaryota; kingdom Metazoa; phylum Chordata; class Amphibia; order Anura; family Bufonidae; genus Bufotes; species Bufotes viridis. The sequence goes on along the minus strand of CM065593.1, from coordinate 333,930,615 downwards.
TCCTGTCCCTGCTATATCCTATCCCCAACCGTATAATGCAATAAGATAGGATAGTATAGTTATGGGATGCTGAGATCCATGACATACTGCATGATGAGTTGTAATACATTTGCCCAGTTGCATCCATACATTTTGAACCCTTTCTTCTTTGGCACACTGGCTCATGTGATCCCAGTCCTGCAGCCAGTTCAGAATATACTTTTGCATGTAAACTGACCAAAGGGCATCTATCTGTGAGTGCTGTATGCAGAATCTCCTGTGTACCTTATGTGATACAGTACAGGGGTATCTGCAAATGGTTTGTTCTTTATGTAATGTTATGCAGTGTAATGTTATTGTGTGCTATGTATTATACTCAGCATGGCTTTGCACAATGTAGGCACAGCCGGGGTTAACTAACTCTGACACAGCCCACTGCAGGGGGTTCCTAGGTGTGGGCTGGCTCCACCTCTAGCTCTAGAGTGTTCTAGTCAGTCTGAGGGACAGATCAAAGAGGGGGAAGCAAAGACCACGTGCTCCTCTTCTCAGGTGAAAAAAAACCCTCAGATTTCAGAGACTCACAGTTCATGTACTTGGGGAAAGAAAGGACAACTATTAAGATAGAGAATTTGAATGGCCAAGTGAGAAGTCAGTCAACAAGGTTTCCTGCTACTTCAGCTATTTCAGACTTTACTGCCGTGGAGGGATAGCAAGTTAAAATACCCTACACACTGGGACACAATTTGACTAATTGTAGTCATTTGTACCTGCACACCACAGAGAGACTTTAATAAGTGTAAGTGTACAAAGAGGGGCATAACTTCCAGCATTACCAAAAGCCACACATCGAAATCTGGCAAAGTAGTTGCACTATGTACAGATGTTGGATGTACTACAACTACCATTTTTCTCTACAGTAAAGAGAGATGTCTATTCTGTTTGAAGCTGGCCTGGTTCACTTGCTCCTACATCACCACATGCTGGCCTTTGCACTACTACACCTCCAGGCAGGCACCCACACAACCACCAACATCAAGGGCACCTCATACTATCATCAGGCAGAAGCCCCAACTACAGGGAGTGCTCCGAGGGAAGAAAGGGTGTGCCCTCCTCTCACTGGACTGGCCCTAGGGAGCAACAGCCTGAGGGAAACCACTGTGACACATCCTATAGTCAGAGTCACTACCACTCCCATCCTCTGCCCTGCTTGTGAATGGGAGGTTTCTCCCTGTCGGCTCTCACAAGCAGAAGGTTAGGGAGAGTAGTAGGAATGAAGCAATATCTTATAGAATACACTGGAGACTCTGAAGTGAGTTAGGGGAACATTCTAACTAAAAGACTGAGTTCTATGACACTGATCAATCTGGTGCTGCCCTTAGATAGGATACGGCATGGTAAGTTTGATGACATTAAAAAGCCAGCGGCGAAATGGGAGATCCGGGCTGCGAGGCTTCACATAAGGCTGCATTAGAAGAACCACATCCGAGGGAAGGAAGGAGCCAAGATGGCCGATGTACAGGTCTACACAAGGCATACACAAGAGCATACACATAATAGCCTGGGCTGCGTTTTATGGGCCAAACTCCTCAGCTCCTTAGCTGGAACAGTGCTTCAAAAAGGGGGGTTGTCCAAATGATCTTTTTTTTTTTTTTTTTATATATATAGGTTGATAATAGCATAACAAAATAAAAAAAAGTTACTCACCAATCCCCTGACCCGTCCATTCCAGTGCTTACTGGCTCCCTGTTGGTCTGATTCCTGGTACCTTTTGACAGGCAATGGCGTTTCCCATTCTAGGCCCATGTAAAAACAAATATTATCGGCTTGACAACCCCAGTAAACTGGGCTGCAGTGGTGAGTGACTGGTACTGTACTCGAGGACCATGGCAGATATTAGGCAGCATGTATATTTGGGCACTAGGGTTGATATGGCTCCCTACACCAGCAGCAGGAGACAGCACAAAGACCTTGTGTTTGCTTGCACGTAGATACGTCCAGTTTTAGAAACTTCTGAACGCCAACTGCTAATGATTGCTGTATGGCTACAAATACTGTGTTTTTCAATTTAAATGTGAGTTTTAAAAGCATTGCGTCCATCTGCGTCCTAACAGACGGGGTCCCGATGCAATTGCGTGGTGGTAAAGAGTGCCACTATAAATATAAATATATATATATACATAAACACAAATCTGCTATGTGTGAATCTTTAGATTGCTGTGGCGGTTTTGTGATGTGCATGGGTACGCTGAATGTTTTTTTGCTGATTACTACACTATTTCTCTCATTTCTCTGCCAGATGCTGTCACATTTTCCCTCTTACTTTGTCTTACATTAGTTACAGTTTCTTAGTTTTACATCTCAATGTCAGTGTTGAAACACTTCATAGTTTCCTATATATAGAACAGTTTCGCCTTTTGTTGATACTACTTTTTTTTTTTACATATTTGCTGAAAGATATAACCCTGATATGTGGGAAATTATGTACAGGGACAAAAAGAGATTTCATAGCAGAGATGCCCTGTAGTTGCCCTGTTACCTAGTCCGAACCCGACACTAACCATAATTACACTGGTCCCACTGTTTAGCATGTACGTGCCCCTGCCCCTAGAAGCATTGTCACTATATGCTTATGTAATGTAGCATCCTGCAATATTTTTCTCACAGATTCATATGAAACCTTCTGGAATACCCTCTTGCGACTTGGCATAAAATGTCCAGTATGGGTTCATAGTAGGCTTTAGGTGCCATATTATGTCTGTACACAAGGACCTGTAATATCGCTGTGTGCATGAACGGAAAGAGTGATCTCAATCGGCCGACCCTTATGGTTTATCACCCAGGAGTACATAGGATGGGTCATGTTGGAATCCAATATGCCTGATCATTGACATCTGCAATGGGTGGACTGTTGGGAGGCCTCACATCAGACCACTGGCCTATCAAATCCAGTAGGTTTGGCTAACTTTGATCTATACACATTGAAAACACAATTTCCACGTGACACGCCAAGTAGGTATGTGTTTCCAGAGACGTCATGTTCTCCTGGGAGAACCAAACAATCAGGCAAAAAATTTAGGAGGCCATTTACTAAAATAAATTTTCCTATTTTTGGCGTATCTCTGGTGCAGATTGCAGTGTAAAGGTTATTTGCATCGCAATCTGCGACTTTTCCCCGCTCACGCCAGGTCTAAAAAAGGGGGCGTGACATGGGCGGGGAAGGGGATGGGCCGGGAAGCCTGTCTCATTTATCATTTTCTACCCCTGTTTTAGGCGTAGAAAATGGTCTAAATTTTACCAGCAAGGAAGTTGGTGTAGATTTAGACCGGCGGTGGATGCCCTGAAGTTATGTAGAGGCCGGCGCCACTTCATAACTTCGGCAGATCCTCCGCCAGTGCACAGGGTTTAAGACCGGCGTCTAAAACGCCATTCTTAATAAACAAGCCCCTTAGTTCACCTAGTACTTCTCTCCACCATCATCATACACATTAGATTGTCGTCCGTATCGGTGGTTCTTGGTAGGTTGACCCGACAGTATGTGTTTGAGGCGTTAATGTGTAGCCTACTTAACTATGTAACGTACTCACTGTTGAAATTTGATGTTTAGTTACACACCCTCATCCATACATGAGATCGGGGGAAAATTTTTACAGTAGCTCAGTGGTTAGCATCTGCACAGAGGTCCACCTGTCATTTGTTTCCTCCTTCTCCAAAATCCGAATGCCGCATGTTATTTGTTCAATTTGGTGCGTCTTTAAACCTAACACTTTTGTCTGGAAATCATACTCTTTTATCCACCTCCTACCACCTTTCATGCAACTTTTTTAAAAGTCGCAGTGATAAATCTCCGGTGAAACCAATTAACATAGGTGACCACAGCCACTTCCCCACCACTTTTACAAAAATGTAATGTTGCACATTTTTTGCGCAAATAAGCCCAAAAAATGGCAGCGCTGCGTTTTGCGGCTTTTTGAAGCCAAATAATTCATCCTCGATTTCAAGTAAGACAACTACTGAGCCTTGGTTGAACAGGTTTGGCTGTTATATGGTCAGTTATTTCCATCAGTTAGGGCCCATCCACACAAACGTATTTTCTTTCTGTGTCCGTTCCGTTTTTTTTTTGCAAACCGTATGTGGAACCATTTAATGGGTCCGTGTGCATTCCGTTTCCGTATGTCCGTATGTCCATTCCACAAAAACATACATGTCCTATTATTGTCCACATAACTGGCAAGGATAGGACTGTTCTATTAGGGGCCAGCTGTTCCGTTCCGCAAAATAATGAATGCACATGGACATTATCCGTATTTTTTTTCGGATCTGTTTTGTGCGGACCACAAGATACATACGGTCGTGTGCATGAGCCCTTATTGTGAGCCACAACCAGTAGTGAAGCCTATTCAGAGATCAGGTATAAGGGAACGATCTGCACCTGTTCTGTATTTTTGACAATCACCTTGTTTGGGTTCATAAAACCTGATGGAAATAACTGATCAAATAACTGAAGTGTGAACTTAGCTTAAGGACTCATGCACACGACCGTTGTAGTTTTGCGGTCCGTTTTTCACGGATCCGTTGTTCTGTATCTAAGTCTCTGTTTTTCAGTTTTGTGTCAGCATCCGTTCCGTTATGCCACAAAACATGCCGAATGGTTTCCGTATGCAGTCCGTTTTTTGCGGATCGCAAACGGAAACAGAAAATTTGTAATCATTACTGTAATTTACTGTAATGTTTGTAAACAGTAAACACATGGGCAGAGTGGGCATGGAACCGCAAAATATGGATGACATACGGATGTGTTCCATAAGCATTCTGTATTTTTTGCGGACCCCTTGACTTGAATGGAGCCACGGACCGTAATTTGCGGATAATAATAGGACATGCACTACTTTTTTGCGGAACGGCCAAGCGGACATACGGAAACGGAAAGCACACAGAGTCATTTCCTTCGTTTTTGCGGACCCATTATAGTGAATGGTTCTGCATACGGTCCACAAAAAAGGCGGAACGGAAACGGAAAGAAAATACGTTCAAGTGCGCGAGCCCTAACATATATAAAATACTATATATACAGAAGGTGCTGCAGTTTTTTTGTAGATGTCACACATATTACTTGTCATTGGTTAACCAGGATTTATGTGCTTTCAACTTTGAAACTGGTCAACTGACCTGATCAAAGTTTTCACAGGAGGCCCAGACTGAAAAAGAAGTCTTAAAGTCTCATGAGACGTGAAGATAAAAAGGAGAGCAAACTGCCGGGGCAAGGTCTAGGAAGCCTGTCCCCAACACACCCTGAGGCAATGGGTTTGACCTGCTGTAGTCACAACAAGACCCCCTGTTCTTCAGATGGAAGTTCACTTTCTGACAACTTGGTTACACAAGAAGAAGGCGGTTCATGGAAGATAAGAGGAATCTCTCCACGTATATATGATTGGTACCAGATGTCAATGATCACATCTGCTGCCGGATGTCTTGCAACTACACATATAATAATTCTGTTAACTTGAGACTGAATATTGAGCATGCCCAGAAAACGGATAGTCTTTTAATTAGTAGGTAAAGAATTAGATTGGCGATAGGTGAGTAAATTATAAGGCTAAAGTTTGATGGGATCCCCAGTTTGAAGATATTTGTTATGTTAGGGTATGGCCACGCTGGGCCACATTGGAAATTCCACTCGGGGGGTTTTTAAATGGATTTTGCTGAGGATATGCCACAGATTTCACTCCATGGATTGCAAAGGGTGAAATCCGTGGTAGAAATACGCAGCATAAATTGATATGCTTCAGATTCAAAGGCAATTTGTCAGGTCCTATTAAGTAGAATACCTCATGGCTCCAGATTACTAATTTGTATGTGGATCCCGCCATTCCCATGTAGTGTTGAGCGTGAATATTCGAATAGCAATTTTTTTTTTTACAAATATCGGCGCTTCGCTAATTCGCGAATATTTAGAATATAGTAAAAAATGAAAATTATATTTTTTTTTGTTTTTTTTTCAATCTGAACACAAGATACCGTTAACGAAGATGGAGAATATAGCGCTATGTTCTCTATCTTCGTTAATTCTAGCAAGCCAAACAATAGGAAAGTTATACCCCGTTCAAAGTTCCACTCGCAGTACGCGAAAAATATTTGCGTACTGTGAATGAAACTTTATACGGGGTATAACTTTCCTATTGGTTGGCTTGCTAGAATTAACAAAGATAACGAATATGAATATAGCGCTATATTCTTTATCTTCGTTAATTCTAGCAAGCCAACCAAGATAAAGAATATAGCGCTATATTCGTATTCGTTATCTTTGTTAATTCTAGCAAGCCAAGTAAACTTGCCTATACACAGCTCTAAGTTGGATGTGCAATTCGAGAATATTAGGTAATATTGCTCGCATTGCGCATCCAACTTAGAGCGGGGAATATGCAACTTACTTTACTATTGTTTGGCTGGGTAGAATTAACAAATATGACGAATACGAATATAGCGCTATATTCTCTATATTCGCTAATTCTAGCAAGCCAATAGTTGCCTATACACAGCTCTAAGTTGTATGCGCAATGCGAGAATATTACTTTACCTATTTTTTTGAATAAATAGAATACTGAGTCATTATTCTATTTATTGCAAAAAACAGGCAAAGTAATATTCTAGCATTGCGCATCTTGCTTGGTTGGCTTCCTAGAGTTAACTAATATAGAGAATATAGCGCTATATTCGTTATCTTTGTTAATTCTAGATAGCCAACCAATAGGAAAGTTGCCTTTATACCCCGTTCAAAGTTCAACTTGCAATACGCAAATAATTAAATCGCATATTATTCACGATAAATAGAATAATAAGGAATATTCGATATAGACGAATATATAACGAATATTCAATTGAATATTCGCAAATATTGCGAAATCGAATATGACACCTCCTGCTCATCACTATTCAGCCTCATGCACACGACCGTATGTGTTTTGTGGTCTGCAAACCGCGGATTCGCAAAACAAGGAAGCTGCTCAACGTTCCGTTCCACAATTTGTGGAACGGAACGTGGGCCATTGTAGAGATGCCTATTCTTGTCCGCAAAATGGACAAGAATAGGACATGCTCTATTTTTTTTTGCGGGGCCACGGATCGGAGCAACGGATGCGGACAGCACACGGGCTCACTTCAATGGTGCCGCGCCCGAGCCGCAAAATATGCGGTTTGGACACGGACCAAACATACGGTCGTGTGCATGAGGCCTTTCCATGTTATGCACCTGCAAACCGGCTGTGGAATACATCAAGAGGCCGTCTCATTGAGTCCTCTTATGTGTACATGCTCGGCAGTCCTCTGGCATCAGTATTCAGATACAAATTAGGGATCTGGAGTCAGCGGCAGCATACTATTCCTGCAGTACTGTATTTAAAGGGAATCTGACCATGGTAAACTGCTGACAGCATTAGGTAGGGGTTGGGGAGAGCAGTACAAACATTCCTTATGGATAGCTTTTATCATCAAGAATAGTATGAATATGAGGTTTTTATTCAGCCAGATTCTGCCCCTTAAGTGCACTGGAGGCGGAGCTTCACTGTAAGGTGTTTTCTGTATTGAACTTCACAGTACCTTCCCTCTGCTCCGAGTGACAGCTGCAGCATCCAACCAGTTGTCACCCAGATCAGAGGAAAAGGGCTATGAAGCAGCCATCATGCGGAATCATCATGGAGAGCCTCATGTATGAAAATTATTGCTGTCACATATAGATCATACCAACCAACATGAGCAGAAGACACCAACAACAGAGACCCCTTGTGCAAAAAAACTCTCCATAGGTTTTCTGATTTTAACCTATTAATTTAATGGCCTGGTCCTGATCACTTGGGCATAGCTGCTGTGTCTGCATGATCCTTCCTGAGGTAAATGTGCGGCATCACGCGGAAGCTACATCCAGCTGATGTACACGTATGTCATCAAGCATGTTGTTTGAGTGGAAATGTCATGTCACACTTATCTCATAACCCACATGCACTTCTAGCAATCCTCACCATGCCTAATCTTAATTCACTATAATGGGATCAGAAGGGGTATTCTAGATTAAATGCCGTCCTTCTGCTGGTGAAGTACCACTGCATGGAGCTTTATTTTTCTAGCAGAAAGCCGTCAATTTTGCTGAAAAGCCACTGGAGCGAATGGGCATCCGGCGGTGTCCGGCTATGGCAGATATGGAAGCTCTGGTCGTCTGTAGTGTTGAGCGAACTTCTGTTTTCAAGTTGGGCTACAAGGTTCGGGTTTGAGTTATCTAAGAATTCCATTATGGATTCCACTACCACGATCCGTAGCTCAACTTGAAAACAGAAGTTTGCTCATCCCTAGTCGTCTGCTCCTCTGCAGGAACAGACTACTGGACTACAAAATGGAGATGTGAACCTAGCCTTAGTGATCCCCCACTGCTCCCTTTTGTTGCCCCCTACGTCCCCGCCAATCTCTTCCTGGTCCTTTATCAATGTAGCAATATGTTATATGCTGTGTATGGCCTCTAGGGGTCTCACTATTTATACAACTGTGTTATTGCAACTTGTTGGTTGTAGTTCTTGGAGCAGCCACATGTGTAATGGCAGCTGAGATGTGCACCTAATAAAATGTCTGCTACTAACTACAGTGTGTGAGCGTCTGGAGCAGGCCCAACCGATAGAACAATCAACACGCCCATGTGACCATTGCAGCCAATATTGTGCTTCTGTAGCAGTCAATGTAAATGAAGAGACCTCCAATAAGGATAGGTAATCCATTGTCAGTTTACCGCTACTGTGAGAGGAAGATGTCATTTACAAGGCAATCTTCATTATAATAGTAGGTGTAGACTAAACAAAAATCACAGAAAAAAGATAAAGAAACATCCTGCACGATGTAATCAATGAATATAGTGGATGTGCATGGCTACATCTATAAAAGAAAAATCACAGAAAATGATGAACTAACACAATAAATGCAAACATAATATATGGACTAAGCCCTCACTCTAATAATAAAATCTGAGACTTTCAGCCAATATATTTTGATCAAAACACATCTGTGCCCGCCTACCCGCGTCAAGGTGGTCTCAGTCAGGCAGGTCATGCTCTACATTCAGGAGAGCAGACCCTGAACTTAGACCCTGCACTCCTGAATGTAGATGCCCAACGACATAGGTAGGTTTAGAGTAAGACCTGCCTGACTGAGACCACCTTGGCGCTGGTAGGCGGGCACAGATGTGTTTTGATCAAAATATATTGGCTGAGAGTCTCCGATTTTATCATATCAGAGTGAGGGCTTAGTCCATATATAATGTTTGCATCTATTGTGTTAGTGCACTATTCTCTAATAGTAGGTGTAGAATTAGGATAACAGTATGACAGCTCTATTGCTTTCAAGATAGGCCTAGATAAAGATGCCCGCAGAGGAGCAATGTACCGATCAGTGTAATGTGTGATGCTGTAATTGCTTCACTCACCCCCATAGCCTGACAGAGAGTTAAGCAATACTGTCCAGACAAAGGAGGAAGTTAAAGAGCCAGGACAGGAAGAAGAAGACATGGTGCGACTTAAAAAACCCAGAAATCCATCTACCCCTCTTTATTTAAAAAAATGACATAGAATATTCACAGTGATAAAAGGTGCCCCTTTAATACCCAGCGCAGTTGTAATACACTCCGGCTACTCTTTCGCTTGTCAGTTCCCTTCTATTTGTTGTTTTACATCCACCCTCATCACAGCGAGAGCATCGAATGTATTCAAGCCTTATGAATAAATCCCTGTAATATAATATTATACTAATTTTTGACATGGCATCATACTTGATCTCCATTTAATGTCTCTGTTGAACCACAGATATGCTTGAGTTATCAAGATGCCTCTGGGCATCAATTATAATGAATAATAACGTAGTACAACCAGTGTATATTAGATTATTTTCCGTAGGGAGAGAGAACAGAAGAGAAGCAAATTTAGCGTTTTAGGCCAGGTAATCACATGACAGCCTAGTATTAATGCCTGTTATTTCTTTCCATCATTGCAGTAAATCATTATGGGGAACGGTAGTGAAGGATAAGCGATCACATATTGTTAGGAATTAGGTCTCACATGCTGGAAGCAGGAAGAATTGACAGTGAATATATATATATATTTGCTTCTAAACATTAAGGGGGTCATTATACTGTAATACGTATTGTAAGAGCAGATTGCGGCGCAACAGTTGTTTGCGCTGCTATCTGCGACTTTTCCCCGCTCAAGCCAGGTCTAAAAAATGGGCAGGGAAGGGGACAGACAGCAGGTTCGTCTCATTCACCATTTTCTACGCCTGTTTTAGGTGTAGAAAAAGGTCTAAATGTAAGACAGCAAGGAAGCGGTCTCACATATAGAACTGGCGCTGGATGTTCCGAAGTTATGGAGAGGCCGGCGCTTTATAACTTTGGTGGATCCACCTCCAGCTATGGGGGTTTATTAAGACTGGCGTCTAATAAATGTGTCCCTAGGTTTGCATCAGTTTTACCCCCTAATGCGGGGTCTCTTCATAACAATTATTGCTAGGATAATGGAAATGTGGAAACATTGCAAGAAATTGTGAAAGGTTATAATGATCGGATCGGTCTGAATTTCCTTAAAGGGGTTGTCTCATGAAAAATATTCTACAGTTTTCAAACCAGCGCCTGGATCTGATTACTTTTGTAATTGCATGTAATTAAAAATGTAATATAGCCACTGAGTTATTCAGTAAAATGTATCTGTATAGCGCCACCTGCTGTTTGTTCCTTTAGGTATTTCTCTGTCCATTTTGCCAAGGTGGTCTCATATGCTCACTTATATTCTTGAACTGTCACCAGCCCTATTCCTTCTGTTAGAAGTTACAGGGAGAGAGCTGCAGGAGAAAGGACATGCCCCCCTGAGCTGTGATAGGAAGAGAACGGCAGCAGTAAGGACACCCCCCTGAAAAAGCACACACCGCTTTTAAGCAGAGGAACTGGAGCAATAAATGGTCAGATCTCGAGATCTATGTGAGGTACAGGGCTGGTTCTAGCTTTGTTGGTAAAAGATTGTCATTTACTATATGTTGTCTAACTTTCATTTTTTACAAGAAACTTGGATAACCCCTTTAAAAGGGGTTTCTAGTCTCCTACTATTGATGACCTGTCCTTACTTACTGGGAGCTGAGCTGCAGTATTCTGGCACGCCCACTACACAGTAGATGGGGCCTTCTGCTTACGACGCATCCACTGTTTTGTTTCCAGAGCCGGTGGCTTTTTGAAAACAACTTATATTAGGGTACCAGATGCTGGACCCCCACCAAGCTGATATTGATGACCTATCCTGGGGATAGGGCATCTATATCAGAGACTGGAAACCCCTTAAAGGGGTTTTTCTGAGACTTACATACTGATGACCTATCGTTTGGATAGGTCATCGGTATCTGATCGGTGGGGGTCCAACACATGGAACCCAAGCTGATCAGCTTTTTCAGAAGGCACCCTCGCTCTCAGTAGCACTACGGCCTTCTCACCGTGACGTTATGTTCATCTGTCACGTGGGCTAGGCGCAGCTCAAGAACAGCCGCTATACAATGTACAGCGCTGTGTTTGGTAAGTATGGAGAAGGCTGCACTACTCACAGGAGCACCCCCACCGATCAGATACTGATGTCTTATCCTGAGGATGGGTCATCAGTTAAAAAATCCTGGAAAACCCTTTTAAATCCAGTAGTCATAAAGACTATCATTATATCATGCAAAAAGTGGTCGGGAGGGAATCCCCATTGTCAGGAATGTCAAGGCTTTACTTTGCAGGGAGAGGATAATGGTCCTCCCACCCTAGTAAGTATCTCTGGTCCAGACCTCTGTCCAGATAATGAATGATCTGCACGTCCGTCTGATTGGCACTGGAATTTCTTCTTGTAAACCTACCTAGCATGTTCAAGACAGATAATAGCTGCATATTAATGAGGGTTTGCACGATAATATACTGATAGTAAATTAACCCTTGACAGTAAGGGCTGAAATACTATGTTTTGCTTATTTTTTTTTCATTTTTTGTAATTTTTATAATCCTAATGTATTCTGTACAAAAAAATATAAATTTAAATATAAAATTCACATCAGTCTCAGGGTCTTAGATTCTAATTTCTCTGTATCACATACTGTATACATTGAGACTTGCTTAAGGGATTTTTTTCCCGGACTATGATATTGATAGACATCAATATCCGATTGTTGGGGGTCTGACTCCGTCAGCTAACTGAAGGGACAGCAGTGCTCTGGAGACCGCTCTGTCCCCTTCATTGTTTGCCAGGCACAGCTCCATATATGTTGCAGTGATTGTGCCAGGTACTGAACTACCAGAAAGAGCTGCAACATGTACGGAGCCAACATCACCTTACCGGAGAGGGGCGAGAGTCCTTAGCTGCTGCCTGCTGTGTTTTTGTAGATGTGACAATAAATGCTGTGTATTTTATGGAGTGCTGAGGTTACCCTCATCATTTTACCAGTCTGGTGAAATTGTAAAAACATGCCATCAGTATTAGGCCTCATGCACACGAATGTTGTGTGTTTTGCAGTCCGCAAATTGCGGATCCCCAAAACAAGGATGGTGTCCGTGTGCGTTCCGCAGTTTGCGGCCCAGTCGCAAAACAGACAAGAATAGGACATGTAATATTTTTTTGCGGGGCTACGGAACGGAGCAACGGATGCGGACAGCACACGGAGTGCTGTCTGCATCTTTTGCGGCCCCATTGAAATGAATACAAAAACTGCTGCTCGGATGCGGACCAGAACAACGGTCGTGTGCATGAGGCCTTAATAGGAAGCCAACCGACCTATCAGGTTCACAACAGAATGTTTTGCTGGCGGAATTTGATGCAGATTCCGCACTATAAAACCAGCAGTGGTGACGCAGAATCTGCCTCCATCTTTCTCAATGGGAGGCGTGATATGCTTGCACTTTATAGCTGCAACCATATCAAGTCAGGACACGTCCTCACTTGGCGCAATGTCCGGGCAGCCACTGCTGGAAAACGCAGCAGATGTTTGCTCGCGGTTTGGCTCCATTCAGTGGGACTAAAGGTGGGTTTACATGGCCCGATGTTACCGGAAGCGTTCCTTCCTGACAGTCGGCTGCTCGCTAAGTGAAGGAGACCACACGTTTACATGCAACGATCTCCTTCACTGTACGAGGATGAGGGATCGCTATAGTGATCCCTCAACCACATCCAGAATGATGGTTTCTGGGCAGCAGATCACTGTTTAGACCACACGATCTGCTGCCCAGCGACCATGATTGGTGATGCCTGCACCAACCACATGATCACCCGATGAACAACTGTTTCACTCGTTCATTGGCGGTACATTTAGATGGACAGATTGTCAGTTACCAGCATTCGCTGGAACAGTCGTTCCCGATAATCTGCCCGGCAATCAGGTCGTGTAAATTTTGGACTGTAAAAGGAAGTTGAAGTGCCCAGGGGACAAACATGTAAACTCCATGCTGGTTTTATGTTGGTTGGATCCCAATCCAGGGCCCCAGTTTTACATGAATGATAAAAAACCTAATTATAAATGCTTATTTGGATCAAATGTTCTCACAGTGGCCTATGTACTTTATATGGCTATGGATTCAGTAGTATGCATCTACCATGTTTAGAGGCGTGGGGACTGCATTTAGGTCCGCAGTACAAATTCCTGTGTTGTCATCTGGGTTGTGCCTCCACGTACCTCAAGAAATTGCAGGAGTGGACTGGGAGCTTAAAGTAGCGCTGGAAAAAAAACACAAAAAGTGGACCAGTGGGTACAGATAGACAGGCGGGGTGCAGCACAAGTAGGCAGGGTCAACACAAGTAGGTAGGCCAAACTATACCATCGTGCAACACAGAGCACTGCTCCAGCAGAACCAGATATGACAGTATAGCACAAAATACTGCCGCCCCAGCCACAGTATTCAACCGTATCACTGTCCTGAGGACAGTGATACAGTTGAATTCGGGAGGACACCTGCGGCTACTGGCATTAATAATGCTGAGAACATCAGATCATTATGTAACTCGCCAGTGGCCATAAGAAGGGCATCGGGTGGTCTCCTGGGCATTGGCCTGCCGGGAAATTTCCCTGTAGAGTTTATGGTCAGTCCACCCCTGGTAAATTATAAGCTCATTTGAAACAGGACCACAATTATATAATTTTAGAAAGGCTGTCTCAATATGACCCCCCCTTTTTTTATGAAGCTGCTGGGTCACTGTCGGCCACACATTTGAGATGTATGATTACATGGTGCTGATCCAAATGAAAAAAGGGACAGGAACTACATGGCCAGGCTGAGTCCATTTGGGCTAGTAGGGCATATAGACTAGGGTTGTCCTTTAGGCTGGTTTCACACATATCATTTACGTCATTTTGCAGCATTTTGTTAGTGTTTTAAACAGTATTTTTTAGCACTTTAAAAGGATAGTAAATACAGAAAAAGCACAAAAAATCCCTTCATCTCCTCCATTCTCCTGGTCCTATTCTCTCCCATATTACAATTAAAACTGACAAATCCATATAGAAATCTCCTCTCTGTGTCCCAAGAAATCAGCCATGACACCCTTCCCCCTCCTCAGTGCCCTAAGACATCTGGCTGGAGCAGGAGTCTCCCTGTCTGCAGTAGAAAAAAAACTAAAAAATAAACCTGTCTCCTTGGCTAAGCCCCCATTCCTCTACCACCAGCAGCCAAAAATGGAAGAGATCAGCAGGATTAGCCCTAAGAAGAAAAGGCTGTAGACAGTGGGAGCAGTAATATTTCTTCTAAATTATTAGCATTCATTTCTAGGTTTAGTGTTCCTGTAAAGACTACAACATATTTTTCAAAAGTCTAAAAGTGTAAATACACCACATTTATTTTACTATTTTTGTGGTCTTTTTGGTGTTTTTGACTTTTCCCCCCAAAAAAAGCATCATGCTCTGGGTAATGCTGCCTTTTCTGATGTTTTTCCCCTAGGCTTCTCTATAGGATGACATAAAAAAGTGCATTATGAATGTTATAGAATAAACAAACCACAAAAACACTATAAAAACATGTGAAACTTATTGGTCTTTTACAGGTGTTTAAAAACTCGTACAGGAGGAAGTCTTAAAGGGATTGTCAGGGTTCAGAGCTGAACCTAGACATATCGCCTTCTTCACCCAGGGAGCCCCTCTAAGATGAGCGTTAGAGGATTTCTTGCTCCGATGCTGTCCCTTGCCCTGTGCTGTATAGAGCAGGACTAGGGCTTTTTTATTTACAAACTGAGGCCTCATGCACACAAACGTATTTCGTTCCGTGTCTGTTCCGTTTTTTTTGCAGATAGGATGCAGACCCATTCATTTCAACGGGTCCACAAAAAATGCTGACAGCCCACCATGTGTTGTCCACGTCAGTATGTCCGTTCCGTAGCCCCGCAAAAGAAATAGAGCATGTCCTATTTTTTTCAAATTTGCGGACAAGGATAGGCATTATTACAATGGATCCGCATTAACGGGCAAGCTTTACTGGTACGTCACCGGATCTGCTGATTCAGCGCAGGGCAAGGGAGAGCATTGGAGCATGAGAGGCTCCGATGCTCATCTCAGTGTGGCTGCCTGGGTGAAGAAGGGGATATGTCTGGGTTCAGATCTGAACCCGGACAACCCCTTTAAGGAACTAAATGGGGGGAAAAAAACCTAAAACACAAAAAGGGGAGAGATAAATGTACCTGATACTAATTATCAATTAAAAACTCCTCCATAAGGCTACGTGCAAATGAGCGTATTTTGTTTCTATGTCCGTTCCGGTTTTTTTGCTGATAAGATGCGGACCCATTCATTTCAATGGATCCGCAGAAAAAGCGGACAGCACAGCATGTGCTGTCCGCATCAGTATGTCCGTTCCGTAGCCCCGCCAAAAAAATAGAGCATGTCCTATTTTTTTCTAGTTTGTAGACAAGGATAGGCATTATTACCAAAAAAACGGATGCCATACGGAACGTCATCTGTTTTTTTTTGCAGACAGCAAAATACATACAGTCGTGTGCATGTAGCCTAATTATGTGCAAAAAATATTTTTGCATAAGTATTTGCTGTGCATTTATTGAATTGCCAGGCAGTATGAATTCCTTCAGTCTCTAGGCTGTAAGGAGCTGGTCTTCTTGTCGTGGTGCCTCCCTAGTTCAGCCTCCCCTGACTGCACAGGCCATAACTCAGTCTGGTCTGTCTACATTTTTCTTCCAGTCCTTGCTGCACACAGACTGCTGGTTAATGTTGGCTCGGTGTCTGAGACAGCTTTGCACAGCTTCCCTTCTGCATGTCACCAGGCGGTTTTTCCTTTGCATTCTGCTGGGATGGCCGAGTTCTGCGCAGACTAATTGGAATGCCGTACCTTTTGGCCGGTGGAATGAAATGCTGAGGCTGGCCGTTTGGCTCCTGGGAGAGATTGTGACATGAAAACTATTTGAATTAAATATTACTATTAAATTATGGCTAAAACAAAGATATTCCGTTTTTTGTTTGCTCACATCGTAAAAGACTAGTGTTAAACATAAGAAGGCACATTTATCATGGGGATTTGCGCCTGTTTTGGTCATATTTTATGTGTGTTGGGCAAACATTTCAATGTAGTCGCATGTAGCACATTAACAAAACCGTAGTGTTTTGCGGATTCACAAAACACAGATACGGGCCTGTGTGCGTTCCTCAATTTGTGGACAACACATGGCCGCCACTATCATAGGACATGCTCTGTATTTTTTGCGGGGCCGTGGAACGGAACGACGGATGCGGACAGCATCCCCAATGTAATGAATGGGTCCACACCGTTACGCAAAATAGCAGAACGAATTGAAGTGAATGGGTCCGCATCCATGATGCGGAATGCACACGGAACGGTGTCCGTTTATTGCAGATCCGCATATGTGGTCTGCATACCGGAAATAGAACCCATACCCCTTAGCATTTGATTGATAGTATGTTCAATTCCTTCACTACTAGAAGCTCGAAAGTAGTCTTGCGCATGCGCTGTGTCCCAGTTCCAGCACAGTTCCACTCCGCTGTGAGGTAGTTTTCAAAAGCTCAATGCTCAGGCACTCGCACACAAGAGCCTGCGCATGCGCAAGACTACATTCAAGTGCCAGGTAGTGAAGGAATTGGACATCCTATCAATTAAATGCTAAGGGACAGGAAAGGGGGGGGGGGGGGGCACACTTGTCTTCAGGTGAGAAAGGCGCTGCCCCCTTGACTTGAAGACTATTGTTTATATAGCGCAGCCAGTTGAATAAAAGTATTTTTTCAGACTTTTGGCGCATTGTACAGAAAAGACACAGACACCTTTAGAATCATGCTACAGGCTGCAATAAGGTCCTGCTGGCGGTTTAATATGCGTTTTCTAGGTGACAGGTTCCCTTTAATGGCTAATTGCTGAACCTTTAAGCTTGCAAATCCGACTGCTAGTATTGTAAGTAAATCACCTTGTGGAGCCTCTGGTTGTATGCTATAAACATGATGTGTCTGTCGCTGTAAACATCTATATGGCGGTAATGTTTATATCCTAACAATAATATAGGAGTAAAATCAATGGATTGTATTGATTTACATGGTCATGTAGCTCGGCTTGCTGGGAAGCTGGAGCAAGGCTCAAAGGTCAGTCAAATAGAGTAATCCACCAGCTACTTCATGCTTGTTTTATGGCCGTCCTTATCACAAAAGGGCTAAAAGCTGGGTACTTGGATCAGCTGCAAACAAGAACATTCAGAAAAAAATGAGATTCTGTCTCAGAGGCGAGAGATTAACATTAACCCCTTCTACCTTAGGCGCACCTGCAGGCTGTGGGAAAACACTTGAATCAATATTTGCTTGTAGAGATGGCTGAGCCAAGTAGCTTTAGTATATACCTGTGCAGGTATTGCAGATAGTACCTATGTAGCAGATCTGACTTTATGACTCTATCAGGTATTTTATGGTTTTGCATAGGACTGCACAGAAAGCTACGGAATTATCCTAAAGGGCAATTCCAGTGAAACAAAAAAAACTTGGTCATGGGCTGCAAAAAAAAAATAGCAGAGCTTATACTTATCTCACCGATCTCTCACCACCACCTTACCGATGGAGCCCGGGTCCCGCTGGGCTCCACTTCTTGCTAATATCCCGAAACAGCAGGAAATGCCTGAAAATTGGAAAATTAAGCTTAGCCAATAACTGGTCATTGGCTGGTTAATGCCTGGGCATGCTGGTCATTGGCTGGTTAATGCCTGGGCATGCTGGTCATTGGCTGGTTAATGCCTGGGAATAATGGTCATTGGCTGGTTAATGCCTGGGCATGCTGGTCGTTGGCTGGTTAATGCCTGGGAATAATGGTCATGGGCAGGTTAATGCCTGGGCATGGTGGTCATTGGCTGGTTAATGCCTGGGCATGCTGGTCATTGGCTGGTTAATGCCTGGGCACGCTGGTCATTGGCTCATTAATGCCTGGGAATGCTGGTCATTGGCTGGTTAATGCCTGGGCATGCTGGTCATTGGCTGGTTAATGCCTGGGCATGCTGGTCATTGGCTGGTTAATGCCTGGGCATGCTGGTTATTGGCTGGTTAATACCTGGGCATGCTGGTCATTGGCTGGTTAATGTCTGGGAATAATGGTCATTGGCTGGTTAATGCCTGGGCATGCTGGTCATTGGCTGGTAATGCCTGGGCATGCTGGTCATCGGCTGGTTAATACCTGGGCATGCTGGTCGTTGGCTGGTTAATGTCTGGGAATAATGGTCATTGGCTGGTTAATGCCTGGGCATGCTGGTCGTTGGCTGGTTAATGCCTGGGCATGCTGGTCATTGGCTGGTTAATGCCTGGGCATGCTGGTCATTGGCTGGTTAATGCCTGGGCATGCTGGTCATTGGCTGGTTAATGCCTGGGCATGCTGGTCATTGGCTGGTTAATGCCTGGGAATAATGGTCATTGGCTGGTTAATGCCTGGGAATAATGGTCATTGGTTGACCAGCATTCCGGTGATTTCCCACCATGTTTGAACAGGAGCAGAAAGTGGAGCACAGCTGGGAGCCTGGAACTGCGGGGGATCATTGAGTATAAACTGTGTTATTTTTTAAGCTGGAATACCCCTTTTATCATTAGGACAAAGTATGCAGCCCCAAAGGATGATCTGTCACCAATCCAAAAAAAAGTGAGATATTTATATATTCTAGTTGTCTGTGCTGAATATGTGCCCCCAGTTCTCCAGTAATGTTCCCCGAGATTTCTGACATCACACATGCCAGTCTTCTTTGGTAGGAGAGGTTTATTTCCACTGTGACGTCCTCAGTCACACAGCCTCCTGATGCAGCCTGATCTAGTGGCTTCTTGTGAGACCACGCTGTACCATAGCTTCCAACGGGAGAAAAGAGAAAAAGCCCTTTCTGCAGCCGTGGAGCTCATTCATAAGTGAAAGTATGCCATGCTCAGGGAAAAATGGCCAACTAGAATATATAAATATACATATTCTCACCCACACTTAAGCCAGTATGCACTGCTTTGCACTGATGAGGGGCAATCACCCCAAACAGCTGTCTGCAGATGAGGTGCTGGCTTATTTAATATCCGAGTCATGTCTCAAGGCCTGTTTCAAGGGTCAAACATTGACTTATTGAATAGCTGCCTTACATTTGGTGGCATCGGAGGCAGAGCTCGGTAAGAGCTCATATGCATCCCTTTCTTCCCAGAATTCTAGAGGATCATGAATGGCCTATAAGTCTCCTCACACCAATTAAGGCACTCTCAGCCCAAGGAGAGATAATACCCCTAAATACTGCAGATAATATGGTGATATCTCTGGGTACAGCTAATGTAGGAGATAATACCTGCAGTCCTATGTAACACCACAGATAATATGGTGATATCTCTGGGTACAGCTAATGTAGTAGATAATACCTGCAGTCCTATGTAACACTGCTGATAACACAGTGATATCTCTAAGTACAGTTAATGTAGTAGATGTTACCTGCAGTCCTATGTAACACCACAGATAACACAGGTATATCTCTGAGTACAGTTAATGTAGTAGATGTTATCTGCAGTCCTATGTAACACAGCAGATAACACAGTGATATCTCTGGGTACAGGTAATGTAGTAGATGTTATCTGCAGTCCTATGTAACAGCACATAACACAGTGATATCTCTGGGTACAGGTAATGTAGTAGATGTTATCTGCAGTCCCACACCTACCAACTTTTGAAAATCGCAAAGAGGGATAATATGTGCGACACACATCGTGGCAATTTTTTTCATACTAGGCCACGCCTCTAACTCCGCCCAAAGTATAATTACTGGGGATCCGTCAGCTGAGTATAAGTTCCTTTATTTTTTTACAGCAAGTGGGGCCCCTGGGACAATTCTTTTCTTGCGCTTCAATATCCATTTAAATATTAGCTCATAAATCATCGGATTACAGATATTTTAAGGTCTAAATTGCACAAAATAATGAAGTTATGGTCTAGTATAAAGGTAGAAACCATACATTAAGGAGCAATGTAGTAAATTTATTAATGCACATTTATGCATTAATTCCCCAGGTCAAAAAGAGGGACATTTAAGGATCAAAAAGGGACAGAGGGACTTGGGTCGAAAAGAGGGACACTTGGGAGGCGTGCAGTCCTATGTAACACCGCAGCTAACACAGTGATATCTCTGAGTACAGTTAATGTAGTAGATGTTACCTGCAGTCCTATGTAACACCACAGATAACAGGTAAGGCTACTTTCACACTAGCGTTTTAGTTTTGCGGTATTGAGATCTGTCATAGGGGCTCAATACCGGAAAAAAAATGCTTCAGTTTTGTCCCCATTCATTGTCAATGGGGACAAAACTGAACAGAACGGAGTGCTTAAAAATGCATTCTGTTCTGTTTAGTTGCGTTCCCATACCGGAGAGCAAACCGCAACATGTTGTATTTTCCTTTCTGTCCTGGGATGTGGAGCAAGACGGATCCGGCATTACCCCAATGCAAATCAATGGGGATGGATCCGTCTTGGCTATGTTAAGGATAAAACAACCGGATCCGTACATAACGGAAGCAGATGGTTGTATTATCAGTAACGGAAGAGTATTTGCTGAACCCTGCCGGATCTGGCAAAAACGCTAGTGTGAAAGAAGCCTAATGTGGTAGCCCTAGACCAGACCGGGAAGATCAGCCTATAATGTATTTAGCGATACAATATTTTTTTTAATATATTTATAGTTAGTGTACCTTTAATTTCTGCTACATGTATAATGCTGGACATGGTTTGCAACCTGCACATTTGCAGAAATCAGTAAATCCCAGTAGCAGCCTGGCTGTTGCTCAGGGAGGGACACTTGGCACATCAGCTGCTATTCATGTACCAGGCTATGTTATTGGAGTTCATAAGAAATCTAAGCACAACTTGTACACGGCACCGTCTTCCAGTGAACCTCTTGCTTTTACTCCTTGGTTTAGTGCTGTACAGTGGCCCAGCTGTCTGTGCGAGTCCCGGCATACCTGCCGTCCAGTAAGACACCATTTGCTGTAGCCAGAATGAAACTAGAGACATTTTAACATACTGTAGTTGACCTTTTGCCATAGAGATAATATTAATAATAAACTATATAACCATCATGTCTAATACATGTGTCCTTACAAGGTGCCTTCATATAGACAACTTCACCCTAAAAACTTGGGTCAGAAACGCCATCGTCTCCATAACTTCGGCGGATCCACCACCGCTTCTTAATATACTCCAGGTCCCTTGGTGGCGTAGATATAGACTATTTTCTATGCCTAAAACAGTATACAGTATCCAGCATGTATATTAATTGATATTTATTTATATTATATACATTACTGTATATATATATATATAAGGCTACATGCACACGACCGTTGTGTGTTTTGTGGTCCGCAAATTGCGGATCAGCAAAACACGGATGACGTCGATGTGCATTCTGCAATTTGCGGAACGGCACGAACATCCATTAACATAACTGTCTATTCTTCTCCGCAAAACGGACAGGTTATATATTTTTTTTTGCGGGGCCACAGAACAGAGAAACGGATGCGGACAAAATATGCGGCTCAGATGCGGAACCAAACAACGGTCGTGTGAATGAGCCCTAATATTGTGTGATTATTTTGGTAGAACTATGAACTGATGGATTTCATCAGTACACAAAGTGCATATTACACGCTGATTTTTTGCACTGATTTTCATGCAGAAAATCCACACGGTAAGAGTCCATTCAGACGCCCGCAAGTGTTTTGCGGCCCGCAAATTGTGGATCCGCTAAACACGGACACCCGGCCATAAGCGCTCCGCATTTTGCAGACCACACATGGCCGGCACTTTAATAGAAATTCCTTCCGTTCTGTTTTTCCGCAAAAACAGGAACTTTTTAATCATTGCAAACACATGTGCAAAATGGGCTGGGCATAGCATTTCTACAGCATGGATCCGCAAAAAACGGATGACATACGGACATGTGTTCCGTATGCATTCCGTTTTTTATACGGAACCATTGACTTGAATGGAGCCACTGAACGTGATTTGCGGACAATAATAGGACCTGACTCAAAATGTTGCGGAACTGAAAAACTGAAATACGGAATCGGAATGCATACGGAGTACATTCTGTATTTTTTTTTTTGCGGACCTATTGAAATGAATGGTTCCGTATATGGACCATATACAGAAAGCAAAAAACCTTTGTGTGAACGAGCCCTAATACAGTTCCAGTTATATAAATAAGATTTTCAAGATCTCAAGTAGAAATTTACCTGCGATGCACATTTTGAAATCCGCAGCATGTCAGTTGTTTGTGTGGATTTCACGCTGTGCAATTGGGTCAAATCCCTTGACAGAATCAGCAACCAAGTAATCCATGCGGATATTAGCGCAGATTTGGTGCATAAACGAAAAATCTGCATACACTGCCGTGTGCATGTACCCTTGAAAATCTCACTTTACTTTGCTGGTACTGTATTATGCTGTGGATTTTCCGCATGAAAATTCGGGTGGAAAAACCACGCAAGTTTTTTTGCGATCTTCTCTGATTTGCAGACAGTTTCAATCTTTGCAACAAAAGAAATTTGAAATTTGAATTTACCTTTACATTTATTCTTTTATAAATATGTAATTTTCATAGCATTTATGTGCTATTACATTTCAAAATATTTGGTTGGGAAATAAAGTTTGGAGGTCAATTCGTTAATTTAAAAAAATTAGAAAGGGCTGTATTACATCAGATATTCTGACCAGCCATTGGTCAGGTGGTCGTTTACACGCGCAGATCTTTTGTCATACACACCAACTATTGGTCTGATTGGACAGATATTGGTCAGATAATCTGTTGGTGTAATACAACCCTTAGAATTCATGCAGGAGCTGTAAAATGGCACCCATCGAAGTCCATATTATGCCTTACAAAGTCAGAATTCGGTATTAGATGAAGTCCCTTAAGGCATGGCCAAAATTGCCATGTAGACATACCCTAATGCAGT
Organism: Bufotes viridis; assembly: GCA_033119425.1. Taxonomy (NCBI): domain Eukaryota; kingdom Metazoa; phylum Chordata; class Amphibia; order Anura; family Bufonidae; genus Bufotes; species Bufotes viridis. The sequence continues at coordinate 333,907,173 of CM065593.1, read as the reverse complement.
CGGTAGTAAAGAGCCACTGGGATTATCTGAGCCTCCCTGCAGGCTCTACCATATGCCTGTGGCCTTAGTCAGATGGTTTCTTTCCAAATATTTGAGGGCTTCTATATGTTTGTAGTCCTTAAGGCACGTTCATGTGACACAGTCAACATGTTTTATTGCTGCAATGTTTGCAAAATTGGGCAAACCCACAGTATGACTACTACATGTGCCTATACTTTTAGGAATATGCGTGGAACATATGTTCTTGATGTATATAACACATGAGCATGGGCGTAGCTATAGGGGGTGCAGAGGTAGCAGTCGCTACCGGGCCCTGGAGTTTGAGGGGGCCCAAAGACCCTTGTGCCGCATAAGAAGACACACAAAGCACTGAGGGAAGGGGGGCCCAAGCTGAACTCTTGCACCAGGGCCCATGAGCCGTTAGCTACACCCCTGCACATGAGCACCAGGTCTGTAATTATTATGTACGAGTGTGAACGAGCTTCAGTGTCATTATCATGGCCGAGCTGCAGATAACATCATATTCCTCAGGGAGGGAGCTCCTGATTACAATGAGTCTTTCCAACATTTTGCTCATTTTCATCCCTTCTGTGCAAAGAAAACCAAACTAAGGGCCCTGGAACAAGCATTTGTACAAACACTTCTTCACGATAATCTGACAGAGCATCGGTCCGTGTAAAAGGACCCCTAGACTAGGTACACGTGTTTGGTGTGTACTCTGCTGGAACAGACTATCGGAGATTTGAACAAACCTTAAGGGCTATGTACACTTTCAGTGGTATTTTTTATGCATTTTAGACTAAATCTTTTTTTTTCCAGTTTATAAAAAATGTTCAGCCATTTCTGACTTATAGGGGTTAAAAAGCCTTGTTTGCAAGCTGTGACTTTCTATGTTCTTTGAATCCCATCAGCTGATGGCTCATGTGTACCTCTTATCTCCTGACCTCATGAATATTTACTTACTTATTAAGCCATATTCTTATTAGTCTTATTAGAATTGACCTATGATGAGTGTTTATGAGGTCAGGAGAACAGAGATAAGAGCTACACATGAACCGTCAGCTGATAGGATTCAAAGAGATCAGTGCCAGCTTGCAAACAGACTGATTTTTAACCCTTGTATCTCAGAAACAGCAGAACATTTTTAATAAACGTCAATTGAAAAAAAGCTTTATTCACACGTCAGCAATTTTTCTTTCCAGAATCACGGTCCGTTTTTTTGCAGATCCGTGTTTCCGCAAAATTCTTACATTTTTGTTTTTTAGTGTCTCCATATACCTTCCGTGTTTCCGTATTTCCGCAAAAATCTGGAAGAACAAGAAAAAAAAATGATGTTTTCAGGGTAACTTTTCGTTTCCAGTGGATCCATAATTACGGATCCGCAAATACGGATGACATGCGGATGACTTTTGTAGCCTTTCTGCATGTCACCTGAATTTATGCTGATCCATTCACTTCAATGGGGCTACGGTCCGCAATTTGCTCTACTTTATTTACGGTTCCGCATTGCGGAAATGAAAGGATTTGCGGATGCGGAGAGCATACGGAATGCTCTCCGCATCTTTTGCGGACCCATTGAAATGAATAGGTCCGCATATCTTCTGCATTATTTCCACATTTTTGCGTGTGAATTAGGCCTAACTCTCAATTTTTCCCTGACCCTGGTTTATTGGGGAGGGTCCACTGATCCCTGGAATAGAGGGAGTGCTGGCAATTTTTATGAGTGAAGAACACTGGACATTTGTATCCCATTGCAATCTAGCAGGAAGCCCAGCTTCACTGTTCCTGGGATCGGTAGGAGTTTCGACTCGCAAATACTCACTGATGACTGATGATCTCTCAATGACATGTCATGATACATTTAAAAAGGTTTTCCGGGAGTACAATATTGATGACCTGTTTTTAGGATAGGTCATCAGTATCTGATTGATGGGGGTCCGACTCCCAGCACCCCTGCCATTCAGTAGTTTGAAGAGGCTGTGGTGCTTTGGTGAGCACTGCAGCCTCTTCCTAGACCAGTGACGTCACACTTATCCGTCACATGGACTATGTGCAGCTCAGTTCCATTTAAGTTAATAGGCATGGGCTGCAATACCAAGCACAGCCACTATACAAAAGGGGCACTCTTGTGGCTTAGGCCCATGCATATGTTTGGCATGTGCGACATGACCTTTCCTGATACATAGGCTGAATATAGTACCCTAGACCTGGGGGTACTGCAATGTAGCAAATAGATTTTTTATTGTTTTATATTGTAAGGCTAAGTATTTTTTATTGTATTATATGGCTTTTGTTACCAGTAAGGATTGGATGGTAATGGTTGACAGGAATAGGGCTAACCCAGGGGCGTAGGAAGCCCCAAAAATCTGGGGGGGACAGCACTTATGGGGCCCCTGTGTCCCCGCCCACCCTCAAGCCACACCCACATTTCTCCGCCACCCCCCCCCAAGTGCCAAAAATCTCTCCCCTCCCCTCCTTATGGGCCAGTGGGTCCGGTTAAAAAAAAAAAAAAACACAAACACACACAAAACATGACACTTATACTTACCTCCATCCGTCACAGCGATGCGGTGCAGGCCTCTTCCGGCCTGTGTCCCGCGCTGTACGGCTCACAGACGGCGCGATGACGTCATCGCGCCGCCTGTACCAACATCTGATAGGCTGCCGGCTGCCGGCCCTCTCCTGCTCCGCAGCACAGCCATCTGTATCGCTGTCCTGGGGACGGCGATACAGATGACTATGGAGATGAACGCTTCCACAATGGAAGCGTTCATCTCCCTGTGCCCTGCCACTGCCGCACACATTGCCCTGCGAAAGCTGGGGGGGATTTTGGCATACCCGTCCCCCCCGCATTATTTCTTGGGGGGGATCCGACCCCCCCCCCCCCCCGCTTCCTACGCCCGTGGGCTAACCACCATGTTCCTCCCCTCTTGGTAGGTGGGCTGGTCCTGTTTCCTGCCAGGAGGGGGAATTCCTGCTGAGATGCGGAAAGGAGAGGAAGCACACGCCTAAGCTCCTGTTCCTAAAGAGGATTCTCCAAAGTGAATTACAGTTATATAAAGCCTCAAGTAAATCCTTGAGAAGACAGACAGCAAAGTGAACAGCTATATCCAGCATCTAAGACACTGCTGTAAGGTGAGGGACTATGGCTAAGACACCCATCACCCAGAATATTAATAGGCCAGTATGATCTAAGTTGCAGCCATCCAACCTGCCTTCATAACCCTTACTGGTGCCAGAGAAGTTTGCCCTTGAAATCTGCTGCTATTGGATGTATTTGAAGTTTTGTTCTACGTTGCACTTAGTAAAAAGACTTGGTTACATTTAATGCTGGCTTCATCCCTCTATTCTATACATGTCCACTGCACTGATCCCCAGGGAACAATGTCCTGAGGGAGTACACAGTGACACAACACTTCATCACGGCTACTGCCACTCCCATCCTTTGCACTGGCTCATCCAGGGCTTGCTGCACAAACTTGTGGAAGAATGAGATGTGAACAGGCCCTAAGGACTAGTTAAACAGATGTAGTAGAATTAACATACATGCTTAACTGGATGCTTTAACCAAACTAGTTGTGTTAGGGCTCATGCACATGACCGGTCTGCAAAACACGGATCTGCAAAAAAAACGGACATGACATCAGTTTTTTTTGTGGATCCATTGTAACAATGCCTGTCCTATGCGGAACGGATATACGGACATACGGACAAGGAATGCACATGGAGTCATTTCAGTTTTTTTCAAGCCCCATTGACATGAATGGTTCCGCATATGGACCTGTATAAAAACAGAATGGAAATGGAAAAAAAAAATACGTTCGTGTGCATGAGCTTAAGCCAACACCTTCAATTGCTTTTCAGTGGCTTTTGTTACAGCATATGAAGATAAGGATATAAAGTTAAGAAATCTGAGTTAGGGTACTTTCACACTTGCGTTGCTTTTTTCCAGCAGGCAGTTCCGTCGCCGGAACTGCCTGCCGGATGGGGCAATCTGTATGCAAACGGATACCATTTATAGACGGATCCGGATGCGGATCCGTTTCACAAATGCATTGCAATACCGGATCCGTCTCTCCGGTTCTCATCCGTTAATGCGGTCATTTTAATGCCGGATCCGCCACTAATACATTTCAATGGAAATTAATGCCGTATCCGGCATTCTGGCAAGTATTCCGGAATTCTGGACTGAGAAAATACCGCAGCATGCTGCGGTATTTTCTCCAGCCAAAAAACGTAGGAGGGACTGAACTGATGCATCCTGAACGGAATGCTCGCATTCAGGATGCATTAGGATTAAACTGATCATTTTTTTTCCGGTATTGAGTCCCTAGGACGGAACTCAATGCCGGAAAAGAATAACGCTAGTGTGAAAGTACCCTTAAGTGTTTGAGTGTTAATTCTGCTACATCTGTATGACTTATGAAGTGTCTCACAGTAAGGTGTCATGCACACGGGCGTTGTGCGTCCGTTCCGTGCACTGGGTATGGCAATTTGCAATTTAACTTGAATGGGTCCGTGATCCGTCCGCACCGCAAAAAAATAGAACATGTTCTATTTTTTGGCGGTGTGGAGGCAAGGCCAGAAACACCACGGAAGCACTACGTAGTGCTTCCGTGGGGTTCTGTGCCTCCGTCCCGCAGCACAGCTCCGGATTGCGGACCCATTCAAATGAACGGGTCCGCATCTGTGATGCGGGGAGCACGCGGCAGGTGCCGTGTGCATGAGGCCTAAAGTTGTGGATCCCCTGCCGTCTCCTTAGAGAATACCAGTACTGTTTTGGCACTGTGTCAGCCTATATGAGAACAGCACTTATGGTGCCTTTATTCTTCTCACAGAACCTGGAGTGCAGCAGCGGAGAATCTGATTTCTCTACAGTCCTGTGGGTTTGTCATTGGACTCATTCCACGGAGCAATTCCAATAAGAACATACTATTAGGGAATTGCTCATAATACGAGTCCCTGATATAATAAAAAGGCTCCGACTGAAGCTTAGGGACTGTTTACTCCAAACAGAAGCATCATTCACAGAGAGTCATCCAAGAAAAGGAGATAATTGTCTTACAGGAATGACTGTCCATCAGTGTACTTGTGAGAAGTAAAACGCTCTAATTGTTTTAATTACAAGGTATTGATATTTGTGCCTGAGGGTATGACCATACAGCGTGGTCGTGCGGCGTTTATGGCAAGGACATTCCGTGTTTTCAGGGTTGCAGAGGGCTCTAATTAAACTAATGATACCGCACTGTTTAGTGGGTCTTTATTGTTAATGGTTGTGCGGTATTGAAAGTGCCACACGGCCGTTGACAATACAGACAGAGTCAACAGTGCAGTATCATTAGTTTTATAAGAGCCCTCCGTGGCCCTGAAAACGCGGAATGTCCGTGTCACAAGCGCCACACGACCACGCCAAATGTTCGTACCCTCAGGCACAAAAAATCTGCACCAAACACAAAAAACACACAGAAAGCGGCACTATTTATCTTGTTTTTGGTGTGTTTTTTTATGCAGTTTTTGATGTGGTTTTGCTGCAGATCTCACCTTTCCACTGAAAAGGATAAAATCCTCACACACAAAAAAAAATAAACCAACAACAATTGACATGCTGCACATTTTAGGTCTATTTCCGCACCTAAGAAAAAATACACTTTGCTGGTACTGTATTGCTCTGCAGTTTTTTCCACACAAAATCCGTGTGGAAAATCGTATGTAATCTGCACTGTGTGCAGGTACTCTAAGTCCACCTGCACATGTTGCGGAATACAAGCGGTTTTTCAGCGCAGATTCCCGTGCAGAAAAACCACAGCGTATTACAGTACCAGCAAAGTGTATGCGATTACACAAATGTCATGTAGACTTTGCAGATTGTTTCAGTGCAGAAATTAACCTAGATTGCGAATTTCAAAATCTGCAGAATGTCAACTATATTTTCGGTTTTAGCTGAGTATTAAGAGTGAGTTCTGTAGCAAATCTGCGCCAAAACACGCTGTTAGACATTGCAGTTGATGGTGCAGTTTTGCTGCAGAAACGCACATACATCTGCACGGAAATTAGCGGATCTTATGTTGCGTTCAGCCACACTGGGGTGCAGGCGGTCTAAGGGTGCAAAACATAAAATGTGCAGTTAGGCTACATGCACACGACAGTGAAAAACGAACGTACATTTTTTTTAATGGCCATGACACGTCTGTTTTAAGACCAATGGTAGTCTATGGGGTTATTCGCACAGCAGTTTTTTTGACTGTCAGTGAAAAACGTACGTCAAAAAATAGAACATGTTCTATCTTGTCCGTTTTTCACTGACAGACTGCCCCCATACAATTGAATGGGTCCATTTTTAATGTCTGTTTCTCAGAAAGGCATCAGTGAAATAAACGTCCTTTAAAATGTCCTTTTTTAACAGACTTTATTTTCACTGTCGTGTGCATGAGGCCTTAGTCTTGTGGATTTCTGTGCGTATCTGCACCAGAAACCATGTGTGTTAGGCTACATGCACACGACCGTTGGTGTTTTGCAGTCCGCAAACCGCGGATCTGAAAAACACGGAAGCTGCTCCGCGTTCCCCGGAACGCGGCCCATTATAGAGATGCCAATTCTTGTCCGCAAAACAGACAAGAATAGGACGTTATATTTTTTTTTTGCGGACTCGGACGCGGACCACAACAACGGCCGTGTGCATGAGGCCTTACTTGTGGTTTTTGGTGCGGATTTTCTGCAGATCTCACCCTTAGGCCTCATGCACACGACCTTATTTTCGGTCCACTCATTTCTATGTCATCCATGTGCTGTCCGCATCCTTGTGGCAACGCCGCAAATTCTAGAACCTATCCTATTCTTGTCCGTTTTGTAGGCAAGAATAGGCTTTTTTACAGTGGGTCCTGTGAAAATTCTGGGATGCACACAGACCACAACCGAGTTTTGCAGATCCACAAATTGGGGACCACAAAATAGATATGGCCGTGTGCAGGAGGCCTTTTACTGAAAAGGGTGAAATCTTCACAAAAAAGCACAAACATAACTGACTGCAGATTTCAAAATTTGCAAAGCAGGTTAATTTCCACACGGAAAAAAACGGAAAGTGTACATTAGACTTGTCTAATCTGATACACTTTGCTGGTACTGTGCTACGCTGCGGTTGTTCCACAGGAGAATCCGCACAGAAAACCGTGCATTATCCGCATAGTGAGCGGGTAGCCTTATAGGAAATATTCCATATGGTCTCCCCCACCTGTTCCTAGTGTGTGTGAGTTTCCGGTCAGCCATGTCCTAGAATATACACATCCCCAGAGTTTGCTGGAAGTAAATCCATGTGTGTAATGCTTGACTGTAGCCGAACGTGCAGTTAATGATCTGACAGGCGACATTAAAGCTTCTTTCTTTACATCTCAATACATCAGGCAGACTGTCCTCTTGTTCACCTTTCTAGTCCGTCCCTGGGCTGAATTAGGAAGATGTGCACATACTTTAGTAGGAAGTTTGCATGCATAAGAACTTTTCATCAACCATATCAATACAACATGTTTCTTACATCACCGGCCGGACATCTTAGATCAATTCCATGATACGTTCTTTGCCTTTAATATACTCTAGGCTAATATATCCTATTTCCAAGGAAATGAAGTTGGCTAGGGTACAGGACCAGAGTTACACGTGAGACTTTGATCTGCAGCCGAGCCAATGCTTTGAGTATACCTGAACGTTAACCAGAGAAAGTCAATTGCAATGCAACCAGAGCCTATGTGACTATGCAGCCAGCCCCTGAGGAGCCGGTGCAAAGGGTGGGAGTGATAGTGGCCCTGATGAAGTGTTGTGTCACGGTGTACAGTCTCAGACCATTGCTCCCTGGGGGATCGGAGCAGTGGAAATGTCGTTTAAAGAACGAGGCCAGAAGTGAACATATAACAGTCTCTCTTTTACTAAGTGCAGCACATACGTTTTGGTACATTCAATAGCAACAAAATGTAAATGTCATTTCTGGCTCCAGTAAAGGAGAACGAAGGCAGTTTAGGTGGCTGCAATTTAACCCTTGTGGGTGTAGATATCCACTATCAGGTCCAGACTTTAGCCTTAACTGGCCTAGTGGTAGTTTGGGTGAAGGGTGTATGAGTTGTAGTCCCTCACTTTCTAGCAGTGTCTTTGATGCAGGTGTTCAGCTGTTCACTCTGCTGTCTGACTTCTCAAGTATTTGCTAGAGGATGACTTTAGCTGTTCTCTCTGGAGAATCCTTTTCAGGAGCGGGAGCTCTGCAGTGTGCCTCCTCTCCTTCCTAAGGTTACACAGGAACGCCCCCTCTTGGCAGGAAGCAGGACCAGCCCACTCCTTCCAAGCCGGAAAGAACAGGGTGGTTAGTCCTGTTCCTACCAACCATTTGCCATTTCCTTAACTGTTAGAAACGGCCAAAACATACAAAAATACAATACATACCAGTACAATACAAAACTATATACAACATTATAAAACATTGCAGATACCCTCCGGTCTGGGATACTGCAATTACCAGACAATGCGGACTCCTGATGGATTCCATTCACTATAACAGGGGCCTATCGAGGTTCCAGCACGAATAATGTCATTCTGGTATTTCGTCTTTTTTTTTTGCTGGAAACCTGCCAGAACCTTTTCTGCAGATGTGAACTTAAAGGGTTTTTCCAGGATTACTATTGTTTTTACAGATATGCTTATGTAGTTACATATTTCATGTACCTCTTCCCCTTGATTTTCTTTTTCAGTGTGGACCTAACCTGTTTTCACCATGTAAACGGATAACTCTGATTTGTTTCCATCCTGTATGTAGCACTTCCTGTTGCTGCATCCAACCAAACCCATGATGCACTTCTCCTTTCTCTGCTGCAGCTCCAGCACCGCCCAGCTAGTCTATAGCTCCTCCCACCCAGTTACATAGACCCTCCCCTAACAAAGCCCAGCTAGTTTGTAGCCCCTCCCACCCAGTTACATAGATGCTCCCCTAACAAAGCCCAGCTAGTTTGTAGCCCCTCCCACCCAGTTACATAGATGCTCCCCTAACAAAGCCCAGCTAGTTTACAGCCCCTCCCACCCAGTTACATAGACACTCCCCTAACAATGCCCCCTAGTTTATAGCTCCTCCCACCTAATTGCGTAGACACTCCCCTATCACTGCCCCTGTTGATGCTTAGACACGCCTATGGACATAACATCACAAGAAAGGGCTGCATGGACATGGTCATGTGACCAAAGCCCAGAACGGGAGATAGGAGCAATAAAGGTATAAGAAATATATTACAGAATTACAACGACCTTCATCAATTATGATTTGAAAGGATGATGATGCAAACTGGAAAACCCCTTTTGAGAGGAACTCTGGACTCTCCCCACCTGTCTGTTTCAGTAAATGCTTGTATTTCCCTTGAAATAACACTTCTGGTGCACCTTCTCTTAGAACTCAGTGTTGTGCCGGGTTCTCCAGTGAAATATATTTATGACTTATCCTCAAGATAGGTCATCCGTATCAGATCTGCGAAGGAGCCCCACCGATCAGCTGTTAGAAGAGGCCTTGAGTCGCCGCAGCCTCTTCCTAGGCCAGTGAAATCACTGTACATTGGTCACGTGGCCTAGTTGCAGCTCAGTCCCATTCAAGTCAATGGGGCTGAGCTGCAATACCAAACACTGCCACTATACGATGTAGGGCGCTGTCCTTAGGAAGCTGACATGAGCCTGCATCGCTCACCAACAAAAATGCTTGACTACTGGTACTATTCCTGCTGTCTGGATTAATACCATTCTGTCTCTTCCTATTAGGCCTCATGCACACAGCCGTTGTGCGGCCGTCCGTGCATTGGGGACGGCAATTTGCAGTCTCCAATGCACAACAACATCCGTGCAGCGGGATGGGTCCGTGATCTGTCCGCACAGTAAAAAAATAGAACATGTTTTATTTTTTTGCGGTGCGGAGGCACGGACAGAAACACCACGAAAGCACTCCGTAGTGCTTCCGTGGAGTTCCGATCCGTGCTTCCGTTGCGCATCTCATTGATTGCGGACCCATTCAAGTGAACGGGTCCGCATCCGTGATGAGGTGTGCACCCGGCCGGTGCGCGTGTATTGCGGACCCAAATGTACAGCGTCAAATGTTTCTTCCTTCAGAGGAAAACGTCTCTTTCCGAAACACCTAGGATTGTGCTTTTTGGTCTGGATAGGTGTCCGTACTCAAAATAGTGACGTCACTGAGCGCTTGGCTGGAGCAAGGATAGGAAGTACAAGGACCTGTGGCACCGGCAATGGGCACGCTCCAAGGAAGATCTCGCCTCACTGCAGATAAGGGCTCATGCACACGAACGTATTTTCTTTCTGTGTCCGTTCCGGTTTGTTTGCGGACCATATGCGGAACCATTCATTTCAATGGTTCCGCAAAATAAAAACATAAGTTACTCCGTATGCATTCCGTTTCTATATATCTGTATGTCCGTTGCTCAAAAAAATAGAACTTGTCCTATTATTGTCCGCATTACGGACAAGGATAGGACTGTTCTATCACAGGCCAGCTGCCACAAAAACGGATGACGCCAGTGTGAATTCCGTTTATTTTGCGGATCCGTTTTTTGCAGACAGCAAAATACATACAGTCATGTGCCTGAGACCTAGGGGACAACTATCTACCATCTCCTGTATCCGGGCACCGTCAGCTGAGAGCAAGAAGTAGCTCCGCAGAGGTATAGGTAGGAGCGGGACATCTGCAAACAAGCAATGGCGGCTTGGGACACTAGCCTGCTATACATAAGAGTAGGGCTGAGCGTACTTGTGTTTTAAGTTCTGTGTCCAAATTCGGGTTCAGGTTATCGAAGAATCCCGTTATGGATTCCGCTACCACGGACCATAACGGAATTTGGAATCCATAACGGGATTCTTTGATAAACCCGAACCTTGGACGCCGAACTTAAAAAACAAGTCCGCTCAACAGTATATAAGAGCCATTTGAAGTGGACGTGTCAAATTTGGGTAGGATAATAGGGAGGAACAGAGTGGTATTCATCCAGACAGCTGGCGCGGTAGCAATAATCTAATCTTTCTGTTGTTGCCATTCCTCGTTTATTCCTCCTGGAATATTAATGAATTGATCAATGAGCGTTACCTTTCCATAGGTATAGGTATTACAGATTCCTTACAAGGTCTGCCAACACTCAGAGGAGATTGTGGGGGCATGTCCCTTTGACAAACATGGGGGGGGGGGGGGGTACTGTGCAGGTACTGTAGTATTGCTCTTAGATATGTGCCAATCATTGATCACTAGGCAGCTGGTCAAACACGTCAGTCTGAATACGTGCCCATGAGAAGCAGTTCTTCTGCACTGAGATGTGATTCCCCTCTAAGCCGTTACTTCCTAATCTGTGCTGTGACCGAGCACGGTGCCGTCTGGCTCTGCCCAGCGTGCAGTAAGCATAGCCCTGCTGACATTTTCACGAGGAGCTCAACCCTGAGGGGGAGAAGAGAATTATTTTAAGAGGCGAGCCCTTATATTCTGTGCGGCAGCTGGCAGCAGTCTGGTGCGGGGTCCCTCCTTCCTCTGAGATTCCGCCGCTGACACATCACATTCGATTTTCCCATCATTTGCAAGCGCGTCGTCATATAAAAGGGAGTTTTTTTTTTTTTTCTGTGTAAAACAAACTGAGGAAGTCAGTGAACTCCCTGTCATGTCTCCAGGAACTGGGAGGACCTCTGCCTGCGCTGCCGAGTGCCGACTGAGGTAATAGGCGAAAACAGAAACTGAGTGTGACTCCTGTCATGTAAGAAGAGGAGTACGCGGCGAGCAGTCCGTTTCCTAAGAACTCACAGACGATGACAAGAAAACCACAGGGTTTTTCGGAAATCCCGTTTGTGTCATCTTCAATGTTCATACACATAACGTGCTCCATGATCATGTTTTATCTTTTATCTTAAAAGTAAAGCAGCACTCCGCTGGAATAAAAGCATTGCAGTATTTTTTATTATTATTATTTATTATTATTATATTATTATTATTATTTATTATTAGAGCGCCATTCATTCCATAGCGCTGTACATAGGATTAGCGGTGCACATACATAATACAGGCAAATGCACTAAGCATGAACAAGACGAGTTACAGACTGGTACAGAAGGAGAGAGGGCCCTGCCCATAAGGGCTTGCAATCTACATTTTTAGTTAACGAGAACCTGTCAACGGTCCAGACATGCATGTTTTAGTAAATAATTGTATTTCACATAAAATTAAAATTCTGGAGCTTCTATTCTTTTGACACTATTTTGTACCATTCAGCTGTTATTCCTACTACAAGTTTATGATTTAGAAGCTGGGGGTGTGTCCCTGCACAGTCTGATAGGCAGTGGCAGGGACACCCACTTTGACAAGAGGAATGGTAAGATCCAGATCAGTGTATTCATACATTTAGGCCCTATTCACACGTCCGCAATCTACGTCCGCACCCGTTCCGCAAATTTGCGGAACGGGTGCGGACCCATTCATTTTGAATGGGGACGTGATGGATGCAGAGAGCACACACTGTGCTCTCCGCATCCGCATTTGCGGAGCGCCCGCCGATCTTCTGGACGGCGGCTCCGCAATAATATAGAGCATGTCCTATTCTTGCACGCAATTGCGGACAAGTATAGGCATCTCTATAGGGCTGGTGGCAAGGTGTTTTGCGGATCCGCAAAACACTACGGACGTGTGAATAAGGCCTCATAGTAGGCATAATAAAGGAGCAGCACAAGATACAGTTATAAGAATAGATGCTTCAGAATTGTAGGTTCATGGGGAACCCAACCGGCTGGTAAAACAGATCTGTCAGGAGAGGTCTCAGGTCATACACAGGGCTGCATTTTGGTTCTATATAACTTCCAGGGCCCTGGTAAGTCAGCCACATTCTTCTACAGGGCCGACTCTACTTTTATGCACCTCCGGTTTCACACATTGCTTTTTTTCTGGTTGAATTTGCATGGATAAAAACCCAACAGGATCATGCAGTAGCATGAGGATGAACTGTACAGAGGGCTCTGTGCCCGATATATGTGCCCTAGGGGCATCCGGGGACTCCGAGTCCAGGAGCTTCCCACAGGTCATAAGGAAATAGAGACGTGAGAAGGCAAATACATGACACATAAGTCTGTCTGCTGTCCTGTACTCCGTGCTTTCTGCATGTCATGAATATAGAGTTAGTAGATTTATATTCATTAACATATTGAGAAAAGCTCGAAAAGAGCTTGTCATACATGGGAAGAGGTGCCCCAATCTCACCAGCGTTCCAACATTTTTAACTTAAAGGGGTTGTCTCACTTCAGCAAGTGCCATTTATCATGTAGAGAAAGTTAATACAAGGCACTTACTAATGTACTGCGATTGTCCATGTTGCCTCCTTTGTTGGCTAGATTCATTTTTCCATCATATTATACACTGCCTGTTTCCATGGTTACGACCACCCTGCAATCCAGCAGTGGTGGTCGTTCTTGTACACTATAGGAAAAAGTGCCGGCCTCTCTGGTGGCTGGGACCGTGGGAGTGTGCATAGGCTGGAGCTTTTTTCCTATAGTATGCAAACACGACCAGCACGGATTGCCAGGAGGTCATAACCATGAAAACGGGCAGGGTATAATGCGGTGGAAAAATGAATCCAGCCAGGAAAAGAGGCAATATGGACAATCACAATACATTAGTAGGTGCCTTGTATTAACTTTATCTACATGATAAATGCCACTTGCTGAAGTGAGACACTTGTGCCTCATATTGTAATAATAATAAAAATAAATATACATGCAGCCCGTTAAAGATTCGGGGGCTCCAGCCTCTACGAAACTTCTGCGTATCCACCGCCTGTCTAGATCTACGCCAGCTCCCTTGCTGGGGTAGATTTAGACCATTTTCTACACGCCTCCTTTTTAGATCTGGCGTGATCGGGGAAAAGTTGCAGATTGCGTCGCAAATAGGGGCGTATATTTGTTTGTAAATGACCCCTAAGAATATAAATTTAAAGGGGTTTTCCAGGTTCCTGATATCGATGACCTATCCTTAGCATAGGCCATTAATATTTGATCAGTGAGGGTCCAACTCCTGGCACCCCCACCACTCATCTGTTTCCTGCAGCCTCCGATACTGGAATTAGCATTTTAAGGCAGTCAGTGATTGACAGCGATATACACAGTCATAGAAGGAAGGCTGTCAATCACTGATAGGACCGCCTCCTCCATACAGCGATCTCTGTATACACAGTCATAGAAGGAAGGCTGTCAATCACTGATAGGACCTCCTCCTCCATACAGCAATCTCTGTGTACACAGTCATAGAAGGAAGGCTGTCAATCACTGATAGGACCGCCTCCTCCATACAGCTATCTCCGCATACACAGTCATAGAGGGAAGGCTGTCAATCACTGATAGGACCGCCTCCTCCATACAGCAATCTCTGTGTACACAGTCATAGAAGGAAGGCTGTCAGTCACTGATAGGACCGCCTCCTCCATACAGCTATCTCCGCATACACAGTCATAGAGGGAAGGCTGTCAATCACTGATAGGACCGCCTCCTGGACTAAATACCTGTGGAGTATTTAGCATGTTCATGACGACAGGTTCCCTTTAAATAGCCATACATTGAAAGATCTGTAAAATGTAGAATTTTACTATGTAGAAAATACTTCTTTTATTGGTAGGGGTCAGTTCAGTACATATAACACTGAGATGAGAACGCACAGAAGGTTTTGGAGTTGTACATGTCATATTGTTCTGGAAATAAAATTCATAGTAATTGCTTCCATTGTGACTTTCCATACATAATGCATGCTGTATAATGTAACACTCAACAAACAAAATACAAAAAACTATTCAAAAGGCAACATTTCTGGGAAAATCACTTACAGAACATATGACTCAGAGGTTTCTTTTAGCTTTACACAGGTTTTTTACCAAAATTCAGTTCCTCTTAAAAATAAACGGGATCTCTGCTTGATGATTGTTGGTCATGGATGGAACACTTGAACAGGATTTTATTCTCTTTGCGTTGCTTGGAGGCGATTGTGTTTGTCACAAGGGTATCTGAGTTGAGAGTCTTACCTGCAGTCTTGCCGATTGATTTTCTAAGCTGCAGATGGTGATTGAAAAAAAAGCAATTAAAACCATTATTAGGAAATTGTGAAAAAAAATAAAAATAACTGAATATTAACAGGGTTTTCTGAGGTTAATATCGTCCAGCTGCTGATGTGATAAAATAGGATATATTCCCACAGTGACAGTTAGGACAGTTTCATATAAGTGAAATACCTGCATTGTTCTGCTGCTGTAGTGAAATACCTGCACTGTTCTGCTGCTGTAGTGAAATATCTGCACTGTTCTGCTGCTGTAGTGAAATACCTGCATTGTAGTGAAATATCTGCACTGTCCTGCTACTGTAGTGAAATACCTGCACTGTTCTGCTGCTGTAGTGAAATACCTGCACTGTTCTGCTGCTATAGTGAAATACCTGCACTGTTCTGCTGCTGTAGTGAAATATCTGCACTGTTCTGCTGCTGTAGTGAAATACCTGCACTGTTCTGCTGCTGTAGTGAAATACCTGCACTGTTCTGCTGCTATACTGAAATACCTGCACTTTTCTGCTGCTGTAGTGAAATACCTGCATTGTTCTGCTGCTGTAGTGAAATATCTGCACTGTTCTGCTGCTGTAGTGAAATACCTGCACTTTTCTGCTGCTGTAGTGAAATACCTGCATTGTTCTGCTGCTGTAGTGAAATACCTGCATTGTTCTGCTGCTGTAGTGAAATACCTGCATTGTTCTGCTGCTGTAGTGAAATACCTGCACTGTTCTGCTGCTGTAGTGAAATATCTGCACTGTTCTCCTGCTGTAGTGAAATACCTGCATTGTTCCATTGCGGCGTACATATGATGAGGGGTGCACATACGTAATACAGACAATTGCACTAAGCATGAACAGGACGAGTTACAGACTGGTACAGAAGGAGAGAGGGCCCTGCCCGTGAGGGCTTACAATATTCCACCTTTGCAACCAGTTGTTTTTTTTAATACACCTAAAATGAAAAATAAAAGAGCCTTGCAATACATCTTATTTAACAATTGTCTGCCCTTTTGTTTCTACAGCTCCTGTGCAAACTTATGTATCTCCATGGTAACAGAAAACACACTCTGTGTACGGCATTCTTGCAGTTGTGCAGTCCCATACTTTCTGCCCTTTGTTCCCTAATTTGTGCTAAAACACATTTGTTAGTCTAAAGTAGGAAACAGATAGAACTGAATATTACTGCAGGATCAGACATCAGAGTTTGTTTGGTGTCTGCAGGGTTGTACCTAGTCTTTCTGCTGCCTGAGGCGAAAAATGAAACTGCGCCCCCCCCGGCCAATTTCTTAACCTAACCCCTTTGGCACAATGAAATCACTCATTGCCCATGGCCCTTCCGCTGCCCCGATCTTGCCCCTACCTGGTGCTGCCTGAGCCGTTCGCCTCACCTGGCCTCATTGGTGGTGCACCCCTGGCTGGCTGTTACCATGGAGATGTATAGTTTGCATATAAACTGCGTAACAAAATGATAGGAAATTTTAAATGAGCAACTTAACATTTTTCTATTTATTTGCATGAGAGAAAAAAAAAAAAATGAATTGTGATGGGGGTCATAGAGTTTAAATCCCCTGTTTCTTTAGGTCTGTGGATCACTCTTTGCATTACTTCAGCAACGGCATGCCATACTGACATACGACCGCTACGTACGGTATGTAAGCACTGAATGTCATCTCTGACTGGCTACTCTTGCATCCCTAAGCTTAAAGGGAATATGTCAGCAGTTTAATGCAGACTGCATGCCACCCTACACAAAGAGAGAGAGGCCTGTCAATCAAGCCGGGTCGGTTGTAGGGAAGCTGATGGTGAAGACCCCAGGGGAAACATCCCCGCACTCGACTCCGTTTTAATAGTAAATTTAGGAGTAAAACATAGAGACTCATTTATTAGGACCGGCGTTTTAGACACCGGTCTTAATAAACCCCCGGTGGATCCATCGAAGTTAAGAAGAGGCGCCGGCTTCATCATAACTTCAGCGGATCCAGCACTAGTTCTAAATGTAAGACCGCTTCTTACATTTAGTCCATTTTCTAAGCCTAAAACAGGCGTAGAAAATGGTAAATGAGACGAGCCTGCCGCCCACCCACAATTTTAGACCTGGTGTGAGCAGGGCGAGGTTGCAGATAGCGGCGCAACTAACCGTTGTGCCACATCCTGCACCTGAAATGCGCCTAATTTAGCCGTATTAATGGATAACAAATGACCCCCATAGTCCTTTGTAATGATGGAGTCCGCACCTGTCTCATGCCGCCTGTTGTTTGGGTAGCTTGAAACTGCTGACAGGTTCCCTTTAATATACAGATATCGTTATTTAAATCTATTGTGTAGAAACTAAAAAAAAACACTCAGATGTCATGTGAAGGGAAATGAACGGGAAAAATAACTGTTGCTGAAAAATGGAACATTTCCCTGTATTGGTTAGCCAGGGGCTTCCCAAATGTGATGAGTAGAAAGGAGAAGTATGTTTGGCCCTATTACAAGTATATTGCCTACTTCCATTTCTTTTAAGTCAAATGAAGTGTTGCTTTTAGTAATTTACTATACATACAGTAGTGTGTAAAAGTGTTAGGCAGGTGTGGGAAAAATACTGCAATTTTTAGACCTAAGTATGGTCACCAACATGGGTCTGACCACTCTGAGGGGTCTGAAAATTGGTGGACAACCCCTGTAAATTTATTCTGCAGCAGGATCTCCTCCCCAAACATACAGCCAATGTCATTCAGGCCTCTTTCACACGACCGTATGGCTTTTTCAGTGTTTTGCAGGCCGTTTTTATCGGATCCGTTTTTCAGTTTTTTTGTTTCCGTTGTGTTTCCGTTTCGGTTCCGTTTTTCCGTTCCGTTTTTCTGTATGGCATATACAATATACAGTAATGACATAGAAAAAATTGGGCTGAGCTTAAAATTTTCAATATATGGTTCCACAAAAATGTTAGTAGCCGGTTCTTTTTAGTCCTGACAGTTACCAGGTAGGGTCTTAATGTATGAGTCTTGCTTCTCCAGCAAGTCCCACTGATGCTCAGTTGAGATTTGGGGACTTTTTAGGCAAAGTCAACACCTTGAACTCAGATTAAGTCTCAATTCGCACGTCCGCAAGTGTGGTCCGCACCCGTTCCACAGTTGTGCGGAACGGGTGCGGACCCATTCATTCTCTATGGGGCAGGAATGGATGTGAACAGCACACAGTGTGCTGTCTTCATCCGCATTTCCGGAGCGTGGCCCCGAACTTACAGTCCGCAGCTCCGCAAGGAAAATAGAGCATGTCCTATTCTTGTCCGCAGCTGCGGACAAGAATAGGACTTCTCTATTTAGTGCTGGCCATGTGCGGCCCCGTGTATTGCGAATCCGCAATACACCACGGACGTGTGAATGGACCCTTATCCTGAACAATGTTTTAGGTGTGGCCCGGGGCGCATTATTCTAGTGGAATAGGCCAATGCTATTGGGAATACTGCTGCCATTGGTCTGAGCAATAATTCGGTAGATGGTACACATCAAAGTAATCTCCACATAAATGTCAGGGCCCAAGGTTTCCGAGCAGGACATTGCCCAAAGCATCACAAACACACTGCTGGATTGCCATCTTAGGGACCATGTACACATGGCTTTTTTAGTTTCAAACCAATGCCAGTTGACAATATGACTTCTCATTTTTACACGGCCAATAGGAAGTGAATGGGGGCGAATGATTCCGTTTGCATATTGTCAGCAGCATATCAGCTGATGGGCTGCTCAATATATATGTTCACATTCCTGATAATTGGCTCAAAATCTTGCGGAGTAATAGGGCCCGAAATGTAATGAGGTGCGTTTGCCACCAGGTTTGTATTGGAGTTAGGGCTCATGCACCGTTCCGTTTTTTGTGCAGCCCATATCCAAAATGGTTCATTTCAATGGGCCTGAAAAAAAAATGGAAATTACTCCATGTACATTCCATGTCTGTATGTCCGCAAGTCTGTTCCGCAAAAAAATAAAACACGTTCTAGTCTTGGCCGTTTTGCGGACAAGGATGGGCATTATTACAATGGATCCGGAAAAAAAGGGATGTAACACGTACGTCACACAGATGTCATCCGTTTTTTTTGCAAATCCGTGTTTTGCTGACCGTAAAATACCTACAGTCGTGTGCATGAGGCCTTATGCATAAAATAAGTACAGAAACAATACTAATAAGTCAATATATAGAATAAAGATAAAAGCTATGATAAGAATATGTAAATGTGACTGTAGAAATAAATCGAATTGCTCTGATAACGGAAATCCTTGGAGATGATATTCATTGCTTGCCAAAGGGTGATAATATATGGCCTCCTGTGATAAACAAAGCCTGTTTATTAGATCTAAGTTCTGCTATTTAAGATATTTATCCCCCACTAGTAATACTGTGCTGTGTTAGTTATGCTTTAGGCCTTTTCTTTTTGTAATAAGATTGAGTGTTTTACAGAGAAAATAGCACTCGGATCTTTTCGCTCTACAAGATATTACACCAGTAATCTCCGGTATTCTTCTCACATTCTTTCATCTGTGTCCTACAGCTAGCTATAGACGTACTGATGATTTGGACAATAGGCTGATTTAAACTGTACATATTAAACCACTTTTCTCTGCTCTTATAACAATGAAATACCTTATGCCCTGCTGCTCTTCCCTTCTGAAGGTTCTGATGCCTTCTTCTGCCCAGCTGTCCATGGCTTCCTGTATTGGTGCCCACACTGACCATACACACTATAGAGATCATACCCATGCTCCCTGGTTGTATTAGTTGGAGTATTGCTTATACAAGTATGTAGGAGTCATGACATTGATGGTCAGTTGCCATGTTTTCATAGGCAGCAAAAGCTTCCGCTGCCGCAGAGCCTAACAGGTAACACTGAAACAGTGGGGTTTAGGTAAGAGAAACATTGGGGGCTGTCTCATCCGTCCTATCAGGGCATATAGACATCATATTGGGGGGATCGCCCAAAGCCCTTTGCTGTGGATTCAGAAGCAAGACCTGCTGCAGTCGGCACATTGCTGGGACAGCTCTCTTTAGTAAAAGGGGTTGTCCATTTGGAAAACTTTTTTCCCCCAATGATGTTATGATAGGGATTCCAGTAGAAAATACTTTAATGTTCCACCATAAAGGGAATATCAAATGGTTACTTACCCAGTAGGTTTCATATACAGAGCATATTGAAGATCTAAAATCACTGAGCCTTTTTTATTAAATTGTCTTAAAGGAAAAGTCACATTTGCAGCCAATTACGGTAGAATCAGCTTAATTATTTTTAGTTGGAAAATAGCCATTTTTTTCTACATTTTATATGAGACCCAGTATTTGTCTGGAGAGTCCTGTAAGACATTGTTAGCAAATTTAAATGATAAAACCTTTTTTTCTTCAGTTGTGGGGTGCACGGTCTAATATCTCTAAAATATTGTAGAAAAAATTTCCCCTCACTAATACTGAAAATTTGGCTGCTCAATAAAAAAACAACAGTGGAAAAACACCCTTCGCAAACTTTGCCATATTAAGAATAATATTTTCTTCTTACTGTAAGACCCAATTGATAGAAAGGGAGAATCCCTACAAAATCGTAAATGAAAGTTAAGTCAGAAACATTTTGTTGGGCAATACAACAGCTAAAAAGTGAAGTGTGACTATGATGTCCTTTGGCAGAACAGTAAAATCCAAACAGATCAGTTCTTTAGCTCCATATTACACCAGCTTTCATGTATATTAATTGCTTTCCTGTTTTTTTTTTCAACAAAGCATCTCCTTGACTTGTCGGTGACCTTGTCTTCTGGAATTCAACCAGAAGAACTTTTGAGAACATTGGCCCATATCTATAGAATGTAGTTCAGAGAAATACCAGAAAACTTCATCATAGAAACCAATCAGATTTCAGTTTTACTTTTCCAGTGCAGGTCAAAAAATGTAAAAAGTTATATAAGAGGTTGTTATCAAAAATTGCTCCACTTTTTTTTCCCAATTAGGGAGCATCTGTAAAAACAAATGCAAAAATCCTGTGGCTGTTTCTATAAAGATGAATGTTGGCTGAACCTGCTGATTTCGGTGGGACCGGCCAAGCATCTGACATATACGTTGGTGTCCCATCTCTCTCCAGGTGGCAGATGTCGGGGGAGGGTCGGGCATGTTAGAATTCCACATGCTCCATGCATTTGCTCTTTAGGGAGATGAGCTGTAGGTTACGCCACTGTCCGTAATGAGAGCACGTGGAAGCTTGGCTGACTCGAGTGAGCACGTGTATGGGGGAAGAGGGTTGAACAGCTGTTGGTCAAATGAGTGGAGACATTGGACTTCTTAAAATAAAATTGTTTTTAATGTGCAACTCCATTGAGACCCTGTGTAAAAGGTAAATAAATGAAAATGTAAAAAAAATGCAAATCTCAAGGACCCTTTTTTTATTCACAATAGATCATAGAACACATAGCGCATGTTGAAAGTGAGACATTTTATCATTTCATAAAAAATAAAAAAACTCATTTAGAACTTTATGACAGCAGCGCATCTCAAAAAATCAGGATGAGGGCAACAAGAGTGGAAAAAGTCACATGACTGGGTATAATAAGAGCATGTTAGGGAGGTAGAGTCTCTCAAAAGCAAAGATGGGCAGAGGCAGGGGTGTAGCTAAAGGCTTATGGGCCCTGGTGCAAGAGTTCAACTTGGGCCCCCTTCCCTCAGTCCTTTGTGGTCAGGGGGCAGGGAAGCACAGAGCCTTCATGCTGTCTGAGGCTAAAATTGAAATGGCACCCCCCACCTACCCCCACCAGGGCTGGCTCCAGGTTCATGTGGGCCCTTGGGCGATAAAGTCTCAGTGGGCCCCCTTGTAGCATTTTGCACGGCGCTTACAGCAATGAAACTGCATGTATTATAGATTAAATACCTTACACAGAGCATGCTACAGAGCGGATATATGTGAATCAGTCCTTATGTGCCTACTTTTATTTTCTACCCAGCGTTTCAGTCCCTCAGGTCTACTCACAGATATGTGCCACTCACAGTTGCTATGCCAAGATATGTGCTCCCTTCACAGTAGATATCCCAAAATATGTGCCCTCTTCACAGTTGATATGCCAAGATGTGTGCCCCCTTAACAGTAGATATGCCAAGATGTGTGCCCCCTTCACAGTAGATATGCCGAGATATGTGCCCCCTCACAGTAGATATGCCAAGATATGTGCCCAGTGCCCCCTTCACAGTGGTTATGCCCAGATGTGCCCCCTTCACAGGAAGTGAAAAAAACAAACAATAAATCCTCCTCGCCTCATTCACCCGGCTCCTCCCATGATCTGCGCTCCCCACCAGCAGCAGCAGGATACTGTGACACATGGCGCTGCTGTGTAGGAGGAGCAGAGGCTGATTCCCAGCCTGCCCCGCTCCTCCTCCTACACAGATCAGCAGGACCATGTGTGAGGACATCATGCTGCTGCTGCTGTGGAGCGCTGGCGGCTCAATAGTGGAGCAGGGAGAAATAGTTCCCTGCTTTGGTGGCATGCCTACGGTGTTTGTACCCCCTCACAGTAGTATTGCACTCATTGTACAATCTTCACAGTAGTTTTGTACAGAAGTGTGCCCCCTCACAGTAGTTCTGCCCTCTCTGTGCCCCTTTCACAGTTGTAATGCCCTATCTGTGCCCCCTTCACAGTAATAATCCCCATTGTGCCCTCTTCATCTTAGAAATCCCCATTGGGCCCCCTTCACAGTAATAATGCCCACTGTGCCCCCTCCATAGTAGAAATGCCCATTGTGCACCCTCCATAGTAGTAATGTCCTCTGTGCCCCCTCCAGAGTAGAAAAGCCCTCTGTGCCCCCTTCATAGTAATAAAGACCTCTATGCCCCCTCCATAGTAATAAAGTCCTCTGTGCCCCCTCCATAGTAATAAAGTCCTCTGTGCCCCCTCCATAGTAATAAAGACCTCTGAGCCCCCTCCATAGTAATAAAGACCTCTGTGCCCCCTCCACAGTAATAAAGACCTCTGTACCCCTCCACAGTAATAAAGACCTCTGAGCCCCTCCATAGTAATAAAGTCCTCTGTGACCCCTTTGTATTAAAAAAACAAACAAAAAAAAACAAAGTAACTACTCACCTTGTCCCGTCTCACAGTCCTCTCTCCCCTGCAGGCACAGCTAGCTCTGCAGCAATGTGTGGGCGGGGCCTATGCAGATTACCAGGCTACAGGCTCCGCCCACACAGGCCGACAGCACGATCCATGCCTGCAGGCTGAATGGTGGAGCAGGGAGAAGTCTTCCAGCTTCACCATTCAGAGTGCACCGGCCTGAAGGAGGAGAGGAGCGCTGGGAGCTGAGCGGTAAGTGACAGGACCGCAGCTCCCTGCGCTCCAGCCATGAGCGCTTCCATCTGTATTGATGGAAGCGCTCATTGCTTCTGGCCTCTGGCAGCTGTGCTGTGGGCCCCCCAGGAGCTGTGGGCCCCGACACTTGCCCGGGTATGCCGGGTGCTGACGTTGGCTCTGACCCCCACCCCTGGTATGCTAAATTCTAGACCTAACCGCTTCCCTCCAGCCAGAGGTGTAACTTCATTTGCATGCAATTTCTATAATATTGGTGTCTTCTTATGTCAAAACTTTGCTCAATTGAGCTCAAATCACCACTTTTACCCTTAATATTTAAATCAGTAAAACTTCACTTTTATTAGTAGTTCTCTAAAAATGTATGTGAGTTTTGACACACTTGTTAAAACTACTGCTCGAATTTGCACACTGCTATCACACAGGTTGCTAGTGGTAACGGAGGGTGTGCACTACCCTCCTAACCTTCCCACAAGTTTGCAATCAGTGTATAACTACCTGCCTGACTAATCCTGCAGGGTACTCAGTGCTGGGAACGTACACCCTAAAGTAAATAACTTTTTCCTAATCAGTGTTTAGCAGTTCGAGCAGAGCTAAAACCAACGAATTCTGTCCCCCAACATGTTTCACCAGATAAACTGGCGTCTTCAGGGGAAAGGACAGACTTGAAACGCCATGCTGAACACTCCTATTTATAGTTTGTAATCCTATGAATTGGCCAATAGTGCCATTAGCATTAGACTGACAGTTTAAAGAACCAGTAAACTGGTCAGGTTTGAGTTCATTGGCTGAATCATTGGATGCCTGCCAGATGACATGCTGCGCAGACCCAAGCTGCGCAAACACTTATTCCACATTCAAGTTGAATGACTAGTTATTGGATAACTACCAGATGACGTGCTGCGCAGACCCTTGCTGCGCTGACACTTATTCTATAGTCAGGTAAAGACTACTCACTATGCATGAACCACCTACCAGCCCTTGCCAAGCCTGCCACACTGCGACTACACAGGCGCCGATACCACTAGTCTTTACATACTGCCGACGTGGACGATCCCCTGTTTACACGCATATAATCAGGGGCAGAGCATGTAGAGGATATAACACTATCCCCATCCATAATACTAAATGCACCGGACTTGGTTGCAAGACATTGTAATGCCTGAGTACATTATCCTTAGTAGGCACAGGCTTAGTTGCAAAAGTATCAGATATAAAGGGTAACATAATGACCAAGCGCGTCTAGATACATCAAGACGCGCCTGGGTCCCTCAGATAGTAGGCACAGGCTTAATTATAAGCAGTGTCAAAATATAGATAGTAACATATTAAACAAACGCGCCTCGATGCATACAGACGCGCCTGGGTCCCTCAGGTAATGTATATAAGGGGTTCCGAATCCACTCTCTCCGAACCCCTTATATCCAATGTCCAACAGGAGACAACATTCTTCTCCCAAAACCCCAGCAATTGGTTTCCTCACTTCCCAGACATTTACTGACTATTGATAAAAGGAGAGAGGATGCTACACAATGGTAGACATGGCGCTGTACCAACTTTTCTTGAGATGCGTTGCTGTCATCTAGTTTTGAATGAGTTATTTTTTTTGTCGTGAAATGGCAAAACGTCTGACTTTTAACATCTGCTTTGTGTTCTGCCATCTATTGTGAATAAAATATAGGTCCATGAGATTTGGAAATCATTGCCTTCTGTTTTTTTACATGTATCGACATTTACACAATATCCCAACTGAGGTTGTATTTAGTGTTTCACATTAATATATTGCAATGATTTTTATACCCTATAGTTCTGTATAGAAATAATGTAACCATCCAAAAGAAATATTTTCTTATTTACCTAGATCACAGGTAACAAGCTCCATTATAACCAGTCAAACCTGTCAAACAAGTTAGTCTATAGACTGTGGAGTGATACATTTATACACTAAGAATCGTAGTTGTAAATGTAGTATATTGACCCAGGTATACAATAAACCAAGAGCACAAGTTGCTGATATGAGGATGATTTGGAACTTGTGGAATGTGCTCCTCGGGCCTCTTATATCTGCCTAGTTGTGGTGGCAATTGCTCAGTGTGGGTTCGCACAGGGCTCTAGCATTGCAATTTTTACCCCCAGCCTTGTCATGGCCCAATGAAAATGATATATGTGAATAACTGCATTTAATATGAATAAGTGCATTTTAGTCAAGATATGCCTATGTGCAGAAATGGAATACCGGGAGGGCAAATGTGCTCATAGACTAGGGTCTCCACCTATTTCCGTTACGCAAGATCTAAATTATCTCTTATTTTTTTTAAAGGAATGTATCATCCGAAAATAAACTGTGTTTAAATCAAGTTCTTTTATCCTAAACATTCTTAAAAGATCGTTTGTTGTGTTTCTTTTACAATGTTACTATCTATATTTAAAAAATTCTGCAGTTATCTCTGACCATTGAGCCTCATAATAGGCTGATTTTTCCTCTATTCTAAAGATCACTTCTTTGTGGGTCTCATTAACATCACAAACAGAATGACAATGTAAGGTATTAACTATTTAAAGATGGCACAGGTTCACACCATTCACAATAGGCGATGGTCACAACAGCTTATCTACTCCCCCTCCCTGCACAGGTCACAGACCACGCCCACAACACTCTCAGAACTCTTTGAGTCATTTCCAAATATAGATGATACCATCTTTTTAACAGCAGACAGGTATATACAGAGTGCATGCCATAATCTGGAGCGGAGTATGCCATCCTGACAGGACACTATAGCATGCTTGACTGCAGCTCAATGACTGTGTAAGTGGAACTTTTAAGCTCTTCTGAAAACAGCATTCTATAACCCTCCGCAAACTCTCAGAAGAGCGAGGGATTTTTGTAGAAGTGTATTCTCTGTTCTCCATCACCTCTGTTTTCCCTACAGTTCAGGGAGAGCACATTCCAAGCAGAGGGGAAAGCGGTTGTAGACACGGTGGCATAACTCCTCTGGAATGTCTGCATCATACATACTTCACATAGTCACTGCTGCAGCTAACAATCACCATCTGACTGCGCCACAAAAGACATAGAAGTACAAAGCGTCCTCAGAAGTGATCTAATAAACCCCAGCGAGTTAGGACGCAAGTACACAGTACATACAGTACTCTCCTGCTGCGCAGGATTACTGTGCAGAGTGCTCTCCTGGCTTTTGTACTATGTTAACATTAAAAGCTCAATGCGTCTTACAAGTGAGCTATAGACTGCCTTTCTTTTCTTTTGATCAAGCTTTTACATGACGTGTCTTCTATAAAAGTTATTCACCTGTATGGCATTTGTAGCGCGGCTATTGACATGCTTGTAAATAATAACTGTATAATCCGCACATTAAGTTGTGACAATTATATTGTGATGCACAGGGCCGATTGGCATTATATGGGACATTTATGGCTGACTGGGATTATTATGGAGGATTTCACATTGACTGTGTGAATGTAATAGGAGCAATGCTATAAAAGGTGTGGGGCTTTCACAGTTTGCGCGCTGTGTTTAGACGGCAATGTGGCTGACAATGTCTGCGGATGACAATGTAATATAATATATATCGCAGCTCTTCCGCTTTCTGTTTCCAATAGGACTGGTCTTCAAAAAGAGATTTTTCTAATGGTGACTTCTATATGATTCTAATATTCTTATAATGTATAGTGAGGATATAAAAAAAATCACGGAAAAAAGACACAAACCATCCTGCTCGATATGGTAGTAAATATGCGGATGTACATGGCTACATTTATAAAGTCACGGAAAATAATGCACTAAAACAATAGATGCAAACATAATATATGAACTAAGCCCTCACTCTAATAATAAAATCCGAGACTCTCAGCCAATATATCCCGATCAAAACACATTTGTGCCCACCTACCCGCTCCACGGTAGTGAGAATATACTTTTGCATCCGCGCTTTCCCTTTTCGCTATTGAGATCCGTCATAGGATCTCAATAGCGGAGGAAAACGCTTCAGTTTTGTCCCCATTCATTGTGAATGGGGACAAAACTGAACGGAAGGGAACGGAGTGCACCAGAATACACTCTGTTCTGTTTCATTGGGTTTCCATGACACACACAAAAGCGCAGCAAGCAGCGTTTTTGAGTGCGTCCTGGGATGCGGAGCAATGTAAGTCAAAAAAGACAGACCTGTTTTCTCTGACACAAAAGAAAACGGATCCGTCCCCCATTGACTTTCAGTGGTTTTCATGACGGATCCGTCATGGCTATTTTAAAGATTATATAGCTGGATCCGTTTATAACGGATGCAGGCGGTTGTATTATCGTGACGGAAGCATTTTTGCAGATCCATGACGGATCCAGCAAAATTGCTCTTGTGAAAGTAGCCTAATAAGTAGTATAATTACAGTATGGGTGTCTCATCCTGTCTCTCTATAGAGCCTTGAATGGACTAACATGAAAACATGAGCAATGCAGAGATGAGTGTTTAAAGCTGTGATCAGAAGAAGACATCTCATCATCTAATAATAATAATGATCATATGTAATATAATAAAAATCGGACAGAATAATGGAAGTAGTAGTTCCGTATGTACCAGTAAATTGTATAATTGGCTGGCCATAATATGATCTAATTTCATGGTCTTTATTACATCTCTAAGACACTGGTCCCTTGCAGTCCTGCTCAACAAAACTTAGATCACCCTAAGCTTCTATGGAGATTTAAAGTGGTTGCCCCATCTGGGCAGCCCATATTATTGAACAGGCTTGTCCAAATGTTTGATAGTGATGACTTATCCTTAGGATAGCTCATCAGTATCTGATTGACCAGGGTCTGACTCCTGGGACCTCCACTGATGCTTTCTTGGCAACATGGCATCACCTCATGGGTCACATGGCCTAGGCTTAGTACCACTGGTGTAGGGATCGCCATAGCAGCCATAACAATGGCTATGGGGCCCTACGCCACTGGGGACCTGGGCCGCCGGCTGAGGATTTAGGGCCGACGCCACCCATAATCAAGGTACGCCACCGCGTAGAGCACACCCTTGCTGGGGGCGCTCTCCCCCCTAAGTGCCATCCACAGATCCCCCATCAGTGTCATCCACAGATCTCCTCCCCGCTCAGCGCCACCTCCTAGCTAATTTATTCACTGCACTTGCCTCTGTGAAATTGAAGAGAAGCTCCGTAATCTCGCACAGGCGCACTGGCAGAGGCATCGAAGTGCGCATGCGCCGCATTCCTGGCCTCTGCCATTGCACCTGTGCGAGATTACGGAGCTTCTCTTCAATTTCACAGAGGCAAGTGCAGTGAATAAATTAGCTAGGAGGTGGCGCTGAGCGGGGAGGAGATCTGTGGATGACACTGATGGGGGATCTGTAGATGGCACTTAGGGGGGATCTGTGAATGACAGTTATGGGGGATCTATGAATGACACTTAGGGGGATCTGTGGATGACACTGATGGGGGATCTGTGGATGACACTTAGGGGGGATCTGTGAATGACAGTTATGGGGGATCTGTGGATGACACTTAGGGGGATCTGTGGATGACACTGATGGGGGATCTGTGGATGACACTGATGGGGGATCTGTGGATGACACTGATGGGGGATCTGTGGATGACACTGATGGGGGATCTGTGGATGACACTGATGGGGGATCTGTGGATGACACTGATGGGGGATCTGTGGATGACACTTATGAGGGATCTGTGGATGACACTGATGGGGGATCTGTGGATGACACTGATGGGGGATCTGTGGATGACACTTATGAGGGATCTGTGGATGACACTTATGAGGGATCTGTGGATGACACTTATTGGGGGATCTGTGGTGGATGACACTTATGGGGGATCTAGGGATGAAAATTATGGGGGATCTATGGATGAAACTTAGGGGGATCTGTGGATGACACTTAGGTGGATCTAGGGAGGGGTGTGGGGATGTTGGGGTGGGAGGTCCTGGAGGGGTGTTTGGGTGGGAACGGTCTTGTGGATGAGGCCTAAAGGGAATGTATAGTCAAAAGCTGATGTTATTGTAGTCTGGTTTTTATTATTTATTTATTACATTTTGGTGATGAAGAAAGAAAGAGAGGAGGGGAGAAGGAAGGAAGGTAGGAAGAAAGGGAGGGAGGGACGGAGGGAAGAAGGAAAGATGATCCAACATTCAAGAGGTCCATAAAGCAGTTTATTGGTGATCAGTTCAAGTTCGGATACTGAGGATAGTCCTCGCTGATATGTGTCATGTATCATGGCCCTTAATGATTTCACATGCATGTAAAAAATCCAGTTTTCACACTGGCCGCTAGAGAAGTCACAATATGCTGATATTTCCGGTTTTCTGCAGCTTGTCAGCTTTACTGCAAGAAATGAGACAGGGTCAGCAGAGGTGGTGGCGGGGGAACAAATGGGATTTAAAGAACTTCAACATTTATTAAAATGTGTCAGGGAGCAGGGGACTTTGTATAATGAAAAAAAAATTACTCACCTTTCCCCACTGCTCTGATCCCTATTGGGCTTGTAGTAATGATATCACAGTCACCATTTACATAACTGCTGCATCCATTCATTGGCCTCAGCGGTTCAAAATTAGCTGGATCGGGAAGGAGACATTATAAAGGAAAAGGTTTCTATGTTACAAAGCTCCTTGTCTAAAACCTCATTCACACGTCAGTGTTTTCCTATCAGTGACGGTGAGCCAAAACCAGGATTGGCTCAAAATCACTGATGGAAATCACTGACCGAACACTGACGTGTGAATGAGGTTTAAGCGTGGGCATGTACTTCATCTTTTCCTGAAGACTGTACTAGTCTACGATAACTCCTATTCATTACATCTGCCATAAAGTGCACACACTGCTGCACTGTCTATATAGACAAAACAGGAAGGAAGTGTGTTTCCAATTTAGCGGGGAAGTCCCCCGGGGGAAGTTTTTAAATGAAAAACAATAATCTATTTAATAAAGCTAAAATTAAATACACTGAGCATTAGAGGAGTTTAGAGGGGTCTGCATTTATTTCAACTGTAAAGGAAAAACATTAAAGGGTCATACATTCCTTTTGTTCACTTTCACTCCTAAAACAAGTGGAATGAGACCTTTCTAGCATAGGATGCAAAGCTTAGAGGGTTTGTCCCCAGAAGACCCCTGACAATAGGCTGTATTAGGGTCCATGGGCATTGTGAAGTGCACTGCCCCACGGTTTACTCAAATTATTTAGTAAAAGAATGGACTTGATGGACCTCATTTATTTCTTTTCCTGATAGATACTCTTCTGGGGACTCATTAACCTACACTCCACAGAACTGCACAAGGGAACCAAAAAACCTAATTATTTCTCAAATTTAAAGTCTTCCTGCAGCCAAAAAAAATGTTAGGTCCAGTGACTGTATGCAGTCTTTTCTTTTTAAGCACTCCAGACTACTTGTATTCCCATTCTGGGACAGCTACCATAGCCAGCTATATTAGCTTTTATTGGGTTAAATCTCTGTCACTCGGTCACTTAGAGAGTCCTTCCCTTGTGCTCTTGGCTATCCTTGGCAGTCAGTCAAAGTGAGAGAATTTTTTTGACCTATGCCTTTCACGGTGCAGACACGTGCTTTACTGAAAGTAGAAAGTAAAACATAAGGGCAGAAATGTATTTGTCCTCCAGAATGTCAACCCTGTAACTTACCAACAGTCATGATTTTGATGGGACAACCCTGAAACTAGACCATGAAAGAAGTAGGCCTTATGTGAGGCTTATGTTAGTTCCTAAGTAGCCTAAGGGGAAATTTACTTTTTACAAGTCGGTAAGTATATTTGTAAACACTAATTAGGCACAAATCCCTAATCACAATCAAGGAAAAGGTATCCAACCTCCAAAAGAAAAATTACAAAAAAAGATACCCTTTAAAAATTAACTTTTATTAGGATACGTATAAAAATCAAGGTCCCAAATATAAGTGTATGGTACACGGGGGGAAAAACCCCCCACTAGTGATAACAGAAAAAACAAACAGGATAGATGGGAAAAGTGTCAGGACTATGTCCCTATCCACTCCTGCTGCTAGACGACCTAGCTGAACCCTGAGTTTCCCTACCAACAGGACAGCGACTGCCCAACTTCGTCGAGTAAAAGGAGGGAAACAAAGATAAACAGGGAAAGCAAATATATGTTGTATAGAACAATAGTAGCATAAAAGAGATTACATCCCCCACAAACTGTTATGAGCCCAACGCGTTTCCTTAGCGTGTCACTAATTCATCAGGGGATACATCATATTTTAGGATGTAATCATAAATGTTCATACTCGTAATGTAAATACTCCCAAAAAAAAATGGAGAGTGATACTTATCATTCAGATGTACGTCATGAAGGGAGGAACTGATGTTGTCCAGCCTTCCAATCAAGTAGCCAGGTATGCGGTACCCAAGTGTTGGTGTTAATGAAGCAATGTTCAGCTATACGGCTAAGGGCCACCAATAGCCCCGGCTCGTTCCATCCGGTCCGGGCAGTGCTCCACAGACCAGTAGAGGTGGCGTGCGCGTGTTGGCAGGAACACCCGCACTTAGTCAGCCTGATTTAAAAGGCCTGCGGGTAGTTCCTAGTCCCGCCCCTCGGGTGACGCCGAATGTCACATGACCGGACCTACAGCTAGAGTTTTTGTTTCATTTCTGGCCTGAAGAAGGTAACTGAGAGTCTAAAAAGCTTGCCTTAGGCCTCTTTCACACGGCCATTGCGGGTGTGTTGCGGGCAAACATGCGGGTACGCTGCGGGAAAATATGCGATTTATCCGCGCGAGTGCAAAGCGGTTTAATGTGTTTTGCACGTGTGTGGGAAAAATCGGCATGTTTGGTACCCAGACCCGAACCCGGACTTCTTCACTAAAGTTCGGGTTTGGGTACAGTATTCTCTAGATTTTATTTTCCCTTATAACATGGTTATAAGGGAAAATAATAGCATTCTCAGTACAGAATGCTTAGTAAAATGTGGATGGAGGGGTTAAAAAAATGTTTTTTACTCACCTTATCCACTTGATCGCGTAGTTGCGATCTCTTCTTTCTTTTTTAATCTTGTGAGCTGCTGGCTAAAGGACCTCTGGTGATGTCACTGCGCTCATCACATGGTCCAATTACATGGTCAATCATTTGTTTGGACCATGTGATGTGACGTCACCACAGGTCCTTTAGCCGGCAGCTCACATGATTAAAGAAGAAAGAAGCCCCTCTATCCACATTTTACTAAGCATTCTGTATTGAGTATGCTATTATTTTCCCTTATAACCATGTTATAAGGAAAAATAATAAACATCAGGTCCCGATCGTCTCCTAGCAACCATGCTTGAAAATCGCACCGCATCCACACTTGCTTGCGGATTTTCACGCAGCCCCATTCACTTCTATGGGGCCTGCGTTGCGTGAAAAACTCACAATATAGAGCATTCTGCGATTTTTACGCAAAGCATAAGTGATGCGTGAAAATCACCGCTCATGTGCACAGCCCCATAGAAATGAATGGGTCCGGATTCAGTGGGGGTGCAATGCGTTAACCTCACACATTGCACCTGCGTGGAAAACTCGCCCGTGTGAAAGGGGCCTTAGGCCGCCTTCAGACAAGCATATTTGCAGTGGGTATATAGTCCAGATTTTATGTCCTGGAATTGGCTGTTAATGTTCTAAGGGCTAAGAGCTATTCACAAGGGCATATCATTTCCGTCAGTATTTGAAATCCGCAGCATGCCCAAGTTTTGTGTGGATTTGTTTCCAAATACGCACATTACAGTCTGTCCACTGCATAAATAACGAAGGAAGGAAGAAATACGCATGTAAATCCTGATGAAATCCTGATAAAATCCTGATGACAATACTGATAGTATGGCCTCTTGCACATGAACGTGTGCACCCCGTGCCCGTGCTGCAATGCTCGGGCACCGGCCGTGGGGCAGCCGCAGCAGATCGCGGACCCATTCACTTGAATGGGTCCGCGATCTGCCCGTTCCGCAAAAAGATAAGACATGTTCTATCTTTTTGCGGGACGGAAGTACGGAACGGAACCCCGCGGAAGCACTCCGTAGTGCTTCCGTAGTGTTCCGTTCCGTCATTCCATTCCGCACCGTTCCGCATCTCCGGATTTGTGGACCCATTGAAATGAATGGGTCCGCATCCGTGATGCGGAATGGCCACGGAATGGTGCCCGTGTATTGCGGATCCGCAAATGTGGTCCGCAATACGTTCGTGTGCATGAGGCCTATATCACAGAAATCCTGAGCCAGAATACTGATGGATCGTCTGAAAGCGGCCTTATAGCATCATTTATTTTAGTTAGCCTTTAAAAGGTATCAAATGACAATATTTTAGATTGTTTCTCTTTTTGAGAGCGTCAAGCCATCTGCATTTTCTGCACACGCTGACCCATTCATTGTGGCCATGAACATATCTGTATATTTTGCGGGATGTGTGTGGCCATTCCACAAATTGTAGAACATGTCCTATTCTGGTCCGTATTGCAGACAAGAATAAGGCCGCTTGCACATGAACGTACCGTGTTTTGCAGTCCGCAAATTGCGGATGCCCCCCGTGTGCCTTCCTCAATTTGCGGAACGGAACAGACGGCCCATTATAGAAATACCTATTCAAGACGGACAAGTATAGGACATGATCTATAATTTTTGCGGGGCCATGGAACGAAGCATGGAGTGCTGTCCGCATCTTTTGCGGCCCCATTGAAGTGAATGTGTCCGCGCCCGAGTCGCAAAAAATGAGGCTCGGATGCGAAAAACAAACCACAGTCGTGTGAAAGGGGCCTAAACCTCTTTTTTTCTTTTGAAATATTTGTTTATTGAAGAGTTTACATGAATAAGAGAAAAATATTTTTTAAAGGTAAAATAAAGCTATTGTTGGGAATGAGAAAAATGCCGAATGCACATAGAAGGTATCCATATGTTAAGGATCTGTTGTTTGCAGACAGAAGCCTGACATGAGCGGAGTCTGAGATACATTGTTAAATATAAAGTGCATGGCAGTGATATCTCAGCACATTATACCGTTTATGCCATCTATCATTCTAGGTTTTTTTTAATTGTTATGGGTCCTCTGGTTTTCCGCTCAGAACAATGTCCCTGATGACTGGCACTGAATAATTTAATAGCCGCTCTGCGCTCATGTCAGGTGCTGCTCAGGACTTTGATGTTAATCTCTACTTCTGTTCAGCTGGTGAAACAAACTGCTGAAATCTCGAGGTTACACATTCTCAGCTAGGCAGGATTACACAACCTCCTACCCATGATAATCATTGTAATTCTGATGTACTAGACTGCCGAGTGTTGTAATGGTTACATGAAGTGATGTCACGCGTACTGTCTGCCAATAGCGTTCATGGCATTTACGACGTAATGTCATTCGAAATTCAGCTCTGGTAAGTAGAGGAAGCCCATCTGCGTAGTCTGCTAATGTTTAAGGCCTCATGCACAAGGGGACGTGTCATCAGAATATAACCTGTTGTTTAAAGTACGTTTTTATGTTAAATGCATTTTAACCCTTTCAGCCCCGTTTTTTTTTGCTCACTCCCTGCCTTTCTGGGGCCATAGCTTTTTTATTTTTCCAGTTGCATAGCCGTATGATGTCACAGCGCCATGCCTGTCATACATTCTACCTAGGCCGTGAGCAAGGTCCAAGGGACCGAAACGTTAACGTCGGCCGCTACATACAATTGGCATGAATTTTGCTTCAACTCCAATAAATATTTGAAAATGGCATGAAAGAAACGGAGTGCCGTGAATGTCTTCTGACCGCATAGCCGTATGAGGGCTTATTTTTTTGCAGGACATGATGCACTTTCTAATTCCACCGTTTAATATTGCATACGATGTAGTGGGGAGCTGGAAAAAAAATTCCAAATGGGGTGAAATTGGAAAATAAAAGCAATCCCGCAACAGGTTTCGTTTTTATGGCGTTTCCTATACGGTAAAACTGACCTGTTAGGCCTCATGCACACGGCCGTTGTTTTGGTATGCGTCCGAGCCGCATATTTTGCGGTTCGGGCGCGGACCCATTAACTTCAATGGAGCCACAAAAGATGCGGACAGCACTCCGTGTGCTGTCCGCATCCGTTGCTCCGTTCCGTGGCCCCGCAAAAAAAATAGAGCATGTCCTATTCTTGTCCGTTTTGCGGACAAGAATAGGCATTTCTATAAAGGCCTGTGTTCCGTTCCGCAAATTGCGGAACGGAACGCGGAGCAGCTTCCGTGTTTTGCGGATCCGCGGTTTGCGGACCGCAAAATACATACGGTCGTGTGCATGAGGCCTTACTTTCATTCTCCAGGTCAGCACATTTTATTAGTACAGACTTTTTTATACTCGGTGATGCCAATGATGTGTATTTTTTTAGGCCCCCTTTACACAAGCGAGTTTTCCGCGCGGGTGCAATGCGCGACGTGAACGCATAGCACCCGCACTGAATCCTGACCCATTCATTTCAATGGGGCTGTGTACATGAGCGTTGTTTTTCACGCATCACTTCTGCGTTGCGTGAAAATCGCAGCATGTTCTATATTCTGCGTTTTTTACGCAACGCAGGCCCCATAGAAGTGAATGGGGCTGCGTGAAAATCGCATTGCATCCGCAAGCAAGTGCGGGTGCAATGCGTTTTTCACTGATGGTTGCTAGGAGATGTTGTTTGTAAACCTTCAGTTTTTTATCACGCGTGTGAAAAACGCATCAAAACGCATTGCACCCGCGCGGAAAAAACTGAACAACTGAACGCAATCGCAGGCAAAACTGAATGGCTTTGCCTGCGAAATCGCACAGTTTTAACTGAACGCATCCGCAACGCATCCGGACCTAATCCGGACACGCTCGTGTGAAAGAGGCCTTATTGTGTACATATTTTACATTTTGGAGAAAGGGGGGTGATTTGAATTTTTATATTCTTTTTATTTCTAAAAACATTTTTTGTACACTCTTTTTTATCGTTCCCATAGGGAACTATATCAAACAGTCATCAGATTGCTTCTCTCATATACTCTGATGCATTAGCATTGGAGTGTATGAGAAATACACTATGGGGGTCATTTATTAAGCATGGTGTTTTAGACGCAGGTCTTAATACCCTTTGCTGACCGAGGATGCGGTGAATATATGTAGAGGCAGCAGCCACTGCCTGTCTAAGGCCTCATGCACACGACTGTATGTTTGGTCCGCGTCCGAGCCATTCACTTCAATGGGGCCGCAAAAGATGCAGACAGCACTTCGTGTGCTATCTGCATCCATTGCTCCGTTCTGTGGCCCCGCAAAATAAATAGAGCATGTCCTATTCTTGTCTGTTTTGCGGACAAGAATAGGCATCTCTATAGTGTGCCGCCCGTTTCGTTCGGCAAATTGCGGAAGGCAAATGGCAACGATCGTGTGCATGAGGCCTAAATCTAAGCTTCCTCACCAGCTACCTAAAACAGGCATAGAAAATGATAAATGGGATGGGCCTGCTGGCCCACACCATTCCCCTTTTTTTTAGACCTGAGCAGGGGAAAAGTTGAAGATTGCAGCGAAAATGACCTTTGCACTGTAACCTGCGACAAATATACACCAAAAAGTGGCGGATATGTGTTTGTACATGAATGTTCCTATGGAGCCCTGACACAAACAGGGGCTCCACAGGAACTAATGTGCAGCAGCTTCTGCTCATTCACAAGGAGAAAGGCTGCAGCACACTGCATCCGACTCCCCTGATTCTCGCCGGGGGAAGCTGGAGAACACCTAGGACTTTATGCTCCCTCAAATGCCGTGGTCATGTTTGACAATAGCATCTGAAGGGTTAAATGTCTGGTACCCGGAAGGTGTGGCGCCCGACGCTATCTATCATTGGAACAATAAATGTGTGGGTTCTATGTGTGGGGGCTGGGTCTAGCTTTGTTAGGGCTCATGCACATGATCGTATTTTCTTTCCACTTCCGTTCCGTTTTTTTTGCGGACCATATGCGGAACCATTCATTTCAATGGGTCAGCAAAAACATCGGAAGGTATTCTATGGGCATTCCGTTTGTCCGCATGGCCGTTCCGCTAAAAAGTAGTGCACGTCCTATTATTGTCCGCAAATCACGGTCCATGGCTCCATTCAAGTCAATGGGTCCGCAAAAAATACGAAATGCACACGGAACACATCTGTATGTCATCCGGATCCACACAGTAGAAATACTATGCCCAGCCCATAATGCTCATGTGTTTGGTGATTAATAAGTAACTGTTTCCGTTTCCAATCCCCAAAAAACGGATCAAATACATAAACCATACGGATATGTTTTGTGGAATACTGGAACAGAAGAGGACTTAAATCAGAGACAAAAGATGCGGAACAACGGATTCATGAAAAACGGACCGCAAAACAACAACGGTGCATGAGCATTTAGAAAGAGACTGTCATGTACTATATGGTTTTTTACATTAATCTCCTGCCTAGTTGTTATGTGCTTACTTGAATTGTTCTGGACATTGAATAGGTCTCTGCAATGTGCAATCATTGTGTAATTGTGAACAACACTTTTCCCCCCTTAAAAATAGACTTTGCAAATACAGCAATTTAGACATTGTGCTAA
Source organism: Bufotes viridis (assembly GCA_033119425.1). Classification (NCBI taxonomy): domain Eukaryota; kingdom Metazoa; phylum Chordata; class Amphibia; order Anura; family Bufonidae; genus Bufotes; species Bufotes viridis. Next base: position 333,869,235 of record CM065593.1, on the reverse strand, counting down.
TAATATCTGCAAAAATCATCAAAAAGTCACTGCAGATGTTATGTGCAAATGTCATCATGGACACAAGTAAAAACGGGTGTCCTTTGTATGTAGGACAGATGTAAACAGGATATTTAGCAGACTTGTGCTGCTTCGTGTCTTGCTTTCTGCCAGCTGCTTAGAATCTCTTGCATCCTTGTGTAATAATAGCGGATCTGTCGATAGTATATGATATATGCGGTAATAATGGGGTTAATGGTATTGAGGACGTGGGAGCGCCTCTCCACAGACATGCCAATATGTGGCCGCCGCTCTGTCAGTGCGGTCTAAGTAGTATTTCCCCAGGGTGAGTTTAGCTGAGGGATCCGGAGAGACAAAATTCTGGGCTGTACGTCTGTCTCCTGCAATTACGCTTTTTAAGATTATTTCAAAAATCAAACTCATCATTTTATTCCATAAACAGAAACACTTATTGAACACAGTGATGTCTGGAACCGTGAGCGGCTAAAAATATCAGTGTCTAGAGGAGAGACATCCTACCTTTCCTGCAGAGCTTTGATATGGCTGCCTTACATATTCTATACTGTACGCTCTACACTGCAGGACACCATCACAGGTCTTTTGAAGTCCACACCTCGATGGGTTAAAGCTATTTTATTGGCAAGAGGGGGGCATACAATATTAGGCCTCGTGCACACGAATGTGTGCGCCCCGTGTCCGTATTGCGGACCGCATTTGTGGATCCGCAATACATGGGCACCATTCCGTGGCCATTCCGTATCACGGATGCGGACCCATTCATTTCAATGGGTCCGCAAATCCGGAGATGCGGAACGGTGCGGAATGGAATGACGGAACAGAACACTACGGAAGCAGTACGGAGTGCTTCCACGGGGTTCCGTTCCGTACTTCCGCTCCTCAAAAAGATAGAACATGTCCTATTTTTTTTCAGAACGGGCAGATCGCGGACCCATTTAAGTAAATGGGTCCGCAATCCGCTACGGCTGCCCCATGGTCGGTGCCCGTGCATTAAATGGAAATTTTGTTAAAAACTCAATATTCATAGAAAACATCTTAGAGAACCGATCCAGCACCGCAGAGAATGGCGCTGGAAAAAGGAGTGAGTATAAGATGTTCTTTATTTTGAGTCATTTGTATGTGCTGTTCGAGATCTTGTTCAACCCCTTTAATCATTCTAGTGTCCTATGTTAATCATATCAGGCTCTATGAAAATATCACCACATAAAGCTCTATTACTATCTGGCAGCGTCGTATTCCCCGCTCTCCATTGAAAGAACATGCACAGTTGACAGAGCTGAGTCGAGCAGATTATCTGTCATCCGATTGAGGATTCAACTGTTGAGTATCAGGTATATGGGAACCTTAAAGGGGTTGCCTGCTTTTTACTAATTATTATCAATATCAGATCAGCGGGGGTCCGAATCCTGGTACCCCACCAATAAGCTGTTTGAAGAGAAGGCAGCACTCGTACCCTGTTTACCTGCTCCCCGCAGACACTACAGTGCTGAGCAGTGTAATCACAATTATGGCGTCCCCGTTCACTTCTATGGGACGGCTCAGAAGTATTCAGTTGAACAGACAGAGCCGTCCCATAGAAGTGAATGGGGACGGCATACTTGTAATTACACTGCTCACCTCTGCAGTTTCTGTGGCGAGCAGGTAAACAGAAGAGCACTGCCTTCTCTTCAAACAGCTGATCGGCGGCAGGAGTCAGACCCCGCTGATCTGATATTGATGACCTATCCTGAGAATAGGTCATCAATAGTAAAAAGCAGACAACCCCCTTAAATTATATAAATTTCTGCCTCAAAATCAGTTCCCAAAAATGCCTGAAAACAGCCTTCCATTTATTTCAATGGGAAGCAGCAATTGTTGTCGCGTGGAAAAAAGAAGTAGCATGCCCTATCTTGGGGCTGAATCTGCGCAGAATCTCCCATTGATCTGCACCAAAAACCTAGAGCTGAAAGTGCAACTTTGTATTGAACACCCATTCGCTCAAAAAAAGACGTAAAAAATGCATCAAAAATGTGTCAAAAACTGCACAAAAAAGGTGGATTCTGTGCTGATTTTTTCAATGTGTTTTTAAAATCCATCATGTGAACATCCCCTTACTGGCGCTATCACTGAGGCCTTTCTAAATTGATGCTCCTCTTGTTATAAATAAAGTTTACTGAATTGAACACTCATTAGTGCGTTTGAAAAATAGTGAGGGAGATTTATCAGAACTGGTGGAAAGGAAAACTGGTTAAGTTGTCACTAGCAACCAATCAGATTCCACCTTTCATTTTTCAGAGCTCCTTTGGAAAATGAAAGACAGAATCTTATTGGCTGCTAGGGACAACTAAGCCACTTTTCCTTTCCACCAGTTCTGATAAATCCCCCTCACTGTGTTACCCATACATCAGAACCTAGCTTTCACAGGACCCACCTTTCGAAAGTGAACAAGATCCCTTTTTTGTGGAAAAATCCACTGATAGGGCTCGTTCACACGACTGTTTTGCGGTTCGTTTTTAACGGATCTGTTTTTCCGTTTTTGGTTTTAAGTAGTGTTTCCGTTTCCCTTCCATTTCCGTTTGTGATGCGTTTTTTTGCGGATCGCAAATGGAAACGAAAGCATATAAGAATGTTTTAACAGTAAGTACATAAAAAAATTGGGCTGGGCATAAAATTTTCAATAGATGCTTCCGCAAAAACGGAACGGATATGGAAGACATACGGATGCATTCTGTATGCATTCCGTTTTTTTTACAGCCCCATTGATTTGAATGGAGCCATGAAATGTGATTTGCGGTCAATAATAGGACATGAATCAAAAAGTAGTGGAACGGAAAAACGGAAACGGAATGCATATGTAGTACATTCCGTTTTTTTGCGGACCCATTGAAATGAATGGTTCCGTATTCGGACGGTATACTGAACTGAAAAATACTGGCCTGTATACGGAATGCAAAAAAGTTTGTGTGAACAAGCCCTTAGGGTTCATGCACACGACTATATTTTCTTTACGCTTCCATTCGGGTTTTTTTTGCGGACCGTATGCAGAACCATTCACGTCAATGGGGCTGTAAAATATACGGAAGTTACTCACACGGAACACATCCGTATGTCATTAGTATTTTGTCCGTATTTTGCGAATCCATACTGTAAAAATGCTATGCCCAGCACATATTACTCATGTATATGGTGATTAATAAGTTACTGTTTCAGTATACGATCCGCAAAAAACAAAATCAACTCAAATACGGAAACAATACGGATATGTTTTGTGCAATAACGGGACGGAAGAGGACTTAAATTAGAGGGAAAAAAAACTAAGATACTGAACAACGGATCCGTGAATAACGGACCGCAAAACAGCAACGGTCGTGTGCATGAGCCCTAACACTGTGCACATTTGAAGTCTGATTTGACAATTAATTATTTTCACCTTTTGCAACAGCAAGGGAAGTACGAAGTGCGCCACCTTTCTGCAGCAGAAAAGAGCCCTAAAATCTGCGCAGATTTTTCTGCAAAGTGTGAATAGTGTTGTGAAAGCTTGCACTGTGTAGTTTCGGTGAGGAATCTGTATCATTATTCTACGGTTATAATCTAAAGAAGCGAATATCTATTCCCGTTATCAAATAGTATCGTGTGGATCGGTTTATGGCCGCACTCCCTTTACATTTTACCCTGAGTTCCTGTGATAAGATTTGTAACAAAAGCTCCGCTGACCTTCCAGGAGCGCTCAGGAAGGAAGATGCTGGCTCCTCTAGCGTTCCACAAATGTGCACATTTTTCTGCTGCGTTGCTACACACACCCATAATGTAGACAAATATTTACTCATTTAATTGGTGAGTGATGATAATCCCAGACCGGGCTGCGAGGAGGTACGAAGATCCTCCCAAGGACCACACCTCTGCAGCTGAAACCACGGGACACACTATTTAAGGAGCAGACGGCAGAGGTGTCAGGGCGGTGATCGGACAACCCCTGACTACATGGTATGTGGAAAATTGACATTCCAAAAGGCAGTGCCTCAGCTTCATCCTACATTTTCTGACATATGCGTAACGCAACGGGACAAAATACAGGAACTTCGTAGAGCAGGGCTATTTTGGTGCTGGTAGACAGAGCTTAACCCATTCATGGCCAGAGGAAGAGCATATGTCAGGCTTGTTACTCACTATGTGTCAGATTACATTGGAAAAGATTTAGGTAATGGCAAGACGACCAATTATCCCCATTTCTTTTTTGTAATCTTAAGCAACCTTTATAATGGATGATGAGATATTACTCTGATACTGGGGGTTTAACCACTCAGATGCCATGGTCGATAGTACAGAGAGATGGGCTACATGTTTGCCCTAGTCAGCTTCCTACCCCAGTGATGCAATTGCATGGTACCGAGCTGTTGTTATAATAGCCAGGACCTTATGAAGATCCCAGGGCCTACCATGTTAGGACTCCTATTAAACCCTGTCTGGATGTAATAGGTTGATGGTAAAATCACAATACACTGCAATACTGAAATATTGCGCTTCTTTTTGTAAAGAAAATTTCATAATAAAAAAGATTTGATTTAAAAAAATACTGAAATATTGCAGTGCATTGTTCAAATGATGCCAGGTTCAAATCCCCTGGAGGAATGTGAATAAAGTATTTATAAAAAAATAAAATCATCATCTTTAGGCCTCATGCACACGACCGTTGATTGTTTCCGTGTCCGTTGCTCCGTTTTTCGTGATTTTCTGCGGACCCATTGGTTTTCAATGGGTCCGTGGAAACCTCGGCAAATGCACCGTTTGTCCTCCGTGTCCGTGGTCCGTGATTCCAGTCCGTCAAAAAAATATAACCTGTCCTATTCTTGTCCGTGAAAAACGGTTCACGGACCCATTCAAGTCAATGGGTCCGTGAAAAATGCGGATGGCCATCCGTGTGTCATCCGTGTTCCGTGTCCGTTTTTTTGCGGATCCCTTGGCAGGCACTTGGGAAACATTGTCAGCCTGTCTTTTGGTAAAATCTTTTGGGTCATGTCCGCTAAAAAAACGGAAGACACACGGAAGCACAACGGAAGGCAAAAACGGACACGGATCACTGAACAACGGAACCCCTTTTTGCGGACAGCATAAAAAAACGGTCGTGTGCATGAGGCCTTATCCAGTTGACGTATAAAATAAATAAATAAATATTCATGATTGGTATTACCACATATTAAAATATAAAATTTTTAACAAAAATTGAAAAAATATCCGGTATATGGTGCAGGAATGCAAACGAGAGTTGTATTAGATCCAACGATAGCAAAAACACAGTTCCCATAATATAGAGTGTGAATCTCCCCAGGTGGTTTTGTATGTATTTGAGCAAGGATTGAAATTATCGTACTCATTCATCTCTTTCTCAAGTCTCTTCCTGCACATTCTATGACTGACAATCTCATTATTGAAATTGTGGCTGTAATTCGCTACTGAGGCATGCAGGCTTTAGAGATACGACTGGCCCTGTCATTTCAAAGTGTGATGGGTGTCTTAACAGTATTCCCCTCACTGCAGTAAAGTCTATATACCTTAGGACCCCAATGCTCAGCCATGCTGATTTATGAACCTTCTTCTCTATTTGTCTCTTTCTTTTTTGAGTACTGTAAAAAAATGGTTGTTCGCTCTTTTGCTCATTAGATAATCTTCAGAGAAGGTTATTCTCTGGAACATTGATCCAATCCTTTAAGGAGGTCGCACATGGAGTTGCTTCCACCCTCTTCTTTGGCTGACTCATAACTCACTCTACCCAGAACGAGCTAGGAGCAGAACCAGGATCCACACTCAAGCTTTCTATAGGCTGTGTCAGAATTGATTGACTTACAAAACCGCAGCATGTGAAGGCACTCTAAGGCCTCATGCACACGACCGTTTTTTTATGCTGTCCGCAAAAAGGGGTTCCGTTGTTCAGTGATCCGTGTCCGTTTTTGCCTTCCGTTGTGTTTCCGTGTGTCTTCCGTTTTTTTTAGCGGACATGACCCAAAAGATTTTACCAAAAGACAGGCTGACAATTTTTCCCAAGTGCCTGCCAAGGGATCCGCAAAAAAAACGGACACGGAACGCGGATGACACACGGATGGCCATCCGCATTTTTTCACGGACCCATTGACTTGAATGGGTCCGTGAACCGTTTTTCACGGACAAGAATAGGACAGGTTATATTTTTTTGACGGACTGGAATCACGGACCACGGACACGGAGGACAAACGGTGCATTTGCCGAGGTTTCCACAGACTCATTGAAAACCAATGGGTCCGCAGAAAATCACGAAAAACGGAGCAACGGACACGTAATCAAACAACGGTCGTGTGCATGAGGCCTAAAGGATTGGACATGTTGAAGTCTAGCATGCCTGACTATTCTCATTAAATAGTTGGCTGGATATAAATGGTGCAGGCACGTGAGAATGGGATTAGTCCTTAGTTCTATAGTCAAATTGTATAGACACGGGAGGTGCTTGGTATAAATCCCTCTTCATCTAGATGCCTCAACTGAGTAGCCGAAATGTTCTTAGCAACAGCTAGTCACTAACATGAAGTAATGAGAATAAATAACAGGTCACAACCTGGATCGGCGCTATATGGTCCCCACTATAAAACAACCTGTCACTTACTGTAAAGGAAGGACATGCATCCAACGCTGTCACAGAAGAGGTTATTGAATTACCAGCCTTTTATCTTGGCATTTACAGGCAGCACGATCTTTACTATAAAATCTATTTCTTAGTATCTAGAAAGAATCTGAAGTTGTATTATATTAGATACGGGACATAACGGTGTCCCTAGAAAGCTGTCCCTTCTTTCTGAGGACGGAAATTAACGAGTTTACATTTTTTACTTATGTTGAGTTCTAATCTTATTGATTTCATCTCGGCATATCCTCTTATCTCCCTGGAGCCCGATGCTAAAATAATTACATTTATCCAATTGTTCCCTGACTCATGAAATAGCTGGATAGAGAGCTGTTGCCAAACTTGCCTGGGTAATATATTATTACACATTATAGTACGCCAGATAATCCAGAATTACTGTACAACCCCGTGCTAGGATTTTATTCTCTTTCCGCTCTTAATTATTAAGCATGCAGTTAAATATTAAAGAGCATTTTCCACAAGGGATTGGACATACATATCTGGGCTACTGACACGGCTCTGTTTGCATACAGAAATGAAACATATATCGTCATATATTATATCGCTCTGCAGTCATTCTAATAGGTGACGACAGATGTAGTAAACAAATTGTGTCACACACAGAATTACACAAGGATTTAAAGAGGACCTGTCACCTCTCCTGACATGTATGTTTTATCAACTACCGTACTTGCATTCCCCCCAATTCTGGAGCATCTATTCTTAGGACTCTGTGTGGTGCCATTCCTTTATTATTCCTGCTAGAAGTTATGAATGAATTACTGGTTATTTGCAATGAAGATCCAGATGGATGATGCCAGGTGGGGTGTGTCGCTGCATAGCCAGAAACTATCCAAGCAGTGTTGCCAGTGTTACTGGTAACTGGTTCCAAAGTCTTGAAATGTCAACTCAAAAGAAGAAAAAAATGGAGGACTGAAGGAATGTAATGGAGAGCATTGGCTGGCACTGTTAGTTCCCTGGCAGAAGAGCGTGCCGGATTCAGTCCGGATGCGTTGCGGGCAGGTTCAGGGAAACCCCCGCGGGTTTGCACGCAATTTGTCTGTGATTGCGTTGCGTTGTTCAGTTTTTCGTGCGAGTGCAAAGCGTTTTAATGTGTTTTGAACGCCCGTGATAAAAAACTAAATGTTGGTACCCAGACCCGGACTTCTTCACTGAAGTTCGGGTTTGGGAACGATGTTCTGTAGATTTTATTATTTTCCGTTATAACATGGTTATGATGGAAAATAAAAGCATTATTTAATACAGAATGCTAAGTAAAATGTCCATTGATGGTTAAAAAATATAAAAAAATTACTCACCTCATCCACTTGATCGCGCAGCCGTTATCGTCTTTTTTCTTCTTCTTCCAGGCCCTGCAAAAGGACCTGCGCTGATGTCCTCGCGCTCACGGAATGCCATTATTTTCCATTATAACCATGTTATAATGGAAAATAATAAAGTAAATGGACTACAATGGGGTCATCTCCTTTAGCATCTCCTCAGCAACCATCCGTGAAAATCGCATTGCATCTGCACATGCTTGCGGATGCAATGCGATTTTCAAGCAGCCCCATTTACTTTTATGGGGCCTGCGTTGCGTAAAAAACGCAGAATATAGAACATGCTGAGATTTTCACGCAACGCAACGCTTATAAAACATCGCTCATGTACACAGCCCCATTGAAATGAATGGGTCAGGATTCAGCGTGGGTACAATGCGTGTACGTCATGCATTGCACCCGCACGGAAAACTCGCCCGTGTGAAAGGGGCATTATGGTTGATTCTGTAATGGAGACCATTGGCTGGCGCTGTTAGGGAGCCGTTATGGCTAATTCAGTAATGGAGAGTATTGACTGGCATTGTTAGGGGGTACTATGGCTGACATTGTGTTGGTGGGCCTTGGCCAGCACTGATAGAAGGCCTATTGTAATGGAATGCAATCACAAGTTGAATTTATCTCCTTCTGAGTGAATTGCAAGTTGGGGGATTACTGTACATTTTGTTTGAGGATCCCTTGAGGACAAAACTGATGCAGGAGAAGAAGCAACAAGATGATTATGGTGAGTTTTTGTTTTATCAATGAACCCACTTGAGAAGTTCAGCCTGGACAGAAGCAAAGTCAATGATTGTAAGAAGGATGAGGAAATGCAGCATTATCTTAAAGTGGATCTGTCATCAGGCTATGGTACTCCGTTAGTATGGGGACAGGTCCGCTCCACTATTAGTCAAAATGTCTAAAAAGATCAAAGAACACACCTAATTTATGAGTCTGGTGTATTCATGAAGAGAACTCTCCCCCACACCCCTCAGGGCGGTGATTGTTGGTTGACTGTCGTGGATCTGCATACACCACAGCCTGTCAATCACTATAAGGAGGACGAGAAGGGCGAGGACTGGCTCTCCTCGTGAATATACCAGACTCATAATTTATTTGTCCGGTGTATTCTCTGATCACTCCTATTAGCTGAAGGGCACAACATAATTGTGCCATTTTGGTTAATAGGAGAGTGGACCTGTCCTGATATTATGCTCAGCATTGTCTAATTTGCTTTAGGCCTCATGCACACGACCGTTGTTTGATTCCGTGTCCGTTGTGCCATTTTTCGTGATTTTCTGCGGACCCATTGGTTTTCAATGGGTTCGTGGAAAACTCGGCAAATGCACCATTTGTCCTCCGCGTCCGTGGTCCGTGATTGCAGTCCGTCAAAAAAATATAACCTGTCCTATTCTTGTCCGTGAAAAACGGTTCACGGACCCATTCAAGTCAATGGGACCGTGAAAAAATGCGGATGGCCATCCGTGTGTCATCCGCGTTCCGCGTCCGTTTTTTTTGCGGATCCCTTGGCAGACACTTGGCAAAAATTGTCAGCCTGTCTTTTGGTAAAATCTTTTGGGTCATGTCCGCTAAAAAAAACGGAAGACACACGGAAACACAACTGAAGCAAAAACTGACACGGATCACGGAACAACAGAACCCCGTTTTGCGGACCGCATAAAAATACTGTCGTGTGCATGAGGCCTTAATCTCATTGACCTTCGGGAACTGGATGCAGACCTTTGTGATTATAAGCATCGTATGATCATATGGTGCTATAGATGTGACGTTGTTGCTGCAACCAGGTAAACAGACCCAAGTGGTGGATCTACCGGGTGACTAACGCAGTTTTTATCATCTTATGCCATTTTCAGTTGTTGCCCATTAGGTTAGTTGGTGGAGGAAGTTGGTATCGAGTCTTAAAGAGGTTGATCAGAGTTTTTTCTTCAGGATAGGCCATCACTAGATAATCGGCCCACATGCTTACTTATCATCTGGTCTATGTAGCTTCATCCATTGAAGTCAGTGTCTGAGCTATACAGCACCATCAACATTGTAGTGGCAGGAGCAACATCACTGTAATAGCAAGCTCCCATATCTACAATATTGATGGTGCTGATCTACGACGATGGACCTACACAGTTCAGCAGATTGCCAGGATTATGAGTTGTCGGACCACCACCAATCCATTAATTATAGTCTATCCTGAGGATAGGCCATCACTTAAAAACCCTGGACAGCCCCTTCAAAGACCTATGCCTTGTCAAATAGATACCAAAGAAGTAAAAAATGATGACATCTCTTCTAGTAGATTAGTTGTTTTTAGGCAGGGATATGGTTCACTGGTAAGAATTCATACACATAAAAAGGTCAAGATCGGGAATTTAGGACATGAATTGCTCTTAACATATGGGCAGACTACTGCAAGACTAGACTTGAAAGACAATTGGACTGTCTTAGCAGGCCAGGTCAGGTCAAGAGTCAGCACCAGAAGAAATGAAAATTTGGACGAGTTTGCAGTTGCCTCATGACTATCATAAAATGTTGATGACTGGTGTGATTACCGGCAGTCAATGTGCCCATACACAAGTGCCTTGCAAAAGTACTCACCCCCATTGACTTTTAGCATGTTTTGTCACATTACAGCTTTAAGTTCACTGTTTTGTTAATCTGAATATTTTATGATGGATCAGAACACAATAGTCTAAGTTGGTGAAGTGAAATGAGAAAAATATATAAATAAAACTATTGTTTAGAAATAGAAAACAGAAAATTGGCATGTGCGTATGTAATCACCCCCTTTGTTAGGAAGCCCATAAAAAGCTCTGGTGCAACCAATTACCTTCAGAAGTCACATAATTAGTGAAATGATGTCCAAGTGTGCAATCTAAGTGTCACATGATCTGTCATTACATATACACATCTTTTTTGAAAGGCCCCAGAGGCTGCAACATCTAAGCAAGAGGCATCACTAACCAAACACTGCCATGAAGACCAAGGAACTCTCCAAACAAGAAAGAGTCAATGTTGTTAAGAAGTACAAGTCAGGGTTAGGTTATAAAAAAATATCCAAATCTTTGATGATCCCCAGGAGCACCATCAAATCTATCAAATGGAAAGAAAATGGCACAACAGCAAACCTGCCAAGAGACAGCCGCCAGCCAAAACTCATGGACCAGGCAAGGAGGGCATTAATCAGAGAGGCAGCACAGAGACCTAAGGTAACCCTGGAGGAGCTGCAGAGTTCCACAGCAGAGACTGGAGGATCTGTACATAGGACGACAATAAGCCGTATGCTCCATAGAGTTGGTCTTTATGGCAGAGTGGACAGAAGAAAGCCATTACTTTCAGCTGAAAACAGAAAGGCATGTGGGAGACTCCCAAAATGTATGGAGGAAGGTGCTCTGGTCTGATGAGACTAAAATTGAACTTTTCGGCCATCAAAGAAAACGCTATGTCTGGCGCAAACCCAACACATCACATCACCCAAAGAACACCATCCCCACAGTGAAACATGGTGGTAGCATCATGCTGTGGGGACGGGACTGGGAAACTGGTCATTGTTGAGGGAAAGATGGATGGTGCTAAATACAGGGATATTCTTGAGCAAGATTGCTGTTCATAAGCGCAAACCATCCAACTTGAATGAGCTGGAGCAGTTTTGCAAGAAGGAATGGGCAAAAATCCCAGTGGTGAGATGTGGCAAGCTCATAGAGACTTATCCAAAGCGACTTTGAGCTGTGATTGCTGAAAAAGGTGGCTCTAAAAAGTATTGACTTTAGGGGTGAATGGTTATGCACATTGACTTTTTCTATAATTTTGTCCTATTTGTTATTTGCTTCAGAATAAAAATAAAAAAAAACATCTTCAAAGTCGTGGGCATGTTCTGTAAATTAAATGATGCAAATCTTCAAACAGTCCATGTTAATTCCAGGTTGTGAGGCACCAAAACACTAAAAAAGTCAAGGGGGTGAATTTTGCAAGGCACTGTACATAAGAGTAAAGTCTGATTTAGGCTTGACTGGCTGAATATCTTATATTTGTGAGGGATTCTCAACTGTTCCCTGAAAAATGATGCTGCAGTGAAACAAGGATTAGGCATGTTGAATTTCAACACCCGATCTTTTATTTCACAGGGGAGTTAAGGCTCCATGATAAGTGTCTGCCAGCAGATTACTCCCTGTGCATGTGTGTGGCGGGTCGTTATCTGCCCATCCACAGAGCCCCCGATTCGTTGGTAGTGACATTATTAGAGTTCAGTTTTATATGTGATAATCTTTTCTGCTATCAATGACTGCTAATTAATGTAATCATTGGATTAAATGAAAAAAAAAAATTAATAAATAAATAAAAACATTGATGGATAGTGTCCCATATAAAAGAATGAATTTTCTAGTTTTATAGATGAGCACATTGATTTTAAACAAATAGAAATTCTTCCAAACCTCCCAAAAGGTAATTTTGGGTGTCGTTTCATATGAATTGATCAAAATGGAATCCGCAATTTTACATATCATAGTACAAGGAAGATGAGAAGATGAAGAAGGAGGATCACATGACCTTGTCCAGCCAGGCTTGACCATACTGCCTTACAGTCAACCTCAGCCAATTGTGAGGGGCTATAGCTATGATGTCAGTGGATGAGGCACTATATAAGATACCAGCCAGGATCTGCCATTTTTCTAGGCGTGTACATCTGTTAGATAGTGGAAATAGATCTTAAAACACAGAATAAAGCTAGCGAAGGGTCCTATGAGGAAAAGTGAATAGCTAGTTAGATTTAATTGTTTCACAGAGAGACAGATTTTAGAGGCAGGTGTCAGTGTGTCATGTGTAACTTTTTCAGGCTGCCCCAAGGAGGCTGGTTTAGTCAGCCATTTTTCCGACTGCTTGTGCTTTGTGCCTAATCTTCTTAACATAATTAACAATCTGATCAGGAGCTGAATGGGCACCATAGCTGCTGTTTTACACAGCAGACATCTGGTGGCTGAGTCTGTGATCTGAGACAGCTCTGATCACTGACTTTTAACCCCCTGATGCCATGCTCAATTGAGACTATGGCATCTGAGTGGTCATTTACAGCGAGCACTGCTCCATCACAACAAGAATGCAGGAGCTGTTTGGTTGCTATGGCAGCCTGGGGCCGTCTGCCTGTGATGGAAATACAGTGATTCTCCCATAGACAGCAATATATGGTGACCAAATAGCCATACAGAGACCAAAATATAGACCGCCCTGCAAAAAAATGAACCCTCACACAGCTCTTCTCTTATACTCCCTCTCTGACATATCCTTTTCTATCCCATAACAACATCCTGGACATGCTGGGATTTGTAGTCCTCTTCTCTAATACCCTCTCCCTGAAATATCCTCTGACATCTCATAATAACGGCGTGGACATGCTGGGAGTTGTTGCCCTCTTTTCTTGTACCCTCCCTTCCTCTGGTATCTCATAATATCAGCCTGGACATGGAGTTGTAGTCCTCTCTTCTTATACCTCCTCCCTGTAACGTGCTTTGTTATCCCATTATATCAGCCTGGACCTGCTGGGAGTTGTAGTTCTCTCCTCTTATACCTCCTTCCTGTAATGTCCTGTGACACTATTATATAGATTTACGGTTTCTTTTCTGTGTGTTGTGTCCTCACCCACTGCCGGGGTATGGTGTCCTCCTTTTGGGGGTTATAAAAGTGGTCACCCCACAATTGGGGCACTTTTGATTCGAGTCAAATTTATTCGGACCAAATCCAATCTGACAACTGAATCGATCAAATCAAAATGAATTTCAGGAAATTGACTCGTCTCTATCTAGTTTCTCTTCTATCAGTACTTAAAAGATGTGACTTTATAGCAGGAGGAAATGAGCAAATACAGTAAATGACACACATGCGAACGCCTCTCACTAGATTAGCTGTAGGTGCATAGCAAGTGTCCATTGTAATGTGAAGCAGACACACGCCAGGAATCTTCACATTAATTGCTGGCTTACGCAGTGGATGTTATTAAACCCATGAGTCAAGACACAATAGCAAAGCAGCAGCAGTCACCGCTCCTGTTATGTCATCAACAGGTCCTCAGAATCTGCCGAAAAGGCGAAAAACTGTGGAGCAACTAAGTAATACAGTGTACACACCCATTTCTTGGCTGTCTGTCAGGTTTTAGACTGCCTGAGTGACATCTAATTATGTTGGCATGGGATTATGTGACAATCTGACATGAACTCAGTTACTAGCAAAGTGATCTCACGACTCAGTTGCCAATTTGGGAGCAATCACAAGGAAAATGCTGAGATGCACGGCTCTGCAAGTTCTTCCCACCTAATAAATTGCATTCATATCGTATAGATGCACACATATGCCAATCTCCAAGGAGTGGATTGCTCCTTAGTGAATATCGGCCACGTGTGAGTCCGACCTGCTGCTCGTCTCAGGATTAATCACTATTTTCTTTACAAAACAGTTAATTACTTCCCTATTTTACAGTGCTGTAAGGGGCGGATTGGGACCTTAAAGGGGAATTCTAATTTGGAACATTGATGGCATATCAGTAGACTATGTCATCAATGTCAGATGGCTGCGGGTCTTACCTTTGGACATGTTCCAATCTCCAGAACAGGCCTCCTCTCAATTCTCCAGTATGGGACTGATGGAAATAGCCAAACCTGTTACCCTGAGTTCACACTTGCGCGTTTTACAGCGCGTTTGAACGCGCTGTAAAACGCATAACCGATGCAAACCAATGCTTCCCTATGGGACTGGTTCACATTTTCGCGTTTTACAGCGCGTTCGAACGCGCTGAAAAACGCCCGACGCATAAACAAGTACTTGAGCTTTTTTGGGGGCGTTTGTCGCGTGTTTTGGCCCATAGACTTCAATGGGAACGCGCAACGCTAGTATTTTGCGCGTTTTTGACACTGAAAACGCGCGTTCGAACGCGCGTTTATGAATTTGCAACATGCTGGAAAGGCCAAACCCCAGGTGCTAGGCACAGTTTGGAGAGAAGCCAACACTGCAGTCAATCGCACAAACGCGCGTAAAACGCGCGTTTACTATTGCCAAAAACGCGCACAACAACGCGCGTAAAACGCACGTCTCAGAAACACTCAGGTGTGAACCCAGCGTTAAGGGCAAATCTCTGGCCCCATTAAGGATTATCGAGGCAGGTTGGATGGCTGCAATTTACCATTGATGTTGTACTGGCTTAGCAATATTCTGGGTGATGGGTGTCTTAACCATAGTCCCTCACCTCACAACAGTGTCTTCATTTTTTGGATTTTTATGTTAAATAGCACGTATCCAAAACCTCAGAGTTTTAAGCTGGGATGTAGGTGTGTATATAATATATATATATATATATATATATATATATCTGATTCTCTGTTCATAGTAGTAGGTTAGGACTTAGGGCTCGTTCACACGAACATATTTTGCTTTGCATTTACCGGCCGTTTTTGAATTCCATATACGGTCCGTATACGGAACCATTCATTTTAATGGGTCTGTTTCTGTATTTCGTTTTTCCGTTCCGCAACATTTTGAGTCAGGTCCTATTATTGTTCGCAAATCACGTTCAGTGGCTCCATTCAGTGGCTCCATTCAATTCAAGGGGTCCGTAAAAAAATCGGAATACATACGGAACACATGTCCGTATGTCATCCT
The DNA here is from genome assembly GCA_033119425.1 of Bufotes viridis. Taxonomy (NCBI): domain Eukaryota; kingdom Metazoa; phylum Chordata; class Amphibia; order Anura; family Bufonidae; genus Bufotes; species Bufotes viridis. The sequence goes on along the minus strand of CM065593.1, from coordinate 333,853,617 downwards.
TTTTTTGCGGATCCATACTGTCGAAATGCTATGCCCAGCCCATTTTGCACATGTGTTTGGTGTTTGCAATGATTTCAAAGTTCCTGTTTTTGTGAAAATGGAAACGGATCCAAAAAAATGGAACAACAGATCCGTGAAAAACGGACTGCAAAACCATACGGTCATGTGAACAAGCCCTAAGGGACAGACTATGTTCTGAAACACATCAACCAGATAGCCTTGTTTCGGGGATTGTCACATCACCATGCAATGATTTTAAATTTGGATGAATAAAGCAAAGAATTTTACATTTATTGGTGTGGTGCTGAGATATCTACTTATCTCTTTCTCAACCAAATAGACAAAACATGACAATATAAAACAATAACTGTATACAAAATTGTACAACCGCCTGGTCCGGGGTACTACACATACAGCCCTACAGTAGTACATAGCACCCTATTTTTAGGGCTGTATGTGTAATAATAGTGTTATATATCTCACTATAGAGCTCTCTATACAGATAACAATGGTGGTCCTTATCTCGCCATAGGACTATATGTGTAATGATTGTGCAATACATATCACTATAGGGCTGTATATACAATTATATAACCAACACCACAGCTCCTATTCCTATACACACCGTCCCAGCAACTGATGACTTACATTTATGAGGGTTTTTTGTTTGACTTGGGAAACCAGAGGATGTCATCATTCATGCTTGTAGAAACTAGAAATATAAAATACAGACACAGCGATCCTTAAGATAATAAAGTCAAATCAATGGTTAGTATCCCAGAATCCATACGAAAAATGCCCACCTGGAAACGTGTCAAACACAACTTATAGCTGGTAAGGCCCACCCGGCCTAGTCTGGAGGGTGCTGCAACTGCCGGATACACCTAAAGTTGCCTCAAGGGTAGAAGCCAGTGGTCCAAAAAATATGCCAAAAAATACAGAAGTGATGACAATTCAAGGTTTCCAATGGAAGCAGACAAGTAATGAATTAAAAATTAAAATAAAATACTCATCAATATTGTGTCTTCATTTGCACAGAACAAAATAAAATGAAATAGAATAATAATGAATTGATGTCGCAGACAATGCATTTTCGGGGAAATACCATTTGACCACCAGGTCTAAATTTGAAGACATAAGATATAGAGAATATCTTAGATAAAGGTCAAGGTGCACAAGTTCATGATCAATTTCCTGTATGTTGATAATTAGTCAATGGATAATACTAATTCTAAATAAATGAAACATAAAAATAAAAGTAATATAAAATAAAGTTAATATCAGAAGCAGGTGTGCATGATTAAGACAAAAGTTAATAATAAAATTAGGGAAGTTTTACAAAATACTAGATAATGAGGGACATGTCTAAAACCGGTATCAAACATAAAAAATGGCCTTGGAGGGCTGAAGGCAAGGTAAATGTAATTACCCCCACCGTGTAATTAATGGTACACATACTCCACCAACTTGTTGAGGCCTAGGGGGGAGACACTGTATAATTTGAAAATGCAGGACACTTCGTTTTAGGGCTCATGCACACGAATATTGTTGTTTTGTGGTCCGTTTTTCACTGATCCGTTGTTCTGCATCTGAGGTTTTTTTTCTCTGATTTAAGTCCTCTTCCGTTCCGCTATTGCACAAAACATATCCGCATGGTTTCCGTATGCAATCCGTTTTTTGCGGATTGTATATGGAAACAGTAACTTATTAATCACCAAACACATGAGCAATATGGGCAGGGTATAGCATTTCTACAGTATGGATCCTCAAAATACGGATGAAATACGGATGACATACAGATGTGTTCCGTGTGCGTTCCATATTTTTTGCGTTGACTTGAATGGGGCTTCGGACAGTGATTTGCGGACAATAATAGGACAAGGACATGCACTACTTTTTTGCGGAACGGCCATGCTGTCAAACGAAAACGGAATGCACAAGGAGTAACTTCCGTATTTTCTACAGCCCCATTGAAGTGAAAAGTTCTGCATATGGTCCGCAAAAAAAATGGAACGGAAGCAGAAAGAAAATATGGTCATGTGCATGAGCCCCTAGGCTCTCAAACGGTCTGGTGTAGTGGATGGAATCTGCTCAATAGAGTAAATATGAAAAACAGAAAAGGCAAATTTGTGCATAGCGTGACAAATTGTTTAATGAATTCGTTGGTGACATTTGACCTGTGTTTATTTATCCTGGCCCTGAGGGTCACTGTAGTTTTGCCTACATACTCTAATACGCAGATACACTCATTACATAAACCACAAAATCTAAACAGTTAAGAAAGGTCCGTATCGGAAATTTCTCTTTTGTGGTGGAGCCCAGTAAAGATGTCTTCCTATGGCACATATAAGTGCAACATTTACGTTTGGGAATATTACACTTAGGCCTCATGCACACGAATGTATCTTCTTTCCGTGTCCGATCCGTTTTTTTTGCAGACCATATGCGGAACCATTAATTTCAATGGGTCTGCAAAAAAAATGGGAGGTACTCCGTGTGCATTCCGTTTCCGTATGTCCGTTTTTCCATTCCGCAAAAAAATAGAGCATGTCCTATTTTTTTCTAGTTTGCGGACAAGGATAGGCATTATTACAATGGATCCGCAAACAAAACGGATCCTCAAAAAAAAAACGGATGCCATACGGAACGTCATCCTTTTTTTTGCGGACCGCAAAACACATACGGTCGTGTGCATGAGGCCTTAAAGGGGTTCTCCAGGAATTAAGAAAATGAAAATACATAAATATTGCTTTATAAGGCTCCATTCACACGTCCGTAAGTGTTTTGCGGATCCGCAAAACACAGACACCAGCCATGTGCACATGGCGTGCACTATAATAGAAAATGACTATTTTTGTCCTCTATTGCGGATAGGAATAGGACATGTTCTATTTTTTCGCGGAAACGGAAGTACGGATGCGGAAGTGCGGATCTGAAAATGCGGATGCGGACAGCACATAGTGTGCTGCCCGCATCTATTCTGGCCCCATTGAAAATGAATGGGTCCGCACCTGTTCCGCAAAATTGCGGAACGGATGCGGATCCATTTTGCGGACGTGTGAATGGAGCATTTTAAATATATTCCCAAATACCTTTCATAATATAGTTATAATGTCTCGTTTTGTCTAGGGAGCAATGATTAGGAGAAACAAAATGGCCGCTGTCCTGTTTGTGCACATAAAACCTGTCCTAATCACACAGGTGGACAAGTTACTTCACAACACTGAGAGAAAAAGCTGCCTCATCATCCTCTCTGCTCTGACTGTCAGGGATTATAATCCTGAATACAGAATAGGATATTTAGCTGAATCTTTGTGGGAATGAAGTTCATCAGGAGACATGAAGTACAAAGAGGACAGACAGGACCGACTGTGGTAATGGAGACTGCATATAAGTGCTGCTGCTTATTAGCCCCATCTGCTCATGAACTCCGTTCCAACAGAGATTCATCTAAAGATCTTATTATCTGAATTCAAAATAATAACCCCTGACAAGCAAAGAGGAGGTTGAGGCAGCTCTTTAGTTTAGTGCTGTGAAGTAACTTGTCCCGCTGTGTGATTAGGACAGGTTCTGTGTGTACTGATAGGACTGCAGCCATTTTATTTCTCCTAATGATTGCTCGCTTGACAAAATGAGCCATTATAACTAATGTAAGCTATTTGCGAATATATTAATAATGAAGTAATATTTAAGTTTTTCATTTTCTTAATTCCTGGAGAACCTCTTTAAAACAACCAGTAAGAGCAGTATTTGTCTAAAACAGTTTAAGTTCATTAACAAGATGTCATCTGCTGGGGGCTATAGTGTTTATATATGTGTGACATGTTCAGCCATGGTCTCTATGGAATAGCTTCCTTCAGATAAGGGTCGCTCAGTAGCACTGGTCAATACTGAGTGAGTATTTGCAGATTTGTCCATGCAAGCCATTGTAGGTGGTAAACACACTGTTGTCTGTTTTTTTCCATCACCTCATTTTTTGGTCTTAGGTAAAACACAATCCAATTGGGTCAAATTCTGCAGAGACAATACTCTTGGGGTACCACTTGCTCCGAATCCTTTCCCATATCACCTTGCCCTGTTGTAAAAAAAATCTCCTAACTTGATCCTTTTGAGCTGACCAAATTGAACATTAACCCTTTCAGTAACGAGCCACTTTTCACCTTAAATCCCAGGATAATTTTTGCTAATCTGACATGTGTCACTTTATGTGGTAATAGCGTTGGAAGACATTTACTTATTAAAGCCATTCTGAGACTGTTTTCTCTTTACACATTGTACTTCATGACAGTGGTAAATTTGAGTCGATATATTTCACCTTTATCTATAAAACAATCCAAAATTTACCAAAAATTTTTAAAAATTCACAATTTTCTAAATTTGAATTTCTCTACTTTTAAGACAGATAGTAATACCTCATAGGATAGCTCAACTCAATCAACATTCCCCATATGTCTGACTTATGTTAGCATAATCTTGTAAACGTCATTTTATTTTTTTAGGCCGTTAGAAGGCTTAGAATTTTAGAAGCAATTTTTCAACAAAATTTTCAAAACCATTTTTTTAAGCACCAATTCAGTTATAAAGTGATTTTGAGGGGCTTATGTAATGGAAACCACCTGTAAATGATCCCATTTTAGAAACTACACCCCTCAAATTATTAAAAACTGATGTAACAAACTTTATTAACCCTTGAGGTGTTTCACAAGAAGGAAAATGGAGGTGAATTGTCACTTTTTAATTTTTACCCACAGCAAGGGTTAACAGCAAAATAAACCTTAATATACAAAATTCTGCAGTTTACAGAAATATCCCATATGTAGTGGTAAACTGCTCTATGGGCACGTGGCAGTGGTCAGAAGGGAAGGAGTACCATATGGATTTTGGAGGCAGATTTTGGTAGAATGGTTTTTGGACACCATTTTGTATTTGAAGAGACCGTGATGTACCCTTACAGTGGAAACCCTCAAAAAGTGACTCCATTTTGGAAACTACACCCCTTAAAGAATATATTAAGGGGGGTACTGAGCACTTTGACCACCTAAGCGATTTACAGAACTTAGAAACACTTGGCTGTGGAAATTAATCATTTCATTTCTTCCGATAAAATTTTTCACTTTCTCAAGGGGTAACAGGAGAAAAAGCACCCCATAATTTGTTACCCGTTTTCTCCTAAATACGATAACACACCATATGTGGTTTTAAATTGTTGTGGGGGCACATGGTAGGATTCAGAATGGAAGGAGCGCCATATGGCTTTTGCTGCACAGAGTTTGATGGATTGATTTGCGGGTGCCATTGGTTTTTATTATTTGAGCGATTGTCTTATGTGGGGGCTCATTTTTGCGGGATGAGGTGACATTTTCATTGGTACCATTTTAGGGTACATAAGACTTTTTGATCGCTAGGTGTTACACTTTTTTGAGGCAAGGTGACAAAAAATGACTGCTTTGGCATAGTTTTTTTTTAAAATTTGTATTACAGCATTCACCTGAATTGGAATCTCATGTAATATATTTATCGAACAGGTTGTTACGGACGCGGTGATACGCAATGTGCCTATTATTTTTATTTTTGTTATTTTTTACACAGTAAAAGCATTTTTGAACAGTATAAAATCTTTTTTTTTGTGTTGCCATTTTCTGAGAGCCATATTTTTTTTATTTTTTGGGCGATTGCATCATTTTTTGCAGGATGAGATGGCGGTTTGACTGGTACCATTTTGGGCTAAATATACCTTTTTGATCGCTTAGTATTACACTTTTTGTGAGGAAAGTTGACCAGAAAATAGCTGCTTTGGCACTGTTTTTTTTTTTACGGCGTTCACCCCAGATCATGTGATATTTTTATAGAGCCAGTCAATACAGACATGGCGATACATAATATGTATACTTTTCTTTATTTGGGGAAAATTACGCTTTTTTTTTACTTGAAACTTATAATTTCTTATTTGTAAAACTTTATTTTTTGGGGGGGTCTGATCCCCTCTCTAATGCATTACAATACGTCTGTATTTTAATGCATTGGCTGTAAGTGTATTACACGGTGCAATACACTTTTAGTCTGCTTCCTGTGAGATCCAGGGGGCTGGGACTCACAAGCTGAAAGGGAAGGCAGCCACGATGCCTAGGGAAGGCATTGGGCTGCCGTCCCAGCCATCGGGTCCCCATCACAACAGCACGGGGACCCGATGGACATCGACACCCGTGAGCATACCATACCACACATGCCGGGGTCACCGCTGATCGCGGCAGTGCGACGGTTAATGCGCCGGCATCTGTGTTTTTGGCCATGCCTGTACATACAGCAGGGGTCAGACTATCAGTGACTGACGGACCCCTGCCGCTGATCGGGTGGGCACAGCTCCTGCACCCGCCCGAACAGCACGCCGCAGCTGTATAGCGCTGGGATTTCAAGCACACTTCCCAGCGCCGTACATATACGGCGCTGGTATCCTACAGGTTAATCTTCCATTTTTTTAAAAATGACAGCTCTTATATTGTAAAAAGCTTACAGTCCACCTTCTTAAAAAAGTTTTAAGTGATGTCTCTTTTCCCATCTATCATAAGTTTAAGATCTAAATATTCTGCTTTCTACTCTGTCACAGTGCTGGCAACTCTATTCCTCAACTGTTTAGAAAGGAAATGACGTCTTGAAGCTCTCCTCTGGCTCTTCCCAGATTAGGGTCAAATCGTCTGTGTACCTCCTGTAGAGCTTAGTATTATTCCTTCAAAGATGTTCAGAGTAAACATAAACATCTTTTTAATATCCCATCTAAATATTAGATAAAGTAAAGGCGCGAACTATGCTCATGGATGGGTCAGCACACCTGGCAGCTAGGAACCCATTGCTGAATTCAAAATTGAAGGGTTTATAAAGTCAGGACCAAAGAAAGAAACACAAACCTGTTCACCAATAGGAGGAGCGCTATTATATTATGTGTCCAGGTTGTGGCACGTACAATTGTATGTAACTAATGTAAGGTCTGTACGGATGAGGAGCAGAACTAGCGATGCCACGTAGTGTACTGGCTTATGGATCTTCAGTGACACTTACGCCTGGATTGCCGGGCTACTGAATAGGTTTTGGGGGTGGCTGGCCTCATGACATCATAACTTGACCAGCCTGCCAGGATTTTTCCCTGTAGAGTAAAGGCCAATCGGACTAAACCTGGGGCTGTAGTCACAACAGTAAAAAAAAAAAAAAGCCAAAACACCCTTACTCGAATCGCTTGCTGTCTTTTACAAGCAAAACAAAGCAAAAAAAAAAGAGATATAAGAAAGCCTTAAGGGACCCCTTCCCAGTTGTTTTGCAGTGAAACTGTGCAAATACTACATTAAGTAATTCACACAGGTACTTGCATTTTTGGTGTCGTTTGATGTCTATGGGGGAAAGAACAAAAATGCCACTCATGAGAATGCTGCGTAAAAGAGATGGTCTTCGTGAAGCGTCCCCTTTAGATAATTTGTCCCTTCGCCGGTACAGCTTACTCTTCCTCATTTGCCATTTATCTGAAATTTATCTTTCTTTTTATCTGGTATTTTGCCTTTTCTCATGAACATGCTCTAATAATCCCAACTGCAGTCAGCGGCCCACACATCGCCTGAGCTGGTCACAGTTATCACTGCCATCCTTAACCAACGACCCTCATTGCATCACTTTTGATATTGGCCTTATCTACATACAAGTCTGGTCTACTGCACAGACTTTGCACTTTGTAGCTCTTGGGTCACTGCACACATCCACTTTAGATTGTAAGCTCTTGCAGGCAGGGAACTTTTTCATATTGTATAATTACTGATTTCAGCTTTTTTTGTTTGTCATATTGCATGTTTACAGTGGAATTTGTTATATAAAGAGTATTATTACGATTGACACTCAAACATCATAGGAAACCAAGGAGCCTTTCAGTATGGCGTCGTCACTGTGGATTTATATTGGAACATATAGGAAAAATGCTACTTACAGAGTGCACAGTGTGTCATGGCAACTGTATATTTACTTTAATCCAATTAACCTACAGTTACCGGTAATTACCAGATTTTAGCAAATATACAATCCATAGATCTAATTTTAGAATTGACACGATCAGCTATAACATTGTCCAACTTAAAAACAATTTATGGCAGTCACAACTTCCATGCAGGTGTGTATTTTTTAACAATTTTTTAAAATGAAACCACTTTCTATTGGAATTTTTTTTGTTTGTGAGCACATTTTTCTATTCAATAAACATTATTAAAATGTATTGAATTTTTTTAAAGAAATTTTGTCCTACTATAGCTCTTCACAATGTAATCTGCTTATTATTTTTAGGATATTTTAGGCTGTAATTTTTACATGGCCTAATAGGCATGTGGCTATAACAGGCATGGGCAGGGGCGTAGCTATAGGGGAAACAGCTTCTACAGGGCCCAAACTCAGAAGCGGCCCTCCCAGGAGGAGGACTAAAAGTTTTTATTGTCCGGGCCCCCTCAACAATATTATACAATGCAATTATATAAAATAACACTATATACAGGGACATGACATACAGTATATACATGTAGGAAACGGACGGAGCGACTGCCAGGCTTCGTCTGAGAGAGCGATCTTGACTAGCCACAGGAGTGGGGGAATGCATGGGAGGAAAGGGTTGCAAAGAAGTTGCTAGAGGGGCCCCATTCAAAAATTTGCTGTGGGGTCCAGTCATTTCTATTTACGCCATTGGGAAATGTTGATTTGTGTTTGGCTCCTAGCTGCTATGTCAAGCTGGTGAAGGCAATGTAAAGCTCTGGGCAATATTCTGCTGGAAAATTTTGGGTCTTGACTTGTTATGTAGATGTTTTGGAGGGAGGTCTTTATTCTCTGACCAGCTAGATGCTGTAGTTGGAAGCAGGAAAAATGGGTAAGATATTGTTAGGGAGCAATAATCAAAGTGTTTCCATATTGTGAGGTTTTGTGGGCTGGTCCTGAAATGCAAGGGGGAATGCAGGGTTACTAACTACCAAAAGTGGACTAAAGAAGGACAAGGAGTTATGGCTGGTGAGACATATTAATTCATATGAGGAGCAAAGGCTAGTCCGGCTGTGATAGTAGATGTCTACGTATGGGAATTGGTCAGAGAAGCCTTTCTGACCTGTACCTACTGCTGAAAGTGCCTACAATGGGTATGCGAGCATCAGAATTGGACCATAGAGCTATGGAAGAAGGTGATCTGGTCTGATGAATCACGTTTCCTGGGTAACATGTGTATTGCTTACCTGGGGAAGAGATGGCACCAAAATACATTATGGAAAAAGGCAAGCTGGCAGAGGCCATGTGATCCTCTGGGAGATGTTCTATTGAGAAACTGGGATTCATGTAAATGACCACCCACCTAAATATTGTTGAAGACCAAGTACACCCCTTCATGGTAGTTACCTCTTCAGTTGGATAATGTTTCCTGTCACACTGCAAAAATTGTTCCAAAGATTGCTTCAAAGAAAATGACAAATTTACCTTGAGGGTCATTTTTGAAGTCAGTTTTGATTGAGCTTTTGTTAGTGTACTTTTTGCCAAATTTATCAAATGTCCCGCATTGTTTGTTAAATTTGGCGCATCAACACTTTTGTCTAGTAATGCTACTCTAGTTTTTTTATGTTACTCCCTGCTGGAATGAGTTTGTGGCTTTTTTGCAACTTAAAAAAAAAAAAAAGTTGCAGTGATAAATCTGGAGTGAAACTAATTAACATAGCTAACTAATCCTACTTGTCCATCCACTTTTCAAAACTGGAGTCAGTAGTGTAAAAAGAAATGTAAAAGGTTGCATTTTATTTGCGCACATAAGCCCAAAAAGTTGCAAAAGCCCTATTTTGTGAATTTTTATAGCCAAAATTCTGTTGCGCAGCACTTGATAAATTACCCCTAAAGTGCTCAAGGTGTTAAATTGAACTGCAAATTCCCCAGATGTGTAGAATTCTGCTTGTGTCATTTTGATGCATTTTTGCAAAGGGGGTCACATTCTCCATCTTGGAAACTGCATTTTACAAAAATACTGAAGGTGGTACAAGAGCTGTAAACATGTATGGTAAGCGTTTATACAAGGTGAGGCTGAATTAAAACTTATTATAATTTTTATGCGTGATCCGGTGCATCGTTATCGATTCCTGTAATTGTGATGGTACACTTTGTAGCATTCAGTCTCTTTTCAAATAAAAAATGATGTGGATATTTTTTTCGGTTGTGACTTGAAAACCATTTAAAGGGGTTGTCTCACACCAGACATTGGTGGCATATTGCTTTGATATGCCAGCAATGTCAGATAGGTTGAGGCTCCAGGGCGGACTGGGAACTTAAAGTGGCCTTGGGAAAAAAATAAAAAATTGGACCATGTTGTAGGCTTGTTCAAATTGACAGAAGGCGGTGCAACACAAGTAGGCAGGGACAACAGAAGTAGGTGGGGGCCAGCAATCCTTAGGGTCCATTCACCCGTCCGTTGTGTATTGCGGATCCGCAATACACCGGGCCGGGACCCCTATAGAAATGCCTATTCTTGTCCGCTATTGCGGACAAGAATAGGACATGTTTTATTTTTTTTGGGAGGAGCCACAGACCGGAAGATCGGGGACACACACCGAAAATGCGGATGCGGACAGCACACTGTGTGCTGTGCGCATCTCTTCCAGCTCCATTGAAATGTTGCAGAACAGATCCGGACCCATTCTATGGACGTGTGAATGGACCCTTAGTGTAGCCCAAAATACTGTCCCAGCAGAATCAAGTACCACAGCACAGCACAAAATACTGCTGCCCCCGCTGCAGTATTATACTGTATCACCGTCCTGAGGATGATGAAACAGTTGATGCACGAGTAGCTGATGATCCTGGCATTTATTAATGCTGAGAACATGAGATTGTTATCTAACCAGCCAGAGGCTGTGAGGAAGGTTTGGGTGGCTCCCTGGCATCAGCCCACTTGGGGATTTCCCTGTAGTGTCTGTGGCCAAACTGCCCCTGTGTGGTTCCCACCTCTGGGACCTGCACCTGTCTCCAGAATGGGACCCCTCAAGTGAATGCATTCATTTCTATGGAAGTCCTGAAAATAGCCGGAACTCCTCTAAAAATGAATGGAGAGCATGCCGAGCATGCACTGTGCGCTCTCCTTTACTGTCGGGGATCTAATATGCCACCCAAGTCTGAGATAAAACCCCTTCAATAAATAAGTGCACATCTTTTGTGACGTCACCTGTTACGCTAGATTACAAAATGAATACATTCCATAGACATTATCCAAAGTGTGAGAAAAGACACAAATATCTAAACAATCAGCTGACTATATTAGAATTTTTTATATAATTTCATGGTCACTTTTATATTGTATTTTATCTGTTTATAATTTACAGAATCCATTAGTCAGATCTCTAGAAATAATGGTATGGTCCACAGAACCCTCAGCCTGTGTTGTCTACTAGGAATGTAGGAAGCACCTGTAAGTTTCCATATACTCCATGACCCATTTATCTGTGAGCAGCAGCTTGTTTTCTTGGTGGCTGTTCAGATAACTGCAGTACTCTGCTGCATGTGTTGACCTTAGATCTCCAAGGTCATGAATAGACAACATCCGCCACAAACTCAGTGCTTCTGGCCTGACCCCACCACCAGACTCCACACAGCGCTCCTTTCCCCACACTTCCTGCCTGGTGTGGGAGGCGATCACTCTTTTTTACATTCCACAGCTGTGTCTGGGGACGTAGGTTCATGAGAATGCTGGAATTCTTCAGATTAATCACACGTCTGAATCATTTAAGATATTTGTCTTCATGACATGTTACCTGCCTGTGAATGGGTTCACGCCACGTTTGTGTTTTTGTTTTTCAGATCAATTCCATAAAAAAGAATACCGCCCAGACCAGTGGAGAGCGTATGTCAACTGTGTATGCGTCAAAAAAGGCTTCCAGTTGTCATACAGTGATTTACAGTCTGTATCAGACGGATCCAGGCTACATTTATACTCCTGCCATTGACTACCATTATGAAACAAGATGTATACCTTTACCTATACAGTAGTGATGAGCGGCATAGGCAATATTCGAATTTGCGATATTTCGCAAATTTCTGTCCGAATATTCGCCATAAATTTGTAAATTCGAGAATTCGTGATCTCCAGTCATTATTTACCTGATTGCAAAAATCGGAAATGTAATATATTCGCAATAAAAATTTACGATTAGAATATTCGCGATTAACACTAAGGGATAGGCGACTTTTCTATTGGTTGCTAGGGATGTTGCTAAGTGCCGATATTCGCGATAAATTCGCGATTAGAATATTTGCAATCAACACTATTCGCGAATACGAATATATAGCACTATTTTCTAAATATTCTGAATTATTTTCTAAATATTCGTGAATTCTCAAAGTGGAGATATTCGCTATTCAAATTCACGTTTCGAATATTCGCGCTCAACACTACTATACAGCACCTTTTACAGCCCATGTATTTCAATACAGTACATAAAAAGGTATCGAGCTGTAAACCTTCCAGACATATGCTAAATAGAGACAGTGGCGTAACTAGACCTGATCGGGCCCCACAGCAAATTTTTAAACGTCTGCACCCCCCCCCCCCCGCAGCAACCTTCTCCTCCCATTGAACCCTCACTCTCAGACCAATTTTCACATATATCTACCCCATAAACCGCTATGGGTACAGTAGCAGTATATTTCTGGAATTTTTTTAAATTGCAGATGGATACTTCAAACTATATGGAAAAATGTGGTGTTATCTGAGCCTTAGCCTTGTCCACATTTCTGTTTTTCAGTGACGTGTGCTGTCCCCATTTTTTGAGGACAGCACATGTACTCATTGATTTTGATATGTTTGTTCACACATCAGTTTTTTAAAATGTTTATCTAGAAATATAAGACAATATATTAAATTTCATTCAGTAATGATTCCTCAGCAAGTTTTTTATATTAAAAAAAATCTGAATTTTTTGTCAATTAAATGGTATCTTTAAAGAGGACCTGCCACCTCTCCTGACTAGTGATGGGCGCGAATATTCGAATCGCGAATATCTTCACCTCGATAATTCACTAATATTTAGAATATAGTGATATATATTTTCGCAATTTTCGAATATTCTAGATTTTTTTCATCTGAACCCATGATCCCTCCCTGCTTCTTGCTTGTGTGCCAATGAGAAGGCTGCAATGTCTTTGTCTGAGCTTAGCAACATCCCTAGCAACCAATAGGAAAGTTGCCTACCCCTTTACTATATAAGAACCTCCCCAGCAGCCATTATATGCAGTATTTTGCAGATCTGAGAGAGACAGCAGTGTCATTGCTGTGCTCTGTGCTTTCCTGAGTCATTACATTAGATAGTTAGTTAGTTAGTTAGTTATATATATATATATATATATATATATATATATATATATAATACAGATAGTTAGTGGGAAATAGTCAGTGTAGGTGGCCAGTGCAGTGGCCAGGTTTGGGGTGGTCCAACGTTACACTGTTTCTCTGGGACAGCATCAATATGTCACCACGTGTTTCTGCTATCCAGAAGGGGTGGTAAGACGTGATGCACCCCAACGGGAAATAAGTCCATAAAGTCAGGGTCTGCAGTAAACCAGTGTGCTTCTTTAGTGGAGGAATTCGGGTGCAAACCAATATAGGTGAGCTATAGGCCTCTCCAGTCTCCTCCCTGACAGAAGAAGGGTTTGATGCTGAGGAAAGGCCTAAGTTAGCTGTCCTTCTCTCAGAAGGCTGGTACCCTGGCCAAAGGCTGGAGGCCCAGGGACTGTGGCAGAGTATCCCCAAGAGTCCCCTCTTCTAAGCATTGTTCCCTAACTGCAGAACACTAGAAGCTCTGACCGCTCTCCTTATATACAATTTCTAGCTGAACTAGAACATTCTAGTAGGAGGGGTGGAGAGGAGAAACACAAACCAAACAAATGCAATGTTACAATTCTGGTCTCTCATAGATTTGCATTAGACCTTCAATAATACTCAATGGCAATGACACAGCAGATTTTCCAGACAAAAACAAGTCTTCAGACATAATAACATATATAAACCATATATTTAAACTGTCAGTCTGTCTGGTTTTGGTGGTGAACAAGTCTGACTTTTTCCCTCCAAAACATGCTCTTCTTTAACCCTTAGAGCAACTGTGGAAAGTTAGCAGCTTCTCATTATTAGCTAGAAAGTCCCAAAAGTCTCTAACTATTCAGTAACCCTTTCAACAGTGCCATGCAAGAACAGTGCAAATGAACAGGATATGAATGCAGTTACACAGTATTAAACATAAAATTCAGTTACACAGTATTAAACAGTAAAAGTTAACCCTTTAAAGTGAAATAAAGTAAGGAGTTGCATAGGAGAAACGGGTAAACGTCCACAAATGTCCAGACTTCAAAGTACCCAAGTATTGTTCCAGGGCACTACACAGCAAGTTCAGAGAAGCTTGATTGGTCTATCTAAAGCATGTGGGATAAAGCACACAGTGATGTCACAGTACAAGAAATCATTGCATGGGATAATTCAGAAATGTTTTTGGCAGCAGAGACACTGCTACAAACGCGTGTAAAACCGCTTCTTAAACTACTAGTGGTTTTCCTGCTTCCCCATTCACATTAATGCAAAAACCACTGTCAATCTGCTCTGAAGAAGTAACATGGGACTATAGAAGCGGATCTCAATTTAGCTGTGGAAACAAAACACTATGTGCACATGCCAACTTTTTCAACACTGAAGTCAGTGCAAAGCTATGTCCGTTTTTTGCAACAGAGTTGATCTTGTGAACATAGCCTAATGCCTCTTTCACTGAAGTGAGCTTTCCATCCCAATGCGATGCATGTAGTGAAATCATAGCATCCGGACTGAATCCTGTCCCATTCATTTCAATGAATATGTGCACATGAACGTCGTCGTTCACACACCATCTCTGCATTCAGAAGAAATCGCAGCATATTCCATATTGTGCATTTTTTACGCAGCTCTGGCTCCATAGAAGTGAAAGGGGCTTGCATACAATGCGTTTTTCACTGATGGTTGCTGGGAGATGCAGATTGTTGCTCACCACTAAACCACTTTGCAATGTGGCAGTGCATGGAGCAACACTCATAAGAGAAATCCAGCACTGCCTGCGTCTTGATAAAAGGATTATTTATTGGTCACTTCTTAAAAAGATCCATAAAGTGCGAATTCACATGCTACGCGTTTCAGACAAACACATGTCGTCCTTCATCATGGCATAAATTTACAATGTGCAAACAGACATTTAATAACCAGAACCTGGGAGGTCCAATTACATACAGTACATAGTAAAACAAAACACGCCTCAAGGATCTAATTGTATTGAACACCTGTGTTAACCCCTTGAAAGCCTGAAGGGCAAATATTGCTAATGAATGACACCTCTCAGATACCAAGCCGTGTGGTTCCACAGTTAGTAAGTGTATTAATGGGACATCTGGCATCTGTGCTGGTGGAATTAAAGAGAACCTGTCACATTGAACATGGTGTCTGAGCTGCAGCCAGCAAGTTAAAGAGCAGGAGGAACAGAGCAGATTGTTATATAGTTTATGGGATAAGATTCTGTAAAACTTGTAATATATTCATTTAAATTCCTGGAATTTTAATAAATAAATTACAAGTTTTACAGATTCTTATCTCATAAAACTTTATAACAGCTGCTCAGCTCCTTCTGCTGCCTATAGCTTTCATTGTATTTTCATGGGGACTAGTTCTCTTTAATGACCGCAGAGCAACTCATAGAGCGCGTAAATGACACCTCCGGCTGCCACATGGGTAGCCTAAATTTTTTCAGACGTATTTTTTTCATTGGATATAATTGTAAGCTCTATATGCAAACTAGGTGACACGTGGTTGCTACAAATCTAACGCCTGCAGTGAGCATATTCTGCAATGTATCATTCGAATATAATATAGGTAAATATTTTTTGATGATATCCACTGTCTTACCATATCGTAGGCTATAATGAGTACTAAAAGTCAAAGCACGGTGATTATTATTATTTTTTTGTTCTTATATAAATATTCCCATCTAGTATTGGATATAGCAATATTGAAAGCCCTAATGATACAATTTTCGGTATTCCCACGTGCAAGCAATCTATTTCTAATTATGGATGACTCTCGGAGAAAAAAGATCCTCCTAATTACTACTATGTCTTTCTCTGATAAACTTACCCACTGGCCAATTCCTCACTATTAGGGATGAGCGGACCCTTGGACCAGAACTTGACCCGAACTCGAACCTGAACCCCATTGAAGTCAATGGGGACCTGAACTTTGGTGCACTAAAATGGCTTTAAAATAGTCATAGTAAGGGCTAGAGAGCTGCAAAAAGAAGCAAAATGAGGGTAAGAGCAGGACAGTTGCCCTGCAAACAAATGTGGATAGGGAAATGATTTATTTTTAACATAGAATAGAAAAAAATAAAAAACGTATAAAGTGCACGTGTATCTCACACCAAAAATGGGTATATGTCACCCACCGAACTAACAGACGGATTAACTATATTAATTTCCCTGTCACGTATGCAGTGCAGGTGTACTTCACACAATAAATGGGTATATGTCACCGGCCGAACTAACAGTCCGATTAACTATATTAATTTCCCTGTCACATATGCAGTGCACGTGTATCTCACACCAAAAATGACTATATGTCACCGGCCGAACTAACAGTGAAATTTACTATATTAATTTTACTGTCACGTATACAATTAGGTATATGTCACCCATCTAACTAACAGACGGATTAACTATTATATTTTTGTGTCAGGGGTACAAAAATAGTGCATTGCACCCACAAAAATCACTATAGGTCACCCACAGAATTAACAGCCAGATTTATTATTATATTTCTGTGTCAGGGGTGCCAAGATGGTGTATTGCACCCATAAAAAATCACACACAAAACAAATAGCCAGATTCCTAACACTTTCCCTCGCTTCAGCTGCTTGCTTCCTGTCCCTGCACTACTCAGAGCTGATGGGCGGTGCTGCATGTGATCCAGCTTATATAGAGGCTGGGTCACAAGATGCACTGGCTAATCACAGCCATGCCATTACTAGGCATGGCTGTGATGGCTTCTAAGTGCCCACAGCTTAAAAGATTGTTTATTGGTTGCCCTGCAGCCTTTCAAAAGCTTTATTAAATGCCCGAACACCGAACTCGAACCCAAACTTTTCCGGCAAAGTCCGGGTTCGGGTTCTGGTATCCGAACTCGCAAAGTTCGGTACAACGGTACAAAGTTCGGGTTCGCTCAACACTACTCAATACATGTCTAGGATGACAGCTGGTAGCATGCAGCAAGGAATTGCCGGTGACCGATTTTCCTATATAGAGAACATAATATCTGGCCCAGGACACTATCCCCCGTTAGACGCATATCCAAGAAAGGAATCGACGTGTCATGAGAATAAAATATAAATGAAAAATTATATTGATTATCGTTGGTATGTATGCCAAAAAAGAGGGGACTGACATTGACGACCCCCTCCAAATGAGAGGGAGGTCATCGATGTACCTTCCATACCGCACTATACTGTCAATAAATAGATTGGAAAGTGAATACAAAAATTTTTATTTCCTAATACCACATGTATAAATTTGCAAGTGATACAGAGAAAGAAGCGCCCATGGGTTGTAGAAAAAACTGTCTATCAAATAAAAAATAATTATGTTGCGAAAGAAAACGGGTGATATACAAAATATACTCCCTAATTTCCAAAGTGTAAGAAGTAAATTTCAGAAGGGCTTGGGTTAATGCTAAAATTAGAGATGAGCAAAGTATTAAAAAATTCAATTTTACCATATAGTTATCTTCTTTGTAAGTAGTGGGCGCAATGACATGGAGGGTGATCGTGGCATCTGACAGTAATAACATAGCGTGAAAAATTATTAAATAAATCATACTTATCTCATCCATTTGCTCGCGACCGGCAGGCCACCACCATCTTGATTGAAGATCTAGTGTGATCTAGCGTGATGACGTCATTGCGTCGGCTGGCGTAGTGACATCATACGTCACCATGCATGGGATTTCGTGTGAGATCCCCAATCAAGATGGCGGCGGCCTTTTGCGAGCAAATGAATGAGGTAATTATGATTATTATTTTTTTACACTATTTCAGGGAAAGTCGATTTGGTTACCACGAAGCACAAGGAAATTCAGCTTCACGGCGAATCAAATTTTCCCTGAAATTCAGATTAAAGTCCACTTTGTGGACTTTGATTTGCTTAACACTAGCTATAATGGCTGTCTCACATTTCATGGAAGTGTACGAAGCTGAAACATCAGAAGACAACCAAAAGTAATCCTCCCTCTGCTGCATGTCATCCATCTGCTTTAACAAATCTAAAGTGTCCTTTATATAGATTCGCTTATTCTTCAGTTTTTCTTCACGCTTGTGTAAAACGCATGCAATCCGGCTACAACCCAGATGGAAAAAATGCATCCATTTTCCCAGGAACAGATCCTGATATAAAATCTATGTCGCTCCTGGAAATGAGCCTCAAGTACAGTGGGCTTTTCTGATTACTACTAGAAAACTAGTGTATAATTGTATGGGGGACATATAAAGCGGTTGAGTTGCAGTTGCTGTCAGCCAGTCCTTCTCGGTCAATCAATCTAAAAAAAAAATAATTGCATGTGAATTAATGTTGTTACACAATAAAGCATAAAAACGGTACACACACAGACAAGCAGTATCAATCAGTAGCTGTTATTTTGGAGATGTTCCTCTTGAGTGCACAGGGAATAACATGGTGGATTTGTCTTGTACTGTACTTGCACTGTACGTCCCGGGTTTAATTATAGTCTACAGAAGTCCCATGAGATCACTGGAGGTGCCTCAGATATCTACACACCCAAATGAATAATTGTTTTTAGCGGCACCTGTTGCGACCTGCAGCTGCATACGGCTTTTCATGAGTGCTGATTATGAAGTTTAATTTAGGAGTCGGATCTGATTATAAACACGAATTAAACAAAAGTACAATATGTCCCGAAAGGTCTGGGCACACATACTTGGGGAATTTATTAAACCCATACAAGCAGTTTGCTAACCTCCAAGGCCAGGAAAGTGACAAGTTGTTCTGTGCATTTACCTGAACTTCTGGACCACAGCAGGGAAGAGGGTCTGGTGTTGCTAAGAATGGAAGATAACTATATGGTGGCGGTGTCCACGTAAACAGATACTGGGGGAGATTTATCAAAACTGGTGTAAAGGAAAACTGGCTTAGTTGCTCATAGCAACCAATCAGATTCCACCTTTCCTTTTTAAGAACTCCTTTCGAAAATAAAAGTTGGAATCTGATTGGTTGCTATGACCAACTACGGCTACTTTCACATCTGTGGCATGGATTCCTGCAGGTGGTTCCAGCACAGAACAGCCTGCCGTAATTCTCTAGATCCGGGCTGCCAGATGTAACTGGAATACCCGCCAGCCCCATTAACTATAATGGGGTCCAGCGGAGATCCGGACAGAATCTGGCAAATATGCCGATAATCGGACAGACACAAACCACAGCGTGCCGCAGTTTGTGTTTGGCCGATTCCTGGCGGCTGGATCATAGCACCACAGTTGTAAAAACTGGCTTAGTTGCCCATAGCAACTAATCAGATTCCACCTTTCATTTTTCAGAGATCCTTTCAAAAACAAAAGATGGAATCTGATTGGTTGCTATCGCCAACTAAGGCTACTTTCACATCTGCGGCATGGATTCCGGCAAGCTGTTCTGGCTCAGAACAGCCTGCCCGAATTCTCTAGATCCAGCACTGCCGGATGCAACCGAAATGTCCACTGGCCTCTTTAACTATAATGAGGTCCAGCGGAGATCTGGCCACAATCCGGCAAATATGCTGAGAATTGGCCAGACACAGACCGCATCATGCAGCAGTTTGTGTCCGGTCAAGTCCCAGCATTCTCTGTCGGACCCGCAGCCGGATCATAGTGCCACAGCTGTGAAAGTAGCCTAAACCAGTTTTTCTTTACACTCATTTGATAAAGCTCCCCAGATGACTCTGTTGCAAGTATGGGGGTATATAGCAAAACCTGTGTAAAGGAAAACTGTCTCAGTTACCCATAGCACTCCGATTTCACCTTTCATTTTTCAGAACTTTTTTTAAAAATGAAAGACGGGCTCTGATTGGTTGCTATGGGCAACTAAGCCAGTTGTACTTTACACCGGTTTGATAAATCTCCACATTATGTCATGCTAAGGCCCCATGCACACCTTCATATTTCAGTCCACACATTTGTATCTACGTAATGGACATAGCTTCCATATGCATTCCATATTCTTCTCACTCCCATCAATAGGCCATTCTCATACACAAATACAAACACTAATAGGAGCTGTGCTGAGATCTGTGGATTGTGCACATGGATCCGGAAAAATAAAAAAACTTAAAAAAAACTGATGTGTGATGTACCCCAGAGTGGCACTATCATTCCTTCATCCTACTACTGTCTCTAATAGGCTAACAATAATGTCATTTGTGTACTTATTCCAGGTCCTCTTACACTGTGCATTGATAATATTCCTATGAAACTGTTATGTTCCTGTAATGTGCCTAGTTCACCAGCAGGTGGCAGATTGTCTGGCAGTGGATATGGCAGAGAGATCTTTAGCTAGAATAGAATTTACCATTCCATTCTCCCCCTTTGGGTCCATTCACACGTCCGTTTTTTGCGGATCCTATTTTCCAAGAATTCTTTCCGTTTGTCATCCGTTTTTTGCGGATCCGCAAAAAAAAACGGATAGAAGAATACATTTTCCTATTCCAATAAAGTTTTATCCGCAATTTTCGGATTAGAATAGGACATGTTTTATTTTTTGACGGACACTATGTACTGAGAAAATTATGCGGACAGCACACTTTGTGCTGTCCGCATATTTTATAGACCCATTGAAAATCAATGGGTCCGAATTCTGTCCGCAACTATTCCGAAAAATCGGGATCAGATGCGGAACTAAACAACGGACGTGTGAATGGACCCTTTTAGGCAGAAGTGGGCTAGCCCTGCTTCCTGCCGGAAGTTCTAGTTCAGTTGTTGTAGTCTAGTGTTTGAAGCAGACGAGTCAAGATGGAGCAGTGAAGTTAAGGCCCCCTCCTGCAGCAGGAGTCTCCCAAGGGAAGCAGCTTATAGAGCACCATGACTCCTTACAGATTAAGAGACCGTATCACGAGGGAAGTCAACAAAATAACACTGCATGTCATCTCACTTATAGAGATGGCACAGTGCAAATACATCCATTCCATGCCATTTGTTGAACAACGCATGCAGATTTTGCCATCCATGTTTGGTCCGTGTTTCAGAGATCATTACTATGAGATGCTTTGAAAATTAATTTTCAGATGAGCATTGTCCGTGGAATACGGATGACACACGGAGGGCAAAAGCAGACGCTGATCCTTCATATACATCTTCACGGATCAACAATTGACCCTTTTGACACAGATGTCAGCACAGACAAGGACAAAACCGCATTAGACATTGCAGATTTTGGTGCGGATATGCTGCAAAATCGGATCTTATGTGCGTTCACTAGTGTTGAGTGCGAATATTCGAATCGTGAATTTCATTCCTGGATATCGCCATTTTGAGAATTCGAATATTTCGAATATAGTGCTACATATTCGTATTCGCGAATAGTGTTGATTGTGAGTATTCTAATCGCGAATTTATCACAAATTTATTGCGAATTTCGGCACTTAGCAACATCCCTAGCAACCAATAGGAACATTGCCTACCCCTTAGTGTTGATCGCGAATATTCTAATCGCAAATTTTTATCGCGAATATATTACATTGCTGACTTTCGCGATCAAGTAAATAATGACTGGAGATCACGAATCGAATTTGCGAATTTATGGTGAATATTTGGCCGAAAATTCACGAAATACCGTAAATTCGAATATTGCCTACCCCGCTCATCACCAGCGTTCACCCGTACTCTTGTGCAGGTGTCCTTAGAGTCATATAGAGCTGCAGCTTATTAAATTTGTCATGTCCATCACAGAAAATACAGCAGAGAATACGGGCTTATGCACACGACCGTATTATGTTTCCTTGTCTGTTCGGTTTTTTTTGCTGATAGGATGCAGACCCATTCATTTCAATGGGTCCACAAAAAATGCGGACAGCACACCATGTGCTGTCTGCATCAGTATGTCCGTTCCGTAGCCCGGCAAAAGAAATAGAGCATGTTCTTTTTTTTTCTAGTTTGCGGACAAGGATAGGCATTATTACAATGGATCCGTAAAAATAACGGATCCGCAAAAAAAAAAAACGGATGCCATACGGACGTCATCTGTTTTTTTTTTTGCAATTTGGGGGCCCCAAAACACATAGAGTCGTGTGCATGGGGCCTAAAGAACATGAAATAAACCTAAATTGCATGGAGTTTGTATGTTCTACTCATGTTTGCGTGGGTTTCCTCCCACACTCCAGAGACATACTGAGAGGAAACTTAGATTGTGAGCCCCATTGGGGACAGCTTGATGCTAATGTCTGTAAAGCGCTGCGGAATATAAAACCGCTATATAAGTGCATAAGATAAAATAAATGCATTTTAAAGCTCATGTTCAGCATTGGCAAAAAGAAGGATCAACCATGTTTAAATTTAACATTGACGTGTCTTGCATGTAGGACGGATGCTTGCATGTACTGCAATTCTACAGAACTGCGTGAATTCTGTCGAAATCATTCATCACTGCAAATCCATGTGAAGGTTTATGATGTTTTTCTAATGGTTACACGTTTTGCATGTGAAAATCATTCTCCAAATTATTTGCATTGATTTTTTTCATTGAAGCTTTGATGTCACAGCCTAAAACATTGCCCAAACTGTGCGACCCTTACATCGCACCTACTTAATATGTTAATGAAGTGTTCCCGGGGCAGTAGGTCTGTCATTTTCTTCTCTTGCGTATTCTCTTTTTAGAATGAATGATTTAATCTCCGCACCCCAGGGGTGCAGTATTTCACCTCGGGCACCACTGCCTGACTGCAGGGGTGCAGAATTTTAGCATGTATGTCACCTCAACTGGTCCTGCACTACATTTTCCATAGACAAAAGATAGTTTAGAGGGGTTATCCAAAACTAAACTTCAGCGTGGCTGGACCCATGGTGGGGTTCATACTTACATGGTCCTCACCACTAGATTCTGGCTGCATTGTTTTATTGCTGCCTCCACAGGCCCCAAGTCTGTGGAAATCAACATCCTGCCGACCGGCATCAAGTGACTGCTGCAGCCAATGACTGGCTGCAGTGGTGACCTGTAGTCCATGCGGTACGTCACTGGGTTTATTTGTCTACAACAGATGAACAAAACAAATGTGATTAAAACCAGAGCAACCAAACAAGGAATAAAAATCAAAGGGTTGGATGCACTCAGCAGCCGGAGGAGAGGCTGATTCCTCCCAGAATGGGAGCCACAGAATGGAGCAATGGATTGAAGTGAATGGGTCCGCACCTGCAGCTTGGATGCGGAACGAAACCACGGTCGTGTGAATGAGCCCTTAAGCTTATATTACACAGGCTGATAATCTTGCAGATCATCGCTAACATGCGTTCTTATAAACGGTTAGCGATGATCTGTAATACTACCACCCTGGAATCTTTCAGCAGGTCTAAAAATCATTGTTTGTCGGCGGCATATTGTGCTGTGTAATCACGATCTGCTGCCGGCAAACAGTAATTCAGTATGGGGACGAGCGATGGCATTAGTGATAGTTCCTCCCCATAATGGTCAGGAGATCGTCTGGGTGATTCACTCATCTGATATAAGCCTTAAAGAATGCTATCAATCACTGATTACACCGCCCCTGTATACAGTCAGCTATCAGTGATGGCAGCTATCTCTGTATACACACTTACACAGAGAATGCTATCAATCACTGATTACACTGCCACGTGTACAGCTATCAGTGATGACAGCTATCTCTGTATACACACTTACACAGGGAATGCTATCAATCACTGATTACACCTCTCCCTGTACCGTAATCAGTGATGACAGCTATCTCTGTATACACACTTACACAGGGAATGCTATCAATCACTGATTACACCGCCCCTGTATACAGCTATCAGTGATGGCATCTATCTCTGTATACACACTTACACAGAGAATGCTATCAGTCACTGATTACACTGCCCCTGTGTACAACTATCAGTGATGACAGCTATCTCTGTATACACACTTACAGCGGGAATGCTATCAATCCCTGATTACACTGCCCCTGTGTACAACTATCAGTGATGGCAGCTATCTCTGTATACACACTTACACAGATTACACCGCCCCTGTGTACAGCTATCAGTGATGACAGCTATCTCTGTATACACACTTACACAGAGAATGCTATCAATCACTGATTACACCTCTCCATGTACCGTTATCAGTGATGACAGCTATCTCTGTATACACACTTACACAGAGAATGCTATTAGTAACCAATAACACCTGCCATCCCCCGTGTACCACTGAGTTAGAAAAAGCAGAGATATAAATGTTTAAGTTACAAGTTTTATTGACTCTTTTCCCACAAAACTATACTTCAATCTGCTCAGCTCCTCCTGCACAGCAATTTGGGATGACAGGTCCTCTTTAAAGGGTCTTGGCGGCTTTAAGAAGCGAGACTTACTATTCTGCTCCCTAATGACAAGCAGTCCTTCTGTAAACAGCTTGGTTTATACTAGAGAGGTGTGACAGGATCCTGCTGTTCTTCTGACCAGAATTTGGGGGGATTCTGAGCAGAAGATGACAGAAGACAGTGTTTAAACAATGCCTCTATTGACACAAGCAACAAGATGAATCTTGCTTCAAAAGCTTCACAGATGAACAGCCCTGGGGCAGAGGGCAGCCTGCAGAGAGCGAGAGAGGCAAGCTAGGGAAGAGGGTGTGGAAACTGCAGAAACCATTTCATTGTGTTTCCTAAGAAGTGTTGGAGCTGCTGAGAGTTTCTGCTGCTGTCAATGCTGGCTGGTTATACCAGTGCCATAGTAGTAATAATAATATCAGACTATTGGTAAATGTCTTTCTGTGACATAACGCAGACCCAGATGTATTCCCCAGTAGTGAATCACTACAACCCTCAGCAGGAATACAAGAAACTTACTTTGGAATGATTTCAAACTCGTTATCACTAGGACTGCTACCTCTACTGGTGGGAAAAGGTTATGGCATGTAAAGCCAAAAGCTGACCATAGGAATTCTACTTGTGTATACATTAAATGGAGAGAGTTTTAACCCCTTCAGGTTTTGTGGTATATATATATATAATTATACAAAGTGGAATTCCATCGGAATTTCAGGGAAAATTCGATTTGCCGCGAAGCTAAATTTTCTTGTACTTCGTGGTAACTAATTGATTTTCCCTGAATGGCGGTAAAAAATAAATAAATCATACTTACCTCATCTGTTTGAGCATGAAGAGTCGGCTGCTGCCATCTTGATTGAAGATCTTGCGGAAATCCCATGCAGGGTGACGCCGGATCTACTGTACAACAAGATGACGGCAGACGGCTCTTCACGATCAAATGGATGACGCAAGTATGATTATTTTTTTTACCGCCATTCAGGGAAAATTAATTAGTTACCACGAAGCACAAGACCCACCAATCAGTTGTTTGAGACGGCACCAGCGCTCCCGTGAGCCCCGCAGCCATCTCGCAGCTTGCATGCACAGCACCGTACATTGTATAGCGGCTGTGCTTGGTATCGTGCTCAGCCCCATTGAAGTGAATACCATGCACAGCTGCTATACAATGTACGGTGCTGTGCATGCAAGCTGCGAGATGGCTGCGGCACTCACGGGAGAGAGCTGGTGCCTTCTCAAACAACTGATCAGCGGGGGTCCCGGGTGTTGGACCACCAACTATCGAAACCCCTTTAATAACTAGTTGTCACTGAGGCATACAGTGCCCAATTTTTTCTTTTATTTTTGCACTGCGGTAACACACATGTTGCACTGTAATCCCTGAAGTTGCTGGTCCTGCTGTGAAACATGTTGGGGGAGCGTTGTCTTTATGTTTTAATCACGACGTGTGGTCTTCCTGCATCTCTCGTGATAGTTTTGTATTCTAGCAGTGAAAATTGAGTCTGCATTGCTATTGTTACACATCATCCATTTATATATACAGATAACATAGGACCACTGTTGTTTGTTTTTCTTCTTTTTGGCTCTTTATTATAATACTAGTAAAAGGGACATTTTATTTTGCACAATAATTTCTTACAAACATTCATCCTTAGCCCTGAATATTAATAATAATGAATACATTTCTGCCTGAGGGTCGTTAGAGTGTAATTTTGTTTGTATGGACTGCATTGCTCTTTATGTAACATCTCTTTAGTGCTCTGAAATTTACTTTTATTCCACTTCCTTTTTCATGTTCTATTTTTGAATACAAAGAGCTCTATTTTTATCTCTTTTGTCAGTTTTTCATCGTGATTTTAGTTGTTAGCGTTGTGCTTTACACAAACGTCAGAGCTGCAGGTCCATTAAACAAAATAAAGTCTAACAGAGTCTTGGTCCTCTAGATAATTGGGGTGTTATACTCTGCCATATGGAACATTATCTCATTTATATAACAATAACAATATGTATAGGGTGTAGTGGGATTGCAGTAGGCTTTACAGAGGTCATGATTGCAACTAGGCACATATCAAATTTGCCGCCAACCAGTCATCCATGGAATTGTTCCTACAAACAATCCCACCAGCAACATGACAGACTAAACTGGCCAACCAGGGAGTGAGTTTATTAAAAAATACAATGGGAAATGATCGCCCGAATTCAGACGATCATACCATGCACATGTACTTTTGGCCACAATTTGACCACAGTTGAGTTAAAATTTTCCAACTGACAATTGCGAAGTCATTTGTGCTAATTTTTCAAACAATGACCAATATTTGGTTCCCTAAGCCGTAACCACTCACCCTGTGTCAATGTATGACATAGAGATTTGCTTAAAGTGAACCTGTCACTTGATTTTTCTTCACCACCGCTGTGCAATAGCTTCCTCAACATGTGCTTGTATGAACTGTCCGAAAATGAACTTTCAGCACTAGGCACTATATGGTAATTAGTGTTGAGCGTGAATATTCGCAAAGCGAATTTTAATATCGAATATCGTGATTTCGAGATTTTGCGAATATGTCGAATACATGACCCCATATTCGCAATTACGAATATTCGCTCTTCTTAAGATGGATAGCGAGTGATAGGGAAACTGTATCTTGAAAATAAAAGATTCAGACATAATTCCCCCAACCTTAATTGCTTTCTATAACAATTTCCACTATTCCTGTCAGAGTAAAGACGCAATAGGTAAAAACTGTCCTGCGGATGTTCATCACTTGAATATTCGCATTAATCTATTCGCGGTTTGTATTCCCTTTCCTACCAAGCGTTAACAGGGTGTGTCAGACTCCAGCACGTTGCATGTATTGCGAAAATTCGGATATGTCTTTTTCACACCTTTCCATTCGCACAAATGACTCCCGCCATTTTAAGCTTTCAATACCTGTACAGCTGTTTAAACGTTATTAATAACGATTAGATTCTATGCGCACGCGAATATAACTTGAAAAATCAATCGCAAGTCATGATATTGAATGCGAAATAACGAATATTGCGAAATTGCGAATATATGACGAATATGATGCAAATTATTCATCAAATATTGCAAAATCGAATATGGATCTTTGCGCTCATCACTAATAGTAATTACTTTTACGGTTCAGGTGAAGCGTCACCTTGTAGACTGGGATAGGTCATTGGAAGCCAGCTCAGTTGGCATCTGAAACATTAACAGTAAGGCCTCATGCACACGACCGTTGTTTGATTCCGTGTCCGTTGAGCCGTTTTTCGTGCTTTTCTGCGGACCCATTGGTTTTTTATGGGTCTGTGGAAAACTCATCAAATGCACCGTTTGTCCTCAGCGTCCGTGGTCCGGGTGTCGGACCCCTGCCGATCAGATGCTGATGATCTATCCAGAGGATAGATAATCAGTTTAAAATTACTGCAGAACCCCTTTAAGTTAGAAAGCCTAACAGGAAGCCAATGAAAACAGAACGTTCTGCATGTAAACATCCATCTGTAGACAGAATTTAACACCAAAATTAGGTACAATTTTGGTGCAAAACATTGTATCTTAGGCCAGACCACTTTCCAATAAAGACCCGCCCCTTCTATTTAAGCCCAAACCTTTTTTGAGCAAGTTGGGAAAAATGTAGAAAACCTAGTTGCACCAAATTGTGCCATTTGTGCCACTTTTTAGTCAGATTCTAGGCACAGACACATTAGTAAATCTGGGTCACAGTGATTGGGTTACTCTGGGCATATAAAAAAAAGGCAATTTTCTAACCGGAGACCCCCTTTAAAAACTGCATGTTCAAACTGTGATTTCCATATGAGCTGCTTTAGTTTAGTACAATTGTAAGAAAGAGCAACGGAGCTAGGCGCAGACAGTAGCGTAGTGCGGAATTGACTTGGGGGAAAGACTGCAGGCTAGGTCAGGGTTAATGGGTGAGTGATTAGGATTGGCTGGTTGGGGGTTTGAAGCTAAGGAAAGGGGTGGAGTGTGAAGTTGGCAGGCAGTATATAAGGCTGAGGGGGAGGAGTATTAGGCAGTTGCCCAGTGGACAGCGAGTGTGTTTGAGCCCCATTCTCCTTGTGTTAGGTGAGGCTAGGATGTCATCCATTGAGGAGTTGGTGGCGGCGGTTAGGATCGCAGTGGCAGTACATGGGGCGGATTTCTGCAGCAGAGTTTCCAGGCTGCATTAGCACGTCCCCGTCTCCTGTGGCTTCGCGCCCTATATTCCACGCGGAGAGCGCGTCTCGTCCGACTTACCTGAGGATCGAGGTGGCAGTGCGGCCGGGCTCCCAGTATGCCTGGGCCTTCCTGCAGGCAGTGGTGAGAGGGCGCCTGCGCTGCGGCATTTGTATTCTGGCCGGTGGCCCCAGCGAGCAGGGACCAGAGAGCGCAGCAGGGAGAGAACTAGTGTGGGAGCGTCGCAGCCCCTAGTGGCGGGTCGGCGACAGGACACCTTGGCAGGTGCTGTTGCCGGGGCCCTGCCTCCAGACTGGAATGATGGTGCGGCTCCCAGTGCCGCTGGGGAGCCCAGTGCAGGGGGGCATAGAGGATTGCGGCCAGGTAATGAGGCCCTTACGTCAGTGGAGAGGCCAGGTACCCTTCCCCTTAGCCAGGGTCAGGAGGGGGAGGTTTCCATGCTAGAAGACCGTGAAGTGGATCCAGAAGAGGAGACTGCGGCCGGTGGAAGTGACGTTTCGGCTCAGGAGGACACTGTGCCATATCTGCGGGACGTGCCTGAGGGACCACCTGTGAGAGGACCTGCTGTGGTCGGGGATCCCATCCGGGGACGGCCAGGTGAGAGAACGGCGAGTCAGATTACGGTCAGGGGGTTGGGGGTATGTCTCAGCTTGGTGGAGGGGGTTCAGAGGTTTTGCTGCGGGAGGTTTTGTCTGGTGTGCTCTCATTGTTGTCGCGGCTGGGCCCCGGGGTGCCTGCGTCCCCGGTGTCGGTTTGGGCTCCGGCGTGTGCGTCAGGGGTGCAGGAACAGGGGACGGGGCGGGGTTTGGTCGGGACTGGTGCAGGTATTGTCGCTGCCGGTACGGAGGCTGCGGGGTCAGGGGCAATAGTGGGGGACAGAGGGAATGCCGGGGATGGCGTTCGGTTGGCAGACACGGCAAAAGGAGAAATTTATGTGTGCTTTGAGGGGCCGCTTGGGGCACACTTAAAACCAGAGATTAGGGAAAAGATTTGGAAGGACGAATATGTGGAGATTTTTTCGTTGCTTCCATTGGAGAAGTTTAATTTAGATAGAGGGAAGCTGGATGAGAGTAAGAAGGAGGAGGAAAAGAGGAGGCGGTATAGATTGATTCCCCGTACTTTTCAAAATTGGCTTTAAGCCTTTGCAATTTTGGCTAGCGTTGTGGGGGAAAAGTCGCCTGAGCACTCCTCGGCCCTTTTCTCCTACATGGTTGCTATTGGGGAGGCTCATCGGACCTATGGGGGCTAAGGTATGGCGTGGCTAAGGTATGATGAGCAGTTTAGGCAGCGGAAGGCGGTTAGGCCTAGCATACGGTGGGATCACAAAGACGGGCTGTGCGATTTCGTGTTCTTTGTTCGAATCGTTTAGTTCCTTTTTGGAGTGGGTGGTGAAACAGGAGGCGGGTTGGAATTCGGTGTTGCACTATTTGGACGATTTCTTGTTTTTAGGACCGGCCGATTCCAGGGTGTGTGCTGTGTTGTTGCATACGATGGAGCGGGTGGCGGCCCTTTTTGGTATTCCATTTGCAGCGGAAAAAACGGAGGGGCCTTTGACGGTCATAACGTTTTTAGGGATTGAGATTGACAGCGTTGCCATAGAATGTCGGTTGCCAGAAAACAAGGTGTCGGATTTGTTGGCGGAAGTTGTTTTCCTGCAGAGACTAAGAAGGTCCAGCTTAGGCGGGTTCAATCGGTCTTGGGTAAGTTGAATTTCGCCTGCCGGATTTTGCCAATGGGACGGGTTTTTTGTCGGCGTTTGGCGTTGGTTACAGCAGGAGTTACTGCCCCGTTTCACTACTCTTGCGGTTACCGGGGGGGGGGGGGGGTTAATGGAGTGCGAGGGCTTGGCCGGCGGAGTGGAAGCAGGCTGGTTTTCTTAGCAACTTGGTATTGTTGGAACTTTTCCCTATTGTGTTGGCTACTGAGTTGTGGAGGGACTGGCTTAGGAATCGGCGAGTGCATTTCTACTGTGACAATATGGGTGTGGTACAAGCGATTAATAGTCAGACAGCCAATTCCCCGCCTGTGTTGAATTGGCTTAGGTATTTAGTGTTGAGGGGTTTGAGGTTGAATGCTTGTTTTGTTGCGGTACATGTCCCAGGTGTAGATAACTCACTTGCTGATTCCCTTTCTCGTTTTCAGTGGGATCGCTTCCGCGGCTTGGCGCCGGGTGCCGAAGTCCAGGGGTTGCCCTGTCCCCAGTGGCTCTGGAGCGTGTCCTTGGGGTTTCCACGGACCTGATTAGGCAGTCTCTTAGCCGTGGTACGTGGTCATCATACTCTGCGGTGTGGTCCTTGTGGGAGGAGTTGATAGAGCGGGTGGGTGGTCGCAGATTGGTGGAGGATTTTCGGTTGTTGTTGGTTTTTTGGGTGGGTATGTTTTATGCTGAAGGTTTGTCTTTTTCAGTTGCGTCTAAGAGGGTAGCGGCGGTTGCCTTTTTAGTTACGTTTACGGGGAATAGTTGATGTGTCTAAATGTTTTGTAGTTCGGCAGGCGTTGAAAGGTTACCGTCATGGGGTGATTCGGAGGGACACGCGGCGACCGGTTTCTTTTGAGGTGTTACAATTGTTATTGTTGGAGGCGGGGTCGGTTTGTGTCTCCGAGTTTGAAAGGCTTTTGTTTAGGGCTGCCTTTTCGCTGGCCTTTTTCGGAGCCTTCAGAATTTTGGAATTGGTAGCAGCGAGTCGCACGGGTAGTGGGGGTCTGTTGCGGGAGGATGTCAGTTTTTGGGACGGCGGTTTGCGTTGTGAAATACGCAAGTCTAAGACTGATCAGGAAGGCAAGGGTGTGACTTTGTGGCTGCGACCGCTGGGGGGGGTCGGGGCTCTGTCCTGTGCGCTGTGTGGAGAAATTTTTGAGGGTGCGGCCGGACAGGTCGGGTGCATTGTTGATTCATCAGGACGGGTAGCGGTTGTCTCGCTTTGAATTTGTTGCTGTCTTCAGGAAGTGCTTGTCCGCTGCGGGTTTACCTGCTAATGATTATGCATCCCATTCATTTCGGTTAGGTGCTGCAACTGAGGCAGCCAGGTGGGGTCTGGGGGAGGAGGGGATAAAACGTATTGGGCGTTGGGAGTCGAATTGTTTTAGAGCGTATATTAGACCTCATCTTTTATGAATGGTTGTTGAAGTGGGTGATGTCTGGAAGCGAGGGGAATGACTTGAGTTGGTGGTTATTGTGCACTCTGTTTGTTTTGTTTCAGGGGCGGCGCCTTGTTTGGCATAGATATTCGGGCACTCGTATGTCCATTGGGGGGCCTTGCGAGCGGATGTTGGACGGAATGGACGCCAATTAGGTTTTCCTCCAGAGGAGCTGTTGATCCGGTGG
Source organism: Bufotes viridis (assembly GCA_033119425.1). Taxonomy (NCBI): domain Eukaryota; kingdom Metazoa; phylum Chordata; class Amphibia; order Anura; family Bufonidae; genus Bufotes; species Bufotes viridis. The sequence continues at coordinate 333,821,484 of CM065593.1, read as the reverse complement.
ATTGGTTTGCGGGGCCTTCTTTGGAGGCGGGTTTTGCCTGAACTTTACACGTATGTCCTGTTGGATCGGCCTCCCGATATACTGGTGTTACATGTGGGGGGGGCAATGATCTGGGGGTGCGTAGATCTCGTGATGTTATTCGGGATATTAAGCTGGATGTGCTTAGATTGTTGTCGGAATTCCCTGACATGTTGGTGTTGTGGTCTGAGGTGGTTGCGAGACGTTGTTGGCGGTTGGCCCGGTCGGTGGACCGTATTAATAGAGCACGGGCTAAGTTGAACAAAGAGGTAGGGCGTTTTGTTCGCAGACAAGGGGGTTTAGTTGTACGTCACAGTGAATTGGAGGCTGCGTCGCCTCAATTCCTGAGGGCGAATGGTGTGCACCTTAACGATGTGGGCATCGACATGTGGGCGTTGGGTATTCAGGAGGGTTTGGAGATGGCCCTTAAGGTGTGGCGGGACGCCCACAGGTGAGGTGTCACTGGTGGTCGTCTGGTGGCGGATTGATATGGGATCCTGGGGAGCAATTCAATGGTTAAGAGGTGCATGACATGTTGGAGCATGCATATCATGTGGTTTGTTAAAGCCGAGGATGGGGCTCCTGTTGGGGCTAATAGGCCTACAGGGGAGATAATGGTATACTTCATGGATTTGGTGCCCTTGGGTCGGTGAGTGCGGCCAAGGGTAAGCTTGAAGTATAAGGTGAGACGGTTAAGGAGGATACCCCTTGTTTGGGTTGCCCTCCAGGATCCTTGTTACGGAGCAGGAGGTAATAACGTTGAAGGATGTATTAAAGTGCCTGTATATAATATTCATGTTATATGGTGTAAGATGTTTTTCTTATAATATGTGGAATAATAAAGTTGGCCGTCAAGGTAATTTTTCACCAAAAATCAAGTTGGTGTCGGTGTATTATTTTATGGGAATGGGCCAGTTGTTAGTAGCCGGAGGTAATTCTTCCATCCTTTAAGTCATAACCTTTTGTTATTGGTATGGTGGCTTCATGTCACCCCACTGCCACAACTTGTGAACATGACTTTGTGATATCAGGTCCAAAAGAAATGTCAAAAATATAAAAACACCAGAGAGGAAATCAAAACTAATGGAAACATTTAGCGGCACTTTAGAAAAAGCGGACCGCACTGAGATATGAGCCTCTTGTATTACATGTAATATGGTATTTTTTAATGTCTCTCCATGGAAAGATCAGCAAAGCCATGCACCTTAGACCTGCACTTAGCTGCTGAGAAGCCAGAGCTTGTCAATAATTGACACTGTGTCGCAAGTATTACATTTTCTGGCTCCTGCCTAGCAAGTTACAAATGACTTTACATAACATGACATCCCACTGAAATGTCAGTCAAGGAGGTGGAAACTCCATAGGATAAGATCTGCGCTGTAGATATGGGACTTATAGAATGAAGAAAAAAAAAAGTAAAAGCAGATTGTAAGGACAGAGTGCCACATCGGGGTGAAAAAAGGCACAGCCTTCTCATTACAGAATCACTGAGGAAAAGAAGAGATTAACCCAGTTTGACGTCTGGCGGTGATAATCGGTCATGGCTTGTAATCTTTACAGACAAAATTGTGTCTACATTCAAGGGAGAGCGCTCTGTGTCTGGGCCTCCGTGTTTCTCAAGTCACTTTTAACTATTAATGCTACAGCCGCTGTGCCAGAAAAAGCCAACCTCTATCTTGTAGAGAACGATAGGACTAATTGGGATTCTGCCACATGCAGCAGATTTCTCTGGGTGCTCCAAAAATTTTAATTGAATTTATGAAACTTTTTTTTTTTTTTTATGTATCAAGCATATGAATATATTTTTTGGTATAAGTTGATTGTGCTGGTCATTTTTATATTCTAGTATGTTCAGTGAAGCAGAAGTCTGCCTGCCTATGATCCTTAATGAAAATGGCTTTGGCCTCCATACAGCTTTTAGTGGCAGAGATTAGCAATGTTCACCTACATTACCAGGATCTCCTTTCACTTCACCTAACCAGCTAGATTTGGCTTGGATTTGGAGATCATTAAATGGCAAATCTGTATTTAATTGACTCCACTCTAACAAACAACTGATCTGCCATGGATATCATTTAAAAGAGTAAAATGCTGTATGAATATCCTTTAGGAAGGTTGTCCCATTACAACAACCCATGTTCATATGCGTTTCAGAACATATGGTTGCTCGAAAAAGGTCCTCTGCTCTGAAGCCCTCTATGCTTCACTGGGCAAAATCAGCAGTATGCCAGGGTTCCTGGGAGCCGGAGCTGCAGCAAACAACTAATGGCCTGATTGATTTTTACCTTAGAAGGGTCCTTTGATGCATCAAGTTTTTTGGTCAATGTCTGTTTTGTCCCCTTAATAATAATCATAATAATATTTATTTATATGGTGCCACCATATTCCGCAGCGCTTTACTATTTCATAGGATTCATGTAAAAAAACAAAATTAACTGGCTTACAACCCTTACCTTTCAATGTCTTGCCTACTGAAGGATAACCTATAACCTGACATGTCTGTTCTAGTAACTACTTGCATTCCCAATGTAATACCAATTCTGGGGAGCATCTATTCTATTATCTATTATATGACTCTATGTTGTGCCATTCCTTTATTATTCCTATTAGAAGTTATGAAGGAATTGCTAGCAGTTTGCAATGAAGGTCCAGATGGGTGTTACCAGTTGAGGGCACTCTCAGACACTGGCAGCACTGATTGGATGGATAGTGTTAGACTGTGCAGGGACCCCCCATCCCCAAATGATAACACCCACTGTATTTTCATTGCACACCAATAGTAATTTGTCATACCTTCTGGTAGGAAAAATATGGAGTTATAAAAAAAACTCTAGAATGGTTATTTTAGAGGCAATATAAGTATCTACTAAAACAGGCATGTCGGGAGAGGTTACAGGTCTTTAATGATCCTCCATTGTATTTTCACGTAGCTTTGTCCTCGGAAAGTGTTTATAACCAGTTAAACCTTAAAGGGGTTGGCCCATCTCACGCATTGGTGGCGTATCACTAGGATATGCCACCAAGGTCAGATAGGTTCGGGTCTGACTTCTGGGACCTGCACCTATCTCTAGAACGCAGCCCCCAAAGTGAAGGAGAGTACACCACACATGCACAGGGTGCTTTCTATTGACTTCTATGCAATTTCCAAAAACAGATGGCTATTTTTGTAATTCTCATAGAAGTGAATAGAGAGCGCCCTGTGCAAGCATGACCACCTCTCCATTCCCTCTGCCAGTTCCCTTATTGTAATTAGGAAACGTGATTAGCTACTAAGGTATAAAACAATATACGATATAATACGATTCCAAATTTCCGCATTTGTTTGGCAGTTGCAGTGCACTCCTACCCACAGGCAACATTATAAACCCTATAGGCCTATGCCGTATACTGTACCTGCATTGTATTTCTGAGTATATGAGTGAGAAGCTGCAGTCAGGTGAGAACGCTATTATAAAAGTGGCTTGGCAGGTGGAATTTGTCTTTCAAGCGGAGTTCCAGTCTCCTGGACTGGAGATACGTTTTACTTTATATTTTACGATAGGTGTTGTATTTGGTATTAGACACAAGAAATATTTATGCGCAGAATAAGAATGATCAGTACTTGGTCTTTGCAGAAAATGATCTATTGTTTTTATATAAAATATTATTATTTTTTAAAGAATTTCATCAAGTTAATTTTAGTTTTCTATGTCTCTAAATTTAAAACCAAAATCCTAAAATCCTGCAGTTTTCACACTGGTAACAAAGCCTAATAACAGCCTGACAATTCCTCTTCTGTAGATGTAACTTTTTAGCAGTCATTTCATTATAATCACAATGAAAGAGAACACCTCTGGATAGATAACACTGGATCACACTAATTATAACAGATGATGGTCACAGCTTATCTATTCCCCCTCCCTGCACAATGACCTCTACACAGGTCACAGAGCATGCCTTGAACACTCTCCCAGAGATCTGAGTGAACATCTCTTGTCCATTATACCCTAAAGCTCATGTGGCTGCTGTAAAGCATAACATCAGGTGAAGCAAAATAGCTGCCCCACTAATCATATACAGAAAAATAAAATAAAAAAAAACAATAAAAAAATTAGGCTCAAAATTTGAGAAAAAAGGAACATGTTTCACTATCTGGTTTTAATTAGTCAAACAAGTTATCGGCAATACATTCCCTTTAAATAAGTGGAATGATTCATGGAAGGCCAGTTCTTACACTATAACACGCCAGTGCGAATTTTATTGTCCGTTTAAGAGAAAATAAACGCTATTCATTAGTAAAGAATATCCTCTCTCCCAGACATTAGTAGTTTACTGCAGTAAAATAAATTGTAATATATAATGAATAGTCAGCAGCTATTCCTCAAGGCGAAAATTATGCTCTTCAACAGAAAACAAGCCAAAGCAGAACTGGACCTATTATTAATTTGCAACAAGGGCGCCTAAGTGGATGTTTGCCAGCTCCGATCCATGCTGAAGTCACAAAGGTGCAATTTACACAGCAATTCTATGTATCGGAGAAGTATGCTCGCATCCTTGTATTATAATTAGCTCAAAAGGCAGACGTGATCAGGATGTCTTACATTGTGTGCAAAAAAATATAAAAAGATTTCAAGCTGATTTCATTCTTCATCGCCACAGAAGACTGGACTGTACAGCGTCTCTCTAAGGCCTCGCGCACACGACCGTTGTTTGATTCCGTGTCCGTTGAGCCGTTTAATAATATAATGATAGTCTATTGTGTCGCACTGCGACATGTGACATCCTGCGACACGACAGTCTTAGAAAAAAAAAATGCGCCGTTTGTCCGTGATTACTGTCCGTCAAAAAAATATTACCTGTCCTATTCTTGTCCGCGAAAAACGGTTCGCAGACCCATTCAAGTCAATGGGACCATGAAAAAATGCGGAGGCACATCCGACTGTCATCCGTGTCCGCGTCCTGCATATATATTCCATTATCCTGGGTGGAGATATTAAAATTACACAACAAAACCAAAGACGGACACAGATCACGGAACAACGGAACCCCATTTTGCAGGCCGATAAAAACAACTGTCGTGTGCATGAGGCCTTAAAGGGATTCTCCGGGATTTACGTATTGATGACCCATCCTCAGGATAATATGTTACTGCTATAGAAGGGAAATGAATGAATGCAAACAAGTCTTGTTATTCTGTTCATTACTTCCATAGCAGAATGACCGTCCTGAATGTGTCCAACAGCCGGGCAGAGAAGCAGCAGGCGCATACACCGTGCAAAACATACGCTACAACTGCACGATGACTGCGAGGAAAACACCTACAGCCTCTGCATTATATAGAAAACTGCTTACAGAGCAATCCCAGATTTCTCTGCTAGACTGTTCAGTAGCATTATGCATGGCTGCCCGGCTTCTAAATTCCTTACTAACAGCAGATTTCTAGTCGTTGGTTATGGCTGACTATGTTTTTCTTAATGGCAGCATTTTTTGGCTTGTTTTCCATGCAAAATGTTGAACTCGGAACGACATGGACACAATCTACAGCTGTCACCTGACCCAAGTCTATGGCAAGAACTCGTCCAGCACATGGAGCTGTGGAAAAGAATCAGCACATTAACATTTCAGGATCATGCTGCCACGTCAGGAAGTTTGTGATGCCAGGGATTCCTTAGCTAGAAGCTCATTCCATTCTCTGAGTCCTATGTGATCTTTGAGTTAAAGTGAAGCCACACTTGTCAGCCGTGTAAAGGGTCTGGTGACCGACACGAGCTGGAAGAAGCAGAAGCGACCTTTCTAAACATCTTCATTTTCAAGGAAAAATTGTTAGTATCAGCCAATAATACATACAATAAACATCAATGGAAATATCGAAAGATTCAAGGACCAGGGGCGTAGCAATAGTGGAAGCAGGGGAAGCGCCCACTATGGGGCCCAAACTCAGAAGGGACCCACCCAAGAGAAGGACTAAAAGATTTTATTGTCAGGGCCCCCTCAATATTATGATACACTGACATAATACACAGTGACGGTATACATGACATACAGTATATAGGTGGTAAATGGACGGAGCAGCTGCCGGGCCTGGTCTGAGAGAGTGATCTTGACTAGCCACAGAAATAAGGGTTGTGAAGAAGTTGCTGGGGAGGGGAGGGGAATTCAAAAATCTGTTCCGGGGGCCCAGTCTTCTAGTTACGCCATTGGTAGAGATGGAATTTCAGAATTAGATATAGATATACTTTAAACAAAAAAAAAATAATGATTTAAAGAGGTTGTGCCACCCTTAAATGTTATTTTAATTTAATTGAGCATGCAAATCTAGTTACTTTTGTAATTTAATTTCTGTTAAAAATATGCTCCAGTTGTGAAATATTCTCTTTAATTAATTATAATGGCACTTCCTGGTTTTAATCTGTAGGGTTATATACACGTCCACCTACTAAGATGGTCGCACATGCTCCGTTCTATGCTTCAACTGCCACCAGACCTATCTACTGTTAGAAGCTGTGACAGTTACAGGTGAAGAGCTGCGGCAGAAAGGACACACTCCCTGAGCTGTGGTAGGGGAGAGCTCAGCCTGAAAAGAATTCAACAAATCAATTGGAGCAATGAATTGAGAGGATCTATGTGAGGTACAAGACCAGTGGCGTAACTAGAGTGACATGGGCCCCATGGCAAACTTTGGATTGGAGCCCTTTCCCCACGCCGTGCTCGGTCGCACCCTCTGTGTCCACAATTGTCACACCCCTGGTCCCAGATCGTCCAGTAATGCCCCCAGTAATTTCTCTCACTGCTCCCCAGTAGTGTCCCCCACTGCCCCAGTAATGTCCCCAGTAGTGCCCCCACAGCCCCTAGTAGTGTTCATCACTGCCCCCAATAATTTCCCCAGGTGTGTCCCCCACAGCCCCTAGTAGTGTCCCCCACAGACCTCAGTACTGCACCCCACTAGTGCCCTGCACAGCCCCTAGTAGTGTCCCCCACTGCCTTCAGTAATGGCCCCAGTAGTGCCCCTATTGCCCCCCACAGCCCCTAGTAGTGTCCCCCACTGCACCAGTAATATCCCCAGTAGTGCCTCCCACAGCCCCTTGTAGTGTCCCAGACTGCCCACAGTCTTCATGTAACGCGGCCTGGCATTTTCTCTGTACTTAATGCCGGGCCCTGTCAGAGCGCTCATCTAACCTGCATGATATGCACTTCTCCAGCATCAGGCCCCGGCGCTGCCACGCTAAGGGCTCTTTCACACTAGCGTTTTTCTTTTCCGGCATAGAGATCCGTCGTCGGGGCTCTATGCCGAAAAATCCTGATCAGGATTATCCCAATGCATTCTGAATGGAGAGAAATCCGTTCAGGATGCATCAGGATGTCTTCAGTTCAGGACCGGGACGTTTTTTGGCCGGAGAAAATACTGTGCTTTTTGCTCCGGCCAAAAATCCTGAACACTTGCCGCAAGGCCGGATCCGGAATTAATGCCCATTGAAAGGCATTAATCCTGATCCGGCCTTAAGCTAAACGTCGTTTCGGCGCATCGCCGGATCCGACGCTTAGCTTTTCTCAATGGTTACCATGGCAGCCAGGACGCTAAAGTCCCGGCTGCCATGGTAAAGTGTAGTGGGGAGCGGGGGAGCAGTATACATACCATCCATGCAGCTCCTGGGCGCTCCAGAGTGACGTCAGGGCGCCCTACACGCATGGATCACGTGATCAGATCCATGCGCATGGGGCGCTCTGACGTCATTCTGGAGCGCCCCGGGAGCCGCATGGACTGTAAGTATACCGCTCCCCCGCTCCCCGCTCCTACTATGGCAACCAAGACTTTAATAGCGTCCTGGCTGCCATAGTAACCTCAAAGCATTTTGAAGACTGATCAGGATCCTGATCAGTCTTCTAATGCTTTCAGGCGACTTACGTTCTGACGGATCCGGCGGGACAGAAGTGCCTGCTGGATCCTCAGAACGCAAGTGTGAAAGAGGCCTTAAACTAAAACAAATTAAGCAAGTGGGCGGTGCCTGACTAACGTAGGTTAGGCTCCACCCACCTGCTTAATGTGTGACTAGTTTTAGTGTGGCCCTGATGCTGGATAGGTGCATATCATGCAGGTTAGATGAGCGCTCTAACGGGACTCGGCATTAAGTACGGGCTGCTTTACATGTGAGCGCAGGGGCCCCCGTGGGTCGCAGTCGCAGAGGTTACGCCCCTGTACAGGACTGGTTCTAGCTTTGCTGTTTGATATATGACTTTCATTTTTGTTACATCAGTCATGGCATAATCCCTTTAACCGCTTCAGCCCCACTAGCTTAAACACCCTTAATGACCAGGCCACTTTTTACAATTCTGCACTACACTACTTTCACCGTCTATTGCTCGGTCATACAACTTACCACCCAAATGAATTTTACCTCCTTTTCTTCTCACTAATAGAGCTTTCATTTGGTGGTATTTCATTGTTGCTGACATTTTTACTTTTTTTTGACATTAATACAAATTTAACGACATTTTTGCAAAAAAATGACATTTTTCACTTTCTGTTGTAAATTTTTTTTTAACAAACTACATTTCTATATAAATTTTTCTCTAAATTTATTGTTCTACATGTCTTTGATAAAAAAAAAGTCCAATAAGTGTATATTTATTGGTTTGGGTAAAAGTTATAGCGTTTACAAACTATGGTGCAAAAAAGTGAATTTCGGCATTTTGAAGCAGCTCTGACTTTCTGAGCACCTGTCACGTTTCTTCAGGTGCTAGAATGTCAGGATAGTATAAATACCCCCCAAATGACACCATTTTAGATAGAAGACACCCCAAAGTATTCGCGGAGGGGCATGGTGAGTTCATGTATCATTTCATTTTTTTTCACAAGTTAGCGGAAAATGACACTGTCTGAGAAAAAAATATAAAAAAAAAAGTTTCAATTTCTGATAACTTCTGGCAAAAAAAAAATAAAATCTCAGACGGACTCACTATGCCCCTCAGTGAATACCTTGGGGTGTCTACTTTCCGAAATGGGGTCATTTGTGGGGTGTGTTTACTGTTCTGGCATTTTGGGCGGGGCTAAATTGTGAGCCGCCATGTAAAACCTAAAGGTACTCGTTGGAATTTGGGCCCCTTTGCGCACCCAGGCTGCAAAAAGTATCACTTATGTGGTATCGCCGTACTCAGGAGAAGTAGGGCAATGTGTTTTGGGGTGTATTTTTACATATACCCATGTTGGGTGAGAGAAATATCTCTGTAAATTGTCAACTTTGTATAAAAATTTTTAAAAGTTGTCGTTTACAGAGATATTTTTCACACAAAGTATGACACACAAAGTAAAAAAAAAAAAATATATCAATTTCCGCTAACTTGTGCCAAAAAATAAAAATTCTGTGGACTCGCCATGCCCCTCACGGAATACCTTGGGGTGTCTTCTTTCCAAAAAATGGCCTGTGAAATCCTAAAGGTACTCATTGGTTTTAGGGCCCCTTTGCACACCCAGGCTGCAAAAAGTGTCACACATGGTATCGCCGTACTCAGGAGAGGTAGGGCAATGTGTTTAGGGTGTATTTTACATATACCCATGCTGCGTGTGAGAAATATCGCTGTAAACGACAACTTTTACATTTTTTATTCAAAGTTGTCAATTTACAGAGATATTTCTCTCACTCCAGCATGGGTATATGTAAAAATACACCCCTAAACACATTGCCTCACTTCTCCTGAGTACGGCGATACCACATGAGTGACACTTTTGCAGCCAAGATGCGCAAAGGGGCCCAAATTCCAATGAGTACCTTTTAGGAGGGCATTTTTACGCATTTTTCTTCTCATGCTTTAGGGCCCCTAAAATGCCAGGGCAGTAGAAATACCCCACATGTGACCCCATTTTGGAAAGAAGACACCCCAAGGTATTCCATGAGGGCATGGCGAGTTCATAGAAGATTTTTTTTTGGCACAAGTTAGTGGAAATTGATTTTTTATTGTTTTTTCTCACAAAGTCTCCCTTTCCGCTAACTTTTGACAAAAAGTTTCATTTTTAATGGACTCATTATGCCCCTCAGCGAATACCTTGGGGTGTCTTCTTTCCAAAATGGGGTCACATGTGGGGTATTTATACTGCCCTGGCATTTTAGGGGCCCTAAAGCGTGAGAAGAAAAATGCGTAAAAATGCCCTCCTAAAAGGTACTCATTAGAATTTGGGCCCCTTTGCGCATCTTGGCTGCAAAAAAGTGTCACACATGTGGCATCACCGTACTCAGGAGAAGTAGGGCAATGAGTTTTGGGGTGTATTTTTACATATACCCATGCTGGGTGAGAGAAATATCTCTGTAAATTGACAACTTTGAATAAAAAAATTTAAAAAGTTGTCGTTTACAGCAATATTTCTCACACACAGTATAGGTATATATAAAAATACACCCCAAAACACATTGCCCTACTTCTGCTGAGTACGGGGATACCACATGAGTGACACTTTTTTGCAGCCAAGATGCGCAAAGGGGCCCTAAAACCAATGAGTACCTTTAGTATTTCACAGGCCATTTTTACGCATTTGGATTCTCACGCTTTAGGGCCCCTAAAATGCCAGGGCAGTATAAATACCCCACAAGTGACCCCATTGTGGAAAGAAGACACCCCAAGGTATTCCGTGAGGGGTATGGCGAGTTCACAGAAAAAAAAAAATTTGGCACAAGTTAGCGGAAATAGATTTTTTTTTTTTTTACAGTCTCATATTCCACTAACTTGTGACAAAAAATAAAATTTTGCATGAACTCGCTATACCCCTCACGGAATACCTTGGGGTGTCTTCTTTCTAAAATGGGGTCACATGTGGGGTATTTATACTGCCCTGGCATTTGAGGGTCTCCGCAATCATTACACGTATGGCCAGCATTAGGAGTTTCTGCGATTCTCCTTATATTGAGCATACGGGTAATGAGATTTTTCCGTTCAGCCTCTGCGCTGAAAAAAAAAATGAGCGGCACTGATTTTTCATTCGCATCGGTCAATGTGGATGAAAAAATCTCTGCCAAATCAGTGACTGCGGTGCGGTGGGCTGGGCGCTAGCTACCTAACAAGTAGCTAACTAACTGGTGGTGATAGGGGACCCTTATGCCCCATTCACACGTCCGAAATTCTGTTTGCGGAGCGGAATTGTGGACCCATTCATTTCTATGGGGACAGACTTTGTCCCGCTCGGATCCGGAATTAAGGATCCGCGCTTCCGAGTCTGCACTTCCGTTCGCAAAAATATAGAACATGTCCTATTCTTGTCCGCAATTGCGGACAAGAAAAAGCATTTTCTATATAGTTCTGGCAATGTGCGGATCTGCAAAATGCGGAAAGCACATTGCCGGCGTCCGTGTTTTGAGGATCTGCGGATCCGATCTGCGGATCCGATCCGCGGATCCGTGAATCCACGGATCCGCAAAACACGTATGGACGTCTGAATGGAGCCTTACAAGGGGTGTGATCAATGACAGGGGGGTGATCAGGGGGTCTAGATGGGGTGATCAAGGGGTTAATAGGTGAGGGGGGCGGGGGGGGTTAGTGTAGTGTTTGGTGCAACTTTACAGTGTTACCTGGTCCTCTGGTGGTCGATCCCAGCAAATGGGACCACCAGAGGACCAGGTAGCAGCTATATCAGACGCTGTTCACAAAACAGCGTCTGGTATACATGTTTGATGCGATTTATATCGCATCTACAGCCTGCCAGCGATGGATCATCGCTGGCAGGCTGTAGACTAACTGCTGAGACGCGCTTCTCTGTGAACGCGCGCGCGTTCACAGGAAGTCTCGGCTCTCACGAGATGACGCGCCGACGCGTCATCTCAGAGCTACAGGACCGCCGCAGGATCCAATGTTGATGACCTACAGCAGGGATGCTAACCTGCGGCCCTCCAGCTGTTGTAAAACTACAACTCCCACCATGCCCTTCTGTAGGATGATAGCTGTAGGCTGTCCGGGAATGATGGGAGTTGTAGTTTTGCAACAGCTGGAGGGCCGCAGGTTGAGCATGCCTGACCTACAGTATCCAGCAGCTTTTATGGATGATTCTTATAGATTGATGCCTATGTGAACTGTTCATGATTGGCAAGGAAATGGTAAAGCTATTTAACAGTCACAGTTCTAGGGACCCTTTGGTGATCAGGTGATGGTTGTGGGCGCTGCAGTAGAAATATGGTATCAAATGCTGCCCAATAAACTAAATAAGTGAAATGGGTGACTATGTTATACACTGTGCTGAGTGGCCTACTCTTTGCAGCAGCTCGCCAATCACAAGGGCTCCCGCCAGATATTCACAAGTCACTGTACACATTAGATAATTGTCTGATGGACTGTCTGATCATCTAATGTGTATAGGGACCTCCTGACACTTCCCCATTGTATGATGAAGGAAAGGACGAGATATTTCAAAATACTCGTAAATGGTTACAGGTGTAATGGTAAGATGAATGACACAATTCTCATAGTATACGTTTTGAAAGAATATAAAGGAAAATTATACGACATAAGGTATTACTTAGGCTGAGTACATTAGACGAAGCTGCCTTTTCCTGGGAATTCTTTAATCACTGGTGTCCACTTTTTAGAAGCAGCTTGGCACACGACACCACTCGTTACTCTGAGCTCCTGTAGTTACCTATTAACCTGCAGCAGCTATCGTCTTCCAGGAAAGTGTAAGATCAAAGTCCTTTAGGTAACAGGAACTAGAAGAGAACAATGCAGGACACCAGAAACAGATTTCTTTATGGAGTAGAAGCAGTGTTCTTTATAAGATTTAGGCTTCATGCACACAGCAATGTCTGTTTTTGGTTCGCACACCACAAAATCCAGATATCTTACATGTGCATTTCACTTTTTTTTTTACTTCCATCATCAGAAGGGACTATTCTTGTCCACAATATGGACCAGAAGAATAATCAAATTTTTCGAAATTTCGCTCAACACTATTGATGACCTATCATCAGGATAGCTCATCAATATCCGATAGGCTTGGGTCCAACACCCTGCACCCCCACCAATCAGCAGTTTGAAGAGGAGGTGGGGCTTCATGCGAGTGTTGCTTCCTCTTCACTACACTACGCGCCCTCTCCCGTGGAGCGGTGATGTAATGTATTACAAGCACTCTATTCAAGTGAATGGAGCGAGTACTTGTAATTACACTCGCTTCCGAGAAGACGGGCAGAGTAATGAACAGGAAGCAACGCTCGCATGGAGCACCACTTTCTTTTCAAACACACTGATTTATAGAGGGGCTGGGTGTCAGCCTCCCGCCAGATTCTGATGACCTTTCTTGACTATAATAGTAGTAGATCAGTGGCTCGCCTAGATGGATAATTGTATATAGGTGCTCTATCCTGGGCGTACCCAACTCCCGGTATAAGACTTCCAATCATATCCTTATTTCCACTCTATCTTGACTATAGTTTATCAATATAAACCATACACATTCAATGAAACCCTTCCATGGAAGGAAGATCTTTCCGCTGATTATCTAATGAAAATAGGACATGTGGCCAACTTCTTTTCAGACAAAGTGGTCTGTCACCAGTTATCTAATGCAATCGTTTATGGTTACATTTCACCCAATGAACGTTTGTTTTGGTTGAGATTGTTCATTTTGATCAACTTTAGAATAATAGTGCAGGATTTTATTTTTATTTTTAAATATACATAGTGATATGAAAAATTAAATATAACACAACCAAAAATGTTTAAAAAGGTTAAACATAAAAACTTGACTTAAACAATAGATAATTCCCTTTAATAAGTCTTTATACAGCTGGGGCATCTTGCATTTTTCTGAATATTTCACCATAAAATAAGTACCGTAAACACAGACAATTCTTTTTGTATTTTGAAAACCCAGGAGAAACCAAGTGATGCAAGTCATCTCCGAAATCAACATCTGGATGTTTGTAGCTGTTCGTCAGCCAAGACTTGGCCCAGCTGCCTGACAATCTCCACTGTTCTGCAAAATTCATATCCGTACAGAAGAACATGGAACAGCTGCAAGACAAGTGCACGAAGTAAACACTTGCTACGTGTGTTCTCCCTAAGGCTGGTGAACAACTATTCTCAAACTTTGTGAAAATTCCAAATTATCGAATAGAGAACCAAGATCTCCTCAATGCAACAGGTTAATCAGTTTGGTCCTAATGACTGTTTGTTCCTTGGACTGTTAATTTCTAAAGGGAACCTGGGAAGAAAGAGATGCAAATGAGCTGTTAACAAGCTCTGCCTCCAATGCCACCAGATGTAACGCAGCCTGTTAAGAGCTCATTTGCATCCCCTTCTTCCCAGAATTCCAGAGGAGCATGTATGGCCTATAAGTCTCCTCATGCCGATTAAGGCGTTCTCTCCCCAAGGAAAGCTAGTACCCCCCCAAATAAAGGGAAGCTGTGACACTGAATTCTGCAGGCAGCATGCTACAGAGCAAGAGCAGCAGGGCAGATTGCTATATAGTTTTGTTAGAAAAGTTTCATTAGAAGGTTTATTTTATTAATTTATATCTCTGCTCATTCAGGGCTTAGTAATCCAGTGGGTGGTCTTACTCACTGATTGACAGCCTTCCTTGTATGATGTTGAGTAGGACCACCCAATGGACTCCTCAGCCCAGAATAAGCAGAGCTATAAATGAATCAATTATGCTGTTTTCCCACAAAAATATATACCAATCTGCTCAGCTCCTCCTGGTCTATAACCTGTAGATTGCACTGTATTTTCATAGTGACAGGTTCCCTTTAAGAACAACCTTCAGATTAATTTTCCCACAATATTCTATCATTTTAGGCCTGTATCTAATAGACTTCAGAAACAGCTGCTGCACGAACAGAGCTATAGTAAGTAGCATGCAATGACTTAATAAGATCACCCCAGGGAGTCTGCTGAGACTTTCTGAGATATAGTGAGTGCCTGTAGAGGATACTTCACCATTAAAGCAAGAAAAAAATAAGAGGAGAAGAAGAAATGCATGACAAGTCTCCTCTACGTTATAGTTTAATGCTCTTTACTTGAAATGTAAATGTAGGGTTAAAGTGTATGTCTAGACCTGAACACTATTTTACTATTTCAGAAATCTAAATAGATCTAAAATGCTCAATGGATTTTCCAGTATACAACTATTAGTTATAGACTAGTTAAATGGTTTTGGCTGCCCCCAGCCACCACTAGGGGGAGCTTAGGAGCTTACAGCATCCAAATACTTATGTAATAATAGTAAATATTCATGAAGTAAGCTCTTAACCCTCTTGCAGACAGAATAGAATTAAGGGGCTTGCATGAGAATGCAAAACGGGTATGCTTTATTGTGCTATTCTTGTTCATTGGCTGTACCTGGTATTTCGCTTCAGCCACATTTAAAGGGGTTTTCCTATGTAAACATTTGGGGCATATCACTAGTCCTACTTGAGAACAAGGCCTCTGAAGCGAAGGGGGAGAGCAGTCGCACATGCGTGACCACCCTCTCTTCCACTGGCATGGAAGTTCTAAAAATCGCCCAATGCGCTCTCTCAGCAATTTTTTTTAGAAGTCTCATGACAGTGGACCCATTCTCAAGATAGGCACAAGTCCCACAAATGCCACACATGTTTATATAGGAAACCCCTTTAAATGTGGCTGAACTAATATACCTGGTACACCCAGAGGACAAGAATGATGCAATAAAGCATAACCATTTTGTATTCTCAACCATGCCTCTTAATTCTATTCTAACACCCTGCAAGAGGGTTAGGCACTTACTTCATGAATACATATTATTATTATTATTACTACGTATTCAATATAAGTATTTAAATGCTGTAAGCTCCTAAGCTCCCCCTAGTGGTGGCTGTAGGCAGCCAAAAAGCATTTAACTAGTTTATAGCTAATAGCTATGCCCCTATCTGACATTTGGGGTATATCTTAGCGATATGCCGCACATTTTAGATAGGAATACCCCTTTAAATAGGTGAAGCTGAGCTTTAGTAACTATTCATTCAGATGTTTTTCTCTGATTATATACGTATCCAAATAGAAAGTCATGGCATGTTCCATCGGACTCGGTACATACAGATTCTAGAAGCATTTACATACGACTGGAGCCCAACATAGCCTCTACTGCTTCATAGTCTGCCATGCGCATGAGCCTTTACTATATGACTTTTATACTCTATTTCTATTTCCCCACCTATTAAAAGAGCTAAAATGCTATTTTCCCGTCTATTAAAATAATACAGTGTGTGAAAGTTATTAGGTAAGGTAAAATCCTCTTGCGACCTAGATAGGATTGGCCGTTTCAGGCTTACAGCTTTCCTCCGAATCAGAAAGAGAACAATATAATCAATTGTGTAGGAGCCAGGAGAGATCATTAAATGCTAATGTGACCTAATCAACTCTAGTGTTCCACTTACCACCTACATGTCACACCCAGCCCTCTTCCTCAGGAAGGAAAGCTGGAGACACATCGGATTACATTACACTTCATGAATTAAAAAAACCATCAATGCTTTATTGTTCGCACTATTCCCAGTATGAAATTGGTGTAAGTTCATATTCTACCCATTCCAGCTGCCACCGGTCTGCATGTCTGTAGAGCTAAGCAGATTTGACATAGCAAAGTATTCCCTGTAACAAGGATCTCGGTGGAATGGATCAGCGCTGTACAATGGGGATTATCAGTGACAACTCAAATACCTAAACACGAAGAGGAGTTGTCGGTTCTTTTAACACTATCCGAATTTCAGTATGTTAGAAGAGTCACCCAAAATAAAGATGCCCTTAAATGACATTCTGTTTGGTGGAAATCAAATATTTCAGAACTGATTATTTAAAAAGTAAAATGAACGGAATGAAAATGATTGTAACTGACACCAAAATACAAAATCGTTTATGGTGTGCGTCCAGTATATATAGTAAAATACAAGTACGTGCATATGCCATGTTGAACTTTAATTTGGGCACACATCAAATTTAACACAGTTTTCTGTGGCTGCTATATACTGTGAAACATAGAAGCTGCAGAATCCAATTGATGCAACATTTTTTATGAATAAAAAACATTATGAAAGTGTTTTATCCCAAAATACAAGTAAAAAAACTACTCTGATAGTGTCTATAACCTTTAATACTGTTGTATTTTCAATTTCCAGGGTCTGAAACAAAGGAAAAGAAAACTACCATACATATTTCTGTGACTGACAACTGCATCAAAACTGCATGTGTGACTTCAGCATTGTCAGCTGGGGGTAGTAGCATTCTCCCCACTGCTCTAACTGCAATAGACATCAAACAAGACTAAGCCACGCCCATCTGTGCAAACCACACCCCTTTTGTCAGTCAGAACATAGAGAATATTTTGAAAGTGCCTGCTTCTCAGAGTATTTCTTTCAGGATCCTGTTTCAGGAAATTGTAGAAATTCCCACAAATTTATTTTTACTCATTCAGTTATAGATTTAGGATTTAAGGATGCATTTGGCTTTTATGACTTCACATACATTTTTGTTTCACATCATTCCAGTTTTTTTCACTGACATTGCTATATGATGTCTTGATTTTGTGCATTCCAGGGTGGTATTCATTTTGGTATCTAAAAGATAAGATATAAATGTGCAAAAAATTCAGTTCCGCCATTGTTTTTTGTTTTCATAACTTTCCAAACATCTTAAATTATCGCCCAGTGTTAAGGTACCAACAATTATCTGATGAATGGGGAAAGGCTTGTTCATAGATCGATCATTACTTTTGGCCAGCACCAAAATTCATTGTTTCTACCTCTCCGGAATATTCTGACCAGAAGCAATAATCCTGCATGGGGATGAAGGATAGCTGTAGCCATTGCTAGCCACCATACAGAGGAGATGATGGCTGCATGTAAATGCAGCTTTCACCTCTGATGATCAGGCAATGACCACAAATGAACGGTTTGTTCCCAGCTGTAACATCAGTCCATGTAAAAGGAACATAACATTGTAGTGTTATTTTATTATAATGGATTGGAATACATATGTATTACACATAAAATGCACAGACAGCGTTAGAGCATAGTTCATTCAGGTCCTAACTAGGATTATTTCAGGACAGTTCTGGTGGACTTTGTTAGGTCCAAGGCTTCTCTTTAAGGGGGTTGTGCAAGAATTGGGGAAGTTTTTGGCAAACTAACCCATTTGGCTAGACCTGTAAAAGGAAGCTTACTTATCTGCTTCTTGGTGCTGGCTCCCCGCTCCTTCTTCTCCTGGTCTGCACTGCTCTTCTAGGCTCCCTCAAACAGCCGATTTGACGTCTCCTGCAGCTAATCACTGGCCGTGGCAGTGACCTGCCCTTGTGTCATGACAAATGTTCACACAGCTAAAGCAAAGTTATTTAATCAGCCTGTCAACACAGCCGAGCCAGAGAGCACCAGATGTAGCAGAGTTGAGTTTGTTTGACTGCCAGAGTTAATGCTAAAGCCTGCTGCGAACCAAGACAAAGCCTGAAACTGTTGGAGAAATGTTTATGCAAAGTAAAGCTGATGTTGAACTTTATCACAAGGTCTAGATGATTTATTTCATCATCCCCTTCATCAACAACCCCCTTTTTATTGCTTCGGGGCCAAGGTCTGGTGTCCAGTGTATCCAGGTAGAAGAACCGTGACACGTGCACCAACATTAAGGGACTTTTAGGCCACCTTACACCACTATGGCATTCCTACAGTATCACTAAAAGGGGCTCTTGTTGCTTTATTGCAACTAGTGTCACGAAGCCAGTACTAGTACTCTTAAAGGGCCCTGGGGGGAGGTGTCCACTGCACATGACGCAAGGCGTTTTGGTCACTGCTGCGTCCAGTCATTGGCTGCAGGAGTGTCAAACCACATGATTTTAGGGAGGAAGAGCATCGCAGGCGGGATGAAGGAGAAGGAGCGAGAAACCAGCCCCAAGAAGCAAGGGGGGGTCCATCAGCCCCAGGATGTGCTTTTGCTGGAGCTGATGATCATGGAGCAAAGTGACCCCCATCCTTTCTGATGCTGTGAATGCTTTTGCTCCGATCCCAGTCATTGTTGCAGGGTGATGGCCGTCATCTTCTATGTCCCCATGATCACTTCACCATAAATATAAATTGTTGGGATCGCATGGGACCAGGGGCTGACAGAGAAATAACTGCTAATGCAGCATTATGTGTAAACTGATCATTAGGCGGGATTTCTATATATTTGTAAATGTCACTTAAATTAGTATTTTTCTTCCAGTTTATAAATTGTGCTGTAAGAATCTCACCAGTATTGTACATAAGTGCGTAAAATAGACAAAACCCACGATTATTCTGAAAGCAGTGTTCATTATGTCACAGCGCAGCCATTTCCCCCCGGCCAGCGGTACACTGCGTGCGGAGGGAGGACGGCTGGTACACTCTGCCAATGGAGATTTGATCAGCTGAACATTCTTTTGTGCTGTGGAACAGAAAATGATTTGACTTATTTACGTGTGTCAGAGATGTACGTTGTTCTCTGCGCAGTGACAGCGAGACACCCTGTACAGAACTCCGTGACCTCAGATACCCTCTCTCAAAGTAGCACCAGCTGAGGCAGGAAATCCACGCTGCCAGGAATGAAACTATCACAGTATATAATTTCACGTAGTAAAAATGCTCCAATACTTTCTGTGTATTCCCTGTTTTTTTTTTTTTTTACAACCTTCGGTAATTTGCCATGTTTTTGAATTTCTCTGGAAAATGTTTGACAAGTTGCAGCACTGTAATATCGTGTGTAGCTGTTATGTAATCCGGAGGTGACACAGTATCATTGTAATTCGGATTATAGTAATGGAAACATTACAGAGTCGCTTGACTGTCAGTTCTTGCGATTCTGGCTCTGCCAGTTTACTACGCAGCAGCAGGGAGGCGCTACCTGTACCCAGCACGGTACTGGCATTTATGTTTTAGCGTTCATAAGTATTTGTCAGATTGCGAAAAGGCCTGAGGTGTATTCCACAGAAAAGCAATTTACACATTGATGACAGTCAACTTTATAGAAAAAGCCGTATCAGGAGGTGCTAAACATGTAAAGGGGTGGGGCTCTATGTAATACTGGGAAGAGCTCATAAATGCAGCTTGTAATATGCGATATAAAACCATTGGTGCCGATGTCCAACGGTTTAATATGTCTAAGCCTACATGCACATGCAGTGGTTTTTTGCGGCCTCCGTTCCGTTATTTTTGTGGATCCGATGGTTTTTCATTCATTTCTATGGATCCGTTAAAAATGCGGATGCCTCTTCCGTTGTCTGTCCGCGTCCGCATTTCAAGTCCGCAAAAAAAATATGGCATGTCCTATTCTTGTCCACAAAAAACGGTTTGCGGACCTGTAGAAGTCAATGGGTCCGCAAAAAATGTGGATGACCAACGGAAGCCATCGGTTTGTCATCCGCATCCGTTTTATTTTGCGGATAGTTGCTTGGAAACCAGGGCAATTGTACAGGTACTTTAAGAGACTGGTTCAAGCCTTCCGTTTTTTTTTGCGGATCCGGAAAAAAAATACGGAAGACACATGGAAACACAACCTACAATATTTGCGGACACATGGAACGGATGTGGATGTTAAAAAAAAAGAAGACGGATCCGCGATTTGCGGACAGCAAAAAACAACTGTCGTGTGCATGTAGCCTAATTCATGTTAATTAGCAGGTCAGGTTCTCTTACCTGCTTGCTGGTGTTTCTATCCCAAAATGGCTGCTGATGGAGGGTCATGTGATCAGTCACATCCATCAATGGCTTCCATTACACTGGGGACTGACCGGAGAACTAGTAAATTCAGTCGGTCCTCAGTGTAAGTGAATGGAGGGCACCGAAGGTTGGGATTGATCACACATCTCCGTCAGAGGTCATTTTGGGACCACAGTGCCAGCAAGCAGGTAAGAGAACCTGCTAATGAACATGAGTTCGGCATAGTAAAACACTGGACATCAGCACAGGTTATGTTGTATATGTGCTGCGAGTAAGGGCTTGTTCACACGACCGTATGGTTTTGCGTCCGTTTTTCACGGATCCGTTGTTCGGTTTTTTGGATCCGTTGTGTTTCCGTTCCGTTTTTCCGCAAAAACAGGAACTTTGTAATCATTGCAAACACGTGCAAAATGGGCTGGGCATAGCATTTCTACAGCATGGATCCGCAAAAAACGGATGACATACGGACATGTGTTCCGTATGCATTCCGTTTTTTATACAGACCCATTGACTTGAATGGAGCCACTGAACGTGATTTGCGGACAATAATAAGACCTGGCTCAAAATTTTGCGGAACGGAAAAACGGAAATACGGAAACGGAATGCATATGGAGTACTGTATACAGAAAGCAAAAAACGTTTGTGTGAACGAGCCCTAATGTATAGTGGCCAGCGCATTTAATCAAAAAGTGATGCAAATTACTGTAAAGTCATAGATTTCTTAGATTTTTGAAGGCCCCTTTACACTGCCTTATGTTTGGAGAGATTACAACAAGCGTACGTTAGCGATTATCTGTTGGTGTAAAGGTGCTGCTATTTACCCCTTGAATAAGCAAAACGGTTGTCATCGGCTAGTAGATGGTTGGTGAGGACACCTAAATCATCATTTGCCAGCAGCAGATCATGTCTAAACAGCCTCTGCTGCCGGAAAGCAATGATTCTGTATGGGGATGAGCGATGGCATCCGTGATCATTGCTCCCATACTGTGGAGATAGCGGCATGTAATAGCAGCTTTCTCCTCCATAGATGAGCAGATGATTATCAGGAATGCTTCCTTACCAATAATCATCTGCTCCATCAGGCCATGTAAAGGGGCCTTTAGAAGGTCTATGGTGGACAATAGCTCAGCCTCGGAGTAGTTGATTCCTATATGGACAACCCATGATGATAATAGACAATTTACTAGGCAAAATATGGCAGGATTGTGTCCAAAATTGCACCAAATAAACTGGCATATATGTTGTGCAACAGATTTATTATGCATTTTATCACTTTTTGTGATTTACCAGGCAGTTTTAAAAAGGAAGACCGGATAAGAGAAGTTCCTAAATCTACCAGATTAGTTACTAGTGGGTGCCACAATTTTGGTGCAAATACTGGTCTAAAGTAAGTAACTCAAGAGGCGGTTTAAAGAAAAATGACTCTGACATGTCTATCGAGATAAGCCAAATTTATTACACAGCATGCGCCACTGTGACAGATTTGGAACAACTTTTGATCTCATTTTAAGCTGTCTAAATTAAACAGTAATAATAAATTAGACCCATTTCCAGGAAAGATAGACAGTGTCATTGTGAATGTAGATGAGTGACATTATATGCCACTCACAGGGTAGAGTATAGCAGAACAGCAGTGGCGTCCCACGTTATCTCACACTTGCCTGTTTACTAGCATTGTTGAATCTGAGTCTGAGATAAAGTTAGCTTGGCCTAGTTAATTTAGGGGGGAGCTATTGATTGTGTAGCCTTTATATATCCAGGCTTTTTTGCTCTGTTGTATCAGTGTGTCCTGGGAATTGGGGTTCTCTGGTCTTTGCTGTCAGCATTTAAGTTTGTCTGTGTGTTGAGTTGGCTTTTGGTTTGTCTTGGCTGTCTCGCTGGGTTGTATTTAACAGCTCTCAACCTCTGTGCCATTACCATTTCCCATCTGCTCCATTGCTGGACTCCCAACACCTTTATCTGTGGCCATCATAATTCAGTTTTTGTCACCTATCGAAGGGATCATTTTAATACCTTGCTGTCTGCTAGTTTTTATATATATTTTTCTTGCGACCCTATGTTAGTTACTCAAATAAGCCCCAATAAAAGTCCTGGGGGTATCTGAGTACTAAGAGAGACTGTTAGTACTTGGGATCGGTGACTGCTATAGATCCACTTCTACAGTCTTGTGAACAACCAGCATCGTTACACACTCATAGGCTGGCAGGTTGTAGCTTGATTTGCAAACCTCAGGTAGAAAGTTAAAACTACTGATAAAAAAAAATATGCGAGCAGCGAGATCAATGAAACAGTCTAAGGTCAGCAATGGGACATCACATAAAAGTAGTCAGAAAACACGTATGAGGAGCAAGGTCAATGCGTCACGCAAGGTCAGAATCAGGAATCAAGAGCAGCAACGCTATGAGCTTACTACTGCTGGATGCAAGCACTGACTAAACCACAAATTAATGTTGCCGTACTCTGTTTTCCCAGATAATGAAGTGCCCGACCTCCCATACCCTCTCCTGAGACTTCAGCCACTGCCTTTGATAAAACGACATCAAGCCACGGTTGTTAGTTTTAGACCCTGTAGAGAGGAATTCCGTGACACTGGCACTTTTAACTTGATGAGCAGCCTGTCCTTATATTACCAGAGAGACACCTTTAAAGATATGCACAAGACAACCTAATAAATATTCATTAGGTGGCCCAATAAAGGTAAGCTATTGGCTTAATTTGCGTTAGGTCACGTGCCTTATGGAAATGAATCTGCTCAGCTAATATGTAGCCTTCTTTTACATGCCTTGGCATCCAATCCGCATTTTTTGTGGGTCAGATGTGGAGCCATTCACTTCACTTTCCGCATCCGTTTGTCCATTCCGTTGCATCCGCAAAAATATAGAACATGTCCTATTCTTGTCCGCATTACGGAGAAGGACAGGGCTGTTTTATTATGGGCTGTACGTTCCACGAAATGCGGAAGGCACACAGCCGATGTCCATGTTTTGCGGATCCGCAATCTGTGGACCGCAAAACAGGCAACGGTCATGTGAGCGAGCACTTGCAGTAATCAGAAGTCAAGTACTAATACCTGGGCACATGTAGTGCTCTCATCTGTTTCAGAAGGCACATCAGGTATGGGATTTACAGGCCGCATGTTGATAAGAAATCTATATGAAAAATATACATGGGATGCATAAAAATACTATATTTCTATGGATGACAGCCATGAATACATGTAATGGCCTCCATGTCCATCATTTGCTTGTATTGATTCCAGATGAGTAGGCAATAATCAATCATTTTGTTAAATGAGTTTTCTGGGATTTACCTATTGCTAACCTATGCTAAGGATAGGTCATAAATATGATATTGTCAGGGGTCCGACTCCCGCCACCTCCGCTAATCAGCTGTTTGAGGAGGCTGTAGTGCTCCCCTAAGCGCAGCAGCCTCTTCACAGTGTAACAAACACAGCGCCTTACATTGTATAGTGGCTGTGCTTGGTATTGCAGCTCAGACCCAATCACTTGAATTGGGCTGAACTGCACCTAGGCCATGTGACCGATGATGGTGACGTCACATATCCCGAGGATAGGTCCTTAATATGTAAATCCTCCGAGAGTGCCTAAAGCAACATGCTGGCTCAGAGGTTACTGATGCTCTGGGTTCTAATCTGACCAAAGACAACATCTTCATTAAAAGGAACTGGCATTCAGGCTTGTGCTATCTCGAGCCGTAGCATAGCTGCCAACTGTCCCTGGTTTTTAGAGACAGCCCCGGCAAATTTGCGCTGTCTCGGGCTGAAAATGAGTGGGTCTAATGCCAGGGCCAGTTTTAGACAAAGTGTGGCCCTGGGCAAAATTGAAAGTGGGGCCCCAAATCCTGAAATATTGGACTAGCAGTCTGACAAAACCTTGTAGGCGTGGACAACCGCAGCAGCTGATTGCAGAATACCACATCATCTCTCTTTAGCCTTTCCACTGTAAGGCTTTGTTCACACCTCAGTTATTTGGTCAGTTATTTCCATCAGTTATTGTGAGACAATACCAGGAGCTGGTCAAAAACACAGAACAGGAGCAGATGTTTTCATTATACCTTATGTCTGTGGAGGCTCCAATCCTGGTTTTGGCTCACAATCACTGATGGAAATAACTGATTAAAATACTGATGTGTGAACAAGGCCTAAGCTGCTGATCCTGCAGCCTATTTGGGTATGTTCACACAGAGTATTTTCTGTGCTTATAAAAACCAAATTCAGACTCCGCATCAGGTTTTTTTTTTATATGTTTTTTTTTTAACGCATCTTATAAAACAGTTTTTCTGGACATGGACCCCGCGTTATAAAACCACAAGCTGAAAAAAAGGGGTTGTCCAATCCGGGCCCCTGAAGTGAAGGGAGAGCACAATGTGCATGCATGGTCATCCTCCATTATACTATGAGTGTTCTGAAAATAGCTGATCACTGGCAATTCCATAGCAGTGAATGGAGATAATACTGCACATGCACACAGTTATGGAGGATCTGTGGATGACACTGTTATGGGGGATCTGTGGATGACACACTGTTATGGAGGATCTGTGGAGGACACACTGCTATGGGGGACCTGTGGATGACACTGTTATAGGGGCACTGTGGATGACACACTGTTATTGGGGGACCTGTGGATGACACTGTTATGGGGGTACTGTGGATGACACACTGTTATGGGGGCACTGTGGATGACACACTGTTATGGGGGGATCTGTGGATGACACTGTTATGGGGGATCTGTGGAGGACACTGTTATGGGGGATCTGTGGATGACACTGTTAGGGGGGACCTGTGGATGACACTGTTATGGGGGATCTGTGGATGACACTGTTAGGGGGGATTTGTGGATGACACTGTTAGGGGGGATTTGTGGATGACACACTGTTATAGGGGATCTGTGGATGACACACTGGTATGGGGGACCTGTGGATGACATACTGCTATGGAGGACCTGTGGATGACACACTGCTATGGGGGACCTGTGGATGACATACTGCTATGGGGGACCTGTGGATGACACACTGTTATGGGGAACCTGTGGATGACACACTGTTATGGGGGCACTGTGGATGACACACTGTTATGGGGGATCTGTGGATGACACACTGGTATGGGGGACCTGTGGATGACATACTGCTATGGGGGACCTGTGGATGACATACTGCTATGGGGGACCTGTGGATGACACACTGCTATGGAGGACCTGTGGATGACACACTGTTATGGGGGACCTGTGGATGACATACTGCTATGGGGGACCTGTGGATGACACACTGCTATGGAGGACCTGTGGATGACATACTGCTATGGGGGACCTGTGGATGACATACTGCTATGGGGGACCTGTGGATGACACACTGTTATGGGGGACCTGTGGATGACATTCTGTTATGGGAGATCTGTGGAGGACACACTTATGGGGGATCTGTGGAGGACACACTTATGGGAGATCTGTGGAGGACACAACTATGATACTGCCTCAATGTGTGACATAGCTTTACAGATTCATTTATTAGCAGCCCTACTCTGCTCCCCTGCTAATTTGGACTCAGGTTCTTAATCTATACTCCAATGCCCCCCCCCCCCAATTAACAATGCAGACCACCTAAACAATGCCGTCTTCATTAGTTTAACTAGATCCCTCTATGGCCCAGACAGGCATGTAGTAATTGAACACAGTCTGGCCACGTCAGAAGCACCAGACGAGCATGCCGCTTGGTTGTGCCCTGGAGTCACATGGAGCCCACAGGACACATGGAGCTACACAGGAGCACAGGGAGCTTACATACGAAACAAAGAGAGAGCACACATAGGGGGCACAGGGAGTGCACACAGCAGGCACAGAGAGCACACACAGAGAGCACACATAGGGGGCACAGGGAGCACACACAGGGAGCAAACAGAGGGGGCATAGGGAGCTCACACAGTGGGCACAGGGATCACACACAGGGAGCACACAGAAGGGGCGGAGGGAGCTCATACAGTGGGCATAGGGAGTACACAGCAGGCACAGGAAGCACACACAGCGGGCATCGGGATCACACACAGAGGGGGCGATGGGAACTCACACAGCGGGCACAGGGAGTACACACAGTAGGTACAGGGAGCACACACACGGAGCACATAGGGGCCACAGGGAGCGCACACAGCGGGCACAGGGAGCAACACAGGAGAGGGCACAGGGAGTGCACACATGGAGCACATAGGGGGCACAGGGAGCCCAGATAGGGAGCACACAGAGGGGGCATAGGGAGCTCACACAGCAGACACAGGGATCACACACAGAGGGGGCTGAGGGTGCTCACGCAGCGGGCACAGGGATCACATACAGGGAGCACATAGAGGAGTTGGAGGGAGCTCACACAGTGGGCACAGAGAGCGGGCACAGGGATTGCACACAGGGAGCACACAGAGGAGGCAACGGGAGCTCACACAGCGGGCACAGGGGAGCGCACACAGAGGGGGCAGAGGCAGCTCACACAGTGGGCGCAGGGAGCAAACAGCAGGCACAGGGAGCACACACAGCGGGCACAGGGAGCGTACACATAGAGCACACACAGCGGGCACAGGAAGCAACAAAGGAGGGAGCACAGGGAGCACACACATGAAGCACACAGGGGGCACAGGGAGCAAAACAGGAGGGGGCACAGGGAGCACATATGCAACGCCCGGACACCCTAGGGGTGTTGGGTGTGAGTGTACTAGTGATGATGTGCTGAGTGGGGATAGCAGTACTCACAGTTAAGTTGTCCCCTGGGTCAGTCTGCAGTGGATGGGAAGACAGCACTGAATCCTCTGGGGCATGGGTATGCTTAGGGTGCTTTGGCAGCTGGGCCCCTGTGTTCGTGACGCCAGCACTGTGAGGAGCAATGAGGAGATAGAATAGAATGATGAGAGAGGCAGTAGTTGAACCAAACAGGAACTTTACTTGTCAGTTGTAGTCTTGCAATAAATAGCATTTGATAGCAGCACTTTGTATTACATGAAGTTGGCAAAGATGATAAAGCTGCAAATCCCTAATTAGGGTACTTTCACACTTGCGGCAGAGTGATCTGGCAACCAATTCCGTCGTCGGAACTGCCTGCCTGAACCGTCGATCTGGATGTAAACTGAATGCATTTGTAGACAGATCTAGGTGTGAACACGTCTCACAAATGCATTGCAAGAACGGATCATGCGGATAGATGGATCCGTCTTGTATTTTTTTTACAGTTTTAAAGGTCTGCGCATGCGCAGACCGGAAGGACGGATCCGTCCTTCAGGTATTTCTAATGCCAGATCTGGCACTAATACATTTCAATGAAAATTAATGCCGGATCCGGCATTTTGGAAAGAGATAATACCGCAGCATGCTACGGTATTATCTCCGTCCAAAACGCCGTTCAGTGACTGAACTGAAGACATTCTGATGCATCCTGAACGATTTCTCTCCATTCAGAATGCATTAGGATATAACTGATCAGTTATTTTCCGGTATTGAGCCCCTTTGACGGAACTCAATGCCGGAAAACAAAAACGCCAGTGTGAAAGTACCCTTAGCAGGCTCTGTGAAGTGTTGTATGTAGGTTACCAGATCAACTTATGCAGGAGTGGTGAAGATACTCTACTTGGTTCCTGATCTTGCTCAGGATTTCTAGTCTTGAAATAATATGGAGCCTCTGGTACTAGTAGTATACAACCCAAGGGCGTTCTCCCTCATGGCAGGCAAACTCTCTGCTCCATTCTATGAAAAGTTTGTCTGAACTATAGTCCATAAGCGAATGGTAACACCCAACTTTATACTTAATTCTCAGGCTGTATCCAAATGCTGGAAACTTCTCCCGGTCACCTGGTGCTGTGGAGTCCATAAGCTGGGACTGCTCTAATCTCCACAAGTTCAAGTAGCTTAACTCCCGGGGCAAGACACAGGAAAACAGAGACAAGTCTGTCTCCTAGACTCCTCACTCCTCTCCTCCCTCAACTGATGAAAGGGCATATAGAAATTTGGAGTGGCCATTACACACTTACGTGGGACACTACACATAGGAGGGGGCACAGAGAGCACATAGGAGGGGGCACAGGGAGCACACAGGAGGGCCACAGGGGAATCACAGAGTTGACAGTGGGAACTCACAGGTCAGTGACCATCAGTACTCGAGGACAGTGCAGGGCTGTTACAAGTTGAGTGTGACCCCAGCAGCCCTGTCCCCCCCCCCCCCTCCTCTATAGACACTCCTGCATGCCTTTTACACCATGGACTTACAAACTGAAGAGGGAGCAGGCTGGGTGCTTTGATAAGAGGGCCCTGGGAGCCCCCTGCAGTCCAGCAGCTGAGGTCAGAGTCTGGGGGTCAGATGCAGAAGAAGGCCCAGCCATCCCAGTATGAAGTTTAGGCCACCAGCCTGGAGCAAGTGCAGGCAAAGGATGGGGTGGACTATGTTAGCTCATCCCACACAGAATGTCCTGATGCCGGTCTGTGACATCAATGACTATTGTGGATAATACAGCATGCTGGTGAGACGGCATGCTGTCCCCCGAACAGCAGCGGGGACTGTTCTTTAAGCATGTTTGATTCCTCTTTGTCTTATGCGAGTGTCCATCTTTATAGTTTCACTTTTTAAGCAACAAGAAATACCAGGACAAGCAGTAAGTAAGCGATTGCTCTCTTGTGCAAGCAATATTATATGCAACCGTCTCGGCCCATTCTTCGGAGAAATGA
The DNA here is from genome assembly GCA_033119425.1 of Bufotes viridis. Classification (NCBI taxonomy): domain Eukaryota; kingdom Metazoa; phylum Chordata; class Amphibia; order Anura; family Bufonidae; genus Bufotes; species Bufotes viridis. Next base: position 333,792,131 of record CM065593.1, on the reverse strand, counting down.
TATGTAATGGAGCCACATTGTCAAGGTATAAATTAATAGCAGAAGTAATGACTGAAAGCATCAGCCATTAAAGAGACGTTCCAGACAGAACAGAACATAGGAACCGTGCATGCTTCCCCAGAAATAAATTTCGGTCCTCTGCCCCAACCATGCCATTTTCCATAATGAGATTTTCATTTTCAGATTTTGTACAATTCTTTTCATGTACTTATCTTTCATCATTCATTATTGATGAATCTGGCCTGTCCTGTATAATTTAATATCTCTCTAAAGATACGAAGAGCCTAGCAAGATCAACAAAACCATCAGGTTCGTCTTACAGCCACAAGCAGAAGAATCAAAGACAGCGCAATATACCTGAGCCATAAGAGCTGGATGCACAGAGATAATGTATGACAGGATTCCATAATGAATGGCGGGGACCCCAGGGGCCCGGCTGCTGTTTAGAAATAGACCAAGGTCTAGGAGCTAATTTGTGTTGTACAGTACTGTGTAACAATCTCTCCTAATAAGCTAAAATATATGGGTAAATCTAGGGCATAAGGAATGAAAAAAACCCACAGCTTCAGTAATAAACAATGCGAGTCCTCTGCATTTGACCAACAAAATGTTAGGAATAGACGACTTTGCCCTGGGGCAATAGCAGGCATGCAGATAATCGCAGCGGTGATGGAACAGAAAAATAATTAGAAGACGTTCCTAAGAGCAGACATTCCCTAATCTTTCCGAGCGTTCGCTACATTCACTACATGCTTGGATAGCTTGATAGAGAGGAGGTTTTGTAAAATCAATCTATATTATTTACTGAAATAGCAAACAAATTAGACAAACATAACTATAGTAAAGCAAAGCTCCACTTTCATGCCTTTTCTATAGCCGTTTCCTTCTCTCTTCACTGAAAGGAATGATTTGATATTGACCTATTATTTTCTAGTCTGTACTGAATTTCCATTCTGTCCTTAAGGCCTCATGCACACGACCGTTGTGTGTTTTGCAGTCCGCAAATTGCGGATCCGCAAAACACGGATGGCGTCCGTGTGCGTTCCGCAATTAGCAGGAAGGGCACGGAGAGCCATTAATATAACTGCCTATTCTCGTCCGCAAAACGGACAAGAATAGGACATGTTATATTTTTTTGCGGGGCTACGGAACGGAGCAACGGATGCGGACAGCACACGGAGTGCTGTCCGCAACTTTTGCGGCACCATTGAAGTGAATGGGTCCGCACCCGAGCTGCAAAATATGCGGCTCAGATGCAGAACCAAACAACGTTCGTGTGCATGAGGCCTAATGTGTGTCATCAGAAAATGACCTGCTGTTTAAATCGCTTTTTTATGCTTAAAGGGGTTGTCCGGGCTTTTAATATTGATGACCTATCCTCAGGAATAGATCCTCAATATCAGATCGGTGTGGGCCCGACACCCAGCATCCCGACGATCAGCTGTAGGAGAAGATGGCGTGTGCAGTAGAGATGGCCCGAACTATTCGCCGGCGAACAGTTCCCGGCGAACATAGCTTGTTCGCGTCCGCCGCGGCGGGCGAACATATTCGATGTTCGTGTTCGCCCCTATACTTTATCATTGAGCAAACTTTGACCCTGTACCTCACAGTCAGCAGACACATTCCAGCCAATCAGCATACCCTCGCTCCCAGACCCTCCCACCTCCTATCTAAACGCAAGGATAGGATCCATCTTACATTCATTGTGAAGCTGCAGTGTTAGTAATTGTAAATCGCAATGCGATTAATATAACCTGTATTATTCGCATTGCGATTACAACTTAGAACTGAGTTCCAAATGGTTGTATTGCTAGAATATATTAACGAACATAACGAATATAGCACTATATTCTCAATCTTCATTATATTCTAGCAATAAAACCATTAGGAACTCAGATCTAAGTTGAATTTGCAATGCGATTAATATAACCTGCATTAATCGCATTGCGAATTCAACTTAGAGCTGAGTTCCTAATGGTTGTTGTATTGCTAGAATATACGTTATATTCTAGCAATACAACCATTAGGAACCCATCTCTAAGTTAAATTCGCAAATAAGATGTCCCAACTCCCAAACTATTCACCAGCGAGTAGTTCCCGGCGAACATAGCTTGTGCGCGTTCGTCACGGCGGGCGAACATATGCGATGTTAGGTCCACCCCCTATCATTGAGTAAACTTTGACCCTGTACCTCACAGTCAGCAGACACATTCCAGCCAATTAGCATACCCTCCCTCCCAGACCCTCCCATCTCCTGGACACAGCATCCATTTTAGATTCATTCGGAAGCTGCAGTCTTAGTGAGAGGAGGGACAGTGTAACTGCTGCTGAGATTTAATAGGGAAATCGATAGCTAGGCTAGTGTATTCAGTGTCCACTCCAGTCCTGAAAGACTCATCAGATCTCTGCTGTAAGGACTGCGCCCTGACAGCACCCCAAAAGCCCTTTTAGGCTAGTACATCAGTCCCTCCCAGACCCTCCCACCTCCCATCAAAAGCAAGGATGGCATCCATCTTAGTAGTTGTAATCGCAATGCGATTAATACAGGTTATATTAATCGCATTGCGAATTCAACTTAGAGCTGGGTTCCTATTCTCAATCTTCGTTATATTCTAGCAATACAACCATTAGGAACTCAGATCTAAGTTGTAATCGCAATGCGATTAATACAGGTTATATTAATCGCATTGCGAATTCAACAGAGCTGGGTTCTATTCTCAATCTTCGCTATATTCTAGCAATACAACCATTAGGAACTCAGATCTAAGTTAGTAACGCAATGCGATAGCACAGGTTATATTAATCGCATTGCGAATTCAACTTAAAGCTGGGTTCCTATTATCAATCTTCGTTATATTCTAGCAATACAACCATTAGGAACTCAGCTTTAAGTTGAATTCGCAATGCGATTAATATAACCTGTATTAATCGCATTGCGATTACAACTTACCACACTCTGCGTCAACTAGATATTTTTCCATGGGAGTTTTGCCATGGATCCCCCTCCGGCATGCCACAGTCCAGGTGTTAGTCCCCTTGAAACAACTTTTCCATCACTATTGTGGCCAGAAGGAGTCCCTTTGTTTTTTAAAATTCGCCTGTCTATTGAAGTCTATGGCGGTTCGCACTGTTCGCATGTTCGCGAACACTTGCAGAAGTTCGCGTTCGCCGTTCGAGAACGGAAAATTTTATGTTCGCGACATCACTAGTGTGCAGTGCACATATATGCAGTGCCCTCTCCCTTCTCTCTTCCTGATCGCTGCTCTATTTCTATGGGACTGCAGCAGTGGACAGGAAGAGAGACGGGAGACGGCACGTGCACACTGCGCAAGCCTTCTCCTCATACAGCTGATTAGTGGGGGTTCTGGGTGTCGGACCCACACCAATCTGATATTGATGACTTATCCTGAGGATAGGTCGGCAATATTAAAAGCACAGACATCCCCTTTAACACATTTTAAATAATTTTTGATGATATTTTTAATTTTCAATGTCAATTTTTATATTTTAACTAAAACCAAAAATCCTGCAGTTTTTGCACTGGCCACTATGTCAAATAATTGGCACCACTTCTTGGTTTGTACAGATCACTTTACTGCAGTTCTAATCCTGCCTGTAATGATATAACCTATGTGTATAGATAAGACAGGATCCGCCATTCACAATAATGGATTGTCAGAGCTTATCTATTCTTTCCTTGTACAATTATAATGACCCAGAGTGGCATTACCACCTTCTTTTGTACCCCCACTATATGTGTTGTGTGATCCTGTGTCATCTCATATATATTTTTTGCCATATCCTGCAATGTGTGTATGCATTTCCTTATAAACTAATGTTTAAGTGTTATGTGCCTGGTTCACCAGCAGGTGGCAGCAAATCTGTGCAGAGCTAGTTTCTCTGGAGAGGAACCTTCTAGTTCTATTCCAGCCCTCTTTAGAGAGGAAGGAGTTTTAGCTAGTCAAGACAGTCTAGTCTACACTTCTCAGGGAGAGGCTGTGTGTCGGCCAGCAGAGCGCTGTTTGCACTGCTGGGCCTGCGGGCCCTGCCTGAAAAAAAGTCCGTTATGGTTGCTTGTCTAATCCTAGGATTAAAGTAAGAGACAGACTACAGACAGTTAAGTTCCAGCTGAACAGAAAAAGTTCCTATTTAAGCTGACATTAGCTATTTGCTAATGTCAGCTGAGTCGAATATATATTTATTACCTGTCAACTGAAGTTACATTACAAAGCCACTTTTATATGCAATGATCTTCGCTACAGCAGTTAGGCGTTACTTGCTGGTAGCCGCCGCATCTAGATGAGTTATGCACGCTCTTCCTCGCTTGATAGACAGCCAGCGCTTTCTCCTCGCACTGGCTCTGCCTGAAGATAATCTCGCGCCGTGCCGTACCGCCAGTAGTCGGCGCAGGCGCCTGAGTGAAGGACGCAGCTTGCCGCTCTGTCTCAGTGCGCCTGCGCCGATTACGCCACCGCTATACCCGCTTCCCTTCCGGGTGTAGCGGTGACGTAATCGGCGCAGGCGCACTGAGGACGGAGCGGCAAAGCTCGCGCTCCTTCTCAGAGCGCCTGCGCCGACTACTGAGCGGTACGGCGCAGGCGCTGGATTATCTTCAGACAGGGCCAGTGCGAGGAGGAGAAAGCGCTGGCCCTGTCTATCAAACGAGGAAGGGGGCGTGCATAACTCATCTAGATGCGGCGGCTACCAGCAAGTAAACGCCCAACTTGCTGGTAGCGAAGATCATTTGCATATTATAAAAGTGGCTTTTTAACGTAATTTACAACTTCGGACAAGGTAATAAATATATATTTCGACTCAGCTGACATTAGCAAATAGCTAATCTCAGCTAGTGAAAAATGGGTTAAGGGGGGTGACAGAAGCCCTTTAAGCCAGCCAGCATAGCAGAGCTGAGAGAGCTACCGCATAGCAGTGCTGAGATTGTTGCAGAAGTGTTTGCCTGCCAGAATAAGCCAATACCTGCTGATGACCAAGATCAAGTGGAAAGATTGTTCCTTGATGAACTTTATGCCAAGTAAAGCTGTGTTCAACGTTAATACAAAGTCTGGACTCCATTTATTCTACTCATTCATCACCCAAGTTCAACAACCCCTTTTTGCACTTGCTTCGGACTACACTACATCTGGGATCCAAGGATATCCAGGTAGGAGCACAGTGACACGGGTCTATAACATCTACAGAAACATTGTAGGCCACTCCACACCACTGTGGCATTCCTACCCTGGGTTCCACTAATACCATCTACAAAGGGGACTCCAAGTCCTTGTTGCTTAACTGCAACTGGCGTCAAGACTACTTGCTTTAATAGAGGGACATATAATCGTAGATACCTATTAAGGGGCAAGGGATCCCCCAGACGCTGCCAGTGGGCAGCAGCACAATGACTCTGCACAGGTCACAGAGCATGCCTAAAAAATCTCCCATAGAAGTCAATGAGGTCCCCTGCTGACCACTGTGTCTATGGACCGTGCGGCTGCCGTAAAGCAATTTTTTTAATGCTTTGTAAATGTTGTTAAGAACAGATCAGGCAAGATAGCCGCCCCCATATTCATGGTCAGGAAATAGAATTAAAAAAAATGTATAATCAGAAAATAAAAACAGATTAGAAAAAAGGAGATATGTTACTATCTGGTTTTAACTGGTAGATAACATTTTTGGTGGCAAATTTCCTTTAATTAATTCACAGACATATAGGTTGTAACCTAGGGACAGGAGTCAGTGTAGTGTGTCACTGAACTCAGTCAGGCTGCCAGCTATTTGTTGTAAGTGCTAGAGCAACATTTAAAGCTATAGTACTTAATTTTTATTAATGTATATCAGCCATATCTACATCGCATAATTCACAATCCCAGACAGAAATCTTTTGCAAAATGAATCCTAGTCTTTATAGTATACCAACTGATTTTGTTTGTCTTATAGTAGCACTATGTGGCCAATATTTAGCCCTAGGTTGGCAACATATGACTCTCTGGGCATTGTATACTGTAGCTCTTCATAGGTATTCTGAACAATGTACTGTCTTACATAAGAATTTTGGGAAGTATGTCATGCTTGAGCACAGACAGCAATGTACATGGATAATAATAATAATCATCATATTTATTTTTTATATAATGTCAACATTTTTTGTAGCAGGTTACTGATTTTTACTCCCTGGTGTATCTGCCTGTGTGTCTGCGCGCATACTTTTGTATAAATCCTCCAGTGTGTGACCCTATAGAATAGATAGTCTGTAGAAGTTCTCAGCTCTTAAGCATTAAAATTAGGATGCAGATGGATTCCTTTCTGTTTAGGACCTTTTACATTGTTATTTGTATAGGGCGGTTAGGGTTAAGTTTTTGGGGTGGGGAAAGGGGATCAATTGTACAGAAGTCGTTATACAATAATTCATTTATAGGGGACCGGGACACTGCGCTATTTTATAAAAGGTCAAACCAGTGACAGTGACAGGTCCAGAGAATAAAACACATACATAAAGTTCTGAGTATTGTGTTCTTTTATGCATTTGAAATTACAATTATCGATGTGTAACGTTTCAGATACGTCCAAGACTACAGCATAGTTTATTGGTTTAAAGTTGTAGCTGTCATTTTCCAGAAATAATCTGGAAAGTATATTTACTAAGGGTGTGATCTATAATTGTGACTGTGCTCGAGTTGGAATGTTAAAAGCAATGTGATCATGGAAAGAAGTATGTAGCCAATCTGAGTTAATCTGCTTTCTAACATGAAATTCTTTTGTACAATCTTTGCTTTTTACTCATTCTGTTTTTAGTTCTGTTCCTGAACGAATGATGTGGGAAATGAACATGGCTGCCAGAAACCTATAAACACATGTCAAGTGCATGGCTTTGCCAGAGTTTGAGTAGGCTAGACAGCCGGCATATGATCGCATTTTCTGTATACAGAAATAGTAGGCGCAATTTGAGGCAAATGCTGTATATTCACTGTTCATTGCATCATCTGTATGCAATGTCTGACATCTGGTGTGGATTGGGTGATAACATTCTCTGCTCTCATGTCATAACTGGGTTGGGAAATTAAAGCGAGGTAGACTTTCCTCTTTAAGATATTTCAAGACACTGAACAGCCTGTCGGATCCGTGCTGCCGTTAGCGCACGGGTTCCCCGGACTACTGCTCCGGCCCAATTGACTATAATGGGGACGGGCTGGAGTTACGGCAGCACGGCAAACATGCTAAGAGGCCGCCAGAATAGAAGTACGATGTCATAGTTTCATTCCGGCCGCCTCTCGGCATGTTTGCCGTGCTGCTGTCAATGGGGCCGGAGCGGAAGTCCGGGGGCATGCGTTCACTAGTGGCACCACGGATCCGACAGGCTATTCACCCGCCGGAACAGTCTGCCGGAGTTGTGAAACTAGCCTAAAAGAGTTGTCCAAGATTATAAAAAGTCTTTTTTATCCTGAAACAGTGCCACTCCTGCCTATTAGTAATGCTGGTATTGCAACTCAGTCCCATTGAAGCTTCTAATTTTCATGTTTAGTAAGTATAGCATTAACGCGTTTCAGATTAACCCTTGTTTCCAATATTTCAGGTCTCTTTGTGCATTGAGCAGGTGCAGCTACATGTAGTGTTTGCTTTTGCAGGTCAATACCAGATATTCTTGGGGTAGGACTTTTTATAGTTTGACAGCTTTAACTGTTAAGAACCATTTCCTATATTGATGTTTAAATTGCCTTTACTTCACACATAATGAATGTCCCCAAGTTCTTTATAAAGTTTAATTTGTATTCACTACACTACTGCTTCTAAACGGTAGTGGCCGTAAACAGCATAATTAAAGGGGTTGTCTCACTTCAGCAAATGGCATTTATTATGTAGAGAAAGTTAATACCAGGCACTTACTAATGTATTGTGATTGTCCATGTTGCTTCCTTTGCTGGTTGGAGTCATTTTTCCATCACATTCTACACTGCTCGTTTCCATGGTTATGGCCACCCTGAAATTCATCAGTAGTGGTCGTGCTTGCACAATATAGGAAAAAGCACTAGCCTATGTGCACGCTCATGGTCCTGGCCACCAGAGAGGCCAGCACTTTTTCCCATAGTGTTCAAGCACGACCACCACTGCTGGATTGCAGGGTGGTTGCAACCATGGAAACGGGCAGTGGAATGGTGAGTCAAGCCAGCAAAGGAAGCAATATGGAAAATCACAATACATTAGTAGAGATGGCCTGAACTATTCGCCGGCGAACAGTTCCCGGCGAACATAGCTTGTTCGCGTCCGCCGCGGCGGGCGAACATATTCGATGTTCGCGTTCGCCCCTATACTTTATCATTGAGTAAACTTTGACCCTGTACCTCACAGTCAGCAGACACATTCCAGCCAATCAGCATACCCTACCTCCTAGACCCTCCCACCTCCTATCTAAACGCAAGGACAGCATCCATCATAGATTCATTCTGAAGCTGCAGTGTTAGTAATTGTAAATCGCAATGCGATTAATATAACCTGCATTAATCGCATTGCGATTACAACTTAGATCTGAGTTCCTAATGATTGTATTGCTAGAATATAACGAAGATTGAGAATATAGTGCTATATTCTCAATCTTCGTTATATTCTAGCAATACAACAACCATTAGGAACTCAGCTCTAAGTTGTAATCGCACTATATTCTCAATCTCATTTGGTATAGGCAAATATGGTAGTCTAGATCATGTGTCTATACCAAAGCCTAGGATCATTGGTTGACAGCATATTTTCTAAGCCATGTAGCTGAATATAGATTTGGGCAGAGTAATGATCTAGACCTGTGTTTCCCAACCAGTGTACCTCCAGCTGTTGCGAAACTACAATTCCCAGCATGCCTGCACAGCCAAAGGCTGTCCGGGCATGCTGGGAGTTGTAGTTTTGCAAAAGCTGGAGGAACACTGGTTGGGAAACACTGAATTCTAGACTACCATAATTGCCTATACCAAATGTAAATATGCAACCAAATGTGGCAAAATATACAAAAAAATAAAATAAAAAAAAGATAAAAACGCAGATGCGGTTTTGATGCGTTTTCTATCAAAAACGCCCAAATGGCCCCTGGGGGGTTCAGATATCTTGCCTCGAAGGCAGCAGAACGTTGGTGGTAGTCATAGTCAACCGTCATATACAATCAAATAGAGGCATCAAATGGATTTGGAAAGCGATTAATAATTGTAAGTATTATTCGCATTGCGATTACAACCTAGAGCTGAGTTCCTAATGGTTGTATTGCTAGAATATAACGTATATTCTAGCAATACAACAACCATTAGGAACTCAACTCTAAGTTGAATTCGCAATGCGATTAATGCAGGTTATATTAATCGCATCGCGATTAAACTTAGATCTGAGTTCCTAATGGTTGTTGTATTGCTAGAATATAACGAAGATTGAGAATATAGTGCTATATTCTCAATCTTCGTTATATTCTAGCAATACAACCATTAGGAACTCAGATCTAAGTTGAATTCGCAAATAAGATGTCGAACATAGCTTGTGCGCGTTCGTCGCGGCGGGCGAACATATGCGATGTTCGGTCCACCCCCTATCATTGAGTAAACTTTGACCCTGTACCTCACAGTCAGCAGACACATTCCAGCCAATCAGCATACCCTCCCTCCCATCTCTTGGACAGCATCCATTTTAGATTTATTCGGAAGCTGCAGTCTTAGTGAGAGGAGGGACAGTGTAGCTGCTGCTGATTTAATAGGGAAATCGATAGCTAGGCTAGTGTATTCAGTGTCCACTCCAGTCCTGAAAGACTCATCAGATCTCTGCTGAAAGGACAGCGTCCTGACAGCACCCCAAAAAGCCCTTTTTAGGGCTAGTACATCAGTCTCCCTCCCAGACCCTCCCACCTCCTATCAAAAAGCAAGGACAGCATCCATCTTAGATTAATTCTGAAGCTGCAGTGTTAGTAGTTGTAATCGCAATGCGATTAATATAACCTGTATTAATCGCATTGCGAATTCAACTTAGATCTGTTCCTAATGGCTGTATTGCTAGAATATAATGAAGATTGAGAATATAGTGCTATATTCGTCAATTCTAGCAATACAACCATTAGGAACTCAAATCTAAGTTGAATTCGCAATGCGATTAATACAGGTTATATTAATCGCAGTGCAAATTCAACTTAGATCTGAGTTCCTAATGGTTGTTGTATTGCTAGAATATAACGAAGATTGAGAATATAGTATTATTTTTGTTATCTTCGTTATATTCTAGCAATACAACCATTAGAAACCCAGCTCTAAGTTGAATTCGCAATGCGATTAATATAACCTGTATTAATCTCATTGCGATTACAACTTACCACACTCTGCATCAACTACGTAATTTTCCATGGGAGTTTTGCCATGGATCCCCCTCCGGCATGCCACAGTCCAGGTGTTAGTCCCCTTGAAACAACTTTTCCATCACTATTGTGGCCAGAAAGAGTCCCTGTGGGTTTTAAAATTTGCATGTCTATTGAAGTCTATGGCGGTTCGCACTGTTTGCATGTTCGCAAACATTTGTGGAAGTTCGTGTTCGCCGTTCGCGGACGGAAAAATTTATGTTCGCGACATCACTATACATTAGTAAGTGCCTTGTATTAACTTTCTCTACATGATAAGTGTCACTTGCAGAAGTGAGAAAACATCTTTTAGGCTACTTCCACATCTGTGTTTTTGCTGTCTGGTCTTGAGATCCGGCAGGGGATTTCAAAACCACAGCCTAACGCTTCTGTTCTAATAATACAACCAGCGGCATCAATTCAGAACGGATCCGGTTGTATTATATCGAGAATGAAGAAATCGGATCTGGCACTAAAACCATTGTAAGTCAATGGGAGACAAAACTGGATCCGTCAGCATTGACTTACATGGTTTTTGGTGCTGTTTCCAGTTTGTCCAGTTTCCCATGCCGCACACAAAAGCGTTTCTTGCAGCGGCTGCAACAAACCGGAATGAATGCATTCTGGAGCGCTCCGTTCCGGTTTGTTCAGTTTGGCCCCATGGACAATTAATGGGGACAAAGCTGACGGATCCTCAAAACCGGATAGCACAACACTGATTCAAAGTAGCCTAAAAGTCCAATAAATTAGTTTAACAAAATCAAGATAGAACATTTTGAAAAGTCTTAATATAATGTCCAGCAGGATGTATATCTGTAAATCTTTGCGGTTGCTTGTAGCAGTGTGTTTAGTCATTTCCTTATCTGTCCAGCTGGTATTTAGGGAGCAGCAGATAATGGAGTTAAGCAGTGTCATGTGCAGAATTTTAGGAGCCTGGTAACATGTGATAGCTAGTAAAGGATATACACACAGTTTCAGACAAATGAGTAGAAAAAATAATGACATGGCATGCAAGTAATGCATTAGCCCATCTAGTGGCTGGAAATATATCAGATAATCCAAACAGATTTTCTACTTTACACAACCCTTACCCATATTTATGCCCTATGAGGGCATGAGCTGTGAGAGAGAATCCCCATGGGATTGGGAACAATAACTGATCATGGGGTTAGTCACATAGAAAAAAGTAATTTAATATGCATTCGGTTTTTGTTTTATTTATTTTGTAAAAAATTATGGGGGACCATTATTGGAGATACACACTTATAAACAGTACAGCAAGTTAAAGGGATTATCTAGTGTTGAGAGAATCGAAGTCAAATGAATTGACTTCTATCCGAATTTCAGGAAAAAATCTGAAGCCAAATTGCCTCGTAATGAATCAAATTTCCATAAAACGGCGGTAAAAACAAAAAAACATATTAACCTCCATTTGCGCGTAAAGAGGCCGTCGCAGCCATCTTCATTGAAGATACCACGCGTTAGCTCCCGCGGAATTACATATGATGTCACCACGCTGGCTGACTGGCCGGGAGTAGTGGCGTCATCAGTGATGGCGACACCTTGCCTGGTCAGCGTGTCTTCACTCAAGATGGCCGTGACGGCCTCTACGCGAGCAAATGGATAAGGTGAGTATTTTTTATTTTTACCCTGATTTACCCCTGAAAGGCCTAAATGCCTCAGATGCGGTGATCAGCGATGAACACAGCTTCTGAGGGGTTCAATGACGGGAGGCAGCGTGATCGCCATTCCCCATCATTGCACCCGATACATACAAAGATATGCGCTTCGTGACAAAGTAATTCGCACAAATTGAATTTCTTTATGAAATTCGGCGAAGCAGCTGAATCACATTTTTGATAACTTCGCTCTTCTCTAGGATTATCCCATGATTAATGTGAAAAATGAAAATAAGACATCATATAGCACATGACAATCTCTTTCTAAGGCTGCAGTCACTTGGCCGTATTTTTGGCCCACCTCCAGACCACTGCGTAAAGCAATTTTTAAAAAATGTTTTGTAAATGAGCACAGCTGAGGCAAGAGAATAAAATAAAAATAAAAATTTCAACTAGAAAATAAAAACAGATTAGAAAAAAAAGAAAATGTGTTACTATCTGGTTTTAAAGAGGACCTTTCACTGGTCCACAGTTTATCAGTTAATGGTATGTACATTGAGAGCGGCACCCAGGGATGTCCCTGCACTTACTTGTATCCCTGGGTGCCGCTCCGTTCGTCCTCTGCAGCCCCCGGTATCATATCCTGAATATGAGCTGAGCGCTGCGATTTGCCAGCGCTCCAGCCCTGGGAGAAGGAGACGCCCAGGGCAGAAAAAGAAGTCTCCGCCCCAGGCAAAATTACAGCAGCAGGAGCGCCGGTACCGGGGGCTACAGAGGACGAACGGAGCGGCACCCAGGGATACAAGTAAGTGCAGGGACATCCCTGGGTGCCGCTCTCAATGTACATACCATTAACTGATAAACTGTGGACCAGTGAAAGGTCCTCTTTAAGTGGCAGATTACATTTTTGGTGACACATTTCCTTTAACTCTAACTAGCTATTGTCTTCCCTTACACTAAAGTCTCTCTAAAGCTGGCCATACACATTAGTGTTTTGTTGGCTGAACCTGCCGGGATTGGCAGTTTCGGCTGACCTCTATGTGTGTGGGTAGTAAATATTTTAGCTTTATCCTTCTGTTCTCTCAGGAAATAATCTGCCACTGACAGCGGCTCTCCCCATAGAACACACATACATGCTCGGCAGAGTCGAACTTGTATGCGCATGAGGAAGCCTGGAGGGAGTCTACAGAGATAGCTGTCGGCCAATTGATAATTTGGTCGACAGCTATTGAGTGTGTATGGCCACCTTAAAGGGGTTGTCTAATCTCGGTGTCACTAAGGCGAGATGAGACACAGTCCCGGCTACTAACCAGCTGGGAAACAGCCAAGCGCTCCAGCCTTCGCTCTTTCGGTAGCTCTTATTGCGGTGTATGAGAGCTACAGAAACAGCGTAGCACAGCAAGCTATGGTGTTTCCGAGTTAAGGTAACAGTATAGCCTGCTGTGCTACGCTGTTTCAGTATCTCTCATACACCGCAATGGGAGCTACCGAAACAGCGAGGGCCTGACGCTGGGTTCACACTTGAGCGTTTTACAGCGCCTTTAACACTAAACTAGCTATATTCTGTGTCTAACTCTGGGTTCAAATTTGAGCGTATTTGATACGCGCGTTTTTGTCGCGCGTATTACAGCGCGTTTGTGAAAATAGGAAACGCGCGTCGTACGCGCGTTCGTGTGATTGACTACTTTGGCGTCAAACACAATACGCGCGACAATACGCCCCAAAGAAGCTCCTGTACTTCTTTGGGCGTAGGGCGTTTTACAGCGCGTTCGTAAGCGCTGTAAAACGCTCAGGTGTGAACCCAGCGTCAAGATAAAATTCTCTTATGGCACATGTCAATATAGCCCCTCTTGATTGGCCAAAGCTGACTGCAAGGCATTATGGGCAAGCCCGCCAGAAAGGGACGCCACCCAGAGTCATGTGGTCCGCCTTCTTCATTTTCCCTGCCCTACTGGGCTTTGTGATCTGTAAAATGCCTGGTGCCATTTTTAGTTATTCCTCTAAAACAAATTCCCAAAATTTCGGATGAACTAGAACTGGAAGTTTTTGAGAAATCCATAACAAATTCAATTAGTTTAAATTCGATTGCTCACCTCTAATCATCATTTGCAATCTACTCTACCTTCATAATACTGCAAGCATATTTTGGTATCTTGTATAACTTTTAGCATGTACAGAGACTGTAAACGACCGTAAATGTATAAAAATAGCTAAATATGCCTTTTGATTGTAGCTGTAATAAAAGACGCAATAACCCTTTCATTATGAAACACATCAAGCATTATACACTGTCCTATAATCAGCTGTAACCACAAGGCCACTCTATAGTACATTTCTCTTCACACTTTCTCCCTCATTCTGTTTCTTTTCTTAGTAAAATGATTGTTGTGCAAAAGATTAATCCTTTTTTGTTTCATATTACGCTTGTCAGCGATCGTTCTGGATCTGATCACAGGACAACTTATAGGTGAAAGGAACACAAAACATCAACATAAAACAATAAATGGGTAGAAATTCATTGGGCAATTTACCAAATAGGTTACTGTAACACAAGATGCTCCCCTCAGTATCCTCCATTGGTTGGAGAGTAGGGTCAATTTAAAAATGGTGGACTTGGTGCAAAGGTTTCTTAAATGTACCCCCCCCCCCCCCACACACACACGCAAAAATTGTCTTCCAATAGGGTTGCCACCTTTTCCAACAAGAAATACTGGACAAGTTATGCCAAAAGGGTTGTCGTTGTTGGGGCGTGGCTTTAACACGATGCATTAATATGCTGTCATACTGTGGCTCCCAATAATATTTATGCCTTCATTAGTGCCCCCAGAATTAATAATGCCCCATTAGTGGTCCCAGAAATAGCAATGCCCCATTAGTGCCCCCCAGAATTAATGCCCCGCATTAGTGCCCCCAGTAAGAGTAATGGCCCCATTTGTGTGCCCCAGAATGAATAATGGCCCCATTAGTGCACTCCAGTAAAGCGAATGCCCCCATTAGTGCCCCGCAGTAAGAATAATGCCCCCACTAGTGCCCCCTAGTAAGAATAATACCCCATTAGTGCTTCCCAGTAAGAATAATACCCCCATTTGTGCCCCCGGTAAGAATAATGCCCCAATTAGTACACCCAGTAAGAATAATTCTCCCAATAGTGCCCCTGATAAGAATAATGCCCCCACTAGTGCCCCCTAGTGAGAATAATACCCCCATTAGTGCCTCCCAGTAAAAATAATGCCTCCATTAGTGCCCCCAGTAAGAATAATGCCACCATTAGCACATCCAGTAAGAATAATTCCCCCAATAGTGCCCCGGTAAGAATAATGCCCCCATTAGTGCCCCCAGTAAGAATAATGCCCCCATTTACTGCCTCCGGTAAGAATAATGCCCCCATTAGTGCCCCCAGTAAGAATAATGCCCCCATTAGTACACCCAGTAAGAAAGATGCCCCCATTAGTGCCCCCAGTAAGAATAATGCCCCCATTAGTGCCTCCGGTAAGAATAATGCCCCCATTAGTGCCCCCAGTAAGAATAATGCCCCTATTAGTGCCCCCAGTAAGAGGAATGCCCCCATAAGTACCCCCTTCTCTGCTTTTTCCAGTGGGTTGACATCTCGCAGGTGCTGTCCTGCACATCCAGTCAGCAGCGCAAGCAAATGGAGGAGATGAGTTCTTTTTTTTTTTTATTAACACGAGTGGGTGGGGGGGGGGGGTAAAGGCTGTACTAACTAAAATTACTGGCACGGGCAGGGACACTAAAATACCTCCTTTTGCTCTGAGGAGTTGTACCCTTGTGTGACTAATACTAGTCAAATCTACTTGCCACCTAGCTACTCAAAGGGATGTTTCTGACTATGTTTCCAGCAGCTTTCAAGTTGACGCTGCAATCTGCCTGCCTGCTACTGAGTTAAATTCGCAGAGAACTTCTATATATCATCTTGCAGCCATGTGCTCTCACTACAACTAAAGGACCTGAGCAAATTAAGTCACATGACCAAAGGGTCCTGTTTATCCAGACAAGATATTATCCTACAGCAATAATGCAATTAGGTGGCAGACAAGCCTCAGTGTTGTTTCCAACAAACACATTTACAGTACAGTCCACTACAGTTATATCACAGTGTAGTGTATCCTGTCCCCAGGGCAGCTCACCTGTTCTTGTATTCTTCCCAGCATTTATTACTCCCCCAGGGTGGCGAAACATAGGCTGCTTCTGACATTCCCCACCCTTTGACGACTTTGTCCAGGGCTTGTTCTCAAAAGGAGTTTTACCCTCCATGTGCAGTACATGTGTTTCCGGTTCCTTAGTGGTGTAAAGACCCACATAGCAGATATGTAACATATCGCTTAAGATAAATAAAATGGCAGACTTAAACAGCATCTGTCACCATGATCAACTATTAAACCAGGCACACTGCTTGGTAGGGTTGATCATATAGACTAAAATGAATCTTTCTTCTCCGCAATTGGTATTAATAATTCAGAGCGGTGCTGTACTTTTACTCATATGTAAATGAGGTCCTCGGAGCACTAAGGAGCTAGCATAGGCCCTCGTAGCACCACGTTACCTCCTCCTTTCCCTGTGGCTGCATCCTCTCCCATTAAGATTGACAAGACCTGGGAGCCTCACTGCTATGATGCTCGTAAATCGATGCTTGAAATCATGGGCATGTCTGGTTTAAAGGGGTTGATCATGATTAGAGATGAGAGAAGTATTTTAAAATTCAATTCGGCTGCTTCGCTGAACTTTACCAAAATGTTTGCTTTCATGACGAATTACTTTGCCACAGAGTGCATTTCTTTGTAAGTACTGGGTGCAATGACAGGGAATAGTGATTGCGCCGCCTCTGTCGTAACAATATTTTTATTGGTTTAACAAAATAATAGACCATCTTAAAATATTACATACAATTGTCATAAATTGTGCACATAACTTACAGAGTTGTCAAGGGTGAGCATTAGTAGTCATTGTATCCCTCAGATACCCGGTTCATAGATGTGTTAAATAAAATTAAAAAATATACTTACCTGATCCATTTGCTTGTGACGGCCGCCATCTTGATTGAAGATCTGTTGTGAAATCTCGCACGGCCCGTGATGACAACATCACATCGGACGGCCTGGTGATCCCATACGTCACTGTACACGGGATTTTGCGCAAGATCTTTAAGCAAGAGGGCGGCGGCTGGCCTGTCGTGAGCAAATGGATGAGTTAAGTATAATTTTTGGGGTTTTTACACTATTTCAGGTAAAATTGATTTCATCCTGAAATTCGGATCAAAGTCCACTCGCTTAACACTAATCATAATGACAGATGCTCTTAAGTGCGGGAAAATGTAATGCTGTATACTAGGTAAATAGTAAGCCCTTAGTAAGCCCTTAGTAATAGTAATCCTAAGGCCCCATTCACACCTTGCCGCCAGCCCCATAGAGATGCCTATACTTGTCCGTAATTGCGGACAAGAATAGGACATGCTCGTTATTATTCCGGAGGCGCTGGCCAGAAGATCCGCGGCGCGCTCCGCAAATGCGGATGCGGAGAGCACAGTGTGTGCTCTCTGCATCCATCACGTCCCCATTCAAAATTAATGGGTCCGCACCCGTTCCGCAAATTTGCGGACCGGCTGCAGACGAACATTGCGGACGTGTGAATGGGGCCTTAAGGCCCCTTTCATACGAGCGAGTTTTCCACGCGGGTGCAATGCGTGACGTGAACACATAGCACCCGCACTGAATCCTGACCCATTCATTTCAATGGGTCTGTGTACATGCGTGGTTTTTTTCACGCATCACTTCCGCGTTGCGTGAAAATTCACAGCATGTTCTATATTCTGCATTTTTTATGCAGCTCTGGCCTCATAAAAGTGAATGGGGCTGCGTAAAAACGCATTGCATCTGCAAGCAAGTGCGGGTGGGATGCGTTTTTCACTGATGGTTGCTAGGAGATTTGTAAACCTTTAGTTTTTTATCACGCGGGTGAAAAACGCATCAAAACGCATTGCACCCGCGCGGAAAAAACTGAACAACTAAACGCAGTTTTAGACAAAACTGATTGGCTTTGCGTGCGAAATCACACAGTTTTCACTGAACGCATCCGGACATGCTGGTGTGAAAGAGGCCTAAAGGTGTAGCAACAGTCCACAGCATATCTCTGAATGCTCGACACCCAGATAATCACAATCAGAAAATAGAAACAGATTAGAAAAAAAGAAGAATAACTGACTTTCTTTTTTTTCTATAGGCAATACATTCCCTTTAAACTGGCCATAGAGACGAGCTACATGTAAGTCATCTCTACCTGGACAGCTGGAGAGTCTGAATTCCAGCTTTTGTCTGCACCTCTGAATGCGAGTTAAGTGTTGTGTCTCTGTATCCTCCCAGAGCTCCATTCATATGTGACTTCTTTCACAGGCGGCAGCCTATCACCAGCAGGCATCACCCCCGTGGCATATTGATTGGTTGCAGGCAGTGTGTTTTACAGCATGGCATAGCTCTGGTACAGACGTGTGATGCCTGCTTCTCTGACAGCTAAAAATATTACAATTACAGCCCCGGCTCAGTCCTCATTAACACATTGCACGGGTTCATTTATCAAAAAATGATGCCACTTTGCAAGCGATGCACCTTGTACAGCAGGTCCCCCCCCCCCCCCCCAAGGGTTACTTATTAAAATTGCCTCTGCTTCCCCATAAATCACATGCAGTAGGCGCCTGGAGCTGCGATGGCAGGGTTGCATCAGTCATCTCTATGGAAGCCATACACAGCAGAATCACATGGGTTACAATCACGACGGCTCATTCTGCAATGACCGGAGAGCCCTGTCACTGCAGATGTGCGGGGAAGAGATGAGCGATTTCTGACATTTCCACTCTCGTAGCAGTGAGTAAGGTGTGTCCTTCTTCAGAAGGGAGAATTAGAGTCTTTCTTTTCTATGTGGCCAGCATTATGATGATTCCATAAACCCAGATCCTGTGGAGTCACCGGCCTGACATTACATGACTCAGTGGTGTTCCTCCACGCGCTGAACCTCACCCACAGATCCATGTGACAGGACCGTGTACAGCACCTTCTCCGCAGCAAGGGACAGATCACATGGCAGGAGCAGTGTATCCCATGTGATGCCACTTCCTCCAGTACGTACTGTATATCCCTCAGCACAATGACATGAACAAAATATCAGACCTCCCTGTGACATAATAAGCCAGTTCTGGAGACGTTTCAGCTATTCCTGTCCGGACCCGGTGCATGATCCTTCACTGTACTGCAAAACGGATTCTTCTCTTTAAATTTGTGTTTCTGGGGTAGGATAAGATACCTCCTGCAGGCATCTGCTTAATATACAGGAGATGACATGTTACTGACAGCTAATAAATAGTAGGTGTGTAGGGAAAAGTTCTACAACTTTCTGATGTTTGTATTTCGATTCTTCAGGGATGTTCTCAGAGGTCTGCTTGCAGTCAGTGAATGGAAGCACGTTTGTTTACATTTTAGACCTGAAAACCAGTCCTTTGGTGGAGCTACTGGAGGGATGACCAGTGTTGATCCAAGTGGAGTAACAGACAACACACATATAGAGGAAATGTTAAGTTAAATGGATGTGACAACTTATTGCAATAAACATTTGCAGCAGGCAGTGGCGCAGGGCTTGGGGCAAGTCAAGTACCGCACCTCCCTAACCTGCGACCGCTGGGACAAATAATAAACCACTTCTGTCGTCTTATTGGGCTCCCTAACAGCTGGAGACCCAATCTGCTAGGTCCCATTGACAACACTATTGTACCCTGACAACCCCTTCCACATGGCAGCAGCATTCTCTCCTGCACCTTGCAGCAGTATCGTCCCCATATGTCTCAGCTTTCTTGGGAACTTGCAAGAGAAATTAGACTGGAGTTGGAGGGAAAGAGCTTTTCCTGCCGTTCTGGTAGAAGCTTGAATGGAGTAGATAAAAGAAGTTGTGACGTTACTGTTCACAAGTTGGCTTAGTGATTACAGGTTAGTGTGTCAGGGTTAATGGGGTTAGGGTAAGTAGGTTTAGAGTAAGGCTACATTCACACGACCGTATGGGTTTTGCGGTCTGCAAATTGCGGACCCGCAAAACACAGATACCGGCCGTGTGAATGTAGCCGGCCCCATGATAGAAATTCCTATACTTGTCCGCGATCACGGACAAGTATAGGACATGCTTTATCTTTTTTGCGGGGCCGCGGATCGGATCTACGAATGCGGACAGCACACTGTGTGCTGTCCGCATCTTTTGCGGCCCCATTGAAATGAATGGGTCCGCACCCGTTCCGCTAAATTGCGGAACGGATGCGGAACCATTTATATGGTCGTGTGAATGTAGCCTTAGTCGGTTAGGGTTAGTGGATTTAGGATGAGGGTTAGTGGGTTAGGGTCCAGCCTAGATTACTGACTTCTGAGTCTTGTAAAAGCTAGAAAAGTGTGGGCAAAAAGAGGTGTGACGTCACATGTTGCCAATGGTCATGTGGTTAGAGGGGTTAGTATTAGTGTTAGGGTTACTATTAGGCTCAGAGGTTAGTATTAGTGTTAGGGTTACTATTAGGCTCAGAGGTTAGTATTAGTGTTAGAATTAGGTTAAGGTTTGTATTAGGGTCAGGGCACATGGAGAAAAAGGGGGAGGGCCTCATTTTACTCACTCTATTTAATGACTCCAGATTAAGGACCTCCTTTTACCTACTCCATTCTAGTCCCAACCAGTTTAGTCTCAACCCTGCAGTTCTTCTTTATTTAGGGGATGAAGGACATTTGATGATGTCATAAGAGGTACTGCAGCTGCACCCTCTCAACCTAGGAACTACACCGTTGCAGTGCAGTTCCTTTAATCTTAAACAGGTCAGGACCTGTCATGATGTCATCACAGGTCCTTTAGCTTTCTAAGTGTCCAAACTGCACTAATGATGCATGATCAGTGCGGTTAATGTAAAGTCATGTCTAGCCGCTGGCAGTTTGGCACCAAGGGCTAGACCACTGGCAGCAAAGAACAGTCTACAACAACATCTATACAGTATAAATACACACACACACATATATACAGTGGATATAAAAAGCCTGCACACCCCTGTTAAAATGTCAGGTTTCTGTGCTGTAAAAATATGAGTCAAAGATAAATAATTTCTGAACTTTTTCCACCTTTAATGTGACTTATAAACTGTACAACTCAATTGAAAAACAAACTAAAATCTTTTAAGTAGAGGGAAGAAAAAATATAAAAATAAAATAATGTGGTTACATATGTGTGCACACCCTCTTATAACTGGGGATGTAGCTGTGGTCAGAATTAAGCAATCACATTCACAGTCATGTTAAATAGGAGTCAGCATACACCTGCCATCATTTACAGTGCCTCTGATTAACCCCAAATAAAGTTCAGCTACTCTAGTTGGTCTTTCCTGAAATTTTCTTAGTCGCATCCCACAGCAAAAGCCATGCTCCACAGAGAGCTTCCAAAGCATCAGAGGGATCTCATTGTTAAAAGGTATCAGTCAGGAGAAGGGTACAAAAGAATTTCCAAGGCATTAGATAAACCATGGAACACAGTGAAGACCGTCATCATCAAGTGGAGAAAATATGGCACAACAGTGACATTACCAAGACCTGGACGTCCCTCCAAAATTGATGAAAAGATGAGAAGAAAACTGGTCTAGGAGGCTACCAAGAAGCCTACAGCAACTTTAAAGGAGCTGCAGGAATATCGGGCAAGTACTGGCTGTGTGGTACATGTGACAACAATCTCCCGTATTCTTCATATGTCTGGGCTATGGGGTAGAGTGGCAAGACGAAAGCCTTTTCTTACGAAGAAAAACATCCAAGCCAGGCTACATTTTGCAAAAACACATCTGAAGTCTCCCAAAAGCATGTGGGAAAAGGTGTTATGGTCTGATGAAACCGAGGTTGAACTTTTGGCCATAATTCCAAAAGACATGTTTGGCACAAAAGCAACACTGCACATCACCAAAAGAACACCATCCCACAGTGAAGCATGGTGGTGGCAGCATCATGCTGCGGGGCTGTTTTTCTTCAGCTGGAACTGGAGCCTTAGTTAAGATAGAGGGGATTATGAACAGTTCCAAATACCAGTCAATATTGGCACAAAACCTTCAGGCTTCTGCTAGAAAGCTGAACATGAAGAGGAACTTCATCTTTCAGCATGACAACAAAGCAACAAAGCATACATCCAAATCAACAAAGGAATGGCTTCACCAGAAGAAGATTAAAGTTTTGGAATGGCCCAGCCAGAGCCCAGACCTGAATGTGGGGTGATCTGAAGAGGGCTGTGCACAGGAGATGCCCTCGCAATCTAACAGATTTGGAGTGTTTTTGCAAAGAAGAGTGGGCAAATCTTACCAAAATGTGCCATGCTGATAGACTCATACCCAAAAAGACTGAGTGCACACTTATGCAACCGTAATATTTTATTTTTATATTTTTTTTTCCTAAATGATTTCAGTTTGTTTTTCAATTGAGTTGTACAGTTTATAAGTCACATTAAAGGGGGAAAAAGTTCTGAAATGATTTATCTTTGTCTCATTTTTTTATAGCACAGAAACCTGACATTTTAACAGGGGTGTGTAGACTTTTTATATCCACTGTATAGTAAAAACTTCCCCTCTGGTCACTGGCCTCACAATAGGATTACACAATCTGCTTTGTACAGATCACTTTTCAGCAGTCATCTCATTATAATTACGAACAGGATTACAGTAAAAAATAGCACCTATATTTAGATATCTCAAGATCCACCACACCATTCACAAAAGATAATAGTCACCATTCCGCTCATCCTGCTCCCTGCACAATGACCTCTTCACAGTTCATAGAGCATGCCCACAACACTCTTCCTTAGAGGTCACTCTACAGATTCCCATGGTCTGTGTGGCTATTGTAAGGCATATCTCTGAATGCTGCATCTTCATATTTATAATGGCATTGTCTAGATGCCTTGGTATCATGTTCCTTTTGAATTTGTCACTCTTATATCCAGTAACATCACGGCTACATTTAAGTGAGAAACACATCCTTTATTGTTACTGATATACTATAATGTGTGTCTTGCCAGGTAGAAATATATCATGTAAGATCTGTTTCGACTTGCATATTCAACAGTAAAGGTTGCAAGTTAAAAGGTGATTATGAAAAGATTAGGCTTGTAGCTCGCAGGCCTTCCAGAACGGGCTGGCTGGCAGCATGTACAGTATTTCTCAATGTCCTGTCACTGGCGCGGCTCCCAGTGTGTGTGTGGCTGTTGCTGAGGGACGGTACCATAGACTTTGGAACTTGACCGTGTGGCAGAACTTTGTAATTGTACCTTTTAACTTGGATATGGAAGCCAATGTAAAATTGTGACAAAGCATATAGAATACAATACCATGACTTGTCGTATTCTTCTCTCCGCAGAAACATAACCAAATACAGGCTGCAGAATATGCAAATCTGAACAGTTACTAAGCACAATGGGAAAACCTCAGAAAATGCTTGACTTCACCATAAGGAGAACTTTGTTAGATGGGGTTCACAGAGGACATCTGCTCTTCATGTGACATTTAATTACTTTTTGTTTCATTGTGTGTTCACTTTTCATGTTGTTTGTCACTAGGGCTTATCAGGGTTGCGGCACCCTTATGGGCTCGGGGGGAGTGAGTGGCCATCAGATTCCTCAACCCATCTGCAAGCCCTTTGGCTTCCTCAACTAAGGCTCTTGAGCGTTGAGGAATGGTTTATGGAGGACCCTTCTCTTATGGAGTGGGCCTGCGATAGACCTAGTGTACTATTTGTGTGGCACTCTGAAAGTTTTTTTGCATGGAGTAAAGAAAGTCACGTTCCTCGATACATTCCTCGATACATTCCTCAATACATTCAAATATAATAAATAAATATTTTAACAAGTTTTTTATATGAACATAGGCTGGTTGAGGTGCTGTACATTGAATATATGTATGTAGAGCAGTAAGTCTACTGTGTTATGTGCCACTTGTGCAGGGGGTGAGAGACTAGGGGCCCACCTTGCTCAGGGGCCCACCGGGGGATTCACCTGTACCCCTGTGGGCCAGTTCGAGCCTGGCTTTAAGAATACCCTGTCCTATGAGGGAATATCTTTCAATAAAGACCTACTATGATATTAATGGGCAGTGCAACAGACCAACAATGTAAAAGGCTGCCAAGATTATACTTAATAAGCAGGTGTGCCTTGAAAGAGCAGAAATACGCGCAATTAAATAAGTAATGGCACCTAGATATATATATCAGGTGTATTAAACTAGATATAAAATTAAATGGCACACCTGTTTACCAGTCCTAATCTGCAGCCTATATGCAATTCATATCTTTATATATCCATCCTTAGGTATAGACATGACCGTAATAAGTCTAAAACATACCCATATTGCACAGAGACTGGAATGTCGTCCCACGTACTGATACCTTGACACGTGGTTCGCCTCACCAGGCTTCGTCAGGAGGTTTTGATTAATAAAGATTTCTATATATTTTACGATATTAGTCCCATTGATCCGTTTTTATGGTGCTTATTGGTCTCCTGCCAAATATCACTGAGTCCAGTAATTGACATCATTGCTATTGAGAATTGAAGCAGTGGTGCTGAAGTGGAGAGGTAAGTATAACTGTTTTTTGTTATTTTTTTGAACTTGAACAACCAGCCATACACATAAAGTAAATGTTGGCTGAATGCTCCTATACACATGCATGCTTGATGCGACCGAGCATGCACGTACAGTGAATGGGAGAGGGAAAAAACAAAAGGAAGTCGCTGAAAACTAAATGATTATCCATGTTAAAACCAGCCACAGGATCCGTTAACTGCAAAAACAAAGGGGTTGTGACAAATTTGAAGGCAATCCCTTATCCTGAGTACGAGACTCGGTTATTTCCAGCAGTCCCATAGAGAATGAATGGGGCAGCAAAGCAAATGCGCAAGATGGTGGGAACAGGACCCTCATTCTTGGGATCAGTGGTGGTCCCAGCAGTTGGACCCTCAGCAATCAGCTACTTATCCTTGCAAACTTGGCATGGGCTTTATATAACTGTAGAAACGTTGTCCAGGATTTTACTATTATTGGTCTATCCTCAGAATAGGCCTCAGGATTGGCAGGGGTCTGACACTCTGCACCCCAATCAATCAGCTGATTATGAGTAGCTCTGGTGCTGGAAGACAGCACTGGAAATACAAAGCTCTGTCTACTGTGCAGTGAATGGGGCTGGTTACTGCAGCACTGCTCCCACTGAAATGAATGGGAGCAGTGCTGCAGTAAGCAGCTCAATTCACTACACAATGGAAAGAGCTGTGTTCTTCCAGTGCTGATTTCCGCGCAGGGACTATCCCTAAACAGTTCATCAGTGGAGGTGTGGAGTGTCAGACCCCTGCCGATGTCTATTCTGCGTATAGACCATTAATAGTCAAATCCTGGACCATTACTTTAAAAGATATTCAAATGACCGCAAATTTACATATATGTTTTTACCAACTCACAAACTTCATTCAATGATCACATTTTCAATGATTACGTAATTTGAGTATTAATAATTTGTCCTTTCATTACAGAAAATATAAAACTCGCAGCATTTGAAACCTTGTAAAATGATCAAGATATTTCAAGGTATTGCCCCCCGCCGTCTGCTTACACTTTACAAGGAGCCCACAATGATTTTATGGCTGCTATTGTATTGTTGTACCGGCCTTGAATCTGTTGTACATTATGTAGCAGCTCATAAAAGAGTGCTTTCTTTGTTATAATGTTGTAAAATGGCTGAGACCTGTGATACGCATTGCTGTGTGCGTGTTTATAGAGCTCAGAATGGCCTAAGGTCAGTCCGATTAATACGTGCTGGTTATTTATACACACAGTATTGCTATGCTGGGAGAGAACTATTTATGGGAGCTTTAGTGTCAGATCAATGCACTAATGTAACTGCTTTTAGGAATTAGCTTTACAGGATGCAGACAGAATGCTTTATGGGTATTCCTCATATACTGTATGACCTATACCAGTGGTGGCGAAGCTATGGCACGGGTGCCTGAGGAGACACTCAGAGTCTTCTCTGTCGGCACCCGCACCCTGGAAAAAGTCTACGGTGTACCAATATGCCTTAGACTTTTCCTGCCATTCATCAGCACAGAGCACACTATGAACAGCACAGGCAGCGGACTAAATGTAGGCCGGCTATTATAGCAAAATGATAAAGTACATGGAAGATATACTAAATTGAACTGTAGTATTCAGGTTAAATTGCCGTGTTGGAACTCTGTGATAAATAAGTGGGTTTTGGGTTGCAGCTTAGGTTCACCATCACTCGTCTATACTATATATACAGGCTACAAGGCTCCCTAATGCTCATGACATCTGCATACACTCCATAGAATAGAATATACGCACTATATATTACATTGTAGGACCGATATATGAAAAGTTTATATTCCATAGAACCAGTAGACAAGATTTCCAATTTCCAAATTACTAGACAACTTTCAGAACAGTAAACAGTAATTCAGGCTGCGGCAAATTTTAGAGGGTCACTATTTGTTTAAAGAGGACCTGTCACCCTTCCTGACAATATTAAAATATATGGAGAAGTTTAAAGGGGTTGGCTCATGTCAGACATTGATGGCATATCACTGGGAGATAGTTGCGGGTCTCACCTCTGGGAACTGCTCCTACAGTGACCTGCCAGAGTACAGGATGGGAGTGGTAGTGGTCCTGATGAAGTGTTGTGTCACGGTGAACTCCCTTTAGGCCGTTGCTCCCTGGGGGTCGGTGCAGTGGAATTATAGTACTGAAATATAAGGCCAGAGAAAGTAACAAAGTCCTTTTTACTAAGTGCAATGTAGAACTTGAAATACTGCAGTAGCAGCAGGCTTTAGTGCAATTCTTCTCTAGCACCAACAAGGATATGGAGGCAGGTTGGTTGGTGGTGATTCAGCACTTAGGTCATACTGGCATAGTGGTTGGTGATGGGTGCCTTGGCTGTAGTCCCTCACCTTACAGCAGTGTCTGTAGATGCAGAAGTAGCAGGTCATTCTGCTGCCTGGATTCTGAAGGCTTTACTTGAGGAGAATCTGGAATAGTTCTCCCTGGAAATTAGGTAACAGGAGCAGGAGCTCAGCAACTTGCTTCCTCTCCTCTCTCTCTCTCTGGACAGGAACTCTCCCTCCTGGCAAGACTCGCCTACTCCTACCAAGAGGGGAGGAACAGGGTGATTAACCCTGTTCCTGCCAACCTTTGCCATACTTTCTTTGCTGATAGATATGGCCAGAAGCAAACAGTAAAACATATCATACATAACAATATGCAAGTTGTAGTACCCCCATGTCTGGGGTACAACACTTTTATCCCAGAACAGGGCCCTCAACGTGAAAATGAGCACACCGAAATTGCACAGCGTGCTCTCTATCCATCGCTATCGGAGTTCTGAAAATACCATAGTGGTGAATGAAGAGTGCAATGTGTAAGCATGGCCACCACTCCATTCGCCACTATGGGACTGCCGGATATAGCCAAATATATTGCCAAATACTAATTGCATAAAAGAACCATACAGTGAACAATTATTACTACTACTAAGTCAAAGAGAAATCTAGTATTGATCATGTGTAGTCAGAGGCAACAATAAAATCCAATCCTATTTCAGGGGTACAGTCCATTGCATTATTTATTTTCGAGGTGCAGTGCAATATATTAAGTATTTATGGGGATGCCGTGTATTCTAGTATTTATTTCTATGGCACAGTTCATTGTATTCAGGCGCAGGGCCAGCGTCAGCACCCGACACACCCGGGCAAGTTCCGGGGCCCACTGTTCCTGGAGGGGCCCACTGTGCCCGCTCACTCCTGCAGCTGTGTCCTGGTCTGTATTAAACTGCCTGTTCTGAATTCTAGGGCAGCTTATCCCAGCAATGCAGACAATTTTAGCCATGTGGAGGAAAACGGCTCCAGGACTCAGAACAGGGTAGAGTTTTCTACCAATGTCATCTGCAAATGTGACCAGTGGGGAAGGAGCCTGAGGAGCAGAGAGCTGTGTTCCTGTACAGAGAAGAGCAAGGCTGGAATGTGGTGAGGCCTAGCTGTGTATGTCTGTCCCTGTGTGTGCGTGTGTGTCTGTCCCTGTGTGTGTGTAACCCTGTGTGTGTGTGTACCTGTGTGTGTCTGTCCCTGTGTGTGTGTCTAAGGCATTGCTTAGACATAATGCCGCAGTTTGGCCAGTGCCTAATGGGTTACAGTTTAGACCACCTTCTGGTACATGTTAATATTTCCTTTTTAAACCCAAGTCCATGTCCCCTCAGTACTGGGAATCAGTGGGAGTCATATTAGAAGGTAACAAAAGGTTGGAGCATAACTGAAGGTGGAATTCCCTTTTAATGTCCCCTTAAGGTGACCACACACATTAGATAGATGTTGGTTGACGATCTCACCTTCGCACAGGTGTCCCTGTGTGTGTGTCTGTCCCTTATGTGTATGTGTGTCCCTGTGTTTGTGTTTGTCCCTGTGTGTGTATGTGTGTCCCTGTGTGTGTGTGTCCCTGTGTGTATTTGACTCTCCTAGTGTGTGTGTCTCTGTGTGTGTGTGTCCCTTGTATGTGTCCCTGTGTGTGTGTGTGTCTCACTGTGTGTGTGTGTCTCTCCCTGTGTGTGTATCTCTCCTTGTCTGTCACCATCACCATGCCCACAGTGTTCCTATGCCTTGACGCAACTGCATCAGGACGTTCTGTGCGGGGCAAGAATAAGATGGAAGAGGAGGCAACGCCGCCACCATGGAGTCCGTGGGAGAGACACAGGGAGGCATACTAAGCACTTAGGTAACACTGCCACATGATCTACACTAGTGTTATCTGTGGATTTACATAGGACTGCAGGTAACACTACCACATTATCAGCACTAGTGTTATTTGTGGTTTTACATAGGACTGCAGGTAACACTACCACATTATCAGCACTAGTGTCATCTGTGGTTTGTACATAGGACTGCAGGTAACACTACCACATTATCAGCACTAGTGTCATCTGTGGTTTTACATAGGACGGCAGGTAACACTACCACATTATCAGCACTAGTGTTATTTGTGGTTTTACATAGGACTGCATGTAACACTACCACATTATCAGCACTAGTGTCATCTGTGGTTTTTACATAGGACTGCAGGTAACACTACCACATTATCAGTACTAGTGTCATCTGTGGTTTTACATAGGACTGCAGGTAACACTAACACATTATTAGCACTAGTGTTATCTGTGGTTTTTACATAGGACTGCAGGTAACACTACCACATTATCAGTACTAGTGTTATCTGTGGTTTTACATAGGACTGCAGGTAACACTAACACATTATAAGCACTTGTGTTATCTGTGGTTTTACATAGGACTGCAGGTAACGCTACTACATTTTCTCAGATCATTTTCTCAGCCATCACTGTGTTATCTGTGTTGTTACACAGGACTGCAGGTGATATCTACTATATTATCTGTACTCAGAGAATTATTACTGTGTAAAGGGGTCCACTGAGACTTTATCGCCCAATGGCCCACATGAACCTGGAGCCGGCCCTGTTCAGGGGCGTAACTACCATAGCGTCAGACCATGTGACTGCTATGGGGCCCAGGGCAAGAGGGGGCCCAGTCTTGGGATCATCTCCTCTTCTACTGGAGGTGTAATGCAACATCTCCCAGCATACCCTCACCACCATCCAGGTCATACTGGGAGCTGTAGATTTGCTTGGTACAAACCTACATAGCAGAGGGTTAACCCGACCTGGCATTTGGTTAGTTTATTTGATTATTATAGTAGGTGTCATTTTCTGTGATGTGCTTCACCACAGGGATCCCACACACCAAGCTGAGAAACTGCTGTTAAAAATCCGTGTCCTGCCCCTTCATGTGTGTGCACCTCCGTACAACACTGCTTAGATGGGGCCACAGAGCAGCTGAGCATAGCAGCGGACAGCCTGGGGCAGGGGTAGCCAACTAGTTCCTGTACCCTGAAGCAGCTAGAGACCTGAAGCCGGGTCAGGAGCTACAGACCAGCCAGATTGCCATAGGCACATCACCTGTGTAAACAAGGGTATGTTGACTGTGCACATGAAATGTCTATTGACGAGAGAGATGCTGCATCCTGATAGATGCCTATGCAGATTGTGCAGCACGGGGTCAGCTGGAGAGAAAGCTGTGGTGATAAATGATACAACTAGAGATGAGATGTTATGAAATTCGTTCACGCTTCGTTTGGTGGTAAAAGCAGAATTGCGTTATGGATTCCGTTGCCACGAACCATAACGCAATTCTATGACAAAATGCATAACGGGAAACCTTTAGAGTGTTGTGGAAATTTTATTAGGAAGTGTTTTTAATATGTCATGTACTGTCATCATGTCTCTCAGTGTATAAACCATTGGAGTGGATATCTTACTGTGGATGTAGAGAACGATCAGCTGCCAGGCGCAGAGGTCTCCGCTGGCAAACAGTCCATGTGCTATGCACTGGGCTGTGGGCCAGGGGAGACTGATGCGCTGCAGAGCAGTGTTGTCTTGGGAGATGTATCTGCGCCAGCTAGGGCCCCCGCCCAAAGAGCGGATTTATTGGCTTGGCATGGATGCATTTATTAAGAGAATAATACACAAAAAGGAACGTGGGTTTGTTGTTTCCAGTGTGCCTGATCAACCGCTGGAGATAATGGCGCAATTCCTGTACATAAGCACACATGAGAATCCTAGTGAACTAAGGTTCACTTCAGTGGTAATTGGAGACATGTGGTGGTCACTTCCTGTGTCATCACTTCCTGTATGATTGTACTGTACATGAAGGAAGTGGTCAGGTGTTGGGCCTGCCCCTTCCTATTGTAACCCCTTTTTGTCTATTTAAATAAAGAAAAGGGTCTGGGCGGGCACGGTGCGCACCAGATCTCTGAGCATGGAACATCTTGTCTGACTCTGGAGGAGTGTGGCCTTTCCTTACACAAAAGGAGCTTGATACACTTGCTTGTAAGCACGGGAGAAATTGTTTGTGGCTGGCGTATTTTGGTGCACTTTTAGCGAAGCTTGGATATGTGCGTCGGACACCTAACGAAGCATGAACTAATTTCATAACATGAAATTTGCTCATCTCTAGATACAACCAGAGACCAGAGCCAGAGTGTTGAAGCCCAGGGAGTTGGATGCAACACAAGCCACAGGGAGTGAGTTGTTGCCACTTAAAGAGACAGTATACCTTCCTAACCTATTGCCTGTGGCTAAGCCCGTGCTTTCAGAGACTGTTGTAACCACATGCCCCTTGTGAGACTGTGACCACCAAGCTAGTTGCCTCAGTTGACATCAATAAAGCCATTGGATTCCAGTTAGCCACCTGGTTCCTTCTGACATTCTTTAGTGGGGAGCCCTATATTCCATTCCAAGAACTAACTTTTTAATGGACACATTGGCCCTGATTTATCATGCCTTCACTCCAGAAATCTGGCTTCAAAAACGTGCAAAAAAAAAACAAAATAAAACGTACATTTGTGACTTTTTGAGCTTTTTTGCCCCCAACATTTGCTACTTTTTACATTTTTACACCACTCGCTCCAGTTTTGATATATGCATGGGAAAGTAGGCATGGTTAGCTATGTTAACGAATTTCACTCCAGATTTATCATTGAGACTTTTTTTAAAGTTGCAAAAAGTAGGAGGGTGGAGTAGGAAAACTGGAGAAGCTTTTCTAGACAAAAGTGTTTGATTAAGGCCTCATGCACACGAACGTTTATTTTATCAGTTTACAGGCCATTTTTTGCATTCCGTATACGGTCTGTATACGGAACCATTTATTTCAATGGGTCCGCAAAAAGACTGAATGTTCTCTGTATGCATTTCATTTCCGTATTTCTATTATGTTCAAAGATAGAACATGTCCTATTATTGTCCGCATAACAGACAAGGATAGTACTGTTCTATCAGGGGCCAGCTGTTCTGTTTCTGCAAAAAAACGGAATGCACACGGACGTCATCCATATTTACTGCCGATCCGTTTTTTGCGGACCGCAAAATACTGAAAAAGCCATATGGTCGTGTGCAATAGGCCTAAGGGCTAATGCACACGACCGTATGTATTTTCCGTTTACATTCCATATATGGACAGTTAATTTCAATGGATCCGCAAAAAAAAAACAGAAGGTGCCCCGTATGCCTTCCGTTTCCGTGTTTCCATTTTTCCATTCCGTTCAAAGATAGAATATATCCTATTATTGTCCGCAAAACGGACAAGGATAGTACTGTTCTATCAGGGGCCAGCTGTTCCGTTCCCCAAAAAACGGAATGCACACAGACGTCAAACAATACGGTTGTTTGCATGAGGCCTAAAGGATGAAATAAATTTATTAACCAACATGCAAAATTTGATAAATGTGGTATAAAGTACTCAATGCAGACTCAAGCAAAACTGACTTCAATTATTCCCCTCATGATAAATTCCCCCCAATATATTTCTTGTGTACAGCGATGTCTCCACCAGGCTTGGTTATTTATTTTCATTTCTTACATTCTTCCCCATTCTTTTGCTATCACTTTCCTTTCATTTTCTCTCCTTGGCGTGACTTTCTAGTTCTGGGGCCTTTGCATTTACTATAGGTCACGTAATTAGCATTATAACAAAGCCTGCAATGTTGTGCTGCAAACAATCAGTCCTTTGTTCTCGGGAAAAATCTACTTCTCAGCAAACATTCAGCTCATGCTTCCTAAACATAACTGTATCAAGCACTACATCTTAGCTACGCACTGTATGTACACAAGACTTTGAAGAATTAACTATAAGAGCAGACTGAGGAAAATGCAGGCTGCTTATTTATGACCTGGGAAATCTACGGTAAAGATTGCTCTGGTCTGCTTGCATGTAGCAATTATTGCTGGAACTGGAAGGAGTATTCCATATAATAAATACCAAGCTGCTCATTCATACATAAATCTGTTAGCAACATTGCTATCATTTAAAGGGAACCTGTCGCTATGAAATGCAGTGCAATCTGCAGGCAGCATGCTATAGAGCAGGAGGAGCTGAGCAGACTGATATATTGTATTCTGGGAAAAGATACAGTAAAACCTGTAGTGTATTCATTTAATCTCCGCTCTTATTGTTTGTTTTATTTTTTATCTACATAGGTGCTGATTATTTACATACTTTACATACTTTATATCTTCATATGTTTCAGAATTCATTGCTTTGCGTTACATAGCCAAAGTATTAAAGTGATTGTCCCATGAAAAAAATTTGCATTTACTAAAAAGATCATGCGAAATGTAACACTTTTTCAATTTTATCAATTAAAAATGTCCTAGATATTTCTGTACCATGCTTGTTAGGATGCCCCTTTTTGTTCTTTTGATTTCCTCAGAGCTAGCAGTCACATAGTCATCCCCACTACTGAGCTTCTAGTACATGGGGCAAAGTTTCTTGAAATTTGTCAATTTTTTAAAAAAATTGTATTAGTCACTGAATTGATTCTACCCAAATAAAAAGTGCTCCAATTAGCCAGAAATTGGTATATGCCACTCTGAGGTCTCCTATGACTCAGATTTTTCATATCTTCTTATCCTCTCATCTTCCCAAAAGTTATTTTTTTACAAACTTTTACTCTCTCCCCCCTCCACCTTTTATGCTCTTTAAGGCTGCATTCACACGAGCGTGATTTCCGCGCGGGTGCAATGCGTGATGTGAACGCATTGCACCCGCACTGAATCCTGACCCATTCATTTCTATGGGGCTGTGTACATGAGCGTTTTTTTTCACGCATCACTTCTGCAACGCGTGTAAATCGCAGCATGCTCTATATTCTGCGTTTTTCACGCATCCGCAGCCCCATAGAAGTGAATGGGGCTGCGTTAAAAACGCATTGCATCCGCAGGCAGCGCGGTGCGCTGCGCTTTCACTGATGGTTGCTAGGAGATGTTGTTTGTAAACCTTCAGTTTTTTATCACGCCGCGTGAAAAACGCATCAAAACGCATTGCACCCGCGCTGAAAAACTGAACAACTGAACGCAATCGCAGGCAAAACTGAATGGCTTTGCCTGTGAAAACACTCAGTTTTCACTGAACGCATCCGCAACGCATCCGCAACGCATCCGGACACGCTCGTGTGAACCCAGCCTAACACAATGACAGCAATAGCAAATAATGTCAAAGTGACACACACCTAAATACTATAGGTAAATGCATGATTGACTGCTTTAAAGGGGTTCTCCAAAAGCATAAAATGTCCCCTCATGTGCTGGGCACCTCACATGGAATATACTTACCCCAGTCCCCACTCCTGGCGCCGCTCCTGGTCCCTGCACTGCTGCTTCTCAGTGCACACAGATGAAAACATCCGATGTCGGGGGGAGCAGCCAATGGCAGGCGGGGATGTGGACGAGCCTCCCTAGCATCGCCAGTGATGCTTGGGAGGTTCCTCCCCGTCCGCCATTGGCTCCGCCCCCCCCGACACCAGATGTTTTCATCTGTGTGCAAGGAGAAGCAGCAGCTGCGGCGCCAGGAGCGGGAACCAGGGTAAGTATATTCCATGTGGAGTGCCCGGCACATGAGGGGACATTTTTTAGTCTTGAGAACCCCTTTAACAAACAGCTTTATTAAAAGCACACTGTACATGTTTTTTATATTAGAAACCTTCCAAAAATTGTCCCTTGGGGGGGAAGGGAAGATGGTGTTTAAACACAAGATGTTATCAGAAAAAACAGTAGCTTGTTGGGAACAAGTTTGTGTTAATAGGGACAGAATACCTGCCTGAACTTATACTCACACAATTGTCAGAAGAAACAGTGACTTGTTCTGAAGTTGAACAAGCCTGGAAAACAAATCTCCCTTTCATTTGGGAGCAGCAGCAGTACAGTGCGGATGTGGAAAGGGTAGGGTATGTAGGGGTAATAGTGGCAGCGATAGCAGTGCCAGCAGTACCAACACAGCAAGGTAGCAAGTATATGTATGTGGTGTGTGAGGCTGTGTTGGGGATAGTAGCTGTAGCAGTTGAAACCGTGTAGGGATAATACTAGTGGCAGTAGGGGTAATGGAAGTGGCAGTAGTGGGATAAGCAGCCGGGAGTAGGAGCCGCTACAGTGACTGCAGCAATAGCCATATGGTACGAACATGATGATAGCCAGGCAAACAGTGGCAGTGGTGTGATCGGGCCAGTGATCAATAGCCATTGTCCCGCTGTTGGCATAAAGAAGAATTACATTTTGGTGACAGCACAGAATTGTGGCACATTTCCATAATGACGAGACAATTTTTATAGACATCTGGCTATCATTATAGTCCTCACCCTCCCCATTAATTTGATCAGACTGTAATATGTAATTGTGGGCTCTTTGGCCCCCCTTCTGATTCCCTGCTCTGGATAAGCCTCCAGTGTCACTGCTGCTACCACTGCCCCTACCTAACATCACAGTGGCTACAAGTGCCACTACTATCACCACAACAAACACAGCTATGCATGGCGTCCCCCACCTCCAATGTAACCAACTCCTTATAGCTGTCCAAACGCTTAGGTTTCTCACATAACTCATCAACAGGGAGACTTTCTTGAGTACCTTCCATAGGTCATGGGGATTTGTTGGCTCTATTTAGGTAAAAAGAAGGTGCCACTCGGACGGGGCAGCGAAGACAGCGGTGATGCAACTGAAATGCTTTTCTGCGGCTTCCGCCCAGTAGTGTATTTGTAACGCCCCAGACTGGCATTACCACTTCTGCCCCCTGCTACTATCTCTAATGGGCTAACAAAGCGTCATCTTATGTATTTTGTTTAGGTCCTATACACTGTGCATTTCTAATGTTTGTAACTGTTATGTTCACATGTAATGTGCCTGGTTCACCAGCAGGTGGCAGCAAATATGGCAGAGCTACAGTTGGATAGAATGGAACCTTCCATTGCATTCTAACCCCCCTCTGTGGGGAGTGGGCGAGTCCTACTTCCTGCAGGAAAGATGGGGACCAGTGAGAGTTAGTCTAGCTTACCCTGTGCTAGGGGATAGGTGTGCAGAGGGCATGTCTCTGCTGGACGTGCCCACGCCAGCCAGAGCACCTTAAGCTCTGCTGGCCATGGAGGCCACAGATTGAAGCCTCATGAGCCAGGAGGAAAAATCCGTGGTATAACTTAGGCCTCTTTCAGACGAGCGTGTCCGGATTAGGTCCGGATGCATTGCGGATGCGTTCAGTGAAAACCGTGCGATTTCGCAGGCAAAGCCATTCAGTTTTGTTTGCGATGGCATCCAGTTGTTCATTTTTTTCAGCGCGGGTGCAATGCATTTTGATGCGTTTTTCACGCGCGTGATAAAAAACTAAAGGTTTACAAACAACATCTCCTGGCAACCAACAGTGAAAAACGCATCGCACCCGCACTTGCTTGCGGATGCAATGCTTTTTTCAAGCAGCCCCATTCACTTCTATGGGGCCAGAGCTGCGTGAAAAACGAACATGCTGCGATTTTTACGCAACGCAGAAGTGATGCGTGAAAAAAATGCTCTTGTACACAGTCCCATTGAAATGAATGGGTCCGGATTCAGTGCGGGTGCAATGCGTTCATCTCACACATTGCACCCGCGTGGAAATCACGCCCGTGTGAAAGGGGCCTTAGAGTCAGACTACAAAGTGTAGTGCAGCATACAGCAGAAGCAAAGTCATACCGTCAGCCTGTCAGCACAGCAGACCCAGAGAGAAACAGATGTAGCAGAGTAGAATTTGCCTGCCAGTTTCATGCTAAAGCCTGCTGGAACCAAGACAAAGCCTGTAAACCGTTTTGGAGAAACGTTTACCAAAGTAAAGCTAAATACAAGGTCTGGACTCAATCTTTATTCCCCCTATTTATTGCTTCGGAGCCAAAGGCTGGGGTCCAGCTGTATCCAGGTAGGAGCATCATGACACACATAAAGGAACATTTTAGGTCGCACTATACCACTCGTATACCAATCCTACATTGTACCAATCCTATCTGGGTCACATTGTGGACGGCCCTAGGGGTAGGCACCTGTTGCATATTATTGTAAATAAAAAAGCTCTTGTCCTACGCAATCCAGCGCAGGGCAGGGGAGCACATCGGAGCATGACATGCTCCAATGCTGACATCAGGGGGGCTGCCTGGGTGAAAATATGGGTATGTCCGGGTTAAGATCTGAACCCGGGCAACCCCTTTAAATGTCCCTCCAAATCTAAAAACACACTGCACACTAGTATTGACAATATACAATGGTAATAATGCTGTTTTTGCAGTAAAATACTTTCGCTGTAACTACAAGGTATCTTGTAGTAATACAATACGTTCACTAAAACAGGTATAGTATTGCCATTTTGCAGTAAAATGCATTCACTAACATGGATATATTAATGCAGTTTTTGTAGTAAAATGCATTTACTACAATACACGGTATCTTGAAGTAATACAACATGCTCACTAAAATTGGTTTACTAATGCAGTTTTTGCAGTAAAACACGTCCACTAACATGGATATAGTAATGCAGTTTATGCAGTAAAAGACATTCAATAACATGGCTATTAGAGGTGAAGTTTTCAAAAATTAGATTTGGCAGCTTTGCCGAACTTCGTCAAGAAATGCAATTCATTAGGAATTACTATGGAGCAGGCGCAATGATGGGGAACTGTGATCGCGCAGCCCCCATTATTTAACCCCTCAGATGCCATGTTCATTGGTGATCCCAGCATTTGAGACTCATATTCAGGTGCTCAGGGGGTTAATCCAGCATTAAAAAAGATTTTACTCACCTCAACGACTTGAAAGGCCATTATGACATCACAGAACATGACCAGCATAATCTTGTGGTGACGTCTTTACGCTCGCTGCAAAGGCGGGTTTTCTTCAATCAAGATGAAGCAGACAGCCTCTCCGCGATCAAGTAGATGAGGTGAGTATAACTTTTTTTTATGTTCACCCACCATTTTAGGAAGAATTGATTAGTTACCACGAAGCACAAGGAAATTCAGCTTTGCAGTGAATCATATTTTTCCTAAACTTCCGATCGAATTCTGCTTCAAATGCTTTGATTAGCTCAACACTAAGGGCTATAATAATGCCATTTTTGTAGTAAAATGCTTTTGCTGTAACTATACAGTATCTTGCAGTAATAAAATGCTTTCACTAACACTAACTTATACTACTGGTGTTATTGCACTAAAATGCCTTCACATTTTTGCTGTAACTGAATGCTATTTTGCAATAATACAATGCTTTCAATTATAATAGTATATTGATGCACTGAATGTGCTAAAACTGCCCAATTACAGATGATAAATTGAGGATTTTAGAAAAAAAGGGACAATTGCTATATACTGTAGGACAAAGCTCAGGGATCTCAGC
The DNA here is from genome assembly GCA_033119425.1 of Bufotes viridis. Classification (NCBI taxonomy): domain Eukaryota; kingdom Metazoa; phylum Chordata; class Amphibia; order Anura; family Bufonidae; genus Bufotes; species Bufotes viridis. The sequence continues at coordinate 333,753,825 of CM065593.1, read as the reverse complement.
AGATGGCATCTTCATTTGTAATGTACTGTGACAACATGAGTCTTGTATGAGACTTTTATACCGTTAGTTTGTTCTCATGTTTAGTTGTGTGACAATGAAAGATGTATGGCCTAAAGAAAGGTGTTTGGTCAAGGACTTAAAAGTCTTTGTGTAAACTCAGTCTTAGGCTACTTTCACACTTGCACTTTCCCTTTCGGCTATTGAGATCCGTCATAGGATCTCAATAGTGGGGGAAAACACTTTGATTTGGTCCCCATTCATTGTCAATAGGGGCAAAACTGAACGCAACGAAATGGAGTGCACCAAAATACATTCCGTTTTGTTTGGTCGCGTCCCCATTGAGGACCTTTCATTTTTCACAGCTTCACCAGTTTTGATAAATATCCCCCACTGTGTACTTCTTTGTGTACATAGCATTGTGTGTCATTACACTGTACTGATCTGTGTGGGAAAAGTGACCGCTCACTGTGCGGACTGCACACAATACTGTATTCAGAAGAGAGCGCATGTACAGTAGTGAGAGCTGTCAGTAATGAGATCTATATCCTGCTTATAACACCATGGTTCTGACTGTAGATCACTGCACTAACGTTATCAGCAGAAATATCCATTGTGTCTACAAATAATGGACTTAGTACAGAAAGGAAAGTGAGAAATATATCTGCTGATTATAGGTTGTAACATACTGTAAGACTCACCATGTTGTGGATTGGAATGAAATATTGCAAGTTCCAGCAGCCTATATGCAAGTGGCTGCTAGCTGTGCAATGTAACAGGATGTGGGGGCGGGGCAGCAGAGCTTGTGCTGGTCCATGTGAAATCAACAGGAACGCCCACAGATTCTCACAGGAAATGACAGCCCTGAGCAAAATTCATAGAAGAGCATTTCTGAGTGCATGTGAAGCAAAGCTGATACCAGTAAACAAAGTGCAATTTTATTATCTTGCTGCATTACAGTAAGGCTACTTTCACATTAGCGTTTTCAATTCCGCTATTGAGATCCGTCATAGGATTTCAATAGCAGAAGAACATGCTTCAGTTTTGTCCCTACTCATTGCCAATGGGAACAAAACTGAACTGAACGAAACGGAATGCTCCAAAATGCATTCCGTTCCGTTTGGTTGCCCTCCCATCATGGACAGAATAACGCTGCAAGCAGCGTTTTTCTGTCTGCGATGTGGTGTGTTTTTTCTGACACAATAGAAAACGGATCCGTCCCCCATTGATTTTAAATGGTGTTCATGACGGATCCGTCTTGGCTATTTTGAAGATAATACAACAGGATCCGTTCATAACGGATGCAAAAGGTTGTATTATTATGACAGAAGCGTTTTTGCTGATCCATGACAGATCCAGCAAAAACGCTGATGTAAAAGTAGCCATAGTTAGATTTCCCCTTTAATTGTATAACAGTTTTTGCTACTGAGAACATCAGAGTTGAATAAGCTTTCAGTCGGTGATAATAACCTTGACCTTACATTCCGCAGACTCTGCAAAAATTCCCATTCATTCAGCTATCCGAACAATATTGAATTGAAGCTTTAGCACACAGGACATGAATACTGCTCTGAGCTAAACAGATGCGTGACACGTATTGTGCCAAATAAACAAGTAACTGATTGTTACTACTTAATACAGATGACATAACATGGAAATGGCCAAATCCACCTGCAGGCTGCTCATTTGTTCCATTACTGCCTCAATTATACTTGTGTTAAGAAACCTCAGTCTACAGAAATCGAAATGTATCAATGTTTTTATTACTGCTATTATTATATTTAAGCTTATATTATACCTGCAGATAATCATAAAGATCAGTGCTAACAAGCGTTCGTATGAAAGCTCAGTAGCGATGATCTGGCAGTGTAAGGGCTCTTACACTGAATCCGGTGCGTGAATGAGAGCTACGAAGTACAAGGAAATTCAGCTTTGCAGTAAATCATATTTTTCCTAAACTTCCGATCGAATTCTGCTTCAAATGCTTCGATTAGCTCAACACTAAGGGCTATAATAATGCCATTTTTTGTAGTAAAATGCTTTTGCTGTAACTATACAGTATCTTGCAGTAATAAAATGCTTTCACTAACACTAACTTATACTACTGGTGTTATTGCACTAAAATGCCTTCACATTTTTGCTGTAACTGAATGCTATTTTGCAATAATACAATGCTTTCAATTATAATAGTATATTGATGCACTGAATGTGCTAAAACTGCCCAATTACAGATGATAAATTGAGAATTTTAGAAAAAAAGGGACAATTGCTATATACTGTAGGACAAAGCTCAGGGACCTCAGCAGATGGTATCTTCATTTGTAATGTACTGTGACAACATGAGTCTTGTATGAGACTTTTATACCGCTAGTTTGTTCTCATGTTTAGTTGTGTGACAATGAAAGGTGTAAGGCCTAAAGAAAGGTGTTTGGTCAAGGTCTTAAAAGTCTTTGTGTAAACTCAGTCTTAGGCTACTTTCACACTTGCACTTTCCCTTTCCGCTATTGAGATCCGTCAATGGATCTCAATAGTGGGGAAAAACACTTCGATTTGGTCCCCATTCATTATCAATGGGGACAAAACTGAACTCAACGAAATGGAGTGCACCAAAATACATTCCGTTTTGTTTGGTCGCGTCCCCATCGCGGACCTTTTATTTTTCACAGCTTCACCAGTTTTGAAAAATATCCCCCACTGTGTACTTATATGCGTGAAAGAGAGCCAAGCCGTGCTCTGGACAGCTGAGACACAGAGCATTAACATGATTGATAATGCTCCGTGCCTCTTTGTGATGTTTTTACTACAAAATCACGGTGACAACTTCCCTCCCAACAATCTAAGCTTTAGGAGATAACAAAGCTATTTGTATTTTATTCTGATAATATACTACATGGTAAAGTCACATTATTATGACCACTTTCTACTTTCGATGTCAGCAGCGTGTAGCTTATAAAGGAGGTCACGTATCGTGAGCAGACTTGGTGGGTAGATAAGGTGTTCCATACTCTGTCCGCACACATTTCCCTTGTTAGGCTACATGCACACAAACATTGTTTGTTTCCGTGTCTGTTCCGTTTTTTTTTTTGCGGATACGATGCGGACCCAATCATTTTAATGGGTCGGCAGAAAATGCGGACAGCCCACCGTGTACTGTCCACATCAGTATGTCTGTTCAGTAGCCCCGCAAAAAAAATAGAACATGTCCCATTCTTGTCCGTTTTAGTCATTGTTGCAATGTATCTGCAAAAAAAACGGATGGCATACGGATGTCATCCGTTTTTGTTTGCGGATCTGCAATTTGCGGACCACAAAACACATACGGTCGTGTGCAGGTAGCCTTACTGTCATGGATAAAAGGGGAGATTCATCTGAGTTGCAAAAAGGGATAATTACTGGTAGAGATGAGCGAATCAAAGTTGACAAAGTGGAATTCGATCCGAATTTCAGGAAAAATTTGATTCACAACAAATCCGAATTTCCCCACGCTTCATGGCAACGAATCCTATTTTTTCCTAAAATGGCTGCTGCACGTGTTAGGACATGGATTAAAGAACTCAGGGAACGAAAGGATCACCCACAGCCAGCCTTGTGATGTCACAGCCCTATAAATAGCCTCAGCCATCTTGGATTTATTTTCCAGTGTACTTAGTGCAGGGAGAGGAATCAGCCGGCGCTAGGGACAGTGGTAGAAAAGACTTTAAAACTTTTATTTTGCTGTATAGAAGTTCAGGGAAAGGAAAGGGAGCCATAATTCCACAGTATTGAAGCAGAACAGGGTTCAGTAGGGGAGTTTACAGCCTGGGTAATAGGAACAATCCGTGGATCCAAATTGCCATTGTACAGCTATGTAATTCCAGCAAACTGTTCTTGTTATTGGGGTGCAAATGCTGTTTGATACAGCTATTAACAGGGTTTAATACAAGGAAATATTTCTATGTCTTATTTGCCCTTGTGCGGTGCAGTTATATGTTCTAAAGCATCTTCTGGCTTGTATTAGTGGAGAAAAAAGGGCTTATTAGCTGTGTGGTGAAGTGTGAAAATTACAGCCCTTTTTGGCATGTATTAGTGGCAAAAAAATATATATTATTTGCCGTTCAGCAGTGCAGTTATATGTTCTAAAGCCTTCTGTGGCATGTATAAGTGGAAAAATTAAGGACCTATTTGCCGTTCAGCGGTGCAGTTATATGCTCTAAAGCCCTTTTTGGCATGTATTAGTGGCAAAAAAATATATATTTGCCGTTCAGCGGCGCAGTTATATGTTCTTAAGCCCTTTTTGGCATATATTATTGGCAAGAAAAAATATATTTGCCGTTCAGCAGTGCAGTTTTATTTTCTAAAGCCCTTTTTGGCGTGTATTAGGGGCAAAAAAATATATATTTGCCGTTCAGCGGCGCAGTTATATGTTCTAAAGACTTTTATGGCATGTATAAGTGGAAAAAAATAAGGGCGTATAAGTGGAAAAAAATAAGGGCTTATTTGTCGTTCAGTGGTGCAGTTATATGTTCTAAAGCCATTTTTGGCATGTATTAGTGGCACAAAAAAAAAGTATTTGCCGTTGTGTGGTGAAGTGAAAAAATTACAGCCCTTTTTGGAGTGTATTAGTGGCAAAAAATATCTATTATTTGTCGTTCAGCGGTGCAGTTATATGTTCTTAACCACTTCAGCCCCCCTAGCTTAAACACCCTTAATGACCAGGCCACTTTTTACAATTCTGCACTACACTACTTCCACCGTTTATTGCTCCGTCATGCAACCACCCAAATGAATTTTGCCTCCTTTTCTTCTCACTAATAGAGCTTTCATTTGGTGGTATTTCATTGTTGCTGACATTTTAACTTTTTTTTGCCATTAATAAAAATTTAACGACATTTTTGCAAAAAAATTTTTTGAACTTTCTGTTGCAATTTTTTTTTAAAAAAAACTACATTTCTATATAAATTTTTTTCTAAATTTATTGTTCTACATGTCTTTGATGAAAAAAAAGTCCAATAAGTGTATATTTATTGGTTTGGGTAAAAGTTATAGCGTTTACAAACTATGGTGCAAAAAAGTGAATTTCGGCATTTTGAAGCAGCTCTGACTTTCTGAGCACCTGTCATGTTTCTACAGGTGCTAGAATGTCAGGATAGTATAAATACCCCCCAAATGACACCATTTTAGAAAGAAGACACCCCAAACTATTCGCGGAGGGGCATTGTGAGTTCATGTATCATTTCATTTTTTTTCACAAGTTAGCAAAAAATTACACTTTCTGAGGAAAAAAAAGTATAATAAAGTTTCCATTTCTGCTAACTTCTGGCAAAAAAAAAATAAAATCTCAGACGGACTCACTATGCCCCTCAGTGAATAACTTGGGGTGTCTACTTTCCGAAATGGGGTCATTTGTGGGGTGTGTTTACTGTTCTGGCATTTTGGGCGGGGCTAAATTGTGAGCAGCCCTGTAAAAGCTAAAGGTACTTGTTGGAATTTGGGCCCCTTTGCGCACCCAGGCTTCAAAAAAGTGTCACACATGTGGTATCACCGTACTCAGGAGAAGCAGGGCAATGTGTTTTGGGGTGTCTTCTTTCCAAAATGGGGTCACTTGTGGGGTATTTATACTGCCCTGGCATTTTACGGGTCCTAAAGCGTGAGAATCCAAATGCGTAAAAATGCCCTCCTAAAAGGTACTCATTGGAATTAGGGCCCCTTTGCGCATCTTGGCTGCAAAAAAGTGTCACACATGTGGTATTGCCGTACTCAGGAGAAGTAGGGCAATGTGTTTTGGGGTGTATTTTTACATATACCCATGCTGGGTGAGAGAAATATCGCTGTAAATGACAACTTTTTACATTTTTTTATTCAAAGTTGTCAATTTACAGAGATATTTCTCTCACCCAGCATGGGTATATGTAAAAATACACCCCAAAACACAATGCCCTACTTCTCCTGTGTACGGCGATACCACATGAGTGACACTTTTTTGCAGCCAAGATGCGCAAAGGGGCCCAAATTCCAATGAGTACCTTTTAGGAGGGCATTTTTACACATTTTTCTTCTCACGCTTTAGGGTCCCTAAAATGCCAGGGCAGTATAAATACCCCACAAGTGACCCCATTTTGGAAAGAAGACACCCCAAGGTATTCTGTGAGGGGCATGGCGAGTTCACAGAAAAAAAAAATGTTGGCACAAGTTAGCGGAAATTGATATATATATATATTTTTTTTACAAAGTCTCATATTCCACTAACTTGTGACAAAAAATAAAATTTTACATGAACTCACCATACCCCTCACGGAATACCTTGGGTGTCTTCTTTCTAAAATGGGGTCACATATGAGGTTTTTGTACTGCTCTGGCATTTGAGGGTCTCCGCAATCATTACACGTATGGCCAGCATTAGGAGTTTTTGCGATTCTCCTTATATTGAGCATACGGGCAATGAGATTTTTTTTTTCCGTTCAGACTCTAGGCTGAAAAAAAAAATAATGAACGGCACAGATTTTTTTATTCGCATCGATCATCGTGGATGAAAAAATCTGTGGCAAAATCAGTGACTGCGGTGCGGTGGGCTGGGCGCTAGCTACCTAACAAGTAGCTAACTAACCAGTGGTAAAAAGGGACCCTTATGCCCCATTCACACGTCCGTAATTCTGTTTGCGGAACGGAATTGCGGACCCATTCATTTCTATGGGGACAGACTTTGTCCCGCTCGGATCCGGAATTACGGATCCGCACTTCCGGGTCTGCACTTCCGTCCGCCAAAAAAATATAGAACATGTCCTATTCTTGTCCGCAATTGCGGACAAGAAAAAGCATTTTCTATATAGTTCTGGCAATGTGCGGATCTGCAAAATACGGAAAGCACATTGCCGGTGTCCGTGTTTTGAGGATCTGTGGATCCGTGGATCAGATCCGCGGATCCGTGAATCCACGGATCCGCAAAACACATATGGACGTCTGAATGGAGCCTTACAAGGGGTGTGATCAATGACAGGGGGTGATCAGTGACAGGGGGTGATCAGGGAATCTAGATGGGGTGATCAAGGGGTGATCAAGGGGTTAATAAGTGAGGGGGGGTGGGGGGGGTTAGTGTAGTGTTTGGTGCAACTTTACATAGCTACCTGGTCCTCTGGTGGTCGATCCCAGTAAATGGGACCACCAGAGGACCAGGTAGCAGGTATATCAGACGCTGTTAACAAAATAGCGTCTGATATACCTGTTTGATGCGATTTAATGCGCATCTACAACCTGCCAGCGATTGATCATCGCTGGCAGGCTGTAGTTAAACTCCTGAGACGCACGGCACTGTGAACCTGTGCGCGTTCACAGGAAATCTCGCGTCTCGCGAGATGACGCGCCGATGTGTTGTATCAGAACTACAGGACCGCCTGCCGGACGCATCCGTGCGTTAGGCGGTCCTGTAGTGGTTAAGCCCTCTTTGGCATGTATTAGTGGCAAGAAAAACTATATTTGCCGTTCAGCGGTGCAGTTATATGTTCTAAAGCCCTTTTTGGCGTGTATTAGTGGCACAAAATGTATATTTGCCATTCAGCGGTGCAGTTATATGTTCTAAAGCCCTTTTTGGCGTGTATTAGTGGCACAAAATGTATATTTGCCATTCAGCGGTGCAGTTATATGTTCTAAAGCCTTCTGTGGCATGTATAAGTGGAAAAAAATAAGGGCCTATTTGCCGTTCAGCGGTGCATTCATATATTCTAAATCACTTTTTGGCATTTATTAGTGGCAAAAAAATATATATTATTTGCCGTTCAGCGGTGCAGTTATATGTTCTAAAGCCCTTTTTGGCGTGTATTAGTGGCAAAAAATTTATATTTTCCATTCAGCGGTGCAGTTATATGTTCTAAAGCCCTTTTTGGCGTGTATAAGTGGAAAAAAATAAGGGCGTATAAGTGGAAAACATAAGGGCCTATTGGTCGTTCAGTGGTGCAGTTATATTTTCTAAAGCCCTTTTTGGCATGTATTAGTGGCACAAAAAAAAAAGGATTTGCCGCTGTGTGGTGAAGTGAGAAAATTACAGCCCTTTTTGGCGTGTATTAGCGGCAAGAAAATATATATTTTCCATTCAGCGGTGCAGTTATATGTTCTAACGCCCTTTTTGGCGTGTATTAGTGGCAAGAAAAAATATATTTGCCGTTCAGCGGTGCAGTTATATGTTCTAAAGCCTTTTATGGTGTGTATTAGTGGGGAAAATAGCCTTTGTATGGTGAAGTGAGAAAATTATAGACTTTTTTGGGGTGTTTTAATTTTCTTTTTATTTATTTATTTGATCTAACAGTATGTCAGACAGAGAAGTGCCAGGCCCTGCACAAGGGGGTGGCAGAAGCCTAAATGTTTCTGGCGCAGGCACAGGTCGCAGCAGAGTAAGGGAGTGTGGCAGCAGGAGTCGCAGCGAGAGGCCTGAGCTCCCAGTGTCATCTAGGTTGTTTCTTGACCAGCAACCCAGCAGTTCTTGAATGGTTGACTCCACTTCATCCCAAGTGACATCAGACACCCCCAGCCAAGAGTCGGTGTGTTCATCAGACACAACCCTTAGTTGGCATAGCCCAGGAGCAGGCCCTGTGCTCTCACCTGTCCTCAACCTGCCTCTGTGCTTTTCTGTTTCCTTAGCCAGAGAAGTATTATATGCTGTGGGCTCAGCTCCACTATACTGCGAGGACAAGCTACTATAGGACAGTCAGCAGCTATTGGCAAGAGCAAGGTGGGCAAGTAGTGATGAGGAGAGTGGCGTAGGAGTTGGTGTTGCGAGCGGTCAGGCTCCTAACCTAGAGACCCTTGAGAAGGACATCAGTGACGTGCAGACAGTACTCGATGATGATGTAGCTGATTGCATTTGGGAGCCGGGTAAATTATGGGTTTCATCATCATCGGGAGAAGAGGGTGGCAGCTTGCCTGTGAGGCAGCGGCATAGCCAGCAAGTCGCTAGCGTGGCCGGTAGTCAGGGTGGCAGCAGTGGGAGGTAGGGAGCCAAACATGCCCGGGGTAGACCACCCTCTTCACAGGAGCCTACTTGCCCGGAAAGTAGTGGTGCAGGCGTTTTACAGAAGCAGCAGCGGTATCAGTCAGTCAGTGCACAGTTTTTTGTTAAGCCGTCGGAGGAGGTGAACATGGCCATTTGTAGAATCTGTGGGCAGAAGGTCAAGTGTGGCCAGATGCCAATGTTGGCACCACGGCCCTCCGTCAACATATGCAATGTCTCCATAAAGTGGCCTGGGAGAACCGTGGCTCCGATGTGGTGGTCCAGCCTGCGGCAGCAACCTCTGCATGACCCAATGGCACGCACCCGATTTCAGGCAGTCAAGGCTCCACAACCTCAGCCGAAAAGAGCTGTCTGTCCTTCCCATCATCTGCCGGTCCTGATGCTCCTGCTCCTCCTCCTACACCTCGTCAATCATTCCTTCAGCAATCGATCATCGAAGTGATTGGCAAGAGATAGCAGTATGCATGCACTCAGGGCCGGCTTTAGGTTCCTGTGGGCCCTTGAGCGATAAAGTTTTAGTGCCCCCCCTTGTGGCATTTTGCATGGTGCTTACAACAATGAAACTGCATGTATTATAGATTAAATACCTTACACAGAGCATGCTACAGAGTGGATATATGTGAATCAATCCTTATGTGCCTACTTTTATTTTCTATGCAGTGTTTCAGTCCCTCAGGTCTACTCACAGATATGTTCCCCCTCACAGTAGATATGCCAAGATATGTTCCCCCTCACAGTAGATATGCCAAGATATGTGCTCCCTTCACAGTTGATATGCCAAGATATGTGACCCCTTCACAGTAGATATCCCAGAATATGTGCCCCCTGACAGTTGATATGCCAAGATGTGTGCCCCCTTCACAATAGATATGCCAAAATATGTGCCCTTTTACGGAGGATATGCCAAGATATGTGCCCAGTGCCCCCTTCACAGTGGTTATGCCCAGATGTCCCCCTTCACAGGAAGTGAAAAAAGCAAACAATAAATACTCCTTACCTCAACCACCTGGATCCTCCCATGATATGCGCTCCCCAGCAGCAGGATACTGTGACACATCGCGCTGCTGTGTAGGAGGAGCAGAGGCTGATTCCCAGCCTGCCCTGCTCCTTCTCCTACACAGATCAGCAGGACCATGTGTGAGGACATCGTGCTGCTTCTGAGGAGCGCTGGCGGCTCAATAGTGGGGAGCAAATAGTTCCCTGCTTCAGTGGTGTGCCTGCAGTGATTGGCACCCGGGGCAGGTCCTCTCTCTGCCCACCTCCAATACTTAAAAAAAAATTGTACCCCCTCACAGTAGTATTGCCCTCATTGTACATTCTTCACAGTAGTTTGGTACAGATGTGTGCCCCCTCACAGTAGTTATGCCCACATTGTTCCCTCTCACAGTAGTTATGCCCTCTCTGTGCCCCTTTCACAGTTGTTATGTCCACTGTGCCCTCTTCATTGTAGTAATGCCCTCTGGCTCTATGCCCCCTCCATATTAGAAATGCCGATTGTGCCCGCTTCACATTAGTAATGCCCTCTGGTCCCCCTCCTTAGTAATAAAGACCTCTGTGCCCCCTCCATAGTAATAAAGTCCTCTTTCCCCCTCCATAGTAATAAAGTCCTATGTGCCCCCTCCATAGTAATAAATACCTATGTGCCCCCTCCATAGGAATAAAGTCCTCTGTACCCCCTCCATAGTAATAAAGTCCTCTGTGCCCCCTCCATAGTAATAAAGTCCTCTGTGCCCCCCTATAGTAATAAAGTCCTCTGTGCCCCATCCATAGTAATAAAGTCTTCTGTGCCCCCTCCATAGTAATAAATTCCTCTGTGACCCCCTGTATTAAAAACAAAGAAAAACACAGTAACTATTCACCTTGTACCGTTCCTGAAGCTCACAGTCCTCTCTTCCCTACAGGCACAGATCGCTCTGCAGCAATATGTGGGCAGATTACTGGGCTGCAGGCGCCGCATACACACGCCGGCAACACGATCCGTGCCTGCAGGCTGAATGGTGGAGCAGGGAGAAGTCTTCCTGCTTCACCATTCAGAGCGTGGCTGGCCTGAAGAAGGCGAGGAGCGCTGGAATCTGAGCGGTGAGTGACAGGACCCAGCTCCCTGCGCTCCAGCAATGAGAGCTTCCATCTGTATTGATGGAAGCGCTCATTGCCTCTGTCAGCTGTGCTGTAGGCCTCAGCAGGAGCTGTTGCCCGAGTATGCTGGGTGCTGACGCCAGCCTTGTGTGCACTCATCCAACGGCGCAGAAGCTGACTGTGCTCCTGGACAATTTTCTGGTGCTGCAGTCTCTCCCTTTCCAAGTTGTGGACTCTGCACCTTTCAGAGAACTGATGGCTTGTGCCGAGCCGAGGTGGAGAGTCCCAAGCCGTCATTTCTTTGCCAAAAAGACAGTACAAGCTCTGCACACGTATGTAGAACAGAAGGTGGGCCAGTGCTTGAGCCTGTCAGTGTCTTCCGAAGTGAACGGCAGCGCCGACGTGTCGAGCTGTAACTACAGTCGTGCTTTACAGCCCACTGGGTGAATGTGGTTCCTGCACAGCCACACCAGCAACTTGGCCAGGTGACGCCACTTCCGCCTCCACGTTCTCACGCAGTTGGTCCTGCGACAATGTCCGCGTCTGCCTCCTTATCCTCCATCATGTCCTTAGCATCCACTGCAGGGACAATTCACAGCGCCCCTCTAGCATACCACTTGTGCGGGGCAAGGTGCTGTCACACTGTTCTGCATCTCGTTTGCCTGGGAGAACAGAGTCACATAGGGGACGAACTGCTCCGTGTCCTTCATCAAGAAATCGAATTCTGGCTTTCTCCGTGACTACTAAAAATCCGAAACCATGGTGACCGACAACAGGAAGAACATGGTGTCGGCGCTGCGTCAAGGAGGGGTGAGCCATGCACCCTGCATGGCACACGTGTTCAATCTGGTTGTCAAGCGGTTCCTGCAGTCTTCCACCCATCTGCAAGACATCCTAAAAATGGCCATGAAACTTTGCATGCACTCGTACACCGCAAAGCACACCTTCCTTGAGCTGCAGCGGCAGAACGGCATCCCCCAACATAGGTCGATATGCGACATTTCCACCCGTTGGAATTCCATCCTCCATATGTTGGATGATTTCTTGATGATCCAAGCGGACAGGAGTACTCCCCTGTGTAACTTCAATGTCAGCCAGCGGCAGCTCATACGTGACACCTGCCATTTGCTCAGGCCCTTTGAGGAGGCAATGTTATTTGTCAGTCGCCAGGACTACGGGATAAACAACTTCATTCCACTGCTTCATGTCCTGGAACAGATGCTGGTAAATCTGTCTGGCCAGGGGACTGGAGATGTGGCGCCTAGATCTCACTGCCACATGAGCCCTGTGGGGGCTGAACTGGAGGAGGAGGAGGACATTGGAGCACAAGCAATGAGTAGTGAAATGGGTGGTTTTTCTACACAGGTGACAGGAGAGGAGGAGCAGCCAGAGGAGCTACAGGGCGATAAGAAATAGTGTTGATCGAGAATATTCTCATGGCAAATTTTTATCGCCAATATCGGCACTTCGAGAATTGGCGAAGATGTAGAATGTAGTGCTATATATTCGTAATCGCGAATATTCTATTTTTTTTTGTGTTCAGTAACCTCCCTTCTTGCTTGTGCGCCAATGAGAGGCTGCAATATCTTTGTCAGAGCTTAGCAACATCCCTAGCAACCAATAGGAAAGTTGCCTACCCCTTTACTATATAAGAAACTCCCCAGCAGCCATTTTCCGCAGTTTTTTTGCAGTTCTGAGAGAGAGAGCAGTGTCATTGCTGTGCTTTGTGCTTTCATCTGGATCCTATTCCTTATCTAATTACATTAGATAGTTAGTTAGCTTATATATAATACAGAGAGTTAGTGGGAGATAGTCAGTGTAGGTTAGATACTAATATAGTGTAGCTGATAGCTGAATATCTACTCAGACCTGATAAAATGTGAAGTTGCATGTACTGTGCGCATCATTATTGATGACGGGACCATAATTTCTAGAATTCGCAAATTTATTGCGAATATTATGTGAAAAATACGCAAAGTATCACGAAACCGAATATTGCCTATGCCTATCATCACTGAGGAAAACGAGGCAGAGGACCCAGACACACCATCACAGTATGCAGTGGAGATGGAGGCAGTGAGTCCCTCCGAGTCACTTGCACAAATGCATGCTCAGTTGCTTGTGTAGTGACAGCCGAATTGTCACCATTTGGCAGAGGGAGGACAAACTGAACTACTATAGAGACATCCTATGTAGTCAGTTGGCCGCTGCCTATCTACGCCATCGTCCATCCGCTCAAAGGACTGACCAGGGGGGTCCTCTGCACTCACGTTCCTCTGCCATGACTGTTGTGGCAGGGGGGGGTGAATAGGAGCAGTTCCAGCTCCATCAGCAGAAGCTTGAGTCTAAAGTTGCTGATGAGTAGCTTTCTTCATCCGCCTAGTGAAGAAACTACTCACCAGCAGCAGCTAGACCTGGAGCAGGACCTAAACCACACTTGGACAGCACATTGCCACCCCAGATTGAAGATACGCTGGACTACTGGGCAGCCAGACTGGATTTGTGGCAGCAACTGGCAGAGTTTGCCCTGGAAAAGCTGTCCTGCCCGGCCAGTAGTGTGGCATCAGAGCGGGTGATTAGTGCTGTGGGGGCCTAAGTTACCCCAAGAAGAAGGCGTGGATCAGCCAGGATTTCCACCCACCAATGCCTGATGCGTCAGACTAGATCATCCATGGTACCACACCAACACTTTCACAAAAGAGACTGGTTTCTTCTGGCTACCTGCCTCAGCTACTATTCTGATGCTGCAACCCGCCTTATGCCACACATCTGATGCCAAGTCCTCCTTCTTTCACCTACCATCTTTAGCTGGTACTGGTATTGCCACCCACCTCCCCACTCTGTCACCGGGTCACTCTGTAGTCTCCTGATGCTGCTGCCACCTCCACACTATGTCACCTTGCCACTCTGTGGTCTCTTGATGCTGCTGCCACCTCCATACTATGTCACCTTGCCACTCTGTGGTCTCCTGATGCTGCTGCCACCTCAAAACTATGTCACCTTGCCACTCTGTGGTCTCCTGATGCTGCTGCCACCTCCACACTGTAATCGTGGCACCCTGTGGCCTCCTCCTGATGATGCTGCTTCCGCCACCTCCACGCTCCATCATTGTGCCACTCTGTAGCCTCCTGATGCTGCTGCCACCTCTACACTGTCATTGTGCCACTCTGTGGCCTCTTCCTGATGCTGCTGCTTTCGCCTCCTCCAAACTCTGTCATTGTGCCACTCTGTGACCTCCTGATGCTGCTGCCAGCTCCACACTGTCATTGTGCCACTCTGTGACCTCCTCCTGATGCTGCTGCCCCCTCCAGACTTTGTCATTGGGCCACTCTGTGGTCTTCTCATGCTGCTTCCACCTCACCACTATGTCATAGGGCCACTCTGTGGACTTCTCATTCTGTTCCCACCCTCCCCACTTCATGACTGGGTCACTATTTTGCCTTTCGGCCTGGCTGACATCATCATTTATTTGAACCTTCTTCTGATCTGTCATAAGGAGCGAAAAATGAGACGCACAACGGATCCTGTCTATGTAACAGCTGTAAGGCCTGCATGACATGGTCCCTATTTTGCATCAGAATTGGCTTATGATTTGGTAGCCAAAAGCAGGAGTGGGTACAAAACACAGAAGACATGCAAATATTCCATTCACGTGTCATTTCTGTTTTGGATCCACTCCTGTTTTTTTTTGCATTAGCAATACTGATGGATTACTAACCAAATGCTGACCGAGTGAAGGCAGATGCTCCACAGGCAGATGCTCCACGTTTTTTGTGGGTTATTGTTCTGACAGATCAGAAGAAGGGCAAAATAATCAGTGATGTCAACACAAACTTATTATTTACACCCTCTCCACTATGTTGGGGTGCTCTACTCGTATAAGCGTTTAATAGAACAGGTTCTGTAGACATCTATGTGGAATCAGCTGATGACGGTGTAAAAGGAGTGCGCTTCTTCTTGACGCTAACATTAACCTGTAAGTCTGAGTTCACACTTGAGTTATTTGGTCAGTTTTGGCCCTGTAACTGCCCAAATAAGTGAAGTATGCAGTGATTCTAAGAGCGACGCCTGTAATCTGTATGTCATACTAACTCACAGTAAAGCTTCACTACCACATCAGACTCCCTATACTGCAAGACACAGTTCTACACCACTATAAAGGCTCTCTGCAGCCAGGAAATAGCTAACCAAATTATTTCTAAAAATTTGCAGAACTGGCCGAATCGAATTTTTGAGAAATTCGCTCATCTCTAATTATTGGCTTTTGGGCCAATGGTGGCAGTGTTTCTGATTCTGCGCAGTTTGTGAACTGTTCTCATGCTGCTGTGGTGAAGGTGTATCAAGTGGACAAATGACACCAATGTGAATAAGTGACGTATTAACTACGGAGCACCACGTGCCATTGATGTGAGAGGTGAATGTTGGCTATGAAAGTGTCCGAGGGCAGGCAGACACTATACAGTGGTGCAGCTCACCGCTAAAATGAACCAGGGGGCTACCAGATGTGTGTCAAACACAACAGTTCAGCTAACCCTACTGCATATGGTGCTCCAAAGCTGATGGCTGGTCACTGCACCTCTGCTAACGAAGCTACGTCAGTAGAAAAGGCTTAAATTTTCACAGCAGTATCGGAATTGGACGTCTGCTGACTGGTAAAGTGTTGCCTTCTCTGATGAGTCACGTGTTCTGCTTTATCAAATGATGGTTGTTAGCATGTGAGATGAGAGACATCAGAGAACAAACATCCTGCAACCATTGCTGGAAGAACACAAGCTGGTGGCAGTGTTATGGTCCGGGGCAGTGACGCCCAACCTACGGCCCGTGGGCCAAATGCGGCACGCGAAGCTGTGTCATGCGGCCCACGCAGTGACCAGAGGCCTTAGACTTTTCCCTGCTTTTTATCAGCGCAGGGTGCACTGTAAACGGCACAGGCAGCACAGCTATGCTGCCTGTGCGTGCAATAACCAATAGCAAAGCTCCGGACAGCAAGAAGCTTTGCTATTGGTTAGATTGGGCAGGCGCCGGAGAAAGACTGCACCCTGCAGCAGGGGAAGCCGGCGGCGGGAGCTGGAAGGAGGAGGGGGCGGCTCCTGGGGGTGGCTGAAGCAAAGAGTGCCAGGCGTGTTCCGCAAGCAACCCGAGAAGCATGGCGGTAGAGGAGCTGAAACCTACAGCCTAGACATTAAGATGGACCTGCAGAAGAAGGTGATAGCGCAGGGTGTAATGTATCGATGTGTGTAATGTATGTAGTGCAGTGTGTGATCATCACATACTGCACTACATACATCATACACATGTATACATCACAGTAATAATGGGCAGATATGTGCCCTCTTCACAGTAGTAAAGCTCACACGTGCCCCCTCACAGTAATAATGGCCAGATATGTGTCCTCTTCACATTAGTAATGCTCACACGTGCCCCTCACAGTAATAATGGCCAGATATGTGTCCTCTTCACGGTAGTAAGGCTCACATGTGCCCCCTCACAGTAATAATGGCCAGATATGTGCCCTCTTCATAGTAGTAAAGCTCACACATGCCTCCTCACAGTAATAATGGCCAGATATGTGTCTTCTTCACATTAGTAATGCTCACACGTGCCCCTCACAGTAATAATGGCCAGATATGTGCCCTCTTCACAGTAGTAAAGCTCACACGTGCCCCCTCACAGTAATAATGGCCAGATATGTGCCCTCTTCATAGTAGTAATGCTCACACGTGCCCCCTCACAGTAATAATGGCCAGATATGTGCCCTCTTCACAGTAGTAATGCTCACACATGCCCCCTCACAGTAATAATGGCCATATATGTGTCTTCTTCACAGTAGTAATGCTCACACGTGTTCCTCACAGTGTTTGCATTTCTTTCTGGCAAAGCTACCTTGTTCTGGCCCGCGAAATTTATACAAAGTCTAGTGCGGCCCTCAGACGAAAAATGGTTGGGCACCACTGTTCTGGGGAATGTTTTGTGGCCTTCTCTGGGCCACTCATGTGGAAGGCACTAGTCTTAACCGATTAGGGTATGAATCCATCCTTGCAGATCATGTACAACCATACAGGACAGGACAGTGTCATAAGCTACACGGCTAGAAATGTCTGACATCGGTTGGAAGAGCATGACCAAGACTTCCAAGTATTACTCTGGCCCCATAATTTTCCAGACTTGAACCCAATTTAGCATCTGCGAGACCACCTCGATCATCGTATTTGCCCTGTGGATCCTTCCCCGTGCACCCTGCAGCAGCTGTGGAATGCACTGCATTCATCATGGCTCCAGATACCTGTGACAACCAGGACCTAATTAAGTAATTCCCTGCCTGTCTAGCTGTTGTCTATGCTCCACACGGTGGCTACTCTGGATATTAGCGGGTAGTCATAATAATGTGACTCGACTGTGTATCTTTTCTGGTAAGAATTATTCATATTACATTTTATATGTATATATATATATATATATATATATCTATATATCTATATATATATATATATTTATGAATGTAGTCAATATCTATAGTTTGAGTGGCTCAAATGTTATGTCATGGTAAACTTCAGCGGTGCAATGATTGTGGTTGCAGGGTGTTGTCTAGCGCCTCTTTCCCCTGTATCTGCGTCCTCAAGACAACTCAGAAGCCACCACCTCACCCTTCTGTCACTAACCCTTGTAAACCATATTTTGGTTTACCACTGTAGCCAGCCTACAAGATTTTAGGAGCTTGCTGAAGGATACTAGTGCATATGTTGCGGATTTTCCACAGCAGAATTGCATGTTTACAATAAAAGCAAAGTGGATTTTAAAAATTCTAATCCATATGCTGCAGAAATTTTTCGCATTGGAATCTGCGTATAACATGTCCTGTGGTGTGGATTTAAAAGGCGTTGTCCAAGATTTTTCATATGATTGCCTATTCTCATCTGACCAGCAAGGGTTTGACACCCTGCACCCTGGCGGATCAGCTGTTCTGCTGTATCTCTGGCAGTGAAAGTCTTCGCCACTGAAGTCAATAGAAGCAGCGCCTCAGTAACAGCTCCACCCACTACACAATGAAGGGAGCTGTGTAGTTCCAGTGCCAGAGCTACTGCAGAGCAGCTGTTTAGCACGGGTGCAGGGTTTGGGACTCCCGCCAATCAGCTAGTGATCTCCTATCCTCAGGAAAGGTCATTACATTTAAAATCATGGACATCCACTTTAAGTCTGCTACATGTCAAATTATTCTATGGATTTCCACAGCAGATTTCACCCTTGGGAATGCAGAAGGTGAAATCTGATACAAATTCACAACCAACTCGGCTGTAAAAATCCACATGCAACTGCAGCGGATTTAGCAAAGATTTTCTGCAATAAAATACACATCATTTGGTCATACCCTTAAAGGAGTTGTGCAGAGGTTTTAAGTTGATGACCCATCCTCAGGATAAGTCATCAATGTCTGTTCAGAGGGGTCCGACACCCAGGACCTCCGCTGATGAGCTGTTTGAAGACGAGGCAGCGTTCCATTTGAGCGCTCCTTCCTCTTCATGATTATTCCAATAACCCCTCAGGAGGTTACCACGCTCACTTCATTGCAAACATATACTTCAATGGTCCAACAGACCTGAGCGTTATTTTCGTAAACCTCACTGCATAATATTAGAATTTAAAACAAAAATAGTAACAAAGGAACTCAAAAAGTATTTCAAATTCCTCAGGGGAGGAATTTCCTCTTCATTACACTGCCTGTCGTCTGAAGTGAGTATAATTACAAGTGCTCTCTCCATTCACTTGAATAGAGCGAGTACTTGTAAATTGTAATTACACCATGCCACCACTGCAAGGGAGACGACACGTAGTGTAATGAAGAAGAAGCAGTGCTCTCATGAAGCACCGCCTCCTCTTCAAACAGCTAATCGGTGGGAGTGGCGGGAGTTGGACCCCCACCGATCAGATGCTAATGATCTATCCTACAGATAGGTCATCAATATAAAACCCCTGCGCAACCCCTTTAATCTACACCTACAATTATATGCACATATTTTGCTTTGCAGAAAATATTTTTCATCACCATAATCACTGTGATTGGAGTGTGTGGAGAAGACTCAATTACTGTGAATAGCAGAATTCTTCTACATTCAGTGGTTAGCACTGGTGCCTTGCAGCGCTCAGGTCCTAGGTATGAATCTGCAGTTTGGATGTTCTCCCCGTGTTTGCATGTGTTTCCTCGCACACTTCAAAGACATACTGATAGGGACCTTAGATTGTGAGCCCCATTGGGGACAGCTTGATGCTAATGTCTGTAAAGCCCTGCATAATATGTCAGCGCTATATAAAATGTGTAAAATAAATAAATAAATAAACATTTACCTATAATATGAATTCTGCCCATGTGGAATATCTCAGCAGCTCCGACCATCCTGGTAAGCAGGGCATTGGTCTGATATGAGTAAAAATCTTACATAGTAAACCATTTCTTTACATCCAAATCAATGCCGCTGCATAACGCTAATATCCCCAAACTGCTTCTCATAAAAGAAATAGAAGAGGCGTCATTATTAGACAATGACATGGGAGGAATTGTAACTGAGCGGGATTATCAGAGAGAATGCCGTCTGTGTTCAATTACAGCTCATGGAAAACTATTGTGTAAGTAGAGAACTAGCACTGCACCTTCTCAAACTACAAGCTATATTTAGAGCAGAGTTGTAATACGCGCTGTTGGCAATTTGCCTTGGACGGGGAACAATCCTTCCTGTTCATAGCAGAGGGATGTGTTCCACCACAGAACGTAGATGTGAAGTCAAATGCTGCAAAAAAAAAAAAAGACATTACACACTTTCTGTTCTTCACTCGTAATAAGGAAAGAGATTGTGGGGATGATATAAAAGAAACGTCATAGAGATACATTGCCAATGATCCATTCTCACTGCTTCTCTCAAAGTTTTCCCCGACACATGACAAATCACTGCTGATGCAACCAGCCTCAACCTCCCTGTCCCATCAAATGCTGTCTATTAGAAGCGTAATTGAGGCACGTTGACACATAAGCCTCCTCAGTTGGAAGAGATTGCATACTCTAGCACGGGAGAAACCTCACTATGAAATCCATACGGGTTTACCCTGTGGTGCCAGAGCTTAATGAGGAGATGCCCACTGTTAAAAATACTCATAACTAAATAGCTCCCGACATTCTGTTTTAGTAACTACTTGCATCCCCCATGTAATAACAATTCTGGAGCCTCTATTCTTATGGCTCTGTGTTGTGCCATTCCTTTATGATTCCTGCTAGAAGTAATTAATGAATTTGCAATGAGGGTCCAGATGAGTGTTAGCAGTTGGGGGTGTGGTCCTTCACAGTCTGACAGTGGCAGCACTGTTTCAATAGTGTTATACTGTGCAGAGACACACCCCCAACTAGTATCACCCAGCTGGACCTCCATTGCAAACTGCTAGCAATTTATTCATAACTTCTGGCAGGAATAATAAAAGAATGTGACAACATAGAGTCATAAGAATAGATGCTCCAGAATTGTTATTACATGGGGGGTGCAAGTAGTTACTAAACCAGACATGTAAGGAGAGGTGACAAGTCCTCTTAAAAGAGGACCTTTCACTAAGATTTAGGTAGTGAAATACTTACACTAACTTCCTGGGCGGCCCCCGCAAATGTCTAGGCAACATTTTTTTTTTTTCAAAATGACCCCCCGTTTGTGCGCTCCAGTCCCTGTTTGTTTTGACATGCAGGGATTTCTTGTATGAGGCGGGGACTTGTCTTTTGCCTGGGGAGTGGTTTTCCTCTCCCTGGCTGCGAGCCGAGCGCTATGATTGGCTGGACGTGAGCGGGGGCCGCCCAGGAAAGTAGTTTGAGTACTTCACTACCTAAATCTTAGTGAAAGGTCCTCTTTAAGAAAATAATCTAGTACCGATTTCTGCAGGGCAGTCACAGTAAGTGACCACTAAAGTGTCTGATACTGTAAATGACTGTACAGGTGTGGAAGATGCCTGGCCCTGCCAATCAAGGGGAAGGGACAGTGGCAATTGAGACGCAGTGTACCAGAGCTAAGGTGCCCGAGGTTCTCAGACACATCCCTTGGCACCTAACATCTCATTTGCATAATAAAATATTTTATTGCACATGAATGATGCAACTCATTTACATAAGAAATGTTTTGCTTTTATTTAGCAGGATCTACCATATTAGGCATTGTGTCTAAATCCATTGGGTTGATCCTTCTGACGGGTCGTATTTATGGGGCCATGCTCACCGGAGTACCTGTACAGGAGTGCACTAGTCTATACGACTCCATAGTACAACGATATACATCCCCCATGCACTGCTGTACAGGCTCCATCTAGCTCTTTATGAAATATGGAGGTACAGTGAGACACAACTGCAAGGCTAAGGTGCCCCAAGGGGCTTGGGCCTGTCTCTTGGTGCACCGAACACCAAATTTACATAATACTAAAAAACTTTAATTGCCAGGGGCGGCTTGGCCATAGACCTTACAGGGAAATTTCCCGGTGGGTTGATGCCCAGGAGCCGTCTGAGCCCTTTTCACAGCCGGTCAGTGGAAGTTTTTGGGGATATATTTTGTGCTCCTAGCAGTATTTTGTGATGGACTGTGGTATTTGGCTCTGTTGGGACCTGACTACAAAACCGGGGCCACTTTTAGTTTTTTTTCCAGGGCCACTTTAAGTCCCCAGTCCGCCCCTGTTAATTATACTTGAACAGCACTACAGATTTACATAGGAAATGTATGCTTTTACTCAGGAGGTTCAATCCTGCCAGACATTGTGCCTAGTTTAATTGGGTTTATCCTGCCGACAGGTCCTCTTTAAAGTCCAATAAAATCAAGTGGTAGACATGTTTAAGGCAACAGAAAATGTTCATTCAAAAATTCGCTAAAAAATATAATCCCATAGATTGTACTTTAGCATCACAAGGCATCACGCCTTACAGTCTATGTGACGGAACACCTGGCACCCCGAATGAGTACCTTCGTCGACTGATGCTCCTAGTGCTTGCCAAGGACCATCAGCACTGCACTCGACACCAGAACCAACACAGAACCCACAAACCGCCTCAGCTTGGTTTGGGTTTTCGCCGTACTCCACCCACCCTGGACCCAAGACCGGGCTCCAGCTTCCACTGGGTGAACCTCTCCATAGTCCAGAGAGCGAAACAGGGACAAGAACAGCTCTCACAAGAGCTAGGGAATATACTCTGGAGAGTATAATGATTATAGCAATCCCCAGAGTGTAGTTCTCCAATCCCCCAAACATGAGCCCAGACTTCATGAAGGGTAGAACAGGACACTTTAATGACAGCCAGCACTCACAATTTATACAGATCCACAGGCCAGAGGCACACCCCCTCTGCCTGGGATACAGTGAACTAAGACAATGGACTAACTTAATATACATACACAGTTCAGGTGGTCTAACATCAGAACTTAATCAAACAGACATCCCCCCCAGTGTCTTAATGATGAATAGGAAGAGAGGAGACACATGTGATGGGATTATCTCCTGAGTGTATCAGAGGGTGATCTACTCCTCTACCCCGGAGTCAGCTACTTAATCCCATCACTAGCACAACAGAACAAAGGGACAAATGAACCAACACCTTCCTTGGGAGCCTCAGTGCAGAGTTAACCCTTTTTGTGTTGCTGGGTTCACCCCTGCACCTTTAATGGACAATAGGAACGATATGGCTTATAAAGTCCACACATAAATCAGGGTTCATAGTTCCTTGTAGCTCCAAGAGCTCTGAGGGGGTCTCCATGGTTCTGGGTCCATAGTCCGTAGGAAGGAGGCTAGCCCACAGTCTATATGTCAGATACTGTATTATTAATTATGTATTCCCCATAACAATATAATATTATGCTTTGACTCAAAATACACATAAAAAACTGTTACTAACAAATGTAATAAATTTTAATTATTTAGGCTGCGACCCTGAAGTGCACCTGTGGCCACCAATGGCTACACAAGCTTGCAGAAAGTGTGTGTGGTCATTGGTTACCATGGATGGCATGGACCGACGGCATATGGGGTCGCACCCTTGTAAGAAAACCATTATGATAGAGGTGACTGAGAATGTTGTCTAGCAATGTAAAAGCCATATACACCATAGATGTGTAAAATCCAGGATCCACATATGTACAACATCAATCTCAAGTGTTCCCAATTACTGAGTTAACTTCTGGCATGGTTACTCGGTCTGAACACACCAGTGACCTCTCACAATTATCGTGTATCTGTTAGTTTTCTGCAAATTAGATACTATGAGTGGGGATAGCTTTCATTATCAGACACCCATCCTGTCAATACTTCCCAGTTTACAGTACATGGAGTACAGTTCTTCATCCTACACACTGAGGACTGCTGAGCTACGAAGAGTGACAGCCAAAACAAACATAAACCTGGAGTTAAACCAATTCTCCTTGCCAAAAATCAGCAGCAATACACGTGACGCCAGCACAGATCCTCCAAGAACCTCAGCATAGGTGAACACAACAATTTCTGGAATGAGCAGTATCACTTATACACAATATCTGATACAACATGTATATAGTGCATTCAAAAAGTCTTCAGACCATTTCACTTTTTACACATTTTGTTATTTTGCGGCCTTATGCTAAAATAAAAAAATAAATTCAAGTTTTCCCCCATTGATCTGTACTCAATGCCCATATAATTTAGTGCTGCCTGTAATGATATCACCTCTGTGTATAGATAAGACAGGATCCACCATTCACAATAGGTGATTGTCAGAGCTTATCTATTCTCTCCTTGTACAATGACCTCTGCACAGGTCACAGAGCATGCCTAGAAAACTCTCCCATAGAAGTCAATGAGGTCCCCTCCTGACCATTGTGTCTTTGGCCCATGGGGCTGCCATAAAGCAGTTTTTTTAATGGTAATAGAATAAAAAAATCTATAATCAAAATAAAAACAGATTAGAAACAAGAAGATTTGTCACTATCTGATTTTAACTGGCAGAAAAAACATTTTGGTGACATTTACTTTAAACAATCAGGGGACAAAAGCCTTGGTAAGATAGGTGAGAAGAACCCAACGGTCACTCTGGCTGAGCTCCAGAGAACCTGTGCGCAAATGGGAGAAATTTCCAAAAGGTCAACGATCACTGCACCATTTCTCCACTCTGGACTTTAGCAGAGTGGCCAGAAAGAAGCCTTTCCTCAGTAAAAGACACATGAAAGCCCACCTGGGGGTTGCAAAAAATAGCAGGTATAGGACTCTCAGATTGTGGGAAACAAGATTCTCTGGTCTGATGAAGCTAAACTTGACCTCAAATCATGTCAGGAGGAAACCATACACTACTCATCACTTATTCAATACCATTCCTACATTCAGGAGTGATTTTCAGTGGCTGGGACAGGGAGACTGGTTAGGGTTAAGGAAAGCTGAATCAAGCAAAGTACAGAGGTACTCTTAATAAAAAAAAACTTATCCAGAGGGCTCTGGACCTCAGATGGGCAAAAGATTCACCTTCCAACAAAACAATGACCCTACGCACAGAGCCAAGACAACACAGGAGTGGCTAAGGGTTCTTTTGCACCTGCGGCTGGCAGTTCCGGCAGACACTGCATAGAGCGGCTTTTGTCCGGCCAACTCTCAGCATATTTACTGGGTAGTGGCTGGATCTGTGCCGGATCCCTTTATAGTCAATGGGGTCCAGCGGAAAGGTGGTGGTATCTGGAAATGTCAGATCCAGAGAACTCCAGCAGGAAGTTCTTTACTGGAACAGCCTGCTGGAGTTTCCTGCCGCAGATGTTAAAACTAGCCTTAGGGACAACTCTGTGAACATCCTTGAGTGGCCCTGCCAGAGCCCTGACTGGACCCAATCAAACATCTCTGGAGAGACGTGGAAATGGCTGTCAACTGATGGTTCCCATCCAACTTGACAGAGCTTGGGAGGATCTGCAGAGAAGAATGGTAGAAAATCCACAAATCCAGATGTGCAAACCTTGTGGCATCATACCCAAGAAGCCTGGAGGCTGTAATTGCTGCCAAAGGTGCTTCAACTAAGTCCTGAGTAAAGGGTCTATATACCTATGCCAATGCTATATTTCAATAAATTAGCAAAGATTTCGAACATTCTGTAATTATGGAGTATTGAGCGCAGAATGAATGAGAAAACGTGATTTTTTTATTTTATTTTACCACAAGGCTGCAACATAACAAAATGTGAAAAAAGTGAAAGGGTCTGAAGACTTCGCAAATGCATTGTACATTTGATTACAGCACTCAACAAACTACACACTTGGGGGACATTATGGCCTGCATAACGGATCCGTCCCATTTCCGTTATGCAGAGGAGTCCTCTACTGCATAATGAAAACAGGACAGATGCGTTATGCAGGCCATAGACTTCTATTATTACGGAATGAATAACGGAATTTCTCTAAAGGCATTACGTTATGCATTTCGTCATAGAATTGCGTTATGGTCCGTGGTAACAGAATCCATAATGAAATTCAGCTTTTACCACCAAACGAAGCGTGAACGAATTTCATAACAGGAAATTCGCTCATCCCTAGTCATAATCCTTTTATGACCTCTCTTTCTTGCTAGACTATCAAATGTACGAAGGGTCAGTCACATATAACATGTAGACACATATGGTAGGTACCGAAAGTCTACATAGAAGCTTTAGGCACAAAATGGTTTTAGTAGGTTTTTAAATCAAGAACTATTGTAAAGTTGCTTCGTTTTCATGCACTGGAGCAATACAATTGATATTTATTTTCTTTGATATTGGTTGTTTGGCTGCCTTTTAGTTTTGCTCCATTAGGGAACAGTTCTAACTGCATAACTGTATGAATTTTTTTTCCTTTTTTTATTCAAGTATCAAGAAATCTTATAAAAACATTCACATATGCAGTTTTTTACATGACTTACCATATTACCCACAACCCTCTGTGTTCAACCCATCCCTTGGAGAGAGGGAAAAGGAAGGGAGAGTAAAAAAGGAGAGAAGCTAGATATAAATGCCTAAACTGTTAATGCATCTGAGTAATCAGTGTTCCTGAAAAAAAATCACACGATGATGTCTTTCTAACCATTTGGACAAAATCTGTACAAATTTCACAAATGCATTTCTGTTGTTATAGATAAGCTTTTCAATCAGAACAATGTAAGAAACTTTATTTTTCCATGCAGGAATGAGGGGCCTGTCCTTTGACATCAAGACTAGTATTGAGCGTGAATATTCGAACCGCGAATATTTATCGCGAATTTATCGCGAATATCGGCACTTAGCAACATCCCTAGCAACCAATAGGAAAGATGCCTACCCCTTAGTGTTGATCGCGAATATTCTAATCGCTAATTTATCGCGAATATCGGCACTTAGCAACATCCCTAGCAACCAATAGGAAAGATGCCTACCCCTTAGTGTTGATCGCGAATATTCTAATCACTAATTTTTATCGCGAATATATTACATTGCAAATTTTCTCAATCAAGTAAATAATGACTGGAGATCACGAATTCTCGAATTTGCGAATTTATGGCAAATATTCATCCAAAATTTGCAAAATATTGCGAATTCGAATATTGCCTATGCCGCTCATCACTAGTCAAGACCTGTGACAACACAATTCCTGCAATCATCCATGCCATACATATGGCAGTGTTAACATGTTTAGTAGCTTAGCTGTATGTAGGGGCAGAATGAGAACTTAAAGTGGCCCTGTAAAAAAAATGGGTCCACATATTGTAGGTGGCTCCAGACTGGCTGAAGGTGGGATAAAAACACGAGTGTGAGGCACCAACACAAGTAGGTGGGGTCAGAAATATCAAAGTGCAGTAATCCCCAACAGAACTAAATACCTTAGTGCGGCCTTAGTGTAGCACAAAATACCTCACCACAAATGGCCCCTCTGTGGTGGCCAGGGTCAGCTGCCATGTTCTGTTCTCTTCCAGTTGTATCTAATTAATATATTAAATAGGGGGCAAAAGAGGTGAGATGACGACCCCAGCACCGAGCCTGCCCTCCCAACAACGTTCTATCTGGACTTTCAACACTACCAAACAAACAGGAGAATGCAGAACTACATACCTACACTCACTAAGAAAGAAAATGACACACCCCCATAGAAATGTTGGATTGCTGCAGAACTCAGCATGCAGAACTCACAGAAATGTTGCCCAGTTGACAGAAGGTCATTTTAATGAGCTGCAGCCATCTAGGCCATTCTTATTAGATGTTAGGAGGTATTGGCAGCAGTGATTATGAGAGGTCATGCACATACAACTAAGGGCGGGTTCACATCAACATTATGAATTGAATTAGTGCTTTCCGTTATTAGATGGTTATAATGGAAAATAACGGAATTCGTAAGATGGAATTTAAAATGAAAACCTTTAGAGGCCTTCCGTTTTGATCACAAACATAACCATAGCAAAAAGCAGGTGCACTCTGCGGCAATACTTAACCCTCACACTGATAAAATTGAGGGGTTAGTTTGACATATCCTACTAGGAGGACATGTCTTAAAGTATAACTGTCAAATTTTTTTTTTTTTTACTATTGGATTTTGGTGATTAATATCACCTTGTTGGCCCTGTTTTAATTTCTGATTCTTAAATAAATAACCCCTAAAAGTCCCCAGTATTGGCTATTGTTACCTGAGATAAAATCAGGTTGCTATGCTCCTTCCGTCTACCAGATAGAGGACGGAGCACGCTGCGTGCACTGGGAACTGATAGTGAGTCAACATTGTAAGGGAATGTATAAAAAGCCAGGTTCTTCCTGACAGGAGATAACAGTGCTGGGCTGTGTGTGTGAACTTCTCCACATGCCTGTGCTTGGCAGACACTCCCTTAGCAGTGAAGGACAATGTAGAGCCCAGTGTATAAATGACAGCCTTATCTGATAAGAGGAGAGCTTGTAGAAGGACTACAGGCTTCAGCCAGACCTGGGAACTTCACTGCAAGACCCCCCTATACAGAGCTGGTCTTCACTAACTTCACTGCAGGTGTCCTATGGATTAGCCTCAGGGCTGAGGGCGGCCATCTTAACAGAATAGTGAAATTGCAGTTTTATGCAGACTGGTTGCTAAGGGCTGAATCTTATTAAATAAGGGGTAAGTAAGTCTAATAGTTATTGATTCAGGTATATTATCATATTAGTAACTACATATATGAAAACTGAAATTAGGGTCTAAATGTGACAGTTATCCTTTAAGCTCGGACACCACGGCAAGGTCCCTCAACATCAGGATGAGGCCACATTCCGTTTTGATCCCTCATAATAGAGGTCTATGGGCAAGCATAACGGATCTGTCTGGTTTCCGTTATGCAGGGTGGAACAGAAAGTCCCGTCGACATATTATTTAGGGGTATCAGAGTACATGGGGCTGAATACAAACGCACAACATACTTTTCAGATTTTTATTCATTTAAAATTTTAAAAAACTATGTATTATTTTCTTTTCACTTCACACATACTTGGTACTTTGTGTTGGTCTATCATAAAATTCAATTATAATACATTTAAGTTTGTGGGTGTAATGTGAAAAAATGTGGAAAAGGGTATGAATACTTTTCCAAGGCATTGTACATAGATTTATGCTTTCAAAAACAGGCTGGGGAATTCTGTCAAAAATAAGCCAATTGTAAAATTCAAGGGCCTTGTTTCCCTCAACAACCAACCAATTCAGCTTATTTTGCTAAACTGCCATTGAAAAAAATTTTTTCAGTTGGTTGCTGAGTCCCAATGCTCCACAAAAGTAGGCTCAGACCCTTTTTTTTTTTACATAAATGGGCACACAAAATGTAGACTCTTGTTCCTTTTTTATAATGTGTTTCTTTGACAGAATCACATTTTAGCTTTGGTATTATAATAAGAGCTGTTTAGTTGTGCCATATGTAGTAAGCCTCTCAGTTTTGTAAGAAAAATGTTGGAATTGGGCATTTATATGGGTTCAATGTAAAAAATAAAGTTAGACTAGCATCTCTAAACAATGTGAAATAAAGTACAATTGACGCTACCATGGCTGACATTCAAAAGCAAACATACTCTATATGTAACAGCACCTGCTACATGCACAAAGACACATGAAACACTGGAAACATGAATTATACTAAATCACATTACTGCTATACTTACTATACATGAAAATGTGAATCTATTCACACATTTTGGCCTTTAAATAGAGTATAATATAGCTGGATCCTATACTGTCCTGAATTTTGTAGGGTTAGCCCCAGGAGAGGAAATTCTGATAGTGTTGGTTCCCGTCTGAAGAATCCACCTTGTCTTTGGTAGATGGGCCTGACACAATTTTGATCAAAAATGTGAGCAGAGAGCTTAACATTTTCATATACAGTATGTATAGCAGTAATGCAATTTAGTATAGTTCATGTTTTCTGTGTTTGCATGTGGCTTTATGTATGGAGCAGGTGCATCTACACATGGTGTTTGATTGATATGGGTCTGACCCTCCATGGATTTCTAGAACAAAGGGGCTGCAAGGCTCTGCTCTTCCGGGTCCTGGCTGCCTTTAGGGGAGCTGACCAGCCCGCACATACTGTATAATGCCCCTACTCAGTAGCAGGGACTGAATTTTTTATTTTTTATTTCAGTTAATAAAATTAATTACTTATCTTAAGGATCAGTGCGTGTCTGGGACCTACATTGTAATATACAATGAAAGGATAGTGGAGCTTGATGGAGTGTCTCATTTGCATATGGATTACATGTACTTTTTCCCAAGAATGAAGCAACGGATTACTAAGTGAAAGGTATCATTGTATTCAGCTGAGCAAACCCTACAAGGTACATCGGGGGATATTTATCTTTCCTATACTCCTTTCTTTGAGTTAAAAAGTCACAAAACCACTGCCAGTTTCTACAAGGGGTGGATGACAAGGGCAGGTTGTAGGCAGGGCCACATACCTTGGCATATTCATCATTATTTACACCAAAAAAGTGGCATAAATAATGACTGAAATCTATGCCAGTTACAAGCTGGTGCAGTTTTCTGTCTGGCGCATGGACTGCCAGAGGAGGCATTTCATTTACTGTACCTCTTATAGCATTACAGGCCGTATCAAGAACGGTGTAGCACACTCGCTTCTTGATAAATCAGGACCACTGTGTCTGGTTTAACAGTAAATTTCCTAGTGATGATCTCCCTTTAAAGGAGGTTTCTTGGTCTTTGATGGTCTATCCTTATTTAATTATAATTTATTTATTATACTCACTTATATAGCGCCGCTATATTTCGCAGCTCTTTACAGACATTAGCATCAAGCCGTCTCCAATAGGGCTCAAAATTTAAGTTCACTATCAGTATGTCTTTGGGGACAACCTCAAATCCTACCTGTACCCCATTGCTCAGATGTAAAGTCTTAATGGCAGACTTACCAGCCAGGGTTGCCAACTAGAATTTTTCTTATTTCTGAATGAATGATAAAGATGAGCAAATTTCTCAAAAATTCGATTCGGCCGGTTCGCTAAATTTTTAGAAAAAATTTGGTTCGATCTGAATTTATTTGTGGCGAATCTCGTAAAAAAAAACAAAACGGCTATTTCCTGGCAGCAGAGAGCCTTTATAGTAGTGTAGAACAGTGTGCCTTGCAGTAACACGCATAGGGAGTCTGCTCTGGTAGTTAAACAATACTGTGAGTCAGTATGACATGCAGATGACAGGCATCGCTCTTAGAATAACTTCACACTTCACTTATTTGAGCAGGTACAGGGCCAAAACTGACCAAATAACTCAAGTGTGAACTCAGCCTTACAGGTCAATGTTAGCGTCAAGAAGAAGCACACTCCATTTACACCGTTTGGCAGCTGATTCCACATAGATGTCGACAGAACCTGTTCTATTAAACGCTTATACAAGTAGAGGCACCAGCCCCCCCCCCCAACAGAGTGGAGAGGGTGTCAGCAGTAAGTTTGTGTTGACGTCACTGATTATTTTTCCCTTCCTCTGATCTATCAGAACAATAACCACCAAAAAACGGATCCTGTCTGTGAAGCATCCGCCTTCACTCGGTCAGCATTTGATCAGTAATCCATCAGTTTTGCTAAAGCCCAAAAAAAACAGGAGTGGATCCAAAACAGAGATGACACATGAATGGAATATTTGCATGTCTTCTATGTTTTGTACCCACTCCTGCTTTTGGCTACCAAATCATAAACTAATTCTGATGCAAAATAGGGACCACGTCATGCAGGCCTTACAGCTGTTACATAGACAGGATCGTTGTGCGTCTCATTTTTACTTCCTTCTGACAGATCACAAGAAGGGTCAAATAAATGATGACTTAAGCAAGGCCGAAAGGCAAAATAGTGGCACAGTCATGAAGTGGGGAGAATGGGAACAGCATAAGAAGTCCACAAAATAGTGGTGAGGTGGAAGCAGCAGGCGGAGACCACAGAGTGGCCCAATGACAGAGTCTGTAGGGGGCAGCAACATTAGGAGGAGGCCACAGAGTGGCACCATGACAGAGTGTGAAGGTGGCAGCAGCAGTGTCAGGAGGAGGCCACAGGGTGGAGGTGGCGGCAGAATCAGAAAGCCACAGAGTGGGACGATGACAAAGTGTGGAGGAGGCGGCAGCAGCAGCATCAGGAGGAGGCCACAGGGTGGCACAATGACAGAGTGGAGGTGGCAGCAGCAGGAGACCACAGAGTGGCAAGGTGACATAGTGTTGAGGCAGCAGCAGCATCAGGAGACCACAGAGTGGCAAGATGACATAGTGTGGAGGTGGCAGCAGCATCAGGAGACCACAGAGTGGCAAGGTGACATAGTGTGGAGGTAGCAGCAGCATTAGGAGACCACAGGGTAGCAAGGTGACATAGTGTGGAGGTGGTGGAAGCATCAGGAGACCACAGAGTGGCAAGGTGACATAGTGTTGAGGTGGCAGTAGCATCAGGAGACCATAGAGTGGCAAGGTGCCATAGTGTGGAGGTGGGTGGCAATACCTGTACCAGCTGAAGATGGTAGGTGAAGGAAGGAGCACTTGGCATCAGATGTGTGGCATAAGGCGGGTGGAAGCATCAGAATAGCAGGTAGCCAGAAGAAATCGGTCTCTTTTGTCAACATGTTGGTGTGGCACCATAGATGATCTAGACTGATGCATCAGGCATTGGTGGGTGGAAATCCTGGCTGATTCGCACCTAATTCATCTTGACAAAGGTCAGTCTTTACACATTTTGGGTGAACAGGCAAGTTATTTTTGGGGTAACTATGGCCCCCACCGCACTAATCACTTACTCTGATCCCACATTACTGGCCGGGCAGGACAGCTTTTCGAGGGCAAACTCTGCCAGTTGCGGCCAAAAATCCAGTTTGGCTGCCCAGTAGTCCAGCAGATCTTCAATGTAAAGTGGCAGGGTTCTGTCCAAGTATGCCACCACCTGCTTGTTTAGGTCCTGCTCCAGGTCTAGCTGCTGCTGCTGCTGGTGCGTAGTATCATCACTAGGCAGGTGAAGAAAGCTGCTCATCAGCAACTCTAGACTCAAGTTGCTGCTGATGGAGCTGAAACTGTTCCTACCCCCCCACCCTGCCATAGCAGCCATGGCATAGGAACATGAGCGCAGAGGGCCCTACCGGTCAGACCTGCGAGAGGATGAACGATGGCGCAGATAGGCAGCGGCCAACTGACTACATAGGATGTCTCTATAGTAGTTCAGTATGTCCTCCCTCTAAGCAGGTGTAAAAGAGGCCCCCCATTTTGGACCGGTAGCGAGGGTCAAACAAGGTGGAGAGCCAGAAGTCATTCCTCACTACGCAAGCAAGTGAGCATGCATCAGGCCTGTTGTGCAAGTGACTCGGAGGGACTACCTCTCTCCATCTCTACTGCATACTGCCACTGTGTGTATAGGTCCTCTGCCTCGTCTTCCTCATTGCCTGTTGCACCTCTGGCTGCTCCTGCTCCTCCTCTCCTGTCACCTGTGTAGAAAAACCACCCATTTCGCTACACATTGCTTGTGCTCCAATGTCCTCTTCCTCCTCCAGTTCAGCCCCCACAGGGCTCATGTGGCCGTGAGATCTAAGAGCCATGTCTCCGGGCACCTGACCAGCCAGATTTACCAGCATCTGTTCCAGGACATGAAGCAGTGGAACGACGTTGTTCATCCAGTCCTAGTCCTGGCGACTGACAAATAACGCGGCCTCCTCAAAGGGCCTGAGCAAACGGCAGGTCTCACGCATGAGCTGCCACTGGCTGACATCGAAGTTACACAGGGGGGTACTACTGTCTGCTTGGATCATCAAGAAATCGTTTATGGCCTTTCCCTGTTCGTATAGTCGTCCAAAATATGGAGGGTGGAATTCCAATGGGTGGAAATGTCGCATATCAGCCTATGTTGGGGGATGCCGTTCTGCCACTTCAGCTCAAAGAGGGTGTGCTTTGCGGTGTACGAGTGGCTGAAGTGCATGCAAAGTTTCCTGGCCATTTTTACAATGTCTTGCATATGGGTGGAAGACTTCAGGAACAGCTTGACAACCAGATTGAACACGTGTGCCAAGCAGGGAGCATGGCTCAGCTCTCCTTGACGCAGCGCTGACACCATGTTCTTCCCATTGTCGGTCACCATGGTTCCGATTTTGAGTTATTGCCGAGAAAGCCTGTGTGACTCCTTTCGCCCAGGCAAACGAGGTGCAGAACAGCGTGACACCGTTGTGCCCTGCACATGTGGTATGCTGGAGGGGCACTGTGAATTGTCCCTGCGGTGGAGACTGAGGACACGTGGAGGATGAGGAGGCAGAGGCGGACATTGTCGCAGGACCAATGGCGTGAGAACGTGGAGGCAAAAGCGGCGTCACCTGGCCAAGTTGCTGGTGTGGCTGCGCAGGAACCACATTCACCCAGTGGGCCATAAAGGACATGTATGGTCCCTGACTGCAGCTACTGCTCCACACGTCGGCGCTGCCGTGCACCTTGCCAGACGCGGACAGGCTCAAGGACTGGCCCACCTTCTGTTCTACATACGTGTGCATGGCTGGTACTGCCTTTTTGGCAATGAAATGACGGCATGGGACTCTCCACCTCGGCTCGGCACAAGCCATCAGTCTCTGAAAGGTTCAGAGTCCACCACTTGGAAAGGGAGGGACTGCAGCACCAGCAACTTGGCCAGGAGTACATTCAGCTTCTGCGTCGTTGGAGTGCACACATACTGTTGTCTCTTGGCAATTGCTTCGGCTATCGATTGCTGACGGAATTACTGACGAGTAGGAGGAGCAGGAGCATCAGGACCAGCAGATGATGGGAAGAACAGACAGCTCCCTTCGGCTGAGGTGATGGAGGCTTGACTGCCTGAAATCGGGTGCGTGCCACTGGGTGATGTAGCGGTTGCTGCGGCAGGCTGGACCACCACATCAGAGCCACATGTTCACCCCCTACAAATGGCCATGTTCACCCCCTCCGGCTTAACAAAAAACTCCCACATCGCCGAGTAGGTGATTTTACCCCCAACACTCCGCACTGACTGATTGCTACTGCTGCTGCTTCCGTGAACCTCTGCACCACTACTTTCCGGGCAGGTAGACTTCTGCGAAATGGGTGGTCTAACTCGGGCACATTTGACTCCCGACCTCCCACTGCTGCCACCCTGCTGACTCCTGGCCACGCTAATGACTTGTTGGCTCCGCCCCTCCCTCACAGCCAAGCTGCCACCCTCTTCTCCTGATGATGATGAAGCCCCTAATTCAACCAGCTCCCAAGTGCGATCAACTACATCATCATCATCGAGTACTGTCTGCACTTCACTGATGTCCTCCTCCCCTTGGTCAGGAGCTCCCAGCTCCCACGCTACTCTCCTCATACTACTTGCCCACCTACCGGAGGAAGCGGCGGATGTCTCCTCCACATCTTGGATGGCCAGTAGCTGTTGATTGTCCTCTAGTAGCTTGTCCTCGCTGTACAGTGGAGCTGAGCCCACAGTATATAATACTTCTCTGGCAGAGGGAACAGAAAAGGACAGAGGCATGTTGAGGACAGGTAAGGGGACCGGGCCTGCTCCCGGGCCATGCCAACTAAGGGTTATGTCTGACGAACCCACCGTCTCTTGGCTGGGGGTGTCTGATGTCACTTGGGACAAAGTGGATGACCGAGTCAACCATTCAAGAACCGCTGGGTTGCTGGTGAGACACGACCGCTAGATGACAAAGGGAGATCAGACCTCTCGCTGCGACTCCTGCTGCTACGCCCCCTTACTCTGCTGTGACTTGTCCCTGCGCCAGAAACATTAAGGCCTCTGCCACTCCCCTGTGCAGGGCCTGGCACTTCTCTGTCTGACATACTGTTAGATCAAATAAATAAATAAAAAAGAAATTATAACACCCCAAAAAAGTCTGTAATTTTCTCAATTCACCATACAACGGCTAATAAGCCCCCCCTCCCCACTAATACATGCCAAAATGGGCTTTAGAACATATAACTGCACCGCTGAACGGCAAATAATATGTTCTTTTTTGCCACTAATACAAGCCAAAAAGGGCTATAATTTTCTCACTTCACCACACAACGGCAAATACTTTTTTTTGTGCCACTAATACAAGCCAAAAAGGGCTTTAGAACATATAACTGCACTGCTGAACGGCAAATATATGTTTTTTTGCCACTAATACACGTCAAAAAGGGCTGTAATTTTCTCACTTCACCACACAACGGCAAATTTTTTTTTTGTGCCACTAATACACGCCAAAAAAGGCTTTAGAACATATAACTGCACTGCTGAACGGCAAATAAAATATCTTTTTTTGCCACTAATACATGCCAAATATTGCTTTAGAACATATAACTGCACCGCTGAACGGCAAATATATATTTTTTTGCCTCTAATACACGCCAAAAAGGGCTGTAATTTTCTCACTTGACCACACAACGGCAAATACTTTTTTTGTGCCACTAATAAACTCAAAAAAGTGCTTTAGAACATACAACTGCACCGCTGAATGACAAATAATATATATTTTTTTGCCACTGATGCAAGCCAAAAAGGGCTTTAGAACATATAACGGCAAATAGGCCTTTACTTTTTTCCAGTTATACACTACACAAAAGGCTTTAGAACATATGACTGCACTGCTGAACGGCAAATAATATTTTTTGTTTGCCACTAATATACGCCAAAAAGGGCTGTCATTTCCTCATACGCCAAAAAGGTCTTTAGAATATATAACTGCACCACTAAACGGCAAATATATATATTTTGCCACTAATACATGACAAAAAGGGATGTAATTTTAGCACTTCACCACACAACGGCTAATAAGCCCTTTTTTCCCACTAATACAAGCCATTGTTAATGTGTCAAACAGCACTTGCACCGTAATAAGACAGGTTTGCTGGAATTACAGAGCTGTATAATGGCAATTTGGATCCGCAGTCAGTGCAGAAAGGTGTATTAGGATTGTTCCTATTACCCAGGCTGTAAACTCCTCTACTGAACCCTGTTCTGCTTCAATACTGTGGAATGATTCCTCCCTATCCTTTCCCTGAACTTCTATACAGCAAAATAAAAGTTTTAAAATCTTTTCTACCACTGTCCCTAGTGCCAGCTGATGTCTCTCCCTGCACTAAGAACACTGGAAAATGGCTGAATCCAAGATGGCTGAGGCTTTTTATAGGGCTGTGACATCACAGGGCTGGCTGGCTCCTGATTGGCTGCATGCATGGCATTGTGGGTGATCCCTCCTTCCCAGAGTTCCTTGCTCCATGCCCAAACATGTGCAGCAGCTATTTTAGGAAAAAATGTGATCGGATTCGGTGCAAATCAAATTCTTCCTGAAATTCAGATCGAATTCCACTTCGTCAACTTTGATTCGCTCATCTCTAATAAAGTTGATAAGGCTCAATTTACTGATAAGAACTAATTACCAGCATTTGATGATAATTACCACCAAAATAATCTAGTCAAGTACAACCTGCCTCTAAAAAAATCACGGACACATCTATTTTCTTGCAGGGACACAGGAAAAAATTTGCCTATTTTTACGGACTGTCCAGAAATTTTTGGACGGTTGGCAACCCTGTTATCAGTGCCGTACACTTTATTTGCATCTTGCCCCCAAATTATATTTTCCAAATGCTACATGATATGTTTATAGGGTGAACACATACTGTCCCCTAGAAAAGAGCAAAAATACGCTGTACTCCTTGTAAGTAAAGGGTACTCCTTCTGGGACCAACTAAGGTATAAATGTAAATGTAAGCATGGGAACCTATAGAGTTCAGTGAACACATTATGCTGCTTCCCAAGCATTTATGAATTGCAGACTAGGCACTTCCTCTGTCCTAATGCCTGACTTGGCTTGCACAGTTTTGCTTTAAGAGCCCATTAATCCCACCTATCAATAAAAACATAAAATGCCTTTCTGATTGATCATTATTGCTTACATAAAAATAACTGTTCAAATCCATTAAACAATCCAGGGGTGGTAGAAAAGGCTGAAATCCAAAGGGAGAATTTAATGGAAATAAATATACCACGCAGGCTTTAATGCTGGAGGTAAAATTGGTTGAAAGAAGTATGACGTTACCTGCAGCTAAGCTCCAGAACTACGGGAGTTTTCATTCAATCCAATGACCTACATATTAAACAAATGGGAACGGCTAGGCTAAATCAATAGATGTCAGGCCACATTAGTTATTATCAAAGGATGCAGAAATGTTCCTTTCAAAGAATACAGTTAATCAGGAGCGGACTGAGAACTTAAAGTGGTCCTGAAAAAAATAAATAAAAGTGGGCCCATGTAGGCAGGTTTAAATTGACAGAAGGTGGGCAACACAAGTAGGCAGGCCAACGCAAGTAGGCAGGGACAAGAGAAGCATCGTAGTGCAGCACAGAATACCACCCCAGCAGAACCAAATACCACAGTGCAGCACAAAACACCTCTGCCGCAGTATTCAACTGTATCTCCATCCTGGTGATGGTGATATAGTTGAATACAGAAGGGCACCTGTGGCTTCCAGCCATGTGCATAAGTACCTGATGCTCCTAGCAATAATTAATGATGAGAGCATGAAATAGCTATATACCCAGTCATTGGCCGTGAGGAGGGCTTGAGATTAGGGATGAGTGAACTTCTGCTTTCAAGTTCGGCATGCAAGGCTTGTGTTATCTAAGAATTCTGTTATGGATCCCCCCACCATGGACCATAAGTTATTATCAGTGGTAGCGGGATCCATAACGAAATTCTTAGATAACCCGAACCCGAGCCTTTTACGCTAAACTTGAAAATACAAGTTCACTCATCTCTACTTGAGAGGCTTTCTGGGCATTGGCCCACCAGGAAACTTCCCTGTAGGGTCTATGCCAGTCCTCCCTCGCATTTAACCTAGATTCATAAAAACAACTCTATGTCTTGTGCTGACTTTCTGTGCCATAATACAGAAGAGTTTACGTGTTAGGGCTGTTTGACCCAGTCATGCCTCATTAACCTCCACCATGCTATATCAGTTTGTCCTGTAGTGAATGCAAATCAGAGAAGCACTTAATTGACAATTATAACTTTGTTTCTATCCCTTTAAAAATTACTAGTCAGCCACTAATGTTCCCAAGTTACTAAGTTTGAAGGAAATTTTGGACCGAGACTAAACATTTTACCTGTACTTAGTGGATCTGTTCAGGAGATCCATCATCTGACATTTCCTTTGGGCAAGCATTAATGACGCCGGCATGCTCCAACCATCCCATTGCTACCTTGTATTTCATGTTAGAGGAAAGCAGAGCAGTAGAGTACAGGTGGTACAGGACAGTCCAAGCAAATAAGTGGCCAAAGTTTGGGCTGAACAGTGAACACCACCCACTACCCAACTTACTGCAGAGAACTATGAAGTGAAAGGGACTTATTAAATGGGCGATGGGGTGGAAACCTAACTCCCAACATGGTGCCCTTCATTTCACCTGTAAATGAACAGATACCAATTAGTATTTTATTCATACTCTCCTGTGGTCCCACTTGGGTAAAGATCAACCATATCAATAGGACAAATTATTTAATTAGTAGATAGGCAAAGCGAAGAAGAGGATAAGATCAAGCATATAAAGCTGCTGATAGAGATTAGATTTTGTCCCATGTATCGATTTCTTGTTGTTAGTGGCACCTGTCTTTGCAATTCGGGTCTGATTATGTTTGACTTAAATCTAATAAAACACTCCACAATGTGCGCTGTAGTCTATATTAATAGTAATACTAATAGAATCAAAATAGCAATAGCATCAAAAATATGTTTAAGTATGCACACCATGAGTGATGCACAGATATGGTCTAACACCAGGCATTTCCCATGACAAGCCATTAAGATTATCTCAGTATTTAACTCTTAAAACTATGGACACCTTTGGGTCAAATGTTTATTTTAAAGGGCATCTGTCAGTAGATCTGTACCTATGAAACTGGCTGACTGCTGCATGTGCACTTGGCAGCTGAAGGCCTCTGTGTTTGTCTCATGTTCACATGTGCCTGTGAAAAATTATGTTTTAATATATGCAAATAGTCTCTAGAAGCAACGGGGGCGTTGCCATTACACCTAGAGGTTCCACTGCAACTGCCGCACCCTCTCAACTTTGATTGACTGGGCCAGGTGTGATGATGTTATCATTGCCTGGCCCTGTCAATCAAAGTGGAGAGAGTGCTCCACTGCAGAGAAAGTAGAGCCTCTAGGTTTAACAGCAATGTCCCTGTTACTCCTAGAAGCTAATTTGTATATATTAAAAAACAGTTTTCTCAGCAATGCAGGCACATACAGTATGAACATAAGACCAACACAGATGCCTTCAGCTGCCAAGCTCACATGCAACAGGTCAGCCAGTTTCATACAAATCTGCTGACAGATGCCCTTTAATAAAATTCAATAAAGTATTATAGACTAAAACTTATTTCTGCAATTGTTTTTTATAAAAAATTTGAAACGGTTTGGCTTCTGCAGCTTGCATGTATTCCAGTACATGGCAAGCTGCACAATGACATTCTGCTATATTTTGTCATACACACAAGCTGCAGAAGCCAAGCAGTTCAAAATTGCAAACAAAAATCTGTAACAAAAACTATTTTTTTAGCCCAATACATGCAATTCAATAAAAAAAGGAAAGGATCCAAACAAAAAGTATACAACTATAATTAATCACAACTGGTGCACTAGCTGCAGTCTCCATTCTAAAGATCAACGAACTCTGCAACTTTTCAGTTGGCAGACAAACCTGAGTCTTTTTGGACAAATCCACTAAACCATTACAGCACATTCCAGTAGGAAAAAAAGCACTAGGGAGGAAGAAGAAGGGTGCTCACATGACCCTGAGAGGAAGTGGGGGGAAGGGCTTGCTCTGATTGGCTCCCATGCTGACAGCCAGCCTAGATGAGCCAAATAGTGCTGCAGCAGACAGGGAGGTGCCCTAGAAGAACATCATTCTGTAAGGGTGGATGGGTCTTACAGTGTCTGCCAGAAAAACGATCTTAGGGTGTCAGGGCAGTCAAAAATCAAGCTTGTATTCTACTGCTAGGGACAGTGAAGGGAAAGGCTAGAATTACAAAGAAGAAGAATTTGTGTGTGGAATAAGGACAGGCAGGGAAAGCTTTCAGCCAGGGAATGAGAAGTGAGAAGCTGAGGCTATCTCTGCCTCCTAGCAGAACTGCAGCAGCTGCAAACCTCAAAAGCAGCTACCTGCACGGACATTACTTTTTTACATTCTTTCCCTTTTTAGCAGAAACCTTTTTTTTGGGGGGATTTGGAATATGCGCAACTGTATAACATGTGTTCTACCTTCGATGTAGCATCTTAAATCTCACTAGTATTTTTTCACCTGAAATACTCGTCCGAACTCTGTGTCAGGGCATATCACATAGGACTAAATCCATTTCCGTTTATTTCTATAAGCGCATGCTTCCAATCAAATTTTTTGGGGGTTGTTGAAATTATTAAAATCAGCATATACCTGATTACTACATCAATACACAGAGTTGTGCACAACATTATCTGTTGAATGATAACTAATTTAGGCCTAAATCAGTTTCCATTTATTTGTGTCTCCACACGGTTCCAATTAAATTTTTGGGGTTGTTGAGTTTATTCTAACCAGCATACACGTGATTACTACACCAATACACAGGGTAGTGCACAACATTATCTGTGAGTGATAACGAATTTAGACCTAAATCCTCTTCCATTTATTTATGTCTTCACATGGTTCCAATCAAAATTATTTAGGAAGTTGTTGACTTTATTCAAACCAGCATATATGTGATTACTACACCAATACACAGGGTAGTGCACAATATTATCTGTGTGGACCGAAAATGTCAGGGCCACAGAAGGGTTTCAAGCGAAAGACCTGGAGCCAGAATGTGGGTAGTAGCAGCACCAGCTATCTGGCCAGAAGTAGTAGTAGGCTGCAGTTGTCCATGGCTTTGGAAAGATGCAACATTATTGCTGAGAAAAAAAAGAGTATGAGATTGTGGGTTGTATGGCTCAGTCCTCCTCTCAGTCGCAGCAGGATGACGTGGAGGTGACTTTGGAGTCTGACATCGTGTCATGCAGCCAGGGGTCACAGTGTTCCTCCTTGCAGCCCCAGGGTAGACTTTCAGTGGAGTCCTCTCAGTCTTCACTACCCCTTCCTGGTGGAGCGCCTTTCTTTTGCTAAGAAGTGTAAAGAAAACCCCACCACAACCTATGGCAGATAGTTTAGAGAATCTTCCTGGTAATGACTTGTGCGATAGCTGTCACCGTTTGGGCTGCCCTGAGGAGGAGGTCGGGAGGAGGCTGGGGACCCCATGCATAGTTGTGTTGATGGTGCTGGGAATAATGGCACCTGTAGCCACGGCTTTGTCGGTGGGGGCAATGACAGTAGCAGTTGGTAAAAATTCAGAGCAGGGGAGGGGGACTAGGAGCCCACCATCTCACAGTCTGTTTCAGGGTGGGTGAGGACTTCGATGATGATTGTGTGCTGGACTGGACCCGGGAGCCGAATCGGGCTGTTGAAGAGGAGGCAACATCAACGGAGAAAGGTGGTGGCAACAGCAATCAAGAGCAGAGGTGATGTACCTCCCAAAAAGCAGCCAGGGCCACATCTGGTAATGCCGCTGACACTGTGGGTGGGTTGGGTCCAAAACGGGCCAGAGATCTGCTGTGATATCAACTCCTGTATGACGTTTTTCTCCACAAGGCAGGTGCACAAAATCACAGCCATATGCAAGATCTGCAGGATTAGAATAAGCCATGGCTGTTCAAATAAAGTCATAGGTATCAGAAGTCTATTGCAGCACATGAGGCGGTATCACATCATCCTTTGGGAAAATACAGCTGGCCAGCATTCCCAATCAGAACAAGCCTGTCCTCTTTCTCCTGGTCCTCTTTGTGGCATCCCCCAAAATACGCCATCATGCCACTGCTGCGGCCTGCCGACCATCATTCATGAAAAGATATTTCCTAAATATTCGGAGTCCTTAAGAGATTAGAGGGTGTTTTATACCAATTTTCAGGTCAATTGGAGCCACTTTGGTTTGGTCCAAATTGATTTGGGTCCGTACTGAACTTTTTCAAAAATTCTGCAAACCTGAGCTGAACCGCTCGTGTGGTTCACTTAACTCTACTCCATTTTATAACTATTCACATTGGATAATCTGGTCAATTTTTTTTAATGATGATAGTAATAAACTTGATATGAACTAGTAGTGGTAGATCATAATGGTATTACTGAAGAAGCCTAAAGTTAGTTTGAGGTCAGTTGGAAAGTCTTCATGCAGTCATTGTAGATCTGTTAGTTTTACTGCTGTCAGGAGCATCTGTCCTTGTATATCACATCACCAATGATGCAAGACAGTTTTGTAATAGCACTGTGAGGCTAAGCTTAAACCTTCGTCTGTAATACCCACACGCTAAGAAAAGTCTCTTTACTTGAGTGGGAAAAAAAAGCGTTCATCACAATAACAGTATAATAAAAGCACAAACAGCAATGACATCATGCTGGGAGAATGAGAGATTCAGAAGTTTGCAGAAGCTTACACTGACCTCTCTGGTGCATTAGAGTTACCACATGAGAGAGGCTTAGTTTGGACAAGTAGAATATGAAGTCAACATAAATCATTGAGATGTTTCTATATGTATAACATTCTAGTGCAGGC
The DNA here is from genome assembly GCA_033119425.1 of Bufotes viridis. Lineage (NCBI taxonomy): Eukaryota > Metazoa > Chordata > Amphibia > Anura > Bufonidae > Bufotes > Bufotes viridis. Next base: position 333,710,694 of record CM065593.1, on the reverse strand, counting down.
AGACGTAAACTAAAGCATAAACTAAACATAACTCCTCTCAGATATCAGTATATATTTCACATGAGCAAATGTCACTCATGAAGCTTAGACTGCTACAGCCACAATGTGAAAAATATCCTGCAGTTACAATATATATATATATATATATATATATATATATATACTGTATATATACTGTATATCTAACAGAAAACCAAAATATTAACAAAAACAGAGAAATAAAATTAACATTTTTTTTAAAAGCAACTTATTTTAATTAGTTCACAAAGGAATGTTAAATATTAGATATGAATAAATAGTATTTTTAAAAAGTCTTAAAAAAGTACTATAACACTTTCTTTGTTTACCATTGTGGCCCAGTACAAACCCGCGATGAGTACTTTGTTTACAGGTCCTAGTAGTTGTATCAGTAGTGAAACCATGTGATCAATCTCAGCACACCACATTTACTAGGAAATCTGTCATATGATGTCATCATGCACCTCCCATCACTATGAAAACTTATTAACTCCTTAGTGACCACCCATACACCTTTTTATGCCATTTAGAGTGGAAGAAATTACAAAAATATAATCTCCACATATTGTATTCCTGTGTCCGTAAAGACCCGCACTCCCCAATTATTATCTAATTTAATCTACAGGGTGGGCCATTTATATGGATACACCTTAATAAAATGGGAATGGTTGGTGATATTAACTTCCTGTTTGTGGCACATTAGTATATGTGAGGGAGGAAACTTTTCAAGATGTGTGGTGACCATGGCGGCCATTTTGAAGTTGGCCATTTTAAATCCAACTTTTGTTTTTTCGAGCCCTCACACAGCTCCGTAGAAAGAAAATAAAGAAGTTATAAGTCTTGGAATATGGAGATCCAAAAACAATAACCCTTTTTTTAAGTATTTGGTATCGCTGTAATCATACTGACCCAAAGAATAAAGTTTTCATATTATTTATGCCAACAAATGGTCCTTTGCATCGCAATCTGCCACTTTTCCCCTTTCACGCCAGGTCTAAAAAAGTGGGGGTGGTGTGGGCGAGAAAGGGGACAGACCAGCAGGCCCGTCTCATTTACCACTTTCTACATGAGGTTTAGAAGTAGAAAATGGTCTAAATGTAAGACAGTTAGGAAGCAGGCTTACATTTAGAAGTGGGAGTGGATACGTCGGTATTAATGTTTTTATATATATAAAAATAGCACAGAATTTTAAAATAAAATGTTTAATTTATAGATGGTCACCACATAAATAAAAGATAATAAAGTCATTGACAGTAGTAAAATGCACACAGAACTCTGCAGCTCCACCAGATGAGAGCATTAGAGAGCCTTGCCCTAACATGACAACCCTGCCTTGATAAGATTTATGGAAAGAAAACAGGTGTCACTAAGCAGAGGTCATGTTGAGAATATCTCTGCATATTTAACTGATTGGCAAATTTGACCTTTGAAGACCAGACATTGGAGTCATTGCTTTGCTTGTGTTGCTTATGTCTAAGGCTACTTTCACACTTGCGGCAGAGTAATCCGGCAAGCTGTACTGTCTCCGGAACTGCCTGCCGGATCCAGCAGTCTGCATGCAAACGGAAAGCATTTGAAGACGGACCGGCTACGGGGATAAAACTGATCAGTTATTTTCTGGTATAGAGCCCTTATGACGGAATTCTATGCCGCAAAAGAAAAACGCGAGTGTGAAAGTAACCTTAGTAGTGTGTTGGGATTTATGGCTTCTGTTCCTACAACCAAACCTACAATCACTAGAGATAATTTACGAGAGCTGGCCAGACACATTCGTTTAAAATTTATGGGAACAGGCAATTTTAGTCAAAAATTGTAGTGAAATTTAGTGATCTTTCCATGAAGTATGGAAACATGTACAACCAGTTTGAATGACTAGGAAAGCCATATGAACTAAGATGTGTATGGCTTCATCAACATAACAGTCTTTCTGCAGCAATCATTCGTTGAGCAGATGTTCAACCACCAAACTACTTCTAAAGTGTATAGCCACCTAAGGAACCTGTACATGATGAAAGTCTTGAATGATTTTTTGGATCCAAAGGCGATGACAAATGAAAAAAGAGAACATAGAGTAGACTCGAAGAGGGTTGTACAGGATAAAAACGTACCTTTCCGGGCTCCAGCAGCGCGATCCTAAGCCTCGGCACAGCCGCAGATGGAGAGAGATGCTGCTGAGCCAACCTTTGTAACAGGATGCAATGCTCTGTTTCCCCTTGCAACGGGCGCGTGCTGGGGGAGATTATTAGTGGACTGATTGCTCAGCTGCTCTATTACTGTGTGCTAGTGTTTCTTACTAATGGATCACTGAGTCACTGGACCTATCAGGTTCTGTTCCAGGGACTCAGTGCTCTATTTAAGTCCCTTCCTGGCCATACACCATTGCCAGTGATAGTCTGGTTTGGCTAACTAGCTAGGTTCTTTGTTCCCTGTTCCTGCAATGATTGCTCTGTGTTTCTAACCTCGGCTTGTCTTCTGACCACCCTCTGTCTCTCGTTTGGTACTGCGTAGCCCGTCTGGTTTTGAGCCATTTCTGTATCATTTTACTTTGGTATTTCTTTGCCTGTTGGTGTTTGTCCGTCTTTGCGTTTATTTAGAGTAGGGACAATCTTCCAGCTGCAGTTCTGCCAAGAACGGCTTATACTGCAAGTAGGTAGGGAAAGAGGCTCGGTTCTAGGTTAAGGCTCACTGTCCTAGTCTTTCCCTACCTACAGGCGTTGCAACTAATGTATCAATTTTCACCCTACTATAGATATATCACTCAGTGTATTATCTTGAAATTGGAAATTCGTGAAAAAATTTACTTAATATCACTTAGGTGCATAAAGAGTGAGCTCCCCCCCACTGGATTGCAGGGTGTTGTAAGGTCAGCCCTGCTGTACTGTATATGCACACACTTTTTCCTATCTTGCATTCCTCAGCCATAACATCATGCACAGCAAAATGGCCCCCGCTGTATGCCTTAATACAAGTACCCAGCTTTCCTGTAACTCAACTACACATTCACACAGAGCTATTCATTGCTTCCAGAAATGCATTAAGAGAGAGACAGAAACATCTTATAAACTCAATTGCCTGTTTCTGGCTAATAATGCATGTTCTTCTTGTCTTCTCTCCTACAAACAAAAAGTTGTAGAAACAGATGCAAATCCTATTATTCAAGACAAAGCACTAAAAAGGGGCAGCATGGTGGCTCAGTGGTTAACACTGGTGCCTTGCAGTGCTGGGGTCCTAGGTTTAAATCCGACCAAGGACATCTGTATGTTTATACGTTCTCCCTGTTTGCGTGGGTTTCCTTCGGGTTCTCCAGCTTCTTCCCACACTCCAAAGACATACTGATAGGGCGCTTAGATTGTGAGCCCCACTGGGGACAGTGTAATGCTAACGTCTGTAAAGCGCTGCGGAATTTAGTAGCACTATATAAGTGCATAAAATAAATAGAATAACAAGATCAATACAATGCCACATGGACTTAATCATTATATAAGAGATATCCCATATTATATACAAGCAATCCTCATTAAAATCACTTATTATTTATGTAGATATATATATGCATACAGTTTTCTACTTTTTTTTTCTCTACACATGCTACACATCCTCCCTACTAGATAAGAATGTAACCTTGTATGTAAAAGAAAGGAAACTATAATAAATCACTCTGTTTCCTCTTGTGTATAATCTGTATTAAACCAAAGAAAAACAATTAACAATGCAACATTTCAAGTCTTAATCACTTATTTAACTCATCACTACATTTTCTCTTATATCAGCGTACTTTTAGTCCCCATTCCCCCTTTTTTTTCTTCTCTGAACAAAGAGATGTAACTGTGCAGACTATAAACCAAAATATGTGTGTACTCGTACCATCTCCTACCAAGTGCAGTATCTGGGAGAGGCTGGCAGCTTACCTATATGAACAGTCAAAGCCCCCCTTAGCGGGACCCACAGTTAAAGGAATCTATAGAATTTAAAAAGTTATGGTTATTGTAACGTGGGGAGAAAAAAGTGAAAGTGCAAAACCAAAAATGGGCTTGGCATTTAAGGGGTTAATTGGAATTTGTCACCATATACAATACTTCTAAGTGAAACTATCAGCCGATAGTGCCGTGTTGCACCATGTTGTAAACAAGGCTCTGCTCATTTTCTCCCCACAGCTTCGACTGACAGGACCAGGTGGTATATATGTACTCACGCCTCGCCCTTAAGTCTTGCCGCAGCACATTTGGTGCACATGGTAGTACGTGGCTGAAGAGTGCTGGGAAGATAAGCAGACAGATTGCATCTGCCTGGCGATCTCCAGCAATGTACTGCATGTGCGCCAAATGAGCTGCTGTGAAACTTAAGGGTCAGGCGTGAGTACTTCTACACCAGGCATCCTCAAACTGCGGCCCTCCAGCTGTTGCAAAACTACAACTCCCAGCATGCCTGAACAGCCTACAGGTATCAGCCTACAGCAGGGCATTGTGGGAGTTGTAGTTTTACAACAGCTGGAGGGCCGCAGTTTGAGGATGCCTGTTCTACACTGCTTGGCTCTGTTAGTCCCAGTGGTGGGGCATCGGAGCCTCAGGTGCAACTGGGTATAATGGCAACACCCTTGTTGCACCAAGCGGCTAATTGGCATAACATTAAACACTTATATCTCTGAATGTGGTGACAGATTCACTTTAAAATAAAACATCCCACTAGAAATCTCATGTCAAATGAGTGGGTTTTATTTTTAATGTGACCCCACTTGAGGGAACCTTTTCCTTTTCATGCAAAGTGCTGGAATTTATTTTGTTTGTTTGTTTATTTATGTTTATTTATTAACTAATGATGTACTGTATACATATTTCTATATTTTATATATATTTAATTATGCTATTTTCACATATTTTCACATTTAATAAGTATTATTTATGTAAACAGTTGCATATTTATTTATTCATTTATATTTCAAATGAGCTTTATTGGGATCAAGATAACATGGTTATCACATGAGTTGACAGTAAGTGACAGATTTTACACAGTCATAGCAAAAAGTCGACAATTTATATGGTATATAACCACGTTATTTATTCATTTAATTATTGTTATTTATTAAGTTGCATATCTATCTCAAGTCGTTGACATCACTCATGGTAACATTTCAATTCATCTGTGAAGTTTTCTTTAATCTTTTTATATTTTTTACCATAGTCTGCTCCAAGAGCCCTGAATTTGAATCAGATATTGGTCAGATATTAGCAATTTAAATGTGGTAAGGGCATTCAACTTTAAAATAGTCATTGTAACAGATCTCGTACAACCATGCAAAATATTCTCGACAGATACACTGATCACATTTGTAAGTCAATGTGCTTCTCATCCATCATCTTCTTTTTTAGGTGATTAATATATATTTTCTTCTTTCCTTGCCGTCTCTTTTTAATGCAAAGTGGGAAACTGATTTCAATTATCTTATAAAAAATCCTAACAGTCCTTGATGTATTATGTGAATTGAAAGACAATTATTTCTACTGCAGCTTGCTAAACACGTTCTCCAAAAAGCTTTTCATGTACATTAAGTGATTTGATTTGTGATAAACTGGTATAATGCAGGAGAGAATTACACAGGATAAAAAGGAGAAAATAATTTTAGCATGCAGAGAGAACCTAAGGCGTTATATTATTTCATTCAGGCTAACACTTCAATTTTTTTTGTTCTTCAGTGCCCAGATGTTATCAGGAAATGTGTATGTCTCACTATGAGCCAAAACTGAATCTTATTTCATGCATTTAATTTTGTATCTTAAAGACTGAAAACTACTTTGAGGCACATTTTTACAATAACATTAAATGATTTAGTATTGATAGACCTGAATGTTATGGGCCTTTGTAGGATAATAATTGATTATTTATGTTGAAGTAACATCTAGCTATAAGTGTAATATAAAAACAAGTAGCTTAGAAATCTTATTTAACCCCTTCAGCTACAATGACGTACTTGTACGTTATTGTGGCTGAGTGAATGTATGGAGTGGGTTTTGCGCTGAGCCGGCTACATACATGGTAGCTCCCGGCTTCAATGATCGGGATCAGCAATGATCCTGAACCTGGTAATTCAACCCCTCAGATGCCGTGGTCAATAGTGATAGCGGCATCTGCGAGGTGAGACAGAAGAAGAAGACTCCCTCTGCCTTGTGATTGGAGACTAGGTAGGGAAATCAATAGGCTCTGATTGGTTATCATGACAGCCCTGGGCCTGCTGAAGGTTCTCAGGCCTGTTATGGTAAACGAAAATGGGCTCGGTCCTTAAGGGGTTAAATCACCATTTTATTTTGCACATGCGTATGTGGTATCCATTCCTTTCAAAATCACTAATACATAGCTAGAACATTTCTTTTGTACATACCTAGAGCACTGAGTACCAGGATCAGAACCTGATAGATCATGACTTGGCGCTCCATTAGTCAGAACACTAGCACATAGGAATAGAGCAGCTGACCAATCAGTCCACTGCTAGTCTCCTCTAGCACACACCCATTGGGGAGAAAGAGCATTGTATCCTGTTGCTAAGGATGCTGTCGCATCAACAGGGGGTGTGGCTTAGCAGCACATCTCTCTCGGCGCAGTTGAGCCAAAGCTAGAATTCTTGCCACTGGAGCCCTGACAAGTAAGTTTGTCTTCTACAGCCTTTATGTATTTTCATATGCTGCAGGCTGCTCAGTTCCATTCACTGTGAAGTCCATTAGGCAAGCTCCATGACAGCTGTAGCGTAGAGTGTGTAGCCCTTAACTCTGACCTGCTGAACCTTCATAAACCTGACATCCCTTGTGATTTAAGTTTACTTTATATGGTTTTAAAGCTGAAAGCTCATCTGATGGATACAACAGGGAATGGGACTGAGCAGCATGCAAATTATGAGGATACACGTAGGCTGTTAAAGACAAATGGTTGAAATTGTTAATAAAACCCAATTACAAATGACATTTTTAGCTAAAGATACATGCATTTCAGTTGTTAAAAAAGCCCCAATTAATGAAACTAGCATTAAATGCATGATATATTCCCTTTAAGTTAATTATTTTGTTATCAAAAACAAACAAAAATTGACCAGGATGGTCAAGGTGTCTTACCTTTATGGAGACCGACTAGGGTGCAAAAACATATACTGGTAGTGAACAGCAGGAAACTGTATTACTAATGCATCAAAACAATATGTCAAACTAGAGAATGTATGATGTATTTAACATTAGTACTATCATTAATTAAATGTAAGCTTGTAGAATAGAAATATTGAGATTTTTTTTCCCTTAAATTTGCAGCTACTGCCCTTACTGAAGTGTCTATTAACAATCTCCTGACAGCAAAATGGAATGGCGACTATTCTCTACTGATTCTTCTGGATCTCTCTGCAGCGTTTGATACCGTAGACCACAAACTCCTCCTCACCATGCTGTACTCAATTGGCCTTAAGGACACTACTCTATCCTGGTTCTCTATCTATCTCTCTGGCCACTTCTTTAGTGTCATTCGCTGGCTCTACTTCTTTTCCTCTTCCTGTTGATTTTGGCATTCCTCAGGGTTTAGTCCAAGGTTCCCTACTCTTCTCCCTCTACCCAGCCCCCATCGGAATGACTATCAGTAGATTTGGCTTTCAGTACCATCTCTATGCTGACGACACCCAACTTTACTCTTCATCCCCTGACACTACCCCTGCTTTACTTCAAAACACCAGTAATTGTCTGGCAGCTGTTTCTAATTATGTCCTCTCTGTATGTAAAACTGAACCTTTTAAAAATTTTACTTCTTGTCTTTCCCCTATCTACTAACCTACCTAAACTTGATATTTCAATTTCGGTCTGCAGCACTATAACTCCTGAGAAATACGCCCGTTGTTTTGGGGTCCAGTTTGACTCAGATCTTTCCTTTTCCAATTACTTGCTTGCTCTTGTTGTCTACACCTCAAGAATATCTCCAGAACCCGCCCATTTCTTACGGTGGAAACAGACAAAACTCTTGTTGTTGCTTTGATTCATTCTCGTCCAGACTACTGCAACTCATTACTAATCAGTCTCCCTCGCACTAAACTTTCCCCCCTTCAGTCTGTCCTAAATGTTGCAGCCAAAGTAAAGTAGTGACAGAAATGCTGATTTCAGCGGTGTGTCACTCATGAGCTAAAAGTAAGTGGTTGCTGAGAACCAGAATCATAATCATTGCAGCACAGGTCTTGAAAAGAGTCAAATCTACTTGAGAAGCGTCACATTTATTCATAATCTCCTGCTCTCTCGCCCATCTACTGATGGTTGGCAGTTCTCTCATAGAGAGAATGGAAGAAAACTAGGTAGAAGACTGTCAGTCATCAGCAGGTGGGCAGGGAGAGCAGGAATTCATGAATAACCATGACTCTTCTCAGGTGGCCGTGACTCTTTTCCATGCCTAGTCTGCAATGATTGTGATGTTGGTTCTCGGCAACCACTTACTTTTAACTTTTAAATGACAGACCGTTGAAATCAACTCACCTGTCTCTACTTTATGCTGCTGTTAGCATGGGCAGCATAAAATTGATGACAGGTTCCCTTTAAAATCCTCCATAATTCGTACCTCTCACTCCTTTCTTCAAGACTTTTCTTGAGCTGCACCTACTCTCTGGAATGCAATGGCATGGAATATCAGGTCAATTCCCAACTTCCCAACCTTCAACCATGCCTTTAAAACACATCTTTTCAGGCAGGCTTATCAAGCTTCCTAATATGACTGTTCCCCGAGTAACCCCCTCTGCCACCAACTCCTCCGACCTGAACTCTATCTTCTATCAGTCTCACACCCGTCTCACACCCGAAGCAGATCGGCCTACACCACTGCTTTCAGCACAATAATGGCTTGACTACTACATATCACAATCAACTACCTTTTGTGTCACTCCCATTTCCTCATAGATTATAGGCTCTTGCAAGCAGGGCCCTCACTCCTAGTGTTTCAGTTATATATTATCTAGTTACGTTGTGATGTCTTTTGTTTTGTACATAAACCCTCTGAATTTGTAAAGTGCTGCGGAATATGGTGACATTATTCAAATAAATATTATTATTAGAAGGAGGTCCCTTTAAATCCAATTTCTTAATATAGCATTCCTGGCTAAAATTAACAAAAACATAATTGCAGTACGGTGTTTCCAATTCCAATCTTTTCTATAATTTCATACCAGTAAACATTCAACCTTCTAATGGTAAGGCAAAAGGGTGAGCGAGCTTTATGGTAGCTGCAGTGGATGAAACTAAAGTGACCATACACCTTCAATAGCTGTTGGTTAAACACTCTTCAGCCAACACCTACTGGTCACAATTTAAATCCTCTATGCACATGCACTCTCCATATGGCTTAGCATTCATATATTCTCAATAGGGAGGGGGAGTAAACAGATGTATGACACTCTTGATGACTGCTTTTCTCCAGTGAGAAAAAAGGATAGGGCATGTTGAAACTCAGCAATAGTGACAACATTCGAATTCGTGATATTTTGCGAATATTTTGGCAAATATACAAAAATTTGCGATTATTTTCTTGATTGCAAAAATCGTCAATGTAATATGCAATACAGGCGTGGCTCACTATTGCTGCATTTTTCAAGCTGCTAGAAGTTTCCTGAGACTGGAGAAAATGGTTGGCACGGCAGAACATTACAATAGTTTTATATGCAGATAGACTGCTCTGATATATCCACATCATCTGCTAGGAGAGAGTTGGCACATCCCCATACTCAAAATATAGTTGGCCAGCTTTACTAAAATTAGCAGGTTTGGCCAACTTTGCATTTAGGTGTATGGGCACTGTAAGTGGTCAGAAAAGTATCTATAGACTACTACAGTTTCTTGGAAGAGATGGAGTTCCCCTCCTCTGCTCTAGACTATGGGAGATATATGCAAAACCTAAGGGTACTTTCACACTTGCGTTGTGAGGATCTGGCAGGCAGTTCTGTCGTCGGATCCTGAAATTTGTGTGCAAATCGAAAACATTTGTAACAAGCATTTGAAACAAATGCATTGAAACACCGGATCCGTCTCTCCGGTGTCATCCGGAAAAACGGATCCGGTATTTATTTATTTTTTGTATTTTTAAAGGTCTGCGCAAGCACAAACCGGAAAACCGGATCCATTTTGTTGGAACACTTGGTGCTGGATCTGGCATTAATGCATTTTAATGGAAAATAATGCTGGATCCGGCATTCCGGCAAGTGTTCCAGAATTTTTGAGGGAGAAAATACCGTAAGAGTGACTGAACTGAAGACATCCTGATACATCCTGAATGGATTGCTCTCCAATCAGAATGCATTAGGATAAAACTGATACGTTTTTTTGCGGTTTTGAGCCTCTAGGACGGAACTCAATACCAGAAAACTTTACCGCAAGGGTGAAAGTACCCTTATCTGTGCATATAGTGTCGTTATCCAGCCTTGCAATTAACTTGTCCTACAAAATCCAAAACTTGAGCTGCAGTAAACAGGTGTCAGCCTATTGTGTGCATGCTCCAGTTGCTGGCATGAAAACTAGAATTCCATTTTATATGTAGGTAGTCACAAACAAAGAAAGATTAAAAAAAAACAAAAGAAACACCAAAATGTTTATGAAAAATGTTCATAATAGAACTCCATTCAAATAACATGTCATTTACTCGTACACTCCCTTTAAATACAAGTGAATTGCCATTACCAGCCAAGAGGATAATTACTAAACAGAATCATCTAGTATATCTCGCATAGAGTGAAATTGACAATTTCCAAAAAGCCCAAACTATGTTTTTTGCAATCAAAAATTCTCAGTGTACCATATTTTATTTTTTTTCACACATGACCATATGGTAAAAAGTGTAGTTGTATAACAATTCTAAATACAGGATATGTTATAGTTTTGTGGTTAAAATAATTGTTTTTCAGGGGTATGAAGGGTATGAATGGCCTGGTTTCACATGTGGTACTGTGACACGATCCCTCAGATAACATTCACTTTCATATTTGATATTTGACATATATTGATATTTGACATGTCATTCTTTATAATAACATCTCATAGCTGCCAAATGTAAACTGGCCTCTAAAGTTATTCTGGGAACAAAAACGAACTCAATAATATGCCTGTCTGATGTATCTACCTATATATTTTATGGATTATATCATGTGTAAAATATATAAAGCTTGGCAGCTGCATAATTACTGGGGGTGCAGAGGTGGCAGTCACACATGGACCCAAGTTTTCTTACAAGAAAAACCCAGTGTAACAAATGGCAGATGATGAGTGGGGCTCTAATGCACATGTTTTTTTTTATTTGGGCCTAGAAGCATCAAGTTGTACCTCTGCTCCAAGGTAGAACCTAGTCCAGAAACCTATTAATCTGTCAATCGATATAAAAAAAAATAGTGCATCAAATAGTCATTACTCAAATTCTAAAACTACAAAATTAGAAGCTTTAAGCCCCTAAAATAATCCATGAACTCATCAACTTTTCTTCCACCAAACTGTAGTCTCAAATGTTTCTTTGTAGGAGTATAGTAAAATATGAAAGAAACTTCACATCAGAAGATTTTTATTTCCTTTACACCCAATAGACATGCTGTTGAATGTAACGGATCTGAGGTACCAGTCGGAACCAAAGGCAAGTTCAGTTCCACTTTAAAAATCAACTACTGAAGTTATTCTCACGCAACTTCGCGAATAACTAACTTCGGCTCATCTCATTTTAATACTGTACAGAGAAAAATCTCCGTACAGTATTAATCCGAAGTTTTCAACTAAGGGACTTCGGATCCAAAGTTCGCTACGCTCATCACTACTGACGACCTATCCTCAAGATAGGTCATCAGTATCTGATCACTGGGTCACCCACCGCTCAGCTGTTTGGGAAGGCACCGATGCTCCTGTTAGCGCTGCAGCCTTCTTGCAGCTCACCAAGCACAGCGCCGTACATTGTATAGCGGCTGTGCTTAATATCGCATTCAGCCTCATTCACCTCAATGGGGCTGAGCGCGATATCAAGTACAGCCGCTATATAATGTGATACAGCTGATCAGCAGGGGACCTAGCGATCGCATACTGATATCCTATCCCGAGGATAGGTCATCAGTAGTGTTGCACAAAATAAAGCATTTGAAGTAGAATTTGGTCTGAAGTTTAGGAAAACTTTGAATAGCAATGAAGCCGAGTTTCCTTGCACTTCGTGGTAGCGAATCACGTTTTTCCTAAAATGGCAGTTGCACAGGTTACGAAGTGAAAGTAAGAATCCTGCAAACGCGAGATCACCCATTATGCCGTGCAGCCAGCCAATCCGCAGGTAGCCATCCCCTGTGATGTCACAGCCCTATAAAAGCCTTATCCCACTCGGTTTCCATCATTGTCCAGTGAGTTGAGCATAGAGAGAGACGTGACAAGTGCTCATGTGATAGGGTCAGTGTTACTGTAATAATCCAGTGGTCATGTTTGATCCATCCACCATGTTCTGCCATCTTGTCTTAACCCTAATAATTTTAAAAGCATATTACCACTAGGTTCATAGTAGGGAGGCATCCTGGACCTTATGGAGGGATCCACATGGGATTATGGTCATCACTGTTGTGGATCCCTCAATTTTATTACTTTGAGGAAGGTTTTCCCACCATCTCTGGTAACATCACACAGGAGAACAGGGGCTGCTGAATACATGCTCCAGCTCCCTTGATCCCCCCGGGGGAGCTGGATCACACCCAGATGGCCACGACATCTGAAGGGTTCAAAGTCCACGACCATTATGGTGGTGGACATAAGTGCCGGGTGTCTGCTCTTTAAAACAGCAGACACCCGATGGCCATAGCGCCCACAGCACGCATCAGCGGACGTCATTTTTAAATGCCCGCCTGCCGACATAAGTTTACTGTTGGCGGTTGGAAAAGGGTTAACTTCCAAGCCTTTACACTAAGATTGGGCCACCAAGTAGAAAGAATATGATTAGGCAGAGTGGTCTGGGTATACCTGGTTTATAGCGATTCGATCAAATTTCTTGGTGAGCTTCAAAGAATCAAATTTTTCAAAACTTCTTTCATCCCTAGTCATCAGTATCAAAATCCCAGAAAGCCCCTTTAAGTCAGGCTTGTTTACTCAATTGTTCTGTAGCTGAAGATGGGGAGGACTAGGGGAAAGACAAAGGGGGTAATTTATCATAGAATGATAAATGTCAGTCGTAAAAAGCCAGTCTATAATAAATTCCCCCCTTTGTTTACCCCCTAGTTTTCCGCTGATCTATGATATGCGTGTGCACTGCCAGAGGCCATGCCTAATTTATCACTAGACATACACCTTGTCATAAATTAGGTGCCGCCTCCGGCAGTCTGTGTGTCTAAACTGAAAACTATGCCAGCTAGTCTCCTTTTATGCCAGAAGACTGGTGTAATAGACAATAAATGTGCTGGGCTCGCTGGCCCTACCCTCACCATGCCCCCTTTTCAGGAAAGTGATGAGAGCAGCAGAGAAACGCCACTTGCACAACAATTTTTGCACAAGTGGTGGGGAAAAAAATCACAAAGTGCTTTGTCTGCAACATATGCAGTTATGACAGCAGTTTGGGGAGCACTTTGAAGACATAGCTCTGTGTGCAAACACAAACTTCATGAATTCAGTATCTTGCAGCGCTCACCTGTGTGGCAATGAAGCCGGCGGCCCGGATCCGGTCCTGGACAGGACCAAAGGAAGTACTATGTGAAAGAAGATAGTTGGATCCAGCTTCCGTTAAAACTTCACTTTTATTAATATGCGGTAAAATCCTGTTCAGACATGGCACAGAGTACACTGGTTCAGTCTACGCGTTTTGGACCTTACTTCTTTTTTATAGGTCCTTACTCATGTCATGAGTAAGGACCTATAAAAAAGAAGTAAGGTCCGAAACGCGTAGACTGAACCAGTGTACTCTGTGCCATGTCTGAACAGGATTTTACCGCATATTAATAAAAGTGAAGTTTTAACGGAAGCTGGATCCAACTATCTTCTTTCACATAGCTCTGTGTGCACTACGGATTAAATATTATTGTCTAATTTATGTTTTTTTTTTAGGGTTTAGTTCCCCTTTCAATCTACTGTGACTTCTCCATTCCAATACTATAAAGTCCAAGTGAGAGTTAAATGTTGTGACTTCAATAACAACCCTTTAACTGCCAAGTGGCGCTGTCAGTGTTACGAGTAAATTAATGTTCTCTGCTTAGCAAAACAATTTTCGGACAATTAGCGCTTTGTCTGTTACTTGGTGTATCATAACAAAAATGCATTTATTACAAGACAAGCTCAGCTTTCAGTCTCTTGAGGAAGCGTCATCTGACCATATCTGATTGTTATACAAGAAATCCTTCTTCCTTTCAGGCTTTTGGGCTGTCAGTTCGAATGTATCCATGTCAGATCATGGGGCAAATAAGCTTTTTTTAAAGACATGTACTATATACCCAAAAGATGGCATTATTTCTGCAGGTTCTTGTAAGTAAACAAGGGTGAATAACATACACCCAAGAGTACTCAAAGAGCTAAGTTCAGTTATTTCTGTGACCCTGTTTATATTTTTCTTGCCTCTAATGACTAACACAACACCAATTGATTGGCTCCCAGCAAAAAAAGTATTTGTAGTCTTTCTATCTCTCTTTCTATCTCTCAAATCCTCACAAATTTAATCTCAAGAAGTTCAAATTCTAAGAGCCCTTTCACACTATCGTTTTTGTTTTCTGGCATAGAGTTCAGTCATCGGGGCTCTATGCCGGAAAACTACTATCGTAATGTATTCTGAATGGACCCAAACGTTTTTTGGCCAGAGAAAAATCCACAGCATGCTGCGGATTTTCCTCCGGCCAAAAATCCGGAGGACTTGCCTTAACGCCGGATCCGGAATTAATGCTCATTGAAGTGCATCAACCCGGATCCAGAATTAAGCTAAACATCGTTTCGGCGCATCGCCGGATCCGACGTTTAGCTCTGCGCATGCGCAGCAGCAGTCCGATCGGGGCCGCAGTGTAAGCTGGGGCTCTGATCGGTTACCATGGCAGCCAGGACGCTACTGAAGTCCTGGCTGCCATGGTAAGTACTCCGCAGCAGTGTACTTACCTGAGCTGCGGCCCCTGGGCGCTCCTTCATGACATCACAGGTCCGGGCAGTGCATTGATCTATGCGCCACGGGGACCTGTGACGTAAGTACACTGCTGCGGAGTACCATGGCAGCCATGATCTATGCGCCACAGGGACCTGTGACGTAAGTACACTGCTGCGGAGTACCATGGCAGCCAGGACTTCAGTAGCGTCCTGGCTGCCATGGTAACCTGAAAGCATTTTGAAGACTGATCAGGATCCCGTTCAGTCTTCAAATGCTTTCAGGCGACTTGCGTTCTGCCGGATCCTCAGAACGCAAGTGTAAAAAGTACCCATACAAATCTGAATTTTATGAAAAATACAGGTTGAATTTTGATTCTTAAGAGTCAATTCACTCATCTCTATATAGAATTTTTTAAACTGTTCAAAAATGTCTGACCATGCACAGAATAAGTCAGTGATTTATTCTCAGATTGTCCCATTGTTATAAATTTCGGATATGGGACCATTTTTGAAATGGCAATTGCGGCAATTTCTCTTTGTCATAGACAAACATTACAAATATTGTTACTGGACAGATATTCGATTTGCACAGTATGCTAAATGTACAGTATATAAGTGGCACTAAAAGCTACAGCCTTGACTTTCATGAATGATAGCTGATTCATTAGCATAGTAAATAGCTTGATTAGCATACTAATCAGCCAAGACACAGCGCATGAGGTAAAGAAAAGAGACAACGGTCTTGGTCTGTGTAGACTAAGTCTTGTTTAAACCTCTTGTCCCCTGAATTACTGCTTAGGTGAAGAGCTATTACATTTCAGATATATTAACTTCAAATAGATCCTACAAAGATTTAATAATGGCTTTGACATGTATCAAGTGTAACCATATTTGATCACTTGATATTGTGACAATTGTTCTATTACAGAGGATTTGTCAGCTCTTCGGATGTGTATTTCTGGAGCAATATCTCCAAGAATTCTGTGTTATACCATTCCTCTGTTATTCCTCTGCATGAAACCATTCCCCTTATCAATAGGATGGGTCACTACATACTTTAAGTGTTAACACTCTTTTATTTGTACGTTTTCGGTTAGAACACACAGTTTTATGAAAAGATGCTCCACAAGTGTTATATTTACTGAAACAAACGTAACCGTCAGCTGACCGGTCCTGTTTAATGAAGAACATTTTCTAGTCTTTGCTCTGGAGAGGATATTGCGGCACACAAAGTTCTTAATATAGAAACATAGGCGGAGATTTATCAAACTGGTGTAAAGTAGAACTGCTTAGTTGTGCATTGCAACCAATCAGATTCCACCTTTCATTTTCCAAAGGAGCTGTAAAAAATGAAAGGTGGAATCTGATTGGTTGCTCTGCGCAACTAAGCCAGTTTTGCTTTACACCAGTTTGATAAATCTCCCCCATAGGGCCTTTATGTGCAGTTTATAGCAATGATGTACAACCAGTCCTTATAGTGATTTCTTTATTTTATATTTTTGAACCTTCTCTCCTTTTCCCCATTATCTTGATCCATACTTGGTCTTCCATTAAGGCTACTTCCACACTAGCGTTTCCATTTTCCGGTATTGAGATCCGTCATAGGGTCTCAATACAGGAAAAAATGCTTCAGTTTTGTCCCCTATTCATTGTCAATGGGGATAAAACGTAACTGAACAGAACGGAATGCTCCAAAATGCATTTCGTTCCGCTCTCATACCGGAGAGCAAACTGCAAGTCAATGGGGACGGATCCGTTTTCTCTGACACAATCTGACACAATCGAAAACGGATCAGTCACAGATTGACTTTCAATGGAGTTCATGACGGATCACATATTGTACTTGTAAAAATTTACATATTTTTCTATTTTCAACTGCAATATTTCTCATACATACTTTATAAATACTATTTAATATTTTTATCAGAAATATATTTCCACATCTTTACTTTATTTTGGCTGCACTTACAAAAACTTTTTCTTAATTTAGGAGACTTACCATTTTAACATTAATTTTAAAATTTTTGAAGTACATATTTTTTCCTGCAACAAACCAAGTTTGCAGAGGCTTATAAGTGTCAGAATGTTATAACCCCCCCCCCCAAAGTGACCCCCATTTTGAAAACTAGACCCCGCCCTAACGTATTCATCTATGAGTGTAATGAGTTTTTTGACCCCTAGTTTTTAAAATAAATTAATGCTAAGAAGAAAAAAATATATTTTTCATTTTCTACATAAAAGTGTCAATTAAAAGACAGTTTTTTTTCCTACAAAGCACATGAAAATGAAGAAGTACAACCCAAAATGTATCACCCCATTTCTCCTGTCTTCAGAAATATCCCCATTGTGGCCCTAATGATATGTCTTGACACACAGCAGGGCCCAAACATAAAGGAGCACCTGGGGCCTTTCAGATAATAAACTGAAAATGGTTCAGGCCCCATTGCACACATGTAATGGCGTTGAGCTGTAAAATGATAGAAAACCCTTATAAATGACCCCATTTTGAAAACTAGATCCCTTAAAGCATGCATCTAGTGGTATGATGAAATAATGAGTATATATGGTTTTATTCAAATTGTCAATAACATTTTCACAGGAAATTGGAGAAAAAATATTTTTAGATGGGTAACCCTGTTACTGTCTTAGAAATACACCACATTCTTATCTTTGTGGCACGTACAGATGAGAAGTGAAGCTGTGCACTTATAAGGGAGGCAGATTTCTAAAAAGGCATTTGCCTGTACATATGACTATGTCTCGCCAAACTGAAAAAAAGGAAAAAATCTAAACTGTAGTGAAAGGCAACAAGTCCAAGAAAATGGAGCAAAATGACTCCAACTATGTTGCAAATTCCAGTTTGTTCACAAGATACAAGGACACCGATAGCGCTATAATGACAAGCTGGCATTCAAGGACAGTGACTGGTCGTACAACATCTGTTTTGCCCCATCAATCCCTATATGAGAGATGAACGTGCTAAGTGACGCGGTGCGCCATAACAGTCCCTTGCCTGACAAGGTAGAAACCACTATGCACACAATCAACCAGTCCCCCTCAGAATATATAAAAGCACAGTGTCCAGAACCGTCTGTAGGAACAGTAATGGATCACTAATTCCCCAAATGATGTCAGGATTTCTAGACGTGTTGAGGGGTGTCCACAAAAAAAAAAAAATTCTTAATAAAGCAGTTAGTGTACTGGTGAGGGACAACTCAATCATTAGAGAGCCTCCAAATAAAAAAATATCATGCCAATATCATGATACGGTAATGTGAATAGAATTAACAGCTTTGTGTGGCAGGACGTAGTCATAAAGAATGAAATTAGGAAAATTTTGAAAATAAATCAGAAAAGGTCAATTTTGTTCCAATGTCTGAAAAAAAAATTGGCTCCATAACCAATTCCAAAAGGATCCCTCCCTCCCTGCGAAGCCTACAAACTAAGCAGAAAATGAGGATGAATAGACTTCCTGAAAAGACCTTCCACCCACCCTTTTTGGTATTAAATAAAATTAATAGTTAGAACCGTATAGTATGTCTCAAAACAGGGGTAATTGCAGAGTCCTGGTTGTGATGGGCAACTGGGACAGTAAAATCGAGTGTCCCTCCTCCTTCCATGTTTGCTACACACCCGGCATCGTTTCTGAGGATATGTCTTACTGGCAGTGGCAGGGTCGGGGTGAGGGAAGTGGCGTTCTGAAAGCCTTCGAACATCCTCAGATTCAAAGGCTTGCACAGGTGCAGGGGACTTAAACAGGAGACTCTCAACCACCTTCTCCTGGAACTTGAGGAAGTTGAGGGTTCCTTGGGCCTTTTTAAATAAAACAAAACTATTATAGGTAGCAATCTGAATGAGGTAGATTGCTACCGTTCTATACCAGGCCCTGTTTTTTCGCTTCACTATGTAGGGTTGAAGCGCTTGGTCCGAAAAGGTCTACACCTCCCATAAACTTATTATAATCTGTCACACAGACCGGTTTGTGTTTGTCAGCAGTACCCCCCCTCTCCCTTACTGCTACTTTGGTGTCTGCTGCTCAGTGGTGAGCATGTAGACATCATTCCTGTCCTTCCACTACACTGGAAGCAGCTGGTCACTTGCAAGGGCGAAGGATGTTCCTCTCTCCAAACGTTTGGACACCAGCAGTTGTGGGTATCCCACTCACAAGCCCCTGTGTTTGCAGCATGGAGGTATTTAAAAAGGGGTATGCTGGCATAAAAAATTATCAGTGTACACGTGGTACCCTTTGTGTAGGAATGGCGCCAATAGATCCCACACAATTTTTCCCGATGTCCCAATATTTTCGGGGCAGCCTGGGGGGTTAAGTTGGGAGTCTCTGCCTTCATATATAGCCAGACCGCAGGTGTAGCCGGTTGTGCTCTCGCACACTTTATATAATTTTACCCCATATCTGGCCGGCTTGGAGGGAATAAACTGATGGAAGAAAAGGCGGCCTTTAACCCCTTCCCGACCTATGACGTGTATACCCGTCATGGAGCACTGCTATTTAGCGCTCCATGACGAATATACACGTCATGGCATTAAACTGTCACCATGTCTGCAGACATGGTGACAATGCTGAGACCCCGGCTGTTTTACACAGCCAGGGATCTCAGCTAACCAGCCCGAGACCAATGGGGGCGGTCCCAGGCGAGCGATCGCTCTGATTGGCTAGTCTGTACAGACTAGCCAATCAGAGCATGCTATAGCCGGCTGAAAGATTCTGATCCCCGCAGTCCGTGACTGCGAGTATCAAAACCTTAAAAAATGTAAATCATATGCCCCCGCCCCCTTGCAGCCCTCAATGTGCCCCCTTCAGCCCTCCATGTGCCCCTTTCATATTTATAGGTCGGCGGGTGGGTGCGTGATCCCCCATGTGCGATTCCCTCCCCTCCCTCCCCCCGCCGTTCATTTTCAGGATGGCCGGAGCGGTTGAGCAGAGTGTCAGCACATTGCTGACACTCTGCTTCAAACGGCAGACATCTGTGCTGGATGTCTGACATTTAACCCTTTCCATGCCGCTACATGGAAGAGGTTAACAGGGAGGGAGCTCCCTTCCTCTCCCATCGGGGGCTGCTGTGCCATTGCAGCCACCTGATACTTGACCCAGAGGGAGGGGGCCCCCCTCCCTCCATCAGCCGCTGCTCTGTTGTAGCAACGGCTGATGGTTACCATGGCAACCGGACGCCTTCACAGGCTTCCGGCTTGCCATGGTATAGCAAATCAGGCTTCTGCTAAACACAGCAGCAGCTTGATCAGGCTAAGTGTAAATTCATAATACACTACAGTACACTATATAGTGTACTGTAGTGTATTATACAGGCATCAGACCCACTGGATCTTCAAAAAACAAGTGGGTCTGGGTCAAAAAAATGTTAAAAAAAAGTGAAAAAAAGTAAAAAAAAAAAAAGATGAATTTCTTCTTATAGCCACACATTAATCACTGATTAATTTTTTTTAAAATAAAATACACTACACATGTTTGATATCACCGGGTCCGTAAAGACCTGATCTATAAAATGGTCATGTTACTTTCCCCGCACGGTGAACGCCATAAAAAAAAAAAAAACTATGACGAAATAGAAATTTTGCCCACCTCAATTCCCAAAAACAGTAATAAAAGTGATCAAAAAAGTCGTATGTACGCCAAAATGTTACCAATCAAACCGTCACCACATCCCGCAAAAAATGAGCCTCTACATGAGACAATCGCCAAAAAAATTAAAATAATATGGCTCTCAGACTATGGAGACACTAAAACATTTTTTTTTTCTAAAATGCTTTTATTGTGTTAAAGTAAAATAAATAAAAAAAGTATACATATTAGGTATTGCCGCGTCCGTAAGAACCTGCTCTATAAAAATATCACATGACCTAACCCCTCAGGTGAACACCGTAAAAAATAAAAAATAAAAACGGTGTAAAAAAAGCTATTTTTTGTCACCTTACATCACAAAAAGTGTAATATCAAACGATCAAAAAGGTGTATGCCCCCCATTATAGTGCCAAACAAACCGCCATCTCATCCCGCAAAAAATGATACCCTACCTAAGACAATAGGTCAAAAAATAAAAAACTATCACTCTCAGACAATGAAGACACTAAAATATGATTTTTTTTTGCTTCAAAACTAGTATTATTGTGCTAAAGTGAAATAAATAAATAAAAGTATACATACTAGGTATCGCCACATCCGTAAGAACATGTTCTATAAAATTACCACATGATCTAACCTGTCAGTAAATAACTGTAAATAACAAAATATAAAAATGGTGCCAAAACAGCTATTTTTTGTTACCTTGCCTCAAAGAAGTGTAATATAGAGCAACCAAAAATCATATGTACCCGAAAATAGTACCAACAAAACTGCCACCTTATCCCGTACCTTCCAAAATGGGGTCTTTTTTTTGAGTTTCTACTCTAGGGGTGCATCAGGGGGTCTTGAAATGTGACATGGCAACTTAAAATGATCCCAGTGAAATCTACCCTCCAAAAACCATATGGCGTTCCTTTCCTTCTGCGCCCTGCAGTGTCCCCGTACAGCAGTTTACAACCACATATGGGGTGTTTCTGTAAACTACAGAATCAGGGCAATGAATATTGAGTTTTGCTTGGCTGTTAACCCTAGTTTTGTTAGCGTAAAAAAATGATTAAAATGGAAAGTTTGCCAAAAAAGTGATATTGTGAAATGTCATCTCCATTTTCCATTAATTCTTGTGGAACACCTAAAGGGTTAACAAAGTTTGTAAAATCAGTTTTGAATACCTTGAGGGGTGTAGTTTCTAGAACGGGGTCATTTTTGGGTGGTTTCTATTATGTAAGCCTCACAAAGTGACTTCAGACCTGAACTGGTCCTTAAAAAGTGGGTTTTTGGAAATTTCAGAAAAATTTTAAGATTTGCTTCTAAACTTCTAAGCCTTGTAACGTCCCCAAAAAATAAAATCGCATTCCCAAAATGATCCAAACATGAAGTAGACATATGGGGAATGTAAAGTAATAACTATTTTTGCAGTTATTACTATGTATTATAGAAGTAGAGAAATTGAAACTTGGAAATTTGCTAATTTTTGCAAATTTTTGGTAAATTTGGTATTTTTTTTATAAATAAAAATGATTTTTTTTTACTCCATTTTACCAGTGTCATAAAGTACAATATGTGACGAAAAAACAATCTCAGAATGGCTTGGATAAGTAAAAGCGTTTTACCACATAAAGTGACTCATGTCAGATTTGCAAAAAATGGCCTGGTCCTTAAGGTGAAAAATGGCCTGGTCCTAAAGGGGTTAAAACTAAAAAGGGATTCATTGACGGATATATTTTTATCAGTGGTATATCAGTTTGAGAATAAATCCCTTAGGAGGGAAATAAGGGGTCTCAATTTATTTAGGCAGTTGTAGGCTGAGTCAGTTCTGGGGGGGACTTGGGAATTGTCCAAAAAATGCATAAACCGCATTAGGGCTTCATAGTGGTTTCGGGACATAACTGTTGCAAACACAGGGGTTGAGTCAACAGTACTCGCAGCCCAATACGATCGGACATATGGCTTTTTTACAATGCTCATGTCCAGGATAAGCCCCAAAAGTTTTTTCATTTCAGGGACACTTGTAGGGGTCCACCGTCTTGGATAAATAGATCTGGGCTTTTGTACAGCAAATTGTGTGGCGTACAGATTAGTTTGCTGCACAATTAATTCCAGGACTTATAAATAAAAAAAATCATACGGGGTATTAAAACTGGTGACGTCCACATTAATTTGGGGAGTAGATAAAAATTTGGGTACTTGGGGGAAAATAATGAAGCAGGAACCCAGGTAGTAGAGGGGATGGGACCGCTGGGTGGAGAATGAGATGAGGTGGCGACTTCTATCACCAAAGTGGTATGGGGTCTGGGGATGGAAGTGGAGTCCCCGCTATCGGAAAATATTTCCGCCTCTGAAGCGGTGTCGGTTTTCAAAGCATAGAAATTCATATGCCTGCTCCACGCTGTATAATCTTCGAGCCATGTTTTTTACTAAAAAGCTCAGAAAGAAAAAAAATATTATCATATATATCCCACCCTAAAAATTTAAAGTAAATGTTCGCTAGCGTCATTTGTGTGCGTCCACTGACCGACAATTGTGGACAGACCCTAACAGATGCCCACTGACCGACTAACAGATGGACAGTGACAGACGGACGGTGACAGATGGCCTATGTCCGCCAGTGACAGATGGACAGTCACAAATGCCCACTGACAGCCAGTGACAGAAGGACAGCAACAGATGGCCTCTAACCGCCAGTAACAGACAGACCCAGGATCCCTAATGAAAGTAACTGACCGCCCCTAATAGACGCCTAAAGACAGACGCCTAATGACGGACACCCACTGACCGCCAGTTACAGATGGACAGTTTAAAAATAGGGATGATCGTACCCGGTGAAGTTCGGGTTCGGCCAAACTTCAGGTCAAAGTTCGGGTTCGGGACCCGAATGTGACCCCAACACCAAACCCGGACCCCATTAAAGTCAATGGGGACCCGAACTTCACTTTATTATTTTCTGTTATAACCGAAAATAATAGCATTCTTAAGATAGAATGCTAAATAAAAGGGACATTGAGCAGTTAAAAATAATAAAAAAAACCTTACCTCATCCACTCGATTGCGCATCGGTATCCTCTTCTTTCTTCAGGACCTTCAAAAGGACCTGCGATGACGGCTTCTGACCATCAGTGACAGATGGACAGTCACAAATGCCCACTGACTGCCAGTGACAGACAAACAGCTACAGATGGCCACTGACTGCCAGTAATAGACGGACACAGGGTCCCTAATGAAAGTAACTGACCGTCCCTAATAGATGCCTAATGTAATGACAGACGCCTAATGACGGACACCCACTGACCGCCAGTTAGAGATGGACAGTTTAAAAAAAGGGATGATCGAACCCGGTGAAGTTCGGGTTATCCCGGTTCGATCGAACTTCAGGTCAAAGTTCGGGTTCGGGACCTGAACTTGACCCGAACACGGAACCCAAACCCGGATCCCATTAAAGTCAATGGGGACCCGAACTTCACTTTATTATTTTCTGTTATAACATGGTTTTAACACTGTCCATGTGAAGAAATGTGTGAATTTAGCCTTAGAATTTACGTTAGGGTGGCTTCACAATAGCGTTATGGAGTCCATTATGGCTTTCCATTATAACATGGCTATAATGGAAAATAACGGAAACCATAAGATGGAGGACGGATCCTTTAAAGGCATTCCGTTCGCTTTCCATCATAATACAAGTCTATGGGAAAGCTTAACGGATCCGTCTGGTTCCCGTTATGCAAAACGGAAAACAAAGTCCTGTCGACAGGACTTTGTTTTCCGCCCTGCATAATGGGACCCAGACGGATCCGTTATGTTCTCCCATAAACTTCTATTATTACAGATCAAAACAGAATGCCTCTTAAAGGCTTCCGTTTTGACTCCCGTCTTATGGATTCCGTTATTTTCCTTTATAACCATGTTATAATGCAAAGCAATAACGGAAACCATAACGATAGTGTGAATCCACCCTAACATGTATAAATGTATATGTGGGGCAATTTAAACATCAGTACAGAAAAGGATTCTTTACAGTTAGCGCTGTCAAACTAGGGAATTCCCTACCCCAAGAGTTAGCAATGGCCAACACAATGTTAGCATCTAGCCCTTTTTTTAAATACTATCTGATGGCAGATGGTATGGAAGGTTAGATTTAATCTAACAACTGATATGGAATAAGGTTGGACTTGATGGACATGTGCCTTTTTTCAACCTATGGAACTTTGTAACCCATCAAGTGACAAAAGCAAGTATATAAATATACGTAATGCCTGTGCTTACTGGTTAGTGATCTGTTATGCCCTCCATAACACATGGAAAGAGATAACAACGGGATTAAGACTTGATTGAAACACATGGGATTAAATTCAGTTCATCTGCACTGTCTATGGCTCAGGACACATGGAGACATCGGGGGATGGCTAAGTGCCAGGAGCTGTTCAGGTTTTGCTGGCCCGCAGGAAATGTCTTTGAGTGACGTTAACGACAGCTGAACAGCAGGCCACTGAAAGAGGCCAGGCTATATATAATTATGGAGGAAAACTAGGGCAGTCCCAGCTGAGTCAAGGGAGCTATCTATTAGAAACTAGGTTACGACAATCCAGAAGGATCAGGAATAGATGTCAGTGCTCACACGTCGAAGTCTAATGCTGTGAGAACTGGCCTTGTCTAGTAAACCTCTGAGAAGCGTAGTTGATGTGGAACCAGTGTAGGTCGGTAACCTGGTAGTGTAAATGTTGTGCTCCTGAGACTCACAGAGTGAGAAAAGATTAAATACCATCTGCACTGGAGATATGTATTTGTGTTCAGTTCAGCACACTAAATAACGTGTCTCTACACCATTCAGTGGATCAGTAAATGTCTGCACTGTGTTATCGCCGGCTCGCTGGATTCCTCCTAAACAATGAAGCAGTCCCATTGAACATACAGATGTAGTAGAGTTAACACACATGCTTTCTGAGACGTGTTGTCTAAGAAAATGCGTTAAGCAAACGCCTTCAATTGCTTTTCAATGGCTTTTATTTCAAGATAACGCAATGTGTTAAGAAATTTGAGTTAAAGGGAACCTGTCATCAACTTCATGCTGCTCATACTAACGGCAGAATAAAGTAGAGACAGGTGAGTTGATTTCAGCGGTCTGTCATTTATAAGTTAAAAGTAAGTGGTTGCCGAGAACCAACATCACATCCATTGCAGACTAGGCCTGGAAAAGAGTCACGGCCTCCTGAGAAGAGTCCTGGTTATTCATGAATTCCTGCTCTCCCTGCTGATGACTGACAGGCTTCTACCTAGTTTTCTCCCTTTCTCTCTAGGAGAGAACTGCCAATCATCAGCAGATGGGCGGGAGAGCAGGAGATTATAATAACCAGGATTCTTCTCAGGTAGATTTGACTCTTTTCAAGGCCTGGGCTGCAATGATTATGATGATGGTTCTCGGCAACCACTTACATTTAGCCGATCAGTGACACCCCGCTGAAATCAGCATTTCTGTCACTATTTTATACTGCCCTCAGTGAGGTCAGCCTAACGTTGATGACAGGTTCACTTTATGAGTTTCTGTGCTAACCCTGCTCCATCTGTATAATACCATCCTGGAACAGAAAGTGCTGCATTCGTTTGTATTCTCATTTAGTGTCATTTTAGGATATGCTGTAGAACTTGAACATATATATATATATATATATATATTAAGAATTTTTTGGTAATACGAAACGAATAATAGAAAAAGAAAGCATAAGGGTCCTATTATAAGCAAACAATGACATTGCGAGTTGTTTGCATTTAGAAAGGCTGCTAATGACTGGAAGATTTCTGATTAGACAAGGGGATACGATGACGACCAAAGGTGCATTTAGATGCACCAATAATCGTCCAGATTATTGGGAATGACCGTTCCCGATCATCTGGCCGTCTAAATGTGCCACCGATCACCTGATGAATGAGCGAAACTCTCGTTCATCGGGTATCCTGTCGTTCATGCAGGTACCACCAATCATGGCTTCTGAGCAGCAGATCGTGTGGTCTAGACAGTGATCTGGCGCTCAGAAACCATGATTCTATATGAGGATGAGGGATCGCTATAGTGATCCCCCATCCTCATACTGTGAAGGAGATCGTTGCATGTAAATGTACGGTCTCCTTCACTGAACGAGCAGCCGACTGTCAGAAAGGAACGCTTCCTTCCCAACAATTGGCTGCTCAGTTGGCCCGTCTAAATCCATCTTCACAGTAATCTTTAACAAAGGTGGAAAAATCCTATTAATGACAAAAAAAAATAATTATGAGAATAATTATCAATTGTTTGGAAATAGCTTATATTATCCTTCCTAAATTAATGGGCAGCAACAATTGCTGATGTCTTCCCTCCTTGGCATTGTGTTAGTAGACACCTGAATACTCCAGACCAGCAAACTGCCCAAACGTCACACTTGCTGAATGCTGATAATGATTCAAGGGCATTTGATTAGCAGCACTTGGCTGCTGCTTACTGTGTTCATTTCTATAGAAGCAGTCAGGGTGTACTTAAAGGGGTTCTCCAGGAATTAAGAAAATACTTACATTTTATTTTATAATAAATATATTCACAAATACATTTCATTATTAATAATTTTTCTCATTTTTTCTAAGGAGCAATCATTAGGAGAAATAAAATGGCCGCTCTCCTATTGGTACACACTAAACCTGTCCTAATCACACAGGAGGACAAGTTACTTCACAACACTGAGGTAAAGATCTGCCTCATCCTCCTCTCTGCTCTGCTTGTCAGGGATTATGATCCTGGATACAGATGATAAGATATTCAGCTGAATCTCTGTAGGAATGGAGTTCATGAGGAGACATGAAGTACAAAGAGGACGGACAGGACAGACTGTGGTAATGGAGACTGCATACAAGTGCTGCTGCTCATTACCCCAACCCTCCTCTCTGTACTTCATGTCTCCTCATGAACTCCATTCCTACAGAGATTCAGCTGAAGAAGATCATATTAAACTGTATTTAGGACCATAACCCCTGACATGTAGAGCAGAGAGGAAAATGAGGCAGCTCTTTAGCTCAGTGTTGTGAAGTAACTTGTCCTGCTGTGTGATTAGGACGGAGGACATTTTATTTCTCCTAATGATTGCCCCCTAGACAAAACGAGCCATTAGAACTAATGAAAGGTATTTGGGAATATATTTATAATAAAGTAATATTTAAGTATTTTCAGTAATGTTATTTTATTAATTCCCAGAGAATCCCTTTATTGTCTCACACACAGCTTCTGCATTTTGGATTAGATTTTGTCAAATAAATAATGACACGGTGTGATTTGTCATGTGTTTTTGTTCATCTGAGTTTGGATTTACTTAATTTTAAGACCTTCTAATGGCCACTGGCCAGATGTTTTTTTTCCTGAAACGTAAAAGGATGTACCGTACTTTGTTTTTCTCATGACTGTATTATGGAATTAGTATTTAAAGTGGATCCAAAGGCTCAGCCCCATGCTCATCTACCCGCTTAGTAACTTATACAATTAATAAAAAAATCTTTCCTTTCATACCTCCTGAACAGGCTTCTGGTATTTTGAACAGATATAATAGCCAGTTGCTTTACTTCAGAGACACTCTTACAGTGAGAACAGCTGCCTTACAGAATGAGAACAGTTTAAATGAATGTAATTCTAACTAATTAAAAGTCTATAAAGGGATAATTAAAGTAACCAAGTCCAAACTCCATTAAATTAGTCTACCCGTCATGCTCCGGGCAAGATCATACAGCAGTCACTGCTCTTTATAATTGTCCTATCTATTGTCTAAACGTCACCAAACTATTCATTTGGAAAGTGATATTTAGACTTTATTGAACCTCAGGGTTTCACTCAGTTAATACAAAACAGAGATCAGCGGATATTTAACATTACTGATTCTCCACAAGAAGACTGATTTCCTGAGAATGTCGAACCTGATCAAAAATTCCCCCACCTCAAATACAGACACATCCATCTCATATTTACTAAGATACTGGGTCAGAGTGCAGGAACATATATTGGAACTACCAAACCAACCATGTCCTCCTTTTCCCTCTATTTAATCTGTAAACCGTACTTGTCTAATCATACAACTTACCCTCAAATATGACCATATGGCATTGTTGATCAGTGACTTGAGAAACAGTACAGAGTTTACCCTAAAAACAGTGTCATCTAGACTCCCCCCCCCCCTAAATTTTTTTTATATTCTATTCCTCCATTAAACAGAGCCAGCCAGTGCCCCCTAAAAATCATCATCCTCTGTTGCGCCATTAAACAGTGCCAACCCAAGGCCCTTACATGCAGTAATCCAGTGCTTCTCTATAAGCAGTGTTAGACAGGGCCCCCCCCCTACAAATCATCATCCTCTGTTCTGTTCCCCATTAAACAGTGCCAACCCATGCCCCTTTTATGCAGTAATCCAGTGCTCCCCTATAAACATTGTTATATACTGTCTCCCCTACAAATCATCATCCTCTGTTCCTGCCCTAAACAGTGTCAGCAAGTGCCCCCTATATGCCGTAACCTAGTGCTTCCCTATAAACAGTGTCAGCAAGTGCCCCCTATATATGGTAATCCAATGCTCCCCTATAAACAGTACCAACCAATGTTCTCTTAAAAAAGTCATACTCAGCCCCCTCCCCCTCAAACAGTGCCAGACACTGCCTCCCTATATGCAGTAATCCAGTGCTTGAATATAAATAGTGTCAGCCAGTGTTACCCTACAAACAGCCAACTTCTGTTACCTATTAAACAGTGCCAGATACTGCCCTCATTTATGGTAATCCAATGCTCCCCAATAAACAGTGCCAGTCATTGTTCCCTTAGAAAGTTATCCTCTGGTCCTCCATTTAAAATTGCTGGCCAGTGTACCCCTATTTATGGTAATCCAATGCTCCCCTATAAAGAGTATCAGACAGTGTTCAATAATGTTTGCTTTTATTTTTTATTTTTAACCATCATAAAAAAGATATTTTCTAATATGACTCCTAATTCTTTAAAGGGACTTGTTGGCAGAAAAAATATGGTTTAAACTCCTGAAGTTGCTGTGCACACATAAAAAAACTGTGCTAACCTCACAGATCCCCTGTTGCTCCAGTACCAACACTGCCTGGTTCCCCTCCATTCTCTGTCTCCTGGTCCAAAGATGATGTTCTGACTCAGAGGCATGTGACCTCTGCATCTACAAAACAACTGATCTAAAGGTGTATTTAGACGGGGCAATAATCAGGCAGATTATCAGGAATGATCTTTCCTGCAAACGCTCGTTCCTGACAATCTGCCCGTCTAAAGAGAGCAAAACGCTTGTTCATCGGGTGAAACTATTGTTAGTGCATCGGAGCATCGGAGCATCTCATGCTCCGATGCGCTCCCTTGCCCTGCGCTAGATTGCACAGGGCAAGGGCTCTTTTATTTACAATAACACACTGCCGGGCGGAAGCAGTGTGTTCAGTGACGTCACCGGCTCTGATGGGCGGGCTTTAGCGCTGCCCTAGCCGTTTTACAGACTAGAGCAGTGCTAAAGCCCGCCCATCAGTGCTGATGACGTCACCGAGCTTCCTGGCTGCCCCATGGAGAGCCTGGTTCGTCACCGGAACTCCGGAAAATGACTTTGCCCTGCGCTAATTTTATTTTAACTATCATACTAGCTTTATAACATTGTAGTAAATTAACCCCCCACCCCCTTCCCTTTGACCAGACCATATTTTCAGGGCACTAGGAAATGGTAGCTGTCCGGCTTCCCCAATTATGAATGAAAGGAAACCATTTCACTCCAAATCAAGTCAGTTGAAGAAGATCTTATTTTTTGAAGAAGGTTCTTTTCATTGATCCATCTAGCTACTACATGATTTTGCCTATCCCACAGGGGGCCGTGATCATGGTCTGGGAGGGACCCTAATGTCAACCGCTATGACTATGTGAGCTATCTCCTATATACTTTTGCTGGATCAAAAAAAAGTATCTTCTTCTACTGATGTACTTTGGAGCTCCATGGTTTTTCCAAATCAAGATTGATGGGGGTGCTGCCCTACCACAGTGCACCCACTAATCTCCACAGTGCCAGACAAATCAATGGCTATTTTTGCCTTATTAATGACTTGGCAGTGATTAAAGTCATTGTGATGGGAACAGCCAACAAACATAACATATTGTGTAAGTGTTAATATTCAGCCGAGCAATCTGTGATAACTCATTACTTCTCACTTGTGCTAGTAACAAGATAAATTTAGTAACAGTAGGAAGCAAAGTATATTTATATGCATATTTGGGAAGTAAAAGAAAAGTCACTCACATTGTTCAGGCATCCAAACTGTTATGTTGTCAAGATGATCCCGTGTAGATGACTCAGTACAGGGTCATAGCCACATTTAGAAATATTTTTTTCCGCTGTGGTAGAAAAAGTATAAACGTTTATATTGAGCTATCTTGTACATAAAATGTTTATAGTATATTTTATTTGGAGCTATATATTGTATACATAGTATATAGCAGGAGTAGGCAACCTCCGGCACTCCAGGTGTTGTGAAACTACAACTCCCAGCATGCATACTTGCTCTGCTCTTTTCAGAACTTCCATAGAAATGAATGGAGCATGCTGGGAATTGTAGTTTCAGAACAGCTGGAGTGCCGAAGGTTGCTGACCCCCGGTATATAGTATATATAATGTATATATAGTGTATTTATACAGTGCTAACACCTACAGAGAATGTATTAATTCATACTGTCCTACCTCATATACAGGGCTGTATTTAAAGCCTATGTACACTTTCGGACGCAATTTTTGTTTATGATTGCATTTTACTCATTTTGGCTAAAGATCATATTTTCAGTTAGCCTTTATTAAAAATATTTGGCTGTTCTGACACAACTGCGTCACTGGTACTTTCACTTTCACTTTGTGCCGGTCTTCTAATAAGCCTTATCTCTAAATAACTAAGAGGTCATCAACACTTATTTAAGCCCGTCAGCTCTCCAACAAGAGAGAAAATCCAAAGGCTGCTACTACAGCACCTCAGCTCTGTACAGTAAAAAATGCAACAATAAAAAAAAGTCTCAATAGGTGTACATAGCCTTTAAAGCTGAATGATGAGACCAAATGCCCTCCATTTAGACAACTGCAAAAAAAGGGGATCAGTCAGCACATCCCAATGCTGCCATGGCTAGAAACAGAAAGAAAAAAATACAATGCAACAGCACTCTGCAAACCAAATAAAGTACAGTAATGCCATAGTAATTGAAAATATTCTGGTGCTAATGCTACGCTTATTTTTCAAATTTGAGATTCTTGGCAAATACATTTTATACAAAATTTTTGGGCCCGTCTGCCAAATGTTAAGGTGATCTCTATCAGACGGGAACCTAACACTAAATACTACTTGTAATGTGCTAAAATGGCCACCATAAAATTCAGGGAGTGCAGGTTTCACATACATGCTGGGTCCACTCTGCTTTTTACCATTTTTGGTGCCATAACGGCTTTTATTAAATCCAGGGATGCAGGTACCAACAGGTACTTTTTATGTTATTTTAAATACAAAAAATAGTACCATGCAATACCAATAATGCACTAAACAAGCCTGACAAATATGACCCTGCTCTCACACACCCATGCAAATATGTGTCAAACGTTGCTAAGCACTGAGGCAAAATAAGTTATTATATCAGTGATATCGGTCTGTAAATGGACATGTGGCAGATACCCTGGGGGGGGTCCTGGTTCTAATGCAATAATGTGCCCCACAGCTCCAGCAGAAGCAATGACTTGCCATTAGGGTCAGTTTCTTAAGAGGTACTTTACATGAGCAATGAGAACCACAAAGTTCACATTGCAGTTAAAAGTAGACATGTCTATGTTCTGTATAGATGTAGAGAGAGCCTGCAGAATCTTTTACCTATGTAGAACCGAGAATCCCAGTCGGACTCTGCATCACATTTTCTTTGTTTGTGGAGCTGTAATGTTGTGGGATTGGCTGAGGATCTCATAGAAAATGGTGCAGGTTTGCAAAAGTCTCTTAGATAAGCACCAGAGTGCTCAGGTACATCACTCCTTTAATAGTCTGTGGAGTTCTTTACACAGTCTTCACACAGTGTATGTACTCAATTATAACACAGTCTCTGATTTCTTAATTAATCATACTGTTACTGTTGGTATGCCAGGCGCCTCCTGCTTTTTGCTGAACTCCTCTGAAGACACATGTCACCAGTAGTTTTGCTGCTTTTCACACAGACTGGCTGCTTCCTACAGTTTCTGGATCTCTGGTTCAGTTTAGTGACCTAACTGATCAGAAGGTGATACCACCTACAAGCAGCTCTCAAGTGGCTACTTATCCTGTTCCCTTTTATGCTCTGCACCACACTTTCCTCTGCCCTGGTCCCTGTTGGCACACACATAACACTCAGAATCATGCCTTACATTTGACATTGCCCGCTTACTGTGCTTCACAAATATCGTAACTCATAACCCAATTTCTTTGTTGTGTAATCTAGCATAGGCGACAGTGCCAACCACAATGTAGTTATGCAGAGCCAAATAAAGATGTGTAAGGAGGGGGCTCTTTGGGCAAAACATGATGTGGAAGTCCTCTCCATGTTTTGGAAGAAGTAAAAGCAAAGTAAATAAAAACAGACAACAGACTAGAAATGAGCTGTTTGTTTATCATAGCGAGTTCTTCACCAGTGTTCATCCCGCTGCCAAGGAAGCAGGAACCTTTAGTAAAAACCTATGGGTTGTGGAGGCCTGAAGATATTCCACCTTCTCTTTCTAAAGCCCAAGGAACGTGCTTTCTACACCCGTGCATCAAAATCGTGCAGCGTGCCACACAAAACCATGCACTAGGTTGCGGTCCATCTCAGGCCCTCTCCATAAGAGAAGGGCCCCCCATAAACGATTCCCTATCCCTTCGGGCCAAAAGGCTCCTGCAAGGGACTGGGACAAGTGGCAACCCTCCGCCGAAGCCTAGGGTACGTCGACCTGTGCTCCAGGTTTCTCCTAGACTGCCAACCAGGGCGTCAGCTAGAGCTCAACATCAAAGGTCTGGACTCTTCCGAGAGGGAGAGCCCAAGGGGTTTTGCAGGTGGGTGAGAAACCAGATGGCAACCCCCCACACACATACACTAGACCTTAGGGGTTTTCCCATAAGGGCACCGCAACCCTGAAAATCCTAGTGACAAAACAAATGTGGATAGTGAACACACAGTGACATAAAAAATAAATAAAGTGAACGTGTGCCATTATGGCCTGGACATAGCAGAGCCCTTGGTCACCTAGCATAGGGCACTAATGGCCCAAGCCGTAGAACCTAGGGTTACTATGTGGTTCTCTGTTCTCCAGAACATCTCAGAGGTTCGGCACTACGGGCTCCCCCTCTGGACGGAGAAGAACAAATACTACACTTAGTCAAAAGGCCGAGAAGCGATTTCACCTACTTCTCTCCAGCCACATGTCACCTCACTGACAATCATTAGATGCAATATTTCAATGCAACATCACAATCTTCATGCTGAGCGGAACATATTGCTATGTAGTCCCAGCCTTACTTAACAAAGTCTTGTTGCTTTAATAGTTCTTCATATTGTGGGTAATTAGTTAGAAATGTAATGATCTTAATGTATCCACATAACTGTACACTGGATTTTTTCATTGTGTATGGTTCTTGTTATTTTATCTCTTGGTCTCACTTTTACTGTGGGTTAAGGAGCTAATTATACAAAATCATTGAATCCACAAGTGTCTGTTTTTTTTTACTGCACATCAATGTGTGTAATTATCTGGAAATGCTGTAATTATGAAGTCTAGACAAAAGACTAGGCTTATGGGACCACATTACCTGCCAGGTATAATGTGTCTAATAAGAGTTGCAGCTACTGGTGGCTGATTTTGCAGAATAGCTGCTCACAATGACTGAGCTATTTGGCCAAAATAGTGCAAACTGTGACCCATCTGATAATGTTAGGAGCTGTAGGTAGGCTTTCCTTCACTTAGAGAAAAGGCGTGTGCAACCCCTCTGATTTGTTGGTAGGCTCAAGTTGGACAAATGTAAGACTCTGTTCACAATCTGCCAGAATGCTGTGCTATTTTTCTTCTGGTAAAATCCCAGACACAATGGGGTCTATCTATCATGTGGCACTCTTTCAACTGGTCGACCACCTTTTAGGTATGAGAAACCAAGGGCTGCCATATTTTTCTATTTGTTCTCTACTCAAAAAATATAAAAAGTTTATTATACAAACATATAATATTTATGCGTTGGACTTGAGGTTAGTAATGCAATAGTATAAACTTTCCTTTGGTAAATCATTTTTCACAAGTAATAACAGCTGCATTGTCTACATAAAATTATAAAGGTTGGGTTCACATTGCGTTCCATTATACCCCAATATGCCTATACAGTTGCGTAATTTGCCATTGACTCCCATTAAAACAAAAAATATAACATTTGTGTTGAAAAGTGAGGAAAAGGTATATTGACATATCACTGCAGTCATTACAAACAATTTATCTACCCATGTGAATGATCCTCAGACAATAAAGCGGTTTCCTTCAATACGTTTTTCTTCCTTCTACTTTTCTTACCCCTATCTCACATTGGTGCCATCCAGTTAATCATAGCATGTGACTTTTGTTAACTTCTCAGAAATTAAAGTTCCCAGAAGGTCTGGGGTGCTTTTAACTCCCAGTCCTCTCTTTCATGTACTGCCAACACTGCCACTCCTCTTATAGCTCTTCTGTTATTCTGAGGCAATGGGAACAGCATTCCGTGAAGGAATCATGGTAAAAACACCATAATCTGGTCACCTGTAATAAAAATGTCCTGTTATGATGTCCCCAAAGTCTGTAGGTTGCCTGGCTGCACATTCAGCATCCTCAAAAGGGATTAACAGAACTACAGAAGCACAGATCCATGGGCAACCAGGTGTAAACACGTTTGGGTCATGTTTTTTTGGGGGGGGAGTTGGAAAACTAGAGAAACAGAAATAGGATTGTGGGAATACCACTTTGGTTTACTTGTTGCTGAAATGCAGGGGTGCACCGCCAATGAGGCGAGGTGAGGCGGTTGCCTCAGGCAGCACCAGGTAGGGGCGAATGGGGGGCAGCGGAAGGGCCATGGGCAATGAGCGCTTTGATTGTGGAAATACTCATCTCTACATATTCAACTGCATTGCTGTACTCAGGACCGCAATACAGTTGAATGCCGTGAAGGGGCACGGGAGCAAAGTATAGCTGGCCCACTATTTCCTCTAAAAGCTTTAGTCCTGTAGCCTATCATTATTATCGCGCTGTCTGAGCCGGGCTGCATATAGCTCATGGCACAGACTAGAAGAGGCTTGCACTGCATCACTAACAGCAGTTTATTATTTTTATTAGGCAGCATGCTGTTGGGCCACAATGGGGGTCATTATTTTGTAATTGGAGAAAGCACTAAGTGGACTTTGCGGCTGTAAAAATGAGCATGTTTGAACTGGGGGCATCTTGGGGGCACTAAAAGGGGGTCGTTTTTTGTATTGACACTCATTTAAGGGAGCATTTTTTGTACTGGCACATAAGGGATCATTTTTATACTTAGCGCACATTATAAGAGAGCATTTTTGTACTGGCACACATTCTAAGGTGACCAATATGGGGACATTTATTCTACAGAAGGCACTAAAAGGTTTTTTTTTTGTACCGGCACGCGTTATGATGGAGCATTTTTTCTATTCGTACACATAAGGGGGTATTTTTGTACTGCCACACATTATAAGGGAGCATTTTTTGTACTGTCACACAGTATAGGGAGAATTATTACTACTGGGGGCACTATGGGGGCATGATTACTTTTTGGGGCAAAATGAGGGACATTATTACTATTGGGTGCACTGTTACCACAGAGAATATTGGTAGGACTTTTGGGAGGACTGTTACTTTGGGGGCTCTGGCACAGTATCAGCTTAGCACAATTATTTTTGGAGGACACTATGTTTATGGCACTATAAGTCTCGTGGACACTATTTGCTGGCCACAGTTACTTTTTAAGGCACTGTGTGCCAATAATTATCGAAGAGGAACTATCTGTGTAGTAACAGTATTTTCAGGGGTATTATCTGTTTCTGCAGTATACTAATAGGAAGCAAAGTGGGCATGGTATTAGAGGTGGCAGGATGGGGTGTTCAGAAGGTGGGGAGGAGGATGGAAAAGTAGGAAATGAAGTTATCTGTTTGTGAAACTCTGCAGAGACAAGAGATGGCTGAAAGAAATCATCATGGTGGTCTGGTCTGAATGGAGAAGATAAAGAAAGAGAACGTCTACATCAGAGGACACTTCACTGGATGTAAGAGGTTTGTGCACTGTATTACCTATTACCCTCTAGGTTCTGTAGCTCTGTATGTAATGTTTTCCAAGTATGTATTTAACAGTAGGGCTGGAGGGAAGGGTTTAGGTTAAGGAATTGGCATGGGGGGGGGGGGGGCTGTTTCAGTGGTGTTCGTCTCAGGCAGCAGAAAGGATAGGTGCAACCCCCGGGGTTATACTTCTTTTCAACCCTCTTACATGCTATTTATTGAAAAAAATAACCATGTTTTTCTAATCTTGGAGCACCCCAATAGTAAATTATTTCAAAGTCAATTTGTTATTTTCTCAGTTCAATTGCAATCGCCTTTATCCTTATACACTGTTTGAAGGAAGATCAAATATTGAACATACTGTATGTAAAACAATAAAAAGCTTTACACTGGATATCCTTAGTTTTTCACATTACTGCATCATAATAAATCATGGGATGTTTTTAACTTAAGCCTAAAGAATTATCACTTGTAATTAGGATTTAGCCATCGAAAGATGTTAATAAGAGTTCATTAAATTATCATTTTATTGAGGTTTTATCCTTTATATGTCGGATATAAGCGTGGAAAGTAGGTAATATACAAACATCTGCACTTAGTTTATTAGAAATAATTGTATGGTAAGAGCAGGGCTGAGTGGAAAAGGAAGAAATTCATGATCTTAAGTTATTACTTTGGATCTGTGGGGAACCCGATATATTAAACCAGCCAATTCATGGCAAACAGCAGGAGGGGGAGATAATTAATACAGTCGTCTAACAGCCTCTGTCAAGCTTAGTGTACTCGGTATTTGCGAATGAAAAAGCTACAAGCCACGTCTGGTGTGTGAATGTCCCTGTTAACTAAACACCTGCAATGTCAAAAAAAGAAGCTGCCTGTCTTTTCCACATGGATAGAGTGTGTTCAGTACTCATACATACCAGGCTAGGAAAATAAAGGACTATTGTAGGATGGCACGGACAAGGGCATCTTTGCATCTCTTTGTGCTTTTGTTTTTTTGTTATTATTTTATCAATTGGCAGTCTACTGTGTGGTCCTGTAGATCCTATTTTCTGCATCCATCAGGCAATTTTCTATATTACAACACTTGCGCTGTCTCCAGCTGAGCGCTAATTCTGTTTGATACTCACCATTTCCTTTTTGATCAATAAGAGATGAGTGTAAGGATTTCACTATTCCTTTATGCTGATGGGATTGGGCTTATGGCAGATGATTGCATTGCTTTTGTGGAATTAAACCTGGAAAATACAGTTGTGTTCATGTTTCTTACTACATGTAGCAACTAAGAGAATCTGCTTGCATGCTAGGTGCAATGTCATAGCATTTGTTTGGACCAATCGTCAAGTTTACAAGCTGCAGTTACTCGATTGTTCGGTTACTCGTGTATAAAATGGCTTAAAAAACAAAAGAAGTCTTATTCACCTGAACCCCTGCACCTCCTGTTCCAGCGTGTCCCAGGGCCCTTGCCTGTCTTTACTTCCTAGTGCAGGGATGGCCAACCTGAGGCTCTTAGCTGTTGCAAAACTACAACTCCCAGCATGCCCATACTGCCTACAGCTATCAGCCTACAGCAGGGCATGGTGGAAGTTGTAGTTACAACAGCTGGAGAGCCGCAGGTTGGCCATCCCTGACCTAGTGCTTCTCGACACAGAGAATTGTGAACTCTCAGCCAGCCACTGACCACAGTGGTGGCCCACCACAAAAAGTAATTGGCAAAATTGTCACGTTTCTGTG
Organism: Bufotes viridis; assembly: GCA_033119425.1. Classification (NCBI taxonomy): domain Eukaryota; kingdom Metazoa; phylum Chordata; class Amphibia; order Anura; family Bufonidae; genus Bufotes; species Bufotes viridis. The sequence goes on along the minus strand of CM065593.1, from coordinate 333,671,993 downwards.
TTAAGAAGGACCAGAAAGTAAAGACCAGTGGGTTAATCGGGAAGCATCAGAATCGGAGCAGCCGAGGATTTGTAAGGTGAGTATTAGCCACTCTGACTCTTTTTTAAAATCAAATCAAAACAAAAACAGACAACCCGTAAAATCGCATTACTACTTTTTAATTTCTGATATTGTTAATGTGAGACAACCTTTCTAAACAAAGTGTCATTTACATTTAGTAGGCTGTGCTTAGGGGTGTCAGATGTCTAGCAACAAAAGTCTATTAGCAAAGCAAAAAAGGTATAACCCCTTAAGGGGTTTCTCCAGCTTTTTAACAAATTTTGGCTAACCCCCCCGACAGACCCCTGTGGAGGGAAACATACTGATCTGCTCTACGCCATTTGTTTCCGGCTTCTTTGGTCCACCACTGTAAACTTCTAGCACAGATGGGGGTCATGTGTGCCAATGCAGCTTATGACTTGGAAGAAGTCACTGACTCCGATCTTTGCCGGGAGCAGTGGATGGAGGGAGCAAAAATGTGTTAAAAGGCTGAAGAATCCCTTTAAGGGCTCAGCCTATTTTGGACTTTCAGGACACAGCAATTTTCTTTTAATTTCACACCATACCCTAATAGCCAAAACTATAAGAACTTTTAGTATTTTTTAAAATCACCATTTTGGGGTACATATGATTAATTTCAAAATTTTGGGGGGGCTTACAATAATAGCTATAGTATACTGCCATTATTTTTATGGTGTTGGGATCTATAAATAATATGTTAATTATAATACCCTAATTGAAAATGAAAAAAGAACACAAGAGATTGACAAAGTATAAGCTGCTAGTGGTGCTTGGTTAATGATCACACAACAAAGGTGATGCACCTTTTCTTTTGGGTTCTACAGCAGGGTATATGTTGAGGCGGGTCACATGAAAGGGGTTGTCTCAGCTCAGACATTGGTGGTATATTGCTAGGATATTCTACCAATGTCAGATAGGTGCAGGTCCTACCTTTGGAACAACCATGCAATGCGTGGTTTTTATGGGAGTTTTGGCTCAGATATTTCTGGCAGTCTCATAGAAGGTAGCAATAACAAATGACAAGATAGGTGCACAGTGTGGTCTTACTAAGCCCTCAAACTGATGTTAAAATTGAGAGATTAGTCAACATGTACTGCTGTGGAGGACATGTCTAAGCCCGAGCACCACGCCAAGGTTTCTCAAGTAGTTCAGGACCTAACACTCACATACCTGTGCCGTATGGCAGTGGGCAAAATTACAGGAGTGTATAGGCCGACTGGCAGCAAACTCCTGTTACCTCCAGCATGTAGCCATGCCTGCAATAGGAGGAGGGAGAAGGCTGTGAGCCCCACCCAAGACTGGCTGATATGGCCCAGGCCTCACGGGTGCATCTACATGTAGCCTGTGGATGGAAAACAGACTACATTTACATAGGAGTTTATACACCTCCAAAAAATTATATATACAAAACAACTGAAAGGTGGCATAAAGCAGGAAGTGCTCAACCCAAGATGCAGTTGTGCTTATATATACAGGGAGCAGATCCTACACTTGTGGCCTGTTGCTACCGGCAAAAATGCATATGGTGGAGGATGCCTGCAGCGGACCACAAGTACCACAAGTACCCCTAAATATGTTCCCATATATACATATGCAGAACTGCATCTTGGGTTGAGCACATCCTGCTTCATGCCACCTTTCAGTTGTTTAGTCTCCTAGAAGAGAATGCAGCAGTGGCTGTGCTTGGGTGGTGCACTCTGCATTCATCTCTATGGGACTTCTGAAAATAGCTAAGTGAGCGTTAATGGCTATGTTTTGACCTCCCATAGAAGTGAATGGAGAGCACGCCACTCTTGCACAGTGCACTCTTGTTCATTTTACGGTCCCCGTTATAGAGAAAGGTGCAAGTCCCAGAGGTGGGTCCTGCACCTATGTGACACTGGTGGCACATCGAAGTGATATACCACCGATGTTTCAGGTGTCACAACCCCTTTAATACTGATCGACAGCTCCACTTGCTGCAATACAGATGGCATGGGAAGCCATACAGATGCTGGTTATCCTCCAATGGTAATTCATTTCAAGTTCTTTCAGCTTGGACCCATGGTTCAGCCAAGGTGGTTGTAGGCTTCTGGGTGTGGGAGATCTGTTATCTCATCCAGACCCAGACATTCTCGATTGGGGACAGATCTGACGATTAACCTGGCCAAGGGAGCTGCTGCATACCCTGAAGACCATGTTGTGTAGCACAGGCAGTGTGTGGGCTGCGTTATCATGTTGGAGGACCACATTAGCACAAGGCATTAAAACTGGTTTTACAGTGTCCTGCACATACCAAAGTCATTAGTACCAAGGAAGAATCAGTATACTTTACTGAACATTATTGTTTGCCATTTATGAGTTCAATGCCATTATTATTGTTATAGCCATAATGAGTCTCATGGCACCAGAGCAGGCACTCTTGCTGATAATGAGAGGTCAGTGGAGTGCGAGAAGGCAGTCCTTCTTCAAGTAAATGTTTTTTTTTAGGGTCTGGGAGGTCACTGCACAGGCTGCGGCAGAACCAATTTGTGAAGCCATGGCTCTCCTTTGAGATACAGCAGCTCTTCTTGTGGTTTGAATGTAGTGATCTTGGTATACATCTGTCTGTCTTGACCATCCAGAATCCTCTCCATGTGTGTGAGTGCCCTCTTCTGACTACTGTCGACACAAATGATGCACTTAAGAAACTTCTTGTCTAACTCTTCCCAAGTTTTGACGGATGGACCATCCAGCTTCTCAAAGCAAAAAATGACACATGTCTTTGTGTAGCAGGCATAGTGAACACTTCAACCACACCCAATCTACAGTCCTATTGAAGGGAAGATGAAAAAGAGCTCTGTCGGACAAAAAACAATAGTTATACCAAAAAAACAAAAGTCTGTGGAACATCTGTAGGTAAAACAAGGACCCTGGAACTGTGATCTCTATATGTAATACCCTCCAGTATTGCCATATTGTAAAATAGGCCCTTTTTTTATAACCCAAATCTATTTATTTCTATGTGTTCTTGTTTCCGGTAGTGTGAAAAGCAATAGTAATGTTATACTGACAGGTAACTTATGCTTATCCACATCTCAGCCTTGGAGACCTTTTTAGGCCTTCAGCTGGCATTTCAACCCATTGCCAATCATGGATTGAGGGAGGGCATCCCCTGCTTTTATCAAGCCATTTAGATGCCACAGATGCTACTGACAATGGTATCTAAGTGGTTAAATGGTCAGAATTATTACTGACTGCAGCTCTTGAAGTCACTGTTTATTACAATTGAGACCTGCAGGTGATGACACTGTTCAGGAATTGTGCTCTACGGAGAAGTGGTTAAGGACTAGATCATAAAAAGAAAGTTAAAACCTATCCAAGAGCCATGAACTACCAGTGATATAGTTCTTATCCTAGAACCAGATTTCAGAAATCCCATCCCTGGTATACACAATTGTCTGTATCTGGTAACAGCCTGTGAGCTATAAACACATAGCCTAAGGCCTGAGCAACTCATTGGAGAACACCGCTCTACATATTTTCCCAAAAGTCAGAGCAGTAATTCATTAAAACGGCTCTGTCAGTAGAATACTGCAGCTATTTGAAGATTACATACATAGTAAATCAGTGTGTCAGGATTTTATCAGTGTATGCCTGCACCTCACACCTGTGGTTCTCCAGATGTTCTGAAACTACAACTTCCACCAAGGTCACAGGATGCATAAAACGAAGGTACAGGCACAATCATGATGCTAAACTGCTGGCCGGCTGCAATAAGCTGCACAATGAGGTAGTTCTTATGACTGACTTCAACTACCTAGATATAAATTGGGAACCTGTGGATCTCATAAAAACAGTTTTTTGTTAATAACTAAAGAGAACTTCACAACTGACAAAGGACCCAGTCAGAGGTAGGGCCCTTATGGATTAATATTCAGGGAAGTCAATCAGCTCATTATCACCTATTTAACTACTGCTAACTAGTGATGAGCGGCAGGGGCAATATTCGGATTCGTGATATTTCACAAATATTTGGGCGAAAATTCATTATCTCCAGTCATTATTTTCTTAATTGCGGAAATCGGCAATTAAAAAATTCGCATAATGAAAATTTGCATTACGAAAATTCGCATTATGAAGATCATGTGTACTGTTTAAAAAAATATCTGGAATATACAAAATTACAAATATATATCACTATATTTTAAATGTTCGTGAATTCTCGAAGTGCCAATATTCACAATAAAAATTCGCAATTCGAATATTCGTGATCAACACTACTGCTAACAGACTATAGGTGTCATGAATTGCATGTAGGACGTGCCTTTTACCCTTGCCAGGGATCCCATGCCCCAGAAAAATATGTTTGAGCTGATATCTAATGAAGTGCAAGTGCCTACAAGGGAAGTCTATCGCATGGCAAGAGCTTAGGCCCTCCTCACCTTCCTCCCCCTTGGTACTGATTGATATCTCTCTCTCCTCCTAACATTAGGCATTTTTTCTCTAAAATCTCCTGCAAGCCAGGCTTTACATTAACAAACTGAGGAAGTCAGGCTGTAGATGTTTGTCAGTGGCTGATTGTCCTCTCCCCAATGAGAATTCAAGCACGTTTGAACTAACCAAGCATGCATCTGTATGGAGGTCAGGAGGAAAAGTTGGAGGCTAGAGTTGAGCGAACAGCAGGAAGTTCGGGTTCGCCAGGTTCGGCCGAACTTCATCGCAAAGTTTGAGTTCAGGAGGTCTATATGGAGTAGGAGGTTGAGGAGGTGGTTGATGTGGCAGTGTAGGAGGAAGCGGTGGTGGAGGAGGTAGTCGCCAACAACACTGTTTTTTGTTTTTAACTTTTTAAAAAAAATTGGGGGTAGACCCCAAAACATTGGGAAATATAAAAAAGAAAACAAAGAGAAAGTGCGCTGGAGTATAACAAAGCCTGGGTGAGGCTGGTATACATGTCTATTCTGCACAAGGTGCGGACAAGTCCTGTGGGATCCATTCCTGGTTCATTTTAATGAACGTGAGCTTGTCCACATTGGCTGTGGACAGGCGGCTGCGTTTGTCTGTAATGATGCCCCCTGTCATGCTAAACACACGTTCAGACAATACACTGGCCACAGGGCAGGCCAGCACCTCCAAGGCATAAAGGGCAAGCTCAGGCCATGTGCCCAATTTGAAAACCCAGAAGTTTAATGGGGCAGACCCATCAGTCAGTACGTGTAGGCGTGTGCACACATACTGTTCCACCATGTTGCTTAAATTCTGACTCTTGCTAAGACGTTGCATATCAGCTGGTCGTGCTGGTTCTTGTGGCGTGCTGACAAAGCTTTTCCACATTTCGGCTATGCTAACCCTCCCTTCTGAGGTGCTGGTGGTGCCCCAGCTGCGTTGGCGACTTCTTCCTCCTCCTCTGCCTTCGCCTTCTGCTTTCACTGAGGCCCCGGTGTTAGGTGGGAATGCCATCAGCAGCGCGTCTACCAGCATGCAGAATATATTTCCCAATCAGGTATGCAGGGCAGGGGTAGTGTGAAAGAAAAAAGGAGTATAGATCACCAATCTAAACGCCGACAAATTTACAGAATAATTTTCTCAGTCAGGTATGCAGGGCAGGGGTAGTTTGAAAGAAAAAAAGGGGTCATGGAGCGTCCCCATCATCCGGCATCTATTCACCCCCCTGAAGGATTATTTTGAAAGTGTATAGAAGCCACACGGGGCCCCCACGCTGCAGATTTATCATGGAGACATCATGGAGATTTTACAGCATATAACTACAGCACCCAACAATCTAAACGCCACCGATTTTACTGAATATATTTCCCTGTCAGGATTGCAGTGCAGCAGGAACACACCCTCCAAGCCACTTATGAATGACTGGTCTGATAACCGTGGAAATGTCCACCCACAATCTAAGAGCTGGATTTACTGATTATATTTCACTCTCAGAAATGCAGTGCAGGCTTCAAATGTACTTTATGGCAAAAAATAAGTGATTTTTGTTCACCCACAGTGTCACAGTTGTATTTACTAGTTATATTTCACTCTCAGAAATACAGTGCAGGCCGCAAATGTACAGGGTGGGCCATTTATATGGATACACCTTAATAAAATGGGAATGGTTGGTGATATTAACTTCCTGTTTGTGGCACATTAGTATATGTGAGAGGGGAAACTTTTCAAGATGGGTGGTGACCATGGCGGCCATTTTGAAGTTGGCCCTTTTGAATCCAACTTTTGTTTTTTCAATAGGAAGAGGGTCATGTGACACATCAGACTTATTGGGAATTTCACAAGAAAAACAATGGTGTGCTTGGTTTGATAAGTTTGATGTGTCACATGACCCTCTTCCTATTGAAAAAACAAAAGTTGGATTCAAAATGGCCAACTTCAAAATGGCCACCATGGTCATGGTCATGCACCATAACCCACAGAAGAGTGGTGCTCGAGCGCCACCATTTGCCGGACCAACCAAACTGTTCTCCATAAATAGGAGGACCATACCCACAATGAATGCCCCCTGACAATTTACCACCTTTTCCACTTTGCATGGCGCACAACCACTATACAATGTATGATGCTGTGCTTGGTAAGCTGCGATAAGGACACGGCACTCACAAGAGTTCTGGTGCCTTCTCAAATAGCTGATCGGTGGGTGTACCAGGTGTCGGACCCCCAGCGATCAGATACTGATGACCTATTCTGAGGATAGGAAAAACGAAAAGGCAACGGCAGCATCTCCCGTAAACTTCTTTATTGGACAAGCCACATGGAACGTGTGCAACAAACAAATAGCAACGTTTCGGCTATGAACTAGGCTTGATAAAGGCTAGTTCATAGCCAAAACGTTGCTATTTGTTTGTTGCACACGATCCATGTGGCTTGTCCAATAAAAAAGTTTACGGGAGATGCTGCCGTTGCCTTTTCGTTTTTCCTGTTCATCGGACTGCTAAGGATCTGCGATCCTAGCACGGCTGGTGCATTCCGATGTGGGCGACAGGTTCGCAAGGGCTGCTCTACAATTGCTTTTACACTATTCTAAGGACAGGTCATCAGTATCAAAATCAAGCATGTGTGGTGGCAACTCGGTAAGGCGTACACAGACAAGTGTGCCTTGCCTACAGTCAGGCATGGTGGTGGGAGTGTCATGGTTTGGGGCTGCATGAGTGCTGCCGGCTGTAGGGAGCTACAGTTCATTAAGGGACCATGAATACCAACATGTACTGTGACATACTGAGGCAGAGCAGGATCCCCTCCCTTTAGAAGCTGGACCGCAGGGCAGTATTCCAACATGATAATCACCCCAAACACCCCTCCAAGACTACCACTGCCTTGCTAAAGAAACTGAGGCTAAAGGTGCTGGACTGACCAAGCAGACCTAAACCCTATTGAGAATCTGTGGGGCATCCTCAAATGAAAGATAGAGTAGTACAAGATCTCTAACATCCACTAGCTCTGTGATGTCGTCATGGAGGAGTGGAAGAGGATTCCAGTGGCAACCTGTGTAGCTCTAGTGAACTCCATGCCCAAGAGCAGTGCTGGAAAATAATGGTGGCCACAAAAAATATTGACACTTTGGACACAAGATGGCCATTTTCAGTTAGGGGTGTACTCACTTTTGTTGCCAGTGGTTGAAACATTAAAGGGGTTGTCTCAACTCAGCAGTTCAGGGATGGTGCTGTTCCCCAGCCCTGAACTAACTGCTGCCTGGCGGGGGCGGGGCGGGGGGGGGGGGGGAGACTTCTAGTTTGATTAATGGAACAGGCAAACCATGTTTGCTAGTCGTTAGTGTGCAAGTGCACACTGTTATAGAGATAACTGTGCTTCCGAGGGACCCCTAATAATGGCAGCTGCAATCCTTCTGCCTTGCTGTTTATTACATGTCATCTTGCTGTAGTAGTGTGTATTACAGATCATGGACGATTAAGTGAGTGTAATACTGTAATACCTGTAATACTTTCGGACTGTGAGAAGCTAAGAGCTGCCGGGGAAGTAGCTGTGTGGAAAAGCTCCAGGGATACTGGGCATGCCCTGAAGAATACCAGTGCTGATGTGTCTGCGTGTCTATGCGCTCTCCTGGCCACTATATAGGACGGAGGCATGTCTAGCGGCGCGCAAGCGTGGCCACCGCAGCCAGATTGCAGCGGTGGCCATAACCCCTGACAACGAGCAATGACTAAAGGGGTTGAATAATTAAGAAATTAGCCAAAAGTAGGAAGTTTGGCTAAAGGACCTATATTAGGAAGTGGCTTCTATTGACACGTCGGATATTCTGGGAGCCATTTTATAAGGTGAGACAACCTTTTTAATGGTTGTGTGATGAGTTATTTTGAGGGCACTCCACATTTACACTGTTATACAAGCTGTACACTGACTACTTTACATTGTATCAAAGTGTCAGATCTTCAGTGTTGTCCTATGAAAAGATAGAATAAAATATTTACTAAAATGTGAGGGGTGTACTCACTTTTGTGAGATACTGTATATATAATACATTGAATTTAATAATCCAGCTGGTAGGGCCATCGATTCCTCATGTTTCAATGCCGACCCAATGAGACAAAGGTGTAGTGCACACCAGAACTTCACTTCAAGGTTATGGACACATGCACACAGCAGGGCCAGAAAGCACAGCTCATATTACACAAGCGATATTACAGAGCGGTAGGCACTCTGGGGCACTTTTATTGAGAACAGCGTTTTAGACGCAGGTCTTAATAAATCCCTGCACTGGCGATGAATCTGCTGAAGCGACGTTGCGGCGGTGGCCTCTCCATACCTTCGGCAGATCCACTGCTGTTTCTAAATGTAAGACGGCTTCCGAGCTGTCTGTCTTAAAATGTAAATGAGACGGGTCTGTTGGCCCATCCCCTTTCCCACCCATGCCACGCCCACTTTTTTAGACAGTAAAAAGTCACAGATTGCAGCACAAAGGATCTATGCTCTACAATCTTTGCCAATAATATTCTAAATATAGGTGCATTTCTGTTTCATAAATGACCCCCTCTGTGTACTGCTGTATGGTACCTCTACATGGAACCATATCCTCCCAATGCTTAAATACTTTTTTCTCACAGGTTCCACATGAATCGACAAGAAAAGAATTCTATATGAAATTGGAGGCACATAGAAACATAATATGGATCCATATATTCCTTTGGGCGAATATTTAGTTTAGTGGACATTTTAGGGAATAGTAAGTTGGTGGCTATTGGTTGGCCATTATCAATCATTTTGATTATTGCTACTTATGGGGTGGTTTCTACTCCCTGTCACTAGATGGTTCGAGCCCATCTCATTGTGCTATGGGGCACTATGAATTTACACCCCTGACTCTATGACTGATCGGGGTGACATATAATATGGCTGCATACATTATGGAGACATAAACTAGTTACATAATAAATCATGTAGAGATCTTTCCATTATACATATGTAATGCAGTGATTTCTCAAATCGTAAAACAACAGCAGTGAGAAAACATGAGAGTGGCAGGAAATGAGACCGCTATGGTTTTCACTGTGTAGGTTGAGTGTCTATTGTGCCTGTGTGATATAATGTGAGGATCAAGTGCAGTAACTTTCTTGGACCAGAATGTTTCAATAATTGAAGCCATTTGCAGAGTCTAATTTCAGCAAACAAGCAACCTGCAGATGGGCGAGCCCTACCCAAATAGCAAGTGCTTCCTGCCAACAAAAACAATGGCACTGATTGGGAGACAGCTGAGAAAGAACAGAAAGAGAAGAATTAATTGCAGAAGATGGGAACATGCTCTCACAGTTCTAGAATGTGATATTTCAGTCTGACTGCATCTTCCCCAAAATAAAAAAAAAATATAGGAATCTTTAATGTATATGCCATCAACATTCAGTAATATATATTGGACAGATATCAAAGCAGGAGACTCAAAGACATAAAACGCCAACTTGGAGCTCACCTCACCATACACCACCGAGGAGCACGGGCAAACAACCGGAACCAAGGCTGAGAAGTATCAGTGAAAAGCAGATTGTCCAGCTTCACCTCGTAGTGCGTACTTAATTGGGTAAAGTGCTTAAAACCAAACAACAGGCTCATTCCATCTACGCGTTTCGGATAAATTATAAATCCTTCCTAAGAAGAGTGAAAGGATCCAGTTCGATGTGCCCAGAAAAACACACAAGTGGCACCAGAAGATGGCCGGCCAGACGTCTTTAGTTGGCCGGCGCATGCGCGCTGCTCTGCCCATTATGGGCAGAGGAACAGCTTTTCATATTGCACATGTGCCGGCCAAATAAAAAGGTCCGGCCCTCTGTCTTCTGGTGCCGCTTGTGACTTTCACTGGAGGAGGTAGTAGGACAGATGGCGGGCCAGAGGCCTGAAAGAGGTGTGTTTTTCTGGGCATATCGCCCAGTAACGCCACTCCTGGGCACCTTCAGAAGCTCATTTACATACGTTTTAAAAGTGTCTTTTTCCTCATCTGGATGAGGGACACATAAAAGAAAGGTACTGTAGTAATGAGGGGCAAAGAGTTTGTAACCTGATCTGAGCGGTGTAAAACGCTCATACTAGGTGAAAGACTCCCTTTAAAGGGACCCGACCATCAATATTTTTATTCTATGAATTTAATTATATTTTTCTAAATCCAATGTTAGCAGTCTATAGGTAAATATTCATTATTTTTTATTTTTTTTGCAAAAAATTGGTGGATGGTTTTTCCTTTATATAATGTTTTGAAGTGATTCCACGTTTTCTACTCCTTGTCCTGACTCTCAGCTTCCTCCTTTGTTTGAAGTTTCAGCACAGCATACAGACTTATTTGACTCTCTCAATCGGACCATTTACTGGAACCAGAGAGGGAAGGGGGGTGAGCGACTCAATTAGAGCATGACACATTACAATGATAGTACAATAATTATTTGTATTTTATTTCCATTGCCGTACTACTGCATACAGTTACATTAAAAGCTTAGTTGATAACGCTTTTTAATACTGTTGGGTCAAAAGCATGCCACCAAATACCTATCTACTGGAAGTCTATGGCACGTTACTGCATGTTGGGAGCATTTCCTATGGATTTGTCAAATTTGAAGCCCAAACTGGTTGGGAACCTAGCCTTTTTTTTCAAGTGGTTGATGGGAGTCGTAGCTGGCGATTTTGACGTCAATATAACAGCAATAAATTGTTTCGCTATACAAATAAAGTCAGAGCAAATATTGAATTATAGCCTTGGCATCCTACATTCACAGCTATGTAAAAACATTTACTATTAGTGCTGATTCATGCTTTTAAAGGAGTTTTCCAGGATTTTGATATTGATGTGCTATACTTAGGATAAGTCATCAATGTCTGACCTGTGGAAGGTCCGACTCTCAGGACTCCCACCAATCAATCTGACGAGTGCTACGGCCTCCTCCTAGGCCAGTGATGTAAGGTTCATCAATCACAGGGCCTAGGCTCAGCTCAGTCCCATTCAGGTGAATGGGTCTGAACTGCAATACCAAGCACAACCTCTATCCAATGTACGCTCTGTGCTTGGTATGCTGTGAGGAGGCCTCAGTGCTCACCAGAATGCCGCAACCTCTTCAAACAGCTGATCGGATGAGGTACTGGGGGTCAGACCACCACAGATCAGATATTGATGACCTCTACTGAGGGTAGGCCATCAATATCAAAATCTCAGACAACCCCTTTAATTTTGCGCTTCATTTTTAAATACCAATAAGGTCAACCAAATTTGGCCAAGTAATTAGTAAAATGTTGTCCTACAACCAATAAAAAATCTACAATTCCTCCGTGACACAATCCACCAGTGTCTGGTCTCTGTCTATTAAATGAAGTAGGGAACGGCAAGTAATCAGCTCATGAAGTACAGCATGTAGTGAAGTGGAGCCCGGAGGTGTACTCTTCTCCTAGTCTGCACGTTCTTCTACATGTGCCTGGATCAAGAATGAACACCCAGCACTTGTATGTAGACAGCCACATACAGTCGCTACCTTATTAAAATGAAAGTTTAAAACGCAGCTGGTTGGATTCCAACTTCTAGAGGTTATGTAAACTTTAGTGAAGAAATGATTATTGCAAAAATGATTGTCTGGCATGGCAAAACCTGTAGAGCAAGTTAATAGCATTCTGCCTGCAGTAAAATATCAACCAGGAGACGCACATTTAGATTTCTGCTGTGTACTCACGTGTACAGTAAAATGTTTAGTCCTTTTTAAATGGAATATCTCATATATTTAATGTGAGCTTCATTAATTAGATGTACAGTGTTTTCTTACCTTTACGTTTGTATTTATTTAACTTTCCTGTACAGTCTGTACATACAGACTTCTTTCCTGCATTATCAGCGCTGCAGGGTATGTTTGCTTATGGCTCTTGTTCTAATACCGTCTCCAGAACTAAATGGACTACTACTGGGAGCTGCATATGCTGTAAAGCTTTATCTACATGTATATAATGTTTCTATCTGGCCTTATCTAGGCCACCAGCGATGTAACATAATAGTTGCCCTTTTATGAGATGACTCTGTTCAGTGTGTCCCAGTCTATACAGCATAGCTGACACATGAGCTGTAGAAACAGAAAAAGTCAGACAGATGTGAATGCTCCAGTGGCTGTTGTGTCGGTATTTTAGGAGATTTTATATCAATAGTCACAAAAACAATAAAAACAAATACCTAATTGTTTCAAAATGTTTATAATAAAAGCCTTCTGCTTTGGTAAAGCCTGTAAGGGCTCCACTGTTAGGGAGATCCAGATGTGTCACCTGCTGTACTGTAGATAGGCTGTTAGATTGTATTAATACTTCCGTTACCAGCTGCCATAGAGGGATCTCTTGGCTGTGATCCAATTCTGGATTATTAGTTTGCTTTTTCTGCTTAAATTTTCAAATATGCCATTTTTGTGTCCACAGCTCCTATGCAGACCTATGGAACTTCACGGTTACAAAGTACATGTCAAGAAAAAGGGGAGGGGGGATAGAAAGGAGGGTGGCTTCGGGATTAGGCCTCTTGCACACGACCGTATGGCTTTTTCAGTATTTTGCGGTCCGTTTTTATCGGATCTGTTGTTCCATTTTTTGTTTCCGTTGTGTTTCCATTTTGATTCCGTTTTTCCGTATGGCAAATACAGTATAGAGTAATTCCATTATTAAAATTGGGCTGGTCTTAAAATTTTCAATAGATTGTTTAGCAAAAACGGAATGGATACGGAAGACATACGGATGCCTTTCCGTTTTTTTTGCAGACCCATATACTTGAATGGAGCCACTGAACATGATTTGCGGACAAGAATAGGACATGTTTTATATTTATGGGTCCATTCACACATCCGTGTGTGTTTTGCGGATCCGCGGATCCGCAAAACACAGATATCGGCGATGTGCGTTCCACAATTTGCGGACCGCACATCGCCGGCACTACATAGAAAATGCCTTTTCTTGTCCGCAATTGCGGACAAGAATAGGACATGTCCTATTTTTTTGGAACACGATTGCGGACCTGGAAGTGCGGATCCGCAATTGCGGACCCGGGCGGGACATCATTTGTCTTCATTGAAATAAATGGGTCCACAATTCCGCAAAATGCGGAACAGAATTGCAGACGTGTGAATGGACCCTAAGGCCTCTTGCACACGAACGTGTGCACCCCGTGCCCGCGCTGCGGGCCGCAAATTGCGGCCCGCAATGCTCGGGGCACCGACCGTGGGGCAGCCGCAGCGGATCGCGGACCCATTCACTTGAATGGATCCGCGATCTGCCCGTTCCGCAAAAAGATAGTGCTTCCGTAGTGTTCCGTTCCGTCATTTTATTCCACACTGTTCCGCATCTCCGGATTTGCGGACCCATTGAAATGAATGGGTCTGCATCCGTGATGCGGAATGGCCACGGAATGGTGCCCGTGTATTGCAGATCCGCAAATGCGGTCCGCAATACGGGCACGGGGCGCACACGTTCGTGTGCAATAGGCCTAAACAGAACGGAAAAACTGAAACGGAAGGAATACGGAGACACTTCAGTATTTTTTGCAGACCCATTGAAATGAATGGTTCAGTATACTGTCAGTATACTGAACTGAAAAAACTGCCAGTATACGGTCCGCAAAATACTGTTGTGTGCAAGGGGCCTTAGGCCTTATTCACACGTCCGTAGTGTTTTGCGGATCCCCAAAACACCTTGCCACCGGCCCTATAGAGATGCCTATACTTGTCCGCAATTGCGGGCAAGAATAGGACATGCTCTACTTTTTTGCGGAGCCGCCGTCCGGAAGATCGGCGGCGCGCTCCGCAAATGCGGATGCGGAGAGCACAGTGTGTGCTCTCCGCATCCATCACGTCCCCATTCAAAATGAATGGGTCCGCACCCGTTCCGCAAATTTGGGTGCGGACAAACATTGCGGGCGTGTGAATAAGGCCTTAGACTATAGGTACACATCATATACTGTATGCAGCAAAGACCATTGTGAAACATTTGTCACTTGCTAACCATGGTGTCTTCCTCTGGCAAAACTTTAATGAAGAGTGAAAAAAATGAATCCTGAAAGAACCAAAACTAAGAAAATGAGATTTCCAAATAGCTTCTTTCCCAGGGAACTGCCACTTTTAGATGGAAATGTAACATAAGTTTAGTCAATTATTGATGACAGTTCTCACTGTAAATGAATGTCTCTTGTAAGGTTCTTGTATGATTTTTGTAGGAGCTTTTGTGACCATCCTCCTCAATATTTAATAATTTTATAATTTTTAGAATGGTCATGTCCAACAAATGTATGCAGAAATGTTTATCTTTGATTCAACCTGTTTTTTTCCATCTTTAAAGGGGTTGTTCAGTAATAATTATATTTTATTTAAAGCCCTCAGCCTGCATCCTGAAAAAGAAGATTCCTACTTACAGGGAATCTGTCACCAGAAACCTCCCTATCCACATAGCTGTGGTTCACCTGATTAAAACGCAGTTTTTCTTTTGTTAATCTAAGGCTCTGCATGTCCGACTTTTTAGTCCGGCGATCACTGCCGTGCACTGCAGTGCTGCGCAGTAGCTCCGCCCCCGCCCAATTATAGTCAATGGCAGCACACAGGTTCTTGCGGCATTGTGGATCCGGCAGACTGTTCACTCGCCGGAAAAGCCTGCCGGATAGCCATGTCGCAAGTGTGAAAGTACCCTAAGTTATAATACTTCTTATTAGAACGCAAATTAATCATGTGGTGCAATGAGAGTGTCACCATTGCTCTTATTGCACCCAAGCACCGCTCCTTTCTGTGACCATCGCTGCTTTGTTACTGCCTGGCCCTGTCAATCAGAGCAGCTATAGAGGGGTTGGAAATAAGTGGAGCTTGGGTTTAACAAGAGCAATGGTGATGCCCTAGTTGCACCAAATGCCTAGTTTGCATATTAAGAAAAAGTATCTTAAATCAAGAACAGAACCTTAGATCAACAAAATCAGGAGAACCACAGCCGTGCGTCTATGCAAAAAGCTTAATAGGAATGTCATTGGTGACAGATTCCTTTCACGTGTCCCACACACAGCTCCTCCTGCTCTCATGCTGCCTGCAGGTGACACTGCACTTTCATGGGGACAGGCTCCTTTTATTGGGGCACCACTGCATCTCTCCTAATAGGGGTCTGCAGTCCATTCACTGTCTGCCAGCTCTGAGGTTTCATGTCATTTTCCATTACTTTTATTATTTATTAGGAATATAGTTTGGCTGGAGCGTTATATACTTTTTGTTTTTCTGTTAAACATTCTGAACAGATAAACAGATCAATTCCTAAAAGGAGGCCATGCTGTACTTATGAGCTCCAAAGTAATCACAGTCCATTGTAAACATATATTGATGTAGGTACACGGACAACATGTTGTGACCGTGACATGCACACGCAATGGAACAAGCCCTGGCCACGAGCACGGAACAGTGCGACAGCTGATCCCATTACCGCAGCTCTCGGAGGGTTTGGCTGCAGCGAAGCTCAGAGGCTTCTCAGTACATTCAATACTCTACGTTATTTCCTTTCACAAATTTGCCAATACAAATAATCAAATGACAATCAACTACAGTCTGCCGTACTGGATGAACATGCAGATAATCTATCTTTATGTGTTCCTGCCAGCAGGACAATGAGCTTTATGATTTTCTCACTTTCATATCCTTCCTGGAAAATAAATGGCCATAACTGATTGTATCGGAAGCCAGTTTTAACAACTAAATTTACTACTGCACTATTCTAAAATCGTATTTGGAAATTATGAGTCAACTGGGGGCATGAAAAATGGGGCGCAGTGCATAAGTAGACTCGTTTACAAAAAAATAACGCTCCAAGGAGATGTTGGAAACAAATGAAACTCTATGTGTAAATGTAATGATGATACGGGGAAGTGATCACAATATTAAAGCAAAAGGAGAAGTTTATATTGGGAGAAAGTGTACAATGGAAAGGAGACTGTTGGGCCATCTCTAGTCTGGGTACAAGATGAGATACAGCCAGGGGCGTAACTAGAGTTCTGTGGGCCCCAGTGCAAACTTCGAATTGGGTCTCCACCCCCCCAACCCCCCCGTCCACCCCCGGGCCCGACCCCCAAATACTTCTCGGTCCACCCCCCCACCCACACACCTCCAACCCCCAGTCGTGGTCGCACCCTACACCCCTGCTCCCATCACTACAGAAATACAGGGTAATACAGCGCCCATATCTCTTACATCCAGTGACGTCTCCTTTGATGTAGATGTTCTCTTTCCTCATCTTCTCATTTCAGACCAGACCACATTTTTCAGCCGGAAGTATAGAACGGAGCCCCAAAGAAGCACTCTGTAGTGCTTCCGTAGTGTTCCGTTCCAGAACGGTGCCCGTGTATTGCGGATCCGCAAATGCCATACCCCCGCTATCGTCAAGCCACGCCCAAGAACAGAACGGAAACACTACTGAAAACAGATCCGTTAAAAACAGACCGCAAAAGCATACGGTCGTCTGAGTGAGCCCTAAGAAATAATTCTCCCTAAAATATCGATTCTGTTTTTTATTATTTTATTCCTCTGTTAGGATGAGTTTGCATTTGCGTTATGGCATTCCATTATAGGTTCCGTTATAATAGTCGACAGGATTATTTTTTTTCATCATGAATAACGGAACCAAACGGAACCGTTATGTGTCCCCATAGACATGTATTAAGACAGAGCAAAATAGAATGCCTCTAAAGGCTTCCATCTAGCATTTTGTCCTAAAATTACATTATATTCTGTTATAACGGAACCTATAACGGAATTCCATAACGCAAATGAGAACCCGCCTTAGGCCCCTTTCAGACCAGCGAGTTTTCGGCACGGGTGCAATGCGTGACGTGAACGCATAGCACCTGCACTGAATCCTGACCCGTTCATTTTAATGGGTCTGTGTACATAAGCACTTTTTTTTTTAACGCATCAGTTCTGCGTTGCGTAAAAAACGCAGCATGTTCTATATTCACGCAGTCCTGGACCAGTAGAAGTGAATGAAGCTTCAGTGAAAAACACATTGCATCCACAAGCAAGTGCAGATGCAATGCGTTTTTCACTGGTGGGTAGTGATGTCGCGAACATAAAATTTTCCGTTCGCGAACGGCGAACGCGAACTTCCGCAAATGTTCGCGAACATGCGAACATTGCGAACCGCCATAGACTTTAATAGACAGGCGAATTTTAAAAACCAAGGGGACTCCTTCTGGCCACAATAGTGATGGAAAAGTTGTTTCAAGGGGACTAACAGCTGGACTGTGGCATGCCGGAGGGGGATCCATGGCAAAACTCCCATGGAAAAATACCTAGTTGACGCAGAGTGTGGAAGTTGTAATCGCAATGCGATTAATACAGGTTATATTAATCGCATTGCGAATTCAACTTAGAGCTGGGTTCCTAATGGTTGTATTGCTAGAAATTCTAGCAATACAACCATTAGGAACCCAGCTCTAAGTTGAATTCGCAATGAGATTAAAATAACCTGTATTAATCGCATTGGGATTACAATTTAGATCTGTTCCTAATGGTTGTATTGCTAGAATACAACGAAGATTGAGAATATAGCGCTAAATTCTCAATCTTCGTTATATTCTAGCAATACAACAACCATTAGGAACCCAGCTCTAAGTTGAATTCGCAATGCGATTAATACAGGTTATATTAATTGCATTGCGATTACAACTACTAACACTGCAGCTTCAGAATGAATCTAAGATGGATGCCGTCCTTGCTTTTTGATAGGAGGTGGGAGGGTCTGGGTGGGAGACTAATGTACTAGCCCTAAAAGGGCTTTTTGGGGTACTGTCAGGACGCTGTCCTTACAGCAGAGATCTGATGAGTCTTTCAGGACTGGAGTGGACACTGAATACACTAGCCTAGCTATCGATTTCCCTATTAAATCAGCAGCAGCTACACTGTCCCTCCTCTCACTAAGACTGCAAATTCGAATGAATCTAAAATGGATGCTGTCCAGGAGATGGGAGGGTCTGGGAGGGAGGGTATGATAATTGGCTGGAATGCGTCTGCTGACTGTGATGTAGAGGGTCAAAGTTTACTCAATGATAGGGGTGGACCTAACATTGCATATGTTCGCTCGCCGCGACGAACGCGCACAAGCTATGTTCGTCGGGAACTATTCGCCAGTGAATAGTTTGGGACATCTTATTTGCGAATTCAACTTAGAGATGGGTTCCTAATGGTTGTATTGCTAGAATATAACGAAGATTGAGAATTTAGCGCTATATTCTCAATCTTCGTTATATTCTACCAATACAACAACCATTAGGAACTCAGATCTAAGTTGAATTTGCAATGCGATTAATATAACCTGCATTAATCGCATTGCGAATTCAACTTAGAGCTGAGTTCCTAATGGTTGTTGTATTGCTAGAACATACGTTATATTCTAGCAATACAACCATTAGGAACTCAGCTCTAAGTTGTAATCGCAATGCGAATAATACTTACAATTATTAATCGCTTTGCGAATCCATTTGATGCCTCTATTTGATTGTATATGACGGTTGACTATGACTACAACCTACGTGCTGCTGCCTCCAAAGCAAGATATCTGAACCCCCCAGGAGCCATTTGGGCGTTTTTGATAAAAAAAACGCATCAAAAACGCATCTGCGTTTTTATAATTTTTTCATTTTCTAGTTTATTTTTTTGTGTATTTTGCCACATTTGGTTGCATATTTACATTTGGTATAGGCAAATATGGTAGTCTAGATCATGTGTCTATACCAAAACCTAGGATCATTGTTTGACAGCATATTTTCTAAGCCATGTAGCTGAATATAGATTTGGGCAGAGTAATGATCTAGACTACCATATTTGCCTATACCAAATGTAAATATGCAACCAAATGTGGCAAAATACACAAAAAAATAAACTAGAAAATGAAAAAATTATAAAAACGCAGATGCGTTTTTGATGCGTTTTCTATCAAAAACGCCCAAATGGCCCCTGGGGGGTTCAGATATCTTGCTTTGGAGGCAGCAGAACGTTGGTGGTAGTCATAGTCAACCGTCATATACAATCAAATAGAGGCATTAAATGGATTCGCAAAGCGATTAATAATTGTAAGTATTATTCGCATTGCGATTACAACTTAGAGCTGAGTTCCTAATGGTTGTATTGCTAGAATATAACGTATGTTCTAGCAATACAACAACCATTAGGAACTCAGCTCTAAGTTGAATTCGCAATGCGATTAATGCAGGTTATATTAATCGCATTGAGAATTCAACTTAGATCTGAGTTCCTAATGGTTGTTGTATTGCTAGAATATAACGAAGATTGAGAATATAATGCTATATTCGTTATCTTCGTTTATATTCTAGCAATACAACTATTAGGAACTCAGATCTAAGTTGTAATCGCAATGCGAATAATACAGGTTATATTAATCGCATTGCGATTTACAATTACTATTACTGCAGCTTCAGAATGAATGTAAGATGGATCCTATCCTTGTGTTTAGATAGGAGGTGGGAGGGTCTGGGAGGGAGGGTATGCTGATTGGCTGGAATGTGTCTGCTGACTGTGGGGTACAGGGTCAAAGTTTGCTCAATAATAAAGTATAGGGGCGAACGCGAACATCGAATATGTTCGCCCGCCGCGGCGGACGCGAACAAGCTATGTTCGCCGGGAACTGTTCGCCGGCGAATAGTTCGGGCCATCTCTACTGGTGGGTACTAAGAGATGTTGTTTGCAAACCTTCAGTTTTTTATCACGTCCATGAAAAACGCATCAAAACACATTGCGCCCACGTGGAAAAAAACGGACAACTGAACGCAATCGCAGACAAAACTGACTGAACTTGCTTGCAAAATGGTGCGAGTTTCCTTGAACGCACCATAAACGCATTCAGGGCCAATCCGTCACGCTCGAGTGAAAGAGGCCTTATTCTCCCGGGAAAAATATATTGTCAACCTGGTGTTATTATCACCCCCCTTGTCAAAGGAGCATCTTTGTACCCAGTCTGAAACGGATTGGACCATCCTATTTAAGCCTCTTTTAGTTATATTTGATTCCACTCATTTGTTTGCTGGGAGACTGTGTTCAATGCTACAGTAAGAACATTGTGTAAATGGCATTAAAGAGAACTTGTAACCTCTCCTGACATGTCAGTTTTACATTTCCAGTATAATCACAATTCTGGAGCATCTATTATTATGGCTCTATGTTGTGCTGTTCCTCTAGTATTCCTACCAGAAGTTTATTAATGGATTTCCAGCAGTCTGCAATAAAGGTCCAGCCAGGTGTTACCAGTTGAGGGCATGTCTCTGCACCACCTGACACTGGCAGCACTGATTGGATAGTGTAGGGACACACCTCTAACAGCACATTACAAACTATTAGCAATTCATTCATAACTTCTAGAAGGAATAATAAAGGAGTCATAAGAATAGATGTTCCAGAATTGCTGTTATAAGGGGAATACAAGTTGTTACTGAGTTGCGTCTCCTGGAATCTCAGTATTGCAATCTTGAGAAAAGGTTGAATAAAAAATTACTCACCACACAGACCGAGATTAAAGAACGTAAGCGTGATAAATTCCTTAGACATAAGAATGACTATGAGAACGACAGGGTGTTCGATTGGCAACGAAAGAAGGTCTGTACCAAGCGCCCTGGTAGGGGCAAAAGAAGTGACTTTTGGACTTCCGACTCTGACTCATCGGTTTCAGAGACAGGTCAGCTGGACACAGCAATCACCACTCCCCCTTTAGAAGGAGGACACGAAGGGGGAGGGGCCGAAATAAAAGGAAAAGGCCGGGCTACCCGCAAGTCATCTCGGCCACGTCGGCAGGTCTCTTGGGAACAATAGAACATTTAAGTGATGAACACGCTCCCAATACCTATGTTGATTCAAGCATTACTATCAATTTAACGGGGCGTGAACTTCGACCGGGCTGTCTCTCTCTTCTCAACAAAGGATTGGGATACAGCCTAGTGGAGCGTTTTTGCCGCGTCGATTTCAAAGTTGATCTGTATAAAGCAATTAGGAAATTATTCCTTAGAAAGCATTTTAGTGAATCCCACAATACCATGCGCATGCCCTTACCTGGTGAAACCCCTGCTACTACAAACTACACTGAGTTTCTTCTGAATCCACGGTTTAACCAGGAAGAAATTGAATGTGTTAATTTTCTCGCTGGTTTAGATGTGGAGGGTCCAGTAGAACATGAAGTGGCTGCGACATTTTTGGGCGGCATAAGATCCACGCTTCTTCCCCCCTATGCCGCCTGGCTCTGCGATTGATTTGTTTCATAAGAAGGTGTTAAGGGATATGAGTGCTCTGGTTTTTCCAGAAGCACCTCCCAACCTTACGGATGATAAAATGCAAGCCCTTAAGTGGTTAAAGTCCCAGCAGGACATTATCGTTAAGCCAGCGGACAAGGGGGGAAACGTGGTTCTCATGACCAGGCAATACTATATTGAAGAGGCTAACAAGCAACCTAGCGATACTGAAGTATACATTCCCCTTAGCATCAGCCCCCTTTTACGCATCCGACTTGCAGTCAGTGAACTGGTACACAAGTATGTTGACCTGGGTTTCTGACCCAATGTTATGTCTAGGAAACTGGTCCCTGCACACCCCGCAACACCTGTTTGGTATTTTGTCCCCAAGGTTCATAAATCTCTGACCCATCCCCGGGCCACCCGATTGTGGCCGGGATTGGGTCAGCGACTGAGCCATTGTCCGCTTATGTGGACTGGCTCTTGAGACCCCTTCTTGCAGGTACTCCCACCTACCTGAAAGATACGGGTGACTTTTTACGGGCATTAGATGCCTTTGAGTGGCGGCAGGATTTACAGCTAGTGTCTCTAGATGTAGAGAGCTTGTTTACCAGAATCCCGCATACCTTGGGTTTACAAGCCATCCAGGTGGTACTTACTCAATCTAACAAAGACCAGGCATTTTGTAATTTTGTTCTTGAAGCGCTGGATTTGGTTCTGTCCAACAATGTTTTTTTATTTGGCAAACAGTGGTACCGCCAGGTATTGGGTACGGCCATGGGCACGCCTGTGTCATGCACATTTGCCAACCTGTACCTGGCGGTATTTGAGGAGACGTATATTTTCTCCGTGGGTAACCCCTTTCTGCAGCACATTCATTTATTTTTGCAGTATGTTGATGACATTTTTTTGGTCTGGACTGGTGGTGAGGATCCTTGCAGGGCTTTTGTCCAGTATTTAAATGATACCAACCGTATGAACATGAGATTTACTCTCAACTACGGTGGTTCTTCGCTAGATTTTTTAGATGTTAAAATTGCAGTTGTGGATGACAAACTCCACACTACCGGATATCGCAAGCCTACTGCAACGAACTCACTCAGTTAAGAACGCCATCCTCTATGGCCAGTTTGTGCGCTTACGTCGCATAAACAGTACGGAGGAGGGCTTCTTTCGTCAGGCTAATGATTTATGTAATCGCTTTGTGCAGCGGGGCTACCCACGGAGAGAAGTCACCTCTGCCTTAAGGCGTGCAGCGGCTATTCCGCGCCGCAATTTGTTGTCGGACAGTGTACGTGACTCCAAATCTGCACGCTTTACTTTTGCCTTTAAGTTTAGTCCGGCTGCCTCTTTATTGAAACAAGCAGTTTTTAATAATTGGGATTTACTTAAAGGGGAACCTGCATTGCAAGAGATAGTGTCACATAGACCAATTGTTACTTCCAGAAAGTGTTGCACGCTCAGAAATGAGTTGGTTCAGTCAATGTTCTCGTGCCCACAAAAATCGAATTGGCTTTCCTTAGCTAGGCCCAGTGGTAACTTTAAATGTGGCTTCTGTTCGTTTTGCAGATTAAATTCCCAAGATAAGTGTGTAATATTGGGGAGCATACTTCATACTGTTAAAGATTTTATTACATGCCGTACGAACTTCCTTGTTTATGTTATATTCTGTCCCTGTAAAAGGTTTTATATTGGGAAGACCATCCGGCCCCTCTTTGAGAGAGTGCGTGAGCATTTCAACTCTGTCCGCACTGGTAGGGGTGCTCCCAGGCTGGTGGAGCATGTTCAGGACACCCACAATGGTGACCCCCGCTCTTTGTCCTTTGCTGGAATTGAGGTGGTCCACCCTAATTCTCGGGGTGGTGACCATCATCGCGCACTTCTCCAGAGAGAGGCACGATGGATCATAAGATCTAAGGCAATGGGCCCTCTCGGCCTTAATGAAAAAAATGATATGGCAGTGTTTCTTTAACGTTTTTTAGTTTCTAGTGAGCCACTATGACCCATGGGACCCGCATCTTATTTACCTGCGTAGTTGTTCAGCTACCATGTTTGCTTTGGGTCTCTTTCTTTATATGTTTCTCTTTTTCCCTGCGTCCCTTTTCATCTATGTTCGTATTTTAACTCACTGTTCTGTTCATGTAGGCAGCGTCGGGCGTTGTTATGGTCACGACCGCATCAACGCTCGATTGAGCTTCCTTCCTTTGATTTAAATGACGCGCTTGTATGCGCCAGCACGTATACGCGGTCAGAAGAAGCGCATTGTGCGTGAAACGGACATCACCGCCACTGCACGCCGGGAGGCTGTCCCTCCCTCGCACCTGTACCATGGCAAGTATGTTGTAACTCTGCCTGCTCAATAAAGGACTTCAGTTTGTACCGGTATTTGGGTGAGTGCCGCAACTTTCATTTAGTTTCTCTCATCTGTGCATTTGGATATGGACTTTTGCAACTAGCTGAGCACCACCGTTGTCAAGCCGGATTCTTACACACCTGCCGTTACCTCCCCGACACTATTATTATATGTGTTTCCTGTTGGATACTGGTGTTTCACCATATTATTGGGGTTGACAGTGCCACCTTTTCTCTTTCTACTAACTGTTTATCAAGTTGTTACTGAGGCCTTGTTCACACATCAGTTTTTTGATCAGTTATTTCCATCAGTTAGGCCTCTTTCACACGGCCGTAGGTGTCCCGTGCCCGTGCTGTGGAAGGATAGGACATGTTCTATCTTTTAGCGGAACGGAAGTACAGGACGAAAACCCCACGGAAGCACTCCGTAGTGTTCCGTTCCGTGATTCCGGTCCGCACCGTTCCGTATCTCTGGATTTGCGTACCCATTGAAGTGAATGGGTCCGCATCTGTGATGCGGAATGACAGCGGAACGGTGCCCGTGTTTTGCGGATCTGCATATGCGGATCTGCAACGGTCGTGTGAAAGAGGCCTTATTGTGAGCCAAAATCAGGTGTGGGTCAAAAACACAGGTGCGGATCTTTCCATTATCCCTTATCTCTGAGTAGCCTCCACTCCTGGTTTGGATCACAAAAACTGATGGAAATAACTGATCAAATAACTGTATTGTGAACAAAGCCTAAGAGAGACATGTTAGGAGATAAGATGATTTCAGGATATAAGATGAAAAGCAGTTGTCAGATAAAGGTCAGGTTACAACCGACTGTTTTTGACTAAATATTTTACCAGTAGGTCAGTTGCACAGAACAATATGAGAACCTATTGCCCCATTATTAGATCTGTATATGGTACAAAGTAGAGTATACAAACCAAGTCAAATATGGAGCGCGACCTGCTGGCTACACTCCTTTTTTCACATTTTAGAATTTGCCTTTATCTTTTTACAATAAAAACACTTGCAAATCATTCTGTTAGTGCTCATATTTTTATTTTGTTGAAATCGGTACAAAAATACCCTCAAGGCCGCTAAAAGTTTAATTAGAAAATATGAATTGCAGCGACACCTGTCAAAATCCTGGATTAAAAAGCAAAATTTCAGGTATAGAAAGTAATAATTATGTGTTTACTTATATAAGGGCTCATGCACACGGCCGTTGTGGGTCCGTTCCGTGCATTGACAACTGCAATTTGCTGTTCCCAATGCTGTTCCCGTGCGGCGGCCGGAATGGATCGAGACCCATTCAACTTGAATGCAGTTCTATCTTTTTGCGGTGCGGAGGCACGGACAGAAACACCACAGAAGCACTCCGTAGTGCTTTTGTGGGGTTCCAATCCGTGCTTCCATTCCCCATCTCCGTGATTGCGGACCCATTCAAGTGAATGGGTCTGCATCTGTGATGCAGAGTGCCGCAATGCGACCACGGGCACACAACGTGCAAGAGGCCTAATTCAGAATTTTATCTAATGGAGTGATAGACTATCCACAGTTAACCTATAGCACAATTTAAAGAGCTTGGCCAATTTCCCATGTAATTCGTCTATACAAGCATACCAGACTGTCTACTGTTCCCAAGGTGATGGAGGCCCCCAGCCCCATGTGCAGATGCCCCAGCAGGATCCCCTGTATCTGCACATGCACCAGAACAGAAGGTCCCCAGGAACAGAAACGGGATGTGGTTGATGCCATCTTGCAGCCCATGGGTGCAGAGTATGACAGGTGAGCATGTTTACTTCACCAAAACTAGGTTGGCCAGGGCGCTCCAGCTGGGGGGCAGTATACAGTCATTTATGCTGGTATGGAGCATACATGACTGTATATACCCCTGAAACAGAAGATTTTTACTTACCTGGTCCACACCGCTCCGGTGCTCCGGTCTGCCTCCACTTTCGCCATCTTCCTGTCCTGGCACTGTTTACATCTGTCTGGCTATGGGCATGGTCATATGCACCACTTCAGCCAATGACTGGCTTCAGCAGTGACTGCTGCTTGTGTAATGCCCCAGAGTGGCATTAACACCTTTTACACCCATCTACTGTCTTTTATGGTTGATTCAATGTCATCATGTGTATTTGTTCCAGGTTCAAACAGTGCTAGTTTACCTAGAGTGGAACCTTCTATGCATTCTCGCCCTCACTAGAGAGGGAGGAGTTAGTTAGTGAAAGGGAGTTCAGAGGATCCCCTGCTTGGGGAAGGCATCAGGCCCTCGTCCGTCCTGAACGAGCCCTGCAGGTCAGAATAGAGTAGCCCCTGCAAGGGGAAGGCTGTGTTCCAGCCAGCAGAGCCTGTCTGCTCTGCTGGACCCGGAGGCCAAAGCTGAATACCTCCAGAGCCAGGAGTAAAGATTCCCTGGATAAAGACAGAGATAAAGACAAAGATAAAAACTGAACCAGACTACCGAAAGTTAAGTACAGCAGAACAGAAAGGAAAAGTTTCTATTTAATCCTAATACACAGCAGCGCTAGAGAGAGACAGATGTAGCAGAGCCGAATGTGTTTGCCTGTCAAAATTTATGCCAAAGCCTGCTGGTGACCAAGATAAAGTTGGAATAATGTTCCCTGATGCAAGTCTATATAAAGTAAAGCTGCTTTTCAACTGCATCTTAAAGTCTGGACTCAAGTTATTCTTTTATCCCTCAATTATTCCCCCCCATTTGCTGCTTTGGTGCCAAAGCCTGGGGTTCAACGATCTCCAGGTAGGAGCTCCGTGACACTTATTCAACGTAAAGGGACATCTTAGGCCACCCTATAGAACTCGGGCATTCCTACACCTGGATATCAACCCTCTAATAGGGCCCCAGGGGGCGGCCCGTTGCACTTGTGGCCACATCAATGCTGAAGCCAGTCATTGGCTGGAGCGGTGCATGTGACCTTGTCCATAGCCAGCCAGATGTAACAGTGCCAAGACCAGAACATTGAGAGCACGGAGGCAGCCCGGAGCACTGGAGCGGCATGGACCAGGTAGGTATAAATCTGTTTCAAGGGCCATGCTGCAGGAACTTGTTAAAAGTCATTTTTAATCAGTTTTATTAGAGAAATTTATTGAATTGATCTCAAAATCACAAGTAGGTTTTCACAAGTTACATGATATATGTTATAGCTATATAGATGTCGGCAACATCAGGCATTCCAGCTGTTGTGAAACTACAACTCCCATCATGCATAATTGCTCTACTCTTCTCAAAACTCTCATATAAATGAATGGAGCATGCTGGGACTTCTAGTTTCACAACAGATGGAGAGCCGAAGGTTGCTGATCCCTGTGATATAGGGTATGCTTAGGTTTGTAACAATGTTATATTAGGGAAGTGTGTAACTAATAAGATGCTTTTATATTTACTCTTTTTACAAACAAGAACAATCTGCTAATCACAAGGAAGCCCCTGGGAATGCAACCCCTGTGACCTTCTTCTTCTCATTCTTCTTCCTCTTTATTATTATTAATATTAATAGTATTATTATATTACAGCTAGAGCCACAGCAGAACAATACAATCACTTCTTGCGCATCTGCCATTTAACTTTTCTTAGATCAACAAAACTGATTATTAAAGTGTACCTAAACTTTTAAACAATTTTATTATAGCATATTCTAAATTGCATATAATGAATTGTTGTAATATACTTTCATTCTTTTTACTAAATAGGCCCCTTAAATTCAGGTGTCTTTAGCACTTTAGAATCCGTACATTGTCTGCAGTGTGTGAGTGTACGGATTCCACTGTGGGGCCTCATGTACAGGCAGTAGCACGTATTGCTGCTCCTGCCTGTGCCAGCTCCTGCCTACTATAGCCTGGTACAGATGTGCTATGTCAGGCTTTAGAGGAGCAGGCACAGGCAGAAGGAGTGATATGATTATGCAGAGCTCCTACCTGTGCCCGTCCAGCTGCGCTCTGCTAAAAGCCTTGCATGTCACATCGCGCCTCCTGCCTGTGCCCACTCTGCTAAACCCTGTCATAGCACATA
This sequence comes from Bufotes viridis, assembly GCA_033119425.1. Taxonomy (NCBI): domain Eukaryota; kingdom Metazoa; phylum Chordata; class Amphibia; order Anura; family Bufonidae; genus Bufotes; species Bufotes viridis. The sequence continues at coordinate 333,643,898 of CM065593.1, read as the reverse complement.
CAGGGCGTGGTTTAGCAGTGTGGAGCTGGCACAGGCAGGAGCAGCAATGTATGCTCCTGCCTGCACATTACTCACTGAGGCCCCACAGTGGAATCCGTATACTCCTACACCTCTGACATGTCTGAGTACAGAACTAAATCACTATTTTGTAAAAGTAAAAATATATATATATATATTATTGTAAAAGTAAAAAAATATATATATATTATTTGCAACGTAAATTAGGTTTCAATAAAATCTTTAATAGTTTAGGTATACTTTAAAGGGGTTTTCCTATGACAACAACCTATGTCCTATCCACAGGATAGGCCAGGCATCAGCAACCTTCGGCTCCCAGTTGTTGTGAAACTACAATTCCCAGCATGCTCCATTCATTTCTATGTAAGTTCTTAGAAGAGCAGAGCAACTATGCATGCTGGGAGTTGTAGTTACACAACAGCTGGGAGCCAAAGGTTGCCTACCCCTGGGATAGGGGATAAGTGTCTGATGAGCAGGGATCCAACCAATGGGGCCCCTGCTGATCACTAGAACAGGGCTTTGTGTCCCTTATTTAAATGGAGAAGCAGAGACGCAATGAAGTGTCAGGCATCCATGTGTGTCTGCCGCTCCAATCAAGTGGGGAGCAGGAGCCCCGATTCTCATGATCGGTGGGAGCACCAGCAGTCGGTCCCCACTAATATAGTGGATAAGGGATAACTTGGGACAACCCTTTTAAGACCTCTTTTATATGACCGTATGGTTTTGTGGTCTGCAAAAAAAACTGATGACATCCGTGTGCATTCCGTTTTTGCGGAACGGAACAACTGGCCCCTAATAGAACAGTACTATCCTTGTCCGTGATGCGGGCAATAATAGGACATGTTCTATCTTTGAACAGAACGGAAATACGGAAACAGAATGCATACATAGTACCTTCCTTTTTTTTGCGGCCCCATTGAAATGAATGGTTCCGTATACGGAACGCAAAAAAAAACGGCCCGCACACTCGGAAAAAAAACGTTTGTGTGAAAGAGGCCTAAGAAAGAGATAAACCATAGAATGCTTTCATTGCCTGATTTATTACCATCCGACAGCATGCTTCCGTAACTTCCCTCATAAGCCAGGATCCTCCGAGTTGTCAGGCATGATTTAAATCACTTGTTGAAGCCACTGATTTGTCAGTGGTTGAAAATTGTTTTTCTGCAGGTGTTTTCTCTAGAAAAGAAAAAAAAACAAGATGATTAGAAAGGAAGTGAAGAATCAGGCGGTTTACTGGCTTAAAATAACTCGCTGTCTTAAAAGCTCAACAGGTGCCGTGTGGCTTCTGGAGGTTTCGTCAGCGCCATGCTGCGAACGCGAAAGAAAATATTGTTTACATTCTGCCAAATGTAGAGCAACGGCCATTGTGATAAGTAGATATATCGGTGAATTGTGGAGCTACAGCTCTTCTTCTCATACAATTGCCAGCCAGCGCTTCCTGCTGTTATTTCCTCTGTGTTATCAAGCACTATTATCACCATTAACGGATACTGTCTAGTGAAGTGCTCCATATTACATAAACAGTCCTTGAAGAAAGCTTGTTACCAGGGCAACCAGGGCTTTTATTGAATGAATGAATTATTAATCACATTACACATATGATACAGATGTAGCCGCAGCTAATTCAGACGCATCGTTGCTGCCAGGTCAGCACGCCAAACTAGTGATGACGTGACACAACGGACCCCTCTGTCGTATCATAGGTAGAGATGAGCGAAGTTTTGAAAAGTTCGATCCGGCATCTTCGCCGGAGCTCGCCAAGAAATTAAATTTGTTCCGACTGTTTCTTTCAGTTATGTATAACGTAACCAAACGTAACCGTTATGACTCCCCATAGACAAGGGTGCACCTAGCCTTTCTGCTGCCTGAGGCGAAAACTGAAACGGTGCCCCTCCCCCCCCTTCCCAATGCCAATTTCTTAACCTAACCCCTCATTGCCCATGGCCCTTCCGCTGCCCCCCTCTTGCCCCTTCCTGGTGCTGCCTGAGGCGATCCCCCTGAGCATAGACATGTATTAGGATGGAGTAAAATGGAATGCCTCTTAAAGGCATCCGTTTTGCATTCCATCCTAAAACTCTGTTATAGCAGAACCTATAATGGAATTCCGTAACGCCAATGCGAACCCGCCGTAATATCTGCGGCTGCCATTTTAGGAAAACCTGTTTTGTTATCACAAAGCATGAGAAAATTTGGATTAGTTTAGAATCAAAGTTTTCCTAAATTTCAGACCGAATTCGCTCAGCACTAATCCTAAGGGGTATTGGGTATATAGGGTATAGCAACTCACCAAGGGTAGTGTGATTTTAATGAACTGGACTGTAAATTTGGGAAATGTAATGCTTTATTTTTGGGCCAGGACAGGATACAATTTAGCTGTCTGGCAACACTGCGCGGTGGTCTCTTAAAGGGGTTTTCCGGAATGGAGGCTGAGCTGCGGTTAGGGTACATTCACACGACGATGAAAAACATTGTCCAATTTCTTCCGTTTTCACATACTGACAGCCCCCATACAACTCAAGGGAGACGTTTTTTAATGGCTGTTTTATGAAATGCATCCTAGTCCTAGACAGCTTATGTGCAGCACTACTCATGTATTACTACTGATTCTCTTTAAGGGCTCATGCACACGACTGTATGCATTTTGCCGTCCACAAAATGCAAAAAATATGGATGAATTCCGTGTTGCATCTGTTTTTTTTTTTTTTGCGGATCCAAAAAGGAACGGACATGGAAAGAAAATACGGTCATGAGCCCTTATGGCCTGAAGTTACAGCGTTTTCAACTTACAGTGGTCGCAGTAGAGTCATGAGTCACACGATCCCCTGAAGAAGCATTCTAGGCGAAACGCGCATCGGGACATCGGGTAACTGCGATGTTACTGATTGTCATCAAAGTAGTAACCCATCTCCCGTGAGGGCATTTAGCCCTGAATGTATTATCACCACCTTTTAGTTTTTAATATTGAATGATGTTTTTCTACTGATGTATCAATAAAGAATTAGTTTTCTACTTGATCCGGATTGGTGCTATTTTGTGCTGGTAAAGAAATTGGTGCAGGCCCTGATTGTGCAAAATTTTGGGGGGGGGGGGTGTTTTCTTGCCATTTTTTGTAAGAGTGGGGGGAGTGGAGCAAGGTATGGATGAGAGGGTCCAGGCACAGCCCTCACATTTTTTATATTCTACTGCCGTAGATTATACCTGAAATCTGCACCATCTCCCTTGCTGGGGTAAATTTCAGTTCCGGTGTTCCTCTTAATAATTGTGCTGCAGCTGACGCCAAAGGGGGATCGGTTAAGACCGCCACGTCAAACACCAGTCTTAATAAATGTTTTCTTAAGGAAGCTACCCCAGTACTGCAATTAAAATGTTAGATTCCCTTGACATCCATTAAAATCAACAGGAAACCTTGTAATACGGGGTGTACTGATTCCTCCACTGAAAGAGTCACTCTCCGCCTTGGTTAACGGTGGGGTCCCGATGCCTCTCTATAAAATGCATGTGTCCTTTTAGGGCATAGGGATAGATGTTATCCTGAGTGGACATTCCCTGTAATTCCTATTAAGCACCATCTTTAATTACATAACAGGCGATCTCACAATGACATAATATCAGGCTGATCAGATTAGCAAAATCAAAGCTGAAGTCAGGGGAGGTATGTTCCACCTGAAGCAATCTACCTCCTGGCGGTGCTCACTGGTTGGGAAAGTAATCACTGGAAACACTTCTGTCTGACAAATACCCTGTTGACAGGTTGTATTATGACATTTCCACTAACCTGCATGTGATGGACACTTGTCATGCAGCCAGGAATTACATGTACTGTAATAATAAACTGAAACCGCTGACTGCATAGAAGAGGAGGGCGGCTCAGGGACCCGAGCGTCAGAATATCAGATGTTCTGCACAGGGGCATATTCAGATCTCATAGGGTCCCATAGCGAAAAATACTATGTCCCACCCAGTTTCTTAGTTTGTGTGCGTTTGTGTGCGTTGCCAAGTGCAACAGATTTCTGATGAATTTATGTTTTTTTATTAAGCGGGAGAAATTTTAATTAATAAAATAGTCACCCTTGGCCTCACCTACTTTATCCGACTTCTAAGTCAAAAAAGTGCTTCATAAATATGGATCTCATTCCGAACGCCATATTGTTTTTAATGTATTTTGCAGCAGAAAACTGGTACAAATACACTGATAAATCTCCTGCCTCCCTTCTGTTACAAAGCTGTCTGCCTGCATCTACCACTACGAGGAGTTCAGTGCATAGGAATGAATGCAGTTACAACTGACTGAATTAGAAGCTGTAAAAATCTGTTTGCACTTAGCCCCCTAGTGGCAGCTGCATGAAAATGCAGTTTTTTTTTTACATCAGGTAGGTAAGTGCAAATATCCAAACATCTGCAGCGCTGTCTTTCAAGCCCTCCAGTGTCAAGATCAGTATTTTAGAGTATTAGGAACTTAGGGGGTTATTTTCTGTCCAGAAATACACCTATATTAGGCGTATTTCTGGTGCAGATTGCGACAGGTCTGAAAAAGTGGGCATGGCGTGGGTGGTGAAGGGGACGGGCCGGTAGCCCTGTCTTATTCATCATTTTATACACCTGTTTTAGCAAGGAATCTGTCATACATTCAGACTGGAGCTGGATACGTTGAAGTTATGGAGAGGCCGGCAGCTCTACCGTCAGATATAGAGGTTATTAAGACTGGCATCTTAAAAGCCGGTCCTGATAAATGACCTTCTTATACTTTATTTATAAACGTAAAAGCAACACCTTTCAAATGTGGATGGTCCTCTTCATCAGACAAGAATGTTATAAGTAGGTGTAGCGTAGGTAGAACGTTCTGGCCTGATGAAGAGGACAATCCACCCTTGAAACACTTTGCTTTTATGTTAACAGATATATAAAAGTAATAGTATAAGTTCTTAATACTATGGAATAATGTTCTTCACACCGGAGGGCTTGAAAGACAGCACCGAAGATGTTTGGGTTTTCACACTTACCTACAGTCTCGGACTGGCCCACAGGGGTACAGGTGAATGTCCGGGTGGGTCCCTACACAAGTGGCACATAACACAGTAGATTTAGCCTGTGTTCATATAAAACACCCGATAGATTATTACAGAAACTCCCCAGTTTATTATTATAGACACGATCTGAGCTAGGTGACTTCTAGGTATAGATGAAAGCTGCCAGTGTCCTCTTCTCCCCAGGACCTACCTTCTCAAAGTTGCTGCAGGGACCCCCACATTCAGTTATCTGGTAGCATCTTGCTGCTGTGTGAGCAGATAATATTTGAATGTATCCGTACTGTGGGCTCCCAAAATAAATTTTACTGGTGGACCCTAGTCACCCCAGTCCGACCTGCTTACCTACATGGAATTTCACGGCGTCCCACTCCTGATCTCCACAACAGAAGCTGCAGTCAGGTTCAGGAGCCCCAACTTGGTTTGCTAACAACAGATACGCGCAAAAGGTGTTGTAACTACAACATCAAAAGGTGAGTAGCTTAGGCTAGTGCCAGCGCTTTTAGATCCGGCAGGCTTCTCCACGTTGTAGTTGTGTTTTGTGGCATTTTGTAACAGTACATCTTTTCTTCTAACACGTTACCATTTCATTTTCCAGGATGGGAATTTTCCTGGTTTCCCTCGATGGGAAAAATGCCATGTCTACAACATGCTTTACTGAAAAAAAAAAAAACGCTAAAAACACTCAAAATGCAACACAAAATGTTCCTAAAAATGCTTTGTATGTAAGTATATTTCATAATACACTATAGACTTTAAACAGCATAAAGTATAAAATAATTATTAAAAATGCTGCAAAAAAGCAAGCCAACCCCTCCCCCCCTCCAAAAAAAAGGTGTATGAAACCACCACTGAGACCACCTTCACATCAGCGCTCATAGTTCATTGGTGGAGCAGAACAACAATAAAAACACAGAGGGGCCCCTGACTTACCTCATTGACTATAATGAGTTCTGTCATGTTACCCAGCATTTTACCAGACATTTTTTTACTTAATCGGTGACTGAGGCTCCTGACCAGGGACGTTACTAGGTTAAAACATTCGGGGCCCGAGCCCCTGATGTTTTGTCCCAGGCCCCGAATGTCCTGCCTGCCAGCTAGATACAACTGTATTGCAGTCCTGAGGAGGGTAATACAATTGAATCTAATGCACTGGAAGAGCTGAAGGACCTGTGATGACATCACAGGTCATGTCACCAGTAAAACAGGCAGTGGTTGAGAAGGACCTGCGATGATGTCCCATCATGTGACCAGCTCAGGAGAGAATGGCAGTGAAGAGGAGAAGACCTGTGGGAAGAAGCTGTGGTGATGTCTGCTACATGAGGAGAGGTAAGTGAAGGGAGAGGCAGAACAATGCTGGGAGTTGTGGTTATTTAACTGGGACTGTATGTTAGGGCTGAAGGGAGGGATGTTATTTACATGGGACTGTGGGTTGGAGGTGGTTGGGGAGGGGGTAATGTTATTTACATGGAACTGTATGTTTATAGTGGCTGTAGGAGGGAGTGATGTTATTTACATGGGACTGTATGTTGGAGGTGGCTAGGGAGGGGGTGATGTTATTTACATGGGACTGTATGTTAATGGTGGCTTTAGGAGCTAGTGATGTTATTTACATGAGACTGAATGTTGGAGGGGGCTCGGGACTGTATGTTGGAGGCGGCTATGGGAGAGGCCTCATGCACACGAACGTTGTTTGATTCCGTGTCCGTTGCGCCGTTTTTCGTGATTTTCTGTGGACCCATTGGTTTTCAATGGGTCCGTGGAAAACTCGGCAAATGCACCGTCTGTCCTTCGCGTCCGTGGTCCGTGATTCCAGTCCGTCAAAAAAAATAACCTGTCCTATTCTTGTCCTCAAAAAACGGTTTGCGGACCCATTCAAGTCAATGGGACCGTGAAAAATGCGGATGGCCATCCGTGTGTCATCCGCGTTCCGCGTCCGCATTTTTTTGCGGATCCCTTGGTAGGCATTAGGCAAATTGTCAGCCTGTCTTTTGAGAATATCTTTTGGGTCATGTCTGCTAAAAAAAACGGAACACACACGGAAACACAACGGAAGCAAAAACGGACACGGATCACGGAACAATGGAACCCCGTTTTGCGGACCGCAAAAAAAAATACTGTCGTGTGCATGAGGCCAGAGAGTGATGTTATTTACATGGGATTGTATGTCATAGGGGGCTGGGTGAGGCAGTGATGTTATTTACATGGGACTGTATGTCGGAGGGGGCTGGGGGACGCAGTAATGTTATTTACATGGCACTGTATGTTGATAGAGGCTGTGGGAGGCAGTGATGTTATTTATGTGGGACTGTATGTTAAAGGCGGCTGGGGGAGGGAGTGATGTGATTTACATGGGACTGAATGTTGAGGGGGTGATGTTTATATGGGATTGCATGTTGGAGGCAGCTGGGGAGCGGGTGATATTATTTTATATTGGACTGTATTTTGGAGGGGGCTGTAGATAGAGAGGGATGTTATTTACAGGGGACTGTATATTGGAGTGGGCTGGAGAGATGGTGTGATGTTATTTACATGTGACTCTATGGTGGAGGGAGGGAAATAGTGTTATTTACATGAGACTACATATTGGAGGGGCTGAAGGGAGGGGAGTGACGTTATTTACATGGGACTGTATTTTGGAGGGAGCAGGAGATATAGTGTGATGTTATTTACATGGGACTGTATCGTGGAGGGAGGAATATAACTACAGGGGGCATTATAAATACTGGGGGCACTGTAGGTGTACTATAAATCCAGGGTACATTAGGCATCCTAATCTTTTTACTACTAGGGGCTCTATAGGTGGGACTTATAGATCTGCCTTATTTCTACTAAGAGCACTATGGGGGCCTTATTACTCCTGAGGGGGTCTGTAGAGAGCTTTATTGCCACTCGGGGAACAAAAGGGGGCCTAATGTCTACTGGGGGCTCTGTGAGGGTATTATTAATACTGGGGGGCTCTTCTACTAATGGAGGCACTCTTGGGGAGGGTTATGATTTTGGGGGCACTGTAGGGAGCAGTATTACTAATGAGGGCATTCTAGAAGGGAATTACTATTGGTGGATGGTGGCTATGAGGAGCACTATCACTATGGGGGCACTAATTTTTCTTTAGCAGCGAGCAGCAGGATAATACTGTGGGGATTCCAGGTTGGGAGATGATGATAAAAAAGTGAGGAAGCTACGATGTCTTTTAGGAGCAGCTAAAAGAAGTTGTACGGACCAAATGGAGAAGACAGAGAAGATGTACAGTACATCGGAGGAGACGTCACCTGGAGGTCCTGGATGTGACAGGTATATAGCAAGTAGAGCAAAATGCGGTGTGTGGGGGGAAGGAGGAGAGTGACTTAGAGAACTGGGCCATATTCATTGGGGCTTGGGCCCCGGATCTTTAGAGACCCTAGCAACGCCCCTGCTCCTGATAGAGCCGCCAACACAGATATAACTGCAACCTGATGAATTTTACAGAAAATGTTTTTGGTACCTATTTTACCTGCTTCACATCTATGTTTATCGGATCCGTCACTGCTGGACGCTGCCGTAATTCTGTCCGACCCCATTCACTTGCGCTGCACGCAACGGTTCTCATCCAGCAGATTTTTGGCATGTTTTCCAGGTTGCAGCAAAATCGCCACCGGCCCCTATTATAGAACAGCCTGCGAAACTGTGAAACTAGCCTTTGTCATTAAATTATCATAATTTGCACAAATAAAAATATATAAATTGATGTTATAAGCTATAAAAGATAAAGCATATATTTTAAAAAAGTTATTTCAAATATTTCTACTTTTTCAATTTATAATTTAAACAGGTTTTCCAGGATTTCAATATTGATTACAGGACAGGCCATCAATATCTGATAGTGGTTGTCCAATACCCAACACCCCGATCAGCTATTTCACAGCTCCATCTATTGTGTGGTGGAGTTGAAATGGATGGGAGCAGCACTGCTGCAGTTACCAACTCTGTCCACTACCCAATGATGACGCTGTGTAGTTCCGAAGCCGACTTCCAGCACTGGAACTACTCTGAAGCGGCTGATCGGTGAGGGTGTAGGGAGTCGTTTTTTCCTCTGCATCCTGAAGGCTCCCAATACACACCTCCATGATTATTATTATTTAACAGCTTCACAAACCATTATGTAACTGTATTCCAGAAAACACTGGGAGACAAGAACATATTTTCCATGTTTTTTGTGCATTTGTGTCATGTTTATGTTACTACTTATTTACTTCTTTCATGGTTTCCTGTTCTTCCGTATCCCACATTGAAATTAGTAGAAAGTAGAGAAATTGTAATAAATTTCATTGTTGAATAACATTTGACTGTGCGTGATGTGGATTCTTGGCTTCATATAGGTTTCACTTCTGGTAAAATGTCAAATGTTTGATAAAAGTTTCAGCTGTGATACTGAGAAGAAGCATATGTCTCCCCCTGGTGGTCACTGCTGTGATGTAAAATGGCTTCCTCTCTACACCCAGTAGTAGTAGATGTATTATTTACATATAAGGCTACTTTCACACTAGCGGCAGCCTTCTCTGGCAGGCTGTTTTGGCAGGTGAAAAGCCTGCCGGATCCGTGCTGCCGCTAGTGCATGCGTCCCGCTGGAGGTCCACTCCGGCCCCATTGACTATAACGGGCACGCGACAACTACGGCCGTGTGAAAGAGGCCTAATACTGTAAGGAGATTCACCTCAGTATAGTATTAGAATGTATGGTCCCTGATGAGCCGAAGTAAGTTATTCACGAAGTTGTGCGTGACTTCGTTGATCCTGATCAGTCTTCGAAATGCTTTCAGGTTACCATGGCAGCCAGGACACTACTGAAGTCCTGGCTGCCATTGAACTCCGCAGCAGTGTACCTACCTGCGCTGCGGCCGCTGGGCGCTCCCTCATGACGTCACAGGTCCCTGCGGCGCATAGATCAATGTGCCGCCCGTACCTGTGACGTCATGAAGGAGCGCCCGGAGGCCGCAGCGCAGGTAGGTACACTGCTGCGGAGTGCTTACCATGGCAGCCAGGACTTCAGTAGCGTCCTGACTACCATGGTAACCGATCGGAGCCCCAGCTTACACTGGGGCCCCGATCGGAACTGCCGCTGTGCATGCGCAGAGTTAAACGTTGGATCCGGCGATGCGCCGAAACGACGTTTAGCTTAATTCCGGATCCGAATTAATGCACTTCAATGGGCATTAATTCCGGATCCAGCATTATGGCAAGTCTTCCGGATTTTTGGACGGAGACAAATCCGCAGCATGCTGCGGTTTTGTCAACATCCAAAAAAACGTTCACATACTGAACAGAAGACATCCTGATGCATCCTGAACGGATTTCTCTCCATTCAGGATGCATTAGGATAATCCTGATCAGTATCTTTCCGTCCTAGATCCCCGAGGACGGAACTCTAGGACGGAAAGCAAAAGCGCAGGTGTGAAAGGGGCCTAATACTGTATGGAGATGAATCTTCGTACAGTATTATTCCGAAGTTTTGAACGAAGCAACTCCGGATAAAGCATTCGAAGCTCGCTTCGCTCAGCACTACTTGTAACCTACTTGTTTGTCTACAAAATCCTGAAATAAAAAATATAAAGAAAAAGCAGTCATCATCTCACACGTATGGATGACTTCCAGTGCGGCAGATAGTGGTAAACACTAAAAGCCTGTGACAAACATCTTACCACAAAGTGGAAAAAAAAAACAAGGGCGCACTTCCTTTCACAGAACGGCGCTGATAAGAATAACTGACACTGACAATATGCGGCTCCTGGTACATTATGTTCCTTCCATATTGTCACTTTGTCAATTAGGATTTTTTGTGGCTTCATTCTCTGACCTTCTGAGAAGATATGTGGCGACGCGTTGGGTGAATGTACGGGCGTAACTCCTGCTAGTCAGTCGTTTGTGCTGCCAACTATATAAAAAAAGTAATGATTTCAAGGTCCAATGGTTTTTCATTGTTGTCTCTAGCTGTAGTGTAAAGCATCAACTTCATCCTCCCGCAGTGATGGAAACTTTTCATATGCTTTAAAGGGCTTGTCCCACGTCAAATATTCTGTTTTCAAACCAGAATCTGAATATTTTTGTAATTGCATGTAATTAAAAATTTGCAATAGCCACTGAGTTATTTAATAAAATGTATGTACATAGCGCCACTGCTGTTTTTTATTTCATTTGTCTGTCCACTTCACGGAGGTAGATGCATATGTGCAGTTCCATCCTTCAACTGCCTCCTTAGCTGTGATATGGAGAGAACTGTAGCAAGAAAGGACACCCCCAGCTGCAGCAGAAAGGACATGCCCCCTGAGCTGTGCTAGGTAGAGAGCTGCAACAGAAAAGACACGCACCCCCCCCCCCACACACACACACACACGCACACACACACACCTTCCCCAAGCTGTCGGCATGATATAAATCTAGCAGAGCAATTGGAGCAATGAATGGGGAGATCTCTGGATCCATGTGTGGTACAGGGCTGGTGCTAGCTTTGTTAGAAAGAGATTATTGTCATGTACTATATGATGTCTGATTTTCATTTTTTACATTAATTATGGCATAAACCCTTTAGTGACATTACAGCAAACTGTTTTATATTCTAGTCTGGTAGGAGAAGGTGCACACCTAGTTAGAAAAATCCATTGCATCTCGTCCGCCAGGGAGTGCCTTATTGGAAATAAAGGAGTGACTTAGCGGGAAGGGGGCATGACCTTAGAACCCAAATAATAGTTGGTATAAAGTTACACCACTGACAGCACTGATGGGATGGTGTCAGTTTGTGCAGGGACACACCCCCAACTTGTAACACCCAGTTGGACCTTTATTGCAGAGTGATGACAATTAATTTTAAACTTTGAGTAAGGGCTCATGCACATGGCCATATTTTCTTTCCGCTTCTGTTACGTTTTTTGTGGAGCCTGTATGCGGAACCATTACCTTCAATGGGGCTGTAGAAAATACGGAAGTTACTCCGTGTGCATTCAATTTCCATTTGTCCGCATGGCCGTTCTGCAAAAATGTAGTGCATGTCCTATTATTGTTCTCAAATCACGGTCCGAGGACCCTTTCAAGTCAATGGGTCCGCAAAAAATATGGAACGAACACGGAACACATCCATATGTCATCCGTATTTCATCCGTATTTTACGCATCCATACTGTAGAAATCCTATGCCCAGCCCATATTGCTCATGTGTTTGGTGATTAATAAGTTACTGTTTCTGTTTCCGATCCACAAAAAACAGATCGCATACGGAAACCATACAGATATGTTTTGTGGAATAATGGAACAGTAGAGGACTTAAATCAGAGAAACAAAAATCTCAGATGCAGAACAACGAATCCGTGAAAAACAGACCGCAAAACAACAACGTTCGTGTGCATGAGCCCTAAGAATAATAGAGAAATGACAACACAGATTTATATGAAAATATGTTTTAACTGAATTGTTATTACATGGGGAATGTAAGTAGTCACTAAAGCAGAAGTCAGGCGTGGAGACAGGTCCTCTGTATAGGGAATCGGTTTTATGGTGCCATATCTGAGGGCAGTATACACTGGCGACAGAGATCCTGAGTAAAATGCTGCGTCACATCCTTGAATAGACACTGTCATTTTTCTGAAATCAGTATTGAGCATCTCCAGGGCGAGTCAAGCAGTGACGTCCGCTCAGTACACTGCACAAACTCAGAAATCCCAAGATTCCTGAGCTCCTGGCTCTACCTTACCCCCTCCTGCTGACTGCTATAGGAAGAGAGCGGTCAATGAGGGAGGGGGTGGGAGAGTCGGGAGACTCCAGAGCTTGGCTTGCAAAAAATTGGCGAAAAATTCCCTTAAATGTAGTTTATGGTCTGCAAAGTTACCAGATCTTTTTATCGGGGCATGTAGTTCAGCGGGATGTGCAGTTGCGTGGAGACATCACTGGGCAGGTGATTACTATCTTCTCCTGGGACACCATTCTACAGCCTGGGACATAAATGCATAAAAGGAAAGATTCTCTCTCTCTCTTCCCATCTTCAATTTCCCTTTCTATTGGGAATCTGATACTTTCCAGCTAGAAACCTGTCACACCTCAAAATAAGGCGACTTTCACACTTACGTTGTATTGAGATTTGGCAGACGATCTCAATACCAGAAAAAATGGATCCGTTTTGACTTTGCACATCAGAATGCATCCGTTCTGTTAGGATGTGGTTGTGTGAAATCAAAACGATAAAAAAAAAATGCTAACTACATTGAAAGTCAATGGGTGACGGATCATTTTTTTAGGCTCCTAAAAAACGGATCAGTCACCATTGACTTACATTGTTTTTAGTTATGGATCCGTTTTTATGCAGCCGTTTTGTGTCTGGTCACAACACGGAATTCTGCCGGAACGGAATACGTCCTGATGCATCCTGAACGGATCTCTTTCCATTCATAATCTATGAGAACAAAACGGAAATATTTGTTTCCGGTATTGAGATCCTCTGCCGGATCTCAATACCGGAAAACAACAACACAAGTGTGAAACAGGCCTAAGGCCCCTTTCACATCTGCGTTTTTGCTTTCCGTCCTAGAGTTCCGTCCTCGGGGCTCTAGGATGGAAAGATACTGATCAGGATTTTCCTAATGCATTCTGAATGGAGAGAAATCCGTTCAGGATGCATCAGGATGTCTTCAGTTCAGTACTGAGACGTTTTTTGGACGTTGACAAAACCGCAGCATGCTGCGGATTTGTCTCTGTCCAAAAATCCTGAAGGCATGCTGGAAGGACAGATCCGGAATTAATGCCCATTGAAAAGCATTAATCCGGATCCGGCTTTAAGCTAGACGTCATTTTGGCGCATCGCCGGATCCGACGTTTAGCTTTTGTGAATGGTTACCATGGCAGCCAGGACGTTAAAGTCCCGGCTGCCATGGTAAGTGTAGTGGGGAGGCAGGGGAGAAGTATACTTACCGTCCGTGCGGCTCCCGAGTCCCGGGCCGCTCCACAATGATGTCAGAGCGCCCCATGAGCATGGATCACGTGATCCATGCACGTGGGGCGCTCTGACGTCATTGTGGAGCGCCCCGGGAGCCGCACGGACTGTAAGTATCTGCTCCCCTGGCTCCCCACTACTTACTATGGCAACCAGGACTTTAGTAGCGTCCTGGCTGCCATAGTAACACTGGAAGCATTTTAAAGACTGATCAGTCTTCAAATGCTTTCAGTTGTCTTGCGTTGTGACGGATCCGGCAGGCATTTCCGGCGACGGAAGTGCACACCGGATCCACACAACGCAAGTGTGAAAGAGGCCTTAGGGATCTGTCATAGTTGTCATAGCTCTGTTATAAATGTAAGCAATGAAACTTGTGTGAACAGAGCCAAAGATATCAGTTTAACATGCATTGTAACATTTTACTATATCCTGAATAGTCTTTGTTCTAATATCTCCAAATAACTTCTAGCACGTAAATAAGCTGATAATTTCTAAATTTTTCCAAGTATGAATCCCCATCTCTGCTTTTATATTCACATCTGATATGGCAGGTAACAGACATGCGGCACAGGGGGGAGGGAAGGGGGGTACCCTTTCACGAGGGAGAGGGAGGAGTTGTGACCCCTAACTCACCTAGCACTGGCACCTGGCTGCCCTGACGTCCCTAGAAGGGCTGCTAACCCATACGCCGATCACGTGCCTTGTCCCTAGCTTAACCTGAAATAAGCCCTAGGTAGTGAGTAGGGCGAGGGGAGCACTAGTCCTCGCCACTGACACCTTGGGTAACAACAGGGAAAGGACAAACACCACAAACAATCCCCAAAGGGAGCCAACAACAGGAGTGAACCAGAGATCCAACAGCTCCACAGCAACTCCAACTCCACCAAAGGTCAGAATAAAAGATCTGGGAAGAAGGAAGAAAAAAAAAAAAAAAGAAAAAAGGTCTATATCTGGCAACAAGGGAAGCAGAAAGGGAGAATATATAGTAGCTGGGAGTGGCTGACTGAGAACTGCTGAAAGGAAAAGCTACAGATTCCTAAATGGGACAAAAAGAATCCAAACCTAAGCAGGAAAACCTGGACCGGAATCCATTCCCACCACTAGTTAATGGATCGATCTCTTGAAACCAAGTGAGTAACCACTGTGGTAAGGTGCAGGGTGCCGTCGTGGATGTGTCACCGAGGTTCATAGCCTCGGTGAGGTAAGAGCCGTTTTTGGTGATGTCAGCAGCAGCTAGTGCTACTGACATAGTTTTAAATAGCATGGCTGCAAAGCCGATCCGGGCCGGCTCTTACCGGGAGCAGCTAAAGTGTAGGGTGGGTGGCTGCTCCCCACGACCCAGTCCTGGTTTTGGGCTGGGTTTAAAAACTCAGCCAGCACCAGCAGCTGGGGGCTGTGATTGTCCTGGAGCTGCTAACAGTCCTGTGGAGTTCTATGACCTGGAGGAAAGAGCTCAGCAAGGTGGTGTTTTTCCCTGCAACTTGAAGGTGGAATCTCCTGCGGCTGGGCCGACTGCTAGGTGTGAACCCTCACCTAAACCTCCCAGGTGACTGAACCCTGTGTTGGCCTGTTTTGTTTGGCCACATTATTTCTGTTATGTGTGAATTATCACCAAGAGACTGTTTTTCATTTATGTTGTGCAAGTGTGAATAAAACACTGTTTATTGCACATTCTGGACTCCTTGTTTTGCCTCAGTACTGCACCCGCACCGCTATCTACCAGAGCGACTCCCCACACCACCCACTGCAATCTTCTGACCACAGGCACAACAGGGTCAGCGATAGGTCATGACACCCACGTGACAGTACCTCCCTTTCTACGAGGGGCCACCGGACACTCATGACCAGGTCTTTCCAGATGAGAAATGTGGAAAGAACGAATATATCTGTTGGCGTATACTTCCAACGCTGGCACCCACATTCTTTCTTTCAGACCATAACCCCTCCCATGCACTAGATATTGAAGGGAGCTACGGACAAAAGAAGAATCAACAATTCTTGCCACCTCAAACTCCAAATTGCCATTGACAATAATTGGAGGGGACGGTAACGGTGATGGTTCCAGATGTGCAAAATACTTTTTGAACAACGATTTATGAAATACATTATGAATTTTCAATGTTTGAGGTAGCTCTGGGCGAAATGCAATGGGGTTAATGATGGGGACTTTTTATAAGGATCGATAGACTGCTGAGAACTGACCCCACCCCCTCCCCACGGCTTGACCCACGCCTTCCCCTCCTAAAATAAAAAAACCGTGGCAACAAGTTTTGTGGAGTGAGAGTCATCACAGCTTTATTTTTTTATTTTTTAACATTATATTACCAAACTCCATCTTATGCTCAGAAACCGTTCAAGAGGATCGTGAGAAGCGATATGCCCCACGGCAACCACCATGGGCAAGTCCACCTTCTCCTCCGGTATAAGTAATTTATTCTCACCGACCTCTACGGAGGAGCCCGTGTACTTCTACATGGCGCTCCGACCCCCACCCAACAGAAACAAGGCCTGTTCCACAGCATCCTGCAGGCAGGACAAGAAAATATCCAGACCGATCTCGTTTAAGTGGACCCCATCAGGTCGCAAAAGGCTCTGGTTGTCCCCCTCTAGCTGTTGATGTCGAACTACCACTCCCCCCCCGGGAGCGAACAAAGCGAGATACCCCCGCATTGACCGTGCGCCTAGCTCTCTGGATGGCGCCAGCATCCCTGGCACCTTGCTAAGTAACCCTAGAGATTATCTCCGACCAGACCAGGACAATTTCCTGAAAAAATGCAGGAATCCTCTCCAAATAAGCTCTGATGAGAGTGATAAGCTCAGCGACCTTAAGCATGCAGAGGTCATTACCCCCAGCGTGAATTACTAAAACAACTGGTGGCTGAACCAACGTACTGACATTGACAGCCTCCGGCAGTACTTGCGACCAGTAAAGACCGCGAATGACCGGCCACATGACCTCCACATGCCGGAAACCCAGACTTCGTCCTCCTGGCCTGAACTCCACTCTCTTCCTGGCCCAAAGAATGTAGGAATGGCCCAGGAAATAAACCGTGGGGCGAGGAGTATATGCAAAGAAATCACAATAGCTCAGGACGCACGTAAGATACGAAACATGCTGACTTCTACCTACCAATGCGCTGGACCTTGGAATCCGGTAATCCCGCCCTGGCGGCCTCCGTAGCCACCCCGATACGAAAAGAATGGGATCCATACTCTGGATGGCTGGTTGGCAAGGCCAAAAACGTAAGGCAACGACGAAAAACTGAACAAAACTGAAATCTAGTAAGCGGAAGGCCGGAGGCGTGGCATAAAAAGGGGTGCCACCAGCACGGGAGACATTGAATTCTGTGACAGCAGCAACAGGGCAAACTGGGCCAGAAATTCGGTAAAGAGAAACACCGGAGCCTCGGCCGAAAATATCAGTTTTGGAACGCCGGATGCTAACGCGCTCGACCTAATCGGAAAAGGAAAATCCGCCGGAAAAAGACCACCTAGGTGAAACTTCGACTGGGGAAGAAGCTCACAAATTCTAAAAGCGCTGAAAAAAGGAAGGCAAAAAGCCTTCAGAGGAAGCACAAATCTTGTCCAAGGCCTGAACTAACTGGGTGAGGAGCTGGTAAGAAACGGGCTGCCTGCTTTCACTTCGAATGTATTGTTTCCGGCACCCTCTAATAGCTTGCCGAACTACAAAAGACTTCCGACTAGGCCTGAAGTCGAAAATAAAAACTAATGCCCAACAAACTCCGCTGGGCAACCACTGCCGAGACCCCCCGCAGCCCGCAATCCCAGCATATAATCAATTGTAATCCTCAACCTGTCATCATCAGATGTGTGTAACGGTAGGCCAGCTGCCAATGCCGCCCAGTCTGCCCAAGCCTTACCATAACCAGACCAAGGTCCGCGGCGCCAACGAGGCTCGAATAAGGGGTATCAGCCGGTCATTGGTATTCGCCAGAGGTGCATAGGGCATGGACAACCCTCCAGAGCTGCATCTGGCACCAGCCGCCGGAATTCCTGCCAATTAAAACAAGAGAGAGCATCAGCCGCAACATTGACAACGCCTGGCATGTAGGCTGCTCGGAAATAAATGTTTAACTGCAAACTGCAGGATGACAGGCCGAACTGGATGGACAGATGTCTTTTTTATGTACTATGTTACTATGTAAACATCTAAGTACCAGGTGACGTAACAAGGCCAAAACAGGAAGGGAAGATGAGGACAATTTATTAACGCAATACACCACTCCCATATTATCCGTCCAAAAGCAAACCTGACGATTTTTCAATCTGGGACCCCATAATTCAATAGCGACTAAAATGGGGAATACCTCCAACAGCGTAATATTGGAGCAAAACCCGCCATGGTCAGGGTGCAGTGCACCAATCCGCACCCAAAATCGCGCCGAAACCTGAGGATCCTGCGGCATCAGTAAAGAGGGACAGGTTAGGGCTGGCGATTTTAGGAAGCTGCCAGCACGTGTGACCATTATAACAAAGGAGGAGGTCACGCCACACCTGGAGATCCCTAGGTCAAACACACATGATGATGGGGGTTGGAGACGCCGCGCATGGCTAAGGACAATCGTCGGGAGAAGATCCTGCCCATGGGCATAACACAGCAGGCAAAAACTAGGAGCCCCAGAAGGGACTGCAGTTGCTTGAGGGTGACGGACTTAGCCGCGCGAAAACCTTCGATGAGGGCCAAGAGCTTAGACATTTTTTCCTGCTGCAAGGAGTCGATCTCTATGCCTAAAAAGGTGATGGAAGTGGCTGGCCCCAAGGTCTTATCTGCGGAAAGCAGGACCCCGAACTTGGACATCAAAAAACAAAAGGAATTTAAAAGGAATTGACACTGGGATGACTCACCCGGAGAAATGAAAGGAAAATCATCGAGGTAATGAATTATTGAGCGAGAACCGGTCTCATAATGAACGACCCTCTTTAAAGGAAAGAGCTAAACAATTCAAAGAAATGACAAGAGATGGAGCAGCCCATGGGGAGGCATGTGTCATAATGGTAAAGCCCATCTACTATGCAACCCAGCAGATGGTAACAGTCAGGATGCACCGGTAATAGGTGGAAAGCTGCCTCGATGTCAGATTTGGCCATTAAGGCCCCCTTGCCAGTGTCACAAACTAAAGTGACCGCCCTATCAAAAGAAAACCTAGGACTCGGATGCGTCGTCTTTTGAGATGCTGTCGTTAACAGAGGAACCCAGGAATCTCAGGTGAAAACAGCTGGCTTCCCGCTTTGGAACAAGTCCCAGTGGGGAAACCCAGATGTTTGGAAAGGGGGGTGAAAGAAATGGGCCAGCTATTGTTCCCAAATCTACCTCCCTCCCAATTTTTTCTCGCAACACGTCTGGGTGGCGCCTAGTGGATGGTAACTTATCAGAATGGGTGGGAGCGCTGGAAAACTGAAAGGGGATTAAAAACCCGAAGGAAAAACCGCAGCGCAGCTGTGCTGCAGCTCTTTTATTGGGGTACCGGTCGAGCCACGGGGACATCGCGGCTACGCTCACCGGGGTCTTTCCCGACAGCGGCTGGAGGCTTGGAAAGCGCATGACGTGGACAGCGGATAGTGGAATGGAATCCGCTGCAAATGGAGCGAAACGTGCTGCGGGAAGGCCAGGGAGTCCGGCAGGCGCGCTGTGAACAGCGCCCCTCCGCTCAACTATAGAGGTAAGCACTAGAAGGGAGGAAGAGGAGTGAGGACGGGGGTTGCAGCAGGTGGCCGCTGGCAGAAATGAAGTACCGGCCTGGGCATCGGCTGCCGCTGGCGCCGGAACAGGAGTGCTTGGTACACGAGCAGGGGGTGGGGCCACAGAACGCCCTGCCTGGGGGCAGTCAGAGGTCCTGGGAGACGCGCTGGATACGGCACCCACCCGCTTGCTCCCCCGAGGTAATGTACTGCGTAAGGGGGCAGTGGAGTAAGGCGGCATGGAGGGCGGGTACGGAGAACTGTACGCCGCTCCCCTACCGAGGAAGTTGGTGGCGGAGCAGAAGGGGGCTCCTGCAAGCCAGCTAAGAATCTGGATAAAAACCCCGGTCCATCTACCTGTAACTTTGCAGAAATAGCTGCCAATAGGGCTCTTTCATCGGTCATATCTGCAAGTTCTCTTGCAGAAGCTGCCGGTCAAAGATTCCTTAATCCCTCAGAGTGGGGAGGGTGGGAACATCAGGAGAAGTCCACAGAGTGGCCCAATAACATAGTGGTGAAGTGGCAGCAGCATGAGGAGACCACAGAGTGGTGAAGTGGCAGCAGCATGAGGAGACCACAGAGTGGCCAAGTGACATAGTGTTGAGGTAGCAGCTGCATGAGGAGACCACAGAGTGGTGAAGTGGCAGCAGCATGAGGAGACCACAGAGTGGCCCAGTCACATAGTGTTGAGGTAGCAGCAGCATGAGGAGACCACAGAGTGGTGAAGTGGCAGCAGCATGAGGAGACTACAGAGTGGCAAGGTGATATAGTGTGGAGGTGACAGCAGCAGCATGAGGAGACCACAGAGTGGCCCAGAGACAGAGTTGTGAGTTGGCAGCAGCATGAGAAGACCACAGTGTGGCAAGATGACATAGTGTGGAGGTGGCAGCAGCATGCAGAGACCACAGAGTGGCCCAGTGACATAGTGGTGAGGTGGCAGCAGCATGAGGAGACCACAGAGTGGTCCAGTGACATAGTGGTGAGGTGGCAGCAGCATGAGGAGACCACAGAGTGGTGAGGTGGCAGCAGCATCAGGAGGCCACAGAGTGACCCGGTGATAGAGTGGGGAGGTGGGTGGCAATAACAGTACCAGCTGACGATGGTGGGCGTAAGAAGGAGCACTTGGCACCAGATGTGTGGCATCAGGCGGGTGGCAGCATCAGAATAGTAGCTGAGGCAGGTACCCAAAAGAAACCGGTCTCTTTTGCATCTCAAGAGAAGTCTGGGAGACAGGAGTGAGAGGTTCAGATTATGGTGGATGTCAGGAGTAAATCATTTATGGAGCGTAAAGCATAAGTAGGATGGTAGACAGAGAAGAGGGTGAAGATGCAGGGTGATGCAGCACTATGGAGAGCTTTGTGGCTAAAATGTAATCCTGTACTGTATGGGCAACCAGTGCAATGACTGGCACAGGGCGGAGGCATCAGAGTAGAGGTTAGACGAGCCTGGCTGCTGCATTAGGAGAGATTGGAGAGGGGGCGAGTCTGGTGAGGGTGAGACCAATTAGTAAAGAGTTACAGTAATCGAGAAGAGAATGGATCGGGGCAACAATGAGAATTTTTGTTGTTTTCACATTAAGAAAGGGGACGATTTATAGAGATGTTTTTGAGGTGCATGAGTGGGCAAGAGATTGAAAATAGAGGGTAAAGGAAAGATCAGTGTGAAAGATAGCACAGAGACAACGGGCATGCTGCATAAGCGTGATGGTAGTGCTGCACACTGAGATGGAAATATCAGGATTAGGTAGGTTAGTAGATATAGTAAAAATTTAGTAATACATGAGTAGTAGAACTGCAGATAAGGAGTACAGATTATTTTTTATTTTCCTACTGCCCCCTGTTCCCCCGCTGTCATCACTCAAACTTGCACTGAAATACACAGTCTGGACTGCTCTAACATAAGCATAATGGAGAAGACTCTTGTGCGCCTTGGACACCTTTAAATGCTGACAGCAGGGGAACGAGGGCAACAGGAAAATAAAAAAAATTGTGATCTTAATGCCAAATCTGCACTACTACTCATGTATTAAAGTAGATAATAGTCCAAGATCATGGTGACAGATTCCTTTTAATTGATAAAATGATGTCTACAGCGGCCACTAGAGGGAGCTCTCTGCAGACAGATTTATACAGCACCCTTTGAACTCACTAACAAACCGGTTGCTTAGATGGGGGTTCCTGGTAGTAAGATGTGCCCATGAATTATTCTAGTTATGAACAAAAATATCAATGCAGATGGGAAGATTGCTTGACTGCTGAAGACATTTCTTAATCACATTACTCCCGGCTTTGGTGTAATATTAATAAGCTCTTGTCTGTGGGAATATGAACTTTGTTCTCTGCGTCTAGCATACAATCAGAGCAGTCAGAGAGGTGGTGATTTACTGTGGTGGCTGCCACTTAAACACACCATCATCAAACAAGTGACAAAATGCCAAAGGCCAACAGGCAGCTTCCCAGCCTAGAGAGAGACTCTGCATCAGCAATCCTTTTCTTGAAAGAATCGTTCATTAAAATGTAATGAAAGAGCACGGGGATAAGTTCCGTGTTTAGAGGAAATCTTGAATCGCCTGCTTCACATGTATGTTCAAGGTACGGCACTTGATGTTTTATGACCAACGCGCGTATCGAATTGATTTTCTTTCTCTGATATACAATAATATATTGACGTCCCCGAGTACATAGTGCAAGCAGAATGCATGTTCTCCCCTGTATACGATGCATTACATTGTCCTTTATCATCAGACTGATGTCTCCAGAGTGTGGCTAATGCACACATCGATAATTGCTCAGCATTGATCATGATGAATTGAAGGGTGCCGTAGACACAAAGATTGATTTTACTCATTTATAGGGCTAACCTATTCCGCAGCGCTGCACGGAGACTGTCGCCACTCACACTGGTACCTGTCCCCACTGGGACTCATACTCTAGCTATGATTAGATGAAATCGTGTACAACCACTTCAAGACCGAGCCTTTTAACCCCCCCCCCCCCCCCCTTCTTGACCGGGCGCATTTTTCATTTTTTTATGTACATTTATTTTTGATTATGTAAACTATTTTGCACCTTTTATCGGTGACACATGGGGCTTTATTTTTATGTCATTTTTATTTTAGTATTCTTTTGGTTTTTATTTTCTATACCCAAGAGAATGTTAAAAAAAGGGGGAAAAATAGTCAGTTTTTCACATTATTTATTTATTTATGTTTACCAGCAGAAAGTGAAATTAAAATTCTTTTTTTTAAAATGATGCCCCCTTTCCATAACAGTCCTTTTAATATAGTGTGTCAGTGTCAGCACTGTCTTGGGCCCACCAGGCAACTTTTAAACCAGCTTTTTTGTTATGACCGGATCTGGTTGTATTATCTTTAACGTAGCAATGACGGATCCGTCTCTAAAACCATTGTAAGTCAATGGGGGACGGATCAGTTTTCTTTTGTGTCAGAGAAAATGGACCCGTCTCCATTGACTTACATTGTGAGTCATGACGGACCCGTCTTGCTTCGCACTACATCGTGGGTAGAAAAACGCTGCTTGCCCATGATGGGGGTGCATCCAAACTGAACGAAACGCATTTTGGTGTACTCCATTCCGTTCAGCTCAGTTTTGTCCCCATTGACAATGAATGGGGACAAAACGGAAGCGTTTTCCCCCGCTATTGAGATCCTATGACGGATCTCAATAGCGGAAAGGGAAAGAACAGATGTGAAAGTAGCCTATCTCAGCCACATCATGGTGTCTATAATAATAAACTGGGTGTTTTTTTTAAATAAACTACCCAGTTTTTATATGAACATAGGTTGAGGTGCTGTACACCACCTATCTATGTAGTGCAGTAAGTCTACTGTGTTATGGGACACTTGTGCATGGTGTGGGAGCCTAGGGGCCCACCTTGCTCAGGGGCCCTATGGGGGATTCACCTGTACCCCTATGGGTGAGTCCGAGCCTGGATATAGGGGATGTAAGGGTTATGGTTGGCAGGAGCTGGGCTAGAAGCTGTGGTATGGCATGCAGTAGTGTTTCTTTGTTTTCAGTTTTTTATCGTTATTGTTTTCATTTTGTCTTCATTTAAAAAAAAAATTTACTTTTGTATTTTACATTTTGTGCCCCCCATAAGGTCATACAAGACCATAAGGGGGCATTTAACATTATATTTTTAAAAAACATTGCTGATTTACCCTTTAGATATTAGCCTAGGGATAAGCCACCTTTGCTGCTGTGGAACTACAACTCCCAGCATGCTTACTTACTCAGCTTTTCTAGTAACTTCCAAAGAAGTGAAAGGAGGATTCTGGGAGTTGTAGTTTCAGAACAGCTGGAGTCCGTGAGGATGCTGATCCCTGTATTAGCCCCAGTTATAGGGGACACACAGGCCGCAGAGGCTGTGATTAGGCTGGTGAGCCTCAATGAAGAGCTGATCTGGGTCTACTAAGACCGATCCCCCCTTAACCACATGATCACTAGGACTGGAGCGAGAAGCATTGCCGCTTTCTGGTCTGTATATGCAGCGCTCATTGAGCACTATGTATGAACAGTTGGAAAAGGCAGGGGTGGTAAAAATCTGATCCTGGCTTCTCTATGAGGAACCCAGCTGCCACAGTCGGCAACCTGCTCTGCAAGGATTTAGGGGGTCATTTATCAAACTGGTGTAAAGTAGAACTATTTTCCAAAGGAGCTCTCCAAAATAAAACGTGGAATCTGATTGGTTGCTATGGGCAACTAAGCCAGTTCTACTTTACACCAGGTTGATAAATGACTCCCTTATGGGCTAGTAGCAAGTGGTCAAGCATGTCCAATCCATCTTCAGTTATTTTCTTAATATAATAACATAGTATGTCTAATGTAGGGAGACCATACGTCCTCTTTTCCCCGGACATGTCATATTTTTGGGACCTAAAAAAAATGTCCAGCAGGGATTTTTGAAACAACAAAAAATGTCTGGGATTCTCAAAGGGGCGGGGGGGGGGGGGGGGGCGGTTGGTTACAGCTTTATTTAAATGTGTATGTGTGTTTTTCCCTGTCAGTGACTTTGTTCAGGAGGCCGGGGAGCAGTGAGTATAGTGCTGATAGGGCTCTTATTACTCACCACTCCCTCTCAGGTATTGTGCTGTGTCCTGACAGCATTCAGCATAAGGCCTCATTCACACGTCCGCAATTTTGTTTGCATCCATTCCGCAATTCTGCGAAATTTATGCGGACCCATTCATTGTGAAGGGGGCCGGACATGATGCGGAGAGCACACTATGTGCCGCGGCCCGAACTTCCGGGTTTCATTTAAAAATAGAACATGTCCTATTCTTGTCCGCAAATCACGTTCAGTGGCTCCATTCAAATCAATGGGTCCGCAAAAAAAAACAGAAAGCATACGGAAAGGCATCCGTATGTCTTCCGTATCTGTTCCGTTTTTGCTGAACAATCTATTGAAAATTTTGAAATTACTGTATACTGTATATGCCATACGGAAAAACGAAACGGAACAACGGAACCGAAACGGAAACTGAAAGCGGAACCACAGATCTGTTATAAACGGACCTCAAAACACTGAAAAAGCCATACGGTCGTGTGCAAGAGGCCTCAGGCTGTAGTGCATGAGTTCATAACTTTGTGATGACCATACTCACATTTTTGAGAGGTTGTAATAAATGTTCCTAGATGCATCTGTGGGAACGTGGCATCATTAATAAAATGTGGAAATGTTCGTGTTTGTAATTTTTAAGATCATTTACAGGTTAATGTTCTGTATAATAGCGTTTTATATCCTTTTCTTGATATTTCATCATATGTGTACCTCAGCAGTTAACCAAATGTACCAACTTATGCAAATGTTAAAAGAATGGAAAAAATGTCCTTGCAGCATTTGTGTCAGAAGAATGAAACACGGCAAATAATGGACAGATCTGTAGTGAAGTCCAAACAAATATGACAGAGATACTGTAGGAATGTGTGACCCAACTTTGCCTTTTCCTGGCAGAAACGGACATCTAGTAAGCTGGCAATTAGGAAACGCCTCAGTATACAGAGTTGATATTAAAATCCTTATTTAGCATATAATGCAAAGGCTTAAGTGTGTCACCATGTGCTTGAAAGTGGAACTAAGCCGTAAAATGAAACACAGCACAACCTGGGATTTTCATTAATTGTGGATTGTGGAAGAAGTTGCCGTCCTCTTATCCCACGAGCTGTCACATTTATTGTTTGACAGGCACCTTCTTTGACAATTAAATGACAGGACTTAATAGAAACCATTAGAAATCCCCTCATGCATGACAGAGCGGTTTATGGATGCTTCATGCTTGACTCTGCTATGGAAATGTTAAATGCTTATTTAGAATATTTAATATGGAAATATCACAGATACAAACTAAAACACAAACATTTAATGAGACAGCCTTTGGTCAGGAACAGGGTCGTACACAAATATTATAGGACTACATACATTATTTAGTATAGGGCCCCCCTGTTCCACCCAGTTTCCCAGTACGTGTGCTTCGAACATTCCCAGGCAACGCACAAGGCAAAGCTCAATGCCCCAGAGTTCTGACAAATTTAATTTTTTTTATTGAGAAGAAATTTTAATTAAATAAATGGTCATCAAAAAAAGTCGCCCTTGGCCTCACACTTCTTCTCGACTGACTATCTGCAGTAATGATCCTATTCCCTCACCCCACCTCCAGTCGCTCTGCGCAGCTTTCAGTAGTCACCTAACAACAATATTTACCTCTCTCTCTTCTGGTATCTTTCCATCCTCTTTTAAATATTCTGTTATAACCCCACTACTAAAAAAATATGACCTGGCCTGTGCTGCTAGCTACCAATCTGTCTCTGATATAGCCTTCATTTCTGAACTCCTGGAACATCGGGTAACTGGTCTGCTCTCACCTAATGAGTTACCATTCTGCAAACTCTCTTTTCGACCCCTTACATTCTGGTTTTCTCCCTCTGTTCCTACAGAAACTGCAAATGTAGCTAATGATCTCCTGACAGTCAAAAGGAATGTCAACTACTCTTTGCTCATTCTTCTGGATCTCTCTGTGGCATTTGGCACTGTAAAACTCCTCCTCACCATGCTCCACTCTATTGGCCTCAAGGACACTGACCTCTCCAGGTTTTCTTCCTATCTCTCTGGCTGCTCTTTCAGTGTGGCATTTGCTGGCTCTATTTCCTCTCCTCTCCTCTTGATTGATGTTGGGGTTCCTCAGGGTTGAGTTCTAGGTCCTCTGCTGCTTTTTCTCTACACAGCCTCTCAGACAGACGATCAGTAGATTTGCTTTTCAATACTATGTCCATGCTGACGACATCCAACTTTATATTTCTTCCCACAATATCACAGTGATTGTCTGTCCATTGTCTCTAACATCATGTCCTGTCTCAATCGAGAACTGCGTCTTTTAAAAACTGAACTTCTTGTCTTCCCCCCCATCTACTAGCCTATCGAAACTTGATATTATAACTTAAATCTGTGGTACTATCATTACTCCAGGTCAGCAAGCCTTTTCTCACAATGGAAACAGACAAAACTCTTGTTGCTTTGACTCATTCTCATCTTGACTACTGAAGATCATGAATAATTGGTCTTCCCCTCACTAAGCTCTCCCCCTTTCAGTCTGTCCTAAATGCAGCAGCCAGGCTCACCTTTCTGTCCAACTGCTATACCAATTCCTCTAGCCTGTGCCAGTCACTTTACTGGTTGCCCATCCACTACAGAATACAGTTCAAACTTCTCGCCCACAATGCTCACCACAGTGCTGAAAATAGGTACATATCTTCCCTCATTTCTGTTTACCATCCTACTCGTGCTCTCTGCTCTGCAAATGATCTAAGATTAATATCCACCATAATTCAAACCTGTCACTTCCATCTTCAAGCTCTCTGGAATGCAATGCCCCAGACAATCAGGTTAGTTCCCAACTTTCTTAACTTTAAAAGAGCCTTAAAAGCACATGTTAGAATACTTTCACACTAGTGTTAATATTTTACGGTATTGAGATCAGTCATCCTCAATACCGGAAAAAAACGCTTCTGTTTTGTCCCCATTCATTGTCAATAGGGACAAAACATAACTGAATAGAACGGAATGCTCCAAAATGCATTCTGTTCTCATACCGAAGAGCAATCCGCATACTGCGGTTTGCTTTCCATCATGGGATGCGGAACAAGACGTTGTGACCCACAATGCAAGTCAATGGGGATGGATCCGTTTTCTCTGACAAAGTAGAAAACGGTTCTGTCCCCAATTGACTTTTAATGGAGTTCTTGATGGATCCGTCTTGGGTATGTTAAAGATAATACGACCGGATCTGTTCATAACGGATGCAGATGGCTGTATTATCAGTAATGGAGGCGTTTTTGCTGAACCCTGCCGGATCCAACAAAAACGCTAGTGTGAAAGTAGCCTTACTAAGCAGGCTTATTATGTTCCCTAAACAGACTGTTCCCCGTTTACCCTCATTCTTCAGAACCTAACGTCATGACCCACCAGTAAACCCAACACTCAATACATTAGCTCATGCAGCTCTGTCTGCACTACTCTATTTACAACAAAAATTGCTCGACCACTTTAGAAAACAATCAATGTTACCTTTTGTGTCCCCCATTTACTCATAGATTTTAAGCTCTTGTGAGCAGGGCCTCTCTCCTCACCCCTTTCAATTGTATATTAGCCTGTAATTCTATAATTTCTTTTTCATTTGTACATGAACCCTCTGAATTGTAAAGCGCTTGTGGAATATAGTGGTGCTATATAAATAAAGACTATTATGATTATTACTATTGTGCCTAAATTTACAGCTCCCCTCCCCCTTTCTGCCCCACTTACCACTTTTGCCCACATGTAAGACAGAAAAGTAGCACATATTACAGCTGAAACAGATTTTATTTCCTGATTCAGTGAACTCTTGAGGATGTGCAAAAAATGTGCCTCTAATTAACTTTGGCGCATCATACCACAGCGAGCTTTCATAGTAAGACTGGTAGAAATGCCAGTCTTAATACATTCCCCCATTGTATAAAATATTGAATCTGTAAAAAGAATGTAAGAAAAAAAGCAATTTACAGACAGGTGAATGTGGATACTTGCTTTTTTCATGCTTCGTGCTGACCCCTCAGCCTTCTCCTTGGTCTTATGTCCTCCATTTTGTTATGGCTGCTGTCTAAAACAATTATTTATGTACTGTATCGTAATATTTTACCTTTAATAAAGTTTGTATTTATTACTTTCTCACGAAGTGTGGCGTTGCAATTTGTTTGTGGCTCAAATAACTGACACAGTATCAGAAAGTGTAGGGACACACCCCTTGGCAATTCTTTCATACATATCAAGGAATAAGTATTTAAGATTTTATTTTAATGTAGCACGCCTCCCAAGTGTCCCTCTTTTTGACCCAAGTCCCTCTGTCCCTGTTTGATCCTTAAATGTCCATCTTTTTGACTTGGGGAATTAATGCTTAAATGTGCATTTATAAGTTTATTAAATTGCTTCTTACTGTATGGTTTCTACCTGTATATTCAACCATAACGTCATTATTTGGTGCAATTTGGACCTTAAAATATTTATAATCCAATGATTTATGTGCTAATATTTACATGGATATTGACGTGCCAGAAAAAAAATTGTCTCAGGGGCTTCACATGCTATAAAAATATAAATGAACTTATACTCACCTAACCGATCCCCAGTTGCTGCAGTTGTGACAGAGTCGGTCAGAACAAACACAGAACCAGAGATAGGTGCACGCTGCCGTCACACTAAACCCTCACACTGATGTTAAAAATTGAGAGGTTAGTTCGACATATCCTACTAGGAGGACATGTCTTAAGCTCGGGCACCAGCGTCAAGGTCTCTCAAGTAGCCCGAGGCCCTAACACTCACCTACCTGCGCCATATGGGGGATATCAGGGGCCAGTGGGCAATTACAGGAGCATTAGGACGACTCACAAACATCTCCTCTGTTACCTCCAGCATGTAGCCATGCTTGCAATGGGAGGTGGGAGGTGTCTATGAGCCCCACCCAAGACTGACTGATATAGCCCAGAGCCTAGCAGGTGCACCCAAATGTACCCGACTGTGACAGAGTCGGTAATCATGCTCTGGGCGTGGTTTGAGGCGTGGCTTAGTATAAAAAATTGCCGCAATGTGTCCCGCCATAGATTGTCCCTCTTTGAGATTTTCAGATTTTCAAAAGTTGGGAGGTATGATCTAGCATTACATGGAGTAAAAATGAGGGAAGAAACCGCCATTTTGCATATCTTGGCTATGATAACCGCGAAGAAGAAAAAAGTTCTATAGAAATGGACAAGTCTGTCATTATTTCACGTGCTGCTGTTCGTCTCCTTCTACCTGAACTGTCTACGTCTGACTAGTCACCATCGCACAATGTTCACGCTGTGTCTTATTTGTAATTCTTATTGCTAGAATCCATTTACCCATTACTGACAATATTCACTACAGATTCAATTGCTTATGAAATCATTGTGTGTCCTCACTACAAACACATTGTGAATGAGATCTTTTATTTGGTGGAGTCAATTCTCCGCTAAGGTAATCTAGATCATATATCAATTGCTGTGTCTCATAAAAAATCTTGCTAAAACTGCTCCCAGATAAAGCTGCCAATTCTTTGCTGTAATATCTGCCAACAGAAACACACGACTCGTTACAATATCAGCACGGACAAGCCCTAGCAAGTGAAATCCACACCGCCGCTACAGACTTCAGCCTAATATGTGCTAGTCAGCCCTGATAGTGGGAACATAAATTATTCCCATCAGAGCTGGGGCTAGGCTTGCTTGTGCCTGGGGCAAAGGTTCAGATTGGTGCCCTAACCCCGTATTTAAATGCATTCATCAAGGCAAAGTGGCTTGTCGCCCCCTTACACTCAGGACCTGGAGCACTTGCCCCTGTTGCCTGCCCACAGCTACGCCCCTGCCAGATATCAGCAAACCTAAAGTGATGTCATTCACACTGTTCAGAACTTTTCATGTATAAATGCCGGAGATATATTCTCTCGCACTCTGCAATCCAACTGTGGTGGTCGTGCTTGCACACTATAGGAAAAAGTGCCGGCCTATGGTGATTTTTTTTCCCAAAGAGTGCGAGCCACAGCTGCTGGATTGCAGGGTGGTTGTAACCTCTGGAAACGAGCCGTGTATAATGTGATGGAAAAATAAATCAAGCCAGCAAAGGAGGCAATATAGAGAATCACAATACATTAGTAAGTGCCTTGCGTTAACTTTCTCTAATTGATAAATGCCATTTGCTGAAGTGAGACAACCCATTCAACTTGAAAAACGTTTAAAGGGGTTGTCCACTAGGGTAAAATTTTTAGCAAAGTTCTCAGAATGGCTTAAAATAAATAGAAGAATCCATAGCCACCCTCATAGATTCCCCACTGCTGTTGTTCCAATGCTCACCAGTTCCCAGTAGTCTTCTCTTCTTGGCCCAGGCTCAATACATACAAGAAATGGAAGGAGATAACTGATAAGCCAATGACTGGCTGAGGCGGCACACCACTATTTCTACTGATTGGCTGAGCAGTTATCTCCTGCCATTTATTGTGTTGAGAATAGGACATGCAGATCCGCCAAGTGTTGGAACAGCGGCGGTGGGGGAAGGGGTTTTCTACGACAGATATGAATACTATTTTGCTAGGAATTACAAGGGTCCAACCAATGTGACCCATGCCATTAGCAAGAATGTAGAGATTGCTGTAGAGACTGCCAGGGGTCACAAAGATCAGACCACCAATAATAATATTATTTCTTTCACAAGACAACCGTTTAAAAGTTTGCGTGAAGTATTCTGCAGTTTTGGGTTTTATTGGTCTGAACAGCAAATATTTACATACTCGACTACTGCCGATACTTTTAAAGGCTCGAGCACGTCTTATAAAAGTAAACTCTGATGAAAACCAAACTTTCCTACCCTACTAAATGGTTTAGTTCTTCAGTAGTGAATTTTCCACACAACTATTTTCATCAGGAGACACCAAAATATATCGTCTACACCAAACTCACAAATCTATGAATAAAAATGGGTATGATATCTTTAATACCTATTGCATATAGATATTTTGAAAGAGTAAATCGATTAACTGATCAGATTTGTTACAAATTTCACAAAAACTTTGCTGCCAAAAGAATCCATAGTTTTGGTGATTTACTTCGGCGCTCATACAATTTTACTTTGAAAAATAGCAGAAAGCAGGGCAAGGAGGATGCAGATGGAACAGTACTCTGGAAGGGGGCTTGCCCTGATTGGTTCAGAGGCAGTCAGGGGCAATTTTGGTCGGTGCTTCAGCTCTGTGCTATGTGTAAGTTAGGGAGAGTTCACATTTTCGTTTCATTTTCCATTCTTCTGATCTGTCAGAAGAAAAAAAAAAAAAGGATCATGTAAAAAAACGGATCCTGTTGCATCAGTTGGCATCTGTTTGAGCCATTTCCGCCTGAGATCCGTTTTTTTGGATGGAAAAACAAGTACTGCATGCAGGACTTTTTTATGTCTAAAAAATGGATCCGCCTGCCTGGACTCGGGTTGTTTCGGGTATTGAACTTTCGATACCCAATCGATACTTTTATGCCAGTATCGATTCGGTATCGGGATGTTCGTTTTTTCAAAACTAGACCGCGCTACTGCACAGTCTAGTATCTCCTGTTATGGGAGGACACGGCGTGTGCAGGCACACAGGCGCTCGGCACACGCTGTGTTTCCTAAAGCCGTAGATAGTGAGGAAGGAGGGAGGTAGGGAATCCCTCCCTCCTATGACGCGGCCGCCGGTGATTAGTGCGGGAGGAGGGACATGGGAGGAGAGAACTGCTGCGCCGGCAAACAGCAGCAGCCTCCTCCTGTGTGCTCCTCAGCTGTAAGACCCGAACGCCTGCAGCTCTGCCCCCATTCTGCCCACACAATGATAATTAGCCTTTAATGCAGATACAGGAGGCGGGTGCCAACAGTATACGCCTCCTGTATCTGCATTAAAGGCTAATTATTGTGTGGGCAGTGCGACCCCCCCCCCCCCCTCATATTAAACTCAATAAGTGGGCAGTGCGCCCTAAATCCCTCTCCCCCTCCCAGTATTAAAGTTTTTAGATCATTGGTGGCAGTGTCCACAGGGTCCCCTCCATTGGTGGCAGTGGCAGTTCCCCATGGCAGCCAGGGCTTCAGTAGTGTCCTGGCTGCCATGGTAACCGATCAGAGCCCTACATTGTGATCTGTTACCATGGCAGCCAGGACACTACTGAAGCCTTGGGGGCTACCTGCTGCTGTGTGCACAAAGCACAGGGCAGCAAGGACAGTGTGAGGTCCTATTCACCCCAATAGAGATCTATTACGGTGAATAGGACAAGGTATGAAAAGATAATTATTAAAGAAAAAGGTTAAAAAAAAAACACACCAAAATATTAAGTATGAATCGCAGCCTTTCACAATTTTACATATAAAATATATAAATAAACATATCACATATAGCCATATCTAAAGTCCAAACTGTTAACATTTAAAAAAATATATATATGCGGCGAACGTCGTAAGGGTACTTTCACACTTGCGTTATTCTTTTCCGGCATAGAGTTCTGTCAAAGGGGCTCTATGCCGGAAAAGA
Source organism: Bufotes viridis (assembly GCA_033119425.1). NCBI lineage: Eukaryota > Metazoa > Chordata > Amphibia > Anura > Bufonidae > Bufotes > Bufotes viridis. The sequence goes on along the minus strand of CM065593.1, from coordinate 333,610,608 downwards.
ACTGATCAGGCATATTCCCATGCAATCTGAATGGATAGAAATCCGTTCAGTTTGCATCAGTATGCCTTCCGTTCAGTCACTGTCAGGCGTTTTGGCCAGATGCTGCAGCATGCTGCGGTATTATGTCCGTCCAAAATGCCTGATCAGTCGCCGGAATGCCGGATCCGGCATTAATTCCCATTGACTTGTATTAGTGCCGGATTCGGCATTGCGAAAAAACTGAAGGACGGATCCGTCCATCCGCATGACAAGCGGAGAGACGGATCCGTTCTTGCATTGCATTTGTAGACGGATCCGTATCAGTTGTCACACTGATTGGCGGATCCGGCAGGCAGCTCCGACGACGGAACTGCCTGCCGGATCACACTAACGCTGTGTGAAAGTATCCTAACAGAAAAGTAAGAATAAAAAACGCGCAATTCGCAAATTTTTTTATTTGATTTTTTGGGGATTTTTTTTTTCCGCGTGGCATCGAATGGTATTGAGTATCGCAATACTTTTTTATGGTATCGAAACCGAATCAAAATTTTGGTATCGAAACAACTTTAGCCTGGACTTGTCTTTTGCATATGCTAGCATGCTGCCTACCCACACCTTGGCCTGTCTCCTGACTATGTATATCGTCTGATCCCTCAGTACCTGCACCATTGTCTCTGATCCCCGTGGGTCAGCTGCCAACTACACTGGGACTACTCCAGGAGGTAGTGGCGCGGTTGGTTCCCTGCAGTGAAGTCCAGATCCTTGTATAGGGGTAAAGGGTGAAAACTAGGCAACTGCCAGGACAACACCCTTAGGATTATCCCAAAGTCAAACTGGATAGTTGGCAGAGTGGGCTCACACCCACTGCCCGCAACACTACAGTTTAAAATTGCGCAGTTTAAAGCATTGTACAACTGCACAAATATACAAGTTCATTTCACAGCAGTGTACTACTGCAATAATATACTAGTTCAAAGCAATATACTGTGGCATTAATATACCAGTTAAATTTAAGGCATTATACTGTTGGGTTACTATTCCAGATTAAGTTAATGCATCATACTGGTGCGTTAATATATCTGTTAAATTCAACGTGTTAGGGTCCATTCACACGTCCACAATTCTGTTCCGCATTTTGCGGAACGGAATTGCGGACCCAATAATTTCAATGGGGACAGATGATGTCCCGGCCGGGTCTGCAATTGCGGATCCGCACTTCTGGGTCCGAAAAAAATAGAACATGTCCTATTCTTGTCCGCAATTGCGGACAAGAAAAGTCATTTTCTATCTAGTGCCGGCGATGTGCGATCTGCAAATTGCGGAACGCACATCGCCGATGTCCGTGTTTTGCGGATCCACAAAACACACCCGGACGTGTGAATGGACCCTTATACTGTTGCTTTAATATACCTGTTAAATTCCACACATTATACTGTTGAGTTAACATACCTAAATAATAAATATATAGCTTATATACGTAGACAATGCATTTAACGTTAATATATTAGACTGTTGAGTTAATATACCAGAGAAATTTAACACATTATTCTGTTGTGTTAATATACCCATTAAATTCAACGTATCATACTGTTGTGTTAAATGGAATTTCTGAGATTTTTATAATGATGACTTAAGCCTCGTTCACACGTCAGTGTTCAACTTCCATGGACGTGTGCTGAACGTGTTCTTCACGAACTGCACACGTCCCTATTTATTTTAATGTGTGTATTCAGACATCAGTGTTTTACTACGGTATGTGTGTCCGTATTTTTAGCACAGATGCATGCCCTATTTTGTCAGTGTTCACGAATCCATCATGCCCATTATAGTCTATGGGTCCCTGAAAAATATAGATGCAACATGAATGCCATCTGTGTTGAATCAGTGTTTCATAGATCATTTGGAAGAGATGCTTTGAAAATTATTTTTTAGCTGTCAGTGTCAGTGAAACACGGATGGCACACCGACAGCAAAAAACGGACACATGAACCACACACTGATCCTTCACGGACAGCTTCACGGATGCATCACTGACCACCTTCTCATGGATTTGAGCACAGACGTGTGAATGAGGATTTAGGATAGCTCATCAGTATCTAATCGGTGGGAGTCTAATACCCGGGACCCCCGCTGATCAGCTGTTTGAGTAGGCACCAACACTCATCTGACCAAGCACAGCGCGGTACGTTGTATAGTGGCTGTGCTTGGTAACACGCTCAGCCCCATTCACTTCAAAAGGATAGGTCATCACTATCAAAATCCTGGAAAACCCCTTTAATATATCAGTAAAAGTTTATGAGCTATATTGTTGCATTAATATACCAAACACATTATATGGTTAGGTTATTATAAGAGGAAGTTAATACACTGGACTACGTCAATATTCCATTGTAAATTGTCAATTTCAATGTCCAGTTTATTCGTAAAAAGTGAGGGACTTTTCTTGCACCTCTGTCTGTTAATTATCAAAATAACACTGTGTGCACTAAACCTGTGACTTTTCTTCTATAGGTCTCAAGATAAAATGTCTGGTCAAATGAAAGAGTGGAAAAAGAATGATCCATGCCTCGTCATCCAAGAGTCAGAATTTAGGTGGCTGTAGTAGTGCAAACGCCAGTGGCAGTACCAGCCAGTAATAGTAGCAGCAGCAGCAGGCAACAGTTCTCACTCGCTTTTGGAATTATTTTTGAAGACAAAGAGGATGACATTGTGGACTGGATGGCTCACTCCCCCTCTCAGTTATAGCAGGGTGATGTCAATGTCATGACGGAGTCTGACACCATGTCTTTGAGCCAGGGTTCAGTGCATTCCTCCTGCTCCTCCACACTTACATAAACATCCCTTCTTAGAGGGGTGCCTTCTTTTTTCCTAAGGAGAGGCAACAACACCCCATGTGCTATGTTAGATACTTAAAATAGTCTTCATGTTGATCACTTGTGTGAGAAGCATCAGCGTTTGGACTTCCATGAGGAGGAGGTTCAGGCAGAGGCAGAGGACCTAATTCATAGCAGTGTTGGTGGTAATGGTAGTAGTGGGACTTGTACCCATGAAGGTGGTGGTAGGAGCAGCGGTAGCCGTGGAGTCAGCGGTGCTTAGGGAAAATACAGAGGAAGTAATCAGCAGGGGGGCCAAGGAGCTAATGATGACATAGCATTATTTTATAAAAGTGGTGTTGATAATTGTGTGTGGATCAGGTGCCGAGGAGGAGGTAAAAGCAAAGAAGGAGAGCGGTGGCAGCAGCAGCAATAAAGACCAGAGACAACATACGGCCAAAACATCCCAATTAGTGATGAGGGAAGTTATGAAAAATTCGATTTGGCTGCTTCGCCCAATTTCGCAAAGAAATTTGATTAGTTATGGATTACTTAGTCACTAATCACATTGCTTTGTAAGTAGCGGGCGCAACGTCAGGGAACAGTGATCACGCGGCCTCCCGTCAATGAACCCCTCTAGATGCCGCATTCATTGCTGATCGTGGCATCTGATATTAAAATGAAGGCCTTTCATGGGTTAATCAAGCTTAAAAAAAAAACATACTCACCTTATCCATCTGCTCGCGGAGAGGCCGTCGTGGCCAGTTTTATTAAAGAAACTGTGCAAAATCTCTGATGACTGATCATTGATCACGTCACTGCGACCGGCCATGACGTTGCATGTCACCCCACTTGAGATTTTGCATGGCTTCTTCAAACAAGATGGCTGTGACAGCATCTCCGCGAGCAAATGGAGGAGGTGAGTATGTACTTTTTTTTTATGCCATCACAGGAAAAATAGATTAGTTACCACAAAGCACAAGGAAATTCGGCTTCACATCGAATCAAATTTTTTGTGCCACTGGTAATACCACTGGTAATACCACTGATACTATGGGCAGAGGTTCAAAACGTGCAAGACCTATGCGCAGCTTGGCTGCTGCTAACTCTGCGCGAGCAACTCCCATATGGAGTTTTTTTTCCCCCAAAAAGCCATCACACAAAACCACTACTGTGTACAGTATACTAGTATGGAAGGCACTCTATTCTCTGCTGTGGCATGGATACATAAAACAGTTAAATCAATACAAAATAAATTTATTAAAAAACTATTAAAACCAAAATATCCCTTAATGAATTATGATTCATATACACATTTCCATAGCTCGGTAAAGTCAGCATCAATTTAGGTTAGAATCAGATACTATATACTTGATATTAATAAAAATATATATAAAAATACCAAAATTATAAAGTCACTTCAAAAATGTAAAATTCATATATAGTTATGTCTCTCTCATGGGTAGTATAGCTACAGAACAGTATATCCAGTCCCGTATATTAAGGTGATGGCTTGCTATAAAAAACATCTGATTCCAAAATAGTGTTATGTCAGTTATTGGACATTGGGTAAGATATTAAGGACTGTTCTGTAGCTATACTACCCATGAGAGAGACATAATTATATATGAATTTTCAATTTTGGAAGTGATTTTATAATTTTTGAAGTGACTTTATAATTAGTTTTTTTTAATATATATATATATATATATATTTTTTTTTTTTATTAATATCATGTATATAGTATCTGATTCTAACCTAAATTGATGGTGACATGACCGAGCTATGGAAATGTGTATATGAATCATGATTCATTAAGGGATATTTTGGCTTTAATAGTTTTTTAATAAATTTATTTTGTATTGATTTAACTGTTTTATGTATCCATGCCACAGCAGAGAATAGAGTGCCTTCCATACTAGTATATATGTTTCTAATTTACAAATTGGTGGTGGGTACGCCAAGGATAGTGCACTGTAATCCACTGTATCCCTGTTTTCCTGATCTTCTTTGTGGCAACTAGCCTGTATCCCCAAGCAGTACAGTGTCCTTGTCATCATTATGAGCGAATAAACATTCGGATCCAAGATCGAAAGTCGATTTGGTCAAAACGTCATTTTAATGCTGTACGGAAACCTACCTCCGAACAGCATTAAAATCTTAAAATTTTTATTTATTAAGAAAGTGTATATAGCAGAGCCTACATTAAAATCTATGGGCATTGGGGAATTTAAATTAGTTATCACCGAGACTTTGGTGAAAAACTTCAGCATTTAATTTTTAAACTTTAAAACCATTGTAAAACAGGAATCTGAAGTCGGTTTCGGTACTGGCTAGTACCTCAGTATCAAAGCCGACTTCGGATCCCTGTTTTAAATGGTTTTAAAGTTACAAAAATCAAACCCCGAAGTTATTCACCGCTAGATTTAATTGATAACTAAGTTCCCTCGCCGGAGCCCATACATTTGAATGCTGTATGGAGACGAATCTCTGCACAGCACTCAAACGAAGTTTTGAGCGAATCAACTTCAGATCTTGGATCCGAAGGTCGATTCACTCAACACTAGTCATTATCATCAGCTACTTCTCCTGCTTAGACTCCTCCTCCAACTTGTCCTGCGCACCACCATGAACCATTTGTAACAAAATGTTTGGCCATGAGAAAACTATTCATGACCAGCAATTAGCTTGTCTGCAAGCTCAACTCCCACCTAGCCAAGTTGCAGGGGGTGCAGTTGCTGCCGTACCACTTAGTTGTGGTAAATGTGGCACACTTACTCATCTTTACCAAAATTTCATTCAACCAGCTTTGCTATCACTGTAGTGTCTTGTCCAGGCTCCAGTATACTTTCAGAGAGGGTATTCAGAGAGATAAGTGGCATCTTCACACCCAAGCGGCCTAAATAGTTCTGCACAAGTGTCTAAAATATTTACAATCAGGCACATGAATCCATGATAATTTCCACATCTGCTGCTGCTGGCTCTAGTAAGTTTTCTAAAATGAATGCAATAGGCGGGCAGTACCGTAATGTATAACACCACAGTACTAGCCTGCATGCCACATGAGATTAATGTAACACAAAAAAGAAAGCATACATACTGTAATAGACTATACTTCTAAGCAGACATGATAAAAATATCACATGCATTGTATTAGCAAAGCACCAAACCGCGGTCAGGTTGATGGTTAAACCCCACAGTGATAGGTGAACCATACACACCTAGCATTGGAAATTTCATTACAATAGACACATTAAATGAATGTTTAAACTAAACCAGATAATGCAATATCAAAATATTCTAAGATCATCTGGAATAGCAATATATATAATACTAATGTGCCAGATAGGGAGGAATGCCACATATTTATCACCAGAATGCTGGCTTATCGGGGGTTTAGTATGTTTTCTATCTCACCCCAGTGCTGGATTTATACAGTTGTGTTCAAAATTATTCAACCTCCACTGAAATTGAGTGTTTTAGCCAGTTTGACATTGATTTTGATCATTTCAGTCATCTTGTTTACAATTAAATCAAAGAGGCATTTGTAAGTCAATCAAATATAACATAACATTAATAATGAAATAACCACAAATGTCTTTTCTGTGCTCACATCATTATCAGTTTTATTCAACCCCCAAGTGACATTCAATCTTAGTACTTAGTACAACATCCTTTTCCAGTTATACCAGCTTTTAAACGTGAAGCATAGCTTGACACAAGTGTCTTGCAGCGATCTATGGGTATCTTCGCCCATTCTTCATGGTCAAAAGCCTCCAGTTCAGTCACATTCTTAGGCTTGCGTGCTGCAACTGCTTACTTTAAGTCCCACCAGAGGTTCTCAATCAGATTTAAGTCTGGTAACTGCGATGGCCACTTCAAAATGTTCCAGCCTTTAATCTGCAACCATGCTCTAGTGGACTTGGAGGTATGCTTGGGATCATTGTCCTGTTGAAAGGTCCAACGTCTCCTAAGCCTCAGGTTTGTGACGGACTGCCTCACATTTTCATCCAATATCTCCTGGTACTGAAGAGAATTCATGGTACCCTGCACACGCTGAAGCTTCCCTGTACCTGTAGAAGCAAAACAGCCCCAAAGCATGATTGACCCCCCGCCATGCTTCACAGTAGGCAAGGTGTTCTTTTCTTCATAGGCCTTGTTCTTCCTCCTCCAAACATAGCATTGATTCATGGGCCCAAACAGTTCTAATTTTATTTCATCAGTCCACAGAACACTATCCCAAAACTTTTGTGGTTTGTCCACATGACTTTTGGCATACTGCAGTCGACTCTTCTTATTCTTTGGAGACAGCAAGGGGTGCGCCTGGGAGTTCTGGCATGGAGGCCTTCATTACGCAGTGTGCGCCTTATTGTCTGAGCTGAAACTTCAGTACCCGCATCTGACAAATCTTTTTCAGTTCCTCAGCAGTCACACGGGGACTTTTCTCCACTTTGCGCTTCAGGTAGCGCACAGCAGTCAAAGTCAGCATCTTCTTTCTGCCACGACCAGGTAGCGTTTCAACAGTGCCCTTTGCCTTGAATTTGCGGATAATGCTTCCTATGGTGTCTCTTGGTATGTTTAACATCTTTGCAATCTTCTTATAGCCATTGCCCTTCCTGTGAAGAGAAATCACCTCTTCTCTTGTCTTCCTGAACCATTCTCTTGACTTCACCATGTCTGTAAACACACCAGTAAATGTCTAGAAGGAGCTGAGTATCACAGTCATTTTACATCTGCCTAATTGGGGCTTATTATGCTGGATTGCTGCTCCTTGACATCCACGGGTGTTTTCATTACCTGATCGAAAACACTTAAATGAACCTCTGTTCTTAAGAGTGGTAGTCTTTAAGGGGTTGAATAATTGTGTCAATGAAGAAATCACAAAAAAAACATTTAATACTGTATTACAAAAACAATTTGTGTCATTTTAGTTGCATTTGGTTCTTTAAAAAGTCCTTGTGAGATTTCATTCTGAACACAATTACAAATGTACACTAAATTCCCTAAAACCCTTTACATCATTGGGGGTTGAATAATTTTGATCACAACTGTATCTACACTGCTCATATAATGTGCTGATGCTGCTTCTAAGAATATGATACAGAGACATAGGGGAACATGATGATCTCTTCTCTTTGTGTGCTGTGCATAGGAGACATCATAGCAGGTAGTATTCACCCATTAGCTGACAATTCGACATGACTCCTGCAGAGAGGAAGCATGCAGAATACAAGCCATATAACGGCCTAATGTAAGTATGTGGCAGTTTATTCTGAAAAGTCACCTAAAAACAGGTATGCTTTAAAAGGGTTGCCTCAGAAATGATAATTTATCGCCTAGCCACTACATAGGTGATACATGTCTGATCAGTGGGGGCCCGAGTGGGTGGACCCCCACTGATCAGGCACTTATCATGAGAGGGGTCTCATGTCCTCTGTTTGAATGGAGAGAAGATACCTGACTATGGCTCTCTGCTATCTCTGACAGTTCTATAGAAGGATAACAGCTGATAGCCAGGGGTTAGAGAAGCTGAACCAGCGGTGATCAGCTGATTTATACTCCAACTTCTTTTTATAAGAGGCTGTCTTCATTAGACAACCCCTTTAATGTATTATTGGCACCCATGGTTGCTGTTTTTCCTGACCTGTACTTTGTATAGAAGAAAACATACCAGATTCTACATTAAACAGATGCCGCAGAGCTGAACCTGCCATTGATCTGATTCTTTTCTGCACCCTGTTACCTGAATGTTTTTTTTTTGCTGTAACTTTGTTGAATGGAAAATTATTTGTAAAACTTTTTACCGATGGCATAAACTAAACATTTACATTCTTCCACATAGGAAAGTGTGGTCAGAGTGCATTATGTAATGCAGATAAAACGCGTATTTATAGGATCCTGTAAACTTTTCTGCCTTCTTATAATATAATCGCATTCATCATTGCTCTGTGCCGTGCGGCTCATGGATATCTTTCTGCTGAAGGCACATTTTCTAATATGTGACATAACATTAATCCCTCATTCCTAATACAAGTACACTGCATATCTGCTTAATGCAACATCGTGTGCACCGTTCTAATAGAGAATAAGCAGCAATAATGTGTCGAAGTAGAAGACTGTTTGGCTTTTGAAGACAAATAAAAGCTCCGGATGAGGCTGGATTAATCCCCAGTTGAGCTAAATAGTTTCTTCCAAAAGAAAAAAAAAATACATGAATCAGTTCCTGACAAATTATCCAAACATGCCAATGTAACTAGCTATTTTTGGATTGCTGCCACAATTTTGAAGCTATGAAAGTTTCCCAGATGGATACAAGCATTTCCTGAAGGTTTATGGGTTTACTAAAAAGATATAGAAATAAAACAAACTGGGATTTAATACCATAGTAAGTATCACATTACATATATACCGGATTTAATAGAAAGACAGGATATAACTAAAGACCTGATCTCTTCCAAATTACATTACTTTTCGCGGGTAGAGCTGACATAATAGAGCATTCAGTGTGCCCTGTGTTTGTAATATACAATCTGCTGAAATCTGGTCTAGGGCTGCAAACTCCAAGCTACAAGGAACGGCACTGTATATTTACACACTTATGGTCTTCAAAATTTTGTAAAATAGAAAGAAACAATCTGGTTCACACCCTGTGGTTGGTGTTAGTGATGAGTGAAGTATTCAAAAATTCAATTAGGCAAAAATTTAATTTTACAAAAAATTTGCTTTGTGACGAATTACTTTGCTACGAAAGGGCATTTCTTTGTAAGTAGCGGGTGCAATGACAGGAAGTGGTGATTGCGTTGTTCCCCGTCATTGTACCCCTCAGATGCCGCATTCATACCTGATCACAGCATCTGACAGTAATAACACAGTGTAAAATAATAACAAAAAAAAAAATGTAATACTTACCGCATCCATTTGATCGCGACAAGTTGGCTGCCACCATCTTGATTAAAGATCTAGCGCAAATTCTCGTGCTGCCCGTGATGACGTCATCACGTCGGCCGGCATGGTGACGTCATACGTCACCACGCACGAGATTTTGTGTGAGATCTTCAATCAAGATGGAGGTGGGCGGCTCGTCACGATCAAATGGATGAGGTAGGTGTGATTTTTTGTGTGTGTATTTACCGCACATTCAGGGAAAATCGATTCTTTACCATGAAGCAGAAGGAAAGTCAGCCTCGCGATGAATCGAATTTTCAAACCAGCACCTGGATCTGAATATTTTTGTAATTGCATGTAATTAAAAACTTTGTATAGCCAGTTATAGTTATTCAAAAAAATGTATCTGTATAGTGCCACTTACTTTCTTATTTCTTTGTCCTGCCCACTGAGATGGCCGCACATGCTCAGTTTCATCTTTCAACTGCCTTCTGAGCTGTGATAGGCAGAGCTGAGACACGCCCCCGTTAGCTGCAGCAGAAAAGACACTCCCCTTGAGCTGTCAGCTTGATATAAATCTAGCAGAGCATTGAATGGGGGGATTTCGGGTTCCATGTCATGTACAGGGCTGGTTCCAGGTTTGTTAGAAAGATTTGTCATGGACTATATGATGTCTCATTTTCATTTTTTACATGATTCATGGGACAACCCCTTTAAAGGGCCAACGCACGTGCACTAATGTTCACCAGTCAATGGCTGGCCACCTTGGGATACTTAAAAAGATTGTCCTGTGTTATATAAAACTTCAGGTAAACCCTGTAAATGGCCTAAAAAAATGAATGCATATTAACCTGTTTAATCCACTGTTTCTTCTTCGATAAACTCCTCTTCTTGGCTGCAGCGGTGACATTCTAGTCAGTGTGGCAGCCAATCGCTGGCCTCAGCCATGCACCGGACATCTCTATTGAGACCTGGGATTGTCTGCAGCAGTGACTTGTGTGCACAGAATGTTACCGCTGCAGCCAGGAAAACAAATAGCAGCAATAGCAGCGCAGGAAGAAGCAGAGGAGAAAACTGTCCATTAATTTGTTCTTTTATGCTGTTTACAGGGATTGCCTCAGTTTTTATATAACTCGGACAACCCATTTAAGGCACCTTTCAAGCAGGATGGTGACTAAGCAGTAGGTTGAAGTCCGCTTGTGTCCTGCAAAGGTGTGCTGTTCTATGTTCGCCTGTCATGTACAGAGGTGGACTGGGAACTTAAGGTGTCCCTGAAAAAATCCTAAACGTGGCACCATATTGTAGGTGGGCCCATACTGACAGAAGGCAAGCAACACAAATAAGCGGGCCAACATATACAGGCAGGGACAAGAGAAGTAGGTGTGGCAAGCAAAACCATAGTGTAGCACAAAATACCCAGCAGAACCAAATACCATAGGGCAGCACAAAATACTGCCTTAGCAGAACCAACACCTGAGTGCAGAACCAAATACTGTCTCCCCAGCTACAGTATTTAACTGGGAGGACAGCAATACAGTTGAGTGCATTCTGTAAGTATCTGATGCTCTCAGCATTAATTAATGCTAAGTCTATCTGATTGTTGTGTTCCCACCTGGCAGCCATGAAGAGGGCTGGGTGGTCCACTGGGCATCAGCCCACCGGAAAATTTCCCTGTAGGGTCTATGGCCGGTGAACACTATTAAGAAAGATGACTTTTTTTTACCCCCAGAAAAAAATGAACACTGAACTATATGTATCTTATAGTGGGGTCATAAGAAAAGTTATAGCTGTCGGAGTATTGTAAGGCAAAAACAATAGCATGGGCTCACTGGTGCCTAGTCATATCAATACTTGACATTTTATATAGTTTTCTGATTTAAAAAAAATACAATAAAAAGTCTTTGAGACAAAAAGACTAAATTTACAGTGTAAAACCCACAGGGATGATCTCATCAAATAAGCGGCAATTATGCATAGAAATGAAAGAAGGGGTGCATAACCTGCGAACCAGAAGTCACATGCTGCCTGATGATATTCTGTGCAGCCCACAATTATCTGGTCACAAAACATGCTTGTCCTTGTCTGGAGGCTGCGCACATGTGCAACGAGCCTACTAGGCACACCCGGGGTATCCCTTGCCCCTTAGGAGGTATCTACGAAATATGTCCCTCTTATAGAGCAAGTAATTGTGACGCCAGCTGCGGTTAAGCAGCGAGGACTTGGAGTCCCCTATGTAGATGGAAATGTTGGTACCCAGGGGTAGGATTGCCAGTGTGGTGCTGGGTGACCTACAGTCTCTGTAGATGTTACATACACGTGTCACGATGTTCCTACCTGGATACGGTTGGATCCCAGAAGTGATGTGGTCTGAAGCAGTGCAAAAAGGGTAGTTGAACTTGGATGATCAATTGGTAGAATAAATGGAGTCCAGACTTTGTAGTAATGTTGAACACAGTTTTACTTGGTATAAACGGTAATCCAAACTGTTTCCAAACTTTATCTTGGTCATCGGCAGGTATTGACACAATCTGTGGCAGGCAAACACGTCTGCAACAATCTCAGCCCTGCTATGCAGTAGCTCTCTCTTAGCTATGCGTGGCTGGGTAGAATAACAAAAGGGGGTTAGTCAGCACATCCCAATATGCAGGTGCACGTTGCTATGGCTGAAAACAAAACTAAACTCAATATATAATACAACAGCACTCTGCGATCCAAATAAAGTACAAAAAAGTATTTATATTGCTAATGCTATGCTTAAATTAGAGATGCTTGGCAAATACATTTTGTACAAAATTATTTGTGCCCGTCTGCCACACGTCATGGCGATCTCTGATTAGACGGGTTCCTAACACTAAACCACACATGTTTATATGCCATAAACAGCTACCATAACATTGAGGGAGCGTAGGTCTCACATGCATGCTGGGCTCCACACAGTTTCCAAACTTTATCTTGGTCATCAGCAGGTATTCGCATTATCTGTGGCAGGCAAACACTTCTGCAATAATCTCAGGTCTGCTATGCGGTAGCTCTCTCTCTCTCAGCTGTGCTTGGCTGGGTAAATAGGAATCTCTTCCTCTTTTGCTGGAACTTAGCTGTCTGTAGTCTGTTTCTTAATTTAATCCTAGGAACTTCTTGTCCTGGCATCAAGCTCAGTTAGCTAGGGAGGCAATGCAAGCCCAGGAGGGGATAATCAACCATTTAGACTTCAGAAGCAGGGCCTCTAAGGCCTAGCCGAGCAGACAGTGCTCTGCTAACCGACACACAACCTCTCCCTAAGGAGGGTAGGCTAGACACTGACTTTGACTGACTAAACTCCTCCCTCTCTAGAGAGGGCTGGATGGAACTAGAAGGTTTCTCTCCAGAGAAACTATCTTTGCTCAGATTTGCTGCCACCTGCTGGTATTCAGGCACATTACATATAAAACATTACATTTGCAAGGAAATGACATTAAATATGAGAGATGACACAGGATCACACATTAAAGATAGTGGGGGTACAAAAGGGGGTGGTAATGGCACTCCGGGTCATTACACATGTAAGTTCAGGTCAGAGAAAAGAGTAATGTATCATGGGACCAGGTGTGGGTAACTACTAATAGTGCACTGCCTGGCCACTCTGGGACCTCCATATATTGGCAGAATGGGCATTTCCTGACTTCTGTGAAGCACTACAGAAAGGAGCCAATGTGTGCAGCTATCTTTATTGTAGTTTATGGGAGTAATTATGTGGCAATTTTTTTGAATTCACATAAACTACAAGGGATCGAGCCACATGCATACATGGCCTCTTACTTCCTGGAAGTGTAGCTGGCACCTAACAGATATTTATGGCATATACTTTAAATCTTTTGAACCGATACCTTGGAATTGGTTCAGATTGACAATATGACTCTCTCAATTATAGACAACTTTCCATAAATCAATAGTACATGCAAAGATATGAAGCTTTGAAATATATTATATTAGGAAAAAATGTCTCTTTCTCCACTTATCAGGCTCCTTTCCTCCTCTTAAAGGGGTTCTGCAGTTTGTTTAAACTGATGATCTATCCTCTTGATAGATCATCAACATCTGATTGGCGGGAGTCCAACACCCAGGACACTGGATCAGCTGTTTGAGAAGGCAGCGGCGCTCCTGGAGCGCAACGGCCTTCTCACAGTTTACCGCTGGCCCAGTGACTTCACAACTTTTATCAACTGGGCTGGGCACGGCTAAGCTTCATTCAAGTGAACAGAGCTTAGCCCCGCCCAGGCCAGTTAATTCAAGACGTGACTTCACTGGGCCAGCGGTAAACAGTGAGAAGGCTGTGGCTCACCAGGAGCGCCGCTGCCTTTTCAAACAACTGATCGGCTTGGGTCCCGCATGTCGGGCTCCCGCCAATCAGATGCTGATGAACTATGCAGAGGATAGATCATCAGTTTAAACAAACTGCAGAACCCCTTTAAGCTTCCTGAACTGTTCACTCACTGTGCATTCACTGATATAATCAGTCTTCAGAGAGGAGAAGGATTTTCAGCTTGGCTAAAAGATGATGTTCAAATTACCCATAGAAGGCTTTCACCTCTAACACCCCCCTCCACCTCTCTGCATAACAAGGGTCCTTGGAAGCTGTTTGGTAATCCTATCCAGTTGAGAAGAGGCAGAGACAAATACATTTGTGATATATTAATAATGCCCCCATTAGTGTCACCCAGTAATATTAATGCCCCGATTAGTGCCCCCCAGAATTAATAATGCCCCCATTAGCGACCCTCAGTAATATTAATGTCCCAATTAGTACCTCCCAGAATTAACAATGCCCCCATTAGTTAGCGCCCCTAGAATTAATAATACCCCCATGAGCACCCCACCAGAATTAATAATGCCCCCATTAGCGCCCCCCAGAATTAATAATAGTGCCGCCATTAGTGCCCCCCAGAATTAATAGTGCCCCCGTTAGAGCCCCCCAGTAATATTAATAGCCCCAATTAGTGCCCCCAGTAATAGTAATACCCCCATTAGTACCCCCTAGTAATAGTAATACCCCATTAATTCCCCCAGTAATAGTTATGCCCCCCAATATTACTAATGACCTCATTAGTGCCCCCCAAATTATTGCCTCCTTCTATGCTTGTTCAAAACAAAAGAATTCACCTATCCATTTGATTGCGCCACGATGAACACTAGCTGCTCACTGGAAGCTCAGGACAGGACATGCGCTCCAGTGAGCAGTGAGTGTTCACCACGGCGTGATCAAATGGAGAAGGTGAGTTCTTTTTCATTCTTAACATAAGTGCGGGGAGGGGTGGGAGTTAAATGCTGTACTAATGAGCGCTCCTCAATAGAAGCGCTCATTAGTAACAGTCCATATAGGAAAATACTGGCAATTATTTGTGACAGTAGAAAAAAAATTACCAGCAGGGGCAGTAAATTACCGGTCGGGTGGCAACCCTAGTGACCACTTATGGGTGGGGCCTACAGAATAGTCTGAATTTGCTGGGACTGTCTCTGAAAATTAGGGACAATCCCTGCAAATTGGGGTCGGTTGCAGCTATGGAATATACATTTTGTCCCTGGATTAATTTTTTTTTAAAATTTGTTTATTAAAGTGTAACCACTGCTTTTTTTTATACCCTAATGGTATAGTACACCTTACAGTATAAGTGCTTTTATGCTTTAAAATTTTATCTTTGTGAGTCACTTTGAGATTGAGCTGGCCTCTTCTCACAGCGTTGTCATGTGCAGGCCGTCTCCTCTCTGATATAAACAAGAGAGGCGGAGAGCACTGGGAGGAGGATCACCGCCCTGAGTGCCTGGGCTCGGGCAGAAAGTGGAGGGGGGAGGGCTGCTTTAGATGCTGCTATCTCCTGAATGGTAGCAGCTAGAAATATGCAACTGGTCTTGTTCTAAAGCCGACATTCTGACAGGCTTTCATACAAGAATGACAGCTAAATTTCAAGCAACAGAGGAGATATCACTGTTAGAAATCGAGTCGGGAATAATCGCAGGTAAAACCTGCTTTTATTTTCACTTTGAGCTGCATTCACTGCATCCCAATTTCTATCAGTGATATCTTCCCCTGTTCTGAACAGATTGCTGTCATTCTGGTATTGTCTGAAAGCTTGGAATGTCAGCTTTCAAACAATATCTGTAGCTGGTACTAAAACAGAGATATGAGCAGCTAAAGCAGAACCCCCCCCCCCCCCCCCCTGTCAGTGTAGAGGGGAATGAGGGAGCAGCTGCAGAGCTGACAGGTGACTATTAAGAGGCTAAAACAAATGCTTACTGATTTCATGTAATTGCAGGGCTTGTCTCTGGTTAGCTGTATGTGAGAGGATACACACTGCTCTGGGGTAGTGGGGGAAGTTATCTGCATAATGATTGGTCCTGCTAGTTCATGTGAGGAGAGCAAGGGCTTATGGCTATGAGGAAAAAGGATGGCCTGAAGGACAGGGCAAAGATCACCACAGGAAGTGCAGTAGAGGCCATCTTAGGAAGATGCTGAAATAGAGGCACAGAGAAATAGGGTTGCTACGGGCTGAATACAGACATCAGAAAGGTAAAATTAACTAAAAAATAAAACTTCATGAATATCTTCCCTCCAGCATCACATATGTTAGGAATTTCATTTTTGGTAGTGAAATGGCAGTTACACTTTAATTGTAAACAGCTTCATTGATAAAATTAGGCCTACAGATACTAGGATCACTGAATGTAGGAAACCCGTCTAGACAGTGATTTGTGAAACTGTCAGAACAACTGTAGAACTTTCTGTAGTCATGTTTCCTGGGAAGTAGTCTCCATCCTTTTGTATGACATGAATGTACAGTGTGTTTCATGTAGACTTTATTCCCTTGGCTGTCTGCCCAATGATTTGCCTAGTACAGATCTCCTAGCAACCAGTCCCTAGTCATTTGAATTTTTATATATCACTATGTCTCAGGTGATGTCATCGTTTCCATGACAACTTTCAGCTGGAATAACACTGACTTTTTTTTTTTTTTTTTTTTTTGCCAATAAGCAAAATAAATAAAATATAAGATAAGACTGAAGATCCTTCCAGGGAGACAGAAGCGTTACGTATTCTCCTCACACTACAATGGGCTGCCCTGTTTTTGCTGATGCAGTAGTTCCATGTCAGCATCCTAAGCATGTGCTCCCATACTATATTCTCACTAAATAATTGAGTATTTCAGCTGCCACCAAAAATTGCATGTTTTACCACATAGATTTTTTTTTTTATAAAAGTTTAACATTATTAATTTTCATCATTGTTCCATATAGACAATAAATATGCCAATATACTGTAAGAAATTATGGATGTATATATAGTTTAAAGGGGTATTCCAGTAATCTGAAGTTATGTCCTATTCACACGATGGATTTGGAAAATGTGCTGAAAAAAATCAGCACTGAAAAAATCTGCGCCTATTTGCTGTGTAGTTTTGGTGGGGTTTTTTTTTCAGCTTCCTATTTTTCAGCTTCCCATTCATTTCAATGGGAGAATCAGCGCAAATTCTGCTCCAAGATAAAGCATTCTGCTTCTTTTTTCTACGCTGTGGAGTGTTTTACAGAGTGGATAAAAAAAAGCAAGTTTTGCCTCCCATTGAAATGAATGGAAGGCTTTTTAGAGGCATTTTTTGTGTGGATTATGTGAAGATGTCCGTGAAGGATCCGTGGTTGGCCTGTGTGTCCTTTTTTACCATCCGTAATTCACTGACGTTGCTCAGCGGAAAATAATTTCCAAAGAAACTCCTATCAGTCTTCAGTGAAAAACAGACACACCATGGATGCCATCCATGTTGTGTCCATAATTTTTACGGACCCATAGGGGCATGCTTCGTCCGCATCACGGATCAAAGTAGTTCATGTCTCCGTGATTTTTCTACTGATCCACGGTCAGTATAACAAATTTATGAAATGTGAACAGTCACATTTAAATCAATGGGTAGGTGTGCTGTCCGTGGAAAAAGAGGACAGCACGCGTCAGTGAAAAACGGAAATGTGGACGAGGCCTAAATGAGCCTTTAAAAATCCATGTACTTGACTCCAAAGCATCCCCATTCAGATTAATGGAAGGCTATGCGGACAAGATCAAAAATGCTTCAAAAGTGGCGTTTTGTTTCTTTCAAGCTAAGGGAAAGAAATAAATGATATTGATGAGTAGGACGCGTACCTGCGAGGTATTTGGTGCTTTAAAACACCTCTCAAACTCAGAAGCCAATTACCATTTTAATCTGCCATTAAGGGCTCATGCACACGACCATATGTATTTTGCGGTCCGCAAAAAATACGGATGACATCCATGTACGTTCCGTATTTTGCAGAACGGAACAGCTGGGCCCTAATAGAACAGTACTATCCTTGTCTGTAATGCGGACAATAATAGGACATGTTCTATTTTTTTGCGGAACGAAAATACGGAAACGGAATGCACACGGAGTAACTTCCGTTTTTTTGAGGACCCATTAAAATGAGTGGACACGGAAAGAAAATACGTTCGTGTGCACGAGCCCTAACTTTTCAGCTTGTTTTCTTGTCAAGTACAAATAGCTGAGCTGATTTTCAGTTGCAGAAATGTATGCAGCAAATCTGCCTTATGTAATTATACCATTAGGCTATGCTCACACAGCCAAAAACACTGTGTATTCAGTCATGGAAAATGGGAGTTTTAAGCTTTCAAAACACTACCCAGCTGTTTCCAAAAATGCTCAGAAGCGGCAAGTTACTTCTTTCAAGCATTTTTGAGGCTGCTTTTCCATAGGGGTTGCCAGTAGTAACTTACATATTTCATGACAGCATTACATAAACAATCACAATACTTCATATCATTTTTCATGGGAGGAAAAGTCCTCCACAGAGGATCTCAGATGGAAATGGCTAAAACGGATGCAACATAAGCCCAACAGATGCTAAAAATAAAGGATCTGTTTTTTTTTCTGTTCCTCTGATGGATCAGAAGAATGAAAAACGAAACGATGATGTGATCCCGGCCTAAGGCCTCTTTCACACGAACGATACGGATTGGCTTAGGATGCGTTCAGTGAAACTCGCACCATTTCGCAAGCAAGTTCGGTCAGTTTTGTCTGCAATTGCGTTTAGTGTTTCAGTTTTTTCCGCGCGGGTGTAATCAGTTTTGATACGGTTTTCACGCATGTGATAAAAAACTGAAGGTTTACAAACAACATCTCCTATCAACCATCAGTGAGAAACGCATTGCATCCAGGTTGCATCTGGATGCAATGCATTTTTCACTGAAGCCCCATTCACTTCTGTGGGGCCCGGGCTGCATGAAAAATGCAGAATATAGAACATGCTGCGATTCTCACGCAACGCAGAAATGATACGTGAAAAACAATGCTCATGAACACAGACCCATTGAAATGAGTGGGTTAGAATTTAGTGCGGGTGCTACGCGTTCACATCACGAATCGCACCTGTGTGGAAAACTCGCTTGCGTGAAAGGGGCCTAAGGCTGCCTGTATACAGTCAGATTTTCATCAGGTTGTGAATCATAGTATAAAGGGCAGATTCTATTTTTCCTTCTTTCTGGTTTTAGCTTCTAAACTGCATCTGAAAACTTGAACAAAACTTGATTTATGCGGACAACCTCAAGGTCCTGTTTAGTGTTGAGCGAATCGAAGTTCATGAAGTGGACTTCGATCTGAATTTCAGGAAAAGTTTGATTCGCCACAAAGTCGAATTTTCTCGTGCTTTGTGGCAACGAATCGATTTTCCCTAAAATGACAGAAAAAAAAAAATCATACTTACCCTATGCATTTGAGCACGAAGAGGTTGTCGCGGCCATCTTGCTTGAAGAGTCCAATCTAAATCTCGTGTGCTTTGACTTATGACATCACCATGCCACCCAATGTCATGACGTCATCACGCGTTGTGCAAGATTTCGCACTGGATCTTCAAGCAAGATGTACAGGCCCACCAGAGCGATTCGCTTGGGGGACACATGGGGGCAATGAACCCCACATTTGTTCTTATTGCTTCTTGTTACGCAGCCCACTTCTTCCCCCTTCCCCTTTCTTTTTCTCTGTTTTCCCGCCTTTATTTTTCAGGTAAAATTACCTCAGTCAAGTTGAGGAGAAGGTGAATCCGGTTGGAGCTGGTTTTTGTTATAAATAAAGAATCTGGATGGCAACTAAAGCTCCGCTGCTAATTGGTGATTCCCTGTTGCTGGGGGAGATTTCAAGCTCTCTGATTGGTTCTTGCCCGCACGGCGGGAATTTCATTACCTTTATATTTGCAGGTTCGCCGCTATCTCAGGGCAGTCGACGTTGATTTGACAGCGCCCGCCCTCCCTCCCCAAATGAGGTCAATTCGTCGCTGTGCTTTATTAGAGGGGCTGTATCGCTCAGCTGATGCTGAGCGGATCTTGGTCTAGATATGGATGGTTTTTGATTGGTATTTATTGTTATGGTTATGGTTTAATTATTAATTAATTTATTTAAATAAAAAATATTTATTGGTTTTAATTATGGTTACCCTTAATAAAGCACAGCGGCCATTTCTATTCCATTAAAAGTTGTCAGTGTGGTTATTTATTTTAGCCTTATAAGATTGGGGGTCGAAGTGGTGTCATTTGCCTCCATGGCCGCGGCAGCCTCTTCGCAATCAAATGGATGAAGTACCATTTTTTTAAATTAAAAACCACTAAAATGCCGCGATCAGTTAGTTTAGCCTTTGTCATATATGTTTGTACAGTGTGAAGATACAGCTCCCGGTTTGGCCTTGGACAGTTGGAATGGTTTGCTGGGAGTCTTTGTTTCACAAAAGAGAATGCTGCTACCCATCACCACACTGTAGACCAGCATGGTGCCCCGTTGCCGCATAAGCAGATCCGCAATACAGGGGCATCGTTCCGTGTGCATTCCGCATCACGGATGTGGACCCATTCACTTCAATGGGTCCGCATATCCGGAGATGCGGAACGAGCTCGTGGAACGGAACACTACGGAAGCACTACGGAGTGCTTCTGTGGGGTTTTGCCCCGTACTTCTGTTCCGCAAAAAGATAGGACATGTCCTATCTTTTTGCGGAACGGGTGGATCACGGACCCATTCAAGCGAATGGCTCTGCGATCCGCTGCGGCTGCCCCACGGTCGGTGTTCGTGCAATGGCCCCACGTTCGTGTGCAATAGGCTTTTTTCTTTTCTTTTCTTTTCACACAGTTCAGTCCACCACGGTGACTTCTCCCAACCACAACTTAACTCTGTAGAGGTTGCAGACCAGATGTCTTCAGCTTATCATTTACATATCCACACCCTATGTAATAACGTAGACTGCTCTTTTCGCCACACAGCGTGCCCTATAATAGCAGCATACGCTGCCACATTGAGTGCAATCATATCACATCAAGTGACTGAGTACCCAAGGAGAGGGGACATAAAATCCAGATGACACCCAGGAAAGCCAGGAGAAAGGCCAGGATATCCATCTCTTTAAGCCAGAATTATCAATGTGACTTTTTAAGGTTTCAAAAATTGTCTCAATCTTACTCCAATGAAGGGGTGATATTCCCTTTATGATAAATCTCCACCTATGTGTGGCCGCACCTCAGGCCTCTTTCACATGTGTGTGACAGTGATGAAGTCCATGACTAGACCGTGTTTCATCCATGAAGATGGCCTTAGGGCAGATCTACATCAATGTTTTGGTCAGTGCTTGGCCAATGATTTCCATTAGGGATTGTGAGACAAAAACATTGACCAAAACAATTACTGTACGTGTGAACTAGGCCTTAGGCAGCAATTCATATATTTTTGTGGGATAAGCACTCAATATCCTCAGACTATTATACTGTACACAGAGTATTTTTTGTGCCAGATGAATTGTATTTCACAAATGTCTCCGGGTTGTGCCTGCTTGAATACAGTTCTTTATTTTACTGATTTTAAGAGCTGCAGGTGTTCTCAGGTGGGGTAGAATTCCTGCCAAAACTTTCACTTCCCTTCCATCCCTCCGGATGTGGGCTTTTTTTTTTTCTTTGCTTGAGAGCCGAAAGCTATTTTCAATTCCTTTTGGCAACCTTCACGATAACGATGGTGGTAAGAAACGTATAAATCTACCTGGCCTATTATAGCTAGAATAATATTGCAGGCAGCATCTGGAGCACATCCACTGAGTGATTGATATTTGTGTCAGCTTCACATATCTAAATTATGTCAGGTACAACTTCTGGTGGTTCACAAGTTCACAGAACAGCCTCAGGCTTTCGGGGGTGAATACTAGTGATGAGCGGCAGGTGCCATATTCGATTTCGACGAAATTCGCGAATATTCGAATGAATATTCGTTTCATATTCGTCGAAATCGAATATTCGTCATTTTTTCTAGTTATCGCGATTAACATGCGATTTAAATAATCGCATATTGCGATTTGTACTTAAGGCTACTTTCCTATTGGTTTCATATCTAGAATTAGCGAGGATGACGAATATGACGAATGTATTCGTCTATTCCTCAAAACGAAGATAACGAAGTATTCTACATCTTCGTTTTAGCAACCTATTCGTCAACCTCGCTAATTCTATCAATCAAATAGGAAGGTTGACTATAGAGACAGCTGTGTTAAATTCGCTATGCGATTTTTTTTTTTTTTAATAAATAGAATACTTATAATAATTTTATCAAGTAATATAATTATTGTATTAAAAAAAAAAATAATCGCATAGCTAATTTAACACAGCTGTCTGGTAAGTCAACCTTCCTATTTGATTGCTAGAATTAGCGAATAGCGAAGTTGACGATGACGAGACGAATAGGTAGCTAAAACGAAGATGTAGAATACTCGTTATCTTCGTTTTGAGGAATATGACGAATACATTCGTCATATTCGCTATTCGCTAATTCTACCAAGCCAACCATAACTTCTGTGCTCATGGAGCGTCCCCATCACCATGGGAACGTCTCCATATACTAAAATGTACTGTCGGATTTGAGGAATTACGTTGAAATCGCAATGCGATTAATTCAAGTTATATTAATCGCATTGCGATTTCAACTTAGAGCTGGGTTTATAATGGGTCAGCTTGCTAGAATTAACGAAGTTAACGAATATGGAATATAGCAGCAGTGCTAAGTTGAAATCGCAATGCGATTAATTTAACTTAAAGTATTCAGCATTGCGATTTCAACTTAGCACTGCTAGTGCATAGCTATACTCCATATTCGTTAATTCTAGCCTATGTAAGATAGCAGTGCTAAGTTGTAATCGTAATGCGATTAATATAACTTGAATTAATCGCATTGCGATTTCAACGTAATTCCTCAAATCCGACAGTACATTTTAGTATATGGAGATTCTCCCATGGATGGGGACGCTCCACATGAGCACGGAAGTCGGCAGAAGCGGCAACGGGCACTGACTAGAGCAGCCAGGAAGCCAGGAATCCTCAGGACAGGTAAGAACCACTTTTGGGAAGTAGGAAAGAAAAAAATATAACTAAAAAAAAAAAAAAAAAACGAATATTCGAAATAGCGAATTTATAGCGCTATATTCGAAATATTCGCGAATTAGCGAAGTGCCGATATTCGCTAAAAAAATTCGCTTTTCGAATATTCGCGCTCAACACTAGTGAATACCTCAATGGACACGGAATTGTGTTACCAGTCTCTTCATAGAGAATAAAAAATGTAAGAAATTCGATAGATTATCTCTTGTTGAAACATGAATCATGCCATGAGATTTATTGTATATTATCTGTAGAAGACCAACACATAGGGATTCATTTACTCTACTGAAATACGCCTAAATTAGGTGTATTTCAGGCGCAGATGGCAGCGCAATGGTTAGTTGTGCCGCTATTAGTGACTTTGCCACCGCTCACGCCAGGTCTAAAACTGGGGGGGTGGCGTGGGCGGGACGGGCTGGCAGGCCCATTTCATTCATAATTTTCTACGCCTAGTTTAGGTGTAGAAAATGGTCTAAATGCAGGGCTCGAGTCATGTGGGAACGGTTTGGAACGGCGTTCCTGCACTTTTTTCACAGCAGGAACGCCATTTACATTCAGGGCAAAAGGACCAGGAAGCGGTGAAGGCTTTGTACTCACCGCTTCCTGGACCTCGGCTGTGCAGGGCTGCACACAGGCATGAGGCGCTTTGTGACGTCACGCTGTGCGCAGCCTTCACAGCACAGCCGACAGCAGGAAGAGAGGACCGGCGGCATCCAGGAGCAGGAGAGGGTAAGTGGTTTTTTTATTTTATATTTTATGGGCTGGTGAGAGGCACTGACTGGGGCTAATGGAGAGGCACTGGGGGCTAATGGAGAGGCACTGAGGGCTGATGGTGAGGGGCACTGGGGGTTGATTGAGAGGCACTGGGGGCTGGTGAGAGGAGCTGGGGGCTGATTAAGCGGCACTGGGGGCTGATACAGAGGCACTGGGGGCTGATGGAGGGGGCACTGGGGGCTGGTGAGAGGCACTAGGGGCTAGTGAGAGGCACTGGGGGCTGATTGAGAGGCACTGGGGCTGATGGAGGAGGCATGGGGGGCTGGTGAGAGGCACTGGGGGCTGATTGAGAAGCACTGAGGACTGATTTAGAGGCACTGGTGGCTGATTGAGAGGCACTGGTGGCTGATTGAGAGGCACTGGGGGCTGATGGAGAGGCACTGGGGGCTGATGGCAAGCCACTGGGGGCTGATGATGAGGCACTGGTGGCTGATGGAGAGGCACTGGTGGCTGATGGAGAGGCACTGGGGGCTGGTGAGAGGAACTGGGGGCTGGTGAGAAGCACTGGGGGCTGATGGAGAGCCACTGGGGGCTGGTGGAGAGGCACTGGGGCTGCTATGAGGCTACTGGGGCCTGCTATAAGGCATGGGGCTCTTATCTGAGGTCTGATTGGGGGTCATTCATATTGGGGTCTGAGCTGAGGTGTGATCCGAGGTCTTATTGGGGTCTTATTAACATTGGGGATCTTTTTGGGGCTGTTAGCTGAGGTCTGATTAACATTAGGGGTCTAATTGGTGGTCTGACCTGAGGTGTAATGAAAAATATATTTTTCTTATTGTCCCCCTCTAAAACCTAGGTGCGTCTTATGGGGTGAAAAATACGGTACTTGCTTGCTCCTCCTCCCGACCTCCCCTGCCCTTTGTGTACGCCGCTCGCCGTAACGTCACACGGAGGCACTTGGGTGAGTTCCCACACTGTTCTTCCCAGGACTTGACCCCTGTAAGACTGTAGCTGTAAGACAGCTAGGAAGCGGATGCGCCAAAGTTATGAAAATCCAACGCCAGTGCAGGGCCTTTGTTAAGACCGGCGTCTAAAACGTTGGTTTTAATAAATGTGCCCCATAGTCTTTTGTGTGTGGACATATTCACTTGACATGGTACATGTTGTTTATTCATGCTAGTACAGAGCTGACTTCTATACATTGCTACTAAAAGATTTATCCTTTTAAAATACACAGTTAGGCCTCCTTCAGGTCAGTGGTTGGTCAGTGTTTGATCAGTGATTTCCGTTAGTGATCATAAGCCAAAACCAAGTGAGATAATGTCTAATGGAAAGATTTACACTGTTTTTGACCCAAATCTACCTGATTTTGGCTCATAATTACTGATGGAAATCATTTATTAAACACTGACTGTGTGAAAGCAGCATTAATTGAGTTTAAAAAAAAGTTTGCATACTGGCTGTGCCTCTTTGTACAATCATAACTGTGAAAGAATATGTCTTTTTTTGGCTTCCCTAATGTCTTTTTTAGCCTAACTATTTCCCTCTTCAGCTGCATAGCTCGATGCATTTCTCTTAGAAGCAGATGGCCTCTCCCTTCTGTGAAATATGCCAGCACTGTACTACTGTGATGTCGTTTCACACTTACCTCCCATTATGTTTTTTTTTCCGAAATCTTTGTGAAATTCGGCTAAACAGCATAACAGTAATGATAATTTTCACTTGGCAATCTGTTTTTTCATTCTGGAGAAAAAAAAATTAATATATATGCAAATGAGTAGTTAATCCTTTAAGGACAGTCTATTTTGGACTTTAGGACACTTTTCAAATCTGACACTTGTCATTTTATGTGGTAATAACTTTGGAATGCTTTTACTTATCCAAACCACTCTGAAACTACTTTTTCATGACACATTGTACTTTATGTTAGGGGCAAATTTTGGTTGTTATATTTAGTTTTTATTTTTAAAACAGTCCAAACGTTAATGAAAATTTAATAAAATTAGCAATTTTCCAGTTTTAAATTTCTCTGCTTTTAAAACAGATAGCTAGTAATATTTACCACATGTCCACCTTATGTTGGCATTATTGTTCAAATAATACTTTTATTTATTGGAGATGTTAATGGACTTTGAAGTTTAGCAGCAAATTTGCATATTTTAAAGAAAATTTCCAAATACAATTTTTTAAAGACCAATTCAATTCCGAAGTTGCTTAATATTTAGAAACCCCCCATGAAGCACCCTATTTTAAAAACTGCACTTTTCAAAGTATTCAAAATCGCATTTAAGAAGTTTGTTAACCCTTTTGCTTTTTCACAGAAATTGATGCAAAAAGGAGGTGAAATGTAAATTTCATTTTTTTCTGGTTTTCAATTTTGATCCATTTTTGGAAACACAGCAGCTGATGAAATAGAACTGAAACTCCACATTTGTTACCCTGATTCTACTGCGTCCTGATTATACAGTTTTTAGAAATATCCCATATGTGGACCTACCGGCCTCAGAATTAAAAGAGCACTGTGGATTTTGGGATCTCTATTTTGTTAGGAAGTTTTTCAGGCATCATTTCAGGTTTACAGACAATTTGAGGTTTAGAATCATAAACAACACCCCAAAAAGTCCCATTTTGGAAACTACACCTATCAAGAAATTAATACAGGGGCGCATCAGAACCATATAATTTATTACAATTGGGGCTTGAAAATTAAAGGAGCGTCAAAATCAAGGAGTGCTATTTGGCTTTTGAAACATAGATTTTACTGAAATGGGTTTGGGCACCATGTCAAACTTGCAACACTCCTCAGGAACCAGTACAGTGGAAATCCCAAGAAACAACCCATTTTGAAAACTACACCCCAAGGAATTCAGTTAGGTTTGTAGTAATGGTTTGACTCTACATGTGTTCATAGATTTTAATAAAAATTGACCATAAAAATGAAAAATTTAAGGGAGTCATTTATTAAACAGAAATACACCTAAATCAGGAGTATTTCTGATGCAGATCTGGGACTTCTTCCCCCTCACGCCAAGTCTAAAAAAGTGGGCGTGGTGCGGGCGGGGAAGGAGACGGACCAGTAGGCCCATCTCATTCATCATTTTCTACGCCTGGTTTAGGTGTAGAAAATGGTCCAAATGTAAGACAGCTAGGAAGCAGGCTTACATTTAGAAGTGCCTCTTCATAACTACTGTAGATCCACTGCCAGGTGTATTAAGACTGGTGTAAAATATACCTCTAAATCTTTCCTAAAAGTAAGTTGCTTTAACCCTAAATTTTTCATCTTCAGAAGTGTTAAAAGAAGAAAAAGCATGACATAATTTGTTACACAATTTGTCCTGAGAACAAAAATACCCAAAATGTGGTCATAAACTGCTGTCTGGGGGTACTCAAAAGGGACTGGGGTACCAAGGGCCCACCAGTAAAATTTATTTTTATTATGGGGGCCCACCGTATGGATACATTCAAATATAATAAATAATTTAACAAGTTTTTTATATGAACATAGGCTGGTTGAGGTGCTGTACATTGAATATATGTATGTAGTGCAGTACGTCTACTGTGTTATGTGCCACTTGTGCAGGGGGTGGGAGACTAGGGGCCCACCGGGGGATTCCCCTGTACCCCTGTGGGCCAGTCTGTGCCTGACTGGGTTTCTGGGAAAATGATGCAAATTGTCATATCTTAGTTCTGCTGGCATTAGTGTTTATTCCTTTTTGAAGAAAAGCTAATTTGAATATCCTTCCCAGATTGAACAGTTCTAAGCTACTACCAGGGGAATATCTTATTATGAAAAAGCACTGATTAAACAGTTTTAGGCTACTGCCAGGAAAACATCTTTTTACGAAAAAATAATGATTGAACAGTTCAAATCTACTACCAAGGAGCAATCTTATTTTGAAAAATCACTGATTGAACAGTTTTAGGCTACCACCAGATTGGAGTGTTATATACTAATTTTAATGAAAATTGGAGCATAATCGATTTGGACCCAAATCAAATTTTTTTAAAAATTGCCGAATTGGACACGAAAATAACTTTAAGAAATTCACTCATCTCTAGATGAGATCTGGGGCAAATTCACTTCAAAATCTGTGACATAATCCGCAAGTAACACATGATTTTGTTGTGTATTTAATGTGGAAATGCAGTGAAAACAGCATAAAAATCACTGCGAAAAAAACATGTAAACTACACTGCCATGTGCATGTACCATTAGGCCTCTTTCACACGGGCATCGTGTCTTAGGGTCGGATAGGATGCGGGTGCGTTGCGGGAAATCGCACAATTTTTTTAGCGCGAGTGCAATGCGTTTTAATGCGTTTTGCACATGCGTGAGAAAAATCTGAATGTTTGGTACCCAGACCTGAACCCGGACTTCTTCACAGAAGTTCGGGTTTGGATTCAGTATTCTGTAGATTTTTTTATTTTCCCTTCTAACATGGTTATAAGGGAAAATAATAGCATTCTTAATAGAGAATTCTTACTAAAATGTGTATAGAGGGGTTAAAAAATAAAATAAAAAAATTACTCACCTCATCCAATTGATTTCACAGCCGGCATCGTCTTCTTTCTTCTTCTTTCAGGACGTGATGACGTAATCGCGCTCACCACGTGGTTTGCGTGGTGACGTCAGCGCAGGTCTTGCTGAATAAAGATAGAAGGATTCCTCTATCTTCATTGAGCAGGACCTGCTCTGACGTCACCATGCTCACCACGTGGTGAGCGCGATTACGTCATCACGTCCTGAAAGAAGAAGAAAGAAGACAATGCCCGGCTGCGCGATCAATTAGATGAGGTGAATTAATTTTATTTATTTTTTGATCCCTCAATCCACATTTTAGTAAGCATTCTCCATTAAGAATGCTAATATTTTCCTTTATAACCATGTTATAATTGAAATTAATACAGTAAATAGACTTTAATAGGGTTGCTCATCCCTATCGTCTCTTAGCAACCATGTGTGAAAATCGCACCGCATCCGCACTTGCTTGGGGATGCTTGCGATTTTCACGCATCCCCATTCATTTCTATGGGGCCTGCGTTGCGTGAAAAACACTGAATATAGAACATGCTGCGATTTTCACACAACGCACAAGTGATGCGTGATAATCACCGCTCATCTGCACAGCCCTATTGAAGTGAATGGGTCCGTATTCAGTGCGGGTGCAATGCGTTCACGTCACACAATGCACCCGCACGGAATTCTCGGCCTTAGGGATAACTAGGGCATTGCACTTGTGATTTTACAAGAATTGTCCTTCACCTCGTACATCCAGCCTTTTACAAATATACCTTTGGCTATTATAATGCAGCATAAGATCACAGCGTTGTGTGCACCATAAAAACCCGTGTGTACTTATATTAACAGATTCCTGGCCGTAGCTATAACGAGTGATAAGAGAGCACTACCACACAGACCTACATAAGAGGACACAATTATTATACGTCGATGACACACAATAGGTGGGGCCCTGTTGCACGTTTTACACTGGGGCCCCAGGAGTGTCAAGCTTTGCCTCTGAGCAGGCAATAAAGTCAGAACTGGTGGTGCTGTAATACAATGATGTAAAGCCGTGGCACGGTCTTATTTACTGTTCAGACAAGGCGAAGGTTCAGCACGTTGATGTAGTGGAGCATTCATATCTCTCTCCACAACTTGTCCTAGATTGAACTGAACATTTTCTGCTGTTCCACACGACTTGTATATGTCCTTCGCTGAACTATGCATTTCATACAATTATCCTGCCCGTTCTGAGGAGGTGATAATAGGCCTCCAGCTGAGTCATTGTTTTGCTGTGAATTTTCAATTTTATTTCAGTACATTAACGTTATAAGGAGAGTCTAATTTAAAATAAAGAGGAAGAGATAAAAATCCAGTCTTCATTTTATTGCGGCAGGACACTACCACCTACATCTTGTCATTGTTGTCCTCTGCCATCCCATTAATTAGCTTCATTACCGGGAGAACATGATCATAATTAATACTTCAACTTCAGAAAACAAACTTTCTACCCATTGTGTTTATGTTTTAAAAATATTTAGATAAAATACACTCTTTGCCACTTTATTTTATAAACTCCAATTAATTAACATTAGAATGTAAAGGGGTTATCCCATACGTAATGTAAAAAATGAAAATTAGATATCATGTAGTACATATAGCCGTTCTAACAAACTTAGGGTTCATGCACAGGGCCCTTGTTGTTTTGCTGTCCGTTTTTCACGGATCCGTTGTTCCGCATCTGAGGTTTTTTTTTCTCTGATTTAAGTCCTCTTCTGTTCCGTTATTCCTCAAAACATATCCATATGGTTTCCATATGCGATCCGTTTTTTGCAGATCGGAAACTTAAACAGTAACTTATTAATCACCAAACACATGAGCGATATGGGCTGGGCATAGCATTTCTACAGTATGGATCCGCAAAATACGGATGACATACGGATGTGTTCCGTGTGCGTTCCGTATTTTTTGCGAACCCATTGACTTGAATGGGGCCTCGGACCGTGATTTGCGGACAATAATAGGACATGCACTACTTTTTTGCGGAACAGCCATGCGGACAAACGGGAACGGAATGCACACAGAGTAACTTCCATATTTTCTACAGCCCCATTGAGGTGAATGGTTAAGAATATGGGCCACACAAAAAACGGAACGGAAGCAGATAGAAAATACGGTCGTGTGCATGAGCCCTTAGACCCAGCCCTGTACCTCAGATGGATCCAGAGATCTTCCCTTCATTGCTCAAATTGCTCTGTTAGATTTATTTCGAGCTGGCAGCTCAGGGGGCGTTCACTTTCTCAGGGTGTGTGGCCTTTTTGCTGCAGCTGGTGGCAATTAAAGGATGGAACTGAGCATGTATGTCACACTCAGAGAATTAGAAAAAGAGGAGACAGCAGGTGGCACTATACAAACAGATTTAAGTGAATAACTTAACTGATTACATGCAGTCAGGGCTGGTGCAAGGATTTTTGCCGCCCTAGGCAAAAGAAAAGTTTGCACACCCCCCATGTGACATCACAATGCCCCACCCATATGATCTGCCATATTAAAGGGGTTCTGCAGCTTATTTAAACTGATCGGCAGGGGTCCGACACCCGGGACCCCCGCCAATTAGCTGTTTGAGAAGGCAGCCGCGCTGGCAGTAGCGCCTCGGCCTTCTCGCTGTTTACCGCAGGCGCAGTGACGTCACGATTAGTATCATTGGCATGGGCGGGGCTAAGCTTCATTCAAGTGAACAGAACTTAACCCGCCAAGGCCAGTGATACTAGTCGTGACGTCACTGCGCCTGCGGTAAACAGCGAGAAGGCCGAGGCGCTGCTGCCAGCGCCGCTGCCTTCTCAAGCAGCTGATCGGCGGGGGTCCCGGGTGTCGGACCCCTCCAGATCAGATGCTGATGATCTATCCAGAGGATCAGTTAAAATAAACTGTAGAACCCCTTTAACTAACGCCAGTTCTCTCTCTCCCCCTCTTGTCATTCTGTTCCTTCCCATGTCATTCTCTTTGTCCATCTTGTCATTCTCTCCCCCCCGCCATGTCATTCTCTTTGTCCTTCTTGTCATTCTCCCCCCCCCCCCCGCCATGTCATTCTCTTTCCCCCCCTTGTCATTCTCTTTCTCAGGTCCCCCCCCCCCCCAATGTCGTTCTTTTTCCCAATCCCCCCCATGTCATTCTCCTTCACAATACCCCCCCTTGTCAGTCTCTTTCTCAATCCTCCCCCCAATGTCATTCTCTTTCCTCTGGTGTAGCGTGGCCGAGCTCTGTATGGTCCGCGGGTACAGGCACTTTTGTTTCCTGTACCCGAGCGGACTGACAGGAAGTGCACACTGTGTGCGCACTTCATGTCAGTCCGGCCGGGTACAGGAGACAGATGCTCCCTGTATCCGCGGGCCATACAGGGATCGGCCACGTTACAATGAGGGACTGACAGGAGGGAGCGCTGAGCACTTCCCTCCTGTCAGCCCCTCTCCTCTTGCCGCGCCCGGGCGGTGAGCCCTTATGGACGCGCCAGCCCGGGCAGTGCTGCAGCCGCCAGAGGCTCAATATAGAGCGTTCCAGCGGCTGCAGCATGAGGCGGGGCCGGCGCTCCTAGCAAAGGGCGCTCTACGCGGCTGTCTAGTCCGCTTATAGGATGCGCTGGCCCTGCATGCAGTTACATAGGTATTCAGATCCAGGAGCTAGTTTGAAAAATGTAGTACATTTTTTAGTTGGACAACCCCTTTAACTCCATGTACCTGGACTAGATGCCAGTAAATATCTAGATGTGAGGGGAGAGAGAGTGGGGGTACATGGAGTGGGTTCATGAGCTGACCCTGTTCTATACATGACAAGTGCTGGCTGAAAAGTACAGCTGACACCTGTCTGCAATGACCTGGATGGGGGATAACTTTAGTCCCAGTTTTTTAACCTGTTAGATACTGCAGTCAATAGTGACTGCAGCATCTAGGAGGTTAATCAGCGGGAGGGGGTTGTGGCAAGGCTTAATAGGAAGTGTGGAAAATCCCCATAGACTACAATAATAAACTGTTACAGTCTATGGTATAAGCCAGGGATGCTCAACCGGCGGCTCTCCAGCTGTTGTAAAACTACAACTCCCACCATGCCCTGCTGTAGGCTGTCTGGGCATGCTGGGAGTTGTAGTTTTGCAACAGCTGAAGGGCCGCAGGTAGAGCCTCCCTGGTATAAGCAGTTGAAAGATCCTATGTTCAAGTTTTCATGGGGCCTTAAAAATAAGTTGACAAAATATTTCAAAAACAAAAAGAATTACAAATTAAAAATCACCTTTTTCCCATTTTTTCATATGAAAATAAACAATACAAAACTTATCAAATGTAAAGGAATATATCCCACACTGTAAAAATTGCAACAGTAAAAAAAAAAAAAATTTAGCTTGAAGAGATTTTGGACCTGCAAGATTGTAAGGTGAGAGGGGATACACAAGGAGTTATCCAAAGTCTAAAGCATCCCCCCAATGCCCAGGCACCTCGTATACATTATGCTTGCCTGCTCCCCGGCACCCGTGTCGCTCCGGGTCCCTGCAGGTAAGTATAATGCATACAAGGGGCCTGAACATTGGGGTGGGGGGGGGATCTTTAAGACTTTGGATAACCACTTTAAAGGTATGCATCAACTGTATTGTTGTACTACTTAAAACAAGATGCTCCAATATTCTTTTACTATGTGTTTTTATTTTTATGACATCTTGCTTGAGCTTTTCAACAACAGTTTCAGATATTCTTTACATGGACTGTAAGAAACTGAAGAAGGAGGTTAACTGTGACCATCATCTATTACGAATGGTGGATCCTGCACTAAAGAGGTGTTACCTTACATTGTAATCCTGCCTGTGATAATAATAACTGATGAGAATTGATCTCTACAGAACAGGCTGCGTGAGTTTATTACTAGACTGCGGCCATTGTGAGAACTGTAAAATGTCAAGATTTTTTAAAGATCTTTCTGTCAACACACTTTCGCATCCAGTGCTTTATTAGTTCAATGCATCTAAAATATGGATGAACGAATCCATTCATACTAATTGATTTGTTAATCTGGACAAATTTTCACTTTTTAAGTAATTTCCTTGCAACTCAAGACAGTCCTTATCCCTTAATATGGCTGCACATCTCACATGGGTTTCGTAATCTTGCTCGTGCGCCATTACCGAGAGTATCAGCACATGGGCGATAATTCAATGAATTTTCAAGCAAACCGTGCACAAATTTGACTAGCCAGATCATTTGTGCATGCGCGAAATTGTGATGGTTGCAGACCATGTTAATCTGTTGGCACTTTAGGATTTCTGGATTTGAAAGTCCCATTCAGATAAGGCCTCATGCACACGACCATTGTTTGATTCCGTGTTGTCAGGCATTTTCATAGGTATATATATATTGATACCTGGTCATATTATATTCAAAATGTATGCTCTTTGTCTTTAAGAAACAGTTTGAGCCAAAGTTTTGCTGTGTGGTAGAAACAGGCCAAGATGAAGTCATGCCAAGCTCAATCTGTGTAAAAATACAGAGAGTATTGTGTCTTAAGAGTTATTGCCACAAATGTGGTCTTATCTGTTAAGAATACACTGGATTCTCCAGACATGTCCGTCTGTAGAGAACAAGGCCCATTCATACCATAATGGCCCATAGATCAATAGTGTCAGAGAGACTCCAAGTTGTCTATCTTTAGTTGATTCAAAATGTCTACATTTATCCTTATCTCTGATTTACGACGATGAGGGTCAAATGTATATGATGCAAAAATACCCTAGTTAAGTCTTCATGGTATGGTGTTAATAGCTTGCACAACAGTGCCATCCGGAGACAGATATCGATATCGTTACACCATCCTCCATAGTTGCATTATGGGTAAACATGATCTCATAGGATCTTATTACATATGTTTACACCCCTCAATTGATTGGAGAATACTAATCCAGGGGGTGGTAATGTTAGATTACAAGGGAGATAATTACCCTAGATAGATGAGCCTCAGGAGAAAGGAAGGAGGCAAGAGGGAAGAAGCAGAACAAGCAACAACAAAGAGCATTTCAGGTGCCAAAACCCAAGATGAAAGCCATGGTGATGGACCATCCAGCTTTCCTAGGAGCAGAAGTGAGATTCCTGCTAGGACTTGGTAAGAAACACAAAGAATGATGTTTCATTTTATTAAGACTATTTAGATAATGTGGGTAAAATCATAGCATCTATGTTGGCGAACATATTAATTTATTTATCATCTCTTTATATGAGATGTAGTCTTAGATATAGAATAATTGTGAGCCTTCATTCTACCTGCAGAAGAATCAAGTTTCATAATTTATCAGAGTATTAAATGATTGCATATATATATGTATATGCGGAGATATATTGATAGTAGCATTCTTCGCCAAGCTAGATGATAAATTCCCACTGGAAGATTTGTTCCAAGTTCTTCCAATTTCTGTTGTCTTAATAGTCTTACCAGGTTATACAGATATGAAAGTAGTCCAGGATAGGGCGGAAGGATACAGTTATCTCTTCTAAGTTATATCCTTGGATGGATTTGCCCATTCCTGAAGTCATGTGAGGTGTAGTTGGTTAGAGGGGGCAGAATGTAGTTAGCATTCGATATAGATGTCTAGGATTAGACACGCCTCTGAACAGGAGTAATGTATATAATGTAACTTCTTGTTTTGATATCCTAACCAAATAGCTTTGTTATAATGTGACAAGCTGCTCTTACCCACATGTGTTTATTTACTTATTGTGAAGCTTCTAGTGCCTGATATCATTGCCATATATATTAATTGGCATATATCATTGTTTATTTACTTATGATAAGCTTGTAATGCTTCATATATCATTGCCATATATATTCCTTGGCATATATAATCGTGTTTATATACCTATTTGTTTATAATCGTGTAACCAATAAATCTGCATATTTTTATAATATCTGCGTATTATTTAATGTCAAAACTACATCTTTAGCATTAATGTCATCTCTCATGAAAAGAACTTATTATCTGAGGAAATAGTCGGCCTCAGATGTGAATTGTATCGATTGGGTTATCTACAATTCACCAGGTCATGATTTCTACAAGTTATGAAAAAATATTTTTATGACCATAATTAATAATTCTTAATTGAATTATTATAAACCCGACAAAAATGGAGGCTCCAGTGAGATATTGATGAGATGACATATTGCTAAGATTGTTGATGATATTATATATTGTTGAGATATTGATGAGATGACATATTGATGATTAATTGTCATGTATATTGTTGCTAGCATTAGAATGCTACAGCCAGATCACGGTTACAATCCTTAGAAGGGCGTGGTCCATATATAGTCAATATCACTGTCCTGGTACTGAAGGGGTTAGGCCCATACCAGAACCGCAGATGAGTAGTTGCAGTAAAGTGTTATTACACGGATGCAACCAGTGCATGACATATAAATCAACTCAAGAGTTGTTTGTCTATGCTAGGCACAAGTTATGTTTTTGTATCGCCAGAAATTAATTGAAAATTGTCCCAAGATAGGGAACAGATGTAGGTTTCGTTAGCCTAGGCGATACTGGGTCCGGTTCTAGTCCTTTGTATGACTTAGGAACCTTCCTATTAATTCCTGCCCATTAGCTCCCATAGTTGGAGATTTACCCCATATATGTAATGGACTCAGATCACAAAAGTTGATTTTATTGAGGTCCTAGATTACAGGGAAGTTGAGCTCAGTAGCTCAGGGCATTACAGGATAATAGAGGGACTTTATACATAAAGTTCTGACCCGATGTTATTGATAAATAGAATCTATAAGAGAACAGTTTAAACAGGTTAATAATGTTGATGTAACCCTGTTCTTCTTTTTAATGTTCTTGATTCTAAATTGCATAAATGTAAGACATATAAGCCGGCTATAAGAAGCTGTATTGTCTATGAAACATAATTGTTTAAAACACTGAAAATTGATATAATTGTTCCCAAAAATTTAAGTCACTTAAGGGAACCATCACAGGCTTTGCAAGCCTAGATAAGAAAGTGAGTCTATGGCTATCGTCCATATTTTGACTCAGAATATTCATATAATCTGTAATTGCCGCAGATATGATAATCCCCAAGGGGGATGAGGGGTAGTTTGTGGTATCAGCAGACCACAGTATATTCCCAGGATCACAGAGCTGATCATATGTACAAGCAGTTTTTTACAGATGCTGTATTTCCCAAAATTTCTCCACCATCCTAGAGATGGGAGGGGAAGGAGCACATTCCTAAGTCCTAGGTACATGTCAGCGAAGAGGTCAGAGGTCGCAAAGCTGCACTGCACTCTGAGCTGAATCAGCTCAAGTAAAGGAGGAGTAAGATTCTCCCAAATCCATTGCATGTAAATTCTTTACTTCATGAAGTGAATAAAGAGAAAAGAAAAAGTTATTTAATACTTCCCTGAGATGGGAATGTCCAGCAAATGAAACAAAACAAAGTGCTTCATTGAGCTATTAATCATAGCAAGTCAATAAATGATTGATGATATTGATTATTAATTAAATTTTTCCACAGGATCATTAACATGGTGTTTGTGTAGAGTTTTTATTTCAGTGCTAAAAAGGCAAGAGCTGAATTGAGATTGGAAAATCAAAGATTTGAAGATGGAGACACATCATAAATTTCATGTGATTGGTGGTGGTATCGTATATAAAAAAAAAATTTTGAAAAGTTATACTAATCAATTGTGACTAACTTGTCATCATTGTATTCCATGCAGATGTATGGACACATATATATATATTACTCTGTTTCGAGGTAGTCTCAAAGTATTGATTGGGTTATGATCCTAAATAGGCATAACACCTACGGCTGTATTAGCCTGGTAGAGGAAGAATAGTTATATCTATTCCTGAGACCCTGTAGTTTGTTTTTCTTTGGAAAAAAAAATATATAAAAATCCTCAACTAGCTGCTGCTGGCTAAAGTATGGCATAAGTCAAAGGCCTAGAATAGGCAGGTATATGTTTGATAAAGTTTTGCTGCGTTTTACTCATACTGTCTGTTGTTTTCTTAAGTTTAGATGATTGCCCAATATGGGATCACATGTTGATGGCGGAACCCTAAAAGTCTTATTTTCCGGAACCAAGAGAACCTGAGGTCAGGGCTATCCGAGACGCAAGAGACGTCCAGTTGGAGCCACCCAGATGAATCCAAAAGGTATCCAGGAGTGACAAGTGGGCAGAGCCCCGGGGATTCGACAGCCACGACAAGAGTGCTTCATGCTGATTCAACATGACAAAGTATTTGAGATCGCAGATATGATGATATGTTGCCAAACACCGCTCGCTAAAAAGAGTAACCAAGTTGCTGACGAGACAGGAAGCCATTACTTCAAGCTTTACATTTTTGCAGCAATGTTATTAAGTTAGAGGACCAAAGAAACATTTTCACTAAAGACACGTTTCCGGAAAGTCAAGGAAATTACCAGAACGTCTTTCTCTCTACAGTGGTCATAAAAGGACGTAACATATTTGTAATAAAAGCAAACAGAGTTTGTGCGTTATATATGTGTTGTAAGAGTACACACAAAATTGTGATTCATTTATTGCAAGGAAAAATTGTGTTCCCCAATCCATAATGATTTGGAGCATTATGCCCTGTATTGCATTTCAGCCTATTCAACCTTCTAAAAATGAAATTGAATATGCTGAAAAGGGGGGATTTGTCAGGCATTTTCATAGGTATATATATATTGATACCTGGTCATATTATATTCAAAATGTATGCTCTTTGTCTTTAAGAAACAGTTTGAGCCAAAGTTTTGCTGTGTGGTAGAAACAGGCCAAGATGAAGTCATGCCAAGCTCAATCTGTGTAAAAATACAGAGAGTATTGTGTCTTAAGAGTTATTGCCACAAATGTGGTCTTATCTGTTAAGAATACACTGGATTCTCCAGACATGTCCGTCTGTAGAGAACAAGGCCCATTCATACCATAATGGCCCATAGATC
The DNA here is from genome assembly GCA_033119425.1 of Bufotes viridis. Classification (NCBI taxonomy): domain Eukaryota; kingdom Metazoa; phylum Chordata; class Amphibia; order Anura; family Bufonidae; genus Bufotes; species Bufotes viridis. The sequence goes on along the minus strand of CM065593.1, from coordinate 333,572,292 downwards.
AATAGTGTCAGAGAGACTCCAAGTTGTCTATCTTTAGTTGATACAAAATGTCTACATTTATCCTTATCTCTGATTTACGACGATGAGGGTCAAATGTATATGATGCAAAAATACCCTAGTTAAGTCTTCATGGTATGGTGTTAATAGCTTGCACAACAGTGCCATCCGGAGACAGATATCGATATCGTTACACCATCCTCCATAGTTGCATTATGGGTAAACATGATCTCATAGGATCTTATTACATATGTTTACACCCCTCAATTGATTGGAGAATACTAATCCAGGGGTGGTAATGTTAGATTACAAGGGAGATAATTACCCTAGATAGATGAGCCTCAGGAGAAAGGAAGGAGGCAAGAGGGAAGAAGCAGAACAAGCAACAACAAAGAGCATTTCAGGTGCCAAAACCCAAGATGAAAGCCATGGTGATGGACCATCCAGCTTTCCTAGGAGCAGAAGTGAGATTCCTGCTAGGACTTGGTAAGAAACACAAAGAATGATGTTTCATTTTATTAAGACTATTTAGATAATGTGGGTAAAATCATAGCATCTATGTTGGCGAACATATTAATTTATTTATCATCTCTTTATATGAGATGTAGTCTTAGATATAGAATAATTGTGAGCCTTCATTCTACCTGCAGAAGAATCAAGTTTCATAATTTATCAGAGTATTAAATGATTGCATATATATATATATATGCGGAGATATATTGATAGTAGCATTCTTCGCCAAGCTAGATGATAAATTCCCACTGGAAGATTTGTTCCAAGTTCTTCCAATTTCTGTTGTCTTAATAGTCTTACCAGGTTATACAGATATGAAAGTAGTCCAGGATAGGGCGGAAGGATACAGTTATCTCTTCTAAGTTATATCCTTGGATGGATTTGCCCATTCCTGAAGTCATGTGAGGTGTAGTTGGTTAGAGGGGGCAGAATGTAGTTAGCATTCGATATAGATGTCTAGGATTAGACACGCCTCTGAACAGGAGTAATGTATATAATGTAACTTCTTGTTTTGATATCCTAACCAAATAGCTTTGTTATAATGTGACAAGCTGCTCTTACCCACATGTGTTTATTTACTTATTGTGAAGCTTCTAGTGCCTGATATCATTGCCATATATATTAATTGGCATATATCATTGTTTATTTACTTATGATAAGCTTGTAATGCTTCATATATCATTGCCATATATATTCCTTGGCATATATAATCGTGTTTATATACCTATTTGTTTATAATCGTGTAACCAATAAATCTGCATATTTCTATAATATCTGCGTATTATTTAATGTCAAAACTACATCTTTAGCATTAATGTCATCTCTCATGAAAAGAACTTATTATCTGAGGAAATAGTCGGCCTCAGATGTGAATTGTATCGATTGGGTTATCTACAATTCACCAGGTCATGATTTCTACAAGTTATGAAAAAATATTTTTATGACCATAATTAATAATTCTTAATTGAATTATTATAAACCCGACAGTGTCCGTTGTGCCATTTTTTGTGATTTTCGGCGGACCCATTGGTTTTCAATGGGTCCGTGGAAAACTCTGCAAATGCACCGTTTGTCCTCAGCGTCCGTGGTCCGTGATTCCAGTCCGTCAAAAAAATATAACCTGTCCTATTCTTGTCCGTGAAAAACTGTTCACGGACCCATTCAAGTCAATGGGACCGTGAAAAAATGCGGATGGCCATCCGTGTGTCATCCGTGTTTTTTTAGCGGATCCCTTGGCAGGCACTTGGCAAAAATTGTCAGCCTGTCTTTTGGTAAAATCTTTTGGGTCATGTCCGCTAAAAAAAACGGAAGACACACAGAAACACAACGGAAGCAAAAACTGACACGGATCACGGAGCAACGGAACCCCGTTTTGCGGACCGCAAAAAAATACTGTTGTGTGCATGAGGCCTAAATGGAAGTGATTTCAGTTGCAGAACATGCCTCGTGTGAAGGCGCCCTTACAGACTTCAAACCTTGTGCGTAGTCTGATTCTGCCTCTGGAGCTATCAGTGGTTCATTTCAGGTCTGTGTTATCCGCAACAAGCAGGTTATATTTTAAAGCTGCATTTTCTCCGATAATTTACGGCTTGCGTCTATATGTGTGTGATAATGGGAGGAGCCACAGGCTAAAACAGTAAGAGACGAGAGAGGAAGAAAGAATGCAAAGCTTTACATGGAACACCCACCGATCTCTGAACTTGTCTTCGATTATGTATGCAGAGAAGCATAGTCAGCAGCATAGTGCAACCTTTACATGAACACACATTAAAACATATTATTTTTCACAACAAAAAACTGTGTTCGCACTACAGTCAGTGGTTCCATTCAGATGCTGTGCTGGCGGCCCTGGCAGAATTAATGGGAAAAATAGCACTGCATGCTGTTCTGCAGGTTAATGAGGTCCATTGGGCATCGTGGGATGAGTCATTTTATAAATGCAGTGGTATTTTATGGCTTTTGTGACAAACGTTATCTATGATGCAAGTGTGGAGAAGGCCTAAGTGGTTTGCTATATTAACTAGGCCAAATTAGAGCACCATATTCATGTACTAGTGTAATTTTAAACGGGGGCGTCTACAGTATAAGATGTCAATGACAGGAAAAGCCAGCAGCTGTAGTACTTAAAAGTTCATGGACACTGGGGAAAAAGAGCAATTTGACCCCTAAACCCATAAAGGGGTTTATGTTTGTATCCATGGTAGTCCTTGGAAATGAAGGGGTTAATATCTGTATTCTGGTGGCCTAGCACAGTGAGGAGGTTAATTTCAGTATGGATTGTGGTTTTAGCTAATGCAAGTGTTGATGTCTGTATATGTCTATAACAGTGTCAGTGACAACATAAATGGTGATCTAGGACAATGATGGGGTTAATGTGAAGATCCCTGGTGATCTACACAAGTGAACAGGTTAGTATCAGTATACTGGAAGTTCTAGAGCAGTGAAAGGGTTCATTTCAGTATATCTGGTGCTCTGGGGTAGGGAGGGGACAATGTCAGTATATCCGGTATAGTGCAGTGAAGGGTTAATTTCAGTATAACATAAACTAGGGCAGTGAAGGAGTTAATGTCAGTATAACAAGTGGTCTAGGGCAATAAAGAGGTTAATGTCAATATACTTGCCGCTCTCGGGCAACGAATGGGTTAATAAGAATGCACTTGATGGTTTAGGGCTGTGAAGTGTTTAATATAAGTATCCCTGGCGGTATTGAGCAGTGAAAGAGTTAATGTTGATATGTCTGGTGGAAGGCATTTGAAGGGTTGATGTTACATCCAAAAATTCCAAGGGCCAGATTTATCATTAGCTAAAGTCACTTTAACGGAGTGAAAAAGTTGCAAAAAAATGCGCAATCGGTAAAATTGCACAATTTTTTGCGACTTTTTCAAGCTCTGCACTAAGCTGCACTCTGCACTAAGTTTTGTGAAAGTGGGCGTGTCGTCTTATGTAAATGAATCTCTAGACAGATTAACTATTGCGACCATTTAAAAAGTCGCAAAAAAATGCGCAATTTCATTATCTTATGCGACTTTTTAATAGAACATTAACTTTTTTGTAAAGACGTGCGACTTTTATAAAGCTGCTTACTGAAGGATAAACTGCTACTGTCAAACCACATTTATCACAGTATTAAAGGACCATTAATAAATCTGACTATCCTAAGGCCTCTTTCACACGGGTGACATGTTTGACGCCCGGATAAGAGGCGGGTGCGTTGCGAGAATATGCGCGTTTTTCCCGCGCGGGTGCAAACGTTTGTAATGCGTTTTGCACGCGCGTGAGAAAAGTCGCCATGTTTGGTACCCAGACCCGAGCCCTGACATCATCACTGAAGTCCGGTTTCGGGTCTTCTGGAGAATTGATTATTTCCCCTTATAACATGGTTATAAGGGGAAATAATAGCATTGTTAATAAAGAATGCTTAGTAAAATGAAGTGGAAGGGGTTAAAAATAATAAAAGTTAACTTACCATAGCCACTTGATCGCGTAGTCGCGATCTCTCCTCTCTTTCCCTGCATCAGCTAAGATCTAAAGGACCTGTGATGACGTCACATCACATGGTCCAATCACATGGTCCATCTTACCATGGTGATGGACCATGTGATTGGACCATGTGATGGGACGTCATCACAGGTCCTTTAGATCTTAGCTGATGCAGGAAAGAGAGGAGAGATCGCGACTACGCGATCAAGTGGCTAAGGTAAGTTAACTTTTATTATTTTTAACCCCTTCCACTTTATTTTACAATGCATTCTTTATTAAGAATGCTATTATTTCCCCTTATAAACCATGTTATAAGGGAAAATAATAGAGATCGGGTCCCGTTGCTAAGCAACCATGCGGGAAAATTGCAACGCATCCGCACTTGCTTGCGGATGCTTGTGATTTTCCCGCAGCCCCATTCACTTCTATGGGGCCTGCGTTGCGTGAAAAACGCACAATATAGAGCATGCTGCGATTTTCACGCAAGAAGTAGCAGAAGTGATGCGTGAAAATCACTGCTCATGTGCACAGCCCCATAGAAATGAATGGGTCCGGATTCAGTGCGGGTGCAATGCGTCCTCCTCACGCATTGCACCCGCGCGGAAAACTCGCCCGTGTGAAAGAGGCCTATAGTGACTTTGGGCATATGTAAAAGTGGAGTAAGATGTGAGTGTAATGATAAATCTGGCCACAAGTGTTATAATCTTAGTACACATATAACAAAATTAATTAATTATTAATTAATACAATTCCTTATATACACTGCATGCTTAGTCATAGCACTTTATATCTTGATGCTACATGCCAGTATTCACTCATCCCTTCAGGCTTCGGCATTGTCCTAGCTGTAACTTGCTGTTTCCTCCCTAAACTGGCCATAGAGATGAGATTAGGGAGGAGGTAGAGAGGAACTTGCAACTGTAAATGTAGGGCTGCAGAGTTCTCTTTATGATTAGGCAGATACATTCAAGAGAGCTTTGCCTACCAGTGTTAGTGTGGTTATGGGGGCTTATGGGCCCCTGGGCCTTAGGGGCCCAATCATAACTGAATCATGAATGCTGTGACCCTCTATAGCTACACCTCTTCCAATGCTTCTGTGATGTACAACACTCCCCCAACACTTGGCCAATAGTAGTACAAAAGGCCTCTGTTGGTTAACCCTTAATAGCATCCTGTTTGAGCCTTCACTTTAAAAACATGCATTGACTACTATAATAGGCAACAACCAGACAAGAATATGGGTCCAAACAGGCAGAGAATTTTCCTTCATCATTTCAGCTGCACTTTTAGATAAGGGTAAATGAGGGATTTTTACACAGCTCAATCTGGTTTCTTGAACTTGCAGTGCTGCAGTGTGACAAGACATTATACTAAGATGAAGAAGCAACATACAGCAACTTAATCATCAGTCTGGTTCACTTTGCATAATTTTGCACTCATAAAAGATAATTGCTATGATTCCATTTTTTGTCAGTCGGTTGTTATGATATGCAAATAGGCTCAAATAAGGTCAAAGTATCATTAATAAATGACATATTGAAGAAACACTACTTAGCGTAACAAAGTCCAAATTATAATTCTGCAGCATGAAAGCTATTGTAGATAACACATTCTTTCTACATTTTAAAAGTTCCAATTTGATCAATATTATAGCATATCTTAAATTATTCGAAGAGTCGTACAGATACATCTTAGTCTCCTATCTCTAGTTCTACATATTTCATCTGTACCCTGCTGGCACCAATAAAGGCTCTTCCATCATCTCTTTTTTAAACTGTAATATTTTATGATTTTAACTAATAAGCCATTATTCATTCGGGAGCCATAAAATGTGCCGTCTAAATCTGAAGCATGCATTGCTCTGCGGGAAAATGCAATCAGCTATATCATCTCAAACACATAATTAATTTCAGTAAAGACACCTGAGCAGTCTTCGAGTACTTCATGTCCTGCAGCTAAATATCAAAGACTAGGCTTGTTACCAAGGTTATTTTAGTGCAGAATCTCAGAGGAACTCTTGAAATTCCATCACAAATATAATAAAATAACTCTGCCTGGAAGAAAAATGAATTCTGCGATATTTGACATTCTCCAAAACATTCTGTATTACAGTGCTGCTCATCTATAGAACCATTACACAATCACATAACCTAATTATCACAACATCTTATTAGGCCATATAGATGAGCCACTACAGATTTCATTATACTTTATAATAATACAGTTATTCCTCTGATGCACCCAGAGCAGAACTTACCCCCAAGAGAACCAGAGCATCCTCTCATGGGCCCAGGCTAGGACACAATAATAGTCCCAAAGATCCAGTAGAAGACAACCTCGTTTGAAGCCCATCATCCACTGTCAGCTGATTCACAAATAACCTATTAGATCTTGTGATGACATGTGCTCTGTATGCAATTAAAAGTGAAGGTGCCCCGGTAGATTGGGAGCAGGCCTTCAGAAACATTTCCTCTGGTGGTACTGATGGTCCCAAAGAATCTTATCACAATCCTGCTTGAAACGTTGCATTCTGTGGTAATAAAGCAGGTCTACAACCTTTTCACTCAAGTTGTACTGGCTAATTTCTGTTGTGTGTATGTACACTAATACATTTTGATTTGTTTGATTTGTCTTGAAGGAGTGGCACCTTCATGTGTGAATACGCGCCTACACTGGGAGTGATATTCAAGTGCACTTTTGCCCCAGCTATCTAATAGGCGACCTTGATTAAGGTGGTACATATAGGTGTGTGTCTCTCCTCCCACCGGTTGCTGATGCACATGGAGGTTACAAGGGGCAGCACACCATATGTGCGGGGACTGTGCTCCTGAAAAATGTGCCACAGCATGAATAGGTTAGCGTAGGAACCCGCCTGAACTGAGACCACCTTGTCGTCCGTAGGTGGGCTTAGATGTATTTTGATCAAAATGTATTGACCAAGTGTCTCAGTTTTTATCAAGAGTGAGGGCCCAGTCCATATGCTATGCTTGTATCTAATTTTATAGTGCATTATTTTCTGTTATTGTGTATATACACTACCCACAAAAAGTTAGGGATCTTTGGCTTTCGGGTGAAATTTATGGAAAACGTAAAAAGTTCACCCTACAGTGATATCATATCTTGAAAGTAGGGCATTTAAGTAGAAGCATGCAATGGTGATTTCCTCATCTCAAACAATTTATTGAAAAAGCGACCAACAGTGTTGGGTATACCCCTACAAAAAATGTCAATGTCACAATAACTTGTCACGTGGCCTTGAGCATCAATTACAGCTTGACAACGACGTCTCATGCTGTTCACAAGTCGACTTATTGTCTGCTGAGGCATGGCACCCCACTCTTCTTGAAGGGCGGCCCTCAGGTCATTGAGGTTCTGGAGTACAGCGTTACGAGCCTCTACGCGGCGACTCAGCTGATCTCATAGGTACTCAATGGGATTCAGGTCTGGAGAAAGTGCAGGCCGCTGCATTTGAGGTACCCCAGTCTCCAGCTGCCGTTCCCTAATGATGCAACATCGATGAGCTGCCGCATTGTCGTCCATGAAGATAAAATTAGGTCTTTGTTGTTCATACAGTGGCACAATGACTGAATTCTTATTCAAGTAGTATGGGCTTGTCACTGTACCATTCACAAAGTGTAGGGCAGTTCTGTATTGACTAGACACACCTGCCCACACTGTAATACCACCACCACCACCAAAAGAAAACCGTGGCTGATGCATTGCGCTCTCCTTGACATTTCCAACATCGTTAGTGGCCATCATTTCTGTTCAGTGTGAATCAACTTTCCTCAGTGAACAGCACTGATGCCCATCGGTCCCTCGTCCAGTGTAGATGCTCCTTGGCTTATGCAAGAAGATGACGCCTGTGGTCAGGTACCCTTGGAGGTCCTCTAGCACGCAGACCACGCTGATGTAAACGGTTTCGAATGGTCTGACATGACACTTGGGTGCCTCTCGCCTCCCTTAAATGTGTCTGGAGTTGTGGGCCATTCACCATCCAGTTCCTCTAGTCATGGTACACAATAAAGCAGTCATTAGTGTGGGATTTGGCCAAAAGACGTTCACTTCTATGCCTTTCTGTTCCAGTCTCTCTGTATCTCTGTTGCAACCTTCTGATGACACTCTGTGACACTATAAGTAGGGTTGAGCGAACCTGAACTGCAGACTTTTTCACTGAGGTTCCGTGTTCGGGTGATTTTATTATTTTCCGTTATAACATGGTTATAGCGAAAAATAATAGCATTCTTAAGATAGAATGATAAATAAAATGGCCATTGAGGGGATTAAAAATAACTAAAAAAAATCTCACCTCATCCACTTGATCGCGCAGCCGGTATCCTCTTCTTTCTTCAGGACCTGCAAAAGGACCTGCGATGACATCACCGCGCTCACCACGTGGTGGGTGCGGTCATGTCATCGCAGGTCCGGCTGAATGAAGATAGATTGGCTTTAATGGGATCCGGGTTCGGTGTTCAAATCCCGAACTTTCACTTGAAGTTTGGCCGAACCCGGTGAACCCGAACTTCACCGGGTTCCCTCATCCCTAACTATAAGCTCAGTGGCCACTTCTGTCTGAGAACATCCTGCTTGAAGCCTCACAATGGCAAGGTACTGTTGATCAATTGTTAGGTGTCGTCTTGGTCTCATGATGTCATAATGTGAACAGCATGATGAGGAGGACTGTTTAAATACCAATTCTAATTGAACCAGCAAATTTATCGGGCGACTCATGGATCAAACACCTGTTGTGAATTTTGACGTTAAGCTTCTTGTTAGAAAACAGCAAGTTGTGCATTCAAAAGTTTAGAGAAGGTCACGTTAAGTTCACCTGTAAAGGTTGGAGGGCACTTTAGATCAATCCTAAAATTTCTGCTTTTGTGAGTAGTGTGTCTCTAGATTGGGATAGCGCATGTCCAGATAGGAGTACGTCACTGCGACAGGCGTGTCAGCGCATGCGCTGATCGCAGAGCCGATACTATCCACCATACTTCTTATGGGCAAAGTTCCCTAAATTCTGGCGCATGCTCAAATAAGGATAAAAAATACCGGATGCCATCTTTAGAAAGGGGAAATAGTGTCACCTGCCCTACTACTATAAGCAGGGCATACATTGGGAAAAAAACGTACTAGAGTCCGTGGGGTAACCAGAAACACCCTTTCCAGGGTGCCTCTGCCACCTCCTAAGTGAAAACACCCCAGGCGATCCCTACTTTCACAGGGATCCCCCGGTTCGCATCGCTATTCCGGCTCCTACATACAGTATATGTCTCCCAGGGAGGGTTCTCCTCCAAACTTATCTACCCCTCATCATTTTATCACCTGTAAAGGTTGGAGGGCACTTTAGATCAATCCTAAAATTTCTGTTTTTGTGAGTAGTGTATATATGTATATATGTTGGTTTACCCTCATGAAAACACCCAAATTATAGCTAAATGTCCACTGTATTCTTTGATCACTCCTATTAACCAAACAGTACAATATTTAGTCCTGTCTTTAGTCCTGTCTTTGCGGTATGCTGCATTTATATAGAGCGCACGCACTAACACACGATGCATCAACAAAAGAGAAAGGTATTTTCCGCGCTTTTATGCACAATGCACTGGTGATGTCCTCACACAGTCCCCACGCTTCATGTCCTTACCTGTCGTCTCAGATTTCCAGTCATTGCTCTGAGCCTTTACTGACTCTTTACCCTAGCAACAGACTGAATTCTCCGTAGTCTATTTTGCATCTAAAAAAAACAGAAGTTATTCCCCTAATAAAGGCACAATAAAAGGGAATATGTTTTGTTTGCTTTTTTTTCTAATTTTCCATGTCACTAATTATATTTTAAAAGAAATTCTAAAATCCTGCATTTTTTTTTTACATTGGCCACTAAACCTAATAATAGGTTGGCACTTCCCATTCTGTAAGGGCTCATGCACACAAACGTATTTTCTTTCTGTGTCCGGTCCGTTTTTTTTTTTTACGGACCGAATGCAGAACCATTCATTTTAATGGGTCTGCAAAAAAAAAAGTTACTTTGTGTGCATTCTGTTTCCGTATGTCCGTTCCGCAAAATATAGAACATGTCCTATTGTTATCCGCATTACGGACAAGGATAGGACTGTTCTATTAGGGGCCAGCTGTTCTGTTCCGCAAAATACGGAATGCACACGGAAGTTATCTGTATTTTTTGAGGATCTGTGTTTTTTGCAGACCGCAAAATACATACTGTCGTGTGCATGAGCCCTAAAGGTAACTTTTCACCAGTCATCTCCTTATCATCACATGCAGGATTACAACAAAAGTAGAAAAGGCATGATCCATCATTGACCGCAGGTGATGTCCAAGCTTATCTACTCCGCTACTCTGCACAGATCACAAAGCATGTCTGCAATACTCTCCCATAGAAGTCAATGAGGACCCCTCCAGACGGTTGTGTCTATGGCTCATTTGGCTGGTGGAAAGCACATCTTGACATGATGTTATCAACAGCTCAGGCAAGATGGTTGTCTTCATAATTATGTAGTATGTCCAGTGGCGTACACACAATCCATGGGGCCCCGGTGCGAAACCGAATCATGGCCCCCCCCCCTCAAACCCGCCCCCCTCCCCCCCCTCCCTCTCCAGGGCCAGGGCCCTCAGGCCACTCAATGCTATCCCCCCCCCCTCTCCCCCTCCAGGGCCCTCAGGCCACTCAATGCTATCCCCCCTCCAGGGCCAGGGCCCTCAGGCCACTCAATGCTGTCCCCCCTCTCCCCCTCCAGGGCCAGGGCCCTCAGGCCACTCAATGCTATCCCCCCCTCTCCCCCTCCAGGGCCAGGGCCCTCAGGCCACTTAATGCTATCCCCCCTCTCCCCTCTCCCCCTTCAGGGCCAGGGCCCTCAGGCCACTCAATGCTCCAGGCGTGCGTATAGCAGCATGATCATACAGCACAGAGGCAGAGGCTAGAGCACAACAACAAGAAGAAGAAATTCAGCCCAGCGTTCATTTTTCTTACCGGCTGGCTTTACTGCGGTACTGGGCAAGGCAACTAGGCAAGGCGAACTAGGCAAGGCGGCTCCTGTTGGCTGGCTGGCAGTGACTCCCGGCTCTCAGACGTCTCTCCCTGGTCTGGTCGGGTCCCGTCTGCTTCTGGCGCCGCCTACGAGATTTCACACGCATATTCCCGCGAGACCTGCCGCAGGCAGTTCGCAGGTCTCGCGGGATGATCGAGGACTGGAGGACTCCAGTCACTTACTTTGCGCGCAGCAGCTCCAGGGCCCGGGCAACTGCGACCCCTGCGACCCCTATATGTACGCCCCTGAGTATGTCCCTCTGAGGCTGTGGTTAGGTGAACACTAGTGTGCTCTAACAAAAGGATTACTGAACTTAGGGGGTGATTTACTAACAGAAATATGTCTATATAAGGCGTATTTTTGGAGCAGATTGCGGCACAAAGGTTCTTTGCCCCGCTCATAGTGGTCTAATAATTTTCTACGCCGGTTTTAGGCATACAAAATGGTCTAAATCTACGCCATCAGGTTAGCTGGTGTAGCTTTAGAAGCGGCGGTGGATCCGCTGAAGGTATGTAGAGGCCAGCGCCTCTACATAACTTCATCGGATCCACCGCCAGCCCAGGGCCTTATTAAGACCAGCGTCTAAAACACCGGTCTAAAAAAATGACCCCCTTAGAGTCCTGAGATTCCTTCTAGATCCCCAGGGCTGACTGCAGAGGGCTTACCCAACCTCCGATCAGATCACTGGGACCCAATCAGAGGGAGAAATACCCTTTGATTATGCTGTGGTCACAGACTGCAGCAATTAAAGGGTTAACAGTTGGGATTGGAGCTACCTCCAATCTTGGCTGTTGAGCAAATGGCTGCTCTAAGGACCGGAGATGTTGGCTGCAGTTCGTTCGTTGAGCAGGAGCTCGTACAGAAGTTCTCTGCTGCCTCTAAAACGGCGACGACAAAAGACAGTGCGTGGTCATTAAGGAGTTAAATGAGGCAATGCCAAGCATTGCTTCTTATTTCCCATATTTAAAGAGGGTGTCAGGGGCTTTCTTCAAGGAACATTTTATTATTGACCCTAAGTATGTATTATCGGCAGTATAAACATCTCATTTTATTCTATTTGCTTACAGATCTGCCTTTTACATCTTCTATTATCAGTGCGGTGGTAGGTCATCTCGAGGATACATAACCTTTCAGATATAAAAGAAAGACAACTGCGCTCAGCTCATCTTGATCCACCCTCCTCCTCCTCCTCCTCCCTGAGCTCGGCAGCTTAGCTAAAGCATTTTCATCTGGCACTCCATCAAAGGCCACAGTCTCACCTCATTTCCTGATAAACCAACTTACAGACTCTTTCAAATTTTTTAAAATGACACATGTTTTTGGTTTTGTGGTGTCATTTTTTGGTCTCTTTAAAGAAAAACATCTTACTTCTAGATCATGGCGACAAAGTCTTTATACATTTTTTTTAACTAAAGAAGTTATTCCATGACTAATCTAAAAAATGAAAATCAGACACTTTATACTGTATAACATGAGAATCTCTTTCTAACAAAACTAGGACCAGCCCTGTACCTCACATGGATCCAGAGATCTCCCCATTCATTGCTCTGCTAGATTTATATCAAGCTGACAGCTTAAGGGGAGTGTCCTTTCTGTTGCAGCTCAGGGGGCGTGTCCATGCTCTCCCTAGCACAACTCAGTAGACAGTTGAAAGATGAAACTGAGCATGTGCGGACATCTCAGTGAGCTGGACAAATAAATAAGAAAAAAACAAACTTCAGGTGGCGCTATACAGATAGATTTCATTGAACAAAACCCCTTTAAGCATTTTGCCACAGTTACCATAGCCTTAAATATCGATGGAGACAACTCAGCCTTAAAGCACATTTACAGAATACTGTACTTTGAAATGTAATTATTTGAGTGCCACAGAGAACGTGGGGTAAAAATCTTCGTATTTTAATTTTTATAGTTGCAAACAAAACTCAGGGGATGTAATGGATAGTTCCAAACCAGCACCTGGAATAATTTTGAAATTGCATGCAATTAAAAATGTAGTATGCACGCTATTATCTCTCTGTCCACCTCTGAGGTGGATGTGCCCCCCTGGGGCCCTATTAGAAGACGAGAGTACCCAGGTGTAGGAATGGCTGAGTGGTATAGGGTGACCTAAAATGTCCCTTTAAAATGTGAGTTTTGAGTGTCACGGTGCTCCTGCCTGGATACCGTGGACCCGAAGCAAACAAATAGGGGGAATAGTTGAGGGATAAGAGAATAACTTGAGTCCAGGTCTTGAGATGCAGTTGAAAAGCAGCTTTACGTTGTATAACAGTTCTTCAAAGCGGTTTACAGGCTTTGTCTTGGTCCCAGCAGGCTTTAGCATGAAACACTGGCAGCCAAACTCGTCTCTACTACAACTGTTGCTCTCTGGCTCTGCTGTACTGACAGGCTGACTGTATAACTTTGCTTTTGTTGTATGCTGCAACCTCTCTTTGTAGTCTGTCTCTTAATCAGGCCAGGGAACTTTCCTTCTGGCTCCTGAGGCTTTAAGCTGTGGCCTCCATGACTAGCAGAGCTGAAGATGCTCTGGCTGGCATGGACACATCCAGCAGAGACTTGCCTAGCACACCCTCCCTTGTCAGGGGATAAGCTGGAACTCTCCCCTACCAGGGGGTAAGCTAGACTAACTAGAAACTTGTCCCCACCGTTCCTGCAGGAAGTGGGACTCGCCCACCTCTCCACAGAGGGGGGTTAAAATGAAATGGAAAACTCCATTCTATCTAGTATAGCTCTGGCATATTTGCTACCACCTGCTGGTGAACCAGGCATATTACATTTAAACGTAACAGCTGCAAACATCATTAGGAAATAATGTACAGTGTAGTGGACCTGAAATAAATATACAAGATGACAGGCTATTAGTATATACAGATAGAGGCACAGTGTAGGCGTGCTGATGCCACTCTGGGGCCTTACAGATGCACATGCTCATTTCTATCCATCAACTGCCACCAGCCGTAAATATATATATACTGTATATATAGTTAAAGGGGTTGTCTCATTTTAGCAAATGTCATTTATCATGTAGAGAAAGTTAATACAAGGCAGTTACTAATGTATTGTGATTCTCCATATTGTCTTTTCTGGCTGGATTCATTTTTCCATCCCATTATACACTTCTTGTTTCCAGGGGTTATGACCACTCTGTAATCCATCAGCGGTGGTCGTGATTGCACGCTAGGGGAAAAAACGACAACCGTTCTGGTTGACGGGACCACAGGAGCACACATAGGCACACACGCACAGCAGCTCCCATCTCAGCTACCTCATATCTGCTCATATCTCACAATAGATTAGTAAGTGCCTTGTATTAACTTTCTCTACATGATAAATATCATTTGCTGAAGTGAAACAACCCCTTTAAAAGCTGTGACAGTTACAAAGAGAGCGATGCAGAAAAAAGAAAATGCCCCTTGAGCTGCAGCAGAAAGGACACACCCCTGAGCTGCTAGCTTGAAATCAATCTAGCAGATCAGCTGGAATAATTGATGAGGAGATTTGTGGACCCATGCAAGGTACAGGACTGGTTCTAGCTTTGTTAGAAAGAGTTTGCAATGTACTATATGATCTATGATTTTCATTACTTGCATTAACCATGGGATAACCCCTTATTATTTAGAGCTTCAAGCTAAACCCTACCCAGTACCATCTCTGTTTTCCTCATATTTTTGTTTTAGTATGCACTCGTCTTTCCCATGAAATAATAATTCTGGAGCACCTTTTCTTAGGACTCTGTTATTCTCTTCCTCTATTATTCCTCTTGGAAATGTATGAATAAATTGTGAACTGGTTGCTAGCATTCTCCTTTTCAACAAGATGTGTTCCTAGATTGTCTGCCTGCCAGCTATGATTAGATACACAATGTGTGGATACGCACCCCTCTTAAATGGGAAGTGTTAATTTATTCCTAAATTTTCAGGAGGAATAGGGGTGCTACCACCCAGAGCGGCCATGCTGCCCCTGGTAGGCCACCAGCTAAATGACAGTTACAATCACATCGCTTCTTATGCCTGCATTGTCAGTGGGCGCCCAGTGTTCTTTTCAGTTCCCTAATTTTATGGCCTACAGTTTACCAAGAGCGAGGACAGACGGAAGAACGTAACAAATCACTGCAGGGTCACCGCTTGTAGACGTGCAATGATATGTTAAATGCATAATAAAATGACAGCAGACTGTGTGAAGAGGATGATGTTATCCTACAGTGAAGTCATTGTATACAGCAGCAAACAGTTAACATTTTGCACTGGGCCCAGGAGCAGTAAGGCATGTCTCTGACTGCATTGTTAAAGTAAGGGGGTTACAAGACTTATTTTAACTTAAATAGCAGCTGTGCTCATTCCTGAAATATCTGTCTGAATGAATGCCTGTATTCCCTATGAAATCACAACTCTGGAGCCTCTTTTCTTATAACTTTGTAGTGTGCCGTTCCTCTGTTATTCCTCCTAGAACTTTATGAATCAAACGACAATTGGGCATTACAATTCTCCTTGTCAAAAGGGTGTGTCCCTAAACCGTATGGCTCGGTTAGCACTGATTGGACTGTGAGATAGGCCGCTTTCAGATGAGCGAGTTGTAGACTCCTGACTCGAAGCGCAAGTATAAGACAGCTCCCATCCTGAACTTCCAGCACTGGATCGCATAGAATTATATTAATTTATGATGCTATGTAACCCTTACAGTTCTGAATGTACTGGATAACACTGACAGCATTATGTCAGTGTTATCCAATACATTCTAGACCTCTAAGGGTTACATAGCATCATAAATCAATATAATGCTATGCGACCCCAGCAGTGCTGGGAGGTCAGGACGGGAGCTGACTTATACTCACGCTCCGAGTCAGGAGTGTGCAACTCGCTCATCTGAAAGCGGCCATAGTGTGCAGTGACACCTGGTAGGGTAGCCACACATTTCTAGCAGGAGTAACAGAGGAACATCATAATTCAGAGCTCTAAAAAAAAATGAATATTATAGAGAATATATTTATTTACAAAAAAAAAAAACAGGTCAGGAGTGCTGGCAGGCGCTTGTCAAAATGTACACTGTAAATCTTTATCTCATGTAGGTTTTGTTAAGTTCACAGTTCTTGAATGGAAACTGATACTGGGAAATGAATATGCAGGAAGACGCATTATACTCGCAGAGGGAAACTGAGACAGATGTGGCTGAAAGTGACAGATGTTTCGGAACACCTGGGTATGTACCAGATTCCAGGCCGCTTCGAGCGCACCCTTTACATACAGCCTCGAATACCACACCACATGAGGACACGCTCGCAATATACAGTACAGAAGAAGGATATATCCAATTGTAGCGTCAGTTCACTTATATGAGGATAAGTACAAATAAGTATTTCTCTACCCGCCTCAGCAATATCCACATAAAGAAATCGTGCACTAATCAAGCTTTTTTGGAAAGTTTGACATTTTTATATGTCATTTAGAGCATTAATACATCCATATCACAAAGTTCATTCATTGTGCCACAGTCCCATAGTGGATGGCTAAAATCTACTCAAACAAGCTACCATAGCATAAGTCCACATGGGGACGCTGCTAGAGAGGAACGAGCGTTGGTACCTGCTAATGCAAAGTTTCGGGTGACCAGCCCTTTCCATAAGCATGGTGTTTATAGAAACCCAATAGATCTCACCGGATTGATGGATGGAAAGGAGCTGGATAAGTGGAGAAAGAGGCATTTTTTCAAATAAGATATATTACAAAGTTTCTTACCTGTGCTCGTACTATTCAAAAGTTGTTTATAATCAAAGCTCCACTTTAATTATGTTACTATTTAATTAGAAATATACTTTTAGTTTCTTTACATATCGGAAATATACTTCAAAGGTGATGTCTAAAAAATCTTGTGGTCCTAAACTATAACCCTCAGTTCACACTTTAGCGTTTTTAACGCGCATAAAAACGCACAACTGTACAGTACCCATGCATTCCTATGGGCCTGGTTCACACTTGCGCGTTTTTATGCGCGTTTGAACGCGCGTAAAAACGGCCGACGCAAAAGCAAGTATGTTTGCGTTTTTTGGCCCGTTTAACGCGCGTCCCCATAAACAGAGTTTAATAGGGAGGCGCGTTAAACACGCGATTCCTATTTTGTGCAGCGCGATTTAATTCGCGCGTTAAAAACGCGCGAATTAAATGCGCTGCACGAACGCCCAGGTCTGAACCCAGTGTAAGGCTACATGCACACAGACATGTGACGTAACAGCCATCACACGTCGGTTTTAAAACTGCTGGCAGTCTATGGTGTTTTTTCACAGTTTTTTTGATGGCCAGCGAATAATGGACCTCAAAAAATAGAACATGCTCTATCTTGTCCGTTTTTCACTGACAGACTGTTCCATACAATTGAATGGGTCCATTTTTAACCTCCGTTTCTCAGAAAGGCATCAGTGAAAAAAGTCCATTAAAAATGGACAGCTTATCCATTTTTAACCGACATTTTTTGCACTGTCACGTGCAAAGCTTGACTGAATAAAGTTTGACTGAACCTTTATCTTAAAGGGGTTTTTCGGGACACACATGGGACCCCCGCTGATCAGCTGTTTGAGAAGCCACTGGAGTTTAGGCTACTTTCACAGTACCGTTTTTTTTTTCCGGCATTGAGTTCCGTCGTCGTGGCTCAATACCAGAAAAAAAACGCTTCAGTTTTATCCAAATGCATTTTGAATAGATAGAAATCCGTTCAGGATGCGTCAGGATGTCATCAGTTCAGTCACTGAACGGCGCTTTAGACGGAGAAAATACCGCAGCATGCTGTGATTTTATCTCCATCCAAAATGCCTGATCAGTTGCCGTAATGCCAGATCCGGCATTTATTTCCATAGGAATGTATTAGTGCCGGATCCGGCATTAAAAATACCGCATTGACAGTACCGCATGCGCACACCTTTAAAAATGTGAAAAAAATACATAACGGATCCGTTTCTCTGGATGACAACCGGAGAGATGGATCCGCTCTTGCAATTCATTTGTAAGACGGATCCGCATCCGGATCCGTCGACAAATGCTGTCCGTTTCAACACAGATTGCAGGATCCCTCTGCCGCAAGTGTGAAAGTAGCCTTACACTAGCGCTGCAGCCTTCTCTCAGCTCACCAAGCCCAGCTCCGCACATTGTATAGCAGCTGTGTTTGGTATCACCGCTCAACCCCTTTGACTTCAATGTGGCTGAGTTGCACCTAAACCATGAGACCAATGAATGTGACATCACATGACCTAGGAAAAGCTGTGAGAAGGTTGCAGTGTTAGGTCCTTCTCAAACAGCTGATGGATGGGGGTCCCAGGTGTCGGACCCCCACAGATCAGATACTGGTGACCTATCCAGAGGATAGGTCATCAATGTAAAACTCCAGGAAATCCTCTTTTATGCCTCATTTACACGTCAGTGTTTGGTCATTGATTTCGATCAGTGATTGTGAGCCAAAACCAGGATTGGAGCCTCCACAGACATAAGGAATAAGGGAAAGATCTGCTCCTGCTCTGTAGTTAGAGCCGCGCCTGGTTTTGGCTCAAAATCACTGATGGAAATTACTGACCAAATACTGACGAGTGACTGAGGCATTAATGCTACTTTAAGGCCTCTTTCACACGGGCGTCCCGGATTTGCTCAAGATGCGTCCCGGGGGCATTGCGGGAAACCCGTGCGAGTGCGCAAGAAATTTCAGTCAGTTTTGACTGCGATTGTGTTGCGTTGTTCAGTTTTTTCGGTGCCAGTGCAATGCATTTTGCACGCAAGTGAAAAAAAACTGAATGTGGTACCCAGACCCGAACCCGGACTTCTTCGCCGAAGTTCGGGTTTGGGTTCGGTGTTGTGCAGATTGTATTATTTTCCTTTATAACATGGTTATAAGGAAAATAATAGCAATCTTAATACAGAATGCTTCCTAACATTTTACTAAGCTTCTATAATAAGATTGCTATTGTTTTTCTTTATAACCATGTTATAAGGGAAAATAATACAGTAAATGGACTTTAATCAATTTACTAACATCATCTCTTTAGCAACCATGCGTGAAAATCGCATTGCATCTGCACTTGGTTGCGGATGCTATGCGATTTTCATGCAGCCCCATTCATTTCTCTGGGGCCTGCATTGCGTGAAAAACGCAGAATATAGAACCTGCTGCGGTTTTCATGCAATGCACAAGTGATGCGTGAAAATCACCGCTCAGCTGCACAGCCCCATTGAAGTGAATGGGTCAGTATTTACTGCACGTCATCCATTGCACCTGGTTGGAAAAATCGCCTGTGTGAAAGGGTCCTTATGGTTTTCTTCCATTTGAATACAACCGGTGTTGTTTTTTGAGAAACCTTCAAAAATCTTAAAAACTACTTCAGGGGTGCTGACTTTTCTTTTATGAAAGAGAACCCCCTGCCCCTTCTTCTGTTCGTTTTTCACATAGTATTCTGGCATTGTAATAATAACTTGCAGCATGGCCAAGGTAACTCCACAGTTTTATCTTAACTACTGGGTGGCTCTATGATGCTGTGAAGCCCCAGTTTAATTAAATCTCTGACCCCTGGGCCAACTGCATGAGAACAAGACAAGATTGTATCCAAGGCGAAAAAAAGTATAAAAGAAGGACTCGCTTTGCCTCTTTTTTGGATCTACTCCTGTGTAGCTCAACAATGGCAGAAAAGACAGCATGTAAGAATCAAGCCCCGAGGCCAGTTTCACCGGGAACAATGTCATACAGTTCTTACATGTATTGTTTTTTTGTTTTTCAGCCAAGGTGTGAACGACAAAAGAGAAGGAAAGAAAATGGAAAGATTTCTAAATTTCCTATTCACTCTTGATTTGGCAAAAATTACTTCAAAAACTGCATTAACACTGCTCTGTGTGTGAACATGACCTCAATCAGTTGTCCATTTTACACTTTCCCTTCCCGTATGTCCTTTTAGAAAGGATGCCCTTGTATTACTTCCATAACGCCCAATTACCCAGAAATTCGCCGGAAAAACCTAGCCAGTGCATTACACAAATAACCCACTGATGGCCAATGTGCACATTTTCATGTCTTTCTGCAGGACTGCCCCCAGTTTTAAAGGGGTTGTGTCACTTCAGCAAATAGCATTTATCATGTAGAGAAAGTAAATACAAAGCACTTACTAATGTATTGTGATTACCCATGTTGCTTCCTTTGCTGGCTGGATTCATTTTTCTATCATATTAAACACTGCTCGTTTCCAGGAGTTGCGACCACCGCTGCAGCACAAATATAGGGTGGCCGGATATAGGATCGGCCGGTGCTTTTTCCTATAGTGCGCAAGCACGACCACCGCTGATGGATTGCAGGGTGGTCGTAACCCCTGGATAAAAGCAGTGTGTAATGTGAAGGAAAAATGAATCCAGGAGGCAATATGGACAACCACAATACATTATTAAAGGCCTCGTATTAACTTTGTCTACATGATAAATGCCATTTGCTGAAGTGAGACAACCCCTTTAAATCTGGGGGCAGTCCTGCCGAAAGACATGACGGAGGTATTGGTTATTTTCCGCTCAACCCCTTTAACTACTTAAATAACCCATGCCTCCCCCAAGCCCACTATAACCTGGACTTGACCAACCCCAGTAAGACACGAACACCATGTTGGATTGTATTGGCCACAGCAGCCGTTTTATAAACATAAAATACATATAAATAACCTTTTAAATACCATAACCATAACATATGTGTAACATATATTCCCGAATCCAAACGGGGAAGGTCCTTGAAGCCGCAAACAAAATGAGTTACCCCACCAGGTTGACCCGTCTTGCCTCCAGCCGTTAAGCGCCAGCTCGGAGCCACCACTGTCAGCCCCCAAAATTCCGCCACAACCGACCACCAACCATGGGAGTCCAGCCCCAACTGTGGAGCCCTCCCATCCTCCTCACCTGAGAATCTCTCCAACTTCAAGGACCTCCCACCGCTACAGCCGCTGTGCCTTCCTACTCTCACTCTGCCCTGCAATCCACCACCACATCTTACCCAAGATCCCTCCTTACCTCCAACCTTTAGCAGGAAGCCCTCCAAGAAAGGGGTGGGTGGGTGGAAGCTCAAGTTCCAAACCAAAATGGCCTCTTTCTTCCCCAAATCTCAGCTACTTAATCCTTTAGTTCCCGCCCCTTAAATTGAACTAGCCAATCGCTACCCCCAGGGTCTCCCTTAAACCAACCCCCCCCTCATGATAGCCTCCCCTAAAGGCTACCGCACCCCAGTCTGGCAATTACTTGAAGTAAGTGTAATGCACTGATTAGGTTTCTCCCAGAGATTTTCTGGGTAATTGGGCGTGAGACAACCCCTTTAAAAGCTGATTGCCCCAGTAGTAACCGGGAAGGTAAGTAGTGGAATACAATTGTTCAAAGTGAACAACACCTCAAATGAGGAGTCAGTGCACCCACCAGCACTGTTTTGGATTGTGGGAAGAAACTCGAATGTTTGGAGAGAAGACATATATCTCAAGCACAACTCAAAGCAGGTGTTGCCTTGGTCAGAACAGAACCCATGACCTCAGCGCTCCGAGGCGCAGCATCACTATAAAGCGCTGCACCCTACGGCGCTGTAGATTAGTAGGAGGTATGCAGAGTTGTGAGGCTAGCAGCTGCTTTGTGTAATAGCAGACACTCGCGGTACTGTATATTATTCTAGGGGGCTAACATTTCTGCTCTCTTGACAATGCTGTAAGTAAATAACTCGGCTAGAGTCATTTCACATCTGAACAGCTCCATAGGGGCAGCCACCCACTTTGACTCTGTAAACAGTTTCCCCAGCATGAGAAGTGTCTAGATGTAAAAATTTGGAGGAACGCGAGGACAGCGGCACTCCCTGTACACAGCATCTGCTGATAATATATGGGCAATAGTCAAAATAAGCAGCATTCCACGACCACTAGTAGATATATATAGATATATATATATATATATATATACACACTAGTAACCAAGCTGCTATGTATCTCACTGTCATAATGCCATACAGTGTTATATATAATACTCTGGTTAGAATACATAATTATTGGAATCAAGCATACAATGTTCTGAGAGCAGCCTAGAGGATAGAGTGGTGAAGAGAGCAGAATGAAGTCATGACATAGGTCAAAAAACATGAAACGCATGGGACCAGATTATTTTCACAGAAAAAAATGTTTGTCCCCCTTATTTTTTGTGAGCTGCTATAGATAACTGCATGTTTAACAAGGTAAAGAGGTACTTTCAGCCTCTGTCACTTATACCAGGTAGATCATGTGACCACCAATGAAACGGGCCGGCCCCATGGCATCTGTTCTGTGGACAGGAAGTCAGTTTCTCTTTTCGCTTTTCGCTCTATTCGCTTTTATAAGATTGATATCGAGCTGTTGTTGGAATGAATAGAGAAACTTATAAGACGTTTGAAAGGCAGCACACCTGCTCCTACAAGAAAACATGTATCCATCTTATAAAGCGCTGTTACCATGCATTAATGTTGACCCTGTTACATTACTGTTGCTATGCCTTTAAGTGCTTACTATGTACTGCATCTGTAACGCCCCCGAGTGGTATTACCACTCCTCCGTCCTGCTTCTTTCTGTGTATGCTGGTACGGTGTCATTCTATGTATTTTGTCCTGGTCCTTCTCATTGTGCATTTCCTATGTTTGAAATTGTTACTGTTCATGTAATGTACAGTGCTACTGTTAGAAGAGAGTGGAACCTGCTTTCCATTCTGACCCTCTCTAAGGTGGGGGGGGGGGGGGGCGAGTTGGTTAGAGGTCATTTCAGCTTACCCCGTTCTAGGGGAAAATCCTACCTTACCCCAGCTAAGCAAAGTAAGCCAGAAGAACACCTTCAGCTTTTGCTGGATATAGAGGGCACAGCTTGGAGCCTCATACAGCAAAGGAAAAGTGCCCTGGTACATAATCTAGAGACAGACAACACAGAGAAAAGTTGCAGCATACATCAAAGAAAATGTTCCTATTTAAGCCTGTCAGCATAGCAGAGCCGAGATTGTTATTGCCTGCCAGTTTATGCTAAAACCTGCTGGAAACCAAGAGAAAGCCTGTAAATCGTTTGGAGAGACATTTATGCAAAGTAAAGCTGTTTTAACTTCAGCACAAGGTCTGGACTCAATTTACTCTACAAATCCCTCAACTATTTACCCTATTTCCTCTGCTTCGGACGACAACGCCTGGGGTCCATGATATCCAGGTAGGAGCACCGTGACACGTGCACAGCCACATCTAAAGGGACATTATAGGCTACCCTTACATCACTCTGGCATTTCTACACCTGGGTACCACCAACACCATCTACTTAAGGGGACTCTGTCCCTTGTTGCTTCAATACAACTGGCATCACGACAAATTTACTTAAAAACAACCCCAGATGCATGTTGGACGTTGCACATCATGTTTCCCTTCACTTTAAGGAGTATTCTGATCTTTTTGATTTTCATGTTATTTTATGTCGTCTCCCCATTCCCTTGGTGAAACTTTTCCATTGATACTTATTAAAAGTTGCCTACCGGACCAGTGCTGTGGTCCCCGGTCAAATGATAAGCTCCTGGCGCTTCCTGGATCACATGCTGTGCATCGTATTGCGATCCTAGCCTGGTTACAACCCACTGATGACACGTTCATGGCCTGTCCCCTGCGCTTTATAATCACAGCGCATGCGTGAAAATGTATGTCTTACTAGCGCTGTCAGTGCATATAATTCTATCCAACCCCTTAACCAGGCCGGCTGCGCCTGCACAGTCATCCAGCCTCGGGCCCTGACCTGCATAGTTTCAGCAGTCAACAACTTTTAATAAGTATCAATCGAAAATTTGTTAGTCTCAACAAGGGGATAGGAACATGAAATAGTAATAAAAAAAAACTCAGAATACCATTTTAAGTGCTTGCATTCATGCTGATATGCCTTGTTTTATATGTAATGTCATATGTTACATGTGTGGGAAACTACAAAAGGAGGTAGTGCACTTAGTAAGGTAAAACGCCCTGTGTGCACAGGCTATCTAATAGTGGGAATGTCATAGGTAGTTTACACAGGAATATGGCCACTGGGGAGTCATGGGCAGGATCAGGGGAGTAGCTAAAGGCTCATGGGCCCTGGTGCAAGAGTTCAGCTTGGGCCCCCCTTCCCTCAGTGCTCTGTGTCCAGGGGCAGGGAGCACACAACCTTCATGCTGCCTGAAGCAAAAATTGAAACGGCACCCCCCATGCCAAATTCTTGACCTAATGCCTTCCCTCCGGCCTGAGGTGTAAGTTGACCAGCATGCACTTTCTATAATACTGGTGTCTTCTTATGCACCACAAGGGTCTTTGGGTCCCCTCAGGAGCTAGGGCCCGGTAGCTACTCCCCTGGGCAGGATACGATAGACACTGTAGATGAGCCTCACTGATGTAATGAGCTGTGATATACCGCACTGGGTTATAACTGTATTGCATTGAAAATATGTTTGTAAGCAAAACTGAGGTTAATTTACCATCTTCTGACCAAACTGGTGCAACACAAGCCAGAGGGGTAGTGAGGTGTTAGATTTGCCTGTTGCCCACTAAAGAGACGGTATACCTAAATTATCTATTGCCCTAAGCCTGTGCCTTCATGGAGACACTGTAACCCCTAAGACTGCTGCCTGTCGAAAGCATCTTGCCGCCACACCGATTCTGCTCGCTTGCTCCCCGCATGTCCATCTTCCAATCCACGCCTTGTTTGCTTGCTCCCCAGCATGGACATGGTTACCTGCTCCACTGCAATAACTAACTGGCTTTAGCGGTGATGTATCCACAAGAGACACGTCACCACTGAAGCCAGTGGCTGGCTCCAGAGGAGCAGGTGACCATGTCCACGCTGAGGAGGAAGTAAACAAAGCACAGACCGGAAGAAGGGCGTAAAAGTATGATTCTTTCAATAGCAGAGGTGGGCTGTAGGCATCACTTAAAACTTTGATATTCTCAGACAACCCCAACTTGTTGCCCCACGTGAGTCAAGTAAAGACCACATTA
The DNA here is from genome assembly GCA_033119425.1 of Bufotes viridis. Taxonomy (NCBI): domain Eukaryota; kingdom Metazoa; phylum Chordata; class Amphibia; order Anura; family Bufonidae; genus Bufotes; species Bufotes viridis. Next base: position 333,547,276 of record CM065593.1, on the reverse strand, counting down.
AGTTACATCTGTGTAAGGCCTGACCCTAGGGTGGGCGGTCACGCATACTACTTAGTGCCAAAAAGAAACTTAGTCTGCTCCTGAAACACACTGACTTCCTGTCCACAGAGCAGATGCCACGGGATATAGCGAGTCTCATTGGTGCTCACCAAAAGTAACAGAGGCTCAAAATACATCAGTAAATCCATACGTGTTTATTAGCTCATTTACAAATGACGGAAGGGGTGACATTTAGATAGGTAGACACTGCTTAAACTATTAATTAAAAAATCATAATATCGCCCTTTCTCCTGTTTGTAAATGAGCCGAAAAACATATTTATCTGTCATTTGCAAAGTTTAATTTGATTAGTGTTTACTAGAATTTGCTTTCCATGACATATTTCGTAGGACCTTTCATAAGAACGGAGTGGCAATGCTGGAGACACAAGACCATATTCAGGTGTATATCCATTTGTGTAAAGCAAAACTTCCAAGTCACCAGCTGTTGTCTGTGCATTGTCAGTATTTGTACCGTGCGTTAGCGTCCATGTCACTGGCGCCCTCTGCTGTCCGTTCACTTGTACTGCCTTTTTTTCCAGGAGATGTTTGTCCACTTTTGAAATGAATCACTAAAATGCAACTGTGATTCACTAATGACTAAAAGTACTTTAAGGCTTAAAGATGAAACAAGCAAAGCTTTCTAAGATTCACCAGTTCCTACCCTTATCTAGATAAGAGTCATCAAGGGGGTTATTTATAGAAAATAGCTGTTCCATTGACTCTGGTTTTGTCTGCTTTTAATATAAAGCGTTCCCATGAACTAGGCTTATATTCACCCTATGGAAGAGATACCATCATCCTTATAATACTCTATAGTGATTTCCAATATTCCCAAGTATTGGGATGGAAGATTCGTTCAGGGTCGCTGAGTTTTCAAGAACCTTAGAGACATATCAAAAGCTTTGCGTGGTGGTGGTCTGAGCGCTGAGAGAGCAAGCTATGCGAGGGCTTCCCTCTCCTCATTCTAGTGATCGGTGGGGGTCTCAGCATTCAAACCCCCACCAATCAAAACTAACTTTCTAGGACATATCAAATGTTTTTTGAAAACTCAGTGACTCTTCAATATTATACAAATGTAGACATGGAGACCAAGCACATTAGGGTAAGGAGACACGCATGGTCATAATGTGGTTTTGAATAAGCTTCGAGTTGAACTAATCCGCAATGTGAGACTCATAGAAGTCTTTGGGGCCACACCATACCTCCATATTCTTCAAATTTAATATAGTTTCAATGGTGGTATTTTCCATTGTATAAAACATACATAAGCAATTCAGTTCACCAAAACCACATGTATCCCGCTAGCGTGGTATCATCCTCAGTGCATAGGAGGACACCATCATGGCAATGGGTAAATACATAGAAAATAGGAAATCCAGCACTCGTGTGGAAAGCTCTGAAACAACATCTTGGCTTCATTCAAAGTCCATCAAGACAGTTGTGAAGTAAAAAAAAAAAAAGATGGATGCTTACGCATTTCAAACTGATATGCACTGGTTCTTACTCATAGCGAGCCACAATTCTCCATGGTATACATCATAGGAGAGTATATCTTTTTAAAATCATACCGTAAAAAGCAAATTATAGCGGCACACAGAATGCCTGCCTCAGATGTGTGGATGTGAACTGACTTTCATTGACTTTTAGCCCAAGGCCAAAACATTTGCAGTATTTTAGAGCAATATCTATATCTGCCATGTTAGTAAAAAGGTGTATGGAATTATATTCATGCATCACTTTGGTGTATGTTTGTTACATTGCAAAGGGGTAAAACACAATTTAAAAAATAAACTATATACGGCTTATACAATAGCTACCAAAATTTAACAAGGAACATTTAAAAAAGACCTACAATCACAAGAAAAGAGAAAGAGTGCCCATATTCAGCCCGTGGTATGGTGAAATAGTGGTTTAAAGAAGCCATCACCTCTGTTAAACCTGGCTTTGTAGTTTCCTTGTAAAAGGAATTCATGTGACATCACTGCTAATTCCATTTGACAAGGATGACATCACCGCTGTGCCTTATAAGGCTGATTGACATAATTACAATCCTATACAACGACATCGCCACTACTCATGTACTCATAGCTAGAACTTGTGTCTTTAGAGCATTCATCAAACTGTAGACTCCACTTGTCAGGAGCATATGCCTGGAAATTAAACTGAAATGTTGGCAAATAGTATGTTGGCGAAGTGTAATTAATTCTGGAGATTTAGGGCACTTTTCAGACTAGATAAAGGTGAATGTCTGCATAACTGACAGCTCTGACTCCATTTCACCGGCATCATTTATTAAATACTGCAGCAGTACATACCAATAGGAATTCAATTAGCAGAGTATAATATCCTGAAAATGAGACCAAGATGAATGTAAAGTGTAGGATTCAGTCTTTAAAAGTAATATGGGATATTTTCTGTAGTAAGAAAATAATTATCTGAAAACAGACTTCCTCCATTCCTGTCTTCAAAATATGTGCAATGGGCTACCAGGGCTAGTATCAAGGCAAACTAAGTAGTACTGTAATGAAGAGCATGGCTTGATGAGTCCAAATATGGGGCCTATACTCTGCTGCCACATAGAACTCATAGCCCACAATTATTGATGGGGAGACTGTATATTGAACTACTGGAGACAAAGGGGCTCATATTGTTCTCGCACAGTTGCCCAATGCTGTCTGTGTCTATCTACATCCATGTTGCTAGTCATTGTGCCCCTACAATACATGCTGCTGCTTCAGGTGCCTTCTGCTCAGGGGTGGGTAATTATTGCCATCGGAGTTCCCGTTACAGGTCCCCTGCAGTACCCTAGGTCCCTTTATCCTCCGGCTCCTACCTAAATGTGTTATACACTTTGGGATTTAAAAAGGCAGTATATGGGTAGGCAATAGTTAATTGGCAGTCTTAGTTATAGTTGTCAGGTGCTGGGCTGGTCCTGCCCTGCTGGTTAGAGGCCAGTGTAAGGACATGTGTAGTGGTTTCTGACAAGGAAGCACCATTTCAGTGTGATTTAATGCTGCCAGAAAAGCAACTGGGCTAAGAGATAACTTATTAGAGAAAGGAGCATTGAATTTCAACAGATGGTTGAGGACCATTATAAAGAGACAGTGCATTGACTAAGACAGTAAAATGAATGCACGTTTATGGCTTTGGACTTTACTGCTCATAGTTAGGCTTAATTGCTTCTGCAAAAAAGGGGGTCGGTCAGCACATCCCATTGCACAGGTGCACGTCACCATAGCTAGAAACACGAAGAAAAAAACAATGCAACAGCACTCTACAAACACAAATAACGTACAATAATGCCATAGTTATGGAGATATTCTGGTGCTAATGCTTCGCTTATTTTGTAAATTTGAGATTCTTGGCAAATACCTTTTGTACAAAATTATTTGGGCCCGTCTGCCAAACGTCAAAGCAATCTCTGTAATATAGGAACCTAACACTAAATACTACGTTTTATGTGCCATAATGGCCACCATAAAATTCAGGGAATGCAGGTACCAAATGCATGTTGGGTCCACTTTGCCTTTTACCATTTTTGGTGCCCTAATGGCCTCCATTAAATCCAGGGAATGCAGGTACCAACATGCATGCTGAGCTATACCTCTCCTGGTGCCAGACGCCTTCCAATGTATGCAGCGTAAGAACATGTGTAGTGGTTGCTGACAAGGAAGCACCATCTCAATGTGATTTAATGCTGGCAGAAATGCAAATGGACTAAGAGATAACCGTAGAGAAATGAGCATTGAATTTCAACAGATGGTTAAGGACTATTATAAAGAGACAGTGCATGGGCTCATTTTTTGTGGGATCTGGTGACATTTTGATTGGTACTATTTTGGGGGCATACACCTTTTTGATCGCTTACGGTTGCACTTTTTGTAATGTAAGGTGACAAAAAATTGTTGCTTTATCAGTTTTTATTTAATTTTTTCTACGACGTTTAGATTAGGGGGTGGATCATGTGATATTTTTATAGAGCCATTTGTTACGGACGCTGCAATACCCAATATGTTTGTTTTCTTTTTTCCACAATTTTATGTGTTTTATTTTGTGAATTATTTTTTTTTTTACTTGAAACTTTATTTTTTTTATTATGAAAAATGCTTTTTTTAACTTTTTTTTTTAAAACTTTTTATTTTTGTCCCACTATAAGACTTCAACTTCTGAGGTCTGATTCCCTCTGCAATGCATTACAATACAACCTGCATTGTAATGCATTGGCTGTCAGCTTTTATGCTGACAGCCTTCTTGTGAGACCAAGCCTAAGGGCTGGATCTCACAGAGTTCTGTCGGAGGCAAGGAAGGCATCAGGCTTGCCTTCTCTGCGCGGGGACCCGATGGAGATGCGGAGGGCACCCGTACCCACCGCATGCCGCGGTCTGCTTTGACCGCGGCATACAAGGGGTTAATATGCCGGCATTGGTTGTCCTTACTGATGACGGTGAATGCAGCAGGGACCCGACTGTCAGTGACCTGCCCGATCAGCCTGCCGTACGTGTACGTCGCTCATCCTTAAGTCACGTCCAGCTGTGACGCACATGTACGGCAAGGGTCCTTAACCTCCTAAGGACACAGAACGTACCTGTACGTCCTGTGTCCTGTCCCTAAATATGGTTCTTGAAGTAGACACCCGCGGCTAATGTCCGTGACCGGCAGCAATGCCGATCGCGAACATCTAGCCCCTCAGATGCCGTGGTTAATCCTGACCACGGCATCTGCGCGCAATCCAAACCCGAAAATAAAACTTTTGTTGGCGATCGGAGGAGCCGGAGCGCGCCTGTAGTAGCCTGCAGTGGTGTAACTAGAAATGACTGGGCCCCACAGCAAATTTTTGAATGGGGCCCCCTCCCCCAGTAATTTTTTTTACAACCCCTTCCTTTCATGCTGCCCCCTTTCCTGTGGCTAGTAAAGATCGCTCTCTCAGACCAGGCCCGGCAGCTGTTCCATCCGTTTTCTACACTGTCTATACTGCCACTGTATATAATTTCATTGTGTAATACTGTTGAGGGGCCCTGACAAAATCTTTTAGTACTTCTCCACCTCCTCTTGGATGGGCCCCTTCTGGGTCAGGGCCCCAAAACAGCCGCTTCCCCTGCGTCCCTTATAGTTACGCCCCTGGTAGCCTGGGTTCCTATGAATGAAACCCAGGCTGCTCTGTAGTATTTCCTATGGAGCCTTGTCTGTGATTTTTTCATATATTCGAATACTATTGCATTAAATTTGTATGAAAATTGCAATCAGATGATTATATGTTATAGTTCCCTATAGGAACTATTTAAAAGTGTTAAAAAAAAAAAAGAGTTTAAAACAAATAAATAAAAATTTTCCACAAAAAAATAATTTTTTCACTATCAAAACGCAAGAAAACCTATACATATGGGGTATCGCCGGATTCATACTGACCTATAGAATAAAAGTAACCAGTCAGTTTTATCGGTCATAGAACGTCGGAATTTAAAAACCTGCAAAACTGTGGTGGAATTGTTTTTTTTTTGCAATTTCACCCCATTTGGAATATTTTTTCCCGCTTCCCACTACATCATATGCAATATTAAATGGTAGCTTTGGAAAGTACAACTTGTCCCACAAAAACAAGCCCTCATATGGCTATGTGAACTGAAAAATAAAAATGTTATGGCTCTGGGAAGGCAGGGAGCGCAAAACGAAAACTCAAAAAATAAAAAACCTCCGGTCCTTGAGGGATTAAGGGATTAATTAGAATTTGTTACTAAAACAGTATATTGCTGCACTTTTAAGTCTAATTTTACATATATATGTATATATTTATATGATATCAATTATTTATTTGCCTTTATATAATATATTTGCACAATGTTTCATTCAGCTTTTAATTATTTATGCTACTAAATGTATCTGTGGACTGAACCTGTCAATCTAATGATGTCATTTCCTGTTTATTTGTGTAAATTCTGGTGTGTGCCACACCTCTGGGTCAGCCTGAAGAAGCCGACGGAGTGTCGTTGAAATGCGTAGATAAACTAAAACCCGATCACTTTGTTTATGTCTAGTTTTATACTAAAATAAAGTGTGATTAAATTTTAGCGCCCCGGTAGTACTGCCATTTTTTTACCCCTAAACTTACCTCTGATCATTCTGGATGCCCGTGGCAGAAGGGAGCTGCTTCGATACTGCACAAGTTATTCCACATACGCTTCCCAGCGTTGTGCCTTGCGTGCACAACCTGATGAGTTGCGATATCCGACAATTAGAGGCACTCTCCGAAATACAGTTCACACACAGGGGGCGCAGTCCTTCTCTATTCTCATCAATACAGATGGAAGCACTCATTGCTGGAGCTCTGGGAGCTGGTGTGCCCACGCTCCTCCCCTCCTTCAGGCCGGCGGCGTACAAAATGGTGAAGCAGGAAGACTTCTCCCTGCTCCACCATTCAGCCTGCAGGCACGGATTGCGCTGCCGGCATGTGTAGGCGGAGCCTGCAGCCCGGTAATCTGCATAAGCTCTGCCCATGCAGTGTTGCAGAGCGATCTGTGTCTGCAGGGGGGAAAGGACTGTGATCTTATAGAAAGGGACATGGTAAGTAGGTACCTTTTTTTTTTAACACAGAGGGGGCACAATGGGCATTTCTACTATGGAGGGGGAACAATGGGCATTTCTACTCTGGAGGGTGCACAATAGGTATTTCTACTATGGAGGGGGCACAATGGGCATTTCTACTCTGGAGGGGACATAATGGGCATTGCTAATTTGAAGGGGGCACAATGGGCATTTCTACTCTTGAGGGGGCACAATGGGAATTGCTAATGTGAAGGGGGCACAATGGGCATTTCTACTCTGGAGGGGGCATAATGGGCATTTCTACCATTGGGGGGGCACAATGGGCATTGCTAATGTGAAGGGGCACAATGGGCATTTCTACTCTGGAGGGTGCACAATAGGCATTTCTACTATGGAGGGGGCACAATGGGCATTTCTACTCTGAAGGGGGCACAGAAGGCATTGCTAATGTGAAGAGCCACAATGGGCATTTCTACTATGGAGGGGGCACAGTGCACAGAGGGCATTACTACTATTAAGGGGGCACAATGGGGATTTCTACTATGGAGGGGGCACAAAGGGCATTATTATTGTGAAGGGGCACAATGGGCATTACTACTATTAAGGGGACACAATGGGCATTATTTCTATTAAGGGGGCACAATGGGCATTATTACTGTGAAGGGGGTACAATGGGCATTACTACTATTAAGGGGCATTATTACTGTGAAGGAGGCACAATGGTGATTATTACTGTTAAGGGGGCACAATGGGGATTTATACTGAGAAGGGGCACAAAGAGCGCATTACTACTGTTAGGGGGCACCCATCTGTACAAAACTACTGTGAAGGTTGTACAATGTGGGCAATACTAATGTGTGGGGGGGGGTCCATTTTTTTAAGTATTGTGGGGGGTTCCAGAGAAAGGACCCACCCTGGGTGCTAAACAACCTAGGCACGCCACTGAAAAGGGGAATGTGATTCTTGAACAACAGTGAGAGAATGTGCTGGTGTTGAAAAGGTCTGTGCATTGTGCTGATTTTATAATGGGCAGAGTGTGTGACATTGCCAACAGATGGTGATATGATATGATGATATCACAAGTGGCAGGTGGTAACCTATGAACTTAGCCCCTGTGTCAAAGGTCGCACACAGCCAATGTGGATCCACCCTTGTGTAGGGATGGCTCATGCCAGAGGTGATTCTTGGGTGGCATCACTGATGATGTCATCAGTTGTTTTTTGGGGGACATGAGCGCGTGATTCCTCTGTAGAGCACAGTTTTGCTGCATGTTTTTTTTAAGCCTGGAAACCACCATGTGTAAAGTTATCCTTAACATCTTACCCCATTTCTGCAGGTGAACGTCATTTTACATTGAAATCATTTAACAGCCGATGACAAAGCGATAACAAGAAGGTTATCTATGGTGACACTGACGGCAGGAATAGCTGGAGAGCATGGAGGTGTTCTGGTTTTGTACTGTCCCACATTTTTACTCTGTGTCTATATGCAGTACCCCAGACCTAGTGGTATCTGCAATTGCTTGTTATATTGTATATTAATGTCATGCTTTATTATGTATCTGACTTATGCTTCAGAAATAATGGGGTATGGTTGGCAATAAGAATGGAGCTTGCCATTCCATTCCTCCCCTCTAGGTGAGAGTGGGCTGGTCCTGCTTCCTGCTAGAAGGGGGAGTTCCAGAGTTAGTGTAGCAAGGATTGAGGGAGCATGTCCATCTGCTTCCGCTTCAAGCGCCTTTGGGACTAGAAATCGAGCTTAACTGTGAGAACTACTACTCCACGGAAACTGCAGAGTCCCAGGCCACAGACGATGTGCAGGCTACAGTGTACAAAGTCAGCAGAGTGATCAGCAGTACAGCAATACAGACTCCATTGCAGGTGAAGGGACAACAGGTGAAGACACCCATCACCACAGTTTAGGACAGGCACACTCAAAAGCCTGCATCACACAAGTGGACACCTATAGCAACAAGTGCCAGTTTATTGCAAAATCAGGAGAGAGAGGGACTTCTCTTGAGTGCTATTGTCTGCCATCTTGCCTGCCACCATACCTCATCCTCTGGGAGTAGAGACATTGGGCTATATTTATCATTAGCTAAAGTCACTTTAATGGAGTGAAAATGTCTCAAAAAAATCCGCAATCGGTAAAATTGCGCATTTTTTTGCGACTTTTTCAAGCTCTGCACTAAGCTCTCCAGTTTTGTGACTATTGCAAACACTTAAAAAGTCGCAAAAAAGTAAAAAAAAAAATGCGCGATTTCACTCCAGGGGGGACCATGCTTATCTTGCGCAACTTTTTAATAGAACATGCGACTTTTTTGTAAAGACGTGCGACTTTTGTAAAGCCGCTTACTGAAGGATAAACTGCTACCGTCAATCCACATTTATCACAGTATTAAAGGACCATTAATAAATCGGACTATCCTAAAGTGAATTTGGGCATATGGAAAAGTGGAGTAAGATGTGAGTGTAATGATAAATCTGGCCCATTGTACTTTGTATAGATGACAGCTGAATGTACTGTAACTCATTCTTTACATTCAGTAAAAAAAAAAAAACGGATTCCTTCACATCACCTTTTCACTGCACCAAACCTCAGAGAGCGGCAGCCTGCGGGAGTGCACCATGTAACAGCATCTCATCAGGACCATTATCACAGCACGTATATCATGAGAAGTGCTCTCTAGAGATAGCAAATCAATTCTACACAAACCTAATCCAATATGAATTTCCGCTAAAATCGAAATTTTTATGATTCATCCCACATGAATTGCTGAAAATGGTACCATATTACATATCAGAAGACCGGCTGGACCGTTATTTAGTTTTTAAAAATCTGACGGTGTAGTGTGTTTTTAAAAAGGCTATTTATCACTAGTGATGAGCGGCAGGCGCAATATTCGAATTCGCGATATTTTGCGAATATTTGGGCAAATATTCGCCATATATTCGAAAATTCACTAATTTTTAATCTTCAGTCATTATTTTCTTGATTGCGAAAATTTGCATATAAAAAATTTGCAATAAAAATTTGCATAAACTGGAATTGAAAAAATGAATATTCGCAATTGAGAATATATTTCGCGATATTCTAAATATTCGCGAATTCTCGAAGTGCTGATATTCGTGATTAAAATTCGCAATGCGAAAATTCGTGATCAACACTATTTATCACCAGCAGCTCCCATCCATTTAGCCATAGCCATATATGTCACTGTCACTTTGACATTACTAATGCTGGCTTGGTGTTAAAGTGCTTGAAATGAATTGCATACAGCCCTAGGAGACTTCAGAATATCATATATGACTTTTCAGGGCAATTGGGGCACTTTCCATTCGAATCGAATTGAATCTGCCTGCTAATTCTACAAAATCAGACACAAAGCACATTTTGGACATTTGCTTATCTATAGTGTTTCAGTGCTGTCTATTTGATCTCTCTCTCTCTCCCTATATATATATATATATATATATATATATATATATCTTTAGTGTATGAAATGCATTGTCTGATTTTACATTTGCACAGTACTGCTATAGCTGTCTGGTTTACATTAGGATAATCAGACCACAAAGAAGCACAATGATTCTACTATTTGTTGTACAGAAGCCAGGAAACATGTGATCCGTATTAAATATTAATTACAAATTGGTGCAGCCTGGTAGATTTCCTGCTGTAGAATGTGAAATCCAACTATAAATTATATAAACTATTGCAACATCCCCACGCTAAGCTCGCCAATGAACGCTCTCTGCAGTCAGGAGATGGTTAATATTTTCTGAGATTGTCATAAACAAAAGGGCTCGATGACTCTGGAAAGCTAATGGTACATTTTCATAGGGATGATAGACGAGGTGCTCAGAAGAAGGTGACAGATGAACTAGCAGCCGAAATCTTTTATGTATGAGCTCTTGTACATAGAGGTTAGGCAATGGCAATAATTGGCTCATCTGCTTCCATGTGCTTTAAATGACTTATCTCCAGCAGCATTAAAAGAAAAGTCAGGAGCTCCATTTAATCCTGTTCAACAGCAAGTACAAATCCCATATTAGAAAAATACATTTTCTATGACGCAAATGCAACAAAACCTGGTCGAAATTCAGCAATATTGCTTCTTATACTGCCTTTAGCTGACATGCTGTGCTACTTGTCATTGCAGTGATGATTGTGCAATTTGAACGTGTAAGTATTTATCAGCCTCCTTATTAGTTACATAGAATACAGGGATATCTATTGGGTATTCACTAACAAATCTGTCATTGGACAAAATCTTTGACAGCATTTTGGGTTATCATCTAAACAGCTGATAGCTTAGAAGTAGAGATGAGCGAACACCTGGATGTTTGGGTTCGAGAAGTTCGGGCCAACTTCCTGAAAATGTTCGGGTTCGGGATCCGAACTCGACCCAAACTTTATCCCGAACCCGAACCCCATTGAAGTCAATGGGGACCCGAACTTTTAGGCACTAAAAAGGCTGTAAAATAGTCCAGGAAAGGGCTAGAGGGCTGCAAAAGGCAGCAAAATGTAGGTAAATGCCCTGCAAACAAATGTGGATAGGGAAATGAATTAAAATAAAATAAATAAAAATTAGCCAATATCAATTAGAGAGAGGTCCCATAGCAGAGAATAATGCGTCATATCACCCACCACTGGAGAAGGCCATTTTCAGTTATTTAGGCCCCAGCACCCAGTCAGAGGAGACAGGTCCCACAGCAAGGAATCATGCGTCATATCAACCACCACCGGAGAAGGCCACTTTGAGTTATTTCAGCCCCAGCACCCAGACAGAGGAGAGAGGTCCCACAGCGAGGAATAAGGCGTCATATCACCCACCACTGGAGAAGGCCACTTTCAGTTATTTCGGGCCCAGCACCCAGACATAGGAGAGAGGTCCCACAGCAAGGAATAAGGCGTCATATCACCCACCACTGGAGAAGGCCACTTTCAGTTATTTCGGCCCCAGCACCCAGACAGAGGAGAGAGGTCCCACAGCAAGGAATAAGGCGTCATATCACCCACCACTGGAGAAAGCTTTTTCGGGCCCAGCACCCAGACAGAAGAGAGAGGTCCCACAGCAAGGAATAAGGCGTCATATCACCCACCACTGGAGAAGGACACTTTAAGTTATTTCGGCCCCAGCACCCAGACAGAGGAGAGAGGTCCCACAGCAAGATATAAGGCGTCATATCACCCACCACTGGAGAAGGCCACTTTCAGTTATTTCAGGCCCAGCACCCAGACAGAAGAGAGAAGTCCCACAGCAAGGAATAAGGCATTATATCACCCACCACTGGAGAAGGCCACTTTCAATTATTTCGGCCCCAGCACCCAGACAGAGGATACAGGTCCCACAGCAAGAAATAAGGCGTCATATCACCCACCACTGGAGAAAGCTATTTCGGGCCCAGCACCCAGACAGAGGAGAGAGGTCCCACAGCAAGGAATAAGGCATCATATCACCCACCACTGGAGAAGGACACTTTAAGTTATTTCGGCCCCAGCACCCAGACAGAGGAGAGAGGTCCCACAGCAAGATATAAGGCGTCATATCACCCACCACTGGAGAAGGCCCCTTTCAGTTATTTCGGGCCCAGCACCCAGACAGAAGAGAGAAGTCCCACAGCAAGGAATAAGGCGTTATTTCACCCACCACTGGAGAAGGCCACTTTCAGCTATTTAGGCCCCGGCGCTCAGATTGAGGAGAGGTTCATTCAACTTTGGGTTGCCCCGCAAGATCATGGTAAAGTTAAAAAAATGAGGATTCAATAAAGAAGTGCCCCGGAGTACAAGAATACATGGTTGAGGGGGAGGCAGTTATAAATGTCTATTCTGCACAAGGGAGGGACAGGTCCTGTGGGATCCATGCCTGGTTCATTTTCATGAACGTCAGCTTGTCCACGTTGGCTGTGGACAGGCGGCTGAGTTTGTCAGTAATGAACCCCCTGTCGTGCTGAATATGTGATGATGTGTTTCGTCATCATCAGAGACGTGCGGACTCCGATGAGGTGGTATTCCCATGTCCTCATCATCAGGAAACATCAGTGGTTGTGCATCAGTGCATTCTATGTCTTCCACCACTGGGGAAGGGCTAGGTGGATTCCCTTGGGAAACCCTGCCAGCAGAGTCTTCAAACAGCATAAGAGACTGCTGCATAACTTGAGGCTCAGACAGTTTCCCTGATATGCATGGGGGTGATGTGACAGACTGATGGGCTTGGTTTTCAGACGCCACCTGTGCGCTTTCTGCAGAAGACTGGGTGGGAGATAATGTTGTGAGATGTTGTGTTGTGTTACACTTGGAGATGCACAGTAGCGTGAGAAAAAATATGTAGGATTATGCCTTCAGCAATTGTATTTTAACACTTTGTGTAATATACCCTTTAACGGACAGAAATACAATGGGAGATGCACGGTAGCATGTGAAGTTAATGAGGATGACCCTCTCAGCACTTGTATATAGACCTTGAGTGTAATATACCCTTTTACGGACAGATTAACACTTGGCCTGCAACAGCTGGGACACCAGATTCAGGGTATTGCTATTTTGGCAATTGAATTTCACCCCAGAACAAAATATATGTTTTTGCGGACACTATTATACTTTGCCAGCCACAGCTGAAACCACTGATTTATGGTATTGCTATTTTGGCAATTGAATTTCACCCCAGAACAAAATATACCCTTTTATGGACAGATTAACACTTGGCCTGCAACAGCTGTGACACCAGATTCAGGGTATTGCTATTTTGGCAATTGAATTTCACCCCAGAACAAAATATACCCTTTTACGGACAGATTAACACTTGGCCTGCAACAGCTGGGACACCAGATTCAGGGTATTGCTATTTTGGCAATTGAATTTCACCCCAGAACAAAATATATGTTTTGGCGGACACTATTATACTTTGCCAGCCACAGCTGAAACCACTGATTTATGGTATTGCTATCTTGCCAATTGACTTTCACCCCAGAACAAAATATACCCTTTTACGGACAGATTAACACTTGGTCTGCAACAGCTGGGACACCAGATTTAGAGTATTGCTATTTTGGCAATTGAATTTCACCCCAGAACAAAATATATGTTTTGGCGGACCTCATTATACTTTGCCAGCCAGTGATGGGACACCAGATTTAGGGGATTGCTATTTTGGTAATTGAACTTCACCACAGAAAATAATCTATCCTTGGCAGACAGCAGACAGTATTATACTTGGCTAGCCAAAGCTGGAACACCAGATTTAGGGGATTGGTGTTTTGGCAATTGTATTTAACCCCTTAATAAAATATAGAAATTGCTATCCTGAGTTTCTAGGGGTGACAATAAGCACAGCCAAGCCCCTGATGTAGGATATAGCAAAAATAAATAAATAGTATTGATGGATTGATGGACTTGGTGACAGCTTGTTCTGGTGCACCACAAGTCACAAAATGTCCGCGATCACCCCAGAAAAAAAGTGACAGAAAAACGCTCTGTGCAGCCTAAAAACCAGTGAGCAATTAACTAGCAGAAGTTGAATCATTCACAGCTGTGGATCGATCAGTTCATTAGGTGCTAATGCTGACTTTTTCCTGCCTAATCTCGCCCTCACAGAAGCTGCGTCCTCTCCCTACACTAATCAGAGCAGTGTGACGTGCGGTGCTACGTGACTCCAGCTTAAATAGAGGCTGGGTCACATGCTGCACTTGGCCAATCACAGCCATGCCATTAGTAGGCATGGCTGTGATGGGCTCTTAGGGCAAGAAGTTAAATGCTAGCTGATTGGCTGCCATGCAGCCCTTCAGAAAGCGGGAAGAAATCGCCGAACAACGGACCCGAACACGGGGTGAAGGACCTGGGGTGACGTCACCGTCATGTGATCAGTGCAGGGGGCGTGGCTCAGTACTGGATTGGATAAGAGGTTGTAGGCTACCACCTTTTATCCAATCCAGTACTGAGCCACGCCCCCTGCACTGATCACATGACGGTGACGTCACCCCAGGTCCTTCGTGTTGTCCAACTTTTGGGTTCATTGAAGAATCCCCTTATGGATTCCAAATGCCTTTATGGTCCGTGGTAGCAGAATCCATAACGGGATGCTTGGATAACCCGAACCCGAACTTTGGACGCCGAACTTAAAACACAAGTTCGCTCAACTCTACTTAGAAGGTAACTGCATACAGGAGTGTACACAGATCTCATAGCTCCCCACACCAGAACTTAGTATGCCCTCAGTGAGATTTCCGAAAAATATATGATTTTCTTTAAGTTAATAATATGTTGTAAAAAGTGGAACATAATGCATAAGCCCATTTACATCAATGTTGCCTCTTTTGAGTGGGTCCCCACTGTAATTGCCGACAGAACACAGCCCCTTCAGGTGGCGAGACACAGCTGCCCAACAGCACTCCTGCTTTCAGGTTAAGCCTCCTTGGCACTAGGCCATATAGACCCACAGGCACAGCCCTACAGCAGCAACATTCACCATGCAGTACTGTAAAATGTCAACTGATCTCAAAAGCTCACCTTTCCTGGGGTCACAGAAATGAGAAAGAGACCGTTTAGGTGGATGTCATATCTCACCTGGCGAGGTGGATGTCATATCTCACCTGGCGAGGTGGATGTCATATCTCACCTGGCGAGGTGGATCCTCCAAGTTACGTCTCTGGTATGGTCCCTTCAGCCTCACAGAAAGGTAGAGCTGGTGCACCAGGATGGAGACAGATGTAGTAGAGCAAGAGAACCGGTGTGATAGAATGTAGGCCTGATGAAGTAGTTTTGATTAAGACTAGTGGATCTGAGGTTGCATGATACAGCAATGCGTAGAGCTGATGAAAAGATGTAGCAAATTTCATGCAGTGGACCTAGAGTAGTGGATCCGAACTGATGCAGCAGACCTGGAGTAGAGTAGTGAAGTTGTGCTTGATATAACTGACTAGAGGACCTGACCTGATGTGACATGACTAGATGTAGTATTACTGAGTAGCGGAGCTGAACAGAAGCAGTGAACAGGCAGGAACTAATGGCAAGGATACTTTCTGAATAATCAGGTGGCATCCTAATATCAGAGCTGGGTTTAAACAACAAGGCGGTATGATGTCATCAGCGTGCACTGGGTTGCCAATAGCAAGGAGGGCCAACTGGAGAAAGGGTTACTGTGGCCCAGTGCCATGGAAGGCTTAGCTTGATAGCAGAGTTGTTGTTGGGCTGATGGGATACATTGCCTGCTGGTGCCGTGTTGCTGCAATTTAGTGACCTGATGGCGGACTCATGAACATTAACTTTAGCTGCTTAGAGATTAGCCTGGTTTAATTTTTAATATTGCAGACTATTGCACACCATGCTCTTGGAGTGATCTTTCTTGGTTATATACTCCTATAATAAAAGTCTTAAGGGCTCTGTACACCTTTGCATGTTACTGATTTTTGGCTAACAATCATATTTTCATTTGGCCTTTATTAACAATATTAAGCTGTACTTTCACTTTCAACAACCCTTATCTCTAACTACTAAGAGGACTCATAAACTTATTTAAGCCACATTCTTATCAGTAAGATAAGGATTGAGCTTTAATGAGTGTTTATAATGTGAGAGAGCAGAGATAAGGAGTCTGTCTGCTCCCCAGATGACAGAAAAGACAGAAAATCCACAGGTTGCCAGTAGAGCATGTCAGCTCTGTACACAAAAAAGGACTCCATATTGATAATGAAGGTGTGCCCCTAAAGGTGTACATAGACTTTAAATTTCCTCCATTTGTACACAATCTGTCTGAGTGTGGATTGGTGGAGTCTAAATTCTTTAGAAACGGTTTTGTAATGTTTTCCAGCCTGACGAGCACCAGCAACTCTTCTTCTGAGGTCCTCAGAAATCTCCCTTGTTTATGCAATGATACATTTCCACAAACATCTGTTCTAGTGATAAGTAAACCGGTTCATCCTGCTTTGGAGTAACCCAATTTGTTCATCTGCATAACTAATTTCCATCGCGATCCCTGTTTCCATACATGTATTGCCTCGGATGAGGCTCTTTCAATATGGCCACTGTTAACGCGAGACCTTATCAGTCTTATTGAAAGAGCCTCATTGAAGGCAATACATTTTAATACACGTACGGAGATAGGGATCACAATAAAAATTAGTAATGAATCATATTTGTCCAAAGTGTTGATGAACCAGTTCGCTCATCACTAATCTGTTGTGAAGATCAGACTTTGATAGATCTCTGTTCTTTAAAGGGCTATTCCCATCTCATACAATGGGTGCACATCAGACCTATTGTCTGATAGGTGCGGGTCCCACCTCTGGGGGTGAATGATTGGAGGGTGGCCACAAATGCGCGGTGTGCCCTCTGTGACTTTCTAAACTCCTTTTACCAGATAGGTGTGGGTCCTAGAGTTGGGATCTGCACCTATCAGACAATGGGGGCATATTCTAGTAATATGCCCCCATTGTATGAGATGACGCAAACTCTTTAAATAAATCAGGTCGACTGCTCACACCTGATTGTCATCCTATTGATTGAAAACAACTGACTCAAATTTCACCTTCAAATTATCACATAGTTTTGCCACTCACAGACATGGGATATTGGATAATTTTCCTCAATAAATAAATGACCAACTTTAATTTTTTTGACTTATTTGTTTGATTTGATTATCTTTATCTACTTTTATGCCTTGTGTGAAAATCTGATGCAGTTTTATGTCAAACATATGCATAAATATAGAGAATTGTGAAGAGCTCACAAACTTTCAAGCACCACTGTGCTGTTCATTTCCACAGGTGCTCTGTTGTTCCCATTGATGTCAATGGAAAAAGGTAACAAAATAAGGCAGCATGTCCTGAAAACCACACTGTGTTAATTGGGTTTCATGATATCCATTCTCTATAGTGTAACATCTGCATGGAATTCCGAGAGGAGAGCTATGGGCAAATGCAGTGCCCCACTGCAAAGCAACGCTTATAAAACTTTGATTTACGGTGTATTTGTACAGTTAGCAGATTTGAGATAACAGACTGTATCCACCAGCCACTAGGTGGAGCTGTTTCCACTCCCCACAAAGAGAAGTAAGTCAGTATAGTGTAGGGCAATTTGTAGGGCTGAAGCATGAGAAGTTAACAGCTAGCTGAAACCAGCTCTTGATTAAATCAGCTAGAGATATGTAAGAGAAAGAAGTAAAGAGTAAAGATATACTTGAGAAGTAGGCCAGATGTAAAGAGGTTCTCTACCAGCCAACTTTTCACAACATTTTAGTCAGAAGAACCCAGCCACCATACAGCAGTTGGAAGGAAACTCAATTTGTTCCTAGTTTTGTTACAGTATGTAATTATTAGATTTATCCATTAGATGGCGATATAATGACAAGAATGTAGCCCTGAATCCTGGAGCACGTCATGTAGACTTTATGTGCAGACATTACTAGATATGCTAGGTCCTGTTCACATGATGCTTTGGGTCTACATTTTAGTGTACAGTATAGGATAAGGGGTATACTACAATCGTAGAAAACAATATGCAATTTTAATGCTTCCATTTACGTTGACATACACATTTAACATATAGGCATCCATGTATGTACATTTTTACACTTAAAAAAAGACAATAGATAGGATAAAACAAAAATGTTATGTCACTTGTACAAGTAGACTGTGCTATTCTGTTTTCCAATATGAACATTGGGGCACATTTATTAAGACCGGTGTTTTAGAAAGTCTTGCACTGGCGGTGGATCCGCTGCAGTTACGTACAGGCGCCGCTTCTAAATGTAAGGCAGCTATGTCAGAGTAGGGTTAATATAGCTGGATACAATAGCTTGAGATATTCAGTCAATAGACCTCCAGACTTATGATAAATGATGTCGCTGTTGCTACTATATTGCTGTTGTATAAACAGTGTATGCAGCCGAAGCACAACAGCGCCATACATTGTGTAGTGGCTATTCAAATGTACTGCAGCTCAACTCCTATTCAAACGAAGCTTACTGTAAAAGAAGATTCATAACAGATGAGAAAATGTGTGTCTGTTGTATCTAAGCACAGAAAGAAATCTAGAAGCCTATGATCCAAGAAGATGCCAAGACTTTGAATGTACTTAGTACACCAGTAGATGGCAGCATTAATGGCAGAGCTACTTTACATAGAATGGAACCTTCTTTCCATTCAAGCTCTCTCTCTAGAGAGGGAGGAGTTTAGTTAGTGAGAGTTCAGTTGAGAGTACCCCCTCTAAGGGGAAGGAAGCAGGCTCTGGTCCCTGCTGGACGAATCCTGCCAAAGCCAGCCAGAGCGCCTTCAGCTCAGTTGGACCCAGAGACAGAAGACTTAAGCCTCAAAAGCCAGAAATTTCCTGGACACAGTTAAAGACAGACCAGACTACAGAGTAAAGTACATCAGAAAGGAAAAGAAAAGATTCCTATTGAAGCCTGACAGACCAGCAGAGCCAGAGAGCAACTGATGGAGCAGAGCTGAGTGTGTTCACCTGCCAGAATTCATGACAAAGCCTGCTGGGAACCAAGACAAAGCCTGCAACTTGTTTGGATGAACATTTTTACAAGGTAAAGCTGTTATCAACTTCAACCCAAGGTCTGGACTCAATCATTTCTTTAAATCCCTCAATTATTCATCCTATTTGCTCTGCTTCGGACGACAACGCCTGTGGTCCAGCATATCCAGGTAGAAGAACCATGACACATGCACAACACCTTAAAGGGACATTTAGGCCACACTACACCCGTCTGGCATTCCTACACTGGGTACTACCTACTACAGTATCACTAAAAGGGGCCCTGTGCCCTTCATTGAAACTGGTGTCACGACAAACAGTTTCTTTAATAAGGACCCCTTGCCATTGCCGTGCGCTGCATTCCTACCTCCCCATCAGCCTCTCACTTTCTTTCTATAACCTCCTCTATTGGGCTCTTACAACTTACTTCATCTGCCACTCACGAAGAGGGTAATACACGTGATCTACTGTAGTCTTCTTCCATCAAAGCTCAATCTCAAACTTTATTAACTCACTCTTCCAGCTTTCTGACTACGATTTTCTTTACTTTACCCTAAAGACATCTCACTCTTCTCACAACATTCCTACTTTTCACAGTTAGAGAAACCTACACTATTTATTCCCAGCAACTACAGTTAGCTCTTACGCCAATCTCTTTCCTCTCCAGTCCGGACCTGCCTGCCAATCATTAGAACTCAACTCTCAAAACCACCCTGGATGAAGCAGCTCCAATATCAATACAACCCTCCCAAAACAGAAATCGTCAACCCTGGCACACACCTGGAACACATTTTATCCAGCAATGCTCCAGATGTGCAGAACGCTTATGAAGAAAATCACGAATATCACCAGACTTCCTCCATTATAAATTTATGCTTAAAACCTACACTTTAGCCCTCAACAAACAGAACTACTTTACCTATCTCATCACTCTCAAATAACCCAAATCAACTCTTTGACACTTTTCATTTCCTTCTAAGCCCTAACTAGAGATAAGTGAATTGAAGCGGACAAAGTGGAATTCAATCCGAATTTCAGGAAAAATTTGATTCACACCGAAGCCGAATCTCCTCACACTTCGTCGTAACGAATCACATTTTTTCCTAACATAGCTGCTGCACGTGTGAGGACATGGCGAAAGGAACTCTGGGAATGTGGGATTACCCATAATGCCATGCATGCAGCCAATCAGAAGCCAGACAGCCCTATAAATAGCGTCAGCCAGGGCCGGACTGGGGATAAAAACCAGCCCTGGAAAAAGTTGCATACCAGCCCCGGAAAAAGTTGCATACCAGCCCCAAACACACACGCCGCGAGCGTGTGTATGTATGTGTGTATATATATATATATATATATATATATAATTATATACACACACACAGGCCGGGCCTTACCCTAGCGTTGCCGTGACTTGGCCTCTGCGCAGTGGCAACTCTAGGAACAATATATGGGAGGCACATAAGATACCACAGTCAAAATGGGGGGGCACTAATAATTTTCCCCACTTAAATTCATACAACTGAAAAAAACGAAATAAGTATATATAAATTCAAAATACGAGAGTATTGCGGTATGCAGGGATACATTTATAATAAAATAATTTACTTACAAAAGAACCTATTCCATCTTCTGCTGTGCTGTCCTCTGCTTGCTTCCACGGATCTTCCCCTCTTTTCAATCTGTCCTCAGTGCGCAGGGCAGGCACACTGCTATGGGGATCTGTGGATGACACACTGTTATGGGGGATCTGTGGATGACACACTGTTATGGGGATCTGTGGATGACACACTGTTATGGGGATCTGTGGATGACACACTGTTATGGGGATCTGTGGATGACACACTGTTATGGGGATCTGTGGATGATACACTGCTATGGGGATCTGTGGATGACACACTTTTATGGGGGATCTGTGGATGACACACTGTTGTGGGGATCTGTGGATGACACACTTTTATGGGGATCTGTGGATGACACACTGTTATGGGGATCTGTGGATGACACTGTTATGGGGGATCTGTGGATGACACACTGTTATGGGGATCTGTGGATGACACACTTATGGGGATCTGTGGATGACACACTTATGGGGATCTGTGGATGACACACTTATGGGGATCTGTGGATGACACTGTTATGGCGGAATCTATGGATGACACTGTTATGGGGAATCTGTGGATGACATACTGTTATGGGGTACTTTTACACCTGCGGCATGGCTATCCGACCTATCCGGGCTGTTCACCCTCCTGATCCGCCATGCCGCAAGTACCCGTGCACTGCCGTGCTGCTGCTCTGTCCCCATTGACTATAATAGGGGCAGGGGCGGAGCTATGGTGCAGCATGGCAGAGATCGCCGGACTAAAAAGTCGGACATGCAGTACTTTTTAGTCCGGCGATCTCTGCCGTGCTGCGCCATAGCTCCGTCACCTGCCCTATTATAGTCAATGGGGACAGAGCAGCTGCTGGCAGTGCACGGTACTGCGGCATGGCGGATCAGGAGGTGAACAGCCCGGATAGATCGGATAGCCATGCACAGGTAATACCCCATAGCTGTATGTCATCCACAGATCCCCATAACAGTGACATCCACAGCGCCCCATAACAGTGACATCCACAGCGCCCCATAACAGTGACATCCACAGATTCCCCATAACAGTGTCATCCACAGATTCCCCCATAACAGTGTCATCCATAGATTCTGCCATAACAGTGTCATCCACAGATCCCCCATAACAGTGACATCCACAGTGCCCCCATAACAGTGTGCCAGTAGCCGTCCCCTTTAGTGCCAGTAGCCCCCTTTATGTGCCAGTAGCCCCTTTAGTACCAGTAGCCGTCCCCTTTATGTGCCAGTAGCCGCCCCTTTATGTGCCAGTAGCCGCCCCTTTATGTGCCAGTAGCCGTCCCCTTTAGTGCCAGTAGCCCCTTTATGTGCCAGTAGCCCCCTTTATGTGCCAGTAGCCGTCCCTTTATGTGCCAGTAGCCGTCCCTTTAGTGCCAGTAGCCCCCTTTAGTGCCAGTAGCCCCCTTTAGTGCCAGTAGCCCCTTTATGTGCCAGTAGCCATCCCTTTATGTGCCAGTAGCCCCTTTATGTGCCAGTAGCCCCCTTTAGTGCCAGTAGCCCCTTTAGTGCCAGTAGCCCTTTATGTGCCAGTAGCCCCGTTTGGTGCCAGTAGCCCCCTTTAAGTGGCAGTAGCCCCTTTAAGTGGCAGTAGCCCCCTTTAAGTGGCAGTAGCCCGCTTTAAGTGGCAGTAGCCCCTTTATCTGCCAGTAGCCCCTTTTATCTGCCAGTAGCCCCCTTTATCTGCCAGTAGCCCCTTTAGTGCTGCCAGTAGCCCCTTTAGTGCTGCCAGTAGCCCCTTTAGTGCTGCCAGTAGCCCCTTTAGTGCTGCCAGTAGCCCCCTTTGTCTGCCAGTAGCCCCTTTGTCTGCCAGTAGCCCCTTTAGTGCTGCCAGTGGCCCCTTTAGTGCTGCCAGTGGCCCCCTTTAGTGCTGCCAGTAGCCCCTTTAGTGCTGCCAGTAGCCCCCTTTAGTGCTGCCAGTAGCCCCCTTTAGTGCTGCCAGTAGCCCCCTTTAGTGCTGCCAGTAGCCCCCTTTATCTGCCAGTAGCCCCTTTAGTGCTGCCAGTAGCCCCCTTTAGTGCTGCCAGTAGCCCCTTTAGTGCTGCCAGTAGCCCCTTTAGTGCTGCCAGTAGCCCCTTTAGTGCTGCCAGTAGCCCCCTTTAGTGCTGCCAGTAGCCCCAAGAAAAAAAAAAAAAGAACACTTATACTTACCTCCAGCGATGCGATGCAGGCCTCTTCCGGCCTGTGTCTCGAGCTGTACGGCTCCGGCGGCGCGATGATGTCATCGCGCCGCGAGCTCAGCCTCTGATAGGCTGCCAGCCTAGTGCTGGCAGCCTATCAGAGGAACAGGGAGAGGTCACGCCTCTCCCTCCTCTGCTGCTGCTCCGCACGGAGATGAGCGCAATGCAAGCGCTCATCTCCGTCGCCACTGGAGCCCAGTGTGCCTGCGGCCGCCGGCCGGCCGTGCGGCAGTCAGGGCTACCGGCCTACCGGGAATTTTCCCGGTATCCCGGTAGGCCAGTCCGGCCCTGGCGTCAGCCATCTTAGATTCTGTCATTTACCAGTGTACTTAGTGCCGGGAGAGACGTGTCTACAGGCGCTAGGGACAGTGATAGGAAAGACTTGATTGTGGTGAAAAAACAATTTATAAGTACAGGGAAAGGATAGGGAGGAATCATCCCACAGCATTTATGTAGAACAGGGTTCAGTAGGGGTTCAGTAGGGGAGGTTGCAGACTGGGTAATAGGAACAATCCTATTACACCTTGGTGCACTGACTGGGGATCCAAATTGCTATTATACAGCTCTGTCATTCCAGCAAACCGTTCTTGTTATTGGAGTGCAAGTACTGTTTGATACAGCCATTAACAGGGATTATTACAAGGAAATATTTCTACAGTATGTCTTATTTGCCCTTGTGCGGTGCAGTTATACAGTATGTTGTAAAGCCCTTTTTGCCGTGTATTAGTGGCAAAAGAAAAATATGCACAGCAATTAAGCCCTAATTTCTTTCTACTTTTACACAACACAAAAGGCTTTTCAACAGGTAAGTGCAATGCTGAACTGTGAATATATTTTTATTTCGCCACTAATACACGGCAAACAGGGCTTTAGAATATATCACTGTACTGCTGAACGGCAATTAGGCCCTAATAAAAATATATTCGCAGTTCAACGTTGCACTTATCTGTTGAAAAGCCTTTTGTGTTGTGTACAAGTAGAAAAAAATTAGGGCCTAATTGCCGTTCAGCGGTGCAGTGATATATTCTAAAGCTCAGTTTGCCGTGTATTAAGTGGTGAAATAAAAATATATTCGCCATTCAGTGTTGCACTTTTCTGTTGAAAAGCCTTTTGTGTTGTGTAAAAGTAGAAAAAAATTAGGGCCTAATTGCCGTTCAGAGGTGCAGTGATATATTCTTAACCCTGTTTGCTGTGTATTAGTGGCAAAAGAAAAAATATTTGATCTAACATTTGATTATTTGATCTAACAGTATGTCAGACAGAGAAGTGCCAGGTCCTGCACAGGGGAGTAGCAGAGTAAGAGAGGCGTGGCAGCAGGGGTCGCAGCGAGAGGCCTGAGCTCCCAGTGTCATCTAGCGGTAGTGTCTTGACCAGCAACCCAGCGGTTCTTGAATGGTTGACTCGGTCATCCACTTCGTCCCAAGTGACATTAGACACCCCCAGCCAAGAGTCAGTGGGTTCCTCTGACACGACGCTTAGTTGGCATGGCCCGGGAGCAGGCCCTGTGCCCCCACCTGTCCAGAATCTTCTTCTGTCAATTTTAGTTCCCTCAGCTCGAGAAGTATTATATTCCCTTGGCTCGGCTCCACTTTTTAGCGAGGACGAGCTACTAGAGGACAGTCAGCAACTACTGCCAGTAAAGATCTGGAGGAGTCATCCGCCGCTTCCCCCACTGCGCGGGCAAGTAGTGATGAGAAGAGTGGCGTGGGAGCTGGTGTTGCGAGCGGTCAGGCTTCTGACCCAGAGACGATTAAGGAGTGACCTGCAGACAGTACTCAATGATGATGATGTAGGTGATCGTACTTGGGACCTGCGTGACTAAGGGGCTTCATCATCATCAGGAGAAGAGGGTGGCAGCTTGCCCGTGAGCGAGCGGCAGAGCCAGCAAAGTCGCTAGCGTGCCTGGGAGTCAGCAGGATGGCAGTAGTGGGAGATCAGGAGCCAAACGTGCCGGGGGTAGACCTCCCGCTTCGCAGGAGCCTACCTGGGAAGTAGCTGGTGCATGGGTTCACGGAGGCAACGGAGGTAGCAGTCAGTCGGTGCATAGTGTTGGGGAAAAAATCACCTACTCAGCGCTGTGCCAGTTTTTTTTTAAGCCTCCAGAGGAGGTGAATATGGCCATATGTAGAATATGGGGGCAAAAGGTGAATCGTGGCCAGAGTGCCAATGTTGGCACCACGGCCCTGCATCAACATATGCAGCATCACCATAAAGTTGCCTGGGACAACCGTGGCTCCAATGTGGTGGTCCAGCCTGACACAGCAACCGCTGCATTACCCAGTGGCTGGCGCCCGGTTTCAGGCAGTGAAGGCTCCACCACCTCAGCCGAAGGGAGCTGTCTGTCCTTCCCATCATCTGCTGGTCCTGATACCCTGCTCCTCGCCCTCCTACTCCTCATCAGTCATTCCGTCAGCAATCGATCACCGAAGCGATTGCCAAGAGACGACAGTATGTGTGCACTTATCCAACGGCACAGAAGCTGAACGTGCCCCTGTCCGAGTTGCTGGTGCTGCAATCCCTCTCTTTCCAAGTGGCGAACTCTGCACCTTTCAGAGAACTTATGGCTTGTGCCGAGCCGAGGTGGAGAGTCCCAAGCCGTCATTTCTTTGCCAAAAATGCAGTACCAGCACTGCACACACATGTAGAACAGAAGGTGGGCCAGTCCTTGAGCTTGTCGGTGTCTGCAAAAGTGCAAGGCAGCGCCGATCAGTCGAGCTGTAACTATGGTCAGGTACAATACATGTCCTTTATGGCCCACTGGGCTAATGTGGTTCCTGCACAGCCACACCAGCAACTCGGCAAGGTGATGCTGCTTCCGCCTCCACGTTGCCACGCCGTTGGTCCTGCGACAATGTCCGCCTCTGCCTCCTCATCCTCCACCATGTCCTCAGCCTCCACTCCAGGGACAATTCACAGTACCCCTTCACAGGGGAGGAACTGCTCCGTGTCCTTCATCAAGAAATCGAATCCTGGCTTTCTCCGCGACAACTCAAAATCAGAACCATGGTGACCGACAACAGGAAGAACATGGTGTTGGCGCTGCATCAAGGACAGCTGAGCCATGTGCCTTGCATTGATTGCTTTTTCTAGTTATTATGACCCTAGCAGTCGGTAAGGTTCATTTGTTAACCAAAACTTCTCTCTTTCTAACCTATTCTTGACCTCTGCCACTAATTAATTTAAAACTTAACTTTTAATACATCGGTACGATTATAAACTGAACTACTAGACTATTAAAAATTGCCTGCATTGCGCAGAGGAGAGAAAGAAGAGAGCTCCTCAATAGTCTATTACAAGAATCATGCGCAGTGACTCGCAAGGGTAGCGAATCCCTCCTAAGTGTCAGCGCAAACGCAGTAAGATCGACGTGAAGACGTCATCAATCAAAAGGGGTGCGGTCTAAAAGGGATCCAATGAGATCACTCAAGACATAGGTAGAAATACCCAAAGGACATGCAAAAAGCAAGATGACTGGATTAGAAGTTATGACAAAATAGAAGGCGGAACCAGAGCCTTCAAAAGAGGAAACCAGAGCAGTAAACCAGCACACACTGCCCAAACCCCTGAAGACGCTAGGTTACTAGCGAAACATGTCGGGGGGCAGTGCTGAAATGCAATTATTTTTAAAAAAGCCATTAAAAGCGCCGCAAATAGAAATACAAAGAATTATCTTCAGAAGTAGTAGCGCGCACTACCAGAAGCTAGAATATAGCAGATACAATCAGCTAATTAATAGCAGAGGCGCAATGCAGGCTAGTATAGTATAGTAGTTCAGTTTATAATCGTACCGATGTATTAAAAGTTAAGTTTTAAATTAATCAGTGGCAGAGGTCAAGAATAGGTTAGAAAGAGAGAAGTTTTGGTTAATGTGCCTTGCATGGCACATGTGTTCAATCTGGTTGTCAAGCGGTTCCTGAAGGCTTCCACCCATCTGCAAGACATCCTAAAAATGGCCAGGAAACTTTGCATGCACTTCAGCCACTCATACACCCCCAAGCACACCCTCCTTGAGCTGCAGCAGCAGAACGGCATTCCACAACATAGGCTGATATGCGACGTTTCCACCCGTTGGAATTCCACCCTCCATATATTGGACAGACAATACGAACAGAGAAAGGCCATAAATGATTTCTTGATGATCCAAGCAGACAGGAGTACTCCCCTATGTAACCTCGATGTCAGCCAGTGGCAGCTCATGCATGACACCTGCCGTTTGCTCAGGCCCTTTGAGGAGGCCACGTTATTTGTCAGTCGCCAGGACTACGGGATGAACAACGTCATTCCACTGCTTCATGTCCTGGAACAGATGCTGGTAAATCTGGCTGGTCAGGGGACTAAAGATGTGGCGCCTAGATCTCACAGTCACATGAGCTCTGTGGGGGCTAAACTGGAAGAGGAGGAGGAGGACATTGGAGCACAAGCAATGTGTAGCGAAATGGGTGGTTTTTCTACACAGGTGACAGGAGAGGAGGAGCAGGAGCAGCCAGAGGAGCTACAGGGCAATGAGGAGGAGGAGGCAGAGGACCCAGACACACAGTGGCAGTATGCAGTGGCAGCCACCTTGTTGGACCCTCGCTACTGGTCCAAAATTGGGGCCTTTTTTACACCCGCCGAGAGGGAGGACAAACTGAACCAATATAGAGACATCCTATGTAGGCGGTTGGCCGCTACCTATCTGCACCATCGTCCATCCTCTCGTAGGTCTGACCAGGGGGCCATCTGCGCTTGCGTTCCACTGCAATGGCTGCTGGGGAGGGGTGGAAGGAGCAGTACCAGCTCTATCAGCAGCAGCCTGAGTCTAGAGTCGCTAATGAGCAGCTTTCTTTACCCTCATAGTGATGAAACTACTCACCAGCAGCAGCAGCTAGACCTGGAGCAAGACCTGAACCAGTACCCTGCCACCCCACATTGAAGATCCGCGGGACTACTGGGCAGCCAAACTTGATTTGAGTTTGCCCTGGAAAAGCTGTCCTGCCAATCCAGTAGTTTGGCATCAGAGTGGGTGTTAAGCGCGGCGGGGGGCATAGTTGCACCAAGAAGAACTCGCCTGTCACCCAAATGTGGACAGACTGACCTTTGTCAAGATGAATCAGGCGTGGATCAGCCAGGATTTCCACCCACCAATGCCTGATGCATCAGACTAGATCATCCATTCTGCCACACCAACACTTTCACAAAAGAGACCGGTTTCTTCTGGCTACCTGCCTCGGTTACTATTCTGATGCTGCCACCTGCCTGATGCCACACATCTGATGCCAAGTGCTCCTTCTTTCAACCACCACCATCTTCAGCAGGTACTGGTATTGTCACCCACCTCAACACTATGTCACCTTGCCACTATGTGGCCTCCTGATGCTGCTGACACCTCCAAACTATGTCACCTTGCCACTGTGTGGCCTCCTGATGCTGCTGCCACCTCCACACTGTCATTGTGCCACTCTGTGGCCTCCTCTTGATGCTGCTGCTGCCGCCACCCCCACACTCTGTCATTGTGCAACTCTATGGCCTCCTGATGCTGCTGCCACCTCCACACTGTCATTGTGCACTCTGTGGCCTCCTAATGCTGATGCTGCTACCTCCACACTGTCATTGTGCCACTCTGTGGCCTCCTGACGCTGCTGCTACCTCCACACTATGTCAATTTGCCACTTGGTGGTCTCCTCATGCTGCTGTTACCTCCACACTCTGTCGGCTTGCCACTCTGTGGTCTCCTGATGCTGACACCACCTCCACACTGTCATTGTGCCACTCTGTGGCCTCCTGATGCTGCTGCTGCCACCTCTACACTGTCATTGTGCCACTCTGTGGCCTCCTCATGCTGCTTCCACATCACCACTATGTCATAGGGCCACTCTGTGGACTTCTTATGCTATTCCCACCCTCCCTACTTCATGACTGGCCACTATTTTGCCTTTCGGCCTGTCTGACATCGTCATTTATTTGAACCTTCTTCTGATCTGTCAGAAGGAAAGAAAAATAAGATGCACAACGGATCCTGTCTGTGTAGCAGCTGTAAGGCCTGTATGTTCCCATTAGAATTGGCTTTTGATTTGGTAGCCAAAAGCAGGAGTTGGTACAAAATACAGGAGAGATGCAAATATTACATTCACATGTCATCTCTGTTTTGGATCCACTCCTGTTTTTTTTGGCATTTGCAATACTGATGGATTACTGACCAAATGCTGACTGATTGAAGGCGGATGCTCAACAGACAGGATCAGATTTTTGTCGATTATTGTTCTGACGGATCAAAGAAAAAGTCCAAAATAATCTGTGACTTTAACACGAACTTACTGCTGTCGGGGGGCTATACTTGTATAAGCGTTTA
This sequence comes from Bufotes viridis, assembly GCA_033119425.1. Taxonomy (NCBI): domain Eukaryota; kingdom Metazoa; phylum Chordata; class Amphibia; order Anura; family Bufonidae; genus Bufotes; species Bufotes viridis. Next base: position 333,518,083 of record CM065593.1, on the reverse strand, counting down.
ATAGAACAGGTTCTGTTGACATCTATGTTAAGTCAGCTGACGATGGTGTAAAAGGAGTGCGCTTCTTCTTGATGCTAACATTGACCTGTAAGGCTGAGTTTACACTTGACCACTCGCTTTTGGCCCCGTGACTGCCCAAATAAGTGAAGTGTGCAGTGATTCTAAGAGCGACGCCTGTCATCTGCATGTCATACGGACTCACAGTATTATTTCACTACCAGAGCAGACTCCCTAAAAATTCGGCGAACCGGCAAATCGAATTTTTAAAAAAATTGCTCATCTCTAGCCCTAACATTCATATGCCCAGCAATGACCTCTGTACTGATGAACTGGTCACTTACTTCAAAGACAAGATTGGTAACATCTAGCAGGAAATAATCTCCCAGTCCCCAACCAATTTCGATACTCCTCTCTCCCACACTTCCTTGCGCTATATCTGCTCTTTTGAGGAACAACCTTAGGCAGTGATCCTATTACCTAACACCTTCTCCAATTTTTCTCCAAAGCTGTCATTACTCACCTTACTACAATATTTAACCTCTCTCTTTTCTGGTTTCTTTCCATCTTCTTTCAAACATTCTGTTATAACCCCACTACTAAAAAATACATCTCTTGACCTGACCTGTGCTGCTAGCTACCCACCTGTTTCAAACCTCCTCTTCATCTTTAAACTCCTGGAACATAGCTTAATAAGCTATCTTTCTGCAAACTATCTTCTTGACCCATTACAATCTGGCTTTCACCTTCTGTACTCTACAGAAACTGCCTTTACTAAAGAGTCTAACGATCTCCTGACAGCAACATGGAATGGCAACTATTCTCTACTGATTCTTCTGGATCTCTCTGTAGATTTGATATAGTAGACCACACCTCACCATGCTTCATTCTGTTGGCTTTAAAGACACTGCTCTCTCCTGGTTCTTTTCCTGTTTTTCTGGCCGCTCCTTTAGTGTACCATTTGCTGACTCTACTTCTTCTCTTCTTCCTCTTGATGTCGGGGTTCCTTAGGGTTCAGTCCTAGGTCCTCTGCTTTTGTCTCTCTACACAGCCACAATCAGACAGACTATCAGTAGATTTTGTTTTCAATACCATCTCTATGCTGATGACATGCAACTATACACATTATCCCCTGACATCACCCATGCTCTACTCCAAAGCATCAGTAATTGTCTGGCAGCTGTCTATAACATCATGTCCTCTCTGTATATAAAACTGAACTTCACAAAAACTGAACTTCTTGTCTTTCCTCCATCTTCTAACCTGTTTAAACTTAATATTTCAATTTCAGTCTGTGATAATGTCATAACTCCTGGGCAGCACACCTGCTCTCTTGGGCTCATGTTTGCCTTTCTTCCCCATATCCAATAATTTGCACGCTCTTGTCAACTGCACCTCAAGAGCATCTCCAGAATTTGCCCTTTTCTTATGGTGGAAATAGCCCAAACTCTTATTGTTGCTTTGATTCATTCTTGTTTTGACTACTGTAATTCATTACTAATTGGTCTTCCTCTCACTAAAACCTCCCACCTTCTGCCTGTCCTAAATGCCACAAGCAGGCTTATCTAGCTATCCACCGAATATACTGATGCTTCTAGCGTGTGCCAGTCACTTCACTGGTTGCCCATCCGCAACAGAATACAGTTCAGTCTTCTCACCCTCATCAAAAGCTCACCACAGTGCTGAACCTCCATACATCTCTTGCCTAATTTCCGTCTACCTCCCTACTCGTGCTCTCCGTTCTGCAAGTGATCTAAGATTAACATCCTCCATAATTCATACCTTTCACTTCCGTCTTCAAGACTTTTCTTGAGCTGCACCTACTCTCTGGAATTCTCTGCCCCGGAATATCAGATCAATTCCCAACTTCCCTACCTTCAAACGTGCCTTAAAAACATATCTTTTCATGCAGGCTTATCAAGCTACCTAAGCTGAGTCTTCCCTTCCCCAATCTTATTCTTCAGACCTGAACTCGATCTTCTGACAGTAATCCCCACACTTAAAGCACTAGCACACTCAGATCGGCCTACACCACTCCTTTTATTACAAAGATGGCTGGACCACTTCATATAACAATCAACTACCTGTTATGTCACCCCACCTTCCTCATAGATTGTAAGCTTTTGTGAGCAGGATTCTCACTCCTAGTGTTTCAGTTGTGTATTAGACGGTAACTTTGTGATTTCTTTTGTTTTGTACATGAACCACCTGAATTGTAAAAACCTGCCGAATATGGTGGCTCTGTATAAATACCGATTATTATTCTAATAGCTTTTTAGTGCCTCTGCACAGTCAATATCTGCTGTGTACGTTCATAGAATATTCCCTGACACAATCACGCCGCCTTTAGCAATTCAAGATCAAGGCTTCTTCTAAATATAGCATCGATTCATGTAGTTCGGTATTTGCAGCCAAGGAGCATGAGACTATAGTATATGGACACCTTTATTTAGAATTGTAGGTCAGAGTATTTCCCCACAGTGACTCATACAGTTACATGTATCCTGGAGGAGTGTGACATCACGAATGGCAAGCGATCAGTGGAGTATCTACTGCATCATTATGCAATGTGAATGAATGGTTTACCCTACATGGTGCTTTTATGTATACAGATGCAAGAATCCATACATACCAAGTGGAAGGCTGAAAATACATTGAATGAAAATGCTCCCCAAGCCTTTACCCCATTGAAATAATTATAGGAGGTGCAGAATTGCTGTCAGACTTAAATGGGTTGTGTCACTTCAGCAAATAGCATTTATTATGTAAAGAAAGTTAATACAAGCCACTTATTAATGTATTGTGATTGTCCATATTGCTTCCTTTGCTGGCTGAATTAATTTTTCCACAACATTATACACTGCTTGTATCCATGGTTACGACCATCCTGCAATCCAGCAGTGGTGGCCGTGCTTGCACACTATAAAAAAAAGCACCAGACTATGTGAAGTTCCATGGTCCCGGCCACCAAAGAGGCTGGTGCTTTTTCCTATAGTGTGCAAGCACGGCCACTACTAATGGATTGCAGGCTGGTCGTAACCATGGAAACGAGCAGTGTATAATGTGATGGGAAAATTAATTCAGCCAGCAAAGGAAGCAACATGGACAATCACAATACATTAGTAAGTGGCTTGTATTAACTTTCTCTACATAATAAATACCACTTGCTGAAGTGACACAAACGCTTTCAGTCTAAAACTCAAAGGTCGGAGGAGGACCAAAGGGATCAGGTAGAGCTACAAAGTATTTAACATGTAACGTTAAAAATCCTGTATTATATTACCCTTCTTTTTCTAAGTGATTTCCATGGAAAAATGAAATTCAGCTGTTATCTTGGTAAGACCTTCACATGAAGAGTTACATAGTCACACACCATCACAAAGTTACACTGCAATTATTCATTTCTTAATATATCTGAATATCTGTTTAAGCTTCATTTTTCTGATTCAGCACTCTAAATCCTAGGTATGGACATAAAGTGAAATAAATTGCCTACAACCGCCACTAGGAGGAGCTTAGGAGCCTACTGCATTCATGTTTTATTGAGTTTGGGGTATAACAGTGTTATATAGTCTCCCATATGCCCTCTTGTGGTGGCTGCAGGCAATTAGAATTTATTATTTAAAGTGGATAGCTCCTCTGGGTCACTAGAATATGCCATCAATGTCAAATAGGTGCAGGTCCCACCTCTGGGACCTGCTACTATCTCTAGAACTCTTCATGCACATCACACTCTCCATTTATCACTGTTATGGGACTGACAGAACGAGAATGCCATAGTGGTGAATGGAGGGTGGCTGCATATGCTCTGCTGTTCTCCCTTCACTTCAGGCGTCTGTAGTCGACGGGCACACTGCAAGGGGTTCCTTAAAGTACATGTTTGTCGTGACGCCAGTTGCACTGAAGCAACAAGGGCACAGGGCCCCTTTTAGTGATATTGTGGTAGATGGTACCCAGGTGTAGGAATGCCAGAGTGGTGTAGGGCAGCCTATAATGTCCCTTAAGGTGTTGTGCACGTTGCACGTGTCAGGGTGCTCCTACCTGGATACCGCTGGAACCCCAGGAGTTGCCCTCTGAAAGCAGAAAAACTGGGGGAATGATTGAGGGATTGAAGAAAGAACCAGACCTTGTGATGAAGTTGATAACAGCTTTACTTTGCATAAATGTTCCACCAAACGATTTACAGGCTTTGTCTTGGTTCCCAGCAGGCTCTGGCATTAACTGTGGCAGGCAAACTCCTCTCTGCTACGTCTGCTGCTCTCTAGCTGCTGTGCTAACAAGCTGACTATAGAACCCAGCTTTTTTCTTTATGCTGTACTTCACTTTGTAGTCTGGTCTGTCTCTAGATCTGTCCAGGTAAAACTTTCTCCTCCTAGTTTCTGAGGCTCCCGAGCTGTAGCCTCCATATCCAGCATCGCTAAAGGTGCTCTAGCTGGTCTAGACAGGGCTCGTCCAACAGGAGGGGGCATGCTAGACCTTCTCCTAGGAGCGGGTAAGTTAAACTGACTCTAAACTGAACTCCTCGCTTCCTGTAGCAAGTGAAAAATGCCCCACACACCACAGAGGGGGCTTAGAATGGAATGAAAGTCTCCATTATATGTACCTATAGCTCAGCCATGTATGCTGCCACCTGCTGGTGAACCAGGCATATAACACGTGTACAGGACCTGGAAGAAAATACACAGATGACATGACACTAGCCCATTAGAGATAGTAGCAAGGCGCAAAGGTGGTAATGCCACTCTCAGGCATTACAGGCCCTTTCTAGAGAAAGGAGCGGGTTCCAGACTTGGTGCCTGCACCTATCTGACATTGATGGTTTGTACTAGCGATATTCCATCAATGTCTTAGATGGGCCAACCCCTTTAAATGTTTTGCTATCAAAAATTACCTATTGTTTGAATCAAGTTTTTATATTAAGTAAATTTTTTAAGAATTTTTTTTCATGTCAGTATCTTTAAAAAATCATGCCATTTTTTTCAATAGGCACTAAGCATAAAAATATGCTGACAATTCCTATTCTGTAGAGATCACTTTTTCCATCTTAATATTACCACAGTCAGATAACACCTCTATATACAGATAAGACAGGACCCACCATTCACAATATGTAATATCACAGCTTACCAGGGGCAGATTAGGAACTTAAAATGGCCCTGGTAAAAAAAACTAGAAGTGGCCCCATGTTGTAGGGGGGACCAGGGGCGGATTAGCCATAGACCTTACAGGGAAATTTCTCAGTGGGTTGATGCCCAGGGGGCTGCCTGGGCCCTCCTCATGGCCTGCCAGTTGAAGTTTTTGGGGAGGTATTTTGTGCTGATGGGGGCAGTATTTTGTGATGGACTGTGGTATTTGGCTCTGTTGAGGTGGTATAATGTGCCAAAATATGGTATTGCTGGCCCTGCCTTCTATCAATTTGGACCCGACTACAAAGCGGGGCCACTTTTAGTATTTTTTCCAGGGCCACTTTAAATTCCCAGTCCGTCCCTGGGTAGGACCAAATTGACAATATGGGACAAAACAAGTAGGCAGGGCCTGCAATACCATAGTGCAGCACAGAATACCGCCCCAGCAAAACCCAATACCACAGGGCAGCACAAAATATGGCCGCCACAACCACAGTATTCAACTGTATCACAGTTGAGTTCAGGAGGGCACCTGTGACCATTGATCACCAGATCATTATGTACCTGGTCTGCGGCCATCAAGAGGGCTTAAGTCACCCCGTGGGCATCTGCCCACTGGGAAATTTACCTATAGGACTATGGCAAATGCACCCCTGCAGCTTAACCACTCTCCACCCTGCACAATGACCTCTGTGCAGGTCACAGAGCATGCTGAGGAAACTCTCCTATAGACATCAATAAATATCACATGTCCATTGTGACCTTTGGTCCATGTGGCTGCTGTAAAGCATATCTCTAAATGTTGTTTCTATTATCAGAGAAAAAACAAATTGGAAAAACATAATTGGACCTCTATAAAGATAAGTCCTGAAATTAACAAGCACAGAAATTTGAATCTATTTAGTAACATAGTAACATAGTTTATAAGGCTGAAAAAAGATATCTGTCCATCCATTTCAGTCTGTTACCCTGCAAGTTGCCGGATACTTAGTTGTGAAAAACAAGAATGCTAGGACGAGGGGAGAACATGTGTAATAGAGTTAGCAACTGGTTCAGAGATAGGAAACAGATCTCCTCTAATATTTTGATTGTTGATTGTACATGATGATGACACTTTTGATATATTGGATTTATTCATTGCATATTACTGATTGCTGTATACTCTCTTTTTCTGATATGTTAATGCCTCTGCTTATGTTTTTCCTGTTTTTTCAATAAAAAGAGACTGATTTAAAAAAGAGAGATAGGAAACAGAGGATGGTGATTATTGCTACACTGGGTCACAGTCACCAGTGGGGTACAACAGGGGTCAGTATTATGCCTTCTTTAATATAGCTATTAATGATCATGTGGACAGCTTAGGCTAGATGCAGATGTCCGTGAAACCCGGACGTGAGCAGTCCGTGGTAATGTGGGCTGGATTTGTTCTTTACAGCCGGAGCGCACGGCGTCATTGGTTGGCTATGATGCCGTGCGCTCTCTGCTGCTGCTGCAGGATAGTAATACACTGGTATAGATCATACCAGTGTATTACTGTAGTGCAGCGGCGGCAGGGAGCGCACGGCGTCTGCATCTAGCCTTACAGAGTAGAATTTCAATATTTGCAGATGATACTAAGCTCAAGGCAATCAACACAAAGAAGGATAATGTACTATTACAGAGAGATTTGGGGAAACTGAAGGCTTAGGAACAGAGATGGCAAATAAAATTTAATGTGGATAAATGTAAACTTTTATGCACTTGGGCCAAGGAAAATCAATGTAAAGTTATGTAATGAATGTTAAGACTCACGGATTAGACTACTTTCACACTCGCGTTTTGGATTTCCGTTTGTGAGATCCGTTCAGGGCTCTCAAAAGCGGTCCAAAACGGATCAGTTTTGCCCTAATGCGTTCTGAATGGAAATCTATCCGCTCAGAATGCATTAGTTTGCCTCTGTTCAGTCACCATTCCGCTCTGGAGGTGGACACCAAAACGCTGCCTGCAGCTTTTTGCTGTCCGCCTGACTAAGCGGAGCCAAACAGATATCTGACACAATCTGGCACAATAGAAAACGTCATGGCTATAGAAGACATAATACAACTGGATCCGTTCATGACGGATGTATGCGGTTGTATTATGGTAACGGAAGCATTTTTGCAGATCCATGACGGATCCGCAAAAAACGCTAGTGTGAAAGTAGCCTTGAGCGAATTGAAGCTGACGAAGTGGTATTCGATCCGAATTTCAGGAAAAATTTGATTCACACTAAAGCCAAATTTCCTCATGCTTCTTGGTAACAAATCACAAATCAGGCGCTAGGGACAGTGGTAGAAAAAACTTCACTGTTCTAAGAAAACTATTTACAAGTGCAGGGAAAGATTATTCAAGGTATAGGGAAAGGATAGGGAGGAATCATTCCACCAGCATTTATGTTGAACAGGGTTTATTACAAGGAAATATTTCTACGTCTTATATGCCCTGTGTTCTAAAGCATTTTTTGGCTTGTATTAGTGGGAAAAAAAGGGCTTATTAGCCGCTGTGTGGTGAAGTGAGAAAATTACAGCCGTTTTTGTCGTATATTAGTGGCAAAAGAAAAATATATTTGCCATTCAGCGGTGCAGTTATCTGTTCTAAAGCCCTTTTTGTAATGTATTAGTCGGAAAAGAAAAATATATTTGCCGTCCAGTGGTGCAGTTATATGTTCTAAAGCCTTTTGTGGCGTGTATTAGTGGCAAAATAAAAAATATCAGCGGTGCAGTTACAGTTGTGTTCAAAATAATAGCAGTGTGTTTGAAAAAGTAAATGAAGCTCAAAATCCTTCTAATAGCTTTTATTTCCATACACACAAATGCATTGGGAACACTACACATTCTATTCCAAATCTAAACATAAAGAAAACTATATCAAATTTGTGTTGTTCCTCTAAAACAAATTGAATAAAGGGAATATTAGACTGTTAAAAAATAGCAGTGTTTGTATTCTTCTTTACAAATTTCGCCCTATAAGAAGCACCAGCCCATAAGATGCACCTAGGTTTTTGGGGAGGAAAATAAGAAATAAATATTTTTAACCAAAAGGTGTGTTTTTGGTGGGTTTAGAACTAATGGTGGTCTGTGCATGACACTATTACTGGGGATCTGTGGATGGCACTGTTATGGGGGATCTGGGGATAGCACTGTTATGGGGGATCTGTGACGGACACTGTTATGGGGGATATGGGGATAGCACTGTTATGGGGGATCTGTGATGGACACTGTTATGGGGGATATGGGGATGGCACTGTTATGGGGGGGGGGGGATATGTGACGGACACTGTTATGAGGGAGCTTGGGATGGCACTTATGGGGTGGGATCTGTGACAGACACTGTTATGGGGGATCTGTGGAAGGCACTGTTATGGGGGTGGATCTGTGACGGACACTGATATGAAGGATCTGGGGATGGCACTGTTATGGGGGAGGATCTGTGACGGACACTGTTAGGGGGGATCTGGGGATGGCACTGTTATGGGGGGGATCTGTGAAGGACACTGTTACAACGGGGATCTGTGGATGGCACTGTTATGGGGGATCTGTGGAAGGCACTGTTATGGGGGGGGGGGATCTGTGACAGACACTGTTATGGGGGATCTGGGGATGGCACTGTTATGGGGGGGATCGGTGACGGACACTGTTATGGGGGATCTGGGGATGGCACTGTTTTGGGGTGGATCTGTGAAGGACACTGTTACAGGGGGGGATCTGTGGATGGCACTGTTATGGGGGATCTGTGGATGGCACTGATATGGGGGATCTGTTGATGGCACTGTTATGGGGGATCTGTGGAAGGCACTGCTATGGGGGATCTGTGGATGGCACTGATATGGGGGATCTGTTGATGGCACTGTTATGGGGGATCTGTGGAAGGCACTGCTATGGGGGATCTGTGATGGACACTGTTATGGGGATCTTGGGATGGCACTGTTATGGTGGGGGGGATCTGTGACGGACACTGTTATGGGGGATCTGTGACGGACACTGTTATGGGGGGATCTGTGAAAGACACTGTTACAGGGGGGGATCTGTGGATGGCACTGTTATGGGGGATCTGTGGATGGCACTGTTATGGGGATCTGTGGATGGCACTGTTATGGGGATCTGTTGATGGCACTGTTATGGGGGATCTGTGGAAGGAACTTTTATGGGGGGGGATCTGTGATGGACACTGTTATGGGGGATCTTTGGATGGCACTGTTATGGGGGGGGGATCTGTGACGGACACTGTTATGGGGGATCTGGGGATGGCACTGTTATGGGAGGGATCTGTGAAAGACACTGTTACAGGGGGATCTGTGGATGGCACTGTTATGGGGGAATCTGTGGATGGCACTGTTATGGGGGATCTGTGGATGGCACTGTTATGGGGGATCTGTGGACGGCATTGTTATGGGGGATCTGTGGATGGCACTGTTTTGTCATCCACAGACCCTCCCCACCCCATAACAGTGCCATCCACAGATCCCCCATCCCATAACAGTGCCGTGCCATCCACAGACCCCCCACCCCATAACAGTGCCATCCACAGACCCCCACCCTTAACAGTGCCATCCACCGATGTCCCTCATAAACCTGTCATCCACAGATCCCCCCCCCCCCCGCCGCTCCAGTGCTGGACTATACATTTATAAAATGTCCCCTTATTCTATTAAACATGATTAAACATGCCCCCTCACTTATTATGGTACCTTAACATCCTAACAGCTTTTGAATAATGCGGGCAGACCGGCCAGGCAGGCGGCAGCGTGACTCACTGATGTCACGTGCTTGCGCTGCCTACTTTATGAAAGAAGTAGACGGCGCAGGCACGTGACATCAGGGAGTCATGCTGCCGCCCGCCCGGCCTGCCTGCCCGCATTATTCATAAGCTGTTAGGATGTAAGGTACCGTAATAAGTGAGGGGGCATGTTTAATCATGTTTAATTGAATGAGGGGACATTTTATAACTTTATACTGCAGCACTGTTAGCGGCGGGGCCGGAGCACAGTGAACGAACCGGCCCGCCGCAATTGCTGGCTCCAAGCTCCTCCTCCCAGTCCCTCCCCACTCATACATTGCAGCCTGCGATGCTGGAGCATTGCAGGCTGCGATGTAAAAATGTCAGCATTCACCCCATAAGACGCAGGGGCATTTTCCTCCCATTTTTTTGCGTCTTATGGGGCGAAAAATACGTTAACTAATATTTAGTTGTATAACCACTGTTTCTAAGAACTGCTCTACATCTGTGTTGCATGGAGTCAACCAACTTCTGCCCCCTGTGAACAGGTATTCCAGCCCAGGATGATTGGACTGCATTCAACAGTTCTTCTCTATTTCTTGGTTTTGCCTCAGAAACTGCATTTTTTATGTCACCCACAAGTTTTCTATTGGATTAAGATCTAGGGATTGGGCTGGCCACTCCATAACATCCATCTTGTCGGTCTGGAACCAAGATGTTGCATGTTTACTGGTGTTTTTGGGGCCGTTGTCTTGTTGGGACACCCATTTCAAAGGCATTTCCTCTTCAGTATAAGGCAACATGACCTCTTCAAGTATTCTGATGTATTCAAACTGATCCATGGTATGAGATAAACAGGCCCAACACCGTAGCATGAGAAACATCCCCATATCATGATGCTTGCACCACCATGCTTCACTGTCTTCACAGTGTACTATGGCTTAAATTCAGTGTTTGGGGGTTGTCTGACAAACTGTCTCTGGCCACTTGACCCAAAAAGAACAATCTTACTTTCATCAGACCACAAAATGTTGCGCCATTTCTCTTTAGGCCAGTCAATGTGCTCTTTGGCAAATTGTAATATCTTCGGCACATGTCTTTTTTTTCAACAGTGGGACTTTACGGCGGCTTCTTGCGGATAGCTTGGCTTCACATAGGCGTCTTCTAATTGTAACAGTACTTACACGGTAACTTTAGACCTTCTTTGAGCTTCCTTGAGCTGATTGTTGGCTGAGTCCTTGCCATTTTGGCTATTCTTCTATCCATTCGAATGGTAGTTTTTCTTCTACGTCTTTCAGGTTTTGGTTGCTATTTTAAAGCGTTTGCAATCATTTTAGCTGAGCAGCCTATCATTTTCTGCACTTCTTTATATGTTTTCCCCTCTTCAATCAACTTTTTAATCAAAGTACGCTGTTCTTCTGAACAATGTCTGAAACGACCCATTTTCCTCAGAAATGCACTGTAACCAGCACGTACAACATTTGCTGCCTCCCTTAAATAAGGGCAATAATTGCCACATGTTTTTCAAAGAATGAATGACCTCACTAATTTAACTCCACACTGCTATTATTTTGAACATGCCCCTTAATTACACAGAATCAGCAGAATGCATGTAATGACAGTTGGGTCTGTTGGATTTCTATTACTTTCTATTACTCTAAATTATTTGCCATGTAGAAGCATCATTTCTACCAAAAACAGTGATTGATCAGGTTAGTGATGTCTGGCTGATATTATTTTGAACACAACTGTATATGTTCTAAAGCCTTTTGTGGCGCGTATAAGTAAAAAAGAAAAATATATTTGCCATTCAGCAGTGCAATTATATGTTCTAAAGCCTTTTGTGGCATGTATTAGGAGAAAAGAAAAATATATTTGCCGTCCAGCGGTGCAGTTATATGTTCTAAAGCCTTTTGTGGCATGTATTAGTGGCAAAATAAAAATATATTTGCCGTTCAGCGGTGCATTTATATGTTCTAAAGCCCTTTTTTTCGTGTAATAGCGACAAAATTAAAATATATTTGCCATTCAGCGGTGCAGTTATACATTCTAAAGCCTTTTGTGGCATGTATAAGTGGCAAAAGAAAATATAGTTGCCGTTCAGCGGTGCAGTTATATGTTCTAAAGCCTTTTGTGGCATGTATTAGTGGCAAAAGAAAAATATTTTTGCCGTTCAGTGGTGCAGTTATTTGTTAAAAAGCCCTTTTTGTCATGTAATAGTGACCAAATATAAAATATATTTGACGTTCAGCGGTGCAGTTATACATTCTAAAGGCGGATGCTCAACACACAGGATCCATTTTTTGGGGGTTATTGTTCTGACGGATCAGTGGAAGGGCAAAATAATCAATGACTTCAACACAAACTTACTGCTGACACCTCTCCACTCTGTCTGAGGGCCCTACTTGTATAAGCGTTTAATTGAACAGGTTCTGTTGACATCTATGTGGAATCAGCTGACAACGGTGTAAACGGAGTGTGCTTCTTCGTGACGCTAACATCGACCTGTAAGGCTGAGTTCATACTTGAGTTATTTGGCCCTGTGACTGCCCAAATAGGTGAAGTGTGCAGTGATTCTAAGAGCAATGCCTGTCATCTGCATGTCATACGTAATCACAGAAATTTTTCACTACCACAGCAGACTACGTGTGCGTGTTACTGCAAGGCACAGTGTTCTACACCACTATAAGGCCCCTTTCACACGGGCAAGTTTTCCACGCGGGTGCAATGCGTGAGGTGGACGCATTGCACCCGCACTGAATCCTGACCCATACATTTCTATGGGGCTATGCACATGAGCGGTGATTTTCACGCATCACTTCTGCGTTGCGTGAAAACTGCAGCATGCTCTATATTGTGTGTTTTTCACGCAACGCAGGCCCCATAGAAGTGAATGGGGCTGCGGGAAAATCGCAAGCATCCGCAATCAAGTGCAGATGCAGTGCGATTTTCCCGCAAGGTTGCTAAGAGACGGGACCCGATCTTTATTATTTTCCCTTATAACATGGTTATAAGGGAAAATAATAGCACTCTCTCTACAGAATGCTTAGTAAAATGTGGATTAAGGGGTTAAAAATAAAAAAATTAACTCACCTTATCCACTTGATCGCGTAGTTGCTCATCTCTTCTCTCTTCTTCAAGTATTAGCTGCCAGCTAAAGGACCTGTGGTGACGTCACATCACATGGTCCAATCACATGGTCCATCACCATGGTGATGGACCATGTGATTGGACCATATGATGAGCTCAGTGACGTCATCACAGGTCCTTTAGCCGACAGCTAATAATTGAAGAAGAGAGAAGAGATCAGCAACTACGCGATCAAGCGGATAAGGTGAGTTAATTTTTTTATTTTTAACCCCTCCATCCACATTTTACTAAGCATTCTGTATTGAGAATGCTATTATTTTCCCTTATGGTATAAGGGAAAATAATAAAATCTACAGAATACTCAACCCAAACCTGAACTTCAGTGATGAAGTCCGGGTTCGGGTCTGGGTACCAAACATGCAGATTTTTCCCACACGCGCGCAAAACGCATTAAAATGCTTTGCATTCGCGCAGAGAAATCGCTCATTTTCCCGCAATGCACCCGCCTCTTATCCGGGCGTCAAACATGGCGCCTATTTAAAAGAAGCCTAAAGGCTCTCAGCAGCTAGGAAATAGCCATTTTTCTATAAAATTTGCTGCGAATAAATTCGGATCAAACCAAATTTTTTCAAAAAATTTCGCGAACTGGCGAATTAAATTTTTGAAAGATTTGTTCATTACTATTAGGGATGTTGGTGGACAGTAAACTTAAATATTCCAGCAAAATGTTAAAAATATAGAAGCTTATACCAATCATCCGCTGCTACCATTCCAACGGTGCCTTGCTCCCCACTGTGTCCTACTTCCTGCTCCTGTCACATTACTGCAGGAAATGGTTTTGAATGCCACGCAGCTCATCACCGTCTGGGACTGGTCATCTCTGCAGCTTATCTCTTCTGCACCATATCCTAATCCTGTACCCCTCGGCTGGGAATCACAGCCACCATTATAAGAGTACATTCACATCACCATTTGGCTTTCTGTTCTTCTGATCCGTCAGAAAAAGAGAGAGAGGGAAATAAAACAGAATCTAGTAAAAAAACGGATCCTGTTGCATTAGTTGTCATCCGTTTAAGCCATTTCAGTCTGAGATCAGTTTTTTACACGAGACAAAACTTCATGCAGTACTTTTGTTTCCATCTTAAAAACGGATCTCAGACGGAAATAGCTCAAACGGATGACAACTGATGCAACAGGATCCTTTTTTTCTCTCTCATTCTCTCTCTTCTGACGGATCAGAAAAATGGAAAGCTAAACGGTGATGTGAATGCACCCTTAGATCGCGCAAAAAAAGACATTGTAGAGATAGATGGAAGGAGTACTATAATCTCATTCCTGCCCTATATCCATGTATTGCTATCTGGGAAGATTTGCACTGCTAATTGCTCTGAAATATGTTTGTTTTGATAACATTGGATATACTACAACTCCCATTCTGCACTTTAGTAGAGATGTTTATCTTATACAACTGGCCTGGTTACTGACTCCAGCACCATTCCCCGGCCACAGCACCAACATCTCTGGCCTTGCACTTGCACAAACCCACAACACCAAGAGCACCCCAACTACCATCGGCAGGAGCCCCAACATTAGGGTGCGCCCTAAGGGAAGAAAGGATTCACACTTCCCCCCATCACCACCCTGGCCCCTAGGGAGCATTGGTGTGAGGACTGCCACTGTGAATGATTATTGCAGCCAGAGCCACTACCACTTCCATCCTCTGGGGCTTGTGACACGTATATATTGCATGTGACCATTGATGACAATCACTTCCCTCAGCAGCTTTGTACCTCGGAGGCCAGTTATTGATTGCAGCAGTCATGTATTGTATATGGGCAAGTTATCATCGTGGCCAAAATATGTCATTGCTGCATAAGAGTGCAACAGTCGAATGTAGGGGATCAGGATAGTAAGTATATATTCTAATAGGTTCTCTGCCTTTAAAATAACTCAGACAACCACTTGTCTATACTTTTTAGAGAACATTTCTGTACAATCTTATGGTTGAACCATGTACCAGATTTTCATTTTCTGGATGATCAGGGATTAAAAGAATTTCATATCCTTAACATCCACTAGAGAAGAAGCCTAACAGGGCATATGGAAAGCATCGTCTGGATATGACAGCCACTTCATTGATTGACAATTTACCTAGACAGTACCAAACATTATCCATTTACTGCATACATTGTAGTGACGGTATATAGTGGGCCCAATTAGTGTCATTCATACATAAAGCCTAAAAGTGCTCACAATGGCCGCAAAATGCCATAATGTACACAAGAAGTGATACCAAGCCTTATTCTTTCCATATTCTCCTTGTCAAACAGTGGCCAAAGGGTGCCATAGGGTGCAGAGATTAATTGTGGCTATGGTTCCCACATCACAAAGCAGCCAACGCTTATTTCCCCTTCTTCCATTGCTATATGCTAGGAAATAAATTCTGTATAGTGTCCAAGTTATGCTTCCCTCTGCTGGCCAAGTCCAGGAAAGCTACAAAAGCTGTCAGGCTATTTACAACTTGGCTGAATTGGGGAGCAGGCACAGTAGCTCTTTTTGAGGTGTCATAGGTATCTTAGATTTAGACTTTTTATATGTGTTTAGGTTTCCTATGTGGTTTTACCTACATTTTTTAGAAAGGCTAGTGCAGTCTGCACCTTTATGCACAGTTGCTCACAGTCCCAAAATCGCAGGGATTATCCCTAATTTTCAGACACTGTCACTAGTTTTCAGAGACAGTCCTGGGAAATTTGGGCTGTCGTGGACTGCAAATGGACAGGACTTATGTAAGCCCCGTCCATAGTTAGGTGTCTCATAAGTATTTGGGGAGTTCCTGGTGTAAGGCTTACATGCCCTGAATTTACCCACTATAATGTCAGTAAGCGATGTATTTAAGCAGGTCATCAAACTGTAGTGTACGTCCAGATACCAAAGACAAACTGCTGAACACATGGCAATGGAGACTTAGTAGTCCTGGAACAACAGCAATTCTCCAATGACTTTGACTCTACACTCCCTTCTTCGATCTAGTCTGCTTCTCCAGTGGATCACATTCTTTTTCTGGCCTAACTCTGGTTGGTTCCTTCTTCAGGACAGACTAATCTGTCAGCTCTCACATTTTGCCTCGGTTTCCTATGATATCCCAGACTAGACTGACTCATCTCTGGAGAGGGTGACAGCAGCCTACCTAGTGGTAGCTGTGGATATGGCCTATTAATACTGTGTGCATACAAAATACATAAAATACATATGAAATACAGAAAAACACATTTTTGCATTTTTTTTTTTGTGTACCACTGCTCTGCAGAGGGATGCTGCACAAGCATTTAAAAACAAATGCATATTACATAGATGTAAAAGGTGTGCGTTAAGTCATGGCAGGTACTGCAACTATAGTGCTGCTCCTAATCCCAAGCCCAGGACAGGCACATAGAAGAAGAAACAACAGTCCGCCAACTGCTCAATGTGTACTATTCCATATACTGCAATGATGCTTAGTGCATGATTGTTATAGGTCTTTCAGGCAAAACTGAGGTCTTAATGCTTGGTACAGTGTTACACCAAAAGGCAGGGGCGTGTTTCACCTTGAGCCTGATGTGACCACAGAAATCTACTCTGTCCCTCACAATGTCCCAAACCCTCTACTCTACTGACCACTGGCACACTACACTGGTTCCTCTCACTGAATCCTCGGGGCTTCTCTCGCCAGTCCACTCCATCCTTCTCTCTTTCCTGGGACTTTCCTCGGATGCTGTGGCTTGGGCTCAACATAAGCGTTCTGCTACCAGAGCCACCATAACAACAACTACTTTTGGCAGCTCTGTCTCCTGTTCATAGCCATTAGGAGTCCGCCTCTCTTATGTTGCAAATTCCATGTGCCTATTGAACAACCATTAAACTCTCCCGATTCAGCTCAGGGCAAGGGCTGTTTTTTTTTACAGGCTAGGGCAGCGCTAAAGACCACCAATTAGTGCCGGTGACATCACTGGGCTCACTGCTAGGCGGAAGCCTCCACCTAGCCTACCCATAGAGAGACCAGTACATCACTGGATCTTCAGAAAAAGCCTTTGCCCTGCGTAATTCAGCGGAAGGCAAAGGAGAGCATCGGAACATGAAATGCTCCAATGCTCATATCAGAGGGCCTGACGGGTGAAAATAGGGATATGTCCAAGTTCAGCTCTTAACCGTCTAAACATGTCAAATCACAAAGTCAACTGCAAGGTGGATACTGCTACCCCCTTATTTAAATGAGCGCCATCTTTGGCAACTTCACTCTTTGGTGTCAGGCATAATACTGTCATCTCCTGCTGGGTTGGCTCTGAGATCATTGGCTGCGGCTAATACTTGAGCCACCTATTGAGTGTAACAATATGGCCGCATTGACAGTAACTCTCAGGTGATAGTCGAGTAAGATACAGTCCCCAACCCCCCACTGTTGGACGGACTTCCTCTTCTTCTTGATGGCCACAATAACATAGCATACTGCATTATTTTATGCAGTTTATAAAGAAAAAACAGAAACCTTGAAGATGTACAATCCATCAGGATCTGGTACAAAACGGACCATATCAGATTGGTCATATCTATTATGGCTCACATAGAAATAGAACCCAGGAAACAAGAGTGAAAAGGAGTTGGAGCAGAGCATTGGAGTGGTAGTGGCTCTGCTTGCAGAAAATCACAGTTGTTTTTCTCACATTGTGCTCACTAGGGTCAATGCAGTGAAAGGATGGCACACTGTTTCTTCCCTCAGCACTTCCTGGAATTAGGGCTCCTTCCTGATGGTAGATTGGGGGTGCCCTTGGTGTCAATGTATATATTGATGAAAGACAGAGCATATAGAGCGTCCAATGGCTGCCGTACAGTGTAGGAGTCAGTAACTTCAGTTTCTTTACTGTACTGCAAAATGAGGGTTTTAGTACTTCCAACCGACTCAGAACATGGTTCCACCAATGTACAGAGCAAATCTTCCCCAAAGGGTTTTGTATGGGTATGGGTCAGGTTTAGATTTAATGTACTCCTTTACTTTTCCTCTGCAGAATTTGAGGCTGACAATATTTTTAGTAAGATAGCTGTGGGGGGTGCGGCGGGTGCGGGCTGCACCAGGTGACACCAGTGATGGAGTGACACCACCAGGAGATGAGCGCTTGCATTATGGAAGCACTCATCTCCCTATATTCATCTGTATCACCGTCCTCAGGACGGCGATACAGAAGAACACTGCCACAGGGCAAGGGAAAGGCGTCTCCCTTCCCTGTTCCTCTGATAGGCTGCCGGCACAAGGCCAGCAGCCTATCAGAGGCCGGCGCAGACGGCGCGATGACGTCATTGCGCCGCTTGAGCCGTACAGCTCGGGACACAGGCCAGAAGAGGCCCTCATCGCATCGCTGCCATGGAGGTAAGTGTTTTGTTTTTGTTTTTTTCTGTGACGCGCTGGGCTGGAGGGGCATTGCTGGCATAAGGGCAACACTTTGGGGCATTATTGCTGGCACATAGGGACCCTATGGGGCAATGCCTGGCACATGGGGACACTATGGGGCATGGGGGCATTGCCTGGCATATGGGGGACACTATTGAGCAATGCCTGGCACATGGGGGACACTATGGGGATATTGCTGGCACATGAGGGACACTATAGGGGCATAGCCTGGCACATGGGGGACACTATGGGGCAATGCCTGGCACATGAGGGACACTATGGTGCAATGCCTGGCACATGGGAGACATTATGGGGGCATTGCTGGCACATGGGGGACACTATGGGTCAATGCTTGGCACATGGGGGACACTATGGGGGCATCTACTAGCACATGGGGGACACTATGGGGGCATTGCCGAAACATGGGGGACACTATGGGGGCATTGCCGGCACATGGGGGACAGTATGGGGGCATTGCTGGCACATGGTAGACACTATGGGGGCACTTCCGGCACATGGGGGACACTATAGGGCATTGCTGGCACATGGGGGACAGTATGGGGGCATGGCTGGCACATGGGGGACACTATGGGGGCATGGCTGGCACATGGGAGACATTATGGGGGCATTGCTGGCACATGGGGGGCACTATGGGGGCATCTACTGGCACATGGGGGACACTATGGGGGCATCTACTGGGGGCATTGTTGGCACATTATGGGGACACTATGGTGTTGGAGGGGAGAAGAATACTATGGGGGTATATTATAGGCACATTATGGAGGCACTAAGAAGGGGCATTTAATACTGGCACATTCTGGGGGACACTATGGGGGAATCTTATACTGGCACATTATGGGGGCACTATGGGGAAGAGGAAAGGAGCACTATGTGGGCATTTACTAGGGGCATTATATAGGGGTATTTTATACTTGCACACATTATGGGGACATTCGCTCAACTGGCGGCACTGAGGGAGTTTTTTTGCACTGGCACACAGAACGGGAGCACTTTTGAATTAGTGAATATTATTATTATTGAAGGTGGCAGGTGAGTTGTTAAGAAGGTAGGAGGAGGATGGAAAAGTAGGAACCTAAGATGTCTTTTGTCAAACTACAGAGACGAGAGATGGGTGAAAAATCATCATGGCGGTGCAGTCTGAAAGGAGAAGATGAGGAAAGAAGGTCTGCATCAGAGAAGTTACTGGATGTAAGGTATGTGGTGCTGCATTCTGGACAGACAGCTGATGTGGGGGGTCTAAGCAGACAGATCACCGACGGGGGGCTTTGGGGGGGTGTTTGGGGGGATGACACCATTTTCTACCGCCACTGCTGTAACACGCTACTGCAGTGTACAGATTCAGGGAAACGACTGACTAGGTTGTGTCCATTGTGGATGGTGTCTTAGCACAATGTGGCTTTTCCTGGCAGTGTACCTTACTGACTGTTTTCTCAGCCGGTACAGTTTATTTTAGCTAGTATGAGCTTATCCGGTTAATTAATTCAAAACTTATTCTTCATACAGTACATTGTGATAATTCAAGAAAATTTGACATTAATACAATAACACATACCTGTACAGAACACACCCAATGCTGTTATGTAGCTGTTAGTTTCATAGATAAGAATAATTTGTTAAATACTGTATTTTTCATACATAACGCTCACTTTTCTCCCCAAAAAGTGGAGGAAAAATGGCAGTGAGTCTTATAGAGCGAATACTAATGACCTCTTCCATTATGGAAGCCATCTTCAATATGCAAGGAGAGGTGAGTTTAGCTCTGCGCTGGCTGTACTCACCGCTCCCTGGTCTTCTTCCAGGCACAACACTGCGTACAGCGTCAGGATGTAGTGCACATAGGAAAGAATTAGAACCTGACACTATACGATGTCAGGTCACAGTGCAACTGTAGGTCAGCAGAAGACCATGGAGTGGTGAGTGTCAGCATAGTCCAGAGCAGGAGAGGTAAGTTCATTTATTTTTTGTTTTGTCTGATGGTGCTTGGAGGTCCTTATCAGAGGTGTGAGGAGAAATAGGGGGCTGATACAGAGATCTGATCTGAGGTCTGATGAAGCTTGGGGGTCTAGGTTTTATCTGATGTGTGATGACAAATATTTGTTTCCTTATTTTCCTCCACTGTATCCTAGGTGCTTCTTATGGTCTGTTGCATCTTAATGGAGCGAAAAATATGGCATATGTAAACTGTTCCATGTTAAACATTTTAATGATTCATTATTAAATATGTCTTAGATGTCTAAATCAGATGATAAATTGTGGGTCTTAAACACAGCGTATGACCATAGATGTCCGGCCACCCAACTTCTGCACTTTTTGGTGTCTTCCAGATTTTCACATTCTGTTCCCAGCAGAAGAACCTCAGAACAGTAACTTTATTTACCAAGGTGTCTGACAGTGACTCAGCCTAAGGCCTAACAGACGTACTGCTCACCCTCCTATAGTTACAGCACCGTAATGGTTGACTCAAATGAATAGAAAAGCACTTGCCATTCCCTAAAAATAGACCTGTAGTATCATAGTCCCAACATAGCTCAGCTCCCTGATAAAACAGCTGCCGCTTGCTCTCGCCAGACACAGAGGGACACAGGTCCTGCTTGGGACACAGGGAAACTGACAACCCACTTGGGGACTGTCTGCTCACAATCTGGAAGGCTTCTTTTCATGTAAGTTAATGCAATATATTCTAATACACTATATTATATGGTGTAGTTAATTTACTCTACAACTACACCATTAGCACCAGTAGTAGTAGCTATGGAAACTCATTTATGTAGATACTACGTTGCTGTACTATTGTTCTTAGATTGATTTTATGTAATTTTGAATATAACTTTTTTCTGGTGTGTTTGAAAAATAGAACTTTATATTTCTTCTATTTTGAACTATGAAGAACAGTGTTATCTGGGTCTTAATGGTAAAACTGAATATAGGAACACTAGAGTTATACATTACAGGGTAGTTCTTGGAGAAAACTGATAGATTACAACATTGTTTTTTATGTATTATTTCACACTTGGTTCGTGTCTTCTCAATTTTGTTTCACATTAATCCTAAATTCTAGTATTAGTAGAGCATTAGTAGAACATTCGTCGGTGGTATCCAAAGTGAAAACAGCATGGGGGTTTTACAATTTAAAGGATAAAAAGTGGCATGCTTTAAAATTTCGGGGGGGAAAAAAACTACAAATTTTTCCATTTCCCTTTTGTTGATGTGGTCCATCTGCAACAAGCCTCATCATGGTCAGAAAAAGTACTAAAAAGAAGATGTAATGTAAATTAGTTTTATCTGTCAGTTGTAAGGTTGTATGCCGTGACTTACGTCAAACATGAATAAATCAGAATGATGTTGAATAGTAATATTATATGTAGATCAATGGTGGTAGGCTCACCGATCAACATAACACAGGTTGAACGTGTTCTGCTATAGCATCTGGTAATTATCACATAACTGATAGAGTGATCTAGAAGCAATGCTGAAATATCACTGTTTATAGGTTATGGAAATAGGAAATGGTTTTAGCATGGTACCTGATTTTCAAGCCTACAAAGGATAATGGGTTGGATGGATAGATAGATAGATAGATAGATAGATAGATAGATAGATAGATATATGATAGATAGATAGATAGATAGATAGATAGATAGATATCCAGGTGTGCATACCCATCATACCCAAGAAGCCTGGAGAATGTAATTGCTGCTAAAGGTACTTCAACTAAGGCTACATGCACAAGACAGTTGTTTTTTGCTGTCCGCAAATCGCGGATCCGTCTTCCTTTTTTTTTCACATCCACATCCGTTCCGTGTGTCCACAAATTTTGTAGGTTGTGTTTCCGCGTGTCTTCCGTTTTTTGCGGATCCGCAATAAAAAAAGGAAGGCTTGAACCAGTTTCTTAAAGTACCTGTACAAGTGCCCTGGTTCTCAAACAACCATCCGCAAAAAAAACGGATGCGAATGACAAACGGATGGCTTCCGTTGGTCATCCGCATTTTTTGCGGACCCATTGACTTCTATGGTTCTGCAAACCGTTTTTTGCAGCCAAGAATAGGACATGCCATATTATTTTGGCGGACGTGAAATGTGGACAGAGGACGCGGACAGGCAATGGAAGAGGCATCCGCATTTTTAACGGATCCATAGAAATGAATGGGAAACGATCGGATCCACAAAAAAAAAAAAACGGAACGGAGGCTACAAAAAAACACTGTCGTGTGCATGTAGGCTAAGTCTTGAGTAAAGGGTCTGAATATTTATGCCAATTCAAGATTTTAGTTTTTCCTTTGCAGTAAATTAGCAAATATTCAGAAAATCCTGTTTTCACTTTGTCATCATGGGGTATTGAGTTCAGAATGATGGGGGACACTTTTTTTTTCTTTTAGTATAAGGTAACAACAACTTAGAATGAAAGGATCTGAAGACTTTCCAAATGCATTGTATGCATTATTAATCTATACAGAACACACTGATATTAACTATGTTTTCAGGATAGATAGATAGATAGATAGATAGATAGATAGATAGATAGATAGATAGACAGACAGACATACAGACAGACAGACAGACAGACAGATAGATAGATAGATAGATAGATAGATAGATAGATAGATAGATAGATAGATAGATAGATAGATAGATAGATAGATAGATAGATAGATAGATAGATAGATAGATAGATAGATAGATAGATAGATAGATAGATAGATAGATAGATAGATAGATAGATAGATAGATAGATAGATAGATAGCATATTTAGACCCTTCAGTCTACAGCTAGTTTCCTGGACTAGATAAATAAAAGATACATATTTATGCAGTTTCAATGTAGCAGCCCAATAAATATATCTTCCTCTATGCCCTACTTGCAAATATCTAAGATTCTTCAGCAAACTTCAGGCCTTTTCTATCCCCACAGGATATATTTAAGGTCATCTAGCTATTTGATATTTCACACCAGAAGACTGGGGAGAAGTATTAATCTGAAGTGGGCAGGGGTGCTGTAAATACAGCATGGGGGCACACAAAATAAAGCTGTGTTTAACATGCCTGGGATGTTTGGTTGAAGAAGAGGAGACCTGCTAGAGGCAGCTGTCTGCTGGTAGATGGGTCTGCTTCCTGGTGCCTGGGGACAGCTGCACAGGAATTCACCACAATACTCTTCTTAGAATACTTTACCACATTCCTGGGTCGGACATAATTCTCCACGACCAAAATACACCATAGTTTGATCTATTTTGCTGCAATCAGACATAGACACCAGTTGTCATGGGATGGAATAACATTCTTCCAGTTTTTGGTGCCTTTGTCATTGCAGCAAGTCTTCCATGAACACATTGTTTTATACCACTGGGATTTTTTACTTGTTTTGTTTCTTTTATAAAAAAAAAAAGGTAGTTGAAAATCAGTTCTGTCCATCTGAATGGGGCTTTTCGGTGACAGGAGCATGGATTTCTGCAAGCCAACAACTGGGGCACACTGCAGCTCCTTTCAATTCTATGGGGCTGCTGGAGATAGCCCAGCACTTTTCCATAGAGCTGATTGGCGATGCAGACACGTATTCAGGCTCGGGAATGAGTGCTGTTCTTATGACCGGCGGGTGACACAGCTGTTGGACCTCTGCCGATCAGACACTTATCCATTGCCCTGTGGATAGGGGATAAGTTGTTAGAATGGAACAACATTTTTTAGAAATTTGGAGTGGTTCTTTTTCTTTGAAGGCTTTTGGTGTCCAGTCTCCTGAGGCTTCCACCCACCCATACCCTTGCTTTTTGCGGTGCTGCTCCACTGTGGCACTCTACGTCCTCTGGCCAAATGCTGTGATCAGGCCTAACAGTGTGCAGATGTTAATACTAGTATTGGACAAGATCTGGAAAAAAGTCCTCAGCTTTTCCTAGAACCTCTAAACAAAACCTATGGCTTAAACCGAGCCTAATAAGATGCATGGTTTATTATACTTATATTCATATTTTTATTTTTTTAACATTAATGAAATTGCATTGAGTTACTTTTCAATATGACCCACATCAAAACGTATATGTAAAGGTAAAAAACCAAATATAAATAGACATTAAAATATTGTTTCATAGTTACAGTATTTTTATTGTTACATATTTAACAGACGTTAGGTTTTAACTAGGAACCGTACAATAGAGACTGGATCCATGAGTTGGACCTGTCGTCAATGGCTGACACGTATAAAGTCCAACAGATTAGACAGACACACTGGCTTCTCATCCTGCTATTATGAGTGCCTAGCCATCTATGAGAATTCCACAAGGCAGGGCACGTCAGAGGCGCCAGAGATTACCAGTCCATTGTCAGAGCAGATATTTTCATTCAGTGTCAGGGGCGATGTAACCAGCCTACGTCCATGTATTACATAGAGCAGATGTTGGCATTCTATCATCTTTGGCACTGACTGTCATTCAGGGGATTTTATATACATTTTCATTAAAAATGAGCACATCTCACATAGGCGTCCTGTATGCACATACCTGTTTTGTTGTGAAGATTAGAACAAACTACATAAAAGGAACCATGCCTGTAACTGTGCTAGGGGCTAGGAGTTTATTAGGTGACAAATTCATAGTATTCCAGAGGCAGGGTGACATTATTATGGAATGCCTGCCTAAAATTCCTCTAACTGCAAACTTATGGTTCAACATAGTACAATACCATTACTATAATCTGCAACAAAGTTCTAGGCACTGCCAAAGATTTATTTCAGAGCACAGAAGTATAAAACGGTGACGTTTAGGCATGCAGGCCTACTAAAAGCTGGAAGAACTCCAGCGAGCTAAAACATTGCTGTTTTATGCCTCTGTGCCCTGAAATAAAGCTTTGAACACTTCACGCATATTGGCTTTCAATATCAGGAGTAGTGTGAATATGAACTTTCATTCTGCAAGATTATGCTCCTGCAAGTGCCCAGGAGGTGGAGCTTCTCTGTGAAGTGCCCTCTGCATTGAGCTTCTTCACAACCCCTCCCCTCTGCGCTGACTGACAGCTGTAGCATCCATCCAGGAGACCTCTACAGCTGTGACCCAGAGCAGAGGGGCTCGCCAGTGGTCCCATTTATTTCCATCAGTTCAATCAGTGTGTTCATATAATCCATAGTCAGGATGTGCTCTGACCACACTGGAATTTTTGTTTCTATATTTTTATATTTTGGACAGATTCTATTTATTACTATGGGACTTAAAGACCTAGGCCATGATTTATCATACCTTCACTCCAGAATTCTGGCATCAAAAAGTCCCAAAATAAGGCATTTGCGACTTTTCACACTCATTTGCGCATAATTTTGCGACTTTTTTACATGTGTACGCCACTCACTCCAGTTTTGTAAAAATGGGCGTGGTTAGCCATGTTAATGAGTTTCACTCCAGATTTATCATTGGGACTTTTTAAAAAAGTCACAAAAAAGTCGCAAAAAAGTCCCAATTTCACTCCAGTGAGGACCATGCTTATCTTATGCGACTTTTTATTAGAACATGCGACTTTTTTGTAAATATGTGCGACTTTGGTAAAGCCATTTACTGAAGGATGAACTACTGCCATCAAACCACATTTATCACAGTATCAAAGGACCATTGATAAATCTGACTGAGCCAAAAATGACTTTGGACTAGCAGATTTTTCAACTCCTTAGCATATTTTCCGGAGTAATTCTGCAATTTGAACCTAATAGTTCCATATGAAAACTGTGGTTAAACCCGAGCTGTTCAGTGTGAAGTCATAAGGAATAATAGCATGGGACTGGCAGGGCTGCATTGTGTGCAGTCACCGAGATGGGGATTACAGGGGCTGATTGTAGACAGGCTCTAGTGCCCGGTCTGGATGGGCTGCTGCTGACTCTGCAGTTTACTCTACAGACACAGGCAGGGCACAACGGTTGGTGTCCTTAGTCTTTCTACAAAAACACAAGACTATGATGGATATGAACAGGTGGGTGGATGTCTTTCATGTGGATATTTAAAATTAGGCTGTACAGTAGGGGGGAGGGGGGGGCTATAAGGAAATCTACACATTATTCCAGTTTATATGTTTTCAGAATATCTTTGCTTTACTTGGCAAATAACAGTATTGGTACCGTTCTTACTGTCCTAGTGTATGCTGTTCTGTTCAGCAGCATTATATAGGAAATATGTTAATGTATCTTTACTAGTAATACTATGAAAAAAGATACCTAATTTTGTTTATTGCACAAATATTATGTTTGCAATGTAGCAGACCTCACTGTGATATCATATGTGTGTGTCATATTCCATGGCACAAGTTGTGTAACTGCTAAATAAATTATAGAAATACTGTAGATAGATAGATCGATATGAGATAGATAGATAGAAGATATAGATAGATAATAGATAGATAGATAATAGATAGATAAACATACAAAGCAATCAGAAAGACTTCAGAGCCTTTCCATTTTTTTACATTTTGTTATGTTGTGGCTCTGTTCTAAAATAAGAAAAAAAAACTAAATCAAGTTTCCCCTATCAATCTGCACTCACTACCTTATTAATGAGAAAGTATAAACTGGATTTCCTAAATTTTTGCAAATTTATTGAAAAAGAAAAACTCAAGTTTTGCATGGATATAAGTATTCAGACCCTTTGCTATGACACTGCAAATTTAGCTCTGGGGGCTTCCCATTTCTCTTGATCCTCCTTAAGATGTTTCTACATCTTGATTGGAGTCCACCTGTGGAAAATTCAGTTGATTGGACTTGACTTTGAAAGTCACACCCCTGTCTATATCAGGTCTCACAGCTGACATTGCAAAAAAGAAACCGTAAGGAAGAAAGAACTACCTGTAGAGCTCAGAGACAGGATTGTGTGGAGGTTACATTTCATATAGCTGGCCTCCCCATCAAACTAATCAAACTAAGTAATCAGGGGAGAAGAATCTTGGTAACAGAGGTAACCAAGAACCGAATGGTCACTGTGGTTGAGACCCAAAGATCCTGTGTGCAGATGGGAGAAACTTTCAGGATGTCAACCATCACTGCAGAACTCCACCAATCTGGGCTTTATGGAAAGTGGCCACAAAGAAGCCTCAGTAAAAGACACACAAAAGCCTTCCTGGAGTTAAAAAAATTAAAAAAACAACCACACTGTGAGAAACAAGATTCCGGTCTGACGAAACCAAGATTGAACACTTTGGCCTCAATTTTAAGTTTCATATCTGGAGAAAAATCCATAACCTGCCCAACATAATCCCTGCATCATGCTATGGAGGTGATTTTCAGTGCCTGGGAAAGGTAGAATGCTCAGGGTTGAAGGAAAGCTGTATAAGGCAAAGTACAGAGATATCCTTAATGGAAACCTGATCCAGAGTGCTATGGACCTCAAAATAGGCTAAAGGTTCACCTTCCAACAAGGAAATGAACCTAGACTCACAGCCAAGACAACACAGGAGTGGCTTAGGGACAACTCTGTGAATATCTTTGAGTGTCCCAACCAGAACTCTGACTTGAAACCAATCGAACATTTCTGGAGAGACCTGAAGGTAGTTGTCTACTGACTGTCCCCATTCAATCTGACAGAGCTTGAGAGGGTCTGCAGAGAAGAATGGTAAAAATTCCGCCAATTCCAGATGTGCAAACCTTGTGGCATTATACCCAAGAAGACTGGAGGCTGTAATTGCTGCCAAAGATGCTTCATATTCCGAGTAAAGGGTCTAAATCTCAATGCAAGATTTTAGTTTTTCCTTTACAATAAATTTGCAATTTCAGAATGATGGGGACAAACTTGATTTTTTTTCTTTTAGCATAAGGTCACAACATAACAGCATGTTAAAAAAGTGAAAAGGTCTGAAGACTTTCTGAATGCATTGTATGCATTATTGATCTATATGGAACACATTGGTATTTAAAGGGGTTGTCCCATGAAAAATATTTTACATTTTTCACACCAGCACCTGGATCTGAACACTTTTATAATTGCATGTAATAAAAAATGTATCATAGTCGCTGGGTTATTCAATAACATGTATCTGTATAGCGCCACCTGCTGTTTGTTCGTTTCTTATTTCTTTGTCCTGCTCACTGTGATGGCCGCACATGCTCAGTTTCAGCCTTCAACTGCCTCCTGAGCTGTGATAGGGAGAGCATGGACACCCCCTCTTAGCTGCAGCAGAAAAGACACGCCCTTTGAGCTGTCCGCTTAATATAAATGTAGAAAAGCAATGAATGGGGAGATCTCTGGACCTAGGGCTGGTTCTAGCTTTGTTAGAAAGAGATGGTCCTGTACTATATGATGTCTGATTTTTATTTTTACATTAGTCATGGGTTAACCCCTTTAACAATGTTATGGCCATATTTAGATAGATAGATAGATAGATAGATAGATAGATAGATAGATAGATACTGTAGATGTGAAATGTTTTGAAACATAGGGCAAAGGTGATAGTTTAACTTCAAGTTGTCCCCTATCTACAGGTTTGGGGATCACTATTAGATCAGTGGGGGTCTGACTGCTGGGACCCCCACCAATCATGAGAAAAAGGTCCTGTACCCAGCAGGGATCTATCTATAGCTGGTCTGTCTGTCTATGTACTTGTCTGTCTATCAGTCTGTCTGAGCTCTCGGTGGCTTAGACAGATAAATGCTGTCTGACCCACAGGTATAAAAGCTGTTTTGATTTAATTCTGTCATTCCTGTCATGTCATTATGGGGTAATGTCAGGATGCTGTCACTCCTTCTACTATCTGTCTGTTCATAGTAAATTCTTATATGCTACTAAATTCCTAAATATATTTTCTGTTACCTATACTTATGCACCACCACTAAAGTAGCCCCCTATCAACTTTCAGACAAGTCTAAGAATGTTTTTGGGTTTGAAATGTGTAATAGTTTTTATGTTCCTTTCAAAATTTGCACCCATGGTGCCAGTGTGCACGGCCTGTGCTAAGAGCTGATCTACTAATAACTGTGTGGATACCAGACGATTTGTAGAGATTGCTGAACAGCGGCAAATACATTCCTGCAGGTTTGTTTTGCTTTAGTTGGTGGTTCCAAATGTAACTTTTCATTATCCTTTTGAGTCTGTGGTCCATATTTTTAAATGAAGATGCCTAGAGACCATGACGCAGGCCATGTATGGAGATTAGTATTTTAAGGCTGCAGTAAAAGAGCAGATGTCCAGTTGAAACCAATTCAGTTGAGTTAATTTTGTTGTTTTAGAGCTTCCTGTAGCTATCCTGGCTGGGAAATGCATATTTAGAATATTTTAAAGGCACATGCTACTTATTTTAGGGTGACTTATCTTGTGAGTAATGATAAGGAGGAATTCTAAATGTGTTTTCCAATTGAAGGAATGTGCGTAAGACAAGTTGATAAACCAAAAAGACACAGACACCCAGGGATAACAGGACAAGCACATACACTGCATTAATATGTAAGAATGGTTCAGGTAGGGTTAGGGCTGTTTCGAATAACATATACTCTTACAAAGTTGCATTTTATCGCATCCCTATAGTAGGGTATAGCAAGTTATAGCTGGTAAATGCAAAAATCTAGAATTGGCAGTTGACTGCTTTCCACTGCGTTATTTGAAGAACGGAAATATGGTAGTCTCCAATTAATTTTTTTTCTCAGAAATTGTAATGGTGGTTTACAGGCTTAGAATTTTAAAACAAATCACCATAGAGAGCCTCTATTTAATTCAAGCAATAAAATGATGGGCAAGTACACTTGATGTTTTTTTCCACCAGGCCATAGGCAGGCACAGGGACAGCTAGAACACTTCAGTAGGACCTGAGCAAACCCCTTCTTAATGACCTTTCTAGGCCCTATGAGTATGACTTGAGGAGACCAGGATACCCAGGCTAACTTCTGTCAGAAGTAATTAGAATTTTTGTGGAGGTAGGCTTTAAAAGGGTTGGCCTATCTGGTACATTGATGGCATATGGCTAGAATATGCCTTCAATGTCAGAGAGGTATGGGTCTCACCTCAAGACTTGCTTCTCTCTCCAGAATGGGCCCCCAAAAGTGAAGGAGAGCATACCATGCACACACGGCGTGCTCTCTATTAATTTCTATTGTAGTTTCATAGTGGTGGATAGAGAGCCTACCGTGCAAGCATGGCCACCTCTCCATTCACCGCTATGGGACTGCTGGAAATAGTCAGGCCAGCACTCAGCTATTCTTGGAACCCCCACAGCAGTGAACAGAGGGTGGCTGCGCATATGCGGCTGCTCTCTCACTACTTCAGGCGTCCCGTTCTGGAGAAAGGAGCTGATCCAAAATGTGAGACTCACACTTATCTGACATTGATAGCATATACTAGCAATATGTCATCAATATCCCAGATGGATTACCCCTTTGGGAAAAAACAATTTTCAAATGGTGTGATTCTCTCTTCTCGTAAAGGGGTTGTCCTTTTTCAAACTAGCACCTGCGTCCGAATAGCTTTGTAATTGCATGTAAGTAAAAACTGTTAAATGAGCTGTTCAATATAATCTATCTGTATAGCACCACCTGCTGTTTGTTCTTTGCCTCATCTCTCTGTCCACTTCACTGAGATGGACACACATGCTTAGTAGCTTAGAAGCTGTGATAGTTACAGATATCTGGATCCATGTGGGGCACAGGGCTGGTTCTAGTTTTGTTAGAAATTATTATGTGCTATATGATGTCTGATTTTCATTTATTACATTAATCATGGGACAGCCCCTTTAAGGGGTAGGCCTACTGTTGGGAACTTCTTCCTTACTACCCCTAAACTGTAAAGACAAACAAAAGCAATAGCAAAGGTGTAATGAGAATTCACAGCAAGGTATTGAAAGCCCACATGGTAAAGCTACACAACAGAAAGCCGACATTGTGTTGTTCCATTAACCAAAAAGTTAGCAACATTTAAAGGCAAACAGTTTAACAGGATTCTGAAATTGGTTGGTGCCTGTGCCACAGACGACATATTGTTCATAGGATGGCAGTAAATAACACATAATATGGTGATTATGGGAATAATAAGTTGGCTTAACATTTTAATGTATTTTATATAAATAAGTTAAAATACCAAATTCCCCACTTTCACTCACACGGTCGATGGAGAAGACCCACTCAGCTGTTATGGCTACTAACACCATCAGTACTGCTGTAATATTCTATCACCAAAATTAGAGGTCATGTCACATAAGCTATAAAGCTCTGCGATACGAGGAGGATTACGTGAAGCTGAGACAGGAGCTATGGTCTATAAACTTAAAAAATGTTAACATTTGCCTGTCTTGTACCCAGTAAATTATTTTTCCTATAATTTAGGACAGTCTGCCCTAACCTGCAGCTATCAGGGCATGCTGGGGATTGTAGTTTTGCAACAGCTGGAGAGCTGCATGTTGGGAATCACTGGTTTTAAAAATAGTAATTTATAGAATATATGAACCATAGGTACTTGTCACAGAGCAAAATAGAAAATTACTAATACCCTATATTCAATAAGCAATGTTAATGTATCATTTCAGATGAAGAAAGCGGTCACTGATGTACCAGAGGAATACGTTACTGGAAAGTCGCATCAAGGACAAGTAGATCTTACCCTCCGTGAGGGAAACAGAATATTGTGAAGACAGCTGCAGTCTACTGTGGACAATACAAAACCGTATGTATTTCATTCTCTACATTCCAGCTTCTTGATATTTTCACATCTATTACCATTCTGACCCACCAGTGGATGAAAGTGAATACAAAATGCTATATATATATTTGTCAGCTCAACAGAATAGACGTCATCCTCTAGGGAGGATGTAAGGTCAACTCCAGTGGATAATTCAAAAATTATAGTAAGCAGTGTCCAGGACCACTTGGATTTTGTCATTTCAAGTAAATTTGGCATGCTTGAATGATGCTTGTGTGTTGTGAGTCTTGTACTCATAGCCAGTAAAGGTGGATTTAGACTCACTAACAATCTTCCAGATTATCGGGAATGACCGTTCCTGAAAACAGTCATTCCTGATCATCTAGGTAATAGGTAGTAGTCACCAGCACTCACTCAATTGCACACTGCCCGGGAGAGGAGCAAACTCCAAAACTTTAGGTAAAGAAGAAAATCCCAGCAGTCGTGTCTTCATGCGGATAAATGGTTTTATTGGGGTCCTACAATCAGGACGCGTTTCGGCGACATGCCTTTCTCAACAGCTTCAGTAGGTATCTACTGAAGCTGTTGAGAAAGGCATGTCGCCGAAACGCGTCCTGATTGTAGGAACCCAATAAAACCATTTATCCGCATGAAGACACGACTGCTGGGATTTTCTTCTATTCCTGATCATCTGGCCATCTAAATGTGCTGCCGATCACCACCGATCATGGCTTCTGACTGAGCAGCAGATGCTATCTAAACAGCGATCTGCTGCCCAGAAACAATGATTCTGTATGAGGACGAGGGATCACTATAGCGATCGCTCGTCCTCATACAGTGAAGGAGATCACTGCATGTAAATGCGCGGTCTCCTTCAGTGAACGAGCAGCCAACTGTCAGGAAGTAAAGCTTCCTTTCCGACAATCGGTCGATCAGTCGGCCCGTTTAAATCCCCCTTAGAGCCTATGAGGTTTAAAATGCATAAGTGTCATCTACGTATATATGATGACTACCTGAAAGGTGAACTAACTGTGATGCTGGACAAAGCTTACAACAATTAGAGCACATTATACCTTAGAACTGAAAAAATAGATTAGGGTATTTTTCCCCAAAAATGGACAGTTTACAGTAGTTAAACATATAGAATTAGAGGTAAGATAGATTTATGTCATAGCAATGAAAAAGTCCTATAAGTTAATCTCTGTGTTCATAGACGCTGACCAGAAGTCAGAAAAGTGAAGGCGACCTGATACAGACCTGATACACCCAAACAGGTAGGATTAGTTTTTAATTTCTAATTTCTGATCGTGTGCTTATCTAATAGTTTTCCTTAGTTACAGAATTTTAGTCTTACGGTGCCTTCATATGTGGTTGAAAATTCTACCAGAAAATCTGCAACATCAAGACTTTCCTCATGTTATCTTATGGGGCTGGAAACTGTTCACCAGTGTAAATAATGTTATGTTGCTGTTTTTCTGTATGAGACTCTCCATTCAATTCAATGACAAGTTAATTCTGCAGTGGAAAACTTTGCGGAAAAATCAGCAACAAAATCCAAGCAGATTTATGTGTAAAGGCACCTTTAGGCTTAAAGTTATACTCTACCCGTAAAGGGGTTGTCTAGGCCATTAATATCAGATCGGCTGGTGTCCGACACTCAGCACCCATTCCAATCAGCTCTCACCTTCTAAAAAAGTTGGTACTGGAACTATACAGCTCTGACTGTTGTGTAGTGGATGGAGCTGGTTTCTGCAGTGCTGCTCCCATTCACTTCAAGGGTGGCAGAGCTGCCATTACCAGTTCAGTGCACTATACAGGGCTGTGTAGTTCCAGTGCTGCA
Source organism: Bufotes viridis (assembly GCA_033119425.1). Lineage (NCBI taxonomy): Eukaryota > Metazoa > Chordata > Amphibia > Anura > Bufonidae > Bufotes > Bufotes viridis. The sequence continues at coordinate 333,484,282 of CM065593.1, read as the reverse complement.
CCAGAGATGCACTGTAACAGCTGGGGAGTAGGGTGTTGGATCTGGTATTGATGGCCTATCCTGGGGATAGGACATGACCTTTTAAATACTTTTTTGTTTTTTAGATTCAAAATACTGTGCAGTAAATTTTTTTGTATTTTTATGTATATTTAGCGCTACAGTATTTTTTTGTAACACAGAGCTACAAATCCACTGCTATTACAAAAATCTAAAGCATAGCGGGCTACCTGCAGACAAAGGGGAAACTTACTGCATGCTGTTATCCACTGAACTCAGTGGTGGCCCCATACTTACAGCATATTAACTGTGAAAATACATCTACAGGGGACTTGTAGCTCCGTATTAGAGAAACAAATCTCAGGCTGCTATAGAAGACTTTTATCGGCACAGAATTGTTGGCTTAAAAGGATGGAGCCTAAACTCTCAGTCCTAACTTGGGTACTAGTACTAATCTACCTCTCATACTGCTTAGGGTGGGTTCACACTAGCGTTAGGGATTCCGTTATGACTTTCCGTTATAACGAAAAATAACAGAATCAATAAGATGGAAGGACGGATCCATTATGCTGCCCATAGACTTGTATTATGACGGAATGCAAAACGGAATGCCTTTTCTATGGGCAGCATAACGGATCCAAGTTTAATATATAGGAAAGGTGATAAAATGAAATACAATCATCACTCATCTGCTGGATATTCCCATGATGATGCTCCAGTGGACCTCACTGTTTTTTGAATACTTTTCTTCAGCAATGACGTGCCGTATATTCATGTGACCGCTTCGACCAATAGCTAAACTCTACAGTCTCTGGCTCTAATTGAGTAGAGCGTTCATATGGATGACACGTCATCGCTGCAGGAAATTTAGACTGGTGAGAACCTTCGGAGTGCTGACACCGGAGTGTGAATGAAAAAGAAAGTATTATTTGTTTTATCTCATTTCCTACTGTTAAGGTGCAGCCACATGGTCAGGTTTCTACATGCAGTTTTAGAAGCCAAAAATTTAGGAGTGGATCATAAAAGGAGAGAAAATACAAAGGACAGATACAACTTCTCCTCATTTTTTAATTCACTCCTGGTGTCAGCTTCCAAAACTGTATCAGGAAACCTGACTATGTGGCTATACCCTTAGGGCTCATGCACACGACCGTTGTTGTTTTGCGGTCCATTTTTTACAGATCCGTTGTTCCGCATCTGAGGGTTTTTTCTCTGATTTATGTTCTCTTCCGTTCCATTATTCCACAAAACATATCTGTATGGTTTCCGTATGCGATCCGTTTTGGAAACAGTAACTTATTAATCACCAAACACATGAGCAATATGGGCAGGGTATAGCATTTCTATAATATGGATCCACAAAATACGGATAAAATACAGATGACATACAGATGTGTTCCATGTGAGTTCCGTATTTTTTGCAGACCCATTGACTTGAATGGAGTCACGGATTGTGATTTGCGGACAATAATAAGACATGCACTACTTTTTTGTGGAACGGCCATGCGGACAAACGTAAAGGGAATGCACACGGAGTAACTTCCGTATTTTCTACAGCCCCATTGGAGTAAATGGTTCCTCATACGGGCCGAACAAAAAACAGAAGCAGAAGGAAAATACGGTCGCGTGCATGAGTCCTTAGGACTTGTTCACACAACCATATGGTTTTGCGGTCCGTTTTTAACGGATCTGTTTTCCGTTTTTGGTTTCAGTAGTGTTTCCATTTCTTTTCTACTTCCGTTCCATTCCGTTTCCGTATGGTTTCACATGGATCACAAACAGAAAAGGAAGCATGTAATAATGTTTTAACAGTAAGTACATTGAAAAATTGGGCTGGGTATAAAATATTCAATAGATGCTTCCGCAAAAATGGAACGGATACGGAAGACATACGGATGCATTATGTATGCATTCCGGTTTTTTTTACAGCCCCCTTGACTTGAATGGAGCCATGGAACGTGATTTGCGGACAATAATTGAACATGACTCAAAATGTAGCGGAACAGAAAAACGGAAATACGGAAACGGAATGCATACGGAGTACATTCAAATTTTTTTTTTGTGCGGACCCATTGAAATGAATGGTTCCGTATACGGACAGTATACTGAATGCAAAAAACGGCCCGTATACGTAACGCAAAAAACGTTTGTATGAACGAGCACTTAGGGTAATGTTTTAAACTCATGGGAACACCTTTACTATATTGTCTTGCATTTATAGTAAACCTGAACACCACTAGTTTTATTTTACTTGTAGTGTTTTCAAAGTTTTTGTTCATAACACATTACGTATTAACCTACCTTTACATAGCACCTGTCAGCAGGATCAAAGCTATTCCATCAGGCATACTGCCTGGTTAGTTTGGTCCTGCTAATTAAAATGGCACCTGTCTTGTGAAAATCAGTTATGGCGTTCCAGAGAATTTTTTATGCAAACTCTTTATGCAAATGAGGGCTTCAGTGCACTGAGGGGCATGGCCAGCAGTGGGAAGCTGAGGAGCTGAGGTGCTCTGAGTAGCTAGGCCCCATCCCTGCACTGAAGTCCTCATTTGGCAGAGAATGAAAGTATTTTTTTTCTCAGGAACTCTGCAACTGGTATCATTTTAATCTGCAGGATCGATCCTACTAGGCAGTATGCCTGGCTTAAGTAGTTTGATCCTGCTGACAGGTGCTCTTCAACATCCCCCCCAGAAAAAAAAAATAAAAAAATTTCCCCTGAGTGTAAGTTGTAGTTCCTCCCCATCCCACATATCCCCATTGATTTTAACATCCATTGCATCCCTGTAGCCTTCTAAAGTGCTCAAGTCATAGGCAGCAGTTGTTATGTCCCACCTAAGAATTTGTATTGTAAACTTCCTGTACAGATTTCAGGGATCTGAGCAGGTAATCAAACTGCAAAAGCAGCCAGGGAAAAATCTCCATGGTTCAAAAGAATGGGAATCTGGAAAGTAAAACTTTGGAATTAGTGTTGATATTTGATTCTTTAATTTTGCCTAAAGGCTCAAATCCAAAATCTTTGCATGATTTTTGTTATTCTTGTTTACTTCTTAAGATGGCAGACAACATGAAGAAGTTATCAAAGGATGCTATTAGTGAAAAGAAACATGAGGCTGAAATACCTTTACCACCTCCTCCCGATACAGCAACTGGAGAACACGATCAATGTTTTATGCCTCCACCTCCACCAAAAGAGTCATTTTCCAAGTTCTATGAGCAGAGACAAGTGAATGAACTAAAAAGACTTTATCGCCATATGCATCCTGAGCTAAGAAAGAACTTGGAGCATGCTGTGACCAGAGACATATCCGATCTTTTAAGTACTGACGAGCCCAATCAAGAGGTTGCAGTTAGCCTAGACTCAGGAGAGGTACAGTCCATGCGTTGGATCTTCGAAAATTGGAATTTGGATACCATTGGAGAACACCAGGGTAACCGAAAACTGACTGAAGAAGAAGCTGTACTTGGTGGCAATGTTAAAAATACATCTTTGCTATTTCAAGGGCAGGAATGCATTGGTGGTGAAAGGTCCTCATCTGAGCTACATAGAGAAGATCAGACAAAGGGAGACGTGAAGACAGCATTGTGGTTATTTGAAACACAACCACTTGATTCATTAAATAAAATCTATCCTGAAGATGCTGATGTCCAGCAAGCAGTTTTGAAAGATCCAGTTGAAAAAGGTAATGTGAAGGGAACCAAAATTCTCTTTGAGACACAATCAATAGATGAAGTTGGTCGCTGCAATTCTGTAGAAGAACATAACATTCTTCAGTTGAAATCTGAAATACAAGAGCTGAAAGGAGATGTGAACAAAACAATCAAATATTTTCAGACTGAGCCTTTGTGTGCAATTAGAGATAAAACTGGAAATGTCCATGAGATTAAATCTATATGTAGGGAAGATACTCAAAGCAATGATGTAAAAACAGCCAGATGGTTGTTTGAAACTCAGCCTTTGGACACTATTCATAAGGATACATCTAAAGTTCAGGTTATTAGAGGAATATCATTGGAAGAGATAGCAAAAGGAGGTGTGAATGCAACAAAGTGGATATTTGAAACGCAACCCTTAGACACAATAAAAGAGAATGTAGACGAAGGAATGTTTCAACCCTCCGAAGATGTTGTTCCAGGTGTAGACGTGAGCAAGCAACGCACTATTTTTGAAAATCAAACTCTTGATTCCATAAACGATAACACTGACAGTAAATTTGCAGGCACAGAAGAAATATTGCCTGGAGAAGTAAAGTCCACTCTGTGGCTCTTTGAAACACAACCAATGGAAACTCTTAAAGGCAGTTTAGAAGTCGGGCATTTAAAAAAGGTTGAGTTATTAAATGAGGAAAGAGGAGATGTTCAACAAAGGAAACACGTTTTTGAGACATGTTCTCTAGACAAACTTACCAACAAAGAAGATACATCAACAGGACAATACGTAACAAACACAGAAGGAGTAATAAAGGGAGACGTGAAGTCATTCAAAAATCTATTCGAAACGCTTCCGCATGAGAGCACTAGAAACCGTAAAAGTGTTCACGTCTCTAATCAGGATGAAATTAAGCTTGGGAGTGTGAAAGCGAACCAAGCTTTGTTTGAAAGCACACCACTTTATGCCATAGAAGATAGTTTGGGTAATTACCATGAAGTTACATCTGTCAGTCGGGAGCAAGTAATAAGTGGTGATGTTAAAAATTACAAGTGGATGTTTGAAACAAAGCCCTTGGATCAGTTTAGTGAAAGTATCCAGAAGGTAGACATCATTAAAGGGATTACAAAACAAGAAATTATGGCTGGTGATGTTGGAACAGCAAGATGGATGTTTGAAACACAACCTGTTGATGTCATTCATCCTGATAAGAATGTAAGAGGGGAACAATGCACGGCTCAAAGGGAAGACTTACAAAAAGGTGATGTTACCAAATGTCGATGGCTCTTTGAGACCCAGCCTATTGATGTGTTATATGATAAATCAGAGAGAAAAAATGAGAACGAATGTCCTATTCAAGGTGATGTTAAATCATACACCTGGTTGTTTGAAACTCAACCACTTGATTCCATCACAGATTCTGAAGAGCGCTACATAAAAGTATGTGTTGCTTCAACAGACAAATTGGAAGGTGTTAATGTAAAAACAACTAAGCATTTATTTGAGACTGAACCATTAGACAGTCTTTCTTCAACTAAAGAACAGAAGAAAATGATAAGATATTCTAGTCGTGTTGAAATCCAATCAGGTGAAGTTTCCAGGGTGAAAGAGATTTTTGAGTCAAAGCCAAATGTGTGTGCCCCATCACAGAAGACAGATATTCCTATAGAAGGAAATATACCAGCTGGTTCAGTAAATAAATTCACTTGGCTTTTTGAAAATTGTCCAATGGACTCTATGACAATTCATGAAGATGGAATTCAAGAATTATCTTCTGAAAAGAATATAGAAAGTGGAGATGTTGGAGGAAAAATATTTATTTTTGAAACATATTCTTTAGATCAGCTGCACCAGGAATCTGATGAGACAGAAATAAACAAAGTACAAGAAGCTGTTAATAGCAGAGATGTAAAGTCCTGCACTATGCTTTTTGAAACCAAACCATTGTATGCAATCCAGGACAATGGAGGGAGATACCATGAGGTAACATCAGTAAAGAAGGAAGAAATTCAAAAGGGTGATGTGAACGGAGCAAAATGGCTGTTTGAAACAAGACCTCTTGATATGATCAATAAAGATGAAGACGTTTTTGTCATTAGAGCAGTGACACAGGAAGATATTGAAAAGGGTTGTGTCAAGTCTGCCCGATGGAGATTTGAGACAGAACCATTGGATTCCATCTCTGACGCTGTAAAGCACACACCTAAAACTGTTGATGATGTACAGAAAGGTGATGTCCAATTAAATAGACAACTGTTTGAGTCTCAACAAGTAAACCAGAAGAAGTATGTTCGATTAGTGAGTGTCAGCGACGTACAGAAGGGAAATGTTAGGACTTCTACATGGCTCTTTGAAAACCAACCAATTGATTGCTTGAAAGGAGAAAATCAAGACCACTGTGGTATCGTAAAAGTACAAAGAGAAGACAATCAAAAAGGTGATGTTAAGAGATGCACATGGTTATTTGAGTCTCAGCCCTTAGACAGCCTGAAAGACACTGAAAGCCCTGCAGCTCCCCAAGCTACAGAAAGGATTCCCAAAGCCAATGTAAAGAGTACAACCTGGCTATTTGAAAGTACACCCCTAGATAAATTTGACTTTGAAGACTCAATTGGTATTGAACAGAAAGAAATAAATGTAAAAGACACACTTAATGCTTTTCTTTCCCATAATATAATTCAGCATAAAGGAATTGTCATTGAAAACAATAATGGTGGACACGTAAAGATGATAAAATATCAGTTATCCACACAGACTGCAACTGATATTCAAAAGGAAGAAATTGTAGGAGGTAACCTGCAAAGAATCCTATTGCAGCTACTTCACAGAACTGATGTAGAACCTCATGGTCTATTAGTTGAGGAAAACAGCAGTGGACAAATCATCGCAACTAAATTGAACCTTCTGAATACTGTCCAGTCTACAGAACAGGAGGAAGAAAATGTCAGAGATGATGTGGCCAAAGCCCTTAAAATATTGCTAAATGAAGATGCTTCTACAAAAACTGGTATCATAATGGAGGAATCAGAAAGTGGCTCAGGAAAAATTATTATCTATACTCTTTCATTACACTGTAAATTTAACATGGCTCAGGAGGATATTCTAAAAGGAAATGTCAAATCCACAATTGGAAATCTACTTGCATGTGGTCAAGAAAGCAAATCAAGAAACCCTGTGACTCTGGAGCAAAATGAAAAAGGAAATGTCCAGTTGTTCACAAGCTGCATTGAAAAAGGTGATCTTGGATACTTGAAAAGTCTTCAGGCAGAATCAGACTTAGATGATCTTGCATATTCTCAGAGTGGATCTATGCATCAAGAGGAAAATAATAAGCAAAGTAAGCAAACTGATCAAAGTAAAGCAGGTCCAGAATGTGTGTTTGTTACATCTACCCCTGTGTTTCACCCATTACAAGTTCATAAGAGTATGAAAGAATGTGCTGTGGATGGAACTATGAAAGGTCCAGATACACAGAAAGCTTCATCTGGATGCAAAACAGAAAAGAACATCAATCTGAGTAATAGCGCAGAAAGAAATGTAACAGTACAGAAATGCACAGGCACCAAGCAAACATCTACAGAAAAAAATACCTCTACACTGAATACAAAGTTGTGTGTTGTGGGTTCCGACTCTAATACATTAGACAACAGCAGCGCCACTAGCACTGATCTACAAACAGCCTTGTTGGATCTCAGACAGGCAACAGCTGAAGCTATGACCATCCAAAAACAGGTCCAGTGCAAGATACAGAACAATGCTCAAGAAATACAAGTTACCAACAGAGAAGCAGTAAAAAATATAACCCAACCAGTTCAAGCAACACTACATCAAGAACACGCAACAGTTAAGCAAACAGCAAGCGTCATGACCAATGTTAAAGATACACGGACATCTTATGCAAGTCTTCAGACATCTACTTCATCCAACAAAAAGGTCAGTGTTTCTGAGGAGGATATGTCTTCATGTGAGAATAAAGAAATTGCTAGAGCAGAAATTAGCAATATTAAAGACGATGCTGAGCCCCCCAAACAAGCACAAAACTATTTAAATCCCTTTAGTGATTGTGACTATAAGACACAAATAGAACAAGAAGAAAGGGATCAAGATATTGTCAGAGGAGATGTAAAGGCAGCCATCAGAGCATTACAGAATGCTTCGACAGAGCAGAGAGAAATAGAAAAGGAAGAAGTTGTTAAAGGTAATCTAGCTTTCACCCTTGAATCTCTTCAAAAGTCTAATGTAAATGTTTCAAAGGGCGACTTTAAAGCAGCTATGATATACAGAAATGCAGGGCAATCTTATTCTACGTGTAAAAGGAATTCTGATGTTCAACACATAAAAGATCAGGCTATAGAAAAGTCAATGAAGCCATCTGATAATAACTCTCCTCCTTCTCCAGCTCCTGTGACTGAACAAGAAAAGTGCCAAGCTCTCAACCCACGTAATGTAGATGCAACAAAAGATGACTCTGAAAAGGTGAATAATCCGATGGCAAATACTCAAGATTTCATTGCAAAGGCTTGTGAACATATAGTAGATGAGAACGCTAATGCCTCCCAAACTGGCCAAATGACACAAAGAAAAAAGCCAGCACTACCACCAAAACCAAAGCATTTGTTACCAGGTGTATGTCCACCCCCAAGATACAAACGCAAGTCTTCCTTAACAACACCATCATCTCCAACTTTTAAAGCTTCAACTCCAGCCCATGAATGCAGTTTTAAAGGTATAGCAGAACCAGATAATATGATAATGCAAGACCAGTCTCCAAGTAACATGCCACATTCTTGCAAGTATCCTACAAACATAAATCCAGAATATGAGAAGCATATGATTCATCACAAGGAACACAGATTATGCAGCCAAGACCATGTGATTACCAATAAAACTCTGGAAGAAAGAGTGATCAAAGTTGATCAAAACAAACAAGATTTATTAAATAAATGCAGTGCTTCTGCAGATTCTAAGCTAACTACTCATACAATGCCAGAAAACTATCTAAGACACAATTCAGAACAAGACGTACATAAACAGATTCTATCTGAAAATGTAAAAGATGAAGAAGTGTCATCAGAGAAGTCATCAGTTGATGTGACACAATCAAGAACCAATGTTAGTAATGCTGATAACAAGAATGTAGTAATGAGGATCAAGCGAAAAAAGGAATCAGAAGAGGCAAGACGCCAACGATTATCAATTCATATGGATGAAATAATGAAGGACAATGTAAAGACAGCAACAGACATTTTTGAAAATTTGAAAAAACAAGATGAGTTGGAGAAAATTTTGAAAAAAGTAACGGAATTTGAAGAAAAGACCAGCACTGTAGATGTAAAGTCTATGAGGGGTTTATTTGAGACTGTTCCAGATTGGGTGGTAAGCTCAAAAGAAAAGGCTTCCCCTTGTCCTAAGCAAGAACAAAGGCAGTATGATGAAAGATTTGGGCTACAAAAGGAAGATTCTGAAAGTGTCTCATCAGTGGAACTTGCCTTTGAGGACCTCGAAAGGGCAAGTGCTGAAATCAAACATTTAAAAGAGCAGACCCTGGCAAAAATTTTAGACATTGAAGAAACAATTAAGAAAGCACTTTATGCTGTTTCTAACTTAAAATCTGATTCTGACATTGCAAGCCTTTCAAGTCTATTCCGCGAATCATTAGGAACATCTACCAATACTTCAAATAACATAAAAAAAATTTGTATTGTTTCTAGCAAAGCAAAACCTGAAAAAACAACACAACTTTTTGAAAAAAAGATCACAGAAGCTGTTAATCAAGCAAAAACAGAGAACAAGAAATTAGAATTGGAGGTGACTACTGGTATCTCTAGTCGACTTTCCCCTACATCTCCATCTTTCATTACCATAGAATCTGCTGCCAGAAAAACTTCCCAGGGGAGCAACAGCTCTCTACCTTCAGCTGTAATTTCAAACCAGAATGGAGACATGTCCCAAGATTTGCACAGACAAGGTGTTAGTGGTAAAGAGCAGAATCAGCAGAGTGTATGTGACAATGGACAATCTTTGTCATCTGAATCACTTGGAATTCCAGCAGTCTATGAGCAAAAACTCAACTCACCATCAAGTCCCAATTCTCAAAGACAAAAGAGTGTCTTAGAGTTGAAAACTGGGTTAGAAAGTCCCAAATTAATTGGAACAACAATAGTTACAGAGAAATATGAAGAATCTGATCAGTATGGCAACAAAATCGTCAGATCCAAGACATCTACAACAGTTACAAAACAATCCGACACTCATAGTTCGTCAACATTTGAGTTTGTATCTGCTCCTCCACGTTATGAGGTGACTGCTTCTCCTCTTCTTAGAAGACATGTTATCTCATCTGCAGACAATTCCAGTAACAAAGGAAACGAGACTGGTGTGGTATTTGTCACTTTTGGTAATTCAAAACCAGCTCAGAAATGATGTTTTCATAAATTGGGTTCGTCGAGCAACACTATACAGACCAAAATAATGAGACATTGTTGTAATCTCAAACATATCCTAGTTCTTCTCAATGTACTTATTCCATGAATACCTTTTGGTCAAGTAATTGAACAAATTAAATATGTGGGAACTACAATGTAACAGTTTTGGTCACAGTGTCCGAGCAAAAATTGGAGCTGCAGGGTTGGATTTTACAGTAGATTTGGTATAGCAGATAACGCTGGTCCTCCTCACTATAAAAATGTACATGAGGCCACTTATGTACATTTATTTCAATTGAGAGAGGAAAAGAACCCTTCTAGCAATTGTTTACTGTTTCACCCATGGAAAGCAAAGACCATGCATATTTAAACCCTCTGAAATCTGCCATTAGTCGACAGCTAGTAGGTCCCCATACACATGAGATCATTGGCCGATTCACCAAAATTGACGGGTTCAGCCAACTACTATTGCCAGCATAACCATTTCATTTATATTGTTTTCAATTAGCACTATGGGACCTCAATCCTCAATTATTTGCCATCTTTTGCTTTGTCTACATTTTATATATTGGGTATTGATTGCCAAATATTTATTGCCTCTAAAACTCCAACCTGATGATGGGTCATATTGGGAGAATTTTGCCCACCGAATGTTTTCAGAGCACATGCTGGTGTCTTATAACTGATTAATCTTAAAGACAAGTCTTGAACAAGATACAACACTAAGTATATTTCTTAGTTAAAGGGGTTGTCTGAGTGTTTATTACTGCTAAACTATCCTCAGTATAGGTCATCAGTATCTGATGGGTTGGGGTCCAACTCCCAGCACTTCTTTCGCGCAGCTGTTTAAAGAGGCTGTGGTACTCCTGTGAGAGCTGCGGCCTCCTCCTAGGTCACTGTCGTTATGTTCATCAGTCACATGTCCAAGGTACAGGTTATTCATTCAAGTGAATGGGGCTGAGCAGCAATCCCAAGAAGCACAGCCTCTATCCCATGGGTAGGCAGCCTCCGGCACTCCGTGTGTTGTAACACTACAACACCCAGCATGCACACTTGCTCTGCTCTTTTAATATCTCCCATAGAAATTAATTGAGTATGCTGGGAATTGTAGTTTCACAATAGTTGGAGTGCTGAAGGTTGTTGACCCCTGCTCTATCCAATGAATGGCGTACTTGGTAAGCTGTGAGTAGGCTGCGCGTTTCCAAGTAGCTGTTTGGCAAGGTGCTAGGAGTCAGATCCCCACCAGTATTGATGACCTAACCTGAGGATAGCTATCAGTGTAAAACGCTTGAAAAACCTCTTTAAATTTACCTTAGCCATTCGATTTTGTATGCTTTTCTTAACATGATCAGATTAAAGAATTTTAAAATATTTGAGATCCTAATTTATTATTTATAAGATTTCTTCAGTGTTTATGCATAAAATGTAGCATTTATAGAAATATTACCTTTGTATAGTAATTTTTTTCTCATTAAAACCTTTTATAAATCTTATACACCACTGTTTTGTCACAAAACCTTTGTTTTTCATGTTGCATAATAAAATACCTATTTGCATTATACCTGTGGTTGATGTTTTTTCTGTGACTCGACGGATTGAATAATGAAGAATGTGTATATATCTGGTATTTATGATGATATTAATCCTGATTTAGTACAGCCCGGCATTTCCACCTTCTGGTCCGAATCTAACCATTCTCGAAAAATACCCTTAATGAGCAGAAGTAAAATGGGCTACGTAATTCCTGTTCCTGCCTTTTACCTAACCATGCTTCCCATAACTGCTTTATAGGACAAGTCTAGTGGGGTATGCTGACAATATTACATATTGTTAGGATATGTCATATTTTATAATCAAGCACTTACACCAGATGTGCAACTTGCAAGTCAAGCACATAGACCCAGGGCGATTTCTACGTATGCACCCCCTATAGCTACGCCTCTGACTTGTGAATCTCATTGAGTAGTAAAATAATCCAAAATACCCCCAGCACTTTACCATCAGTAGGCCTCTTAATTGTAACAATTCCACTTTGGAAATCCAATATCTATTAAAGTTATGGCATTCCCTAGCAATATGCCATCACTTTAAACGGCCTAAGAAAGCAGAGTCTTGGAAAGTTATCTTCACAAGACGGCAGGAAAAGAAGTTTAGTGCTGCTCACCAGTTGAAAGATATTATTAATGTCAAATGGACTTGTATATCTAAGGCAGCTATACAATGTGTGGACCGCGCAGGAAACCATTCCAGATCTCAACAGTTAAAACTACTTTGGGTATAAAAAAACATGAATAGTATGGTTAAATCCAGTGAACCTGAAATTGCCGATTTAGTAGAAGTTACACTTTAACCAAAAATAATTTTTTATAAATATTCTGCTTAGGTGACTTTCACACTTGTGTTGTTGTTTTCCGGTATTGGGATCCGGCAGAGGATCTCAATACCGGAAAAAAATGCTTCCATTTAGTCCTCATGCACTCTGAATGAAAAGAGATCCGATCAGGATGCATCAGGATGTCTTACGTCCCGGCAGCATTCTGTTTTTTGACCGGACACAAAACCTCTGCAAGCTACGGTTTTGTGTTCAGTCATAAAAACGGAAAAAAACGGATCCGGCACTGAAAACAATGTAAGTCAATGGTGACGGATCCGTTTTTTAGGAGCCTAAAAAAATGGATCCCATTGATTTTTTATGTATCTAGTGATGGATCTGTTTTCTTCCGTTTTGATTTCACACAACTGCATCCTAGCAGAACGGATGCATCCTGATGTGCAAAATCAAAACGGAAGTGTGAAAGTAGTCTTCACCAAAAAAATTATGATGACAGAAGTGTCACTTGCTAGTGTTACAAGCAGGATCATGCACAGGAGGTGTTTGATGCCAGGCTGGAGTACAACCTAAAATGATGGGATTTCAATACAGTGCACTCAAGAGACGCCAGTATCAATCAACTCCAGAGAGGTGAAGCTGCTGACAAAACACATGAATATACCAGACTCCTCTAAAAGCAGGAATACCCAGTGGACAATCACCTTGGAGATCTGTGCGTCTAATATAAGCCTTATTGTGAAAGTGTTGAGTTGGCACAGTGACTCGGCGCCTGCACAGTGGATCTGATAAGCACTGCCTTCTGAGCTCATCAGTCCCACTGCACAGATGCCGAGTCACTGAATCTCAGCGCAGTCATGAGAACATAAGGATAGAGAAGACGTTTAGCTCTGTCACCTAAAGGTGAGGGGGAAGTACAGAGAGAATAGGAGTGCTTCGCTAGTGGTGCTTCTAGCTCTATGGCCAGCCCCTTGGTACTTCAAATACCAAATTTACATAATTATAAAAATGTATATATCTACAAAATTATTAACTCTTTATAGAAAAGAAAGATATCATTTTACTTAGCATGATCAACCCTAATATTCCGATATGCCTGGTTTAATAGGATTGATTATGTTAACAGAGGCTTTTTAAATTTATATTTTACAAGTAATACTGAATCTTTTCCTATAAAGATATGTATCAATCTACTCAGCTATTCCTACTCTATAACATGCTCCCTGCAGATTACACTGTTTTTCATGGTAACAGGTTCCCTTTCATTTCTATGTAATCATACTCATCCTTGCAGCTGATCACATAAACTTTTTTATTTCTCCAAACTCTCCCGGGGATATAGACAGCATAAAGAGCAATTATGTAGGTTCTTTAATTACCCAGTTCATTTCAACCCATCCTATACTCTCTCAGCAGTGTCAGCACCAAGACATGAGTTTGGAAACTTGTACCTCCAACAATATAAAAATGTTATTGTTGTTGCTACTAGGGTAGGGGCACCAATGTTTTGTCTAGGGTCCCCGCCAACATTGATCCATCCTTCTTCTTGAAAAAATTAAGCAGAGAATGATATACATAAGCTGACACACTGTGGTCACTTTAAGAGTAAGCCACCTTTAATTAATAAATAATGTCATTAATTTCAGTTATGTTAACTCTGTAAGACCAACAGATGGAAAACAAAGGACAATCTAATCTTCACATTTTGTTTAATTCCACCTGGCCAGTGTATAAGGTTCATAAAGCCTTTTTGATTTAATACAGTCTTTACAATCATCCTCTAAATGTTTGTAGCGGAGATGAGTTTATCATTTAAAGAAGGCATATCTACCGGATATACTTATAGGAATGTTTTTGAGATGAGCTTCTTCCATTATTTTTGGAGTGTGGTTATTAACAAAAGGTCCAGAAAAAGAAATAATGGTTCTCACAATATGACAGGTTTTTATGAGCTGTCCAATGATCCGATATTGAGATATTTGTTCTTGAGCCAGCTTATAACCGGGTGCTCTTTTCATCTTTTTCTCTATGTAGTATGTTAGAATTACTAAACAAGTGGTCCGTTGGCAAGTTGTCCGGCCTGAAACAAAAATTTCCTTACATTGGTGATAATAGCAATATACATTGGATTTCTTTTTTATGGACATAAAACTTGTATCAAAATTAAATCATTAGTCCTGGGGTTCCCAGTTTTACATCAAGAGTATGCATTAACAGAATGATCATTGAAGTAGAAGACCAGATATGATTCACAGTATTCATACCGCTGGAATAAATCTCTTCGTTTCTACTATTATTAATAGTAATAACATGTATTTTAAACCAAAATTAATTGAAGGGTACATACACATTTAAAAGGTTTCAATACATAACATGGGATAAAAATTTGTACAATGTACTAGAGACTAAATGAATGACAGACTGGTTCACAGGGGGTGAGGACCCCGCCAATGAGGGCTTGCAATGTACAAAGGAAGTGGTAAGGGCACAGGGTGAGGGTGGGTCTCAAAGATATGTGAGACCTAATAAGGGAGGTGACCAAGAACCCAGTGGTCACTCTGACTGAGCTCCAATGATCCTGTGTCTAGATGGGAGAAACTTCTAGAAGGTCAAACATCACTGCAGCATTCCACCAATCTGGGCTTATGGAAGAGAGGGTAGGAAGAAGCCTCTTCTCAGTGAAAGACACATGAAAGTTACCTAAAGTTTGTAAAGAAAAAAAAAAAAAAACACCTAAAGGATTCTCCGATCTTTTTGGCCTCAATTCTAAGAGTCATGTCTGGAGGAAACAGGGCAATACTCATTAGCTTCCCAATACTATCACTAAAGTGAGATATGGTGGTAGCAGCAGCATGCTGTGAGGTGTTTTTGAGCACCTGAGACAGGGTGACATTTGAAGGAATGCTAAATGGAGCAAAGGAAAGAGATTTTTTCAATGAAAAGCTGATCCAGAGTGCTCTGGACCTCAGACTGGGCTGAAGAATCACCTTCCAAGACAAGGACAACTCTAACTACACAGCCAAGATAACAGAATTAAGGATGGATTGGAAGTGTACAAAAATGTTACAAGGGAAGTTATAGAGAAGGATGTTGCAGCCGTCTAGGTGACAGATGATAAGAGTATGCACTAGAATTCTTGCTGACTTGAATCATGTAGGAGCGGCTTTAAGAATATATTTTTTTTTGTTGGATCGGCACAGGTGGTAAGGGTTTGGATATGTGGATTAATCAAAGATTTTCCTGAGACAGAGGACTTGTGAGACTGGGGAAGCATTAACTGTGCTTGATAGATCCGGTGATGTGAAGGTTCAATTGGATGGGGGAAAGATTATTTCAGTATTCTGCATGTTGCATTTTTGAAATAAGATGGAATAGAAGGAAGATATAGATGATAGTCACTCTGAATCTCCGGATAGCAGAAAGGTAATTTCTGAGTCAGATGAGTGACAGACTGTGTGTCATCAATGTAGAAGTGTTACTCAAGACCATAGGGTTTTAGGAGCTGTCCAATGCAAATTAAACCATCAGACATCAGGCCCATGGTTTAATAATGCCTATTACTAGCTACATGTATGTGCTGCTCCCAGTACAAGTGCAGCTAGTAATATATAGTGGTTGTGATGGTTGCATGTATAAAAGGAGAAGGAAAGATGCCAGTAGCTACTGATAGGCTAAAGATGAGAGTCGGAGCTGGGGTAAATGCAGGAATAAGGTTGGGGATGGGAAAGAGTTCAGCGCACAGGTGCAGACTTGTGATTTGGAGAGTAGGGTTGAAAGGTAAGGTCAAAACTTTCTCTGATGTTGTAGATCTTATCTTTGATGTATGAGATGAGTGATATGGGGGGTGGGACCAGAAGTTGAAGTAAACAATTTGAAATAATTGCCAGAGGTTGTCAGACAGAGAATATATGGCAATAGTGAAGTAGTCCTGTTAAGCAATAACAAGTGCATACTTAAAGTTAAGAACTGCTAGTCAGAATTGGGTATACTCTTCAGTGAAACATGTGTTGAAGACACAGCTGATCCATGGGAGAAATTGCCTTACCTTGAAATACCATTGGCATCAAATGTATTGTCTTGAAGATCACTGCCCTTTGTCTCTGGTAAAAAGAAGCAGAGAATACCTCCGATGATGGGGGCACTTCCATAAATGGCCATTGGTATAGCTGGGTGATATTGGTCCATAAGCCTAATGAGGGGTGCTATTATCCCAGCGACCCGAGCTGCCATAGAGCAGAGTCCTACTCCACTCTGCCTGCAATATAGGGAAAACTTCCAGATTATTATAGTTGAAAACTCAGACAATGTATATAGCCTGTACTCTATGGTGAAGAGTGGGTAAAGAAAACCATTTGCATATGTGCTGGTGGTTTACTGCTCAGCACTACAGAGAACTTAGGCCATGGCGGTACACCACCTGCATGGGTTTGTATTAGTTCCTCCTAATGATATGGTTATTGAGTCAACCTTCTTCCAAAAGCTGCGCCATGAACAAGCAGGTATGTGTGGATTTTACTTTGGCATTCTTGTGACCTATCATACTGTTAAACATATTTATGGTTCACACAGAACCGCTTGCAGTTAGGAATATATAGTTTATTAATCGTGGGAATTCTCTGTGGTGTAAATTTATTCCTTATGCACATGATATGAAAACCACAAGGAGCAGACTTGCAATCCTTGCCTGGTACATCCTTTCTGATGAACACTTGATACTCCCATCATGCAACTAAGAGCCTAGCGGCATCATCAAAGCACAAGGGTGTAAGCATCATCAAAGCACAAGGGTGCAAGCATCATCAAAGCACAAGGGTGCAAGCATCATCAAAGCACAAGGGTGCAAGCGCAGGGCATTATGGCATTCAAGGACAATCTACAGAAGCACGTGGTTTCATCATGGATTCATTGTGCATCCATCTGTAGTACTGCATGATACTTTGAACACTAGGTAATTAAGCATGTCATGATTTTCTTCACTCACAGATTTCATTAAAAGCTTTGTACACCTCTGTAAAAAAAAAAAAATTATTATTATTATTTTATTGTACTCATTTTGAGCTAAAAATATTTTATTTTATTTGGTATTAAAAATATGGGATCCTTTTTCTGGGCAGAGTAACATGGTCTAGAAGCACCCTTTGGATTTTCTGTCTTTTCCGTCAGACCAGGAGCTGAAGGACTCCTTATCTCTGTTCTATGACCTCCAGTCCTAAACACTTTGTAAAATGCAGCGATTTTTGAAAAACGCCACTTTTGTACACAAACTTGTTGAAATAAATGGGTGAGGATTCACTACGGATGCTATGTGTTTACTACACATATTGCATCCGGACCGAAAACCAGCTCATGAAACCTAAGGGTAAAAATCTTCAGTATGCATAATTCTGCCTTTAGACAGCTCACCTGATGATTGTGGGGAATAGCTCAGCAGCATATATATAACAGACTGAATAGGCAGACGCTGTTGCAAATTTTCCAATTACCGCCAGCACAGTGGTTACGATAGATAACTCTGAAAATGACAGCATAATTTTATATACTGGTTTTATACTGAAAGTTTATTAAAGGGGTTGTCTCACTTCAGCAAATGGCATTCATCATGTAGACAAAGTTAATACAAGGCACTTACTAATGTATTGTGATTACCCATATTGCTTCCTTTGCTGGCTGAATTCATTTTTCCACCACATTATACACTGCTTGTCTACATGGTTATGACCACCCTGCAATCCGTCAGTGGTTGTCGTGCTTGCACACTATAGGAAAAAGCATTGGCCTGTCTGGTGTCTGGGACTGTGAAAGCGCACATAGGCTGGTGCTTTTTCCTATAGTGTGCATTTCCTATAGTATGGCCTTCCCATATCACATATCACAACTGCGAATGGGTGGTATGGTACATATTGCCCAACAATAAAGAGACATCCAGCAGTCCAATTCCTGTCTGAAGGGGCTTTACACACCCCTTCTAACATAGTACTGAGAAAGATCGCACTGATATACACTTATATTAACCCCTTGTCAACATGTGACATACTAGTAAGTCACAGTGGGAAGTGACATGATTATCGGGCGGGTCCTAGAGCTGGGTGTGCCCGATCAATGCAGGGGCCTGGCTGTAACTGACAGCCGGACACCTGCTGTATCCACCGGCATCACTGTAAATGCTATTGTCAGCGGATTAAACTCTTATATGCCACGATCAACGCTGACCATGGCATATAAGAGGATCACAGAGGGAGGGGGTTCCCACTGCCTCTCCATCTCCCCCCTTGCTGTGGTGACAGGGGACTGATGGCTGTCAGGGCAATCACAGAGGCCTTGGGGTCTGCCATGTACGGAACCCTCTGAGACAGGCACACTGTCAGTGTATTACACTGACAGGTAATCTAGTACAATACAGCATTTATTGTACTACAATGAAAGAGGGATCAGACCCTGAAATGTTAAAGTCCCTGTACTTTGACAAAAATAAAAAGTGAAAACAGAGAAAAAAAGTTTTATAAAAAAAATAAACGTTTACAGTAAAAAAGTGCCTCATTCCCTTTATCAAGTGATTTTTATTAAAAAAAGAATAAAATAAAAATAGACATATTAGATATCACTGTGTCTGTAATGGCTGTATAAAATATCACATGACCTACCCCTTTAGGTGAACTCTGTAAAAAAAAATCTATAAAAACAGTGCCAAAACAGCTGTTTTTTAGTTACCTTGCCCTAAAAAAGTGTATTATTAAAAGATCAAAAAATCTTAGGTACCCAAAAATGGTACCAATAAAATGGTCAACTCTTCCCACAAAAAACAAGCCCCTATAGATGATCAGCAAAAATAAAAAAAAATGTGGCTTTCAGAAAATGGAGACACAAAAATGCTTTTTATTGTGTAAAACTTAAATAAATAAAATAAAAATAGACATATTAGGTATTGCTACGTATGTAATGACCAGCTTTAAAAAAAATATCACATGATTTGTCCTGTCAGGTGAACGCCATAAAAAAAAAAAGGAAAATAAAAACTGCCAGTACAGCCATTTTTTGTTACCTTGCCTCACAAAAAGCGTAATATCGAGCGATCAAAAATCATATGTACTCCAAAATTGTACCAATGCCCACCAAAGTCCACATATGCTCCTTGGCATGTGCCCATACAGCACGAACACATATGGGGAGTTTCTGTAAACTGTAGAATCAGGGTGATAAATATTACGTTTTGTTTTGCTGTCAACCCTCGCTGACTTACATGAAAAAATGGATGTAAAAGGAAAATCTTCAAATAGAAGTGAAATTTTGAAATTTCACCTCTATTTTCCTTTCATTCTTGTGGAACACCTAAATGTTTGTAAAAGCATATTTGAATAACTTGAGGGGTGTAGTTTCTAAAATGGGGTCATTTATAGGCGGTTTCTATTATGTAAGCCCCACAAAGTGACTTCATAATGGAACTGGTCCTGCGGTATCACTATCTATCTCAAAAGCAGAGAAGTAAAAATTTTGAAAATTTCTAATTTTTAACATTCCGGGTAAATTTGGGATTTTTTTATAAATAAATAAAGGTGAAATATATTGACTCACATTTACCACTATCATGAAGTGCAATGTGTCACGAGAAAACATTCTCAGAATGGCTTGGATAAGTAAAAGCGTTCTACAATTATTACCACATAAAGTGACACTTCAAATTTGCAAAACAATGGCTCGGTCCTTAAAGGTGCTGGCACACAGTGCCGTTCTGACATGCATTCAGGGTGCAGTTTTCAATTTAGCTAGTTTAGCAGCCTAAATAAACCCTGGTGTTCTGCATAGTGGAAATGATTTAATAAATTTCAGCTAGCTACAATAAAAAACTGCATCCTGAATGCATGTCAGAACTGCACTGTGTGCCAGCACCCTAAGGTGGAAACTGGCCCAAGGTAGAAGGATTCAGGCTACGGCTACACGGCGACACTGGTCGAGTGATACCTGTCGCGGCCAGGATCGCTGAGCTAGAGGTGATCCCATAGAAATAAATGGGATGGCCACTGCAGTCGCAAGAAATCCTGCCGTGTTGGATTTCTGGCGACTGCCGTGGAGATCCCATTCATTTCTATGGGATCACCTCTGCTCAGCAATCCTGGCCGCGGCCAGTGTCGCCGTGTATCCCTAGCCTAAAACGCATATTTTCTCACTAAGCCTGTCTCATTACGGGACAGCAGAATAAATGTAACACATCCAACCCATTAACATTAGGTGGGGTCTCAGACACACCCCACTAATACGTTGCTTACCTTTTGGTATTGCAGTGGTGATAAGGCAAACAGTTCCCCCGAGCAAAAGGTAAAATGATTGACTCAGCCTTCTTCCAAAAAATTGCAATGCGAAAATAGATCCAAGGCGAGCGGGTATTTCAACAGCTCCAAATATGAGCTGAGTAGCATAAATGTCCAGCCCAAAGCTCCCCACATTCAGACTGAGGCCATAATACACTAAAGCATTCACAAACCTATAAACAGATTTAAAAACATGGAGAAGATGTCAAGCCAAAAATATATAGAAGACAGTAAGTTGTAGGGGCTGTGAGGGTCAGACATGTGTTATGAATATAAAGACCACATGAGACATAAGCGTAAAGAGGAGCTGTCATCTCCAGGGATAACTTTTAGTAACTACCTGTATTCCCCATGTACTAACAATTCTGGATCGTCTATTTGTAGGGTCTATTCCCCAGCATGTAAAATCTGGCCGCTGGATAGTGTGTTCCAAAAAAGCCATAAAAAGAATAATAATAAAAAAAGATGTAGCTGTAGCTACTCTCTCTCCCTCCTGTTTTTAGCAATTCTAAAGCTTTCAGGTACCTACAGATGAACAGGTGGCCCAGCAGTGTCTAAAATATCAGACCTATGGACTACAGTTCAGCTTGTTTACAGACAAATATTTTAATTTGCATTTGCATTTTTATTTCAATTATTTCTAGGACGCTACAGTTGGAACTTACCATACCGAACACATAATGAGTGTTTTTTTCCTCAGAAGTGGGATCCTAAACAGGTCTATCATGTTGCCAGATTTAGTCCGTTTTTCTTCTTTTACCTAAATTGTTTTGGAAAGAATAATATAATCTACTGTAATATTTATCTATAACCTCAAATTAATCCAAGTACTTTACAAACTGTGTTTCTTCACGAACACCTCCATGTGTCATTACACCATCAACTCTACCCGAGCAAATGAGATCCCAGGACTTGTTCTCCCCGTTCCTATCTCTGATAGAATAGTAGAGAATCTGCTTGTTCATTACAAAACAGACAGTAGGGTGGAGGCCGGAGCAAGCGACACTCATGAGGCAAGAAGTGCCATTGTGGTATTGCATAGTAAGACCTGGAGAATGTCACAGTGAAGTAGATGTTGACCTGACTTTTCTTTGCTGCTGAGACAGTCAGCTGTTGCTGTGCTGAGATGTGCCTCCTGCCTATGAGGAGTCCATTCTGGGGAGTCTTCTGGAGATGTGAGAGATGTTATTCTAGAGAGAAACCAAGGTTGGTTGGGTGGTGCTAGACTGAACCTTGGGGGAAGCTACAGAGGGGTCTAGGTGGGCCTATGTGGGATGTGGGGCAGGGAGGAACTGGTGAACATCTAGCAGAAGTTTTGGCTGTCCTAAGGCCTGGAATGTGCTCAGGTTTCTTCAGACCTGTGGTGAAGTGGACGGGAAGGGGGTGCTAGAAGGGATTGCTTGAGAACGTTTTCAAGAATAGGGCTGCTGCAATCACTCTTCTTAAAAGGTTTTCCAAAATTTAAAAAAGATTTGCATGGCAGCAGAGAATATGAAAAACAACCGATGTTAAATCCCCTCAAATAAGTTTGGAGCAGCGATGATAATTCTTTACATCCACATGACTGCTGGACATCAGTGGTCTCAACAGTCTCATGTAAGCATGCAGGCATCTTTGAATAAGGCCTTTGGCTGCAGCAATCACTCAGATGTAATGCATGCCACTGCTACAGCAAAAACACGAGTGTCAGGGATCACTGGAGTGGAGGCACAGCAGCAAGAGCTGGCATATAAGGGCCTGTTGGCACCAAGGCAGACAGTTTGGGCATGTGCGGCACACACCTTCAAGGCAACATGCGGACAAATCTAGGGCACAGGATAAGCCTGTAGTGGCAAGGAGCCATTAGACTCCAAGAGAAGTGCTGTGTTGGGAAAGCTGCACAGGACACAAGTGCCCAGTAGCAAATGCTAGAGAGGAGCCAGGAGAGCTGTCTGGCAAGAGACACAAAGTCTGCTGCTGAGACAACCTGTGCAATGGACCCAGCAGAAGTGGCTGCAGATAGAACAGAGAGAAGGGACAAGCATTGTGGCCTCATGCACATGTCCGTATTTACAATGTCTTGAAAAAATAATCAAATTCCTTGACTTTTTCCAAATTTTTTAATGTTAGATCCACAAACTTAAATGTACAGA
Source organism: Bufotes viridis (assembly GCA_033119425.1). Taxonomy (NCBI): domain Eukaryota; kingdom Metazoa; phylum Chordata; class Amphibia; order Anura; family Bufonidae; genus Bufotes; species Bufotes viridis. Next base: position 333,461,450 of record CM065593.1, on the reverse strand, counting down.
TACAGCAGAGTTAACAGTTACAGTGATAACGTGTTAACTAGATGCGATAACTCACCTAGTGTTTGTGTTAACTACATCCATATTTTATTGGGAGTTCATGTGATAGACCAACACAAAGTAGCAAATATGTGTGAAGTCAAGATGGGCTCTATTTTCTAATTAGTTGACCTCTGAAGGCAATTGGTCACACTGGATTTTATTTAGGGGTACCAGAGTACAGGGGGCTGAATACAAATGCACACCACACTTTCCAGATTTTTATTTATTAAACATTTTGAAAACCATGTATCATTTTCATTTTACTTCACACATGCTTGCTAGTTTGTGTTGGTCTGCCACATAAAATCCCATAATAATACATTTAGGTTTGTGGGTGTAATGGTAAAAATGTGGAAAAGGTCAAGGTATGAATACTTTTTTAAGGTACTGGAGGTCTGTAAAATATGGATTCGCCAAAGAGCGATATCTTCTTTATGCATTCCATATTTTTCCCACTTCCATAAATAAAAAGATTATGTTTATCTGCAAATATGCACAAGAATAGGACCTGCGTTGAGATTTGAGGAATGGCAGCACAGATCCATGAAAAATATGCATGTGTACATGGCACCATATAGTAATGAAGGAGTCAGTGTGCTATTTGTAAAAAAAAAAATGGAATAACACACTGAAGAAAAATATAGTCATGTGCATGACCCCTGAATGTGTTGGCTTTGGGAAATGTGTGCTTTTTAGTCTGGCCCAGACTTGTTCGTGGCTATTAGAAATAGTGGGCTACATAAAAATTCATGTGTCAGCTAGATATATAATGCAAGAACGGAAAAATTGTACTGAAATATACATACAAAAAAGTATGGACCAATAGCTAAATACATCACAAATAAATATGCAATACAAAGTGCTTAGGTGAATCATCAAAATTTTAAAAATAAAAAATTCACAAATGTACAACATTGCTCAGCCGACTACCCCTGTGCAAAAGAATGTGACATGTTAAAAAGTCCACGATAAAGAGTCCACAATTAAAAAAAAGTCTCTAAATATATATGGTAATAGTGTACCAGACTCTAAGCCAGTTAGTTTCTTCAAACATCATGCTCTAGCAGTTTCTGCGCCACACACAATTTCAATTGTAAGCTTATATTTTATTGATCTATACCGCGTAGAACAGATTTATATTTAAAGGCTATGTACATCTTTGGAGGCAATTTTTGCGTATGATTGCATTTTACTCATTTTTGGGTAAAAATCATATCTTCAATTAGCCGTTATTAAAAAAATATTGAGCCATTCTGTCACAAAGGGTTAACAGTTTATCTAACTGCGTGACTGGTACTTTTACTTTGTGCTGGTCATCTAATTACCCTTATCTCTAAACTACTAAGGGGTCATAAACACCTATTTTAGCCACATTCTTAACAGTAAGTTAAGGATTCAGCTTTAATGAGTGTTTATAATGTAAAAGAGCAGAAATAAGGAGTCTGTCTGCTCACCAGATGATGGAAAAGACAGAAAATCCACAGGCAGCTTGTAGAACATGTCAGCTCTGTACACAATAAGGCTGGGAACACACCTAGGCGTTTCTAAATCGCGCGTATGACGCGCGTTGTACGCGCATTTTTGGGTGCGCGTTTTTGCAATCAAGAAACGCGCATCATACGCGCGATTCAGTGATTCACCACTATTTTAGCATGGCCCATAGGCGCGTTAAAACTCCCCAAAGAAGCTCATGCTGAAGCGACAGCGTTTGGCGTTTTTCAGCGCGTTCAAACGCGCTGTAAAACTCCCAAATGTGAACCATGCCCATAGGGAAGCATGGCTTTTCCCATGTGCGTTTTACAGCGCGTTTGAACGCCCTGTAAAACGCTTAGGTGTGTACCTAGGGTTAAGGATTACATATTATTAATAAAGACCAATTTAACAATTTTTTTTAGCTCAAAATAAGTACAATGCAACAATAAAAAAAAATTGCCCCCAAATGTGTTTAATGCCTTTAAATATGTTTAGTTATACTTACCTAGTCTGCATGTCTCTGTATGATACCACCATTCTCTTTACAGTGATTATCATTTTAGTAACTTGCTATGATTTTTTGTCTGGTCCACCATATATATTTGGAGAGATTCTCTTTTTATCGTGGACTGTGGACATCTATATAGAATTCATTCCATTTGGTAATTTTGAGTTTTTACTATCTTGGTGTTTCACCCATGAATATCATCCATAACCTCTACTACATCTTATTTGCTCTCCTCTTACAGTGTATTTGGAAAGTCTTCAGACCCTATCACTTTTTTCACGTTTTATGTTGCCGCCTTGTGCTAAATTTTTTACAAAATTTTAATATTTCCCTATCATTCTCCACTCAATACCCCATAAAGAGGAAGTGAAAACAGAATGTTCAATATGTTAATTTATTAAAAAGGAAAAACTAAAATCTTGCAGTTACATAAGTCTTCAAACCCTTTATTCAGGACTTAGTTGAAGCACCTTTGGCAGTAATTACAGACTCCAGTCTTCTTGGGTATGATGCCACAAGGTTTGTATTTTGGAATTTTCTACCAATTTTTCTCTGCAGATCTTCTCAAGCTCTGTCAGGTTAGATGGGGACAGTTGGTGGGCAGCCATTTTCAGGTCTCTCCAGAGATGTTCGATGGGGTTCAAGTCAGAGCTCTGGCTGGGTCATTGAAAGACATTTAATGAGCAGTCGCTAAGCCACTCATGTGTTGCCTTGGCTGTGTGCTTAGTAAACCTAGTCTAAGGTCCAGAGCACTCAGGATTAGGTTTTCATTACCAATATCTATGTGGTACTTTTCCCCATTCAGCTTTCCTTTATCCCTGACCAGTCTTCCTGTCCCAGCTACTGAAAAACACCCCCACAGCATGATGTTGCCGCCACCCTGCTTCATGAAATGGAGTGGGTGATAAGCTGCGCCTAGTGTCCTATAGACATGGCACTTAACATTGAGGCCAAAAAACTTTAATCTTGGTTTCATCAGACCAGAGAATTTTGTTTCTCACAGTCTGAGAGTCCTTTAGTCCTTTAGGTGCTTTTTTTTTTTTTTTTCTTTTTTTTTTGCAAACTCCAGGCAGACTTTCTTGTGTGTTTTACAGAGGAGACACTTCTTTCTGGCCACTCTGCCATAAAGCTGAGATTCTTCGAGTGCTACAGTAATGACTGACCTTCTGGTAGTTTCTCCCATCTGCACAAAGGATGTTTGGTGCTCAGCCAGAATAACCATTGAGTTCTTAGTCAAGGCTCTTCTCCCCAGATTACATAGTGTGGTGGAGCAGGCATCTCTAGGAAGTGTCCTGGTGGTTCAAAACTTCTTCCATTTAATTATAGAGGCCACTGTGCCCTTGGGAACTTTTATTGCAGCAGAAATTATTTGTACCCTTGTCCAGATCTGTGCCTCTATACAATCCTGTCTCTGATCTCTACAGGCAGTTCTTTCCTCCTCATGACTTGTTTTTGCTGTAATATTCATTGTCAGCTTTGAGACCTTATATAGACAAAGATGTGTCTTTCCAAAATGTCCAATTAACTGACCACAGGTGAACTCCAATTACGGTGTAGAAATAACCAGTGGCGTAACTAGAGTGCTATGGGCCCCAGTGCAAACTTTGGATCGGGCCTCCCCCCCATTTTTACAAAGAGGCCGGCAGAGACACTGAGTAGTAACATGATTGATAATGCTCCGTGCCTCTCTGTGATCTTTTTACTACAAAATCACAGTGAGATAAAGTTGTCACCGTAATTTTGTAGTAAAAAGATCACAGAGATGCACGGAGCATTATCAATCATGTTACTGCTCCGTGTCTCTGCTGTCCGGAACAGGGTTCGGATCTCTTTCACACACCGAATTGCACACACGACATCTGCTCGTGTGAAAGAGCCCTAAGCCCAATGCATGGCTACACTCACCCAGTCCCAATAAAATCTGGTCCTACCTCATCCAGGGTGTCGCTGGCATCAGCGTGATGTCTACTGGATCCAGGACAGGGTCCCTGTGGTGATAGAGAAAAAAGAATAATCACATAAGGAAGGGATGGTGACTGCCCCTGTGAAATGACCAGCAGGGGGCGCTGTGCTGGCCTGTAAGACTGAGCAATGCCAATGTATATCAGGGTAATCTAGGACATTTCCCCTAAGTGGTCTACCACACATGTGCCTATGCCCAGCCTGTGTCCCCGTCAAAAAAGTTACGTTCTCCTTGTGGCCCCTCACAGCAGTTATGCCCACCTTTGTTCCTGTCACAGTAGTTATGCCCACTTTTGTGCCTCCTCACAGTAGTTTTGCCCAGATATGTTCCCCCTCACAGTCGTTATGCCAAATTATGTGCCCCTCACACTAGCTATGCCAGATTATGTGTCCCCTCACAGTAATATGCCCAGATATGTGCCGCCCTCACAGTAGTTATGCCAGATATGTGCCCCTCACAGTGGTTATGCCAGATATGTGCCCCTCACAGTAGTTATGTCCAGATATGTGTCCCCTCACTGTAGTTATGCCAGATATGTGCCCCTCACTGTGGTTATGCCAGATATGTGCCCCACACTGTGGTTATGCCAGATATGTGCCCCTCTCTCTGGTTATGCCAGATATGTGCCCCTCACTGTGGTTATGCTCTTTGTTGCCCCCGATTTGCAGCTTTATGGAAAAAAAAAAGAAAAAACACATACTTACCTTCTTCCCTGATTACAGGCTCCCACACTCACATCGTGCTGCTGGCTGTGCTGGAGGCCGATTTCCGGGTCTTTAGCTCTCGTCCCACAGCAGTGCGATGGCGGCCAGCAGGGGGCGCCTGAGCTCTGAAGAACAGTGAAGCAGGGAGCGGAGAGGTCGCCCTGCTTCACTATAGAAACGAACAGCCCGGCAGTGACAAGAACTGCCGGGCTGGGTGAGTGCGCCCCCTCCCCATCCCTTTTGACTGCGAAGCCAGCTGCCGACATCATATCAGAGGTGGGGAGGGGACTGCCAGACAAGAGGTTAGATTCTGTTGTCAAGATTCAGACATGTGATGAAGCACACTGTTATACAAGCTGTACACTGACTACTTTACATTGTATCAAAGTGTCAGATCTTCAGTGTTGTACCATGAAAAGATATAATAAAATATTTACAAAAATGTGAGGGTACTCACTTTTGTGAGATACTGTATATACTATATACCCGTACACACTGCATCTATTATACCTCATACCTCACATGTCAGTACACTGCTGTATATAGTATTAGTTATGAGCGGCATAGACAATATTCGAATTTGTGATATTTAGTGAATTTTTGGCAGAATATTCACCATGAATTCGCAAATTCAAGAATTTGTGATCTCCAGTCATTATTTACTTGATTGCGAAAATCGGCAATGTAATATATTTGCGATAAAAATTCTCCATTAGAATATTCGCGATCAACACTATTCGGGAATATGAATATATAGCACTATATTCTAAATATTCGCAAATTCTCGAAGTGGCGATATTCGCGATTAAACTTCGCGATTCGAATATTCACGCTCAACACTATATACTATATATCTGTACACACTTCATCTACTATACCTAGTTCATCACATGTCAGTACACTGCCGGAAATACTATATACTGTATCTTCATACATTGCATCTATTATACCTCGTACCTGTAACAGTGGCTGCTGTGTGTCGCTGTTCTACTGCTTAGTCCCAGGGGCCGTGTTCAGTGGTGATCTATGGCCAGTGCTTCCCATTCACCTCTGCAGTCCTGGGCTCTGTCTGTGTAGGTGCTGTTGTTCTGGGATCCGCTCCACAGTTTGCTCTAAGCCCTGGCCATAGCATGCTTGCTGTTTGTTTCCTCCAGCACTTCCTTAAGGGCCGGTGGGCGTCACTTCCTGGGCTTTATGGGTTAGGTCATGTGACCTTACTGACCTATCCTAGCCCTCCCGTGCATATATAAGTGGCTCAGCCCCCTTCCCAGATGCCTTAGTGTCAAGGTCCTTGTGTCCTGCTAAGGTTTCTGGTTTCCACTAGTGTTCTTGTGTTCCTGACTCGTATCTGCATTCGTGGACTCAGACATATGATAAAGCACAATAGATTCAAAGATTCCAGCGTGCACGGTGCCCCAGGCAAGCTCCTGGATGATTAGTACAGGTGAAGAAAAGAGATGTCCAGCACTGCAGGATTTTGTGCAGAATCTTGATTTCTTTATTTTGATAGTGGCAAGACAAAAATACACCTCATGCAGTGAAAGTTGACGCGTTTTGGACCATAAGGTCCTTAGTCATAACAGCAAGTGAGACTGCCAGGTAGGTCTATATATATGAAATATGTCCTATAGTACCTCCCCTTCTTAATTAGAACAGGGAGGAACGAACTTAGCTTCAAAGACCTACACCTGGGTACTTCACTTGCTGGTAGTACAACAAGTACAAAACCAACTGTGTAGCTCTAACATAAATACTGGTAGCTATGTATCTAAATCGACATTTCATAAATGTCTACTTCAATACATCAATGATAATATTCTTTTTTTACCAGAAAGTACAAAAATCATATAAACATAAACAGAAAGTTAAAACCAATAGTACTAAAAGAACAATGGCTGAAAAAAACGTAGGAAATTAATTCTTATTTAGTTGTACATATACATAAGCTGCTTACGTAAATTTAACCCCTTAGGGATTCTGGTATTAAGTCTCATGATCCAATATGCTTCCCGTAATAAAATTGTTTTCTTGTAATCTCCACCCCGTGTAGGTTTATTTACTTTTTCCAAACCAAATGCAGTGAATGATTGTACTCTGCGGTTGTGTTCTGAAATGAAATGTCTAGCAGCGTTCGAAATATTAAGTGCTGAAGGATTACTAACATAGTTGAGATGTTCTAAAATTCTGTTTTTCAACTTGCGAGACGTACTTTCTACATAATCAAATCACAAACAGTGCAGCGGATAGCATATACAACGCCTGCACTGTTGCAATTGATGTAGCTTTTTATTTTAAAATTTTCTGTATGTTCTGCATTGTAAAATTCTTGAGTAGGAGTAACGTAACTGCATGTTTTACATCTGTAACTGCCACAGCGTACAAAACCAGTATGACTTAACCAGGTTTGTGAAGATTGTTTTTTGGATGTATACAGGGAGGGAGAGAGATATGAGCCCAGAGAGGGAGCTCTCCTGGACACAATTCTACAACCTTCCTTCAAGACATTGCGAAGAACTTCATCTTCAAACAAAATAGTCAAGCAGTTTTTCACAATGGAGCTAATTGCATTAAACTGCCGGCTGAACTCGAGCACCAGAATGGGGAGACCATCATTTTTATTTTTAATTTTAATAATAAATCGCATCGGTTTTTATCTGATGCGATTTTATATGCCCTGTTCAGCATCCACTGTGGGTAATCGTGTGTCTTCAATCGCATGTGGATATTATCGTATTCCTGATGAAAAGCAAAATCAGTACTACAATTTCTACGGGCACGTATAAATTCGCCCACTGGAACACTCTTAGTAGTATGTTTGGGATGATGGCTGTTTGCACGAAGTATAGTGTTACCAGCAGTAATCTTTCTATACATTTCAGTAGAGATGCCCTGTTGGTTACCCATGAGTTTAAGATCCAAAAAACACACCATGTTAGAATCGCTGTGACCGGTAAAGCGGAGGTTATAGGGGTTGTTGTTTAGATAGGCCAGGAAGTCAAGTATGGCAGAAGACTCTCCCCTCCATATGATAAGCAAGTCATCTATATATCTGCCATACCAGACTATGTCCCCATAAAAAACACTTTTTCATTGTAGATGTATATTTCTTCCCAGTATGCCATGACCAAATTGGCCAGAGACGGGGAGAATTTTGCCCCCATAGAAACTCCCCTTGCCTGCACAAAAAATTTAGAATCGAATGAAAAATAGTTGTGTGTCAGTAGATACTGCACAGTTTCCAGAATGAAATTTATAAACTCATGGGAGTGACCAGTATATCTGTGAAGATGATACTCTAGAGCAGGGGTGCACGGGCCGAAAATCAAACTTCAAGGCGTATTACCAACTGAAATACTGTATTTTCAGCATATTAAACATACAGTACATACTATAAATGTCTAGATACACTTCTAGGACTCCCATCTAATAGGAGAATGCATAAAAGATACATGTAAGAAGCCATAAGACATAGACCTACATGTCTTTTACCAGATGTGTGGGGGCCGCACAGAATGGTATCGAGGGCCGCATGTGGCCCCCGGGCCGCAGGTTGTGCACCCCTGCTCTAGAGCAAGGGAAGCTACATCATGTGGAATTGAAGGATATAATGACACGACGTCTGCCGCAATCCATGAAAATTCAGAACTCCATTTTACATCATAAAGGGATCGCAAAACATCCGCCGTGTCACATAAATATCCGGGAATTCTTTTGACCAGAGGCTGGAGCAAAGAGTCCAGCCACTGGCCCAAACGTTCATTTAAAGATCCTATTCCCGAGATAATAGGGCGTAGTGGAGGCGGATCAAGGCACTTGTGTATTTTAGGAAGTGCATGCATAATTGGAGTGACCGGATTTTCCACCATTAAGAAGGCAAACACTTTCGGATCTAAAAGACCCAGGCTATGACCCTTTTTGATCAATATTTCATATTTGGATTTAAGTATGTTTAAGGGATCACTGTGTAGTCTTCTAAAGGTGGAAGAATCCGATAACTCCTTCATCATTTGATCACAATAACATTGCCTATCCAACACCACCACTGCACCCCCCTTATCAGCCGCTCTGATCATTATCTGGTCACATTTTTTTAAATCATCTAGGGCTTTCTTTTGTGCAAAAGTGAAATTTGAACATGTATTATATGATGAAGCACACTGTTATACAGGCCTCTGTCTCATCCCTCGGTACTGCACCTCTGGAACCTTCATCAGGAACCTCCTGGTCCACCTGGACTAGCTGCCTTGTGTGCCTATCCTCGTTAAGAGGTAGCGACTTGGTGTTCCCCTCGGGAAAGTCTATCCCCACCATCAGGGGTACTGTGAAGATCCAGGGGTTTACTTAGACAACGCCCTTAGAAGAGGTAGGACACGAAGCACAGTGGGTTCACACCCGCTGGTTCGTGACAGTACACTCAGGCCATGGATCCCGCTGGTCACCCCAAGCCTGTCGTTCAGGAATTGTCACATGAAGTAAGGCGTCATAGCGGACGTCAGGATGTCATGATGAAGTTTGTGCAAAATGTTTCTGCTCATCTGGATGCCATCTCTTCTCCAGCTACTGCAGGGTCGCCAGCCGCTGCTACCCCAGCAATACCCACACCGGTGAATACGGTTTTGTGTGCAGTTGGTGTGCAACTCCCTCTACCACCTCACTATGGCCGAGATCCAAAAACATGTTGTAGATTCCTGAACCAGTTCCTGATCCACTTTGAGTTGCATGGGCAGAAGTTTCACACTGAGTGGTCCAAGGTTGCCTTCATTGTGTCGCTGCTGTTTGATGAGGCCCTTGCTTGGGCAAATCCTATTTTGGAACATCGAGGTCCAGAGACCACTAATCTGCAGTCTTTCCTGGCTACTTTCTGGCTGGTCTTTGAAAAGCCCTGCCGCACTTCCTCCGCTGCTTGGCCACAAGGATAAATATGCGTTTCAGGGAACGTTCTAAAGAGGTCGCATGCACCAGAAGACCACCTTGTTTGGCTCCATCCTTCCAGAGTCCTTCCATGCAAATAGAGCTCCTTTGATTGTGTGACCAGGAACGTTTATGCCACAAAGCAGAGAATCTGTGTCTGTATTGTGGAGGCAAGGACCACTTTGTGCGCAATTGTCCACAGAAGCCGGGAAAACTCCAAAGTCTAGGATCAGTTGGAGAGGTGGTCCTAGACAAGGAGAAGTCCTCTCCTAAAACTTTCAGTTCCGATGACTCTCTCTCACAAAGGAGTCACACTGTCTGTGCCTGCATTCTTGGACTCTGGGTCTGCCGGTATCTTCATTCAGCAAGCTCTGGTCCATCAGTACCGGCTTCCTTCCATCCGTCTAGAAATGCCTCTGTCAGTGGCTTCCATAAATGGGCTGCCACTTCCCGAACCTGTGCTTTCTGTTACTATGCCCCTTAAGTTGCAAATAGGGGTTTTGCATTCAGAGATGATCTCCTTCTATGTGCTGTCAGCGTCTGTGAATCTGGTTATCCCTAGTTTTCTCTGGCTACATCAGCACACTCCAGTTCTGGACTGCTACTCTGGTCAGATTCTACGTTGGGGATCATCCTTCCAGTCCACCTGCTTATCAGAGGTCCGACCTGCTTCCTTGCCTGCTGTACCTGTAGATCTGCCTGGACTTCCGCAGCAGTATGCCAGTTTTGCAGATGTCTTCAGTAAGAAAGAGCACGAGACCCTGCCCCCTCATCATCCTTATGATTGTTCGATTGACCTTCTGCCTGGTGCCACTCCTACTTGCGGTCCAGTCTACCTATTCTCACTTCCTGAGATACATGCGATGTATTATTACATCAAGGAGAATCTCGAGAGGGGGTTTATCCGAAAATCTACTTCACCACCTTCTTTGTGCAGAAGAAAGATGGATCCCTACGGCCCTGTATTGACTATCAAGGTCTGAATAAGGTCACAGTCAAGAATCGATACCCTCTTCTGCTAATCTCAGAACTCTTTGACAGGATCCAGGGAGCTAAAGTCTTTACAAAATTCGACCTGCGCGGCGCATATTACCTTATCCGCATTCGAAAGGGCAATAAGTGGAAGACTGCTTTCAACACTCGTGATGGACACTACGAGTATCTCGTCGTGCCCATTCGGTCTGCACAATGCTCCCGCAGTATTCCAGGAGTTGGTAAACAATATCTTCCGGGACCTGCTCTATGTCTGCGTGTACCTGGAAGATTCCTGGACTCTGCTACCTGTTAGATCCCTATCTGCTTGCATTGACTCCCCTGTTGCCGATCCGGATTGCCTGACCTGTACCTGTGCTGCCTGGCCTGATCTTTTGCCTGTCTGAGTAGGCCTCTGCCTCATCCTTCAGTCCTGCAACTCTGGTACCTTTATCAGGCACCCCCCTGGTCCACCTGGGTAATGCCTCGTGTGCCTATCCTCCTCAAGAGGTAGCGACCTGGTGTTCCCCTTGGGAAAGTCTATCCCCACCATTAGGGTTACTGTGAAGATCCATGGGTTCACTTAGACAATGCCCTTAGAGGAGGTAGGACACGTGGCACAGTGGGTTCACACCCATGGTTCGTGACAGTACCTGAAATATCACTACACTACTGTATATACTATATCTCTGTACACCCTGCATCTATTATACCTCGTACATCAAGTATCAGTACTCTGCTGTATATACTATATATCTGTACACACTGCATCTATTATCTTATATAGAGCAGTGTACTGGTATAGTGGTTCTAACTATCTTTAGTATATACATATATATATATATATATATATGCAAAAATAGGGAATGTGGGGCAAATGAAGAGAAAGGAGGAGGACCTCCTCTTTCCACTCCATTCTAGTCTCAGTGGAGAGCTCACCTTCCATGCTATTGGGGGTTGAAGGACCTGTGATGATGCTCTACTGTGCAGTTCGTTTACGCACAGGATGTGTGATGATTTACTACTGTACAGGATCAGTGATGACATCTTTTAGCTTTCTTTACTGATGGTAGGGATACTATACTGGAGCTGGACGTAATGAGTGTAATTAGTGGCTGGGGCCTATTCACTCCGGGCCCCTTTTCCCCATGGTCCCATAGCAGCTGCGTGGTCTGCCTCTATTGCAAGTACGCCACTGCAATGTGGCAACAATACAAAATATGAAAAAAATGCAAGTGTCCATTTTTGTTGCATAACTTGGGTCTGTTCTTCCTTCTTGCCACTTTTCTGAAATGGCAGAAAAAGGAGGTGTGGTGAAGGCGGGAGGGGATTGACCAGCAGGGCCAGCACATTTATCTTAATTCACATCAGTTTTCTGGCGCACTGCCTGAGGGAGTCCAGTAGTCATTTTGGGGCCTGTGCCACAGCATAACTTTGGTGAATCCTCCAGCTGCACAGGAGGAATCAAGACCGGTAATGAAAATACCAGTCTTGATAAATGTCTCCCATAGTGTTTGAAACTGCAAAACTTAAGTAAAACTTAAACCACTGAATTTGATTGTGTGTCAGTCTACCATTCTTGAGTGCCATCAAAGTGCCATCATGGTGGCACTTCATTACAGATCGTAGAGTAACTAAACTGCTGTATTGTACAAAAGGTGTCAAATAGGTGAGACTGTCGCAACAGGGTCATTCTACGACACTAAAAGCTTTACCTGCTTCAGTATATCTTCAGATAGCTCTCTTTTGTTCATGCACGCAGCTTTCTGGAGAAGATTTTTGGCTTTTTCATTTTTGCCTTTCGTTAGAAGCCAGCGGGGAGATTCTGGAAGAAACCTATGTGATATTATGACAAAGTTAGAGGTAGGGGCAGAGTCCTTAAAAATGATTTCAGGGATTTAGGTCAAAAGCTTAGGGCAAGGACCTCAAAGGTAGTATTTTCCGAGATTCTGCCTGTACCACGAGCCACACAAGAAAAGCAGCGGGAGATTAGGGAGGTTAACAAGTGGCTCAAGAACTTGTGTAGGAAGGAGGGGTTTGGGTTTCCGGAGAACTGGGCCGACTTCTCTGTCGGCTACAGGCTCTGTCGTAGGGACGAGCTGCACTTCAATGGGGAAGGGGCAGCTGTGTTGGGGAAAAAGATGGCTAGAAGGTTGGAGGAGTGTTTAAACTAGGGACTGGGGGGGGGGGGTTAATTACATTATAGGAGGGGAAGATAGTGCAGATAGAGACCAGAGGCAAGGTAGTGGGACTGGGGGAGGAATGGAAGGGGGGACTAGAACAGTTCAGAAGGAAAGGTGTAGGGTTAAAAATATACATAAACATCTTAATTGTATGTATACTAATGCCAGAAGCCTGACTAACAAAACTGGGGAACTGGAATTAGTGATGTGTGAGGAGGACTATGACATAGTGGGAATAACTAGGACATGGCTGGATGATAGCTATGACTGGGCAGTTAATGTACAGGGTTACAGTCTGTTTAGAAAGGATCGTTAAAACCGGAGAGGGGGAGGGGTCTGCCTTTACATAAAGTCCTGTCTAAAGCCCACAGTCCGAGAAGATATAAGTGAGGGACATGAACAAGTGGAGTCACTGTGGGTAGAAATACATGAAGCCAAAAACAATAATAAATTACTAATAGGAGTTTACTATAAACCACCTAATATACCAGAGTCCACAGAAAATGTACTACTAAACGAAATAAATGAGACAGCAAATCATAATAAGGTGGTTATTATGGGGGACTTCAACTACTCTAATATAGACTGGGAAACTGAAAGCTGTACATCGCATAAAGAAAACAGGTTCTTGGCAATAACCAAAGACAATTACCTTTCCCAAATGGTTCAGGACCCGACTAGAGGGATGGCCATACTGGACTTAGTATTAACCAATAGACCTGACAGAACAACAGATGTGCAGGTTGGGGGACACCTGGGAAAAAGTGACCATAAAGTAATAACCTTCCAATTGTCATTCAAAAGAGCATTTCTACATGGAGGAACAAAAATACCAAACTTCAAAAATGCTAAATGTAGCCAACTAAGAGAGGCCATAGGCCTAACTAACTGGGACAAAGTCCTCAAAAAAAAAAAAAAATACAGCCACAAAATGGGATATCTTTAAAAGCATCCTAAAATCTCATTGTGAGAGGTACATACCGTATGGAAAAAAAAGGTTAAGGGACAAGAAGAAGCCAATGTGGATAAATAGAACTGTAAAGAAAGCAATAAATGACAAAAAGAAAGCATATAAATCACTAAAACAGGAGGGTAACGAGGAAGCACAGGATTGGCGCATAGCAAATATGGTGCCAATATTCAAAAAGGGTCCAAAAACAGAGCCCGGAAACTATAGGCCGGTAAGTTCAACATCTGCTGTGGATAAACTGTTTGAAGGTTTTCTGAGAGATGCTATCTTAGAGGATCTCAACGGAAATAAGCACATAACGCCATATCGGCATGGATTCATGAGGGATCGGTCATGCCAAACGAGTTTAATCAGATTCTATGAGGAGGTAAGTTCTAGACTTGACAGCGGCAAATCAATGGATGTCGTATATCTGGACTTCTCCAAAGCATTGTAGCACATAAAAGGTTAGTATACAGTATAAAACAAGAATGCTCGGACTGGGAGAAAATGTCTGTAAGTGGGTAAGTAACTGGCTGAGTGACAGAAAACAGAGGGCGGTTATTAACGGTACACACTCAGATTGGTTCACTGTCACTAGTGGGGTACCTCAGGGGTCAGTATTGGGCCCTATTCTTTTTAATATATTTATTAATGATCTTGTAGAAGGCTTGCACAGTAAAATATCAATTTTTGCAGATGACACTAAACTGTGTAAAGTAATTAACACTGAAGAGGACAATATACTGCTACAAAGGGATCTGGATAGATTGAGGCTTGGGCAGAAAAGTGGCAGATGAGATTTAACACTGACAAATGTAAAGCTATGCACATGGGAAGGAATAATGCAAGTCCCCCGTACATACTAAATGATAACTCGGTAACACTGACATGGAAAAGGATCTAGGAATTCTAATAAACAGCAAACTAAGCTGCAAAAACCAGCGTGAGGCAGCTGCCGCCAAGGCCAGTAAGATAAAGGGTTGCATCAAAAGGGGCATAGATGCCCGTGATGGGAACATAGTCCTTCCACTTTACAAATCACTAGTCAGACCACACATGGAATACTGTGTACAGTTCTGGGCTCCTGAGAACAAGACAGACATAGCAGCTGGAAAAGGGTTCAGGGGAGGGCAACTAAAGTAATAACTGGAATAGGTGGACTACAGTACCCAGAAAGATTATCAAAATTAGGGTTATTTACTTTAGAAAAAAGACGACTGAGGGGAGATCTAATTACTATGTATAAGTATAGCAGGGGTCAGTACAGAGATCTATCCCATCATCTATTTATCCCCAGGACTGTGACTGTGACGAGGGGACACAAACATAGAAGAGGATTCTTTACGGTAAGAGCAGTGAGACTATGGAACTCTCTGCCTGAGGAGGTGGTGATGGTGAGTACAATAAAGGAATTCAAGAGGGGCCTGGATGTATTTCTGGAGTGTAATAATATTAAAGGCTATAGCTACTAGAGAGGGGTCGTTGATCCAGTGAGTTATTTTGATTGCCTGATTGGAGTCGGGAAGGAATTTTTAATTCCCCTTAAGTGGGGAAAATTGGCTTCTACCTCATAGGGTTTTTTTTTTTTGCCTTCCTCTGGATCAACTAGCCGAAATGCCAGCTGAACTGGATAGACAGATGTCTTTTTTCGGCCTTATGTACTATGTTAATATGTTACTATGTATGTATTGTAATATTGTGACTTAATTGTAAGTAGCTGCTGTAGACATGAGATTTATATAAGTGTAATTATTCACCATGTATCTGTTCTTTACACATTGTATGTGGCTGCTATAGCCTTCATGTTCTCTTCGAGATGGAAAGACTATGAATGTATTTGAGACATCAATAAAAAAAAAAAATGGTTTCAGGTTTGTTTAAAATTATTTCTATCATCTTTACTTTGTGATCCAATAGTCTTTTCACTTATTTCTCATAAATCCAAAAATGTTTCACTTACCAAATATAAAAGACTAATAAAGCAGAGGGAGCAGAGCATGCAATCTGTAGCAACCTCCAGTTACGTATAGCATATCCAATTCCAGCCAGCACCATTAGTCCTATTGCAAAGCATGTATGCCCAGTAATAGTAGCATAGGCACGCTGTGAAGGCCCCACCCATTCAGCAACTGAAAGAGGAAAAAAATATATACTGTAGATATATTGATTTAGGCAGGTGTTGGAAAAATGACAGCATTGATTCTTCTAGATACACTTGCACAGTTTTTGAAGAAACTTGGCAGGGATGATATTGTAAGCATCTTGGAGAGCTAACTACGCATCTTCTGTGGATGTAAGCTTGCTCACATCATTCTATCTCTTTATGTAATCCCAGACAGACTCAACGATGTTGAGATCAGGGCTCTGAATTGATAGTTGTTAATGACATTGGCTCTATGTTGGGGGTTGTTGTTCTGCTGTAAAATACATTTAAATTTAAAATAATAACACTTTTTCTGAAAGAATTCTTACTAAACATTTGAACAGTATTGGGCGTATATATAGGTGAAGAAAATAACATTGATCATCTTGTTGCAAGGGGTGGGATATTTCAGGCAGCAAATCAGTTGCCGAAATTGATGTGCTGGAAGCAGAAAAAATGGGCAAATGTAAGGATCAGAGTGACTTTGACAGATGCCAGATTGTGAGGACAAGATGATTGGTTTAGAACATTTCCAAAATGGCAGGTCTTGTGGCGTGTTCTCACACATGCAGTGGTTAGAACCTGTCAAAAGTGGTCCAAGTAAGGACAACTGACAAACTTGTGATAGGGTCATGGGCATCCAAGGCTCAACAATGCATGCAAGGAGCATAGACTTTTCCAGCTGGCCTAGTCCCACAGAGAACCTACCTCTCCGTGCCTACCTCTCCTGCTATCCCTTACTGCACCACTCACGATGCCATCCAGTGTCCTAGTCATCAGCGTCCTCTCCATGTTGCAGCCTCCATCACCTTGCCTAGTGTGCTCTTAGGGCACGCACGTGCTTCTGTTTGATCCTTTAACCACTACCCGACCGCCTAACGCAGGGACGCGTCCTGCGGGCGGCCCGGTTTTTCCTCATTGACGCATCGGTGCGTCATTAGAGGATCGCGTCTGGAGGAAGTTAAACTACAGCCTGCCAGCGCTGATCATGCTCTGGCAGGCTGTAGTAGTTAAAAAAAATCGCATATCAGACGCTGTTTTGTTAACAGCGTCTGATATGCCTGCTGCCTGCTCCTCTGGTGGTCCCTTTTGCTTGGGACCACCAGAGGAAACATATGTAAGTGCACCAATCACCACACAGTCCCCCCCAATCCCCCCACCGTCACTGATTAACCCCTGATTAACCCCCGATTAACCCCTGATTAACCCCTGATCACCCCATGTCACCCCCTGATCACCCCCTGTCACCCCCCCTGTCACTAATCACCCCCCTGTAAGGCTCATTCAGACGTCCATATGTGTTTTGCGGATCCACGGATTTGTGGATCCGCAAAACACGGACACCGGCAATGTGCTTTCCGCATTTTGCGGATCTGCACATTTCCAGAACTATATAGAAAATGCCTTTTCTTGTCCGCAATTGCAGACAAGAATAGGACATGCTCTACTGCGGAGCTGCGGCCGGATGTTTCGGGGCCGAAACCCGGAAGTTCGTGTGCTCTCCGCATCACCGCCGGCCCCTTTCACACTGAATGGGTCCGCATCTATTCCGCAGAATTGCGAAATAGATGCGGACATTTTTTCGGACATGTGAACGGGGCCTTACTTCTTCTTTTTCACACATTTTTTGGCAGAGATTTTTTCATCCACATTGATTGATGCGAATGAAGAAATCTGTGCCATTCATTTTTTTTTTCAGCCCAGAGGCCGAACGGAAAAAAAAAAATCTCATTACCCGTATGCTCAATATAAGGAGAATCGCAGATACTCCTAATGCTGGCCATACATGTAATGATTGCGGAGACCCTCAAATGCCAGGGCAGTATAAATACCCCACATGTGACCCCATTTTAGAAAGAAGACACCCCAAGGTATTCCGTGAGGGGTATGGTGAGTTCATGTAAAATTTTATTTTTTGTCACAAGTTAGTGGAATGTGAGACTTTGTAAGAAAAAAAAAAAATCAATTTCCGCTAACTTGTGTCAAGTTTCCACATGTGGTATCGCCGTACTCAGGAGAATGTTTTGCAATGTTTTGGAGTGTATTTTTACATATACCCATGCTGGGTGAGAGAAAAATCTCTGTTAATTGACAACTTTGTATAAAAAAAATTAAAAAGTTGCCGTAGCAGATATAGTTAGAAATTGGGATATCTTAAAAAAAGATGCAGGCCTCACAGATTGCGTAGATCAAAGGCCTTTAATAACCTTCAGAAGGAGCCATGCAATTAGAGATAAAATAGTCAGGAGCAGGTCCGTAGGAGAGAAGAAGAGCAACTGGCTACAGGAGAGGTTGCCAAAAGGCATCTTTAAGTGTGGCAGTTGCTCTTTTTGCAGTTATAACTCCCCAAAAAGATTTCTAGAAATAATTGGGATATGTCAAAGGGTAGACAGTTTCATTACCTGCAGAAGCACCTATGTGGTCTACCTGTTAATGTGCGGCTGTGGCCGTTTTTATATAGGCAAGACCATAAGGTGCTTATTCGAAAGAATTAGAGAACACTTTAATTCTATAAAAACTGGAAAGGGTTGCCCAAGGTTGATTGAGCACGTAAAAGAAGTACATGGAGGCAGTGTAGAAACACTAACGTTTGCAGGACACGAGACAGTGTCTGTTCCACTCCAGGGCGGCGTCAGGCATCTCCAGTTATTGCAAAAAGAGGTCAGATGCATAATGCGTACTGGAGCTCTAGGTCAGTTAGGTCTTAATGACCGCAATGATTTGAGTGTGTTTTTATAGTATATTTTTGTGTATTTGTTGTAATTGTATCTTTGTTTATGCACATGGTTTTTAACTTACCTTTCCTGTCATGAGCCGAGTTGCTGATGTATCCATGATAACATGATGTGCTTGGAAAAAGAAGTCAGCATGTAGGTACTTGCTGACGTAGTGGCCTGAGGAAGCACAATTGTGCGTGAAACGGCCGTCGCCGCTGCTGTACGTAAAAGTATGGCTAACTGCACCCAGCCGTTATCATGTATTGGCTTGTGAATAAAGCAAGAAAACTTCAGTGGTGAGTACTGCCTATTCTTTTGTTCGCAAAGAGGTATTATAGGATCGGTGCACAGTTCTTATAATAATCCTATTCTTGGCATCCTTAAGCCGAATGGTCAATGGCGTTTATGTGCTGATCTCAGAGAATTCAATAAACAAGTATATATATCCGGCTGGCCCGAGCCATATATTGACCAATGCTTGGTACAAATGTAAGGCACCAGGATCTTTACCACACTGGATTGTGCTCAGGGATATTGGACCATCAAGGTAAGTCCTGAAGACCCATATAAATTGGCATTTAGCTTTGGTAAGGAGCAGTTCGCTTGGACTAGATATCTTTTGGTTATAGAAACTCAGGTCATGAATTCACTGTGTTCTTACATAAGGCTATGCCTGATGCCACTGAAAGAGGGAATTTAACGTATGTGGATGATATTTTGTTGAAAAGTACTTCATTTATGAAGCATGTCCAAGAGATTAGGCATGTGCTTAATCAGTTGAGAGAGGCAGGTGTTAAAATCTCATTACAGAAAGCCCAATGGTGTTGAGTCAAGGTCAACTTCTTGGTTAACATGAGTTTATGTCTGAAGGACTAAATTCTCAAAAGAAAAAGTTGGAAGCTATGATGAAGTCTAAAACGCCTACCAATGTCAGTGAACTGAGGTAATTTTTGGGTATGATGAATTATTCACGTAAGTTTATTGATAAATATGCGGAAATTAGTAAACCACTGTTGACATTATTAAAGAAAGGTGTACCATAGGGGGAGGATCAGGAACAAGCCATGATGGAGCTTAAAAGAAAACTCATCCAAGCCCCATATCTGGAAACTGGTTTTACGAACCTCAGTATCAGTGCTGTACTGTGTCAAACAGAAGATAAATTGAATAAAGTCATTGCAAGTAAGTCCTTGTCATCTTTAGAGGTAAAATGTAATGACTGTGAGAAAGCTTTATTAGCCACAGTCTGGGCCCTTCAGAACTTTAGGAGTTACATTGAGGGTGAGAAAATCATCATTGAAACAGCACACCAACCCCTACAATATTTACAAAGCGAAAAAATTAGAGATGGTAATTTGTCAAACAGCAGAATAACTGATTGGACGTTGTCCTTACAAGGATAGCCATTGGAAGTCTGATACAAACAAAATAAAAAGAGTCCGGTAGTTCAAGAAATTGCCAAACTTAATGATTGTGCAGTTCATTCTCAAAAGGAAGAGCTAGTAGATGATTTCCTAGAGGAACAAATCTCTTCTTCTTATAAAGCATATGATGAAGATTATTGTCCTCTGCTCCCCTTTGTATACATTAATGGTTGTGCTTATCACACCACCATAGGGGATGAAAGAAAACTAGTGGCAGGCCTTGGAATTACTTGGACAGGTGAATTCCCAAATGTCTCAGTAGGTTACAGTATTGGTGCTAAAAGTAGCCAAGTGGCAGAATTAGCCGCGGTATACAAAACTGTTCAAATTGCTCTAGCAATATATTATAGAATTTGTTATAGTCATGGATTGCAATTAAGTACGGAACAGTTTTGTCGAGTACTATATATGCCTACTTGGAAAAGAAATAATATGTTGCAGTCTAGTAACAAACCTGTGAAACATGCAAAATAGTTTTGTGTCATAGATGAGTTAGTCCAAGGTAATGGTTTAACCATTTATTGGAAAAAAAAACTAAAAGGTCATTCTAAAACCCAAAACATTGACAAGGAAGGTAATGATCTAGGCAATAGACTTGCCAAACAAGGTGCCATAAATGGTGATCCTGGCTGTAAACATAGATCATTTACTAGATATAATATCCATTGAAGGTGTCACTAGACACCAAGCTAGGGAACGGTCTGCAAAGAATGTGGCTCAATGGAGTCAAGAGTATGCAAGGGGGGATCTAATTAAGAGCCAAAATCTCAATTCAGTATTCAAGATGGTTTATTGATGAGGACCTCAAAGAATGGTATTCAACAGTGGGTAGTTCCCACTATCTTTAGAGGCCTATTGTTACAACATCCTCCTGATGCACCTACAGCTGTTCATCGTGGGGAGAAAATTACCTACGAATCACTACATGATTATGCTTATTGGCCTCATATGTTGAAAGATGTCCAAATTTATTGTCAAGATTGTCTGGTACGTGCTCAGTTCCAACCTCAAGATCCCACGCATCGTGCCCCACTTCAGAAAAAGGGTATCTCATTGCCATGGTTTGACATACAAATTTACTTTATAGGTCCTGTCACAAGGTCATCCAGGAGAAACAAATATATGTTAATAGTGACTTGTGTGTTTACCACGTGGGTAGAGTGTTTACCGGCTCGTAATGACACAGCCAAAACATGTGCCGCTTTGCTTATTGACCATGTATTTTCCAGATTTGGGTTACAATTAAGGATCGATTCGGACCGTGGATCGCATTTCGTAAGTGAGGTAATGGCTAGGATGTGGAAGTATCTGCCTATTGGAAGATCTTGGGTGCAAAATGGAAATTACATATTTCTTATCGACCAGCATCTACTGGATCCTTAGAGCGTTATAACCAGTCCATTGTCAACATCCTTAAAAAGTACGTTAAGGAATCAGGTAAAGACTGGGACATGAAGTTGCCGTTAGTGCTCATGGCTATTAGAGCCACTCTTAGTGCTGCTACTAAGATGTCAGCTTTCAGCTGATGACAGGTAGGAGAATGGTACTTCCACAACAACTGTTCTATCGCACATCGGATCATAATCTGATCAATGCAGCCACGACACATCAGTATGTGGAGAACCTTCGTCAGCATCCTCAACAAGATTTTGCTTTCGCACAAAAGAATCTCGAGAAAGCAGTAGTAAGTAACAAAACATATTATGATCTGAAAACCACTAAGAAGGAGTATGAGATAGGTGATAACGTATATCTGTACAATTTTGCCCGGGATCGGGTAAAGGAAAAGAAGTTCCATCGTGAAAAGGTCCTTATGACATCATCGATAAAATCTTGCCTGTGGTTTACAAAGTGAAAATCGTTAAGAATGATGGTTGTGTAGAGAAATGGGTTCATGTCAATCAATTGCTTGTTTGTCATCCTAGGTCTAAGCTGAAAATACTGGAAGGTGATGCCAAAGAAGAGAATTAATAAGTATCTTAAGAGAATGTGATAAATGATTTGATATGATGATTTTTCTGTAAGTTTAGAGATTTTTTAAATTAGCACTTCTTTGCAAAATGTTTTTACATAGCACAGCCATAAAACTGTAAATATCAAATGATAAGAGCGTGTATTCATACTCTAGATTTCTTTAATAGAAATGAGTGACAGTCTGAACCAAGACGTTGATTCGTAAAGACGATGATGACTACCAAAGATACAGCTGTCATATGGATGGTGTTAATCCTTGGTGCCCAGTTTAGGACATAACCTGTCAGCAAATCGGTTCCTTCATCAGGAGTTATGTTACCAGATGTTCCAGGATTATTACTGATGGAGACAAAGAATTTATCTCAGAAAATCTTTGTGAAGTTTGGATCCAAGGATATCCATTGAATGGAACTACAATATATCCCAATTTCAGTTGGAAAGGTGCAAGAATGGTATATTGCACATGTGAACAGAGCAATAATGTCATGATCCATGCCGAGTTTGGCTTTAACCTGCAGGCCAAGGCAATTGGACATAGAATCCATGTGTGATGTACCTTTCCAGGATCTAACATTTTTGATACAAATAAAAGACTAATATGGAAAAATTGATGGACAGAGTTCCGGGAAAGACAATACTGTTTTTTTATCGGTATGGATGAAAAGGAAAAAGATGTCCTTTAAATTAAAAATATATATATTTTGATGGACATGATATTTCTGACCTTTTTCCAGTTATGTCTAAAGTTGTACACTTGAATACCATGGGAAAAGGGGGACGGGGGGGGGGGATTTGTCAGATATATTGAGCAGAAAGGGGATCAATATTGTAAAAGCCTATATACAGATCACATGGCAGATTTGTATCTGAACATGAGGGTAGCCATGTTGTCTTAATGCTTTGAGGTCAAAGTGAATTGATTTTCCCAGGCAGAGAATAGCACAGAAACTCAAGAATCTTTGTATAACCTTTACTTAGGTGGTAAATCGAGGAGGGAGGCAGAGACATACCATAAAACTGCAAGCCCTTGAAAACAATGGATTGAATGTGCTAAGTTTTTTTTCCTCCCAATAAATAGAAGGGGGTAACTGTAATATTCATTGTAATAATCATAGTAACCATAATGTGATTGTATTGTAATATTATGTGTTTTATCCTATATGTTTTAAGAAACTGAAGTCAAGTATAATCTTGTAATCAAAATACATTCTTTGAGTGTAGAGAATTAGGCAAGGTTTCCAATATAGTTTCAGAATGGAGCATATTGCCACATGTCTAAAGAATGTGTAGATAAGAAAATAAAGTATCTAGGGAGAGTTTGTTTAAAACTCGTATATTTTTGAAGTAGACTGCATGTCTGACAGTTAATATACCTTCATGTTGTTCTTATCTACATTTATAACCTGGTCTTAAATTTAGGTCAGAAGTTATCTTTTTGTCAAATTAAAAGAAAATAGAAGACTTGATTGTAATTACACAAATTTTTGCATAGAAGCCTAGTGCCCCCTTGTGATGGTAATAAGTAAGTGGCAAATATTAAAAAATCCGAAATGATGTAATTAGTCACATGGAAAATCCGGTCAAGCCCCTTTTCAGGAGAGGGATAAAGATAGCATGAGGGGACACACAGGGGATCCACAACAGGAAGACAAGACGAGAGACACACCAGAGAGAGAAGGAGAGATCAGAGGAAAAATAAGACCTGATCTTACATAATTTCTGAACCTTGGCGTTGATTTCTTCCAGACAGATTAATCTTGAATCGCTGGTACAGTATACATTTCTGTATCTATATTAGGCAACTATTTAGCCATATATATATTTATTCAATTAGACCATATTGTTTTTTGTAGGATCTAGATTGAATTGAGATAACTGTAACTGCAGTATCAATTGTGCCTTTTCAATCTAGGGAGATAAATATATACAGTTGACATATATAATTGTATAATATCCATAGAACTGATTTTAGTTCTAGTCAATGGTATGGTTGAATATATATATATATATATATATATATATATATATATATATATAAAATGAAAATGCTGAAAGCATAATTTTACTTTGGATTATTAATATATGTTGGCTGGGAGAAATTAAGTGTCAATTTTGAGTTTTATTTGTTTCTAGTTATTACTAAGATACCTGATTCATTATCAATTATATCTATATCCTATAAGTCTTATTGTTTTTCCAATTAATTGCATATCATTGGTTATTATTCTTGAATTGTCACCAATTTTATATTATATTTTATTCTTTTGCACTGAATTGTTATAAATAAATATAGATATTTTGTATACAATTGTTTCCCCTTTGACTATGCCTCCAAATTCCCCAGATCAATCATCTGCAATAGTCACCCGAAGAACAAGAATAATCCATGAAGACTCCACAATACAGTTGTATTGTATTATAATATTGTATTATACAGAACCTAAAGGATCTTCTGCTAACATTTTTGTAACATATACCACAGGACCAATAGATGGGGCCATAAAATGGTCAAAATTACGTGTGTGGGGCCTACACAACATTGGCCTTAAAAAGGGGTTGTCCGGTTTCCTATATGGATGACCTATCCTGAGTCGTGAGCAGGTGTAATTACAGATCCTCTGTCCCATTCACTTCAAGGAGTTTTAATTTCAGCTGTTCACCACTGCAATGTCAACAGCGAGCAGGTAAACAGCAAAGTTATTGCGGCACTTGCAATTGTGTTCTCCTGATCGTCGGGGCTGTCGGGAGTTGGATACTCAACAATCTGATATTGATCATCTATACTTAGGATAGGTTAACAATATAGGAAACCGGACAGCAAGCACAGAACTATGTTCGAAACTTTTCTGATAATCTTGAGTGGCAAAAAATGTATTTTCTACAAGAAATAATATTAGTCCTATACAACTTTTGGTTGTTGCGCAGCTTTAGTTTAAATCTTTGAGCCTCTGGGTAACAGAGTCACGGTGAGCTGTTCCATCTGCCTAATTGTTCCTAGTGCTGAATTACTCTTGGAAATACAATACTTTGCTGGTAAAATAACCCCTGTGAGCCAGGAAGAAGAGCTATTGCAAAGACAAGCTCCCACTTTTGTGGGTGAAACATAACCATTTTGGCTCCCTTCTATGATTTCCATAACTCCAGAGTATATGGTCAGGGGTTGTCTTTGTGAGACAACCACTTTAACCTCTTAATGACTACAGACTTAATGACTACTATTTTTTTTGCCATTGATGTCACATGATTTTCAACACTTCTATTTTCAGAACTTTTGCACCAGGCACTCCTTCAGCACTAGCATTTTGTAGCCTTACATGCAGATTCGTCTTATAAGGGGCTTGTGTTGTGGTCTGTCGAATTGTCTTATATTAACTGACACTCATGAATTGCGTGTATTTTTAATATTGTTGTCTTTGTCTGGGTGGTACTAATAAAATCATGACACTTTTAATTATTATCTACCCGGTGTACCTCACTCTTTCATGTGTACTTTGTTATTACATGGTGTTAGCACTGCGCAGGTCTCTTGTGCAGCAACGAGCAGGAGCCTTGCTCGCATCTGACAAGCAGCCTCCCGCTCTAATAGCCCGGATTGACAGATATACAGATCCCAGCCATCTAACCCCTTAGATACTTCTTTTAATAGAAACCATGGCATCAAAGTGGTTTCAGAGGGAACCAGATCTATATAATTATTACATAATTTATCCTGAATGGTAAAAAACAAAATGCTAGAATTGCTGCTTTTTGCTTTTCACCACCAAAAGACGGATTAAAAATTATTAAAAAGTCTTGTGTACACCAAAATGATACCAATGAAAACCAAGTGATCTCTCAAAAATCATCTGCAAGTGCAAGTCATCTCTCAAAAATGAAACCGCCCCACAGCTCCATAGAATTAATTTTTTAAAGAGTTTTTATTTGTGAGACAACCGCTGTAAAAAAAAGTAGTAAAACAAAAAAAAATATATGTTTGGTATCACTTCAGTTTCAATAATTTTTATTGGGTTTCCTAGACATCAGATAAACATTTGGTGAACGCAGTCACCTTGAGGTAAGTACAAGACATTGACATGAACATATTGAATATAGAGTATACAGGAAATACCAGGGCACCTGCTTAGGTGCTGCCAACCTGGTATAATGTATGTTCTACTATGGCGCAGAAACAAGAGATCTGCGTACAAGTCAAGAATAAATACAGATATTACCTCATATGACAGCTCAATAAGAACATTATAATTTCCATCAACCAAATAACATGCTCAACTGTTTTATAACAAAAACAAAGCCAGACCAGTACCTACAATTATCCTGTCCAAAGATATAGAGAATCTAGTACATTACGTGCACAATCCATGCGTTAAACGTGTATATTACGTAGCCGATGATGTCCTTCTCTCCTTATTAACCCAACCATTCCATGTAAGGTAAAAGGTTTTAGGAGAGAATATAGAGGGAGTTAGGGCCTTCTCGTATTTATTTGTAGTGTCTAGAGTAGAAAGGACTTCCTCTTTCGAAGGAGCCGTTTCGTCCTTCCAATGTCTGGTAAGTACCAATTTCGCAATGAGTAGTAGTTTACAACACAATACTCTAAGCTTTAAGGGGATATTTTCCATTTCCAGAAATAATAGTGCTGTCTGTGGAGATTTTGGCAGAAATCTACCCAAAAGGGAGCCGATTACTTGAAAGATGTCATCCCAGTAGGGCTGTATTTTTGGGCACGACCAAAGGATATGCAATAATGTCCCATGTTGGCCGCATTGACGCCAGCATAGAGGGGGAGTTGTGGGATAGATTCTATGTAGTCTAACAGGGGTCATATACCAGCGTAGGTAGGTCTTTATTGCAGCTTCATAATGACCACTGCTTTTGCATGACATTTGAACTAAACGCAGGGCAGAAGACCATTGTTTGCCATCAAAAGTTTTATGTAAATCACTTTACCAGTGTATATAAGGTTTCGATTTAGTAAAACTATCATGAGAGTCAATTGTCTGCAAATATCCCAAATCTATACCTGAGGTTTTGTCAGTCAAAAAATGTCTTATCCTCAAATACTTAAAGAAGTCTGCCGATGGGAGATGATAAGTTTTTGTAAGGTGTTCAAATGGCAATAAAGTCCCTCCAGTAAACAGCTGAGAAATATGTATAAGGCCCTGCGATACCCAATTAGAGACATCAAGGTCTTGTATATATAGATTCAAATATTGTAACGGTACCTGTTCCCATGTGACTGCTGATTTTTCTGGGGCTCTAGCGTGAAAATCTCTCCAACAGGACAGGATATTATACGTCAATGGGGAGGTCGGTTTAACCTGTGGTGTATGCTCTTTAGTATCACATATCAAGCTTTGAAGTGTTGCAGGGCTGACAAGGTGGTTTTCTATGTGAGTCCAGTTCATAGCATAACCTCTTTTCCATTTCGCTACTATTTCTACCTGCGTTGCTATATAATATGCCCGGATGTTAGGTAATCCAATTCCCCCAGACAGTTTATGTTTGGTCAAAAGTGAGTAAGCTATTCTGGGGCTACGACTGGCCCAAATAAACTTAGAAATGAGTTGTTGCATGTTTCTAAAAAAAGATGCTGGGACTGATATAGGGGTTTGGTATCACTTTAATCGTACTGACCCAAAGAATAAAATTATCATGTTTCTGCTACAAAGTGAATGCCGCAATGCTGTTTTTTCCCATTCCTCCCCACAAAGAGTTTATAAAAGTTAATCACTGATTTTGTTTACCCCAAAATGGTGCCATTAAAAACTACGACTTAAAAAATGCTTGGTCACTAAAGCCTAAAATGCATACAGGGGCAACGGGTTAATTATGTTGAAGTTATTACTACTATTATTATTAATATTATTCATTTGTTGCTTTTGTTTTACTTTAACCCTTTTACTACCGAGCAAATTTTCACCTTAAATCCTAGGACAATTTTTGCAAATTTAACTTGTGTCACTTTATGTGCTAATAACTTTGGAACACTTTTACTTATCCAAGCCATTCTGAGATTTTTTTCTCGTGAAACATTGTACTTCATGACAATGGTAAATTTGAGTCAATATATTTTTCCTTTACTTATAAAAAAAAATCCAAAATGTACCACAAATTTTGAAGAATTCACGATTTTCTAAATTTGACACATAAGACAGATAGTAATGCCTCATAAAATAGTTATCAGTGATCATTCCCCATATGTCTACTTTATGTTGGCATCATTTTGTAAATGTAATTTCATTTTTTTAGGACGTTAGCACGAATTCACTTATAAAGTGATTTTTAGAGGCTAACATAATGGAAACCACCCAAAAATGACTCCATTTTAGAAACTACACTACAAATTATTCAAAATGGATGTTACAAACTTTGTTAACCCTTGAGGTGTTCCACAAGAATTAAAGAAAAATGGAGGTGAAATTTCAAAATGTAAATTTTTTTTTCAGATCTTCCATTTTCGTCCAATATTACTGTGACATAGAAAGGGATAAAAGGAAAATAAATGTCAATACTTGTTACCCTGATTCTGCAGTTTACAAACATCCCCCATATGTGCACCAAAAAGGACATATGAGCTCATGGCAGGGTTCAAAAGAGAAGGAGCGCAATAGGGCTTTTGGAGGACAGATTTTGCAGAAGTGGATTTTGGGAGCTATGTCGCATATGAAGACACCCTGAGGTACCCCTACAGTGGAAACCCCCAAAAAGTGACCGCATTCTGGAAACTACACCCCTCAAGGAATATTTCAAGGTGTGTAGTGAGCACTTTGACCCATCAGGCGTTTCACAAAATTAGGAAACAATTGGCTGTGAAAATATGGATTCTGCAAGTCTGAACTGGCAGACATGGATTTTTGGTGCCGTGTTGCAATAAAAAAAATTCCTGAGGTCCCCAGAAATTAAAAACCCCAAGGAAGTGACCCTATTTTGGAAAGAGTACCCACATACGAACATTGTAAGTGGTGGAAAGGGTACTTCTCAGCAAACAGGGGTCTCACAGAAGGCAGAAACACTTAAAGGAGATCAAAGCACACATTTGTGAAAATGAAAAACTGACAAGCAGATCCCAATTTTTCACTTTCACAAGGGGTTAAAGGAGAAAATGCACCCCACATTTTTTCCCCATTTTCTCCCCATTCAGGAAACACCCCATATGTGCTTGTAGCCTGCTGTATGGCCACAGTGGATTTTGCTGGCAGGCCTGAAGTGGCAGACATGGATTTTAGGTGCCATGTCGCATTTAAAAAATTCCTGACGTCCCCAGAAATTAAAAACCCCAAGAAGTGACACCGTTTTGGAAAGTGCACCCCTGTACGAACAATGTAAGCGGTGGAAAGGGCACATTTGACCAAAATGGTGTTTTACAGCTACGTGGACAAAATCAGATAAAAGGCGGTAAAATTACAGGGTACATAAAGGATGAAATTATTCCATGGATGAGTGATTCTGAAACAATCCTTAATGCACAGGTCAGTTTTTTCAGGTTAGGTTTTTCGCAATGGTGAATGGTGTCTTTCCCTATCCCCCTTTTGGAACTCACCCTGCATCTTTTTTGGGTCCTTCCCTTCTTTGCTGTTTTGGCCCGACCAGGAAAATGTTGCCCTGGTACAACTCGGGAACCGTACTCCATTGCTTGGTTCGAAAAAATTTAGGGCCTTTATCACCACCTCTTGAAAGTGTAGGAATGTTCTTGTCTGGCCTCTAGATCTAAAAAGCATGTATGTATTGTACAGCGCCATCTGTACGAAGCTTTTTGTAGCACACTTTTGTTTTACGTGTGGCATTGTAGGGCTTCAGAACTTGATCTGAAAGATCAACCCCGCTGATGTGCTTATTGTAGTCCAGGATGCAGTCTGGCTTGGGGGTAGTGGTTCTGGTACCTTGTAACAGTGGCAGGGGAGCTGGTGTTACTGAGAATGGTGGTCAGTACAAGGACCTCCCTCTTGTCCTTGTACTTAACCACCAACATGTTCTCATTGAGGAGACCACGGCTGTCTCCTTTTCTTAGTGGTTGCGCGACCAGGGATCTAGGGAGGCCTTTCTGATTTTTGCATACTGTGCAGAACGCCACAGTACCTCTGGAACTTAGGGACTGGAACAGTAGTAGACTCGTGTAGTAATTATCCACGTAGAGATGGTAACCCTTATCCAGCAGTGGGTGCAGTAAGTCCAACACTATCTTCCCACTAACACCTAGGAAGGGGAGGGGGGGCATTCTGTGGGTTCTATCCGGGTGTCCCTCCCTTCATAAACCCAAAACTTGTGAGTGTACCCAGGGCTACTCTCACAGATTTTATACATTTTTATGCCATACCTTTACTGCTTGCCGGGCAGGTACTGATGGAATCTTACCCTCCCTTTGAAAAGTAAAAGGAACTCATCTACACAGACATTTTGTTCTGGGGTGTACACTTCAGAGAACTTTGCATTGAAGTAGTCAAGGATGGGCCTAATTTCGAACAGATGCCAAATGTGGGGTCATTCTGGGGTGGGCACTGTGCATTATCGTTGTAATGCAAAAACGTCAGTATTGATTGGAATTGATTACAGGCCATGGCATTACTGTGAATTGGAGTGTGGTACAAGACATCCACACTCCAATACTGAGTAATCTTTGGTTTTTTTAAAATGCCCATATGCAGTAAGAGACCCCAAAAGGTCATCATCTCTGCTGCATTTACTGGGGTCCAACCTAGGGGTCTAGCATATGACGTTGTGGGGTTCTGAGCAGTGAATTGCTGGGCGTATAAATTTGTTTGGGTTGCCATCAAATTTATAAAATCTTCAGAGAAAAAGAATAAAAAAAATAATACATTTCAGTGAAGCCCGCACAATCTATCTGAATTCCTGAGCTGTCCACAAACTCAGGAATTTGGGGCTGATAATCATCAGGGGGTGGGGTCCATGTGGGCTCAATCTGGGGGGCTGCCTCAGCTGTTGTTCTGGGGCACCTTCTAGAGGGGCCCTAATCAGTGGATGATGATGTAGTAAAGTAAGCGCTAAAAATAATCCCCAGGTGCTTATCAGGCAGGTATGCACTGAACAGCACTTGGCAATCACAGCTCGCACGCAGAAAAAGTGGTGCAGAGCTGGAAAATTGTAACAAAAAAAAAACAGACCAAAAAAGCGCATGGACCAAATGACATCCGTAAAAAAGGACAGGGGGGCTGTGGGTGGTTTAGGGATGCTGCAAATGAAAGAAAAATCAGTGCAGAAATTCCAGATGTCTTTCTTCTTTTCTTCTTTCAGCAGAAAAGGCTCAAATCACAGTGGTGGTGCACCACAAGTCCTAGCAAGCTAACAAGCAACACAGAGAAGCACAGAACCACTCTGCATGCAGTCACGAGGTAGAATTGCTGCCTGCAGAGAGGTTTAGCCCTTTCCTGTGCTGCTATAGAGCTGCCATTGGCTGGAGTGTTGTTCCAGCCAATCGCAGAGCTGGCAGGGGACGCCAAACACTAGTGTCCTCTGCCTGACCTCGGGGGAGACTGGTGCTGACTAGTTCAACACCAGTCACCCCAGTACAACCCCTGTACAACCCGCCTGCAGCTCCATGAACAAATGAAAACCATCCAGAGCTGTGATTGGCCGGTCTGCAGAAACCGGCCAATGGCAGTGATCGGGGCTGCAGGGGGCAGAAAAACCTCTCTGTGCCGCTAGGAAAGATGGCTGCCTGCCGTGCGATTTTGCTTTGGGACTGGGTGTACACCGTGCCATAGCTGTACGGCGCTGGTATTTTAAACACAGTTCGCAGTGCTATACAGTTACGGCGTTGGTAGCAAGTTGGTAAATGTATGACAGGAATTAACAAATGTACTCAATTGGATGATGCTGGAAATGACACATTAGGGTGAATTCACATCAATGCTATTTATTTCAGTTGTTCTGCTACATTAGAAGCGCCATAGGTGAACAGACTCCATTGACCACAATGAGAACCGTTCAGTTTCCGTTCAACATCCTGCCTTTTTACCAGATGAAAAAGTCCTGCATGGAAGACTTTTGTGTCGCTTCTTTTTAAAAAAAATCTGAATCCAAATGGATCCATCAATGGAGATGAGAACCAGTCCAGAAGAAGACAGGAGGTGAATAAGAAATAACTTATTTTTTTTAAAACAATTTCAATCACAAAAATGATTGCAAGTATGAGATACAATCAAAAACCTTCTCGTTTGTTTAAACAGAAAGTCATTGCTTGGAAAACACAGAATAAAAAGTTGTGAACACTTATTATATAATTTCATAAAATATTACCTAGTACAAGATTGTTTATCAGGACCCCAGACATAGCGATTCCCACAAAACACCTCAGCACCATAAAGATATAAAAATGGGTAACAAATGCCGCTCCAAGACCAAAAGCGAACATCATTAAAATGGAGATTAAAATAACTGGACGTCTCCCAATCCTTTAAAGATAAAAAAAATTAATTAATTTAACTAATTATCATATTTGTAAGATTTAAAGGGAACCTGTCACCAGAAACAGCGGTCCTAAACCGCCGGCAGGACCTTCAAGAGTACAGCAGTGGGATTCTGAGCACATATATCTTACTAAATTCCGATGCAGCAGTAGTAAGAAAATCGATCTTTAATCCCCGGCTGGCGCGACTCTCTGCCCAGGCTTGAAGTCAAGGGGGCAGCGGCCTTCTTGCTTCAATTCGCGGTGACCACGCCCCCTTCCCAGCCCCTTCACAGTGACTGACAGCTGGCTGCTCTGAGAAGCCAGCCGCATAAGCGCTGTCAATCAAAGTGAAGGCGGCAGGAAGGGGGCGTGGTCACCGCGACTTGAAGCAAGAAGGCCGCTGCCCCCTTGACTTCAAGCCTGGGCAGAGAGTCATGCCAGCCGGAGATTAAAGATCGATTTTCTTACTACTGCCGCATCGGAATTTAGTAAGATATATGTGCTCAGAATCCCACTGCTGTACTCTTGAAGGTGCTGCCGGCGGTTTAGGACTGCTGCTTCAGGTGACAGGTTCCCTTTAAGATCAGTGACATCAGTTTACATCAGTAAACATACCTTTACTTACGTATTGCATGCTTGAAAATGTGCAGCATTTCTACTTATACAACTGGTTATTTTTACTTATCTTTGCCAATTACAGTTTTGTACAGCTATTAATAGATTATATTATCATCTATAGATTACTTATAGGAGTTTTCCCCTCTATGGCATAAATGTCATTTACACTGCGTTCCAAATTATTATGCAAATTGAATTTAAGTGTCATAAAGATGTAATTTTTTTTGTTTTTCAATTACACTCATGGATGGGATTGTGTCTCAGGGCTCTTTGGATCATTCTCATTCTCAAACACCTGTGATAATTAGTTTGCCAGGTGAGCTCGATTAAAGGAAAACTACTTAAGAAGTACGTTCGACATTATTAAGCAGGCCACAGGTTTCAAGCAATATGGGAAAGAAAAAAGAGCTCTGCTGCCGAAAAGCGGCAAATAGTGCAATGCCTTGGACAAGGAATGAAAACATTAGATATTTCACAAAAACGTAAGCGTGATCATCGTACTGTGAAGAGATTTATGGATGAATAGAGCACAGACGGGTTTGTGCAGTTAAAGGCAGAATGAGGAAGGTTTCTGCCAGACTAATAGTAAGAGAACAGCTGCTAAAATGCCATTACAAAGCAGCAAACAGGTATTTGAAGCTGCTGGTGCCTCTGGAGTCCTGCAAACCTTAGGTGTAGGATCTTCCCGAGGCTTGCAGTTGTGCATAAACCTTCTATTCGGCCCCCCCAACCAGTGCTCACAAGCAGAAACGGTTGCAGTGGGCCCAGACATACATGAAGACTAATTTCCAGTCCTTTACTGATGAACGACGTGCAACCCTGTATGGTCCAGATGGATGGAGTAATGGATGGCTGGTGGATGGCCACCATATCCCAACAAGGCTGCGATGTCAGCAAGCTGGAGGCGGAGTCTTGTTTTGGGCCAGAATCATAGAAAGGTGGCTCATAAGACCCTTTAGTTTCCCTGAAGGTGTGAAAATAACCTCGGCAAAGTATATTGAGTTTCTGACTGACCACTTTCTTCCATAGTACAAAAAGAAAAACCGTGCCTTCCGTAGCAAATTCATCTTCATGCATGACAATGCACCATCTCATGCTTCAAAGAATACCTTCTCTTGGCTGCTAGTGATGAGAGGGAGGTGCCATATTCGATTTCGCGATATTTCGCGAATATTCGATTGAATATTCGTCATATATTCGTCGAAATCGAATATTCGTCATAATTTTAATTTTTTCAATTAATATGCGATTTAATTATTCGCGTATTGCGAATTTAACTTTGATGGGGTATAAAGTCAACTTTCCTATTGGTTGGCTATCTAGAATTAACGAAGATAACGAATATAGCGCTATATTCTCTATATTGGTTAATTCTAGCAAGCCAACCAATAGGGAACTTGACTGTACCCAGCTCTAAGTTGGATGCACAATGCGAAAATATTACTTTACCTATTTTTTTTAATAAATAGAATACTGACTCCTTAATTATTCTGTTTATTGCCAAAAATAGGCAAAATAATATTTTCGCATTGCGCATCCAACTTAGAGCTGCGTACAGTCAACTTTCCTATTGGGTTGGCTTGCTAGAATTAACTAATATAGAGAATATAGCGCTATATTCGTATTCATCATATCCATTAATTCTTCCCAGCCAAACAATAGTAAAGTAAGTTGCATATACCGCGCTCTAAGTTAGATGCGCAATGCGACAAATATTACTTAATATTCTCGCATTGCGCAGGCAACTTAGAGATGTGTATAGGCAAGTTTACTTGGCTTGCTAGAATTAGCGAAGATAACGAATACGAATATAGTGCTATGTTCTCTATCTTTGTCAATTCTAGCAAGCCAACCAATAGGAAAGTTATAGCCCGTTTAAAGTGTCATTCCCAATACGGGAATATAACATAATGTAATATTCGCGTGCTGCGAATGACACTTTGAACGGGCTATAACGAAGATAGAGAACATAGCGCTATATTCTCTATCTTCATTAACGGTATCTTATTCTTGGGGTCAGATTAAAAAAAATTCAAAAAACGAATATTCGTTTTTACGAATATATATCACTATATTCTAAATATTCGCGAAGTGCCGATATTCGTGAAGAAAATTCGCTATTCAAATATTCACGCTCAACACTATTGGCTGCTATGGGCATAAAATGAGAGAAACTTATGGTGTGGCTACCATTCTCCCCTGTATCCTCAAGCAAAAGATCTATGAGAGTGGGAGGCAATTCACATCAAAACAGCAGCTCTGGGAGGCTAAAGCAGGAACTTTCCAAAACCTAACAAGTTCAATGGATGTAAGAATTGTGAAGGTGATATCAAAGAAAGGATCACTGGCGTACATACAGGGGTCACCGGACCCGGCCGTCTGTGGACCCCTGGCCCCTGCAGTAATGCTCAGAGGCGGATCTTCCATTAGGCTACCTATGCCGCCGCCTAAGGCCTCGCGCTGATGGGGGCCTCGCTCCAGTGGCGTTGCGAGGGGGTGTAGCGGGTGCGGGCCTGTCGGGCCGGACCCAAGTTCCCAACACCACTAGCACCCTTTGTACTTGTGGCGCTGATCTGATCCTGTACTTGCCGGCTGAGTTCAGTCACTTTGGCGCGCAATCCCGTGAGACATGTGACCTCCCGTGGTGGCTCTCGTGGGATCACGCGCTACAGGACTGGATTGCGCGCTGAAGTCACTGAACTTAACTGAACTCATGCTCGCGCAGCTGGCAAGTACAGACTGTACAGGATCAGCGACACAAGTATGGGGGGGGGCAAATGACATAATGGAGGACAGTCTGTGGGCAAAATTAACTTGTGTGGGGGCAAAATTACTTAGTGTGGGGGGAAAATTACTTAGTGGGGGGGCAGTGGGGAGGGGAAATTACATAATGGATTGCAGTGTGGGGCAAAATTACTTAGTGTGGGGGCAAATTACTTAATGTGAGGCAGTGTTGGGGGAACCATTTTTCACCGGGGTCCCATGGATTGTGTGTACGCCACTGGAAGGGGTCATATGTTAACATGTAACATGGCTTGGTAAGATGTTTTTGATTTAAATAGCTTTTGATTTCAGTGAATATGACCTCTTAACCACCTCCCGCTCACAGGATCGCGTCGGGAGGAAGTTTAACTACAGCCTGCCAGCGCTGATAATGCGCTGTCAGGCTGTAGATGTTAAAAAAACGGCATCTGAATCGCATATCAGACGCTGTTTTGTAAACAGCGTCTGATATGCCTGCTGCCTGCTCCTCTGATGGTCCCAAGCAAAAGGGACCACCAGAGGACACAGGCAGCTATGTAAGTGCACCAATCAGTACACACCAACACCCCCCCACCCCTGTCACTGATTAACCCCTTGATCACCCCATGTCACACCCCTGATTACCCCCTGTCACTAATCACCCCCCTGTAAGGCTCATTCAGACGTCCGTAAGTGTTTTGCGGATCTGCATTCCGCATTTTGCGGATCCGCACATTGCCCGAACTATATAGAACATGCCTTTTCTTGTTCGCAATTGCGGACAAGAATAGGACATGCTCTATCTTTTACGGAGCTGCGGCCGGATGTTTCTGGGCTGAAACCCGGAAGTTCGCGGCCGCAACTGCGCAAATTCTGATGCGGAGAGCACATAGTGCACTTAATGGGTCCGCATTTATTCTGCAGAATTGCGGAATACATGTGGACATTTTTGCGGACGTGTGAATGGGGACTTACTTCGCAAGCACTCCTATGTCCTTTCCCCTCTTTTTTTTTTTTTGCACATTTTTTGGCAGAGATTTTTTCATCCACATTGATCGATGCGAATGAAGAAATCTGTGCGGTTCATTTTTTTTTCAGCCCAGAGGAAGAACGGGAAAAAAAAATCTCATTACCCGTATGCTCAATATAAGGAGAATAGCAGAAACTCCTAATGCTGGCCATACATGTAATTATTGCGGAGACCCTCAAATGCCAGGGCCGTACAAACACCTCACATGTGACCCCATTTTGGAAAGAAGACACCCCAAGGTATTTGCTGAGGGGCATAT
Source organism: Bufotes viridis (assembly GCA_033119425.1). Taxonomy (NCBI): domain Eukaryota; kingdom Metazoa; phylum Chordata; class Amphibia; order Anura; family Bufonidae; genus Bufotes; species Bufotes viridis. The sequence continues at coordinate 333,424,433 of CM065593.1, read as the reverse complement.
TGAGTCCATGAAAGATTGAACTTTTTGTCACAAGTTAGCGGAAAGGGAGACTTTGTAAGAAAAAAAAAAAGTAAATTTCCGCTAACTTGTACCAAAAAAAAAATCTTCTATGAACTCGCCATGCCCCTCACGGAATACCTTGGGATGTCTTCTTTCCAAAATGGGGTCACATGTGGGGTATTTATACTGCCCTGGCATTTTAGGGGCCCTAAAGCGTGAGAAGAAGTCTTGAATCCAAATGCCTAAAAATGCCCTTCTAAAAGGTACTCATTGGAATTGGGGCCCCTTTGCTCATCTTGTGTTTTTGGGTGTATTTTTACATGTTCCCATGCTGTGTGTGAGAAATATCTCTGTAAATTACAACTTTTTAAAGTTTTTTTATACAAAGTTGTCATTTACAGAGATATTTCTCTCATCCAGCATGGGTATATGTAAAAATACACCCAAAAACACATTGCCCTACTTCTCCTGAGTACGGCGATACCACATAAGTGATACTTTTTTGCAGCCAAGATGCGCAAAGGGGCCCTAATTCCAATGAGTACCTTTTAGGAGGGCATTTTTACGCATTTGGATTCCAGACTTCTTCTCACGCTTTAGGGCCCCTAAAATTCCAGGGCAGTATAAATACCCCACATGTGACCCCATTTTGGAAAGAAGACACCCCAAGGTATTCTGTGAGGGGCATGGCGAGTTCATAGAAGATTTTTTTTTTGGCACAAGTTAGCGGAAATAGACATTTTCTTTTTTTTTCCTACAAAGTCTCATATTCCACTAACAAAAAAATAAAATTTTACATGAACTCACCATACCCCTTACGGAATACCTTGGGGTGTCTTCTTTCTAAAATGGGGTCACTTGTGGGGTATTTATACTGCCCTGGCACTTTAGGGGCCCCTAATGAGTAAGAAGTAGTTTGGAATCCAAATGCGTAAAAATGCACTGTGAAATCCTAAAGGTACTCATTGGAATTCGGGCCCCTTTGCGCATCTTGGCTGCAAAAAAGTGTCACTCATGTGGTATCGCCGTACTCAGGAGAAGTAGGGCAATGAGTTTTGGGGTGTATTTTTACATATACCCATGCTGGGTGTGAGAAATATCTCTGTAAATGACAACTTTTAATTTTTTTTTATACAAAGTTGTCAATTTACAGAGATATTTCTCTCACCCAGCATGGGTATATGTAAAAATACACCTCAAAACACATTGCCCTACTTCTTCTAAGTACGGCGATACCACATGTGTGACACTTTTTTGCAGCCTAGGTGCATAGAGGGGCGTAAAGTCCAATGAGTACCTTTACGCTGGGTTCAGACCTGAGCATTTCTGAGACGCGCGTTTTCCGCACGTTTTTGTCGCGCGTTTTACGCGCGTATTAGTGCGCATTTTTGGCAATAGTAAATGCGCGTTTTACACGCGTTTGTGTGATTGACTGCAGTGTTGTCCAATGACCAAATATCCCTGTCTATATGAAGTTTAGCCTTTCCAGCATGTTGCAACTTCATAAACGCGTATTCGAACGCGCGTTTTCAGTGTCAAAAACGCGCAAAATACAAGCGTTGCGCCTTCCCATTGAAGTCTATGGGCCAAAACGCGTGACAAACGCCCCAAAAAAAGCTCAAGTACTTGTTTATGCGTCGGGTGTTTTTCAGCGCGTTCGAATGCGCTGTAAAACGCGGAAATGTGAACCAGTCCCATAGGGAAGCATTGGTTTGCATCGGTTATGCGTTTTACAGCGCGTTCGAATGCGCTGTAAAACGCGCAAGTGTGAACTGAGGGTTAGGCTTTACAGGGTTGCTCACAATTTAGCCCTGCCCAAAATGCCAGAACAGTAAACACACCCCACAAATGACCCCATTTCGGAAACTAGACACCCCAAGGTATTCACCGAGGGGCATAGTGAGTCCGTGGGAGATTTTATTTTTTTTGCCAGAAGTTAGCAGAAATGGAAACTTTATTTATTTTTCTTTAGAAAGTGTCATTTTCTGCTAACTTGTGAAATTAAATGAAATCATACATGAACTCACCATGCCCCTCCGCGAATATTTTGGGGTGTCTTCTTTCTAAAATGGTGTCATTTGGGGGGTATTTATACTATCCTGGCATTCTAGCACCTGAAGAAACATGACAGGTGCTCAGAAAGTCAGAGCTGCTTCAAAATGCCGAAATTCACTTTTTTGCACCATAGTTTGTAAACGCTATAACTTTTACCCAAACCAATAAATATACACTTATTGCATTTTCTTTTATCAAAGACATGTAGAACAATAAATTTAGAGAAAAATTTATATAGAAATGTAGTTTTTTTAAAAGAAATTTACAACAGAAAGCTAAAAATGACATTTTTTTGCAAAAATTTCGGTAATTTTTTATTAATATCAAAAACAGTAAAAATGTCAGCAACAATGAAATACCACCAAATAATAGCTCTATTAGTGAGAAGAAAAGGAGGTAAAATTCATTTGGGTGGTAAGTTGTATGACGGAGCAATAAACGGTGAAATTAGTGTAGTGCAGAATTGTAAAATGTGGTCTGGTCATTAAGGGGGTTTAAGCTACTGTTATCATTGGGAGGTTTGTTCAATAAAATTTGATTTATTCCCTAATGGTTGATGACTTGAAAATTATACTGACTGTCATTTGCATCGACCATTTAGGAAAATCAGAGAAAAATATAATTAGCATAATAATTTGGAATGTAGTGTAACTGAGGATACCTTTCAATAAAATAATATTTAAAACATTTTTTTTTTCTAAAAGTAATAAAAGAGTAGTACATTTAGACATTTGGTAGAGTGGGGATTGAGGCCCATTTTAACTCTGTGATTGCAGTGTCCACCTCTGTTCATGCCTCATACCAGCATGGGAACTGTAGGTCAAAATACAGACTGGTAAAAGCAACTCGTGGTCCTAAAACTGGCCAAAAACATAAGATAGAAGTCAGAAAAACGACTAGCTCCTATCTTCCCTGACTCCTACATTTATATGACCTTTTCTTCTGGCTTAGTATAAACTTTATTTATTTTTATTATAGTGTCATAAATGCTTTACTTATTATTGAGCCTCACTGGCACACAAAGCTCTCACTGCAGACACATGCCACACACACACAGTGGGCACATGCCACACAGGCTGCTCACATGGTGGAAGCATGCTGCACACACATGGCTTACACAGTAAACACATGCCACACATGCAGTTAGCATTGTGAACACATGCTGTACACACATAGCTAACACAGTGGACACATGTCCGATATGCAGCTCACACTGTGGACACGGGCCACACATGCAGCTCATACTGTAGATACATCCCACACACGCAAATCACAGTTTGGACACACCCACACATGTTACACACTACTCACACTGTGGACACATGCTTCACACACATAGTTAACACAGTTGACACATGTCAGACATGTAGCTCATACTGTGGACATATGTAACACACACAGCTCACACAGTGGACTCATGCTGCACACACATAGTTAAAGGATAACTGTCACATTTAGACCCAAATTTCAGTTTTCATATATGTAGTTACTAATATGATAATATACCTGAATCAATAACTATTAGACTTACTTACCCCTTATTTAATAAGATTCAGCCCTTAGCAACCAGTCTGCATAAAACCAACTTCACTATTCTGTTAAGATGGCCGCCCTCAGCCCTGAGGCTAATCCATAGGACACCTGCAGTGAAGTTAGTGAAGACCAGCTCTGTATAGGGGGGTCTTTCAGTGAAGTTCCCAGGTCTGGCTGAAGCCTGTAGTCCTTCTACAAGCTCTCCTCTTATCAGATAAGGCTGTCATTTATACACTGAGCAGCCCCATATCTTCCCTGAGCTGTATATTCTCCAGAACTGCTAAGGTAGTGTCAGTGGCGTAACTAGAGTTCCATGGGCCCCAGGGCAAACTTTGAATTGGGCCCCCCCCCCCCGGGCCCGACCCCCCAAACCCTCCCCCTCGCACATCCCCACCCCCCGGTCGCACCCTCTCATTACGCCCCGGGACCCATCACTACAGAACATACAGGCTAATACAGCACCCCATACCACTTACATCCAGTGACGTCTCCTTTGATGTAGATGTTCTGTCCTCATCTTCTCCTTTTAGATCTTCAGACCAGACACCATTTTCAGCCATTTCTCATCTCTGCAGTTTGACAAAACATATCTTAGTTTACTACTTCAATCATCCTACCACCCTGTGCTCCCCAATATTATACTGCAGAAACAGTTAAACCCTGATAATACTAATACCATGCAGATAATCCCCCATGCAGTAATTATTGGCACACAGCACCCTAAAATAACTGCACATTTGGCACCCTCTGTATTTAGTTGAATAATTGCCCCCTCACTCAGAATACATTTTATTTTGCCCCCTCTCACTCAGAATACATTTTATTTTGCCCCTCTCACTCAGAATATATTTTATTTTGCCCCTCTCACTCAGAATATATTTTATTTTGCCCCTCTCACTCAGAATATATTTTATTTCGCCCCTCTCACTCAGAATACATTTTATTTCGCCCCTCTCACTCAGAATATATTTTATTTTGCCCCCTCTCACTCAGAATACATTTTATTTTGCCCCTCTCACTCAGAATACATTTTATTTTGCCCCCTCACTCAGAATACATTTTATTTTGCCCTCTCACTCAGAATACATTTTATTTTGCCCCTCTCACTCAGAATACATTTTATTTTGCCCCTCTCACTCAGAATACATTTTATTTTGCCCCTCTCACTCAGAATACATTTTATTTTGCCCCTCTCACTCAGAATACATTTTATTTTGCCCCTCTCACTCAGAATACATTTTATTTTGCCCCTCTCACTCAGAATACATTTTATTTTGCCCCTCTCACTCAGAATACATTTTATTTTGCCCCTCTCACTCAGAATACATTTTATTTTGCCCCTCTCACTCAGAATATATTTTTATTTTGCCCTCTCACTCAGAATATATTTTTATTTTGCCCCTCTCACTCAGAATATATTTTTATTTTGCACCCTCTCACTCAGAATATATACAATGTGAGAGGGGCAAAATAAGATATATACTAATTTTGCTCCACAGGTGGGGAAAGTGGAATATCGATAAAGAGGGAAAATGGAATATATACAGAGGGGGCAAAATGGATATAAATAGAGGGCCCTGTATATATCCATTTGCCCCCTCTGTATATATTCCATAATCATTTATCCCCTGTGTGTATATATTGCATTTTGCCCCCTCTGTTATCTGTTTAATTTTTTTCCATTTTTTTGCCTTTTTTCTTATTGAAATATATTTTTGTTCCCCATTGGTCCCCTGTGGAGGATTTCTTGCCTGACATTTAGTTCCATGCCAGGTGCCCCCTGTGAGTTATAGCCAGGCAGTGGTGGTGTGCACATTTAAAAAAATACTTACCTCGTCAGACTGCTCCGCTCCCGCCTTCTTGCTCTTGCTTGCAGCCCACAATCCTGTCTTCCAGCGTGCGTTGTGTGATCCCGCGAGACCTGGCTGGCGCGATATCACAGCGCCACCAGGCCTGAATGGGTGGAGGCGGAGCCCGAATGGATGGAGGCAGGGCTGGGGTTGGTGGGGCGGCGCAACTACTCACAGAGGCCGGGGGCCCAAGCGACCAGCCATTTACATAAAAATGTTAAAATTACTTGCGATGGGGCGACGGAGCTGCGGGCCCCCCCCACCGCCGGGCCCGGTCGCGGTCGCATCCTCTGCGACCGCGATCGTTACGCCCCTGGGTAGTGTCTGCCAAGCACAGGCATGTGGAGAAGTTCACACACACAGCCCAGCACTGTTATCTCCTGTCAGGAAGAACCTGGCTTTTTATACATTCCCTTACAATGCTGACTCACTATCAGTTCCCAGTGCACGTGCTCCGTCCTCATCTGGTAGACGGAAGGAGCATAGCAACCTGATTTTATCTCAGGTAACATATAGCCAATACTGGGGACTTTTAGGGGTTATTTATTTAAGAATCAGAAATTAAAACAGGGCCAACAAGGTAATATTAATCACCAGAATCCAATAGTAAAAAAAAAAAAAATTTGACAGTTATACTTTAACTAACACAGTGGACACATGTCAGACATGTAGCTCATACTGTGGACATATGTAACACACACAGCTCACACAGTGGACACATGTTGCACACACATAGTTAACACAGTGGACACATGTCAGACATGTAGCTCATACTGTGGACATATGTAACACACACAGCTCACACAGTGGACTCATGCTGCACACACATAGCTCACATGGTGAACACATGCTGCACACATAACACACATAACACACATAACACACATAACACAGGGGGCACATGTCACACATGCAGTTCAAACTGTGGACACAGAAAATTAACTATGGGGGCCCCTGCAACAACTTTGAAAAGGTAGGTCCTGGGGAAAAGAGGATACTGGCTAGCTTTACTCTATACCTAGAAGTCATCTCAGCTACCTGATCATGTCTATAATAATCAACTGGGGAGTTCCTTTAATAATCTATCAAGTTTTTTTATATGAACATCGCCTGGCTGTGGTGTTGTACCCCTGTGGGTCAGTTTGAGTCTGAGTCAGGGTGCTTTGCAAGCTGATTCCCTTGGGAGACTCCAGCTGCAGGAGGGGGGAGATCCCCTTACTGCGAGATGTCTGTCTCCATCCAATTCTCAGCTTCACTCTCGACTAGACTATGCAACTTCTCCCTTGACCCTAAGTTCACACCTGAGCGTTTTACAGCACGTTCAAACGCGCTGTAAAACGCTCAACACATGAAAACCAATGCTTTCCTATGGTCCTAGTTCTCACTTGAGCGTTTTACAGCGCGTTTGAACGCGCTGTAAAACGCCCGACTCATAAACAAGTACTTGAGCTTTCTTTGGGGCGTTTGTCGCACGTTTTGTGACTGACACCACAGTAGTCAATCACAAGAACGCGCGTACGAACGCGCGTTTCCTATTTGCAAAAACGCGCTGAAATACACGCGACAAAAACGCGCGTTTCAGGAACGCTCAGGTCTGAACCCAGGGTTAAGGAAGCAAGACTAGCCCAGTTATGCCCAAAAGGGGGAGAATGGAATGGTAAATGCTGTTCTATCTAAAGATACTCTTTGCCAGATACACTGCCACCTGCTGGACAACCATGCACATTACATGTAATAACAGTTGCACAACAATATTATTAAGGCACAATATCAAAGGACCTAGAAATATATGCACAGATGACATTATTTGTTAGCCATTAGAGACAGTAGCAGGGTGTAGGAATGGTAGTGTCCACTCTGGGGTACTACACATATATAGCTCACACTATGGCCACACATGTTGCGCACACAATGGACTCATGCTGCACACATGCCACACATGCCACTCATACTGTGGGACATGCTGCACACACTTAGCTAACACAATGGACAATGCCATACACAAAGCTGACGCAGTGAACACATGCTGCACATGTAGCTTCCAGCTCGGAAGCTACCTTACATTTAGACTGGCGTTGGATGCGCCGAAGTTATGTAGATTTCGGCGCCTCTTCATAACTTCGGCAGATCCACCGCCAGATACAGGCGCTGGTCTTAATAAATGACCCCTTTATTTCTGTTTCTCAGCTTCACCCTATCCTTGCAATAAAAGTTGAAGTTGGACTTTGCTGCTGAGACAGTGAGTTGCTAGGAGGGAGTTTAGCTGCTCATTAGGGAGGACATGGCACATGGGAGTCCTTGGCAAAGTCTAATAATCTTGTATTATATAGATACCGAAATTGAACTAAAATTATTGGGATCTATTGTCTTTTGAAAAATTAAGCATTGTCATCATCTGTTTCATGCACTTATTAGATATTCCTTCTTACCTGTCTGCTAAGTGTCCGAAAAAAAGAGATCCAATCAGGAGACCAAGCATATAAATGGATTGACATATGTCATTCTGCTCTTTCCTGTGACATACCAGGTCAAACTTGAAATAAAGCAAATACCATAATGACTATTATAATTGTAATAATCGCTGAACAAATTTGCACAGTTTACTATTAGTAGTAGTGTCATCATTAGTATTATATCAGTGTGAGAAACCTTTGCAGGGCATGGATAGACAAACATTCAGCCAATGACTGCTTCCCTGAGCCTCCTGCTTTCTTCAGCAGCGTAATTGATGTACAGTAGAAGGGCGCTCCTCTTCCTGCATCGCTACCTTTCTCAGGTCCCCCATTCATAGTGATATCCAGGAGGATCTGACACTACTTGCTTCAGTTCTTGCAGTTACGTCAGGCAGACATTGCTCATGATCCTACAGGGAAGTAAGACTTATACACAGCAGAGGGCAGTACATGACTTAGGCTGGGGCTACACTGTGATCGTGGCTGTGTCGCAGTGCAGCATTAGAAATGGGAGTCTTAACATGACTGTCAAGTTGCAGAATTGTAAAATATCCAGCAGGATTGAATTTGTCTGGGATTCTGGGGTGACAGTGGGGCCAAATTCAGTTCAGTGGCTGCTCTGCTACACAGCTATCTCTGGTTGCACGGCAGGTGTCGTGACCTAAATCACTGTGTAGCCCCACTTCTAAGTAAGTTATCAGAGCCAAATCAAGGTTGGTGTGGCCTTCTGCCTAGCAAAAGTGTAATTAAAAAATTAGATAAAAATTGCCAGTTCCACTGACGTCAATGGGACCTGTCAATAATTCGGTATGTATTGAGGCTGTCAGACTGTTCCCTGATGTCTATTATTATTGGAAATAAGTAGTGTTGAGCGAACCCAAACTGTAAAGTACCCAGACCCGAACCCGAACTTTGCCGGAAAAGCAAGTTGGGTGTTCGGGCATTTAATAAAGCTTGTTGATAGGCTGCAGGGCAGCCAATCAACAAGCTTTTTAGCTGTGGGCACTTAGAAGCCAACACAGCCATGCCTGGTAATGGCATAGCTGTGATTGGCCAGTGCATCATGTGACCCAGCCTCTATATAAGCTGGATCACGTGTAGCACCGTCCATCATCTCTGAGTAGTGCAGGGACAGGAAGCAGGCAGCTGAAGTGTGTGGGAGAGTGTTAGGAATCTCATCTGGCTGTTAATTCAGCGATTTTTTTTGTGGGTGCAATGCAACATCTTTGTGCCCCTGACACACAAATATAATAGTTAATCCGTCTGTAAGTTCGGTCGGTGACATATACCCATTTTTTGTGAGAAGTACACCTGCACTGCATACATGACAGGGAAATTAATATAGTTAATCAGTCTGTTAGTTAGGTGGGTGATATATACCCATTTATTGTGTGAAATACAACTGCACTGCATACATAACAGGGAAATAAATATAGTTAATCCGTCTGTTTGTTAGGTGGGCGACATATACCCATTTTTTGTGTGAAGTACACCTGCACTGCATACGTGACAGGGAAATAAATACAGTTAATCCGTCTGTTAGGTGGACGACATATACCCATTTATTGTGTGAAGTACACCTGCACTGCATACATGACAGGGAAATAAATATAGTTAATCCATCTGTTAGTTAGGTGGGCGACATATACCCATTTTTTGTGTGAAGTACACCTGCACTGCATACATGACAGGAAAATAAATACAGTTAATCCGTCTGTTAGGTGGACGACATATACCCATTTATTGTGTGAAGTACACCTGCACTGCATACATGACAGGGAAATAAATATAGTTAATCCATCTGTTAGTTAGGTGGGCGACATATACCCATTTTTTGTGTGAAGTACACCTGCACAGCATACGTGACAGGGAAATAAATATAGTTAATCCGTCTGTTAGTTAGTTAGGTGGGTGACATATACCCATTTATTGTGTGAAGTACACCTGCACTGCATACATGACAGGGAAATAAATATAGTTAATATGTCTGTTAGTTAGGTGGGTGACATATACCCATTTTTTGTGTGAAGTACACCTGCATTGCATACGTGACAGGGAAATAAATATAGTTAATCCGTCTGTTAGGTGAGCAACATATACCCATTTATTGTGTGAAGTACACCTGCACTGCATACATGACAGGGAAATAAATATAGTCAATCCATCTGTTGGTTAGGTAGGCGACATATACCCATTTTTTGTGTGAAGTACACCTCCATTGCATACGTAAAAGGGAAATAAATATAGTTAATCCGTCTGTTAGCTAGGTGGGTGACATATACCCATTTATTGTGTGAAGTACACCTGCACTGCCTACATGACAGGGAAATAAATATAGTTAATCCCTCTGTTAGTTAGGTGGGCGACATATATCTATTTTTTGTGTGAAGTACAAGGCATTGCATACATGACAGGGAAATAAATATAGTTAATCAGTCTGTTAGTTAGTTGGATGACATATACCCATTTTTGTGTGAAGTACAACTGCACTGCATACGTGACAGGAAAATTAATATAGTTAATTCGTCTGTTAGATTGGTGTGTGACATCTAACCAATTTTTGTGTGAGGTATACCTGCACTGCATACCTGACAGGGAAATTAATATAGTTAATCTATCTGTTAGTACAGTGGGTGACCTCAAAGAATAAGGAGGGCATCAAATAAGGGACGTGGCCTTGGTTGTGGTGCTGCTGGTGTTGGTGGAGCTCCTGTTGAAGGGAGAGGATGTGGTCGAACTTTGCCAGCTACACTTCCAAATGAAACACCTTCCTCAGGTGCACGTAGGCGACAGAACGTTCAGCGTTATTTTGTAGGCCCGAATACCGGTGTACGAATGGTGAGGCCAAAACAAAACAAGTAGAGGCAGTAGCAGATTGGGTGTCTGACAGTGCCTCCAGTTCCTTCACATTGTCACATTGTCCTTCACACCCGGTCTCCTGCTGAAAGCGCAGAGTTGGCACCTGCAACCCATGGGCATCTGTCTTTGACCTCACCCCCTTGCAAATCAGCCAAGTAGTCTGAGCCCCAAGTCATGCATCAGTCTCTTATGCTTTCTGATGACTCTGCTGGCAGGGTTACCCCTGCCCCAGAAGTGGAAGAGATTGAGTGCACCGATGCCCAACCACTTATGTTTCAGGATGTGGACATGGGAGGACCACCGCAGCACATCTCTGATGTTGACGAAACACAGGTGCCAACTGCTGCAGCATTCTGCATTGTGCACACCGGCAAGGAGTGCAGGGGTGAAGAGTGGGTGGAAGATGATGTGGAGGATGATGAGGTCCTAGACCTTACATGAAATCAAGGTCATACGAATGACATGTGCAGTTCGGAGGAAGAGGTGGTGGTCACACAGCGCCAGCTGCACAGCAAATGAGGGAGCAGTGTGCAAAAGCAGAGTGGCCGTCCCCTAGCCAGTACGCATGCTACTGCCCACCGCACCCAGGGACTGAGCAGACCAAAGCCAGCTCCAAGGAGTTCCCTGGCGTGGCAGTTCTTCAGATAATGCTGATGACAAGACGCAAGTGGTTTGGACGCTGTGAAATCAGAGCCTGAAGTAAGGCATAAATGTTCTAAACCTGAGCACCACCTGCATGACCAGGCATCTAAATACAAAGCACGAGCTGCAGTGGATTAAAGACCTCCAAAACCAAGAAAGGTCTCAGGCTCCTCCTGCTCCCTCTTCTGCTGCAGTCTCGTCCTCTTCCTCCCCCTCTGGAGTGACAGTGGCACCTGCCACCACGCAAACAGAGGATGTGGCAGCAAAGCCATGACCTCCGTCACCAAGCATCTCCACAATGTCCCATGGAAACACTGGAGAGAAAGAGGAAGTACCCCCCTACCCACCCACGATCCCTGGCCCTGAATGCGAGCATTTCAAAATCCCTGGCCTTTGAAATGCTGTCATCCCGTCTGGTGGAGACGGAGACTTTTAAAAACCTTACGGCGGTGGCTGTCCCACAGTATGTGGTTCCCAGCCGCCACTAAATTTCCAGGCGAGCCATCCCTGCCCTGCACAACCAAGTGGAGAACAAAATTAGGTGTGCACTGCGCAACACTATCTGTGGCAAGGTCCACATAACCACCGATACGTGGGCCAGTAAACATGGGCAAGGATGTTATATCTCCCTAACTGCACACTAGGTAAATGCAGTGGCGGCTGGGCCTGAGGCAGATAGCAGTTTGGCACATGTCCTTACGCAGGGCCGGACTGGGGATAAAAACCAGCCCTGGAAAAAGTTGCATACCAGCCCCACGTCATTATTTACTTGTTTATAAAACACGTGTGTAAACACGAATATGAACTTTGCCCCACAATAGCTCTTTTTTAGAACCCCCATTGTTCATATTATCACAGTAGACCAACTTTTCCCAGCCAGGATGCCTCCAGCCGTTGCAAAACTACAACTCTCAGCATGCTCAGACATGTTATAGTGGATCTGTGGATGATACTGTTATGGGGGATCTGTGGATGACACTGTTATGGGGGATCTGTGGATGGCACTGTTATGGGGATCTGTGGATGACACTATTATGGGCGATCTGTGGATGACAGACTGTTATGGGGATCTGTGGATGACACGGTTATGGAGATCTGTAGATGGCACTATTATGGGGGATCTGTGGATGACACTGTTATGGGGGATCTGTGGCTGACACTGTTATGGAGGATCTGTGGATGACACTGTTATGGGGGATCTGTGGATCACACACTGTTATGGGGGATCTGTGGATGACACTCTGTTATGGGGGATCTGTGGATGACACTGTTATGGAGGATCTGTGGATGACACACTGTTATGGGGATCTGGGGATCACACACTGTTATGGGGGATCTGTGGATAACACACTGTTATGGGGGATATGTGGATGACACTATGTTATGGGGGATCTGTGGATGACACTCTGTTATGGGGGATCTGTGGATGACACTGTTATGGGGGATTTGTGGATGACACTGTTATGGGGGGATCTGTGGCTGACACTGTTATGGGGGATCTGTGGATGACACACTGTTGTGGGGGATCTGTGGATGACACTGTTATGGGGGATCTGTGGATGACACACTGTTATGCTGTTATGGGGGATCTGTGAATGTCACTGTTATGGGGGTGATCTGTGGATGACACTGTTATGGGGGATCTTTGGATGACACACTGTTATGGGGGATCTGTGGATGACACTGTTATGGGGGATCTGTGGATGACACACTGTTATGGGGGGATCTTTGGATGACACACTGTTATGGGGGATCTGTGGCTGTTACTGTTATGGGGGGATCTGTGGAAGACACTGTTATGGGGGATCTGTGGATGGCACACTGTTATGGGGGGGATCTGTGGATGACACTGTTATGGGGATCTGTGGATGACACTGTTATGGGGGATCTGTGGATGACACACTGTTATGGGGGAACTTTCACACCTGTGGCATGGCTATCCGGTTTGCTCACCAGCCAGATCCGCCATGCTGCAAGTGCACTGCCGTGCTGCGGCTCTGTCCCCATTGACTATAATAGGGGCGGGGGACGGAGCTATGGTGCAGCACGGCAGAGATCACTGGACTAAAAAGTCGGACATGCAGTACTCTTTAGTCCGGTGATCTCTGCCGTGCTGCGCCGACGGAGCGGCAGCACGGCAGTGCACAGGCACTTTCGGCATGGCAGATCCGGCGGGCTGTTCACCCGCCGGAATAGCCTGCCGTATAGCCATGCCACAAGTGTGAAAGTACCCTAAGGCTTATTTGTGAGGCAGGATGGAATCATGGCAGCTAGGACAGTCACTTTTCAGTCACAATGGTGACAGCAATAGCATCATGGTATATTTACCTCTTATGACGACACGATGGGAAGCTCTGCTCCCAAGAGCATCATTGGACCTGGTGGACCTTATTCTAATTTTTTAATCTTCAATAAGTTCACTGGGGCAGCAGGAGGGCCAGACACAGGGCCTACCCTCACCACACCACCAGCTAGCAGCACTGCAGGACGCGGGGCACGTCACTCCTGAGTGGCACCGCAAAGCCCCTGACCTCTCTCTGCCTCCGCCGGGTACGCCCCCCCTCCCCTCTCCTCCCTATTTGAATGAATGGAATACTGCCGCGGCCGCCCGCCCCCAGCCTGCAGCCACAGCCAGTGACCTAGGTAGTATACACACAGCGCGGGGCGGGCTGGCGTCGGCGGTTGCTGCCGGGCAGCATTAACTAGTTCGGGGCCACAGGGGAGAGAGAGCACTGCAGCAGCTAATGAATCAGCCTCAAGTCCTCACGGGTCGGCCGGCCGTGGCGTGCAGCCGTGCTCCACGCCAGCAGGCAGCAGCGTCAGCCTACACGCACCTCTGCTGTGTGCCTGTCATGGAGCCAGTGTCCTGCGGCCGGCGGTGCGGCAGTCAGGGCTACCGGCCAACTGGGAATTTTCCCAGTATCCCGGTAGGCCAGTCCGGCCCTGTCCTTACGCCACCAAGGATTGCAGGACGTTTCTCTTTGCCTTCTGTTGCTTCCTCCTCCTACTCTGCTTCCTCCTCTACCGCCTCCTCATCTGGTCAGCGTAACACCGTCACCACCACCTTCAGCACAGCCAGGGGAAAAGACAGCAGGCTGTTTTGAAACTCATCTGTTTGGGGAAAAAACCCCACTCCGCGCCGGAGCTGTGGACAGGCATGGAACAACAGACTGATGAGTGGTTGGTGCCACTGAGCCTCAAGTCAGGCCTGGTGGTGTGTGATAATGGGCGAAATCTCGTAGCAGCTTTGAGCCTAGCCGGTTTGACGCATCCCTTGCCTGGCGCATGTGCTGAATTTGGTGGTGCAGAGGTTCCTGAAAAATTACCCCGATATGTCAGAGCTGCTGCAGAAAGTGTGGGCCGTCTGTGCGTGCTTTCGGTGTTCTCACCCTGCTGCTGCTCGCCTGTCTGAGCTGCAGCGTAACTTCAGCCTTCCCCCTCACCGCCTCATATGCAACATGCCCCCAAGGTGGAACTCCACCTTGCACATGCTGGAGAGACTGTGCGAGCAGCAACAGCAGGCGATAGTGGAGTTTCAGCTGCAGGGGAGAGAGAGCACTGCAGCAGCTAATGAATCAGCCTCCAGTCCTCATGGGTCGGCCGGCCGTGGCGTGCAGCCATGCTCCACGCCAGCAGGCAGCAGCAGCGTCAGCCTACACGCACCTCTGCTGTGTGCCTGCCATGGAGCCAGTGTCCTGCGGCCGGCGGTGCGGCAGTCAGGGCTACCGGCCAACTGGGAATTTTCCCAGTATCCCGGTAGGCCAGTCCAGCCCTGTCCTTACGCCACCAAGGATTGCAGGACGTTTCTCTTTGCCTTCTGTTGCTTCCTCCTCCTACTCTGCTTCCTCCTCTACCACCTCCTCATCTGGTCAGCGTAACACCGTCACCACCACCTTCAGCACAGCCAGGGGAAAAGACAGCAGGCTGTTTTGAAACTCATCTGTTTGGGGAAAAAACCCCACTCCGCGCCGGAGCTGTGGACAGGCATGGAACAACAGACTGATGAGTGGTTGGTGCCACTGAGCCTCAAGTCAGGCCTGGTGGTGTGTGATAATAGGCGAAATCTCGTAGCAGCTTTGAGCCTAGCCGGTTTGACGCATCCCTTGCCTGGTGCATATGCTGAATTTGGTGATGCAGAGGTTCCTGAAAAATTACCCCGATATGTCAGAGCTGCTGCAGAAAGTGAAACAGCACCACTTCACCACCAACGAGTGGGCTTCCATGCGGGACGTGTGTGCCGTGTTGCGCTGTTTCGAGTACTCCACCAACATGGGCGGTGCAGATGACGCCGTCCTGAGAGTAACTATCCCACTTCTATGTCTCCTTGAAAAAACGCTTCGGGCGATGATGGAAGAGGATGTGGCACAGGAGGAAGAGGAGGAGGAGGAAGAGGGATCATTTCCACAGTTATCAGGCCAGTCATTCACAAGTGGCACGGAGGGTGGTTTCCTGCACCAACAGCGGCCAGGTAAACAATTGTCCAGCCATGGCACAGTTCTGGAGGATGAGGAGCAGGAGGATAATGAGGAGGAGGAACTGTGTTCGCAGCAGGTTGGCATCCAAAGCAGCTCATGGGCATCACTGGAGCGTGGCTTGGGGGACACAGAGGACACAGACGATACATCTCCCACAGAGGACAGCTTGTTGTTGCCTCTGGGCAGCCTGGCACACATGAGTGACTACATGCTGCAGTGCCTGCGCAACGGCTGCCGAGTTGCCCACATTCTAACCAGTGCTGATTACTGGGTGGCCACCCTGCTGGATCCCCGCTACAAGGACAATATGCCGTCCTTAATTCCGTTACTGGAGCGTGATCGAAAGATGCGCGACTACAAGCGCACGTTGGTAGACACGCTGTTGATGGCCTGACACCAGGGGCTCAGTGGAAGCACAAGACGAAGGCAGAGTTGGAGGAAAAAGTCACCAACGAGGCTGGGGCACCGCCAGCACCTCAGAAGGGAGGGTTAGCATGGCTGAAATGTGGAAAAGCTTTGTCAGCAGGCCATAACAACCAGCACCATCAACTGATATGGAACGTCTTAGCAGGAGGCAGCATTTCAGCAACATGGTGGAACAGTACATATGCACACGCCTACACGTAATGACTGATGGGTCTGCCCCATTCAACTTCTGGGTCTCCAAATTGGGCACATGGCCTGAGCTTTCCCTTTACACCTTGGAGGTACTGGCCTGCCCTGCGGCCAGTGTATTGTCCAAACGTGTGTTTAGAACGGCAGGGGGGTGATCACAGACAAGCGCAGCCGCCTGTCCACAGCCAATGTGGACAAGCTCACGTTCATTAAAATGAACCAGACATGAATCCCACAGGACTTATCCGTACCTTGTGCAGAATAGACAAGTATACCGTCTGCCCCCAGCCATTGTTATACTCCAGCGCACTTTCTCTTTGCATACTCTATTCTATTTCCCAATGTTTTGGGGTTTTCCCAAATTTATAAAAATAAATAAAGGAATAAAAATAAAAAACTACAGAAACAGTGTTGGCTACAGTGAGGGCTGCTGTATGCTTTCTTTTGGTTTAGCTAGGCGTTTGCTAGTACTGTTGATGGCCTGCACGATGATGCGCACCTCCATATATGTGACCTGACACATAGTAACTGTTTCACTACCAGAAATGACTAGCTATGCATGTTGCTGCAATCTACAGTGATATACTCTGAGATACATTCTCCCTAAAGTTTACCTGTAGGCCGGGATAGACCTTATTTAACATGCTTCGTGACGAGTTCATTCGTAATGAAGCAAATTAATTGGAGAAATACAGTGATTTAGCTAAACTGAATTTTTGGAAACTTTGCTCATTTCTACTGCCCATGCTAGGTTTTTGATCATCTCACTTACTATCACACATGTTCTTATTATTATTTTGTTCTTAACTAGTTTCATGTGTGCTCACATTGTCTTTTTACTTTCAGGTTGCCCCACTCCATCACCTGTGGTTTCTGATTGGTCTTGGATGCCTCGTCCACACTTTTATTTTATTTTCACTTCTATAGGGCCCGTTGGTCATAGTACTGGGAAACTCTTCACACTTACATCAGCTTTATCTACTTATTTCTAGTAGTAGTTTATACCTAAGCAACCCTCCACACTCTTTGTAATCATATTTTATATGTCAAACATGATTTCATTCAATTGTTTTGATGTTTTGAATATCATGAACTTTGCAATGGTCGTACTTCCAGGTTGTGGGGGTCCTTTATCCACCTGAGAAGTTCAGTTATATGCCTGAGGAAGGAGACAGGTTTTTATACTCTCAAAAAATGGGATCTGGATGTGTATTGGTGGTAAAGTGGCAGCTGTCCTGGATTCACTCACCACGATGCCTGCATGGCATCGCACATCTACATCTGGTAAGTAGTAATGAGCGGGAGGTGCTATATTAGATTTCGCAATATTTCACGAATATTCGATTGAATATTCGTCATATATTTGTCGAAATCGAATATTCGTCATTATTCTATTTATTGCGAATAATATGCAATTTATTTATTCGTGTATTGCGAATTGAACTTTGAACGGGGTATAAAGGCAACTTTCCTATTGGTTGGCTATCTAGAATTAACGAAGATAACGAATATAGCGCTATATTCTCTATATTCGTTAATTCTAGCAAGCCAATAGGAAAGTTGACTATACCCAGCTCTGAGTTTGATGCGCAATGCTAGAATATTACTTTGCCTATTCTTTGCGCATCCAACTTGGAGCTGTCTATAGGCAACTTTCCTATTGGCTTGCTAGAATTAGAGAATATAGCGCTATATTCGTATTCGTCATGTTCGTTAATTCTTCCCAGCCAAACAATAGTAAAGTAAGTTGCATATATAGCCCGCTCTAAGTTAGATGCGCAATGCGAGTAATATTACCTAATATTCTCGAATTGCGCATCCAACTTAGAGGTGTGTAGGCAAGTTTACTTGGCTTGCTAGAATTAGCGAAGATAACAAATACCAATATAGCGCTATATTCTCTATCTTCGTTAATTCTAGCAAGCCAACCAATAGGAAAGTTATACCCCGTTCAAAGTTTTATTCGCAATTCGCGAATATAACATAATGTAATAATCGCGTACTGCGAATGACACTTTTTAACGGTGTATAACTTCCTTATTGGTTGGCTTGCTAGAATTAACGAAGATAGAGAACATAGCGCTATATTCTCTATCTTCATTAACGGTATCTTATTCTTGGGTTTAGATTGAAAAAAAACAAAAAAAAACGAATATTCACTTTTTACGACTATATAGCACTATATTCTAAATATTCGCGAATTAGCGAAGTGCCGATATTTGTAAAAAAAAAATCGCTATTCGAATATTCGCGCTCAACACTACTGGTAAGTGTCTTTTTATTCTCCTGTCTCTCGATCCTGTACTGTACATAGAGGCCCCAGTCATTTTTGTCTTACAGGATGTTAATGGCAGAAATGCTCTTCTATAATATATGTAGGATATGCTGCTCTTAGCTGTTACATGGGCTTGGCAGTAAATGAAGTCGATTGGCTGAATACTGTGTTATGGTTAATAAACACAAACTTATTTTTTCTCCATGTCCATTCCATTTTCTTTGCGGCCTGTATGCAGAACCACTCACTTCAATGGGGGCAAAAAACAGAAATGACTGTGTGTGCATTCCGTGTCCCCCTGGCTGTTCTGCAAAAAAATAGAACCTATCCTATTATTATCCACATTACGGACAAGGATAGGACTGTTTTTTTAGGGGCCAGCCGTTCCATTCCGCAAAATGCTGAATGCACATGGCCAGGTATCTGTGTTTTGCCGCAAAACATCCAACGGTCATGTGCATGAGCCCTTATGATAAGTTCACACTAAGCAGATAACATTTCTGACACTCTCCAATTCTTGCACCCATGTGCACGCTGCAGAAACAACACTCTTCACATGTAGGGAATGGATTTCTGCCACATGTCTACTTTCACATTCTCCATTTAAACACAATTTGTGATCAGATTCAGCATATTAAACAGTAAAAGCATCTTCAACATTTCATTTAAGTTTATCAAATTGAAATCTTAATTCCCTGAATTTGCACTCATGTATATCTTGGCTTTATGTTAAGACCTAAGGTATTAATGTATGTGATGTTGCTGAGCACTCTGAAGTTACAGTTCAGCCACAACTAACAGAGTGACAAAGGTTATCTGTATGTGCATCATGCCTTCTAAATGCTACGTTTGGCATTACACCAACACGGTTTATTGATTACATGCAATTCAGCATTTAAATTGGGCAAATTATTGAAATGTGTACAGACCTCAGTGACCAGCGTGGACTTTTGCTGTGACGTGTCGTACACCCATCCATTCCGGCATTCCTCCGTGCTGTTTAGTCCATACCTCTGAATGGCTTCAATATCCCAATCCACTGGCGTGTACATGAGGCATTGCTCGTAGCCTCCATGCTCATTGCGTGGGATGGTTAAATTCAGCTGGTATTCCTCAGTTAGATTTGGGCTTTTCTCCAAGATCCAGTTGGCATTGCAGTGGTGAGGCACAGAGATTCCCATAAACACCTGCCCAAACATGTGGAAGGCATTAAAGAAACTAAGGAAACACAACATAAAGACCAAACATTTCTGAAAGCGACCAAATTCTCCAACATGTTTTAGGATTTCTCCAAAGTCCGTCATTGTCACTTCATTCAAAGTCATGAAAAACACAAAACAAGCAGATAGAAATTAATGTTTAACCTCTGTCCAAGAGACACCTGTAAAGAGGCAAAGTCTCATATTTATATTACATGTATTGGGTTTACCTGTACAGATTTTATCATTACAGTCTATAGATCATTTGAATTGCATATGATCTTCCTATGTAAAGGTACACCTAAGAGTTAATTTTCCATATTTATTTTTTATTTATTTTACTCAGGGCTCATTCAGATGACCGAATATTTGTGTCGTTATCATTTCCCTAGGGCCACAAAAAATGCGGAAAGCACACCGTGTACTCTCCGTATGCGTACTTCCGTTCCATGGCCACACAATTGTGGACAAGAATAGGCATTTCTATCATAGGGCTGTCCGTTGTACAAAATGTGGAATGCACATGACCAGTATCCCTGTTTTGTGAATCCACAATTTGCGGACCACAAAAACAGATGCAGTCGTCTGAATGAGCCCTTACTCATAATCTGCAGCACTTTGCCGACGTTATCATCAATCATAATCTAAATTTCATATCAGTGAGAGGAAACCCATGCAAACACAGGAAGAACATACAAATCCATGAAGATATTTCCTTGGTTGGATTTGAGCCAACGACTGCTAGGCATCAGTGCTACCCACTGAGCCACCATGCTGCCCATATGAAGATGAATAATCATTTTTAGGTGTTACATTTTATTTTAACTGAAAGCTCTATGAAGGTATACATCCATGTATCAGTCAGAGCTTACAAAGTGTTACCCTTAAATGGTTGCCCATCACAGACAACCTTTTCTATTTTGGAGCTGCCACATGGATCAGACACCCCTAGCCAGTGTCGGACTGGGGTACCTAGGGTCCACCAGTAAAATTTATTTTGGGGGCCCACCATACGGATACATTCAAATATAATAATCTAACAAGTTTTTTTTATATGAACTGGTTGAGGTGCTGTACATTGAATATATGTATGTAGTGCAGTAAGTCTACTGTGGTATGTGCTACTTGTGCAGGGGGTGGAAAACTAAGGGCCCACCTTGCTCAGGGGCCCACCGGGGGATTACCCTGTACCCCTGTGGGCCAGTCCGAGCCTGCCCCTAGCAAAGAGTTGGGTTAGCCAGTAAAAGTAATGGCCTGCCAGACAGAAATGTTGTATTACATTGCAGCCATTCCGATGAATATGTAACATATTGACAGCTTGAGTCGGTGCTTTCTGTTCCGGCTCATAGATGAGAAGTTCCAAGTTGGTTCCTCCTCTAATAAAGTAAATGGACATGGTTTCATGAGACAACCCCTGCAATAGTACATTTGGAAGAAAATAAAAATGAACCACATGTCAAATCACAGCTCTAAAGTATCTGGTCAAACTTTATAGGAGCTGTACAACTTATCTCATTCTGGTAAGTTGGGAGAGCCAAGGCTTTCACAAACATAAGAGCCAATAGAAAGTAATAGAAGAATCGCAGTATTGTTTTAAAAGATATCAAGTGGGAACCTCAAAGAGATCTGTTTCCATAATCCTTTCAGTATGCAGCAGGTCTGTCTTATGGGACAACTATGCCTTCTTGCAATGAAAGCCTCATAAAGTGAACATAGTATAGTATGACTTATTTGTGTAAACCTGTGTTGGTCCACTTGGGTAAAAAAGGAATAAATAATTTTGGAAATTCATATACTGTATGGCTTCTACAATTGAATGAATTTCTGAAAATTTGTTTTGGATCCAATGGAATCGGCCATCGGATTTGAATTGGGTGTGAATAAATTTGACCCAAAGTAAAAGTGACCCAATTTACCCATTTACTTGTGTAAAAAGAAATACATTTAGTAAATTCATATCTGGCTTCTAAAGATAAATAAATATCTAAGGCCCCTTTCACATGGGCGAGAATTCCGCATGGGTGCAATACGTGACGTGAACGCATTGCACCCGCACTGAATCCGGACCCATTCACTTCAATGGGGCTGTGTACATGAGCGGTGATTTTCCCACATCACTTGTGCGATGAGTCCTGCTGAATGAAGATAGAAGGATTCCTCTATCTTTATTCAGCAGGACCTGCACTGACATCACCGCGCTCACCACATGGTGAGCGCGATTACGTCATCAAAGGTCCCTTTGCAGGTCCTCAAAGAAGAAGAAAGAAGATGATGCCCAGTTGAACGATCAATTAGATGAGGCGAGTTAATTTTATTTATTTTTTTAACCCCTTAAGCCACATTTAAGTAAGCATTCTGTATTAAGAATGCTATTATTTTCCTTTATAACCATGTTATAAGGGAAAATAATAAAATCTGCACAATATCTAACCCAAACCCGAAGTTCGGGTCTGGGTACCACATTCAGTTTTTTCTCACGCGCGTGCAAAACGCATTGCACTTGCGTGGAAAAAACTGAACAACAGAACCCAATCACAGTCAAAACTGACTGAAATTGCGTCCCTACTCACGCGGGTTTCCCGCAATGCGCCCGCATCGCCTCCGACCCTCACCCGCGACGCCTGTCTGAAAGAGACCTGAAGATTTGATCCAAATCAAAGCGGCCATCAGATTCAATTTGGAACTGAATAAATTGTAACTCAAAATAAAAATGACCTAATTTACTTGAAAAGTCATCATACATGATACTGGGATCTCATAAGACTGAATCGATTCCCTGTTCAAGCTCTTTATCGCCAAGACAGTATTTCTAATGTCAATGTGACAGTGACATATATAGCTATGAGTAAGCAGATGATAGTCGGTGCGAACAAACAGACTGCTTAAAAACACACTCCACTGTTTTTTAAACGATTTTAAAGGAAAAAAAAAGACTGATCCCTTTTTGGGATGTCTGCCGGTGTTTATAAGGTGCTATTGCATGAAGCAATGGCTTGTTTTCAACTTGAAATTGTTGCGATGCGCCAGGCAGTACACTATTAACACCAAGAATAATACTGTAAAAGATTTGTGTTTGTGATTGTGAATTATGTCATGTAGATGCGGGTGATAAACAATAACAAACTATTGCGTACACTAGATTTAAATGTTGCAGCTGTGAATAGGGGATAACTTGTTATAATCAAATAACCAACATTAAGTAATTTAGCCTAAGTAATTTTGTCTTTTGAGGTGCTTTTTTGCAGAAAAAATACCATATATGAACTTGTTGCACTGAGAAATGTCTGTGTGTTAAAGACAATAATAAATGGCATTACAGACAGGAGTTCGTCCCTGTAAATGGTTTACTTTCCCATAAATCTTATTTGTTGTTCTAACTGGGATAATGGCTATCAGGATTAGAGGTTTTCTTTAGTGCACACTTTGCCACATGTACACCAAAGATCCCATGTTGGTATATATACAGTGTCTTGCAAAAGTATTTACTTACAGCCTTAACCCCTTAAGGACCAGAGGTTTTTTATTTTTTTTCGGTTTTTTTTTGCTCTCCCTGCCTTCCCAGAGCCATAACTTTTTTATTTTTCAGTTCACATGGCCATATGAGGGCTTGTTTTTTGCGACACAAGTTGTACTTTCAAATGCCACCATTTAATATTGCATATGATGTAGTGGGAAGGGGGAAAAAAATTCCAAATGGGGTGAAATTGCAAAAAAAGGCAATTCCACCACAGTTTTGTGGGTTTTTAAATTCCGACGTTTGATGTGCGATAAAACTGACCAGTTACTTTTATTCTACAGATCCGTATGAATCCGGCGATACCCTATATGTATAGATTTTCTTGCGTTTTGATAGTGAAAAAAAAATTCAAAAGTGGGAAAAAAATCAGTTTTACTTTTTTGTCGCCATGTTTTAACCCCTATAACTTTTTTGTAATTATATGTACAGAGCTGTATGGGGGCTAATTTTTTGCGTCATAATCTTATCTTTTATTGATACTATTCTCGGGTGTGTTTGACTTTTTGATCACCTTTTATTTATTTTTTTGTTTAAAATGAAGCAACCAAAAATTGCTAATCCGCCATTTGGACGCTTTTTTCCGTTTTGATGTTTGACGTGGGGAATATTTTTTTTATATTTTTATAGTATGGGCATTTTTGCACATTGTGGGTGTATTTTTATTTTTATTTTATTTTTATTTTGGCAAAAGGGGGGTGATTTGAACTTTTTAGTTTTTTTATTTATTTTTTTTAAACTTTTTTTTTACATTTTTTTATAGTTCCCATAGGGAACTATAACATACAATCATCTGATTGCAATTATCATACATTCCAATGCAATAGCATTGGAAGGTATGAAAAAATCGCATATTTCCTATGAAGCCTATTACAGGCAAAGCTCTATAGGAAATACTACAGAGGAGCCTTGGTTTCATTCATAGAGACCCAGGCTACTACAGGCATGCTCCGGCTCCTCCGATCGCCACACGGGGGAGCCGGAGCACAACCTGCGATCACTGTGATAATAACTCATGAAGCAGCCGCCACTGCGCACACTGCTTCATGAATTATTATCACAGGGATCGAAGGTCAGTGAATGTAACGGAGCATTAGATTGCATAGAAAGGGGGATATAAATGTAATTTTAATTCCTAAGACTCCTGTGCTCACCAGGGAAGCATGGGAGGCAGAAGCACAGCGCCTGCACAGCCCGTCTCCCCTTTTCTAATAGAAGACGGATGGCCCTTAGCAACGCTCATTTGAGAGAGTGCTGCTAAGGGCCATTTCAGCCCCAGTTTTCCAAAACATTTTGGCTAACTTTCCCTACACTTTAGCAAAAAAATTAATAATATGACTGTTATCCATTAAGTTCAATGTTTTATTAATCTGCATTTTATGTGATGGATCAGAACACAATAGTCTAAGTTGGTGAAGTGAAATGAGAAAAATATATAAATAAAACTATTGTTTAGAAATAGAAAACAGAAAATTGGCATGTGCGTATGTATTTACCCCTTTGTTAGGAAACCCATAAAAAGTTCTGGTGCAACCAATTACCTTCAGAAGTCACATACTTAGTGAAATGATGTCCACCTGTGTGCAATCTAAGTGTCACATGATCTGTCATTACATATACACACCTTTTTTGAAAGGCCCCAGAGGCTGCAACACCTAAGCAAGAGGCATCACTAACCAAACACTGCCATGAAGACCAAGGAACTCTCCAAACAAGTAAGGGACAATGTTGTTGAGAAGTACAAGTCAGGGTTAGGTTATAAAAAAGTATCCAAATCTTTGATGATCCCCAGGAGCACCATCAAGTCTATCATAACCAAATGGAAAGAACATGGCACAACACCAAACCTGCCAAGAGACGGCCACCCACCAAAACTCACAGACCGTGCAAGGAGGGCATTAATCAGAGAGGCAGCACAGAGACCTAAGGTAACCCTGGAGGAGCTGCAGAGTTCCATAGCAGAGACTGGAGTATCTGTACATAGGACGACAATAAGCCGTACGCTCCATAGAGTTGGCTCTATGGCAGAGTGGCCAGAAGAAAGCCATTACTTTCAGCAAAAAACAGAAAGGCACGTTGTGAAGGTGCTCTGGTCTAATGAGACTAAAATTGAACTTTTCAGCCATCAAAGAAAACGCTATGTCTGGCGCAAACCCAACACATCACATCA
This sequence comes from Bufotes viridis, assembly GCA_033119425.1. Taxonomy (NCBI): domain Eukaryota; kingdom Metazoa; phylum Chordata; class Amphibia; order Anura; family Bufonidae; genus Bufotes; species Bufotes viridis. Next base: position 333,398,793 of record CM065593.1, on the reverse strand, counting down.
CCCAAAGAACATCATCAGCAGCCGGAACTGGGAAACTGGTCAGAGTTGAGAGAAAGATGGATGGTGCTAAATACAGGGATATTCTTGAGCAAAACCTGTACCACTCTGAGCGTGATTTGAGGCTAGGACGGAGGTTCACCTTCCAGCAGGACAATGACCCCAAACACACTGCTAAAGCAACACTTCAGTGGTTTAATGGGAAACATGTAAATGTGTTGGAATGGCCTAGTCAAAGCCCAGATCTCAATCCAATAGAAAATCTGTGGTCAGACTTAAAGATTGCTGTTTACAAGCGCAAACCATTCAACCTGAAGTAGCTGGAGCAGTTTTGCAAGGAGGAATTGGCAAAAATCCCAGTGGTAAGATGTGGCAAGCTCATAGAGACTTGTCCAAAGCGACTAGGAGCTGTGATTGCCGCAAAAGGTGGCTCTACGAAGTATTGACTTTAGGGGGGTGAATAGTTATGCACATTGACTTTTTCTGTTATTTTGTCCCATTTGTTGTTTGCTTCACACAAAAAAAAAAAACTATTCAAGTTGTGGGCAAGTTCTGTAAATTATGATGCAATGCATGTTAATTCCAAGTTGTGAGGCAGCAAAATACGAAAAAGTCAAGGGGGGGTGAATACGTTTGCAAGACCCTGTATATATATATATAGCAAAACATAAAAAAGTAAAAAGCAGCACACAAATAACAAAGGAGGTGCAAATTCCTTCAAAAGACCAACGACCAAGGTCTTGCTGAATACATACAAAAAAAGGAAGGCAATATTAATGGGTAGTTTATTAACCCATGTGACAGCAATGTTTCAGCTCTCTCAATGGAGCCTTTGTCAAGCCATGGCTACCCATTTTGTTCACAATTTTTGAGTGCTGCCTTTATATATATATATATATATATATATATGTATATTTAAAAAAAAACTTTAGCAGTGACACACTTCCTTGCAGCGGGACACGTTATACACAATTGGAGCAGGAGCTTGATCTTGAGAAAAACATGCTGCTCATTGAACAAGGAGTTAGAGGGGGTAGAAATGGAGGTTGAATATAAGGGTCAGGAGGAGCAGGTAAGCAGCTGGGTAAATTTAGACAGGTGGAGTAGAAAGGGGTCGAAGAAAAGGAAGGCCCCTCCTGATACTGAGAACCAAAGCAAAATTGCCAAGTGAGGTTATGATGCAAGGATGTCGATCAACATGCTTACAACTACTGTAAAATGGGCAATACATTACAAAAAAGGGTATTTAAAACATATAAATCTGAAGTGTCCGCTATAGCCTTTGAAATTTACAAAGGGCTTAATAAATTCTGTAAAAAAATAAAATCTGCAATAATAAAAAAAAACAAGTTGCCAAAGAGAGCAAAGCAAATCCAACAAAGTTAACTCCGGGGGTTAAAAGTCCTAATGGTGCTTTTTTTGCTCCTCAGTGCAGCACTATTCATGGCATTCAAGTTAACCGTCACTTTGCTGAAGTCGCAGCACATAACACGAATAAAAAAAAAACTGTTGTCCGTCTGGGCTCTGAATAAGGCCTAAAAAATCACCAAAGGTTATAGCCAATACTGGGCCACCATGAACCCAAGTACCACAACTATATATCAAAACGCCTGTGGTATATAAATCAACCTAAATAGAGAATACCAGACCGCGTATCATTGCAAAAATATCTTTATTTCCATATTAAAAGAGTGCATATAGCACATACAATTAAAAATTACATTGGGGGGTTGCATAGATGGGCGGCATCCAAGAGGAGAGACGGAGGGGGGGGGGGGGGTGGTAAACAAGTCGGTTGGGTAAAGTGCAAGTGCATACAATCAAAAGAATAATAACATCATACCTATACTGTGTCTCTCCTCCGGGATGGCGCCAACCCCTTTTTTTGACGCGCGTTTCGGCACAAGTCTTCATCTGGGGGTGGCGTCATCATCGGGGGACAGCACATTTATGCAGTGCATCAGCCAATCAGTCACAGTTAGTTATAATAGTAGCGATACCTCCTAGTGACGCGTCCACTTGCGTCACAGCCCACGTGAGCCGTACGGTCATGTGACCGGACCGCGTGACCAACGAGGTCACGCGATCGGATCACAGGTCCTAACAGATAAACACTCATACACAGGTCTTGACCGGAAAATTCCTCATTACAAAGCGCAAATAACATGTATATTAATATATAGTCTCCAGAAACGCTCGTGCATTATATCAACATTATCATCTGGAACCAAAAATTATCCATAGTAAAAACATTTTATATACCCACAAGCAATAGTAGGTTACAGCAAGTGATAATAAATGGAAAAATAAATAAATAAATAAGAAAAAAAATAGTACACAAGTGACTATAATGACATTATGCTTGTGACAAAATTCATTATATATGTCATAAGAAAGGAAAAAAGAAAGTGCTGAGTGCAGTGATAAAGTGAATAAGTGCACCCCGTGAAAATGTGAATACAAAAAGGAAATGCACATCTCAATTATTGTCAAATATTGTCAAATAATTATCCAAATATCGTGTAACATGATTTCACGCATAAAAATATATATAATAATTAAAAATTAAAAATTAAAAAATATCTCATATGTGAATTACTATTCCATAATGAAAGTGAATGTGACCAAAAATATTAATTGCATACATTTCATACATAGATAATTATACATAGACAAATATTAACCCTCACATATCAGAACATATGGAAACCTGCGCATGTGTGTATAGAAACATATTACTACTGGAGAATGGAGATTACATATACTGAACCAAAAGATCAATGAAAGTGCCCAGAGACAACTGGACCATATTCCAAAACCTTACTCATAGGCACATAAGGATGCAAAAAGAAGACCCCCATCTATCACTAAAGTAACAACAACCATAAAAGGATTATTAAAACTAAAAAACGCCAGAAAATGGGAGGGACAGACTCGCAGACAGTCAGAGAAAGGAAGCAAAACCAGATGCCTCATTCAAACCATTCGGTTTAAGGGAATTAACCCTCCAGATCCATTGACACTCCAGTTGGGCCAACTTTTTTGATATACTACCACCACGTATGTTCTTTGGTATGCAATGTATGCCAAATATTTTCAAACCAGAGGGGTCACAATTGTGATATAATTTAAAGTGCTTCGCCACAGGTTTCAGCTGTGACACATCATTGTCCTTTTGTGCTGCAAAAATATCCCAAACATGTTCTCTTGCCCGAACTTTCAGTTCGCAAGTGGTAAGTCGGATATATATCTTTTTAAATAGGCAATTCGCATAATATACCACAGCTGTGGTTGAACATGTTATTCTTTGGGTAATTTTGAAAGTTTTCTCCTATGTTGCATGTTGAAAATGGGTGGCCCGTATCAAATTGGGGCACGCCACACATTTTCCACATGGGAAAAAACCCCATGCTGGTTTCCCAATCCCTGGGAACAGAGGTGGAGATGGTCTCACATAAACACTTTTAACCAGATGGTCTCTTAGGTTCTTCGATCTCCTTGTGACCAGAGATGGACCCCCCAAAGTATACTGCGATATCACTGGATCAGCCAAAAGAATGGGCCAATATTTTTCAACACAACTTTTAATTTCATCCCAACGTGAGTGGTATGTAGTGATAAATCGCACCTTTTTTTCCTCATAACTCTCTTTTTTCTTTTTATCAGAGAATAGTAGATCAAACCGTGAGGATGATTTAGCTCTCCTATATGCTGTTTTGATGGAACGCTGGCTGTAACCTCGATTTGTAAAACGACTCCTTAATTCACTTGCTTGTTCAAATTGTTCATCTGAAGAGCAGATTCTGCGCATCCTCAAGAATTGGCCAGTTGGAATTGCTCTAATCATCTGGGGGTATTGTTGCATTTCAGTGAATTTTAGGTAGTAGGTACAATGTTGATATTGCTGGTTCTTTTACACAGAGGGCTTCATAAAGTTGTTTAGAGATGACATCTTTTTCCAATGCATCAGTCAAAATCCGTCCTAGTTCTCATTTGATGGAATCTGGTATAGTGTCATCCTTAATTGGATTTGCTTCCACCATTAATTGCTCAAGAGTCCATAAGGCCTCCTTTTCCACCTCCGTGGTGAAGATGCCGTCAGAATCCTCCTTATGATGCCATTTTTTTAGGAGAAGGGACCGACCAAATAACTGTAAATCTTTTATTGCTTCAGATGATCAGGATGTGCCTGACCACCCCTCATCCGGAGAGTCCGTCTTTTTCCCATCGAGCTAGTAATGGAAGTCCCTTTTCTTTTATATGACATGGGGGTAGCTCGTCTCGCTCCACCATATGTCTCTGATACATCAGATACAGAAGACAAAGATGATACTGATGGAGACCGTGCCCTAAGTGTCATACCATCAGCACATGTCGGCTGTAGCTCTTTCCTCCTCCATTTGTGCATTCTCTTGGATTCAAAATCCTTTACATCACGAGTAAATTTCTTCATCTTGTTCTCTTTTATCTCTTTCTCCCATTTATCAAAGTTGTTACTCATGGTATTCTCAAACACTTGAAGGACTTCTTGATTCCCTCTCTGTTTCAATATACTTAAGTTTTTATCAATTTCATCATCTAATTGGCGCAAAGTGCCCAGATTCTGTTTAATAAGAAGGCCCATAAACTTGGAGGCTGCCTCATTACATACCCCTTCCCATTCATTCAGGAACTCCTCGCTCATATTGTCAAACGAGGGAAACACCTGAATTCTGAGGCCCCTAGGGATCAACCCTCTCTCAAGGTACCTCCCCAGAAACGCTTTATTCCACCATATTTTAGTGCGTCTATGGTATAAGTTAGTTAGAGTCATCCGTATTTCTCTGATTTCTGCTGAGTCCGTCCCTCAAATAGCACCACCCCTCTCAAATAGAGAATCCAATGAGGAAAGCCACACCGATTCCCTGGCTTTTAAATCCATGTTGGAGGCTATAATGTTTTCTGAAAAACAGAACATACATATAAATCACCAAAGGTTATAGCCAATACTGGGCCACCATGAGCCCAAGTACCCAACTATATATCAAAACGCCTGTGGTATATAAATCAACACAACCTAAATAGAGAATACCAGACCGCGTATCATTGCAAAAACATCTTTATTTCCATATTAAAAGAGTGCATATAGCACATACAATTAAAAATTACATTGGGGGGGTGCATAGATGGGCGGCATCCAAGAGGAGAGACGGGGTGGTGGTAAAAAAGTCGGTTGGGTAAAGTGCAAGTGCATACAATCAAAAGAATAATAACATCATACCCATACTGTGTCTCTCCTCCGGGATGGCGCCAACCCCAATATTGCACACAAACCTTTTTTTTTGCGAGTGTACGGGCCGGCTTTTTATGTTCCGTATACGGTGCGTATATGGACCCATTCATTTCAAAGTGTCCGCAAAAATAAAAGTTAAAGTCAATGGGTCCACAAAAAAACGGAACGCATGGAGGAGCTGAGGGGGGATATATTATACATGGGGCTGGAGCCTGGAGGAGCTGAGGGGGGGTAATATATTATACATGGGGCTGGAGCCTGGAGGAGCTGAGGGGGTGATATATTATACATGGGGCTGGAGCCTGGAGGAGCTGAGGGGAGGTGGGGTGATATATTATACATGGGGCTGGAGCCTGGAGGAGCTGAGGGGGTGATATATTATACATGGGGCTGGAGCCTGGAGGAGCTGAGGGGGTGGGGTGATATATTATACATGGGGCTGGAGCCTGGAGGAGCTGAGGGGGATATATTATAAATGGGGCTGGAGCCTGGAGGAGCTGAGGTGGGGGTGATATATTATACATGGGGCTGGAGCCTGGAGAAGCTGAGGGGGGAGGTGATATATTATACATGGGGCGGGAGCCTGAAGGAGCTGAGGGGGGGTGGGGTGATATATTATACATGGGGCTGGAGCCTGGAGCAGCTGAGGGGGGGGGTGTAATATATATTACATGGGGCTGGTGCCTGGAGGAGCTGGGGAAGGGGGGAGTGATATATTATACATGGGTCTGGAGCCTGGAGGAGCTGAGGGGGGTGATATATCATACATGGGACTGGAGCCCAAGGAGCTGAAGGGGTGGGGGGTGATATATTATACACAGGGCTGGAGCCTGGAGGAGCTGAGGGGGGGGGTGATATATTATACATGGGGCTGGAGCCTGGAGGAGCTGAGGGGGTGAGGTGATATATTATACATGGGGCTGGAGCCTGGAGGAGCTGAGGGGGGGTGATATATTATACATAGGGCTGGAGCCTGGAGGAGCTGAGACGGGGGGGTGATATATTATACATGGGGCTGGAGCCTGGAGGAGCTGAGGGGGGTGATATATTATACATGGGGCTGGAGCCTGGAGGAGCTGAGGGGGTGATATATTATACATGGGGCTGGAGCCTGGAGGAGCTGAGGGGGGGTGATATATTATACATGGGGCTGGAGCCTGGAGCAGCTGAGGGGGGTGTGATATATATATACATGGGGCTGGAGCCTGGAGGAGCTGGGGGGTGGGGTGATATATTATACATGGGGCTGGAGCCTGGAGGAGCTGAGGGGGTAGGGTGATATATTATACATGGGGCTGGAGCCTGGAGGAGCTGAGGGGGGGTGATATATTATACATGGGGCTGGAGCCTGGAGGGCTGAGGGGGCGATATATTATACATGGGCTGTGCTGGAGCCCGAGGAGCTGAAGGGGTGGGGGTGATATATTATACATGGGGCTGGAACCTGGAGCAGCTGAGAAGTGGTGGGGGTGATATATTATACATGGGGCTAGAGCCTGGAGGAGCTGAGGGGGTGGGGTGATATATTATACATGGTGCCGGAGCCTGGAGGAGCTGAGTGGGGGGGCTGTAACATATATTACCTAGGGCTGGAGCCTGCAGGAGCTGAGGGGGGGGGGTGATACATTATACATGGGGCTGGAGCCCGGCGAAGCTGGGGGGTGGGGTGATATATTATACATGGGGCTGGAGCCTGGAGGAGCTGAGGGGGGAGGGATATATTATACAAGGGGCTGGAGCCTGGAGGAGCTTGGGGGGGGGGGGGTTTAGTGTAACGTCCTATTCACCCTAATAGATCTCTATTACGGTGAAAAGGACAAGGGATTAAAAGATCCCAGGTTCTAGACCCTAATGGGGGAAATAGTTATTAAATAAAAAGTTAAATAACAAACACCAAAATATTAAGTATAAATCACCGCATCTCCCAATTTTACATATAAAATATATAAACAATAAATAAATAAACATATTACATATCGCCACATCCGAAAAGTCCAATCGATCAAAATATTTTCAAAATCTCCTATTCGGTGAATGCCATAACAGAAAAAAAAAAAAAAAAAATGCGTGATTCGCAATTTTTTTAGTCACCTTTTCCCCCCAAAAATAGGATAGGACTGTTCGATTATGGGCTGGACGTTCCATAAAATGCGGAATGCACGCAGCTTTTTTGGTGTTTTATTTTTTTCCCGTGGTATCGAATAGTATCAATTATCGCAATACCTTTTTATGGTATCGAAATAGAATCAAAATTTTGGTATCGTGACAACCCTAAGCCACCATGGGTGTTACCAAGGACTGAAGTTGTCAGATTAATCTCATTTGTTTTTATGATGACGGTGAGTAGAAGCATGATTAATAGCACTCTTTCTATTTTTGCAGATGACTTCAAGCCATTTAGTACTGTGCAGGATATTGTCATATATTAAATGACGTATGAACTTACTGCCACTTTACAAAGTTTTTGTATGTCCTCATCTGGAATAAGCAGTTCAGTTCTGTGGGCCAGTTCATAGATAGGATGCCCTGGAGCTGGAAAAAGTAAAAAGAAGAACAACTTTTCTGATAAAGGGCATCGCGGGTCTTAATTAGGAGGACAGACTAAAAGAGAGGGAGGGATCAAAAAAGAGGGGGAGAAAAGCATACCCAGGGACAGGACGAGATCAGAAGGGCAGAGTATGAGCCGTCAGATAACCAATCCGAGGTCAGGGTTGACAGCATAGGGTCAGTACAGAAATCAGGCAAGAGTCAGGAGAGGCAGTGAAGGTCAGGCAGAAGTCGGTACATGGAACAGGCAAACAATATGGAACCTTCACTGGAAACTAGTGAACTAGAACCTATTGCTCAGGCACCTTTCACAGAGGAAGGTGACTTAAATACCCTAAGGTAGCCAGATATATGCTGGAAAGAAAGATGGTGCTAATGCACTGGCTCTTAAAGAACTGGATGGAATGCAGGCACAAGCCTTCAGTTAGGAGGTACAGAGTTACTCCAGCAACTGGGACTGACGTGCAGGGCGAGGGAGATGCCGGTTGGACACACAAGACCACAGTAGGCCATAAAAAGCGTAGAGGGTGGGCAAGGCAGCAGCTTTGTGCATCAGCAGAAGAGGAGTGTCGGTGGGCAGAGACGCCGCCATAATGTTTATAGTCATCTAAAATGAAACCTATAGCAACTTTTCAAATAGTTTTAATGCAAAATTATTTAAAATACAACCAAGATGCAGCTGACCAAAGTTTTGCAATATGGCTTGGTACACACAGGATAGTGCCATATACAATGGAGTGTTGGTAGGATCTTTCAAACTTCAGAAGTAAAGTCCAGCATCAGCATTTCCAAGGTTTATTTCTTAAAGTGTGTCATTCTGTTGTTGTTTTTCTGTAATGTGTAGGGGCAGGCCTGTCTCATTCATCATTTTCTATGCCTGTTTTAGGTATGGAAAATTGTCTAAATGTAAGCCAGCAAGGAAGCTGCGTTAACCTTTCGACTGGAGCTGGATACTCATAAGTTATGTGGAGGCTTGCACATCTTCATAACTTCGTCAGATCCACCGCAAGCTACAGGGGGTTATTAAGAACGGCATCTAAATGCCGGTCTTAATAAATGACCACCATAGTTTATAAGGCTGAAATAAGACATAAGTCCATTCAGTTCAGCCTGTTAGCCTGCAAGTTGATCCAAAGGACGGCATATAACCCCAATTTTCCTCATTTTTGCTTAACACTGACTGTGTTATGTAAACAGTAGACAGGGAGTGTTGCTAAGGATCAAAATGGGTCACTTTACAGCTATTTTTCGAATAGAAATGTACAATTTCAGTAATTAAAGTATATTACAAAAATGGTGAGTATCACTGCCCCTACATATTACGAAAAAAAAAATAGAATGACAGTTACACATTAATTATAGCAAAGTATGGAAAAAACAGACTTAAAGGGGTTCTGCATAGATCGTCAGCATTTGATCGGTGGGGGTCTGACACCCCGGACCCCTGCCGATCAGCTGTTTGTGAAGACAGCGGCACTGGCAGTAGCGCCGCGGCTTTCTCGCTGTTTACCGCAGGCCCAGTGCCATCACGACTAGTATCACTGGCCTGGGTGGGGCTAAGCTCTGGTCACTCGAATGAAGCTTAGCCCCGCCCAGACCAGTGATACTAGTCCTGACATCACTGGGCCTGCGGTAAACAGAGAGAAGGCCGTAGTGCTACTACCAGTGCCGCTGCCCTCTCAAACAGCTGATCGGCGGGGGTCCCGGGTGTCGGACCCCTACCGATCAGATGCTGATGATCTATCCAGAGGATAGATCGTCAGTTTAAAAGAACTGCAGAACCCTTTAAACCAGTCGCATTGGCATATTATCACTAGAGTGTGCAGAATAGTGAATTAAACAATGTACTAGCATCTATACCAACATTTTACATACAACCAATTGAAAAATATACATCAAATGACTTTTAAAATTGAGACAGTCGGAAATCTTTTGTCCAATTTCCACATCCAGCATCCTGTAGTGTAATTTCTTATACCAGTTTCTTTCTCTTATTGGTTTATTTACCCATTCAAAGCCAAAAAAAAACGTTTTTATCTGCTATTCAGATATTATGGGCAATATAGGCAAATCTGTTGGGACGGTGTTATGTGATCCATCTTCATCTTTTTACCTCTCCTGTTTTCTGATATGTAAAAGGACAACATTTTGATTGATTCGTGCAAGACGAATTGCAAAACTTCAGATTCAATGGAAGTCAAGATTGTTGGGAAATTCTTACAAATTTGATTAGTTTAGAATCGTATTCGTTTTACTCATCCCTGCAAGTGATAAACCACTTCAATTGGTTCTCTTTCCCAATAAAACTACTCCCAGAAATCTACTCACCGACAGATGTGTAAGTCTTTCTATATCCTACAGCCATTAATATAAACAAATTACCATAAAAACATATTTCAAAACTATTTATCAGTATTAAATCAGGGTGCAACACAAGCAGAAATACTAAAATCAGGGTGCATAAACATAAAGACCCGTTTGGCAAAACTTGGCTTTCTTAGAAAACTTTTTTTACAGAGTGTCTGTAAGTATGATCAACCATATTAAACCAGGCATAACACTTGGTAGGGTTCATCATGCTGATTAAAACAATACATCTCTGTTGTCTGTATGTTAAACAGCTACAGAGATATCTGTGTTTTTATTTATATGTAAGTGAGCACATTAGAGCACCAGGGGCAGGGCTGAATCCTTGGAGCACTGCTTTTGTAACACCCCTGTACTGTGCACACTCCCCACTCCCCTTGATTGACAGGGTTAGACATCAGCATGCTGAGGGCAGAGCTGTGTCCTAGAGCTGTGTTCTAGCCTGTACACATCATATACAGTACTATAGCCTTACCATGTTGAGAATAGTGGTTTTGTATGCTTAGAAAATACATATTATGGGTTTATTCACAGACACAATGTATGATTATAAAGACACCAGTAATATATATTAAAAGTTTAGAAAATCACTCTTCTCAATATGATAAGGCTATAGCTTGGAGGTAAGTGGTTATCCTTGTGTGTAGGTGTCCCAGGAGAGGCTTCTAGATCTTTTCCTCCAGTTTTTTTTTCTCTCTCAATTAAAGGGGTAGATTTGGTTATTTCCTATCCTTTGGATGGGGATAACTATTAGATCAGTGGGGGTCCTAGTGCTGGGACTCCCACCAGCCATGATAATGGGCACTCCATACCCCCCTCAACCCCCTGAAATGAACAGAGTAGCCAGAAATAGCGGAGCGCTGTACTTGGCTATCTCCGGAACTCCCATAGAAATGAACAGAGCAGCCAACGCATGTGCGACCAGCTGCTCCGTTCATTTCAGAGGGGCTGCAGGGGGTACAAAGCCCCCCTTACTTGTGATCGGTGGGGGTCCCAGTGCTAGGACCCCCACTGATCTAATAGTTAACCCCTTCCTGTAGATAGAGGGAAACTTAATCTAACCAGAATACTCTTTTAACTCATAATAAACGGTTATAGCCTTACTATATTGAGAATAGAGGTTGTCTATAGTCTTGTCTATAAGCTTATACATATTACTAGTGTCTTAATAATCATATAATGTATGGTACCTCTGAATAAACCAGCAGTATTTATTAGCTTTGTAAATATAGAAAACCTATATTCTCAATTCAGCAAGGCTGTGGCCTTTTATTATGGGTTAAATGAGGGAGAGAAAATAACTGAAGCAAAAAATGTTCTCCTGGGACATCTACTGTACATGCTATACAGACAATTTACCTTTTATCCCCTTATCATTTTGAGAAGAGTGGTTTTGTATACTTTGAAAGCTAATACATATTACTGGTGTCTTTCTAATCATACATTGTGCCTCTGTGTAGGATTGCTGAACACATATTCAACATAGAAACTAAGCTTATCAATGCTTGTAGTGCAGCTAAGCACTTTGTTGACCTCGACAATGGCTGTTTGAAAACTTTAGTCTACAAAAACTTTAGTATTTTTGGCTTTGAATGTCTTAATCAACCCATCAGAAGAAGAAACTGGGGTGAGACTACTCTATAGAGAAGCATACTTAATATGGAATTTGGACACGATTGTATTTGAATACAATCCCAAACTCGGTGCAATCTACAACTCCAAACTGCACCTGCAGGCCAGGGTAGAACTTAAGCTCCTAGTATCCGTGGATATCATTAAAGTTCCATTTTGTTACTGTTTTGGTCTTTGCAGCCTTTTGTAGCCAATAGTAACTGAGCACAGCGCAGTTTTTAATGTATGGAGTGGTGCCGCTGGGAAGGGGACACTGCGATTGGCTGTTTTAATCACCAACCACCCTCTTTTTTCCCATCAAGTGAACCAAGAAGCTTACCAAAGAACAAGCTACTAAGAGAGAATGTGGAACTGAGGTACATGCAGGTAATAGGTGAGCAGACGATTATAGTACTTTTATGATATCCACAGTTGACAATCAGGAGCTTATGTTCTACCCTGCAGGTGCAGTTGGAAGTTGTATATTGCACCGAGTTTGGGATTGTATGGAATAGACATTCACTAGGTATTGGGCTGCGTTGGTCAATGTTGGTAGTCAGCGCAGAACCAGTCTTGTTTTTAGTATATATATATATATATATATATATATATATATATATATATTGTGGGGAGTCGCTCTGGTAGACAGCGGTGCGGGTGCAGTATAGAGGCAAAAGGGAGTCCAGAAGGTGCAGCAAACAGTGTTTTATTCACACTTGCATCAAAAATAAACAGCGAACAGTCACTTGGTGTTAAATCACACACATCAGAAAACGTGAGGTAAAACAAAATGTCCAAACACAGGTTCTAATCACCTGGGAGGTTTTAGGTGCGGGTTCGCACCTGGCTGTCGGCCCAGCCGCAAGATAATCCACGTCAGGCTTCCAGGCCGTCTGCACTCCTCCTTGCTGGGCTCCTGCTTCCAGCCCAGAGAGCTCCACAGCACCATCTGCAGCTCCAGGACAATCACACCCTCCACACCCAGCTGCTGGCTGTGTTATAAAGGTCCGGGAAAACCCGGCTTGGACCGTGGGGAGTAGGCACCCACCCAACTCTTTGCCTACTCCCAGTAAGAGCCGGCCCGGATTGGCTTTGCAGCCAAACTAAATAGCAAGGTGTCAAGCAGCACTAGCTGCTGCTGACACACCAAAAATCCGGCTCTTACCTCACCGAGGCCAGGAACCTCGGTGACACGTACCTCCCGTCGACCACAGTACCTTGCACCTTACCACATACCCCCCCCCCTTTGTTCAACCCTGAGGGGGTGAACACATGTGAGGCAGTGGACGCGGGACAGGGCATCTGCGTTACCCTGCAAGCAGCCTGCCCTGTGTTCCACGGAGAACTTGAAGTTCTGCAGGGATAGGAACCACCTGGTGACCCGAGCATTCCTCTCCTTGGCCTGGCTCATCCACTTGAGAGGGGAATGGTCGGTCACCAGACGGAACCTCCTCCCTAACAGGTAGTAGCGGAGAGATTCGAGTGCCCACTTGATAGCCAGGCACTCCCTCTCCACTATGCTATACCTGGTCTCGGCGGGACTGAGCTTACGGCTCAGGAAGACAACGGGATGTTCTTCCCCGTTGACCTCCTGAGACAGTACAGCACCGAGGCCTACCTCCGAGGCGTCGGTCTGTACGACGAACTCCCTGTTGAAGTCGGGTGTCACCAAAACCGGGGACCCACACAGGGCCGACTTCAACGCGGAGAAAGCCTCCTCCGCCTTCTCACTCCAGCTAACCTTCCCAGACTTTCGCCCCTTCAACAGGTCTGTCAACGGCGCTGCTATTGTGGCAAAGTGGGGCACAAACTGCATGTAGTACCCTACAATTCCCAGGAAGGACTTTACCTGCCTGGTAGTGACCGGTCGGGGCCAGTTACGTATGGCCTCTACCTTAGTTACCTGCGGCTTGATGACTCCCCGCCCAATAACATATCCCAGATATTTGGTCTCTTCCAACCCAATCGCACACTTCTTTGGATTGGCGGTTAGTCCAGCTTTCCTCAGGGCATCCACTACCGCCTGCACTTTGGGCAAATGGCTTTCCCAGTCGGGTGCTGTGGATGATTACATCATCTAAGTAGGCCGAGCGCACCGACGGTGCGGTCGCAGCACAATATCCATTAACCTTTGGAAGGTGGCGGGGCGCCATGCAGGCCAAAGGGTAACACCTTGTAATGATACAGGCCCTGCTGGGTAACAAAGCGTTTTTTCCTTGGCCGCTCCGTTAAGGGTACTTGCCAGTATCCTTTAGTGAGGTCTAGCACAGAGAAATAACGGGCTTGCCCTAAATTTTCAACAAGCTCGTCTACCCGGGGCATGGGATACGCATCAAACTTGGACACTTCATTTAACTTGCGAAAATCGTTGCAGAACCGCAACGTCCCATCCGGCTTGGGTATTAGAACTATGGGACTTGCCCACTCACTTTTCGACTCCTCAATGACATCGAGCTTCAACATTAATTGCACTTCCTCCGCGATGGCTCCGCCGCCGAGCCTCAGGTACCCGGTATGGTTTTAACCGGATCTTGGCCTGAGGCTCAGTGACGATGTCATGTTGGATGAGAGACGTGCGGCCAGGGAGGTCCGAGAACACATCCGTGTTCCGACTGATGAACTCCCTGACTTCCTGAACTTGTTTGGAAGACAGGCTGTCTGCAATTTTTACCGTGGCTACCGCTCGCAGGCCTCGAACTGTGGGGCTGGACCCTTCTCACCCAGAAGCCCTGGCCGGGGCTGTTGTCGCCGGTCATGTTCCTATCCTTCCACGGCTTTAGTAAATTCACGTGGTACACCTGATCTCGGCTTGCGCCGCCCTGGCTGGTGTACCTTGTAATTTACTTCCCTACCTTCTCGATCACCTCATAGGGGCCCTGCCACCTAGCTAGGAACTTGCTGTCAAGGGTGGGTACCAGAACCAAAACCCGATCTCCTGGATTGAAGTCCCGCACTCGAGCCTGACGATTATACACCCTACTCTGGGCTTGTTGCGCTGCCTCCATATGCTCCCGGACCAGCGGCAACACCCTTTCCATCCGTTCCTGCATCTGGGTGACATACTCAATGACACTTTTGTGGGGGACAGGCTGTTGTTCCCACGCTTCCTTGGCGATATCCAACAGGCCCCGAGGGTGTCTGCCATAAAGCAGTTCGAAGGGCGAGAACCCAGTAGAGGCCTGGGGCACCTCTCGCACTGCGAACATGAGATAGGGCAGAAGCAGGTCCCAGTCCTTCCCATCTCTAGACACCACCCTTTTAACATATTTTTGAGAGTTTGGTTAAACCTTTCGACAAGACCGTCCGTTTATGGATGGTAAACGGACGTCCGCAATTGCTTTATACGCAATAATTTACACAGTTCCCTCATAACTTTGGACATAAAAGGGGTCCCTTGGTCTGTCAGAACCTCTTTGGCAGGCCCACACGGGAAAACATTTCCATTAACTCTTTGGCAATGAGCTTAGCTGAGGTATGTCGCAGAGGCACCGCCTCCGGATACCGAGTGGCATAGTCGAGAACTACCAGAATGTGTTGGTGGCCCCTGGCAGACTTTGGTACAGGCCCAATTAGATCCATAGCGATTCGCTCAAACGGGACCTCAATAATTGGAAGAGGTACCAGAGGACTACGGAAATGTGGCTGGGGGCTATTTATCTGACAGGTGGGACAGGACTTACAATAATTTTCTACCTCCTTGAACACACTGGGCCAATAAAACCGCTGCAGTATGCGGTCCTGCGTTTTCTGCCACCCCAGGTGTCCCCAAGAACATGTTGGTGGGCAAGCTCCATGACCAGCTTGCGATACGCTGTGGGCACCACCAACTGTTCAACAGGCTCACCTCGGATTTGGTTCACCCGATACAACATATCCTGAAGAACAATGAATCGCGGAAACATTAATTCAGCCCCAGGTTTCTGGGGTTTACCATCAATTATTACGACACTTTCCCAGGCCCTGGTTAGGGTTTGGTCCCGGTGTTGTGCGGTCCCAAAATTTTCCCCGGAGACATTGAGGTCTGCCAACTCAGGTCCCGGTGGCAAGTCCTCCGTGTCTCCCACCATTACACTCAGTGGGGTTGTCTCCCTCTACCGCTGGAGCAGTGGTCACCCCTACCGCTGGCCCTTCAGACTCGGGCTCCCAGGGTTCTGGCCTTCCAGTGGTATCAGGCCACTCTCCTAGGGTTACCCCTGTCTCGGGTCCATCAGACAGTTTTATCGCCGGCCACAGTGCCGGGAAACCTGGGAAGTCCCTCCCAAGTATCAGTTCATGTGGGAGTTTAGCAGCGACAGCCACCTCGTGGGTCCACTTACCAGCCGCTGTGGACAAAGTCACTAGTGCAGTGGGGTAGTCTTTTAGGTCTCCGTGGATGCACAGGACCCGATTTTACGGCCGGTATACTCCGCCGGCCGTACCAGGGCAGCCCTTACCAGGGAGACTAGACTCCCGGAGTCCAGCAGGGCCACCGCCAGAGAATCTCCCACCTCTACCTGACACAGGTGGTTATTGTCCTGCACCTCACGGGTGCCAGTTGCGCACAGCTTCCGTGCATACAGGGAGTGGCGACCCCCGTAGTTCACATCGGCCCTGATGTGGCCTGGCTCCTGACACCTCCAGCATACCACGGGAGGCGGATCCGCAGGGGATACATTCCGTGCAGGCCTCTCTGTCGCCGGACGTCGGAACTGGGGCGGAGGCCTCCGGGTTTGACTGACCCCTTCCCAGCAAGACTCCCTGCAGGTTTCTGGTGGCCTCATAACGCTCCACCAGGTCGACCATCTCCAGGGCATTGGTGGGGGATACCTGGCCAATCCAGTGCTGAAGGGGGTAAGGCAGGGCCCTCCAGAACATGTCGGCCAGCAGACGGTCCATCATAGTAGTCGGACTTAGAACATCAGGCTGCAGCCACTTTTGCAACCTGTGCAGCAACTCATAGTACTGCGGCCTGGCGGGTTCAGCCGCTTTAAAGTCCCACTGGTGGACCCGCTGAGCCCGGACCAACACGCTTACCCCCAGTCTGGCCAGGATCTCCCCTTCACCGTGGGATAATCAGCAGCCTGGTCATCTGCTAAGTCAAAAATACTTGCTGGGGTCCAGACGCCAGGAACGGAGCGACGACCTCCGCCCACTGTTCTCGGGTAATTTCTCCTCACGGCCACCTTCTCGAACACCGCCAGATAGGTCTCCACATCATCCGAGGGGTCATCTTAGGGATCGCTGCACGGACAGCTTTCCGGGCATCGTGGACGTGGTGGGACGCTCCTGCAGCTTGTAACGCCATCACGTGCTGTAGCAGTAGCTGGTTGGTCTCCCGCTGCTGCACGTTAGCCTCTATGAGAGCTTTCACAGCCGCCTCCATTTTGTCAGGGAACACAGGCTGCAACTTTGCCGGCCGAATATAGGACATCCAGTCGTGCCCAGCAAAAACAAACTTCGGCGTTCACGCCAGCCTCACTGCGCATGCCCGCATCTGACACCAAATGTGGGGAGTCGCTCTGGTAGACAGCGGTGCGGGTGCAGTATAGAGGCAAAAGGGAGTTCAGAAGGTGCAGCAAACAGTGTTTTATTCACACTTGCATCAAAAATAAACAGCGAACAGTCACTTGGTGTTAAATCACACACATCAGAAAACGTGAGGTAAAACAAAATGTCCAAACACAGGTTCTAATCACCTGGGAGGTTTTAGGTGCGGGTTCGCACCTGGCTGTCGGCCCAGCCGCAAGATAATCCACGTCAGGCTTCCAGGCCGTCTGCACTCCTCCTTGCTGGGCTCCTGCTTCCAGCCCAGAGAGCTCCACAGCACCATCTGCAGCTCCAGGACAATCACACCCTCCACACCCAGCTGCTGGCTGTGTTATAAAGGCCCGGGAAAACCCGGCCTGGACCGTGGGGAGTAGGCACCCACCCAACTCTTTGCCTACTCCCAGTAAGAGCCGGCCCGGATTGGCTTTGCAGCCAAACTAAATAGCAAGGTGTCAAGCAGCACTAGCTGCTGCTGACACACCAAAAATCCGGCTCTTACCTCACCGAGGCCAGGAACCTCGGTGACACGTACCTCCCGTCGACCACAGTACCTTGCACCTTACCACAATATATATATTAGATTGTATGTAAAATAATGGTGTGGAGTGTCAGTTCCCCAGAGATCTGATAATGGTGGCCAATCCTGAGGATTGACCATCAATATTGTAAACCCAGAAAACCCCATTAACTTCACAGGTATAGTTGTAGATATTGATCTCCCGCGTACTTGAAAACGGTGTAAACAGTTCCAATGGTCTTAATATTACAGTTCTTTATGAATAAATCAATACAGGTTAATGACATTGCCGTATTATCATGATGACGAGAAGATCAAAATTAGGATTCCGTTCTTCAAGTAGACCCAAAGTAAGCTTTGACGATTAAAGGAGTTATCCCACACCTATGTCAGATTGCTGGGGGTCCAACTGTTTGGACCCTTAGCAATCCTCAGAGCAAGAAGTCCTTGAGTCGTCTTGAATGGAGTGGTAGTGCATGTCAGTCCACCACTCCATTAAAGTATATGGGAGTGACATAAACAGTGCTCCTTCATTACCATAGAAATGAATGGAGAGCTGTACCAACATCTGCACTATCACTCCATTCAGATAAGGGATTCAAGAACATCTCATTTTCAGGATCACTGGAAGTCACAGTGTTTAGACCCTCAGCAATCTGACATTTTATCACCAAATGCTGTGAATATGTAATAAAAAAATTGTGGAAAACCACTTTAAATATTATAAACGAGTCCTTTTTTGCTGTTGTGCAGGATCCACTACTTGCTCTTGTTGAATTTCATATATGAGCTGATCTTTTGCAAGGTTATGAGATCTGAAAAACAAAAATTACTTTGCTGACCATTAAGTTGTAATGGGTTTTCAGGGGAGAATAAAAAAAATCAATTCTTGCCAAAATGCTTAAATAATGAAGGCTTCAAAATACTTTCCTTCCCAAATCCTCAATGTTCCCCTGCTACCGCTGTTTGGGTTCCTTCCTGCCCCATCAGTTTACATGTTTGCATGATGATCGTCAGATGAGTAAGGTCGTTAAATCACAGTGCAACACCACTATGTATCAACCATAGTGAATGGTTGTCCAACTCAAGTGACATGCCATATGGACATCTATGAAGAACCATCAGATGTAACAGGAGACCCAAGCAGTGACAGCAAGAATCATGAGTAATTTGAAAGGTAACCACATTAACAATTTTAATATTTTGGATAGAATGAAATGTTTTTATTTACATATAAATTTTACATATATTTAAGTAAATTAATCACTAGTGTTGAGTGCGAATATTCAAATTGCGAAGTTTAATCGCGAATATCGCCACTTCAAGAATTCGAATATTTAGAATATAGTGCTATATATTCGTATTTGCGAATAGTGTTGATCACGAATATTCTAATTGCGAATTTATCTACAGGAAAGTTGCCCACCCTGTAGTGTTGATCGCGAATATTCTAATCGCAAATTTTTATCTCGAATATATTACATTGCCGATTTTTGCAATCAAGTAAATAATGACTGGAGATCATGAATTCTCGAATTTGCGAAGTTATGGCGAATATTCAGCCAAAAATTTGCGTAATATCATGAGTACGAATATTGCCTATGCCGGTCATCACTATTAATCACTAATTTGAAAAATGTCTTAGTATTCATGTTCACCATGCTTAAATGAATTATCATACAAAAACTATTATTGCAATATACATATATATATATTCCTCTTTGTTAGGACCCCCTGCTGTCTATCCATCTAGTCCAGGGATGCTCAACCTGCGGCCCTC
Organism: Bufotes viridis; assembly: GCA_033119425.1. Lineage (NCBI taxonomy): Eukaryota > Metazoa > Chordata > Amphibia > Anura > Bufonidae > Bufotes > Bufotes viridis. The sequence goes on along the minus strand of CM065593.1, from coordinate 333,379,176 downwards.
CAGCTGTTGTAAAACATCTCACTGATAGCAGTAGGCTGATGGGAGTTGTAGTTTTGCAACAGCTGGAGGGCCGCAGGTTGAGCATGCCTGATCTAGTCCATCTTTATCTCATTCAGTGGTGGACTAATATTCTCAGTAGCTTCCATTCTCCACTCTCCTTAGTGCTTACATAGTGATCTCATAGAGAAGTGAGTGAAACCGCCTAGATACCTTTCATTCTTTAATTTGTACTTTTAATTTCATATACATATGTAGCTACAGTATATCTCTTTATAGACATGTGAGAAGGAAATTGTGGATAAGTTATATACAATATATACAGTATATCCTGGGACTATTTTCTATGCAAAGGAGGAGGGAGTTAAGAAAAACTAATTGCAATGCATCCTGGAACAGGCAGGTGCTTGAATGTCTTATGTGAGCTGCTGCACGTGCACAGAAAGCGAAGAAAGTCCTCCAGATAAGTAAAAAAAAGAGTTTTAATTTTATGGGATAAGCCCCTTTAAAGGACAATAAAACACAATGCATAAATGTGATTTAATAACTAGTTAGACATTCCTAATTTCCTACATATTGGAAGCTATACCTTGGAATGTCATTGGCCTGATGAGCATGGTCTTGAAGCTCCTTGTTTCGCGTCTCAGGTAACAGGAAGCAGAGGAGACCTCCAATGATGGGGCCACTGCCATAAATGCCCATTGGTATAGCCGGGTGGTACTTATCCAGAAGACTAATAAGTGGAGCAATTATCCCAGCTACTCGGGCTGTCATAGAGCAAAGTCCCACTCCGTTCTGCCTGAAAGCAGACAAAATCTCACCATGAAACATAATAATAAAATACGTGAAATTTCGCTCATCTCTAGTTTGGAACTTAAACTGCAGGGAGAGTGCAAGGAGAAAGCAGGGAGACTGCAGGGAGAGTGTATCACCCTGTACATCAGTGTGCAGTGTGCCAAGATTCATAGCTAATGCCTTCTGTTAGGTGTCGATTTACAATGCATCAGTATTACTGGTCAATGTTACAGCCGGGTCTAATTTATTGCCAGGGATTTAACTGCGCAGTGCACCAAAATTTAAGTAGTGGCCCCATGACAGAGTGAGGAGGGTAGTGGCAGTGGCAGTAGCAATGGCAGTAGTAGTGACAGTAGTGATCCCATAACAGAGTGGGGACAGTGGCAGCAGTGGCAGTAAGGCTGTGTTCACATCACCGTTTATTTGTCAGAAACCGACTTAACGTTATGCTGCAGCTAACAGAAGGGATTAGCTATGATATATTTCGTTCCACTGTACAGTCATGTACAGGGCGACAAATTACACTTGCCTGTAGTAAGGATGCAACGTAATGCTACAGCTAACAGAAGGAATTAGCTATGAATGTCGTTGCACTGCACAGTGATGCACATGGCAATATATGACACTTGCCATTAATACTGAGACACAATAACTGTATCACTAAAATAACAGATTAAAGCGTAACTCTCATTCTTTTTTTTACTTTGGTAATGTATAGGGGCAGTGATACTGACCATTTTTGTAATATGCTTTAATTACTGAAGAGTACATTTCTATTGGAAAAATAGCTGTAAAGTGGCCCATTTTAAGCCTAAGGTACTTTCACACTTGCGTTGTGAGGATCCGGCAGGCAGTTCCGTCGCCGGACTGCCAGCCGGATCTGGAAATCTGTGTGCAAACGGAAAGCATTTGTAGATGGATCCGGATGCGGATCTGTCTAGCAAATGCATTGAAACCTCGGATCCGTCTCTTCAGTGTCATCCGGAAAAACTAATCCGGTATTTTTTTTTTTTGCATCTTTAAAGGTCTGCGCATGCGCAGACTGGAAAACTGTATCCGTTTTGCCAGATCCGGCATTAATGCATTTCAATAGAAAATAATGTCGGATCCGGCATTCCGGCATGTGTTCCGTAATTTTGAACAGAGTAAATAATGCAGCATGCCGTGTTGAGCAAGTCTCCACAATTTTGTAAACAGAAGACAGAAGAGCATTGTTAAGGCTCAAAGTGGGCCACTTTAGAGCTATTTTTCTAATAGAAATGTACCATTTCAGTAATTAAAGCATATTACAAAAATAGTCAGTATCACTGCCCCTATACATTACCAAAGTAATAAAAAAGAATGACAGCTACACTTTAACTCTGATTGTTGGTGCACTAGAAGGTGATACACATGGCGATACATTCTCCCTGCAGTCTCCCCTGCACTCTTCCTCTCCAACATTGTTCTTTCAAACTGTTTTCAGCAACACTGTCCCTAGCACATGAGCAAAGTTGTCACATCTCTCCCTATGCTCAGCTCACAGGACAATGGCGGAGACCGCACGGGATGAGGCTTTTACACAGCTCTGATATTACAGGGCTGGCTACCTGCAGATTGGTTTGCTGCACGGCATTACGGGTCATTTCACGTTCCCGTGCTTCTTACTTTCACTTGGTAACACGAACAGCCACCATTTCAGGAAAACCTGATTCGTTACCACAAAGTGCGAGGAAATTCGGCTTTGTTGCAAATCGATTTTTCCTAAACTTCAGACCAAACTCCACTTTGAATGCTTTGCTTCGTCCAACAGTACTATTAATCTTCGGGTCTGTTAACTTGGTTATTTGCAGCTAGATAGGCCCAGAGGTGTAGCCATAGTGACTGCTACGGGGCCTGCACAAGCAGGGGGCCCAGACTCTAGCTACACTGCAAGAACTGAAGGACCTGTGGTGATGTCAATGTCATCTGATCAGTCCAGAAGAGTGCAGTGTAGAGAGAAGTGGTAGTGAAGGACCTGCAATGAATTCACCACTATGATGAGTGCAAGAAGAGATGGAGCTCAGAAGTGTTGAGAAGAATTTCTGGTTAAGGACCTGTGATGATGTCATGGGAGCTTGTGGAGGAAAAGAAAGTGGAAAGGCAATGGACTCAATTTGAGCCAGAGAAAAGCTTATACCTCATCCCTGTAATGTCCTCTGATATAATAATGGACTAGACATAATGGGAGTTGTAGTTCTGTCCTCATACACCTCCTTCTTGTTATGTCCTCTGATATCACATAATAACATTGTTGAATATGCTCAGAGTTGTAGTCCTCCTTTTTGGTGTTATAAAATGGCCACCTTATTTACTTTCAGGACCCGGCACCTTCCGCAGTAGGGGCCCAGCACACATACCCTACAGTGGCACTGGTAGATAGACTGCTGAGTCTAGTACTGTGCTAGTAAGTGTCAGGACTCAGGAGGTCCTGGCGCTGGTATAGAACGTCATCACACTAGCCAGCACTATGAAGTTCTCCCTGTCCAGTTTAGGAACGGAAGAGGAGCCCAGTGGCAGCATTCAGTAGCCCTGTGCATCCTGAGCGGAGTGCGGAGTCTGCTCACCAGGAGCCCGAGTCTCTGAGGAGTGAAATGACTTTGTAAGTTAGGGCAACTTGTCACTGTCTCTGTCACTGTAGATCAGTGACAGGAGACAAAAGTATTGGAGCAGGACAACGGAGAGGTCTCAGGGGGAGGTAGGGGACATAAATAATGCCCAACCCCCAACTAGCCTGAAAGTGTTGCTGACAGCACCCCAAAACTCAGTCAGCACTGCTGATTGAGTTTTGGGACATTGTCACTGTTTGGTGGGACCCAGTAAGAGATTCTATTAATAAAGTGGGTGCCAGCTTTATTTTTAGACCCTCCAACATGGCCAGACATGCGGTGGTGATCATACGTACCTGATCTTTGCCACCAGGTTTTGGCTTCAACTCTCCACCACCGCTGGGGTGCTCCGAGGGGCTGGAGCTGATTTCTCATTAATGGGGGACACAGATTTAATAAGAGATGTATTGTAGGATCAAATATCGAATGCTTCAGATATGCGGTACAGAAATTGTGACATTGTATTGCTTTTGGGGGGAGAATAGTTCTTTACATACAGTATGCAACCATTTGAGGCATTGTATAGCTTTGTACAAGACTTTGTGTGCCAACATAAAGCCGCTGTGCCACATGCATGAGTCCTAAACCTGCCTGTGTAATATTGTGTTGTATAAAAGCTCATGAAGTAATACCGTAGGAATTCCACATGCTGCTATACATGTCCTGTGCTGTGCACATAGCCCTGCCATGTGCATGAGGCCTTACTATCATTTTTGCCCTTTATATTTTCTGGTAGAGTAACGATTATATGATTTTTGTAAACTACTCACCTGATGATTGTGGGGAATACCTCTGCTGCATAAATATAGCAAATGGAAAAAGAGGCTGCAATGGCAAATTTTCCAATAACTGCAAGCACAGTGACGGCAACAGGTAACGCTTAAAAGAAAAAAAGAGAGATTAAAGATAACCCATTTTGTAATCCCATGATTAATGTTAAAACAGAAATTCAGACATCATATAGTGTTTGACAATGCCTAACAAGGCTAGAACCACATCTGTACCTCATATGGATCAAGCGATCTCCTCATTCATTGTTCCAATTACGCTGCTAGATTTATTCAAGCTGGCAACTCAGGGGTGTGTCCTTAATCAGAGGATGTGTCCTTTCTGCTGTAGCTCTCTCCCTGTAACTGTCACAGCTTCTAAAAAAAGCTGGAAACAGTTGATAGAACTGAGCAAGTGCCACCACCTCAGTGATATAAATAACTTATTAACCCTTTCTCTACCAGCTCAGTACATGTACGGCGCTGGAAAGATGGGTAAACATGGTGCTCGCTGCTGTTTCAAACAGTTGAGACCCACAGCTAGCAACCACGACTGGCAACAATGCCGATCCCGGCCATTAAAGCCTTTAGATGCCGTGATCAAGTGTGATCATGGCATCTAAAAGCTAAAAAACCCAGAAGCTTGCGCTTCCAGGCTTCTTACCAGCATCCACTGCAACCAAAGGGAATGCCGGTAATTGAATTCAATATGTTGCGTCTCTCTGAAGAGACCCAGGGTATTAAAGCTGCAATTCTTAGTTTGGCCAGCAGATGGCAGGCCAGCATAAGAAATAAGCAATTCTCCTCTCATCATGGATCTATAAGAACCATTATGGTTCAAAATGAATAAAAAAAACATGATGGTTTAAAATGAATATTCTAGAGGCCTGGTTCACTCTCCTTCTGAGATATCATCTGAGTTTCGGGCCTACTATGTCAACCTTTATGATCTTGGGGCTAGAAGAGGTGCCAATTTTTGGTCTACTCCTGAAGACATACAACATTATTTAAGCCAATTTGGTCCTACATGTATTACCTCATTCTCTAGTTTGAAGGAGGATTTTTCTTCCTCGAAGCTCCTGTATGCCATCAAGGATCTCAAAACCAGGATAAGCCCAGGGCCAGATGGTCTGACTCCCTGCTTCTATAAGCTACTTGGAGAGGAGCTGGCTCCAACCATCATTCAGGCATTTAACTAAATCTCAAAGGATTGCCCTTTCCCCCAACAGGCTCTATAGGCTCACATTACAGTCATTCCCAAACCGGGCAAGGACGCTTCCCGATGTGCCAATTAACGAGCTATCTCTCTACTCAGTGTAGATTTAGAGTTATACGTCAAGATTCTGGCCCTGCGACTGCACCCACACATTCCTGGATGCATTCATAGGGAACAAGTGGTCTTTGTCCCAGGTATGGAGGCTCGTGATAATACCCTAAAGTCCATGGGTTTAATAGCTAGAGCTGATGAAAACACCCTTATGCCTGCTCACAGTTGACGCGAAGAAGGCATTTGACAGTTCTTAGCGGAGACACTGGTTTATATAGGTCTGGGAGATAGGATGATAGACAGGATTCTCGTGCTCTATTCCTCTCCGTCAGCATAGACCCCGAGTCAATGGCTCGCTGTCCGACCCCTTCACTATACGAAATGGGACTCGCCAGGGATACCCCCTTTCACCATTCCTTTACATCTTAGTTATGGAGTCTCTAGCCCTTACAGCAAACCAGTCCATTAAGGGAATACAAATAGGCAAAACCAAACACAAACTGTCATTGTTTGCAGATGACCTCCTTTTATATTTATCATCACCTAGGCTTGTTCTGCCCTCGGTCCTCCAAGAATTTGAGCTCTTTGGACGTCTCAACAACTTCAAGGTGAATATCCAGATGTCAGAAAAATTGAATATCACCCTTCCTCACCGAGAAGCCACCCAACTTAGGGATGCATTATCCTTTCAATGGGCTTCACAATCCATTAAGTACTTAGGTATTCACCTGTCTGCAAATCTTTTCCCCCTTCTAATTTTAATTATAAACCCGCACTGAGATCCATTGAGTTGAGTCTCCAGAGGTGGTCCTCTCCCCAGATCCCATGGTTTGGCAAAATCAATGCTATTAAGATGGGATCCCTTGTGGGATCCCTCAAGCATTTTTTGTCCGCCTCAGGAGACCAACTTCTCAGTTCATATGGAAATGCTCTAGAGTGAGGTTAAGCTATAGTCTGCTGACGCGTCAAAAGACCTCCGGCAGAGTTGGCCTTCCTAACTTTCTCATATATTACAGGGCAGCAATTGCGAATTGTGCCCTTGACCTTCTTCATAATCGCTCTACGAAATTGTGGGTGGAGATAGAACACGTCACACTTGGCATCAAATATTTGTTGGCTCCTATCCTCTACACAGGCCCAGTTGCCCCACCCTCAACCTTCACCACTTATGCTTTCCTTAGCGAAGTCCTGGGGCAAGTTTGCATCTAAACTTAATCTAGTCACAACACCAGGCCCTCTTACAGTCTTGACGGGCCTCTACTACAGTAATGGCTTACACCCTCTCAATGACTTATAGCACCTTCTACCTCATTCCCCCGGACGTTGGTTTCTCTATTTCCAACTACACAACTTCATTAACTCCCTGGCACCTGGATCGCAGTTATGTGCCCCTCTATCAGGGGCACATAAAAAACTGTGTGTTGCGGACTCGGCACCTGGACACATTATCTCACTCATTTACAATTTACTGAACACTGGGGAGATTGGGGATGGGGCAGTCAATGCTTCGCCAACAGCCCCTAGGTTCATTATCACTTGGGAGGAAGAAATAGGCACCACTCTTACAGTGGAACAATGGAGTAGATTTCTATTATTTATTCATAAATCATCAGTGTCATGTAGACTGCAGGAACTCAACTACAAGATACTGACTCGGTGGTATAGGACACCGGTAAAGCTCTACCAGTTTTATCCTTCTGTACCTGATACCTGCTGGCATTGTTCGGCGGTGGTTGGCACAATGCTTCACGTCTGGTGGGATTCCCCGGGGTTGGCTCCTTTTTGGCGAGATGTATTCACCTTATATAATTACCTTTACCGGTCTACTATACCTCCCTCACCTATAGTAGCCTTGTTATCTGTTTTTCTGGGTCGGATCCAACATATTAAGAGAGGAGCACTTAGACTCTTTGTTTTGGCCATGAGGCAAATAATTCCCTGCAGATGGAGATCAACTGAGAGTCTTCAGAGAATAACTTGTTAACTTGTTACTTGTTCACATGGAGGAGCTTGTGGCTGAAGATCATGATCTGGTGTCTGCCTTTGCACTGGCTTGGGAGCCTTGGCTTCAGTTCCGCAAGTCCTTGCAATTCTCGGATTGGCTGATTAATGGCGTTGTTCCTTCACAGGTCATCTAGCTTGTCAGTGTCTCTGATAAGGTACACACTCTTACCTACCCTAATCCTCTTGTATCTGTCCGGTCTCCTATGTAAGTCTGTGAGTCTGTGTTCTTTTTTGCCTGTCTTATCGTTTCTATATACCTCACCCTTTGCACTTTTTAATAAATGATAGTGCCTTACACTTGGGTTTCTACCTAGGTTACATTATATTACTGTCTCTATTACATCTGTTCTTGGTATTCCACTGTATTATGTAGCTACATTTGCCTATGATACTGCATAATGTCAAGCTTTACTGATGGAGACACAATGTTTTTGTGCCTATATCACTTTGTTATTGTATTTCAAAACCGTCTTAATAGAAAGAGATTGAACCATAAAACTTTGTAAGAGGGAAAACAAATGTTTGTCAAATCCTTGTTCTACAACAGATATTTCCCACCGCTACCTTGTAAATCAACTGATGATTCATGATTATTGACATGAAGAGATGGAATAAGATGATGCATGGCACCTCTATCATATTGTATTTAAAATGACAGATTGACTATTTGGTCCAGTAAGGTACCAAAGTCTGGGAGTAACTACAATCTCCTAACACTTATGATCTTGCAAATGTGTACTATAAAATATAGTCCAAAGAAATCTATACTAATTCAATTCTATGTAAAATGCTAAATACAGATTTTTGCTTGGAAGCCAAAATATTGTTCACTGTCCAATTTTTAAAAAACTCTTTTTTCAAATTGATATAACAAGATAATAATATAATGTCTTACTTTTTGGTATGGCAATAATGACCAGACACACAGTTCCTCCCAATAAAAGGCACAGAGATTGACTTAGTTTCCGTCCAATGATCTGTACTATGAACATGGATCCGAGGCGAGCTGGAATTTCTACTGCACCAAATATAAGCTGTGTGAGATATATGTCCAGCCCAAAGCTACCAACGTTTAAACTTAGACCATAATATACCAGACTGTTCACAAACCTGCAATCACATCAAAAGTTTAAAATGAAACTCAACATTTAAGAAATGGAGATAAAAATACTAAAGATTTTTTAATATAACAAAGAATGTTGTCACAATCTGTAGTATCAACACTACCTCTTAGAGTTTCTTTGGATTTAAATTCAGATGGCATACACCCTACTAATATTTAAGGAATCTATGTGACAGGGTCTATTCTACAGGATTGGCATAGAGCAAATATGGTCCCAATATTCAAAAAGGAGTCAAAAAGTGAGTTCGGAAACTGTAGGCCTATTATTCTAACATCTATTTGTGGCACACTGAAGGTTTTCTAAGAAATGCTATCCTGTAGTATCTTAATGAAAATATGTGTTGTGGTGTCCCAGCTATTGGCTTCTCAACTAAATTCCATTTTCATTGGATTCAATGTTATATCTGTTACCCACTATACTTAGTGTGCTCTGCTGCCATCTTGTGGCCATTGTTATATTTGGTTTATGTACATTATCTGAGGCTGTAATTTCCATATGCCTTTCTTTGTGTTACTCCTCTTCTTGAGGTGAAATCCTGTGTTCTGCATCCCTTTCCTGTTTGCCAGATCCGGAGACAGGATTTTCTTTGACCTCTATCACATAACTTCTCAAGGTACATTTAATAAATTACCTAAAGTCATATCTATTGTATCTCCCTCACTGGAATTCTACATGCAACTAATGTCGCTAGGGAAAGTAGTATAGCGAGTTCACTATCTTCCATCGCTTGTACAAGAGATTGCCACTCACACTCATCAGAGGCTTTTCTCACATACATCGGTGGCAAATAAGTGTATAAGGTCATATCAGCATGTATTTATGAAATACTAGTCCTATCAAACTAATCTAATAAGTTTCTATGAGGAGGCAAGTTCTAGACTGGAAGAGGTGAGTAATTGGATGTAATCTCTTGATTTCTCCAAAGAGTTTAATACTGTGCCACATGAAATGTTAGTACAGTACATAAAATGAGAATGCTTGGACTGGGGGAAAACTTGTGTGTGTGGGTAACTGGCTCAGTGATAGAAACCAGGGTGGTTATTAATGGTACGTACTCAGATTGAGTCACTGTCACAAGTGAGGTATCTCAGCGGGCAGTAATGGACTCAGTAATCTTCAATATATTCATTCAAGATCTTGCTGAAGAGTTGCACAGTAGAATATTTTTTACAGATAGTAAACTGTGTAAGGAAATGAACAAAAACGAGGACTGTACTGTATATTGCTACAGTTGGTTCTGGGCTGGTTGAAAGCTTTGTCAGAAAAGTTGCAAATGGGTTTTAATACTGATAAATGTAAGGTTATGAGCACGGGTAGGGAGAATACATGTCACCAGTACATACCAAATGGTAAAAAAAAACTGGGTAAAACTGGCATGGAATAGCACTTCAGGAATTTTAGTTGACAGTAACCTACAGTAACTGTAGCAATCAATGTCAAGCAGCTGCTGCCAAGGCTAACAAGATCATGGGGTGTACTACCACCAATGCCTGATGCATCAGACTAGATTATCCATGGTGCCACACCAACAGTTTGACAAAATATATTGGTTTCTTTTGGCTACCTGCCTCAGCTACTATTTTGATGCTGGCACCCGCCTGAAGCCACACATCTGATGCCATGTGCTCCTTCTTTGACCCACCTTCGTCGGCAGGTACTAGTAGTGCCACCCACCTCCCCACTCTGTCACTGGGTCACTCTGTGGTCTCCACATGCTGCTGCCACCGCCACACTATGTCATCTTGCCACTCTGTGGTCTCCTCATGCTGCTTTCATCTCACCACTACGTATGTCATAGGCCCACTCTATGGCCACCTGATGCTGCCGCCACCTCCACACTCATTGTGCCGCTCTGTGGCCTCTTGATGCTGCTGCCACTTTCACACTGTCACTGTGTCCACTATTTGCCGATCAGTGGAGCAGTCATATGTGGTAAAGCCCTTTTTGCTGTGCATTAGTGGCAAATAGAGGTGGCTGAACTCCGCTGCTCTGCATCTCTTGAGAAGTCAATGTCTCCAACTATGCCCCTTCCTCGATTTACAGCAAATACATTTTCATGTAGAGATCCAAAAATTATGTTGGAGGCATGCCGTGTATGCTATTTGCGACCCCTCTCATCACTCTCACAATTTCGTCTAAACTCAATTTATTTAATCCAAGATTCCTCTTTCTGTTGTAACCAAGCTCTGTGAAATTTTGACGCCATCACAATCACTTGTTCTTCTGTATCCACACCTACAGAATAGCCCTTGAGTAAAGATGAGCGAACTTTAAAAAAAAAGTTCGGCGTTCGGGTTGTGGTAATCGCCGCATCCCGTTCTGGATTCTACTACCGCGGACTATCGCGGCATATGGAATCCATAAGGGGCGGCTTCCACGAACCCGAACTGTTGAACAGCCGAAGGACCTGGGGTGACGTCACCGTCAAGTGATCAGTGCAGGGGGCGTGGCTCAGCACTGGATTTGATCGCTCATCTCTACCCTTGAGAAAAACTTTTTGGTTCTGGATTTGTGTGCATCTCAGTGTGCGGCATGAGAAAGTGGAGGCTGAATCGGGGTCACCTGGCCATGTTGCTGGTGTGGCTGGGCAGGACCTGCATTTACCAAGTGGGCCGTAAAGTACATATATTGTCCTTGACCATACTTACATCTACCTACCACTTTTGCCAAAAAAGGCAGTTTCACATAAAACATTTCACCACATTCATGAACTGGAAGTGTCTGCAGCAGGAAGCAAGTTAAAAGCGTTAGCAGCCAAGATTGATATACTTAAAAGTCTTAGGCGTGAAAATAATAACATGACGTCATGTTTCACATACTGCGCGCTTACATGATGACGTCCTTATCAGCGCGCGCTGTAGCTGCACTGGGGGGAACTGTCTGGAAGTCAGGGAACAGAGGAGGGTGTGTGCCCTGCGGAGTGCGGGCTCGGCGCCGCACGTCCATAAGAGCGGCGCACCAATACAGGTGAATACACTATGCACTGACCCTGCACAAAAATGCGAACTAATTCACACCAGCCCGCATCTATCTGCGGTATTTCTTACTGGACACTACGGGGACTTCTCTGCAGCACAGAAACAGCATGAGCACCGCGTCTCGCTCTTCCAGTGCGGACCTGCTTCCTCCACTAAGTCTCGTTGACTTCAGATCACTCTGCCTCAGATGACAGTGTTTTTTGTGTGAAACTGACAGCCTATAACCCTCTGTTGAAAAGACTTTAGTTGCGTATATACGTGGAAAAAGAAAAATCGACTCGGCATTCACTGTTCCAGTTATATGTGGTAAAGCCTTTAGTGGCTTATATCAGTAGAAAAAAAAAATTATTTGGCGTTTCTTTAACGTTTTATCTCTGTTTTGGATCCACTCCTGTTTTTTTGGCATTAGCAATACTGATGGATTACTGAGCAAATGCTGACCGAGTGAAGGCTGATGCTCAGCAGACAGGATCCGTTTTTTGTGGGTTATTGTTCTGACTGGTCAGAGGAAGGGCAAATTAATCAGTGACATCAATACAAACTTACTGCTGACACCCTCTCCACTCTGTTGGGGGCTCTACTTGTATAAGCATTTAATAGAACAGGTTCTGTAGACATCTATGTGGAATCAGCTGACGACGGTGTAAAAGGAGTGCGCTTCTTCTTGATGCTAACATTGACCTGTAAGACTTAGTTCACACTTGAGTTACTTGGTCAGTTTTGGGCCCGTGACTGCCCAAATAAGTGAAGTGTGCAGTGATTCTGAGAGTGACGCCTGTCATCTGCATGTCATACAGACTCACAGTATTATTTCACTACCACAGCAGACTCCATATGCGTGTTACTGCAAGGCACAGTGTTCTAGAGCCCTATAAATGCTCTCTGCAGCCCCGAAATAGCCGTTTTTTAACGTAATTCGCCGTGAATAAATTCGGATCGAAGCATTTTTTGGTCATTTTGCTTTACAAAAAGTGTACTAGCAAGTGATCAAAAAGTACAATGTACTCCACATGGCACCACTGAAAACGTCACCTCATCCCGCAAAAAATGAGCTGCCACATAAGATTATTTACAGAAAAATAAAAACAAATGGCTCTCAGAAAATGGCATTTATGGTGTAACATAGCAAACAAAAAAATAAAAAAAAGACATATTAGTATCGCTGCATCCGTAATGATCTGCGCTAGATTGCTTCCTAAGAAACTGTTAATCACCAAGTTAATTACAATTTGCACTAACTCTACCAAGGAAGTAAATTTTATCGAAGCCTTCCAGCTAGACATCTATACTTTGCCTGACGTGGCCTCTAAAGCCACTGAAAGGCCAACAGTAGCCATATGCACATCGCAGCACTGGAACTGGGATGCTTTGACAAGGACAGTGTCTTTTTTCTTCGTATACCATGTCCAGTCCCCTGAGAATTTTTGTCTCAGGCAACCCCCTTAAAGTAATTGAACTTTAGAGAGGAAAAACAATAACATTTGTATCCATGTTTATACAGTACAGTAACCCTAGTAAAATGATTAACCATTAACAGTATTTGCAGGATGTAATATGTTTCTATGTATACAATTCTTCTCAATGCCCAAGAAATAAAAAGGCTCTGAATGGAAATACTCAAAGCTGAAACAAGATGTTATTATCTGTACTGTATATTCTCCTGAGTACAAGAGACACATTATTAGGTTATTATTGTCGTAGAACTTACCATATAAAACTCATGACTAGAGTTACTTTTCTTAAATCTGGAATCCTGAACAGATCAAGCATAGTTCCAGATTTACTCTGCTTTTCTTCTTGTAACTGAAAGAAATGTCAAAATTAGAATTTTGCAATATAACCCCTGCATAGAAAGAAGTGGTCTAGTGCAGGCCCTCCAGCTATTGTAAAACTACAACTCCCACCATGGCTTGCTGTAGGCTGATAGGCATGCTGGGAGTTGTCGTTTTGCAACAGCTGGAGAGCCGCAGGTTGGGTATCCCTGGTCTAGTGAATGCTGCGACTGTCAATTACAAGCAGGGACTCACAGCAGCAGGTATTAGTGCTGATTCTTTTGAGGTGAAGTGGACTACAAAACCCATGAGCACTTGCTCTTCCCTGCAGACGATAGCAGGGGGACCAGGGGGAAAGGCTAAGGAAGGAAGGAAAGGGAACAGCAGCAATCTTAAAGACTGCAGCATGGTCAGAAGATAGAGAGATTGAGAGATCCACAGATCTGTGTAGACATTACAGCACAGTGCTGATAGCTCCTGTGATTCCTGTTTGAGAAGAGAAAGCTCAGCTGCTCCATTACCCTTACAGCCAAGTCTGCATTCCAGAAGGAGTTTGCACCCCGACTCCACTGCCATCCAAGCTTCTGAATGCTAGTCTTAATATATCCGCCAGTCTTGATCTATTTCCCCCATAGTGTTTGCCAAGACTTTTAGTTCCACAGTTGAGTAAATTATAATCCAATGTTAGATGTCATATAAACCAGCCGTATTATGTTCAAGTAAAGGATTTGATGATTGGAACATGTAGACTGGTTTGTGTGGAAGTCTAATGGTATCCATTAGAGATGAGCAAAGTTTTGAAAAATTCGCTAAATTTCAACAAGAAATTTGATTTGTTGTGAATTAATTTGTCAGGAATCACTATAAATCAGGTATACCCAGGCTACTTTGCCTTAGGGTGTGGCCACACAGAGCGGCTATGCCGCAGCTGCCTTTCATTTAATAATGAGGACCACACTGTACGGTCGGTTCATTCTTAATGGCCATGCTTCACCTTTAATGCACCTTAAAACAGGTGTTGCACACACTTCTCCAACCCCAGCTCTCTCCTGCCCTACAGGTGGGAGCCTTCTTCTGCCACCTGCTTTTCCTCCTTTTCCATATCAGCTCCTCCTCTCTCTGCATCTTGCTGACATTTTTAGGACATGGACACTTTGAAGGATGATTTGGAAAAGTAAAGCCAGCAGCTATAATCACACCATTAAAATAACTAGAAAAGATTGGCAAGTTTTTGAAAGCACCCACCCATCTCCCATGCAACTTCCTCACGGCTAGTCAAGATGTTAAAATATGAAACATTATACACTGGCCTCTTAGTGCCACCTTTACAGTACCATTGGTAGGTGATGCTCTGGAAATTTTCAGACTAGCAGTATCTGTGGACTACAGATGACATGCAGAGGGCAAAAAACAGGCACATGGACCAAACACGGATTCTTCATGGACATCTTCATGGATGAACCACTGACCGTCTTGTCACAGATGTCATCACAGACACAGAAATAGGCCTTATTTTTCTAGGACCAGTGACACATTTGTCCAAGGACTTTTGAGCTATGCTATGTAATAGAATATTCTATCTAGTCTGTAGACAGGGAGATTTGCTACCTGTAGCAGTAATTCCTCTGGTATAGTCCGTCTATTAAAATGTGCTGCTTTTTGAAGAAGATTTTTTGCTTCCTCATATTTCCCCTTAGTTAAAAGCCATCGTGGTGATTCTGGAAGAACCCTGTAAGATTACACATATGAAAACAATAAGAGACTATATTTAATGCAGATCTCCAGTTATTGCCATAAAACTTTAAAGTATGGTCTCTTGGGAAGAGGCTGATGTGATCGGGGCCCCAAAACCACAATTACAGCTACCAGTCAAGCGCAGGTACTTCTAACATTTACAACAGTTTATCATTTCCAACTGTGTTTTTTATGGATGTATGCCTAGTTATTCGCTTATGGAGATCCAATATCATATCGTACTTGTGGAGAGAGTCCTCTCTTGAACTCATCAGACTTTTTAAGACTGACAAAGAGAGGTTTTGTATTGCCATATGGGACAAACATGATCAATCCTGCTAACTCTTGTTATGATTTTTGGCTACCACTGGGCTAGGCCCCATACTGCTTTTACACCAAGTAAGTTAGTTCTGCCCCCCACGATAGCACCAGTGTGTGTGGAGTTCCCACCGCATTATCACATAGACTAACAGCACTTTTTTTTGTAGGAAGCAGGACCTGAATTGTCCGAACTGCCCAACATCACAATATTGTACCCAGGATCACAACTCCCTGCTACCATTGTGCATCGGACGGAATGCACCAGGGGTAGCCACCAATTTACACAAGATTGGAACATGATTTAAAATATCATACTAAAACACAGTGATCGTATATAACATTACCCATGGATTGGTAACACTAGTCTTCCCACCTCTGGGCTGAAACACAAATCCCATTATAACATTGTAAACAATGTATTGGGGAAGACTAGTGTTCCACCATCTTATAAAACTTAATATGAGGATCTACAGTTTAATCTAAAATTGTTATTTTACCTAATTTCACTCACATACTGAAATAAAACAGGTAATGCATTGAAATTACCGGGAGCTACATACAGTGCATACGAGAGGGGAGGAAAAGGCAGTGAATGTGCACTTTTGTACCCAGCCTGGGCCCCTGTGTCACTATATGATGTCTCTATAACTGGTAAAATTATTACTAGAACTTTACTACTACTCGAGCAGGTTAAGAGGAAGGGACGTTATAACAGTGTTATGGGTCGAGGTGTCATATTAAATCTGTAACAAATCTCAAGACCTATCATGTACCATTTAAAATTGTGGCAAATGGGCCTTAAGGCTCCTCAGACATCAAAGCTCAGGTGCAAATGATGGAGCAGTATTTCCTGGACTAAACACTGATCATCTGAAGTGAACTTGCAGCTTCATAATGATTTATGATGTTGTAAATTCTCATCTCCCTGCATTATATCAGTAAAGTTCAGTAGACCTGCAGTGAGACAGGAACTCACAGCTTCAGAGGAACATTGTTCAGTCTGGGAAATACTTTTCTCAGATGAAACAAGTTTTCTGGAATAAATATGCTCATGTGAAACTGGACTAAGGGTCAAGCAACCCCTATTAACCTTAAGAAGAGACTCACAAAAGTCAATTACCAGCATGTTGAAGAGCACTCACATATAGTACTATGCAAAAGTTTTAGGCAGGTGTGGAAAAAATACTGCAAATTAAGAATGCTTTCACAAATAGAAGTTAAAATGTAAATAGTTTAAATTTATTCTGCAGCAGGACATTGGCCCCAAATATACAGCCAATGTCATTAAGTAGAGTGTAAAGAACAAAGAGTCCTGGAAGTGATGATATGGCTCCCACAGAGCCCTGATCTCAACATCATCATAATCTGTCTAGGAGACATGAGGATTTGAGCAGGCCTACATTGACAAAAGATCTGTGGTTAGTTCTCCACGATGTCTGGAACCACATCCCTGCCAAGTTCCTTCAAAAACTGTATGCAAGTGTGCCTAATTTACACTATTTTGAAGACAAAGCGTGGTCACACCAAATATTGATTTGATTTAGATTTCTCTTTTGTTTATTCACTTAGCTTTTCTTAGAGAAGCGAAATAATCCATTAGCACTTCTATTTTGAAAGCTTTCTAACCTTGAAGCATTTTTACCCACATTTGCCTAAAACATTTGCACACTACTTTAATACACGTGGTGAAAACAAAATTTTAAAACTTTTATTATGCTTTAATAGCTCTTGTTATTTAGTATAATGGTCAAAAAATTTAGAACCTGCTTTTTCTCCTTTAGAAAGGAACTTTTCTGTCCTAAATTTCTAACTTGGTATTAGGCCTCTTTCATATGGTCAGTATTTTTGCATGAGTATTTGTCAGGCTACTTTCACATTAGTGTTTTCAATTCCGCTATTGAGATCCGTCATAGGATCTCAATCGTGGAAGAAAACGCTTCAGTTTTGACCCCATTTATTGTCAATGGGGACAAAACTGAACTGAGCGAATCGGAGTGCACCAAAATGCATTCCGTTCTGTTTGGCTGCGTCCCCATTTCGGACAGAATAACGCTGCAAGCAGCGTTTTTCTGTCCCCGATGTGGTGGGGAGCAAGACAGATCTGTCTTAACACATAATATAATATAAGTCAATGGGGACGGATCCGTTTTCTCTGACACAATAGAAATGTCATGGCTATAGAAGACATAATACAATCGGGTCCGTTCATGACGGTTGCATACGGTTGTATTATTGTAACGGAAGCTTTTTTGCAGATCCATGACGGATCCGCAAAAAAACGCTAATGTGAAAGTAGCCTAAGCCAAAACATAGAAGAGGCACAAATATTTCTATTATACCTTTTCTCTGTAGGCTCCACTTCTGGTTTTGGATTACAAATACTGATACAAAATACTGACTATGTGGAACAGACCGTATGCAAACATTTGTCTATCCACGGTTATAATTTTATCTAAATTCTCAATACAATCCAATATTACACAGCAGTATCAACTATAGGCTATGCCGGTGAATCCGGTGATATAGAAATCTGATATTGAAAACACAATAATATATTATTACATTTTATTTTATATGTTATATTATCACTTCCTGATCACAAGTAGAAAAATCAGAACATTCTCACCTCACACTATGTCATGTTACTTTTCCTTACCAAATATAGAAGAATAATAAGCCCGTGGGTGCAGAGCAAGCAAGTTGTAGCCATCTCCAATTCCTAATGCCATAACTAAGCCCGGCCAGAACCATCAGTCCCACTGCATAGCAGACATGGCCGGTGATAGTGGCATATGCACGATAAGAAGATCCCACCCACTCAGCAACTGTAAAATAAAAGTCGCATAATGTTTATTTGAAAACTGATAAAAAAATGTCACTGAAATGGTCTTTTTAGATCTTTTTGTACAGATCTTATGATTAATATAATGAATAGAATAATAGAATAAATAATATACAGTGGTGCTTTAAAGTTTGTGAACCCTTCAGATTCAGAACGTTCTATATTTCTCCATAAACAGACCTAAAACTACATCAGATTTTCATACAAGTCCTAACAGTAGATAAAGATAATCAAATTAAACAAATAAGCTAAAATATTAAGGCTGTATTACACCTGCAGATTTTTCGTATGAATGCTTGGTAACGATCATCTGGCAAAGTAATACTTCCGCCGATTGCACGATGAACGAGCAAACACTTGTTAATCGGGCAATTGTGATTTTTAAGCAGACTTAATAACGATCTGCTGCCAGCAAACCACTATACAGCATGCGGACGAGCAATGGCATAGCGATCACTCCTCCCCATGCTGCGGAGGAGATCGCTGCATGTAATGACAGCGGTCTCCTCCACTAGCTAGCTGGTGATTGCCGGGAGGGAAGCTTTCCCTCAGTCGCTTGCTCAATCAGCCTGTGTAATACAGGCTTTAGGTTTATTCATTTATTTATTGAGAAAAATGATTTAATATCACATGTCTCTGCTGCAAAAGTATGTGAACCTTTGCTTTTAGTATCTGTTGTGATGCCTTTTTCATCAATAACAGCAAATAAACATTTATGATAATTGTTGATTAGTCCTGCACATCGGCTTGGACGAATTTTAGTCTATTCTACTGTAAAACAACTTTAACTCTGTTATGGTGGTAGGTTTTCTCCCTTGAACTGCTCACTTCAAGTGCTTCCACAACATTTGTATTGGATTAGGTCTCCTAGTTTCAGTCTCTTAAGATTCAGATAACTGACAGGTATTCTTTCATTTTCCTTTAGAATTTTGCTGTCATAGTATAGAATTCATTCTTCCACCAAGACAGGCCCAAACCACGATCATATTTTACAAATGGGATGAGGTTTATGCAGGCGCGTACATACAGTGGTCGCAGCGGTCGCAGTTGCGACCGGGCCCGGCACTCCAGGGGGCCCGGCCGCCTGTGGACCCCTGCAGTAGCGCTGTACCAGGGCCCAGTGCCGGGGCTCTCACTGGGGTGCCAGAATGAGCGCTGACACCATACTGCGGCGGGGCAAGGGAGCGCATAGTTCCCTGCCCTGCCGCCGCTCACCGCTATAGGCTTCAGGCCTAATAGGCCTGAGGCCTATGCGGTAGTGAAATCCCGGCACAGGCGTGCGCGATGACGTCATCACGCACGACCAGGGCCGGGACGCAGCAGCACAGAGAAGTGTGAGCGTCTTCTCTGCAAGCAAGCGCAGGTAAGTATTGGGGGACATGTGGGGGAAAAATTATTATGGAGATAATGGAGGAATTACTTTGTGGGGGCAAATGATTGTGGGGGCAAATTACTATACGGGCAGTGGGGGAAACTACAGAGTGAAGGAAACTACAGAGTGGGGAAACTACTGTGTGAGGGGCAATGTGGGAAACTACTGTGTGGGGCGGTGTGGGGAAACTACTGTGTGGGGGCAGTGTGGGGAAACTACTGTGTGGGGGCAGTGTGGGAGAAACTGACTGTGTGGGGGCAGTGTGGGGAAACTACTGTGTGGGGAAACTACTGTGTGGGGAAACTACTGTGTGGGGGCAGTGTGGGAGAAACTACTGTGTGGGGGCAGTGTGGGAGAAACTACTGTGTGGGGCGGTGTGGGGAAACTACTGTGTGGGGACGGTGTGGGGAAACTACTGTGTGAGGGGCAGTGTGGGAGAAACTTCTGTGTGGGGGCGGTGTGGGGAAACTACTGTGTGGGAAACTACTGTGTGGGGAAACTACTGTGTGGGGAAACTACTGTGTGGGGCAGTGTGGGAGAAACTACTGTGTGGGGAAACTACGGTGTGGGGAAACCACGGTGTGGGGGCAGTGTTGGGAAACTACGGTGTGGGGGGACATGTGGGGGCAAATGATTATGGGGGGCAAATTACTATATGGGGCAATGTGAGGGAAACTACAGTGTGGGGGACATTGCTATATGGGGTCAGTGTGGGGGAAACTACTGTGTGGGGGAAATTAGTGTATGGGGGCAGTGTGGGGGAAATGACTGTGTGTGTGTGTGTGTGGGGGCAAATTACTATGGGGGGCAGTGTGGGGGAAATTACTATATGGAGTAAGCATGGGGGGCGTTGCTATTGGGGAAGCACTGTAGGGGCAATTCTATTATTTTTGGGGACACTATACAGGGATTACTGCCTGGAGCACAATATAGGATGTTTTTAGCGTACAGGGGGTGAAGGCAGGTTAGGGGTGGGGGGCGGCGATGGGGAGGGGGCCCCATGGATCAGTTTCGCACCGGGGCCCCATGGATTGTGTGTACGCCACTGGGTTTATGTGCTGGAATGCAGTGTTTTCTCCAAACATAATGCTTCTAATTTAAATCAAACAGTTCTATTTTGATCTTATGGATCCCAAAAACATTGTTCCACCAGCCTTCTAGCTTATCTAGGTGATCTTTAGCAAACTGCAGACTGGCAGTAATTTTCTTTTTTGGAGATCAGTGGCTTTCTCCTTGCAATCCTGCCATGCATGCTAATGTCTTTTTCATGGATTGATTCCTGAATATTAATGTTAGCTATTGTTACCTTTGGTTTCTTTGTGACCATGTGAACTATTACATGGCGTGATCTTTGTTGACCACTCCTGGGGAGGGTAATGATCGTCTTCAATTTCCTCCATTTGCACACAGCTAACTGTTGATTGGTGGAGTCCAAACTCTTTAGAGATGGTTTTGTAACTTTTTAGCTTAATGAGCATCAACAACTCTTCTTCTGAGGTCCTCAAAAATCTCCTTTGTTCATGCGATAATACACTTACACAAACATGTATTGTGAAGGTCAGACTTTGATAGATCTCTGTTCTTTAAATAAAACAGGTCAACCACTCACACCTGATTGTCATCCCATTGATTGAAAACACCTGACTCTAATTTCACTTTTCAATTATCGGCTAATCCTAGATGTTCACATACTTTTGCCACAGACAGATATTGGATCGTTTTCCTCAACACATACCGGTAAATGACCAACTCTAATGTTTCTGAAACATTTGTTTGATTTGGTTTTATCTACTTTTAGGACTTGTATGAAAATCTGATGTAGTTTTAGGTCAACCTTTTGCAGAAATATACAAAATTGTGAGAGGTTCACAGTTTCAAGCACCAATATAATTCTTAATTATGAGAGGGTTGTTGTCATTATATAATTCACAGTGTGATCTTCCAGCTTTTATGTGTTTTTCAATCAAAATTACTGCAGGAGAATATTTATTAGGGGTGACCTGTTGTGTGACCTCACTTTCCCCTCTGAGCAAAAGTTAATGGAATTTGTCAAGCTTTTAGTCTCCTGTGCAGACACATGCAGTACCCCAGAATAGGATACTTGCAAAGTTGTTTTTTGTTACATAATGTTCTGATGTATTCTATAACCCAGTATTGCGCTGTATGGATCAGTTAGGGTTAACAATTCTGACTCTGCCTTTGTAGGAAGCTATGTGTTGTACTTAGGTCCATCCCTAGTTCACTCTAGTGTTAGCTGAGGAAGCGAGAGGAGCTACATGTTCTCACTCCTTGGAACTATGCATCATAAAAGCCATCTCTCCTCTACAAGGAAGAATCTGCAAAACTGAGCATTAGATTCATTTACTGCTCACAAAAATTTTCTGGAAAGCTATTAAAATAGCAAAAGGCCAAACAGAAAAGTTTATGTAAATTAAGTTTTAAAATGATCGTTTGGCCCCCATACAGTTATTTTTGTCTAAAGCACATCCCCTGTTAGCGATGTGCTGCTGACAAACAATGAATTTTGATCCTGCATAAAATATGTGATGACTCGACAAATGAGCATCGCTATAAGGAACCATGTTAGAGCAGGAGGAGCTGAGCAGATTGATATAAAGGTTTGTGGGGAAAGATTCAGTATTAGTTTTATTTTATTATTCATCTATGTCTTTCCTCATTCTGAGCCTAAGAGTCATGTGGGCAGTCTTAGTCAGTCAGTCTTCCTGTGTGAGAGCAGGGCACAGGTCAGGGCAGGCGGCACAGGTATAGGTCAGGCAATCCAGGTTGGCAACAAGAGTCAAGGCAAGCAGGCAGGGATTAAACAGGAAGCAGAGTCCAGGAACACAAGTACAAGTCAGGAACACAAGTGGATATCAGGAACCTTAGCAGGACACAAGGACCTTGACACTGAGGCATCTGGGAAGGGGGTTGAGCCACTTATATATGTGCAAAAGGGCTAGGATTGGTTGGCAAGTTCACATGATCTAACCTTTAAAACACAGGAAGTGACACACGCCAGCCCTTAAGAAAGTGCTGCAGAAAAAACAAGCAGCAAGCATGCTGTGGCCAGGGCTGAAAGGAAACACTGGAAGCAGATCACCGCTGAAGACGGCGCCCGGGACCATGGCAGTAAGCAGGGGAACAGCGGCGCACAGCAGCCGCTGTTACAGACTAAAATACAAGTTTTACTGAATATTTTCCCATAAAACTATATATCAACCTGCTCAGCTACGTCTGCCTGCAGAATGGACTACATTTTCATGGTGACAGGTTTCCTTTAACAAGCTTTAGGGTGTTTATGATAAGTAAATTAGATTGTGAGCCCCACTATGGTCATGAATTAAGGGACTTTTTGCACAGGTTGAGGATTGGGTCAGTTACTAAGGAAGAATGTTTGTATGAATGCTTGTTCCCAACAACTGGGCCTTGTGTAACTGCCTTTTATGTGCCCCTTAAAATCATCATTTGTGGGCAGCGCATTATCCTGTGTGAACGAAGATCTGCTGCCAACAAACAATGTATCCGTATGGAAACAAACAATGGCAGTAGCAATCATGGGGGTTGCATCTGAACGAGCCAGCAATGATCGGAAATGAGTGGTTTTGCCTAAGATGGTGGATACATACACAGTGTCCAGCAGTGTGGAGCATAGATAAGGTAACATAAATAGGATTAGGTGAGCAAACTAGAGAACTCTGTTGCATTGAAACCTTTTTAAAAATTTGATTGGTCAGATAAACCTAAAACATCAGAAAATAATAATGGAAAGTATTTTTACCTAATACGAGATTGTTAATCAGGACCCCTGACATAGCCATTCCCACCACACATCTCAGCGCTATGTAGACGTAAAATTCTGTGACAAATGCCGCTCCGATGCCAAATGAGAACATCAGTAACATGGAGATTAATATAACAGGACGCCTCCCAATCCTTTAAAACACAGCGATAAACATGCATAAAATGTTAATTGTACTTCTCTATTATCATACAAAGAGGTTAGTGTCATATTTTGCCATAGATGTGATACTGTGCAGTCAAGGTGAGTTATAGCATATGACTAGGTCTAGGGGATTCTACACTTTGTAATCTGATTAATGTTAATGTCGGTTTACTTTTATTTATAGTTTTATGTTCTCTTGACGTCTACATTGATCCTAGTTCATCCTTTTGAAAGGAAAGTGCTAACAGTGAAGGTACTGGTGTGTTTTTGCTGTTTAGGATATTTTATATTCTTCATATTATGTTTTCCATCAGTATATTACAATTCAGGGCCAGATCCCTGTAGTAGATCAAAGTAGATAATATAATATCATTCACTCTGCAAAAATTATATAATTTTGGTTATACTTATTATAAAAACCCTTGCAACATCTTGCGTTGTTGCATTCCTCTGTTATTGTTCCTGAAAATGCATAAATCAATAATGTCCTTACAAAGATTGTTGGCCCCGATAAGAGAGTGTCAAACTAAGTATGGACATGCCCCTTTGACAAGGGGAATTATAACATATATATGTTCATCTATTCACACATTGCCAAGAGGAATAAATGAACAATAGCAGAAATGTACAAGATGCTGTAGAATTGCCAGTTCAGCAAAAAATGTCAGCCCTTAGGGCTCATTTAGACGGCCACAGTGTTTTGCGGTCTGCAAATTGCGGATCCCGGTGGTGTGCGTTCTGCATTTTGTGGACCGCACATGGCCGGCACTATGATAGAAATGACTATTATTGTCTGCAATTGCGGACAAGAATACGACATGCTCTATCTTTCTTGTGGGGCCGCGGAACAGAACTACGAGTCTGGAGAGCACACGGTATGCTGTCCGCATCTTTTGCAGCCCCATTGAAATGAATGGGTCGGTCCGCACCTATTCCGCAAAATTGCGGAACGGATGCGGACTAATTCATACAATCGTCTGAATGAGCCCTAAGACTCTTAGGGACAGCTCCTGCATTAAAGAGGAATAATTGGCACTCATGACATGGACTCATGACAAAGCCACCAGGACCGATCTATATACTGTAGTACATACTTGACTCATTCAGTACTCCTAGGATCAAGGGCACCCATTGATTTTGGCTACTAGGAAATCTAATAGATGCCACAAAAAGAGAACCTGTTCGCTCCGTTGACATGTCTGTGTCCTAAATACTTGTGTTCTCCATATAATGACAATTCTAGAGCCACATCTTTTTAGAATTCTGCATTGCATTGGTCCTTTGTTTTTTCTCCACAGGATCACAGGCCCTGCTTCAAATCCATTGTTTTTGATGACGAATCTTATAATGAGTCGGAAATTAAATTTTCATAGTATCATATTGGTAGGGGTCTCACTCCTAGCAGGCCACCCATGAGCTATTTAAAGGGTCCACGGCACTCATTCAGGCACTACGTCCTCTTCAGTGTTTACCTGCACGCTGTCTACATTGTAACAGCAGTGCAGAAGTAATTACAGCTTTCTTCCCATTAACTTCAATGGGAGAGGAAGCTGTAATTATTGTGCAACACCGATACAATGTAGACAGCGTGCAGGTAAAAATTGAAGATGTAGCACTGGCATGCGTACCACAGCCCCTCCAAACAGTTGATCATCATGGGCGCCGGGAGTCAAACCCCCACTGATGATACTGTGCTGGGAACAGGTCATCAATATCATGGAAACAGAATAACTTTTAACTTCTCATCATGACTCTTATTCACAACCTAGAGGATCTAGTATAGAAAATGTTGGTTCTGTACAAACCTACCATGCTGCTAATAATAACTTACCTATCTCCTAAGGGACCAAAAATAATGGATCCAATAAGGAGTCCCGACATGTAAATGGCCTGAGATATGTCAGTTTCTTCTTTTCTGTGACACACCAAGTTGAACTGAATGGCAAAAAATATTCTAATTATATTGAGCATAAATGATACTCTACCCTCTAAACATGAGTAATCAAAAACCTGTACAGAATATTTTACTTCTACATACATTTTTTAATTTCTGACAGATTAACATGCCGTACAGTGAAGTGATTTAATGTAAACATACACAGTCCAATCACATTATTATGACCACTTCCCACTTTTGACATCACCAACATGAAGGAGGTCACGTGCGGTGAGCTGGCTCGGTGGGTATATAAGGTGTGCGATAGTCTGTCTGCACACACATCCCTCGTTGCTGTCATGGATAAAAGGGATTTATCAGAGTTGTAAAAAGGGATAATTATTGGCTTTTGGTCCAGGAGTGGCCGTATTTCTGTAACTGCGCAGTTTGTGAACTGTTTATGTGCTGCTGTGGTGAAAGTGTATCGTGAGTGGACTAATGGCACCACGGCGAATAAGTGATATGGAAACTGCAGAGCACCACGTGCTATTGATGTGAGAGGTGAACATCGGCTATGAAGGTGCGCAAGGGTGGACTTACGCACTACAGTGAAGCAGCTCACCACCAAAATAATCCAGGCGGCTACCAGATGTGTGTCGAAAACAACAGTCCAGCGAGCCCCACTGCATAGGGTACTCCAAAGCAGACGCATGGTCACTGCACCTCTGCTAATGAAGTTACATCGGCAGAAAAGGCTTTAATTTTCACAGCAGTATTGGAATTGGATTACCACTGATTGGCAAAGTGTTGCCTTCTTAGATGAGTCACGTTTTTTGCTTCATTGAGCGGATGGACGTTGACGTGTCAGGCGAGAAACATCAGAGAGCAAACATCCTGCAACCATTGCTGGAAAAGCACAAGCTGGTGGTGGCAGTGTTATGGTCTGGGTAATGTTTTCATGGCCCGTACACCCATACATGCTGATTGTCTTCCCTGGAGCGGATGGAATGTTCCATCAAGACAATTCGACATGCCATGTGGCTAGAAATGTCCGACATTTGTTAGAAGAGCATGACCAAGACTTCCAAGTACTACCCTGGTGCCCTAATTTACCACACCTGGATCATCAGATTCCCTCTATGGATCCTCCAGCAGCTGTGGGATGTACTGCAGTCATTATTGCTCCAGATACCTGTGATCACCTACCAGGTCACTCCCAGCCTGTTCAGCTGCATATGGCGGTTACTCTGGATAATAGCTGCTGGTCATAATAATGTGACTCAACTGTGTATATTAATGGATTTTAAGGACTTAAAGGAAATCTGTCACTAGATTCCTCATTATGAATCCATCTTACATGCGAGAAACGCCCTTGTCAGTACATTGTAATGGTTTTGTGTTACAATAGGTGGCCTCTGTTGAGAAATCAGCTTTTTTGT
This sequence comes from Bufotes viridis, assembly GCA_033119425.1. NCBI lineage: Eukaryota > Metazoa > Chordata > Amphibia > Anura > Bufonidae > Bufotes > Bufotes viridis. Next base: position 333,352,318 of record CM065593.1, on the reverse strand, counting down.
TTTATGCTAATTAGCCCCCGAGTGAAACGAGGGCGGTGCCATTGCACTTAGTTGCACCAGAGGTTCTGCTTCTTTTCATTCCCGGCAGAACCCCTGCACTTTGACTGACAGGTCCAGGCAGTGCAGATGTACTCACTCCTGGCACTGAAGTCTCACAGCAGCACGATCTCCAGCCATATACAGCCAAACACGCTGCCGTGAGACTTCAGAGCCAGGCATGAGTACATGTGGTGGGAGAGTATCCAGGAATGAAAAGGAGCTGAGCCTCAGGTGCAATGGTACTGCCCCTAACAAAGAGGTTCTGAAGCAGTTGATGTGTTTATTATAAGGAATAATGTTAACCCTACTATAAATAATTAAGATTATAAGTCACCTTGTTGTCCTGTGACCTGTATTATTGTATCATTTACTAGATTGGGTACATTATATATAATTACTATTTAATTTAGATTCTATATAAATTCAGTATACATTTGTCAGTGTCCCTCTATGAAAGACATATGATAAAAATAACATTGGCCAACATTTATGAATGAGAGTGCACCTAGTATTGTCAAAAAAAATTGTTTAAGAAAAATCCATTAAAAATGGCTTAATTGGTAAGAATGTGGATTAGAAGGATAGGGGATGTGACCCAAGAAAACACATTTTGATCCAAAATTGTGCCGCAGTTTATACGTAAAATTCTGTTGCAAAGTACAGACGCTTTTAGAAAAGCAGATTATTAGGCAAATTATTGAATCCATTATCAGGAATTAATGTTTGTACCGATAATTTGCCCGTGTAAATATACCACTGATCACCGGATAAACAAGCAAATGGTCATTCATTTGGTGAAAGCATCTCTGATGTGGCACAAGAAATCATTGTCGGCAGCAGATGGCCCTGTGTAAACAGGAATGTGCTGCTGCAAACTATGAATCTGTGTGGAGGCGAAGGATCTCCATAGAATCTAATGTAGAAGGTTTACTAGTGATGACGAAATGTGTACAGACCTCAGTGACCAGCGTGGACTTTTGCTGTGACGTGTCGTACACCCATCCATTCCGGCATTCCTCCGTGCTGTTTAGTCCATACCTCTGAATGGATTCAATATCCCAATCCACTGGTGTGTACATGAGGCATTGCTCGTAGCCTCCACGCTCATTGCGTGGAAGAGTTAAATTCAGCTGGTATTCCTCAGTTAGATTTGGGCTTTTCTCCAAGATCCAGTTGGCATTGCAGTGGTGAGGCACAGAGATTCCCATAAACACCTGCCCAAACATGTGGAAGGCATTAAAGAAACTAAGGAAACACAACATAAAGACCAAACATTTCTGAAAGCGACCAAATTCTCCAACATGTTTTAGGATTTCTCCAAAGTCCGTCATTGTCATCTGATTCAGAGTTGAGTGAAATGCTCCAGTCAGCCAGATAAAAATTAATGTCTAATCCTTGTCAACGAGCCACCTTGAAGGAGCCAAAGTCTCACATTCAGCCCTTGGCTTAATTTTATGCAATACTTTAGTAATTTATGAGAACTTTGCCTGGAAATACTCAGAACACTTGTATTTTTATCAGTCATTTTCTAAAAAGCAACTGACCAGAGATTGGGCACCTTTGTGTTTGGCCTTATTTGTGGATTAGTGTTAGATACTGCTAGAATAGTTTTGTAGTTCTTTTTTTTTTTTTTAAAAGCAAACTTCCACATCCCCTTTTCCCCAAACTAACAGTTATAAATGCCACTTTGTCAACCATCAACCCAAACACTGACATACTGAGCTGGAGATGCAAATAATTTAAGAGATTCTGGGTCAGTGTAATGCTCCATATGAATTTACTAAGGAAGCCATGTGATTGTGGGGACTGGGCCTTATGTGATAGGGCTGTGATGGTTAACCTCCGGAACTCCAGCTGTGGTAACACTACAACTCCCAAGATGCACCCTTGCTTGGCTGTTCTCAGAACTCCATAGAAATGAATGGAGCTTGCTGGGAGTTGTAGTTCCATCACAGCTGGAGGGCCGGAGGTTAGCCATCACTGTGATGGGGGCAGTGGTTGGCAGAAGGAAAGCAACAATATATGCAGTGATGTTAGTAAAAGAGGCCAATCTGTGACTACAAGACATAGATGGCATATATCTTACTACAGTATTCTTGGCACAATTTGTAGGAGTGAAGGTTCATGAATGTAATATATAGTTACATAGTTCATAAAGTTGAAAAAACACACAGATCCATCAAGTCCAACCTAAATCCTAAAGGAAGGCAAAAACCCTGTTCAGACAGCCTCCAAATATTCCTTCCTGACTCCAAAAATATAGGCATAAATCCCTGAATCAGTTACTCCATCTACTGTAATCTAGTACAGTGCATACGCTCATTGACCCAAAAATAATTATGCACCCAGACAGAAATGTCAGAAAAGTCGCACAGTTATGTCTCAGGCAGATGTATAAATGATAACAAGAGTGGTCTGTATGTTTCCCTTGCTGCCCTATAAAAAGGTTCTCAGGGGCTACTTTTGGGTAGAGATCGTTGACTGGTAGACATGCCTCTACAATGGACTCAAGGACATCATTTCAACAAATTGTCCACTGCCTAGCTGCTGGCAGCTGTTGAGAACAGTGGTCATCTGACAGCATTGCTCCAAATGAACCAACCAGACCACCAGTAAAGAGGATTGTTTGAGCAGCTCCCACAATTTTGTGGTCCACTATCCATACTGTACACCTTCTTTACACAGTGCTGTCTCTGCCTGGATCATTTAGCAGAAGAAAATTTGGTGTCACGACGACCATTACATGTCCTGCCTTTGACAGCCAGACGTTGCCACCTGACAACCAGAAAGCTGGACTGCTATGGACTGGAACTGTATCGTTTTTAGCAACAAATCCTAGTTTTGTTTGGGATCCTATGACAGTCGGGGTCGAGTATGAAGGCCTGGTGGTGAACGAATTTCAGCAGGACAATGCTCACCCACACACAAGGATTTCTCACGATTGTTTCCACCAGATTGCAACACTTCCTTGGCCTGCCCGGTCATCAGCTTTATCGCCAGTTGAGTATTTATGGGACCAGCTGGGACACCAGCTTCAGTAACCTACGAATGTGAAGGACCTACAGACCCAGCTTCAACCTCTGTGGGAAAATGGTTGCAAATGTCTGTGGGAAAACTTTATCAGGGAGACTCTTGCCATGCTGTCTTTCAGAAAAGTGAGAGATGGGAAACTTTTTAAAAAAGTCACACTTAAAAAGTCACACCTGCAACTTTTGAATGCCACTTTTATGGCGCAAAGGGAAGGATAGATTTCTCCCACTCTTTTTTTTTTTTTGCTTTCTTATTATGGCTTACTTAGTGCAGAATGATGAGGAAATAATTTTATGGGACAAGCAGTTGCAGTTACACTGCACCTCCGCTACAAGGGAGACAGTATTCAGCTAGCACAAGGGCCATGACCCATCAAAACAGCTGATTGGCGGGGGTACTGGGTATTGGCCCCCCACCAATCTAATATCTATGGCCAATTCTGAGGATAGGTTATCAGTATCATCACAACACATTCCCCATTTAAGATTTATTTAACTTGTCAGTGTAGAGCATAGAAATAGGAGCGTAAAGTTAAGCTCCAGAACACTGTGCACATTCATCATTATTAGTAACCAGGTGAATGTTTCTGGTTGTATTTTTCTTGCCTAATTATTCTAGTAACTCATTTACAGGATACTCTATCACTCTGACCCCTTGATCCAAGCAGATCCTACATAACAGCGCAGTTAAGGTCCATAGAGTTTACTGCACAGTTCAAGCTGCAAAACCTTCCCTTTTAGTCACAGTATAAGGGCTCATGCACATGAACGTATGTATTTTGCGGTCGACAAAAAACAGATCCAAAAAAAATACGATGACATCCGTGTGCATTTCATATTTTACGGAACAGAACAGCTGGCCCCTAATAGAACAGTACTATCCTTGTCTGTAATGAGGATAATAATAGGACATGTTCTATATTTTGGCGGAACAGAAATACGAACATACAGAATGCGGACCCATTGAAATTAATTGTTCCGCATACGGTCCGCAGAAAAAACGGAACGGGCATGGAAAGAAAATACGTTCGTGTGCGTGAGCCCTAAAGCTGATTATACAGATTAATGTTTGTGGGACTGATAGACAGTCTAATGTGTAGGGGTCTTCCCCGGATATCATGGGAGAGATGTATTTGGCAGTCCTCCCTCCCCAGACAAATATCAAATACGATTTGAGTAACATATATACTTATGATGCTTATATTGAGGACAGTGTGTGCCCAAAGCAGACCCCCCACCAAAGGGGGCTGCCAAGGCACACTGTTCTCTCTATGATATGCATCAGCAGCAAACAGAGTTCATGGAGGGACCTCTTCCATGAACTCTGCTTGCTGTTGATGCTTATATAGAGAACAGTGTGCCTTCCCCCACCCCACCCCACCCAAATAAACTCTGGTCCCTGCTGCTGTGAAGAGTCGCTGCCTCCTTCCTTCCCCACCACTAGGTCATGAACTTTTTATGTTGTACTTGCAGCTCAGCGAGTTGCTCACTCTCTCTGTAAGGGGAGGGTGGCAGTGGCACAAGTTCTTGCTGGTGACTCTAGGGGCTGGAGTCCGGTGGCTGGAGATCAGCCATACTTTAGACATTGCAGGAAGCGGGGTATTCCATCCCCTCCAGGCCCCCCGGCCCTGTAGCAGTTACATGGTCTGCCACTATTAGCGAATTGCCACTGACTCCCTCCAAAACTCTAAAGATGAGCAAATCAGTTCTTAACGAATCAGGTTGTTATAAAGCTTTTCGGGTTTGCTTCAGACAAATCCAGTAAATCGAAGTGCAGCACCCTTTTACTGCGCGCCAGCGGAAAAAGCATGAAGAAGGATGCTCACATGACCTTAAAAGGAAGTGAGGGGTTTGCCCTGATTGGCTCATCCAAGCTGTATGTGGGCCTGTGAGCCAATCAGTGCTGCAGCAGGCAGGGAGGTGTCCTTGCAGAACAAGCAGAACATCATTCTGTGTTAGATTATGAGTAAGGGTGGATGTGTGTAGCAGTGTCTGACAGAAAATGGTCTTAGGGACAGTGTACAGTCACAATCAAGCTTCTATTCTTGTGTCAGGGACAGTGAAGGGAAAGGCTAGAAAGAAAAATAGTTCTGTAAAATAGGGAAAGGTAGGAAAAGCTTTCAGCAAGGGAGTGAGAAGCGGGGAGCTGAGGCTGTGTGCGCCTGACTGCTGCAGAACCTCAAAAGCAGCTACCTACAATAAAACATTTTTAAAATTTTAGCAAAAATACAGTTTTTTGCTTTTAAAGAGGGGGATAATATCAAAACTCTACAATATATGTTTTAACTAGTGTTGATCGTGAATATCAGCACTTCGAGAATTCATGAAAATCTAGAATATATCGCTATATATTCATAATCGCGAATATTCTATTTTTTTTTTTTTTCAGTTCTACTGCTTCTTGCTTGTGGGCCAATGAGAAGGCTGCAATATCTTTGTCAGAGCTTAGCAACATCCCTAGCAACCAATAGGAAAGTTGCCTACCCCTTACTATATAAGAACCTCCCCAGCAGCTATTTTTTGCTGTTTTTTGCAGTTCTGAGAGAGAGCAGTGCCATTGCTGTGCTCTGTGCTTTGCAGACTCATCTGGATCCTTATTTAATTACATTAGATTGTTAGTTAGTTAGCTCATATATATAATACAGATAGTCAGTGTGGGTTAGATAGTGATATACTGTAGCTGACTGGTTCCAGTGCAGGGTGTTAGGTAGTGTGATAGGAATTACTGTGCTGTGATAGGGATTAGGATCTCTGTTAGACATAGTGCTGTGATGTCACAACAATACTTACTGCACCAATCAGTAATATCTACTCAGACCTGATAAAATGTGAGGTTGCACGTATTGCACAAAAAAATGTGCATCATTAGTGCCGATTTACGCAATCGTGAAAATAATGACTGGAGATTGCGAATTTTAGAATTTGCGAATTTATTGCGAATATTATAAATATCGCGAAAACTAATATTGCCTATGCCGCTCATCTCTAGTTTTAACATACAGAGAATAGATAGCATTTGAAATTTCAATGAAAACACCTGAAATACTACCTAAAAATCTGTATCAAAGCATATGCATACAGTTGTTTTTTTTTTTGTTTTTTGGGGGGGATGGTAGGAAAAGAAGGCTTTCACTGGAGTCTTGTCTGTCTGCACTGCCCCTTCATTTTTCCTAAGAAGTGGCAAAAATAACTACCACACCCATGGCAGATGTCGTCAAAAACATCTCCCTCTTGACAACCCCTGAGGAGGGGGTCAAGAAGATGCTGGGGACCCCATGCATAGCGGTGTTAGTGGTGGTAATAGTGGCACCCGTAGCTATGGTGTAGGCGGTGGGGGCAGCGACAGTGGCAATCAGGGCAATTACAGAGCAGAGAATGGGAATGGAAGCCAAGGAACCCAACATGAAAGATCACAGTCTGATAAAAGTTGCAGAGAGGGAGAGGACTCCAATGATGTTGGGCAAGACCTAGCCAGATCAGTGTGCCAGAATGGAGGAGGAGAGATCTGATGAGAAGGGTGATGGTCGTGGTGACAATTTTGATTAGAGGCAATGTAGGGCCAAAACCCCCCAAAGAACTGGCTAGGCCAGATCTGCGATGCCTTAATACTATGGGTGCGCAAAACATGCCGGACGTACGTCAAACTCGGCTTCTGCTAAAACTGTGTGAGCAACTCCCATTTTTCTCCACAAGGCTGGCACACAAAACCATAACCGTGTGCAAGATCTGCAGCATTAAAATAAGCCTTGGGTGTTCAAACACAAACATAGGTACCAGAACTGTATTGCAACACATGACGTGGCATCACCGTATTCTTTGGATACATACAACTGGCCAGCATTCCCAATCAAAATAAGTCTGTCCTCCTTCTCCTGGCCCTCTTTGTGGCAGCCACCTTTCAACCCCAAGCAAGGTCGTACCAACAGGCGGGGTCCAACGGATCTGGACCCTTCCTAGAAGCAGTCAGATTTATTTTTCCAGTGAGGGCGGCACCACCAATTAGGTGAGACAATCGCCTCGGGTGGCGGTGGCAAATGGTGGGGGTGGTGGCAGCGGCAGGGCAGTAGGAGATGAGAGCTTCCATTGTGGAAGCGCTTATCTCTATATTCATCTGTATCGGCATCTTCAGGACAGACAGTAATACAGATGAATGCTGCAGCGGGGTAGGGGAGAGGCGTCTCCCTTCCTCGTTCCTCTGATAGGCTGCAGGCATTAGTATTTGGAGCCTATCAGAGACCAGCGCAGGGGGCGCAATGACGTCATTATCATCGCACACGGCTGGTATGCATGTTTTGCGGATCCAGAAATTGTGGATCCACAAAGCAATATGGCCATCTGAATGAGTCCTAACTGTTAGGTAAAGCCAATCACTATACACCTCAATAAATTCCTTGAGGGGTTTAGTTTCCAAAAAGTCACTTTTGGGGGGTATCCATGACAGAGGTACCTCAGGGTCTCTTCAAATGCAACATGGCACCCAAAAACCATTACAGCAAAACAGCCAAATGACACTCCTTCATTTCTAAGCCCTGCTGTGTGCCCATACAGAAGTTTATTACAACCACATATGGAGTGTTGCCATATTCAGGAGAAAATGGTTAACAAATTATGTTACGCCTCTTGTTACCCCTTGGGTAAATGAAACATTTGTATCTCTATATTCTATGAAATGCCTGTGGGGACAAAGCTTTAACTACATCACTGAATTGAGGGGTGTATTTTCAAAAATGGGGTCATTTTTAGGGGATTCCACCATAGTTGTACCTCAGTGTCTCCTCAAATCCGAAATGACACCTGAAAACCATTCCAGCAAAAACTGCCCTCCAAAAGCTAAATGGCACTCCTTCCATTTGGAGCCCTGTGGTGTGCCCATACAGCAGTTTACAACCACATATTGAATGTTTCTGTAAACTATAGAAACAGGGTAA